>CM029638.1:28263886-30663886 GCA_017311315.1 Dendrocalamus latiflorus
CCTTTGCAAATCGTTGCAGGGGCTAAGAAGAAGTAGAAGTTTGAGGAGGAGCGAAGTGGATCTTCGCGTTGGCAATGGAGCAAAAGTTGCTGCGGTCGCTGTTGGCACCATGCCATTGTCTTTACCTTCAGGATTAGTTTTGGAATTGAATAATTGTTATTGTGTTCCATCTCTTTCCAAGAACATTATTTCTGCTTCATGTTTGCAAGCAGAAGGTTATGACTTTAGATCTGTGAACAATGGTTGTTCTCTTTATTTCAAAGATATGTTCTATTGTCATACTCCATTGGTGAATGGGTTATATGTTCTTACTCTTGAAGAGTCACCGGTCTATAACATTAATGCAAAGAGGCAACGTTCGAATGATTTGAATCCCACGTTTATTTGGCACTGTCGCTTAGGTCACATAAATGAGAAACGCATGGAGAAGCTCCATAGAGATGGTATTCTGCACTCATTTGATTTTGAATCATTTGAGACATGCGAATCTTGTTTACTTGGCAAGATGACAAAGGCACCTTTCACCGGTCAAGGTGAACGGGCAAGTGACTTATTGGCACTCGTACATTCTGATGTATGTGGACCAATGAGCTCAACAGCCAGAGGTGGTTTTCAGTACTTCATAACTTTTACTGATGATTTTAGTAGATATGGGTATATCTACCTGATGAAGCATAAGTCCGAATCCTTTGAAAAGTTCAAAGAATTCCAAAATGAAGTGCAAAATCATTTAGGCAAGACAATCAAGTTTCTACGATCTGATCGTGGAGGCGAGTATTTGAGCCATGAGTTTGGCAATCATCTGAAGGATTGTGGAATTGTTCCACAATTGACTCCGCCAGGAACACCTCAATGGAATGGGGTATCTGAACGGAGAAATCGCACCTTATTAGATATGGTGCGCTCCATGATGAGCCAAAGTGATCTTCCGTTGTCTTTTTGGGGGTACGCTCTTGAAACAGCCGCTTTCACACTAAACAGGGTTCCATCAAAATCAGTAGAAAAGACACCATATGAGATGTGGACAGGACAACGTCCTAGCTTGTCTTTTCTTAAGATTTGGGGATGTGAGGCTTATGTAAAACGTTTACAATCTGATAAGCTCAGTCCTAAATCTGATAAATGCTTCTTTATCGGGTATCCTAAGGAAACAAAAGGATATTACTTCTATAATCAAGGAGAAGGCAAAGTGTTTGTCGCCCGGCATGGTGTCTTCTTAGAGAAAGAGTTTCTCTCAAGAAGGGATAGTGGGAGCATGGTGCAACTTGAAGAAATTCGGGAAACACCTGAAAACGTTTCAGCTCCTACAGAACCACAACAGGATGAACAAACTGTTGAAGAACCTGTTGTGGACACACCGGCACCACGTAGGTCAGAGAGGTCACGTCGTGCACCTGAAAGGTACATGTTCTTGACTACTCAACAACGGGACATATTGTTGTTAGACAACGATGAGCCTAAGACCTATGAAGAAGCGATGGTGGGACCAGACTCTGAGAAATGGCTTGAAGCCATGAGATCCGAAATTGAATCCATGCACAGTAATCATGTTTGGAACTTGGTTGATCCACCTGATGGTGTTAAAACCATTGAGTGCAAATGGATTTTCAAGAAAAAGATAGACATAGATGGAAATGTTCACATCTATAAAGCGCGATTGGTGGCCAAAGGTTTCAAACAAATTCAAGGTGTTGATTATGATGAAACTTTTTCGCCCGTCGCAATGATAAAGTCTATTCGGATCATTCTAGCGATTGCTGCATATTTCGACTATGAAATATGGCAAATGGATGTCAAAACAGCTTTCCTTAATGGAAATCTGAGTGAGGATGTGTACATGACACAGCCCACGGGTTTTGTCGATCCGCAATCAGCTGGAAAGATATGCAAGCTGCAAAGATCCATTTATGGATTAAAGCAGGCATCTCGGAGTTGGAACATTCGTTTTGATGAAGTAATCAAAGGGTTTGGTTTCATCAAGAACGAAGAAGAGCCTTGTGTTTACAAAAAGGCTAGTGGGAGCGCACTCGGTGTTTCTGGTCTTATATGTGGATGACATATTACTGATCGGAAATGACATTCCTATGCTCGAATCTGTTAAGTCTTCATTGAAAAATAGTTTCTCTATGAAAGACTTAGGAGAGGCGGCATATATTCTGGGCATTCAAGATCTATAGGGATAGATCAAGAAGGCTAATTGGGATTAAGCCAAGATACGTACATTGACAAGGTGTTGAAAAGGTTCAACATGCAGGATTCCAAGAAAGGCTTCCTACCTATGTCACATGGTATACATCTTAGCAAGAGTCAGTGTCCTAGTACACCTGATGAGCGGGATAAAATGAATGCGATTCCATATGCTTCGGCTATGGGATCCATTTATGTATGCCATGCTTTGTACACGTCCAGATGTCTCGTATGCTTTAGTGCTACAAGTAGATACCAGTCAGATCCAGGTGAAAGTCACTGGATTGCCGTAAAGAACATCTTGAAGTACTTGAGAAGAACTAAAGATGTGTTCCTCGTCTATGGGGGTGAGGAAGAGCTCGTTGTAAATGGTTACACCGATGCTAGCTTCCAAACTGACAAAGATGATTTTAGATCGCAATCTGGATTTGTGTTCTGCCTGAATGGCGGTGCGGTGAGCTGGAAGAGTTCCAAGCAGGAGACGGTTGCTGATTCTACAACAGAGGCCGAGTACATAGCAGCTTCTGAAGCTGCTAAAAGAGGCTGTTTGGATCAAGAAATTTGTTTCTGAGCTTGGTGTGGTGGCTAGTGCCTCCAGCCCAATGGACCTCTACTGTGACAATAGTGGGGCCATTGCGCAAGCCAAGGAGCCTAGATCGCACCAGAAGTCCAAGCACATTCTACGGCGATTTCATCTCATCCGCGAGATTGTGGAGAGAGGCGATGTGAAGATATGCAAAGTACAAACGGATTTGAACATTGCAAGATCCGTTGACAAAGCCGCTTCCCCAGCCAAAGCATGAGGCTCACACTAGGGCAATGGGTATTAGATACCTACATGGTTGACTCTAGTGCAAGTGGGAGACTGTTGGTGATATGCCCTAGAGGCAACATGGAGATGTTGAATATATCACATACTATGTTTATGATACATTGCTTTGTTCCTTGAAATAGACATTATCATTATTGATCAATGAGTATGTGACTTATTCATGAGACTCTTAATGCCAAAATGTTGCCTCTCCTAAATGATCCCTGATCATATATCATATGAGGAGTCTCATGATATATGATCAGGGATCATTTAGAAATAGCAACATTTTGGCATTAAGAGTCTCATGAATAAGTCACATACTCATTGATCAATAATGATAATGTCTATTTCAAGGAACAAAGCAATGTATCATAAACATAGTATGTGATATATTCAACATCTCCATGTTGCCTCTAGGGCATATCACCAACAGTCTCCCACTTGCACTAGAGTCAACCATGTAGGTATCTAATACCCATTGCCCTAGTGTGAGCCTCATGCTTTTGGCTGGGGAAGCGGCTTTGTCAACGGATCTGCAATGTTCAAATCCGTTTGTACTTTGCATATCTTCACATCGCCTCTCTCCACAATCTCGCGGATGAGATGAAATCGCCGTAGAATGTGCTTGGACTTCTGGTGCGATCTAGGCTCCTTGGCTTGCGCAATGGCCCCACTATTGTCACAGTAGAGGTCCATTGGGCTGGAGGCACTAGCCACCACACCAAGCTCAGAAACAAATTTCTTGATCCAAACAGCCTCTTTAGCAGCTTCAGAAGCTGCTATGTACTCGGCCTCTGTTGTAGAATCAGCAACCGTCTCCTGCTTGGAACTCTTCCAGCTCACCGCACCGCCATTCAGGCAGATTACAAATCCAGATTGCGATCTAAAATCATCTTTGTCAGTTTGGAAGCTAGCATCGGTGTAACCATTTACAACGAGCTCTTCCTCACCCCCATAGACGAGGAACACATCTTTAGTTCTTCTCAAGTACTTCAAGGATGTTCTTTACGGCAATCCAGTGACTTTCACCTGGATCTGACTGGTATCTACTTGTAGCACTTAAAGCATACGAGACATCTGGACGTGTACAAAGCATGGCATACATAATGGATCCCATAGCCGAAGCATATGGAATCGCATTCATTTTATCCCGCTCATCAGGTGTACTAGGACACCTGACTCTTGCTAAGATGTATACCATGTGACATAGGTAGGAAGCCTTTCTTGGAATCCTGCATGTTGAACCTTTTCAACACCTTGTCAATGTACGTATCTTGGCTTAATCCAATTAGCCTTCTTGATCTATCCCTATAGATCTTGATGCCCAGAATATATGTGGCCTCTCCTAAGTCTTTCATAGAGAAACTATTTTTCAATGAAGACTTAACAGATTCGAGCATAGGAATGTCATTTCCGATCAGTAATATGTCATCCACATATAAGACCAGAAACACGAGTGCGCTCCCACTAGCCTTTTTGTAAACACAAGGCTCTTCTTCGTTCTTGATGAAACCAAAACCCTTTGATTACTTTCATCAAAACGAATGTTCCAACTCCGAGATGCCTGCTTTAATCCATAAATGGATCTTTGCAGCTTGCATATCTTTCCAGCTGATTGCGGATCGACAAAACCCCGTGGGCCTGTGTCATGTACACATCCTCACTCAGATTTCCATTAAGGAAAGCTGTTTTGACATCCATTTGCCATATTCATAGTCGAAATATGCAGCAATCGCTAGAATGATCCGAATAGACTTTAATCATTGCGACGGGCCGAAAAAGTTTCATCATAATCAACACCTGAATTTGTTTGAAAACCTTTTGCCACCAATCGCGCTTTATAGATGTGAACATTTCCATCTATGTCTATCTTTTTCTTGAAAACCCATTTGCACTCAATGGTTTTAACACCATCAGGTGGATCATCCAAGTTCCAAACTTGATTACTGTGCATGGATTCAATTTCGGATCTCATGGCTTCAAGCCATTTCTCAGAGTCTGGTCCCACCATCGCTTCTTCATAGGTCTTAGGCTCATCGTTGTCTAACAACAATATGTCCCGTTGTTGAGTAGTCAAGAACATGTACCTCTCAGGTGCACGACGTGACCTCTCTGACCTACGTGGTGCCGGTGTGTCCACAACAGGTTCTTCAACAGTTTGTTCATCCTGTTGTGGTTCTGTAGGAGCTGAAACGTTTTTCAGGTGTTCTCGAATTTCTTCAAGTTGCACCGTGCTCCACTATCCCTTCTTGAGAGAAACTCTTTCTCTAAGAAGACACCATGCTGGGCGACAAACACTTTGGCCTTCTTCTTGATTATAGAAGTAATATCCTTTTGTTTCCTTAGGATACCCGATAAAGAAGCATTTATCAGATTTAGGAGTGTAGCTTATCAGATTGTAAACTGTTGTAGCTACGGGCTAAACAGGAATGAAGGGGACTGGTAACAGGAGAGGAAGAGAGCTAGAGCTGTGGGATGGATGGTGAGAATGAGAGAGGATGCCCCCCTTTGCCCCTCCTGGGGGTTTTATATATATGAGTGGGGTAGAATGGGAAATCCCCATTCTACCCCTTAGTATTTACAAAGGATGGGGGTACATTGGTATATTTACACTGGTATATCCCTCTACACTATTGGGCCTATTACATGTTGGACTAGTTGCACGGCCCATTCACGGGGGGTTGGGCCACCCCTACAACAGTACTCCCTCGACAGCAAGCTCTCAGGTTCCGATGGGGCGAGCTGACGTGATCAACCACCCCAGCCCCCCGTTCCCCCGACAGCAAGCGCAAGGGTGCCGATGCAACTGATATCTCGCAGACCCCCGAGGCAATACCTACAAAGAAATCAGTGAAGTCGGGCGCCGAAGGTGTGCCGCCCCGCCGAGGCGATGCGTCCGAGGCGGACATCGGAGTCGTGCGCCGAAGACATGCCGTCCCACCGAGGCGATGCCTACGAGGCGGACAGCGAAGCCGAGCGCCGGAGGCGCGCCGTCGAGTGCCGAAGATGTGCCGTCCACCGAGGCGATGCCTACGAGGCGGACAGCGAAGCTGATGTGGACGATGGCCCGATCTTCCGAGAGGTACTGATAAGTCGATTGTGGAGATCTCGACGTTGATGATCCAAAGGCTCCGACCAAAACAGATCGAACCCCTCGCAATCACTACACCACTGCTCCGTTGGTTATCAACCGTGCCGAACACGATTGACCTCGCCAAGAAGGCTATCTCATGCAAGAGAATCGAGAACACAAGCAAGAGAGTACAAGATGCAATCTGAAATTGCGAATAAATATTAAGTTCACAAGTTTGGGGTCTCACAAACCGATGAACGGCGAAACTGTTCAAAGACAGATTAATCTAAGCAAAACCCAAACCCTAATGGTGGGGGTGGCGGCTGGATATAAAGGATTGAGGGGACGTGCAAAACCCCTGTACGCGCCCCTAATGGGCTCCAACACGATACAAAGCCGAAAGGCCCAAAAGACGGTGGCGCAGCACCCTGACAGATTCTGAACGTCCACTTGTTTCGACGATTCCCGTTGACTCAGAAGGAATTTTGACATGGGACCAGAGCCCATTGGAAAGGTAGTCTTCTCAGCTTTCCATACATATGTAGAACGTCCAAAACGGAGTCCGGATGCGATCTGGGCGTCCGTTTTAGTGCGGCCTGGTCCTGGACTCCGAGTTCGATTCGAAGTCGGTTTGAGTTGGACCTCCAACATGATTCGACCACCCTTGCTGGACTTGTGCGCCTTGTAGCCCTTCTCCATGTACTTCCAAGTCCTCTCCATGGTTCCTAATCATAATTAAATCATTAGGTAGCAATCTATTCTCAAATGAACAAAAGGAAGTACTTAGGAACAAGCTCACCTGTAAATTCAATTGTCGGGCGCGGGCTCTAGTGATTGGTCCTTGAATGTCAAGTGGAGGAGTGTTGTATGTATCCGAAGAAGTGATGTCCTCATCATCCTCCCCTTCTTGATAGAAAACCGTCCTCGGTTTTAACATAGGTGTAGCATCACGTATTGCATGATCTTGATCATAAATCTTGGTATATGATAACAAACGCAACAAACTCTCATTATGTAATATCATAAGTTCTTTATCAAATAAAGTAAAAATCTCTTTGAAACGAGCTCACCTCATAATTTAAGTGATGCGTAGGAGCTCTTGTAATTGTAACAACAAGTAGAGTAAATATGGTTGTATCCATAGGGTTCATGTTCTTATCATCCTCCCCTTCTTGCAAACAAAGCCGTCCTCGGCTTTTGATAAGCTGAAAATATGGTAACAAAGAAGCCAAGGTGTATGCATGGTATATGTATATGTCATCCGTTTTAACAGTTCTTCGTTGTTGCACAATTAATGCTATAAAACAGCAACGATCATAAAAGCTAATTGTATTATTAACCCAAGAGTAATCATATAAGTTAATAAGCAATTCAAAATTTGTCACACAGTAATTGTTGCAACTTGTTTTGCAAATGTAAGTGAAGCATTTATGCAATTCAAATCTTTGACGTTGTAAACATGTAGTGGTGGCACATATGGGAAAAATTACAACTTTTGGAATCAAGCAAAGTTCATCCACATAATCATATCTCAATTGAACCATAGCAAATTCATCTAACAAGGGTGAAGAGACCTTGTATGTTCTGCCATAATTCATCATCTTTATTCAGATTGTCCATACTAGATAGTGCAAAAAGCGATGAACACATAGGCATTGGATGAGTACTAAATTTTACTTCCCTTTCACATTGAACATGATTTAGCATACAAGAATTGTTGTCCCAAACAGCAAGTTTCAATTTATCCATGTGATTGCAAGTTATACATATTCGATATACAAGAAATTGATTTTCCACACCATAATCACCAATCAAATTAAACTTATATCCAGAGGTGTAGGCATTAAACAAGAATTTTGAACATGCAAGTTCAGAAACTTTCTCCATAGCATGTGACAATTTCATAGGAAGATCCAACATGATGTAATATAATGAATTAGCAGGAGAAATTCTAGTCAAAACTTCTTTATGTGTTATTAATTCGATATGTGCAGAAATTATGAGAATTTAGATTAGCACATGGTTCATTTAAGTCAACACAAGGAATATCAAAAGATTGCACTATAGCAGGTATTATACTCACAAGGTTGCTCTATGTCTTGTTGTAGCACCAAATCAGTACCGTGAGCGATGATAGCACCATGTTCTTTATCTTTTTGGCTCTCCTCAGATGATGTAAGTGCATCCATCTCTTTATCTTCATTCTCAACCAATGGGGTTAGTGATTCAATCAGTTTATGCTCCTCTTCGACATGGTTCTCAACTGCAAGGTTAGCTGCAAGAGCATATTCTGTCCCTCAACATCACTAGCACTTACATAACCACCATCTTCTGTCGCAATGTACGCCCGCTGACTTGTGCAATCGCTCATGACGTGACCCATCCCTTTTACAACGGTGGCACACAATGCCCGTCGTACGACCCGTGGAAGCAACCGATGAAGAGCTCTGTGCTGGTGCTTGCACACTAGTAGATTCGCTCGGCTCGGGTGCGCGTGATGATGGCGGCGGTGCTGCTGAACGCGCCCTACTCACAGAGGCGGCAGCAGCTCGACAAATAGGAAGGTGGGGCTATCTTGGCTTGCCCAGGCATTGATCTCGATGTAGATGTACCTTCAAAGTTGCTCCTTGTCCTTTGTTGCCTACCCTGTAATTCTTTTTCTGCCAAACAAGCAAGCTGGAACAACTGGTTGATAGTAGTAAAATCTTTATAATAAACAATGTCCTGAATTTCACGCTGTAACCCCCCGTAAAACGACAAATCTTATCCACCTCATCTTCTACAACATTACAACGCAACATGCCTATTTGTAGTTCTTGATAATATTCCTCGACAGATTTATTACCTTGGTCTAAGCACTGCAATTTCTTATGCATTTCATGTTTAAAAGCAGGAGGAACAAATCTAGCACGCATATCTTCTTTTAACCACTCCCATGTATCAGGTTGTAAGCGCATGGTAACCCATATCATTCCACCAGATAATAGCAAAGTCCTTAAACTCACTAGTAGCTTGTCTAACTCTATGTTGCTCAGGAACCAAGTGAGAATTAAACTTCTGCTCTACCGTCATCTCCCAATCAAGATATATTTCAGCATCATAAAGACCATAAAAAGATGGAATGATAAATTTGACTTTAGCAAAAGGGTCATGATTAGAACGATCATTATGGTGCTGAAAATTATTACCTCCATACCGTGACGGTTTTGATGTAGGCGGTGTCGTGGGCGTGCATCTTGGGCAACAAATGAAGCACTTGCGTCGCGGTTTTGTCTCTCATTATCATCAGACAACCCACCTGTCATGGTTAGTAGAAAACAAAAAGACAACACAAAGGTATTATCCCTATGCACTACTAGGTGGTGGAAGGTGGAATCACATATTCTCAAGCGTCTTACTACACTCTTACAAGTGTTCTTACCAATGCAGCAGGTGTACAACCGGTGGCTGGTTCGTGATACCGTGTCGAGCGTGGGTACGATTGCAAGAGGGAACCTGTTTTGATCAAGAGTAGGTGTAGCTTGGAAGGCACAATATGGTAGCAATGGAGAACAATCAGTTAATTTCAGAATTGCATAGAATTGAATTATAGTCCGTATCTAGCACTTAGCCTATGTTGCTGATCAACCAAGAGTGGAAAAAGGCTAAAAACAAGTGGTATGGCAATGTGTGGGAGTGGTAAATACAAGATAATTCAATCCAATGCAATCTGGAATTGAGGAACACAAGGATTGACCCAAAACTGAAAACTGAAGATTTCTGTCCACTGGATAGTATGTCGGTATTTTGGCCGTAACTTTTTGTCAGATGCCTCTTTTTCACTGATTCTTTTTTTCTATGTTTTCTGACGGCTTTTTGTACAGATTTTCTTTTGGAGCCAACTTCAGAAACCCGACACAGAAATTCGCACAAAAATCACAATTGCAGACTGTTGCAGATTCAGAACAGATAATTGGGCCAACTTTCACCGCATATATCTCTTAACTGGCTTGCTGGAATGACGTGAAATTTTTACAGATAGATGGATAAGAGATTTTTGAATCTAATGGCGGTGGTCCCACTCAAAAATAATCTCGGAATCAAAAGATATGGCGTTTTTGGTGGCGGCTGCAGAGAAAGGAAGAGGCAGCCGAATTTGGAAATTAGGGTTTGGGGTGGGGAATTTTTCTTTTGTTTGGATTTTAAGGGAACAAGGATATGACCAGCAACTAGACAATGCTAATATGGACACAAATTCAATTTAGCAAACCAAAACTAACAGATTGAAAGGCACAACGGGGTTTGGACAGCGGAATTAATTCTTTTTGTGGGGCAATTTTTTTTTCTGGACTATAGGAAATAAAAACCAATCTACTAACTAGGGATACAAGAATTACCTCACGGGCAACCGTTGCTCTGATACCAACTGATGTGACGATGGCCCGATCTTCCGAGAGGTACTGATAAGTCGATTGTGGAGATCTCGACGTTGATGATCCAAAGGCTCCGACCAAAACAGATCGAACCCCTCGCAATCACTACACCACTGCTCCGTTGGTTATCAACCGTGCCGAACACGATTGACCTCGCCAAGAAGGCTATCTCATGCAAGCGAATCGAGAACACAAGCAAGAGAGTACAAGATGCAATCTGAAATTGCGAATAAATATTAAGTTCACAAGTTGGGGTCTCACAAACCGATGAACGGCGAAACTGTTCAAAGACAGATTAATCTAAGCAAAACCCAAACCCTAATGGTGGGGGTGGCGGCTGGATATAAAGGATTGAGGGACGTGCAAAACCCCTGTACGCGCCCCTAATGGGCTCCAACACGATACAAAGCCGAAAGGCCCAAAAGACGGTGGCGCAGCACCCTGACAGATTCTGAACGTCCACTTGTTTCGACGATTCCCGTTGACTCAGAAGGAATTTTGACATGGGACCAGAGCCATTGGAAAGGTAGTCTTCTCAGCTTTCCATACATATGTAGAACGTCCAAAACGGAGTCCGGATGCGATCTGGGCGTCCGTTTTAGTGCGGCCTGGTCCTGGACTCCGAGTTCGATTCGAAGTCGGTTTGAGTTGGACCTCCAACATGATTCGACCACCCTTGCTGGACTTGTGCGCCTTGTAGCCCTTCTCCATGTACTTCCAAGTCCTCTCCATGGTTCCTAATCATAATTAAATCATTAGGTAGCAATCTATTCTCAAATGAACAAAAGGAAGTACTTAGGAACAAGCTCACCTGTAAATTCAATTGTCGGGCGCGGGCTCTAGTGATTGGTCCTTGAATGTCAAGTGGAGGAGTGTTGTATGTATCCGAAGAAGTGATGTCCTCATCAGAAGCCGAGCGCCGGAGGCGCGCCGTCGAGTGCCGAAGACGTGCCGTCTCACCGAGGCGATGCCTACGAGGCGGACAGCGGAGTCGAGCGCCGGAGGCGTGCTGTCGAGCGCCGAAGACGTGCCGTCCCACCGAGGCGATGCCTACGAGGCGGACAGCGGAGTCGAGCGCCGGAGGCATGCCGTCGAGCGCCGAAGACGTGCCGTCCCACCGAGGCGATGCCTACAAGGCGGACAGCGGAGCCGAGCGCCGGGGCCGCGCTGTCGAGCGCCGAAGACGTGCCGTCCCACCGAGGCGATGCCTACGAGGCGGACAGCGGAGCCAAGCGCCGGGGCCGTGCCGCCGAGCGCCCAAGACGTGCCGTCCCACCGAGGCGATGCCTACGAGGCGGACAGCGGAGTCGAGCGCCGGAGGCGTGCTGTCGAGCGCCGAAGACGTGCCGTCCCACCGAGGCGATGCCTACGAGGCGGACATCGGAGTCGAGCGCCGGAGGCGTGCCGTCGAGCGCCGAAGACGTGCCATCCCACCGAGGCGATGCCTACGAGGCGACACTTTCTCCTACCTGCAAAAAGAGTGCCCGCGGAGAGCGGGCGCTTGGAGCGTATGCCGAAGGTACTACGCACGCGGAGGCAAGGAGGCGAGAACGCCGTTCACCTACCTTCGAAACGAGTGCCCACGGAGAGCGGGCGCTTGGAGCGTAGGCCGAGGGCGCTACTCACACCGAGGTAGAGAGGCGAAGACGCCATTCCCCTACCTTCAAAAATAGTGCCCGCGAAGAGCGGGCGCTTGGAGCGTAGGCCGAAGGTACTACGCACGCGGAGGCAAGGAGGCGAGAACGCCGTTCCCCTACCTTCGAAACGAGTGCTCGCGGAGAGCGGGCGCTTGGAGCGTAGGCCGAGGGCGCTACTCACGCCGAGGTAGAGAGGCGAAGACGCCGTTCCCCTACCTTCAAAAACAGTGCCCGCGAAGAGCGGGCGCTTGGAGCGTAGGCCGAAGGTACAACGCACGCGGAGGCAAGGAGGCGAGAACGCCGTTCCCCTACCTTCAAAACGAGTGCCCGCGGAGAGCGGGCGCTTGGAGCGTAGGCCGAGGGCGCTACTCACGCCGAGGTAGAGAGGCGAAGACGTCTTTCCCCTACCTTCAAAAACAGTGCCCGCGAAGAGCGGGCGCTTGGAGCGTAGGCTGAAGGCACTACGCACGCGGAGGCAAGGAGGCGAGAGCATCGTTCCCCTACCTTCGAAACGAGTGCCCGCGGAGAGCGGGCGCTTGGTGCGTAGGACGAGGGCGCTACGCACGTCGAGGTAGAGAGGCGAAGACGCCGTTCCCCCACCTTCAAAAATAATGCCCGCGGAGAGCAGGCGCTTAGAGCGTAGGCCGAAGGCACTAAGCACGCGGAGGCAAGGAGGCGAGAGCGCCGTTCCCCTACCTTCAGAAGGAGTGCCCGCGAAGAGCGGGCGCTTGGAGCGTAGGCTGAAGGCAGTATGCACGCGGAGGCAAGGAGGCGAGAGCGCCGTTCCCCTACCTTCGAAACGAGTGCCCGCGGAGAGCGGGCGCTTGGTGCGTAGGCCGAGGGCGTTACGCGCGTCGAGGTAGAGAGGCGAAGACGCCGTTCCCCCACCTTCAAAAACAGTGCCCACGGAGAGCGGGCGCTTGGAGCGTAGGCCGAAGGCACTAAGAACGCGGAGGCAAGGAAGCGAGAGCGTCGTTCCCCTACCTTTAGAAGGAGTGCCCACGGAGAGCGGGCGCTTGGAGCGTAGGCCGAAGGCACTACGCACGCGGAGGCAAGGAGGCGAGAGCGCCGTTCCCCTACCTTCGAAACGAGTGCCCGCGGAGAGCGGGCGCTTGGTGCGTAGGCCGAGGGCGCTACGCACGTCGAGGTAGAGAGGCAAAGACGTCGTTCCCCCACCTTCAAAAACAGTGCCCGCGGATAGCGGGCGCTTGGAGCGTAGGTCGAACGCACTAAGCACGCGGAGGCAAGGAGGCGAGAGCGTCGTTCCCCTACCTTCAGAAGGAGTGCCCGCGGAGAGCGGGTGCTTGGAGCGTAGGCCGAAGGCACTACGCACGCGGAGGCAAGGAGGCGAGAGCGCCGTTCCCCTACCTTCGAAACGAGTGCTCGCGGAGAGCGGGCGCTTGGAGCGTAGGCCGAGGGCACTACGCACGCGGAGGCAAGGAGGCGAGAGCGCCGTTCCCCTACCTTCAGAAAGAGTGCCCGCGGAGAGCGGGCGCTTGGTGCGTAGGCCGAGGGCGCTACGCACGTCGAGGTAGAGAGGCGAAGACGCCGTTCCCCTACCTTTAAAAACAGTGCCCGCGGAGAGCGGGCGCTTGGAGCGTAGGCCGAAGGCACTACGCACGCGGAGGCAAGGAGGCGAGAGCGCCGTTCCCCTACCTTCAGAAGGAGTGCCCGCGGAGAGCGGGCGCTTGGTGCGTAGGCCGAGGGCGCTACGCACGTCGAGGTAGAGAGGCGAAGACGCCGTTCCCCTACCTTCAAAAACAGTGCCCGCGGAGAGCGGGCGCTTGGAGCGTAGGCCGAAGGCACTACGCACGCGGAGGCAAGGAGGCGAGAGCGCCGTTCCCCTACCTTCAGAAGGAGTGCACCTTCAAAAGGAGTGCCCGCGGAGAGCGGGCGCTTGGCGCGTAGGCCGAGGGCGCTACGCACGCGGAGGCAGGGAGGCAGAGCCGCCATTCCCCTACCTTTTTTTTAAAAAAAAAGAGTCGATACACTCCCTGGTGTAACGCGCTCGAAGGTGCGACATCCAGGTGCCACATGACTATGGTGAGGCACTCCCTAGTGTCTCGGCCATCGCCCAATTTTTATACTCCGTAGAGTGCATGAGAATATCATCCATGTCCTGTTTATAGTCCGTAGACTCGCGCGTGCGAAGGCGACCTCGACGCTACGTCTTATTTAGAGTCCGTGGACTGGCGCGTGCGGAGGCGACCTCGACGCTACGACTTAATTTATAGTCCGTAGACTCGTGCGTGCGGAGGCGACCTCGACGCTACGTCTTATTTAGAGTCCGTGGACTGGCGCGTGCGGAGGCGACCTCGACGCTACGACTTAATTTATACTCCGTGGAGTGCGCATGGAGGCGTCCCCCCACTGCGTCTTATTTTAGAGTCCGTAGACTGGCGCGTGCGAAGGCGACCTCGACGCTACGACTTCTTTATAGTCCGGAGACTCGCGCGTGCGGAGGCGACCTCGACGCTACGTCTTATTTAGAGTCCGTGGACTGGCGCGTGCGGAGGCGACCTCGACGCTACGACTTAATTTATACTCCGTGGAGTGCGCATGGAGGCGTCCCCCCACTGCGTCTTATTTTAGAGTCCGTAGACTGGCGCGTGCGAAGGCGACCTCGACGCTACGACTTCTTTATAGTCCGGAGACTCGCGCGTGCGGAGGCGACCTCGACGCTACGTCTTATTTAGAGTCCGTGGACTGGCGCGTGCGGAGGCGACCTCGACGCTACGACTTCTTTATAGTCCGGAGACTCGCGCGTGCGGAGGCGACCTCGACGCTACGTCTTATTTAGAGTCCGTGGACTGGTGCGTGCGGAGGCGACCTTGACGCTACGACTTGTTTATAGTCCGGAGACTCGCGCGTGCGGAGGCGACCTCGACGCTACGTCTTATTTAGATTCTTTGGACTGGCACGTGCGGAGGCGACCTCGATGCTACGACTTCTTTATAGTCCGGAGACTCGCGCGTGCAGAGGCGACCTCGACGCTACGTCTTATTTAGAGTCCGTGGACTGGCGCGTGCGGAGGCAACCTCGACGCTACGACTTAATTTATACTCCGTGGAGTGCGCACGGAGGCGTCCCCCCGCTGCGTCTTATTTTAGAGTCCGTAGACTGGCGCGTGCGGAGGCGACCTCGACGCTACGACTTAATTTATACTCCGCAGAGTACGCCGATGCTCAAAGCAGTCGTGTGATTTAAACCAAAAGCGAGGATTAAAACAGAGGCACGAGAGAAAATGGCCAAAGACTTGCGATAATGAAATGCTCCAGAATGCAGTACCAGACAATCATTAAACGCTGTGATGACCCAGAACAGGCCAAAACTGGAGAAGCAAATACGGCCAAATCAAATGCTCCCAGAATGCAACTGCAGCCACACTGAATGATATGATGCACAACCGTTTTCTTAAAGTCATGCATGTAAGAAATGCGGCCTGGGTTATTAATGCCATGCAGGTAATCACACGCAGCGTGTACCTAGCGGGATGGTGACGACGTGGAGTAAGCTTTGCGGGTGCGGAGACCCCAGCGTCCTCTCTAGCTCATGTGGGACGAAGCCTTGTCCTGCGCTTGCGCCGGAGTGCATGCATGTGATGGACGTACATGTGCCATGCATGCAAGTATATAGTACTTTTTTGCGTGCGTATGCTGGCATGCCTGCACTGCTTGTGTCGCCCTTCCTGTGCGCCTGCTTGACAGTAGGTGTCTTGCTGTCGAAGCCCAGGTTGGAGGTGAGGTCACAGCGCGTGAAGTTCGTCGCGAGCGGAGGCCCGGGCTGTACGGGAGGCAAGGTCCGAGACGCGGAGGCGAAGGCCGGAAGCATCGTCAGAGGCGTCGCCGCAGTGAGGTTCTACGACCGTGGGAGGCCCGGCGATGTTGAGCTGGTGGAGACTCCGGAAGGATCGGCGCAGACGCGGGGACCACCACTCGGACGGGTTTAATCGAGGACGCGGAGGCTGGAGCGAAGTCCCATGTTGCGGGGTCCTCCTTCGAAAACGTCGGCGCAGAGTCCGCAGGGCTCGTCGAAGGCTCCGAGCGGTCGGACCATCAGCAAGTTGTATCTTGGACCATCAGCACGTTGTATCCTGGACCATCAGCACGTTGTATACATGCATGCATGCATGCATGGTTTCGTGCGTACGCTCCGCCGCTCGTGTAACTTCTCATACTGTCCTCAGCAAAGTGCGCGAGTACTGCGGCGAGGGCTACGGACACCGTGGTGGAATCTCCAGTAGCTCGGCGAAGACTCCGGACGGTCTGGCCGACGACCATCAGTGGTGAGGGGCGACGTCGCATGGTCCGAGGCGAAGCCTGATGGAAGGCTAGGCGGAGACTTCGAAGGCGATGACGGAGGCTTCGAAGAGGTCGGGGGAGACTCCAGGGGCGTCGCGAAGGCTCCGAAGTGTTCTGCGGAGACTCCTGAGGCATCGGCGGGAACTCCGGAGAAGCGTTGCCGGCGACGGGACCGACCCTGCGGGGGCAGACACGAAGCCTGTACGGAGCCCGGCAGGGGACGATGCTGACGATGGCATGCGCGGGGCAGCACGCGCCGACGTCGCGGCTCATGTACTCATCCCCCTCCTGGTGGCGCTTGAGGACGTAGGCGTGGAGCAGGCCGCCGGGGCGGAGCACACGGTCCCTGTCGAACAGCCCGAAGCCGAGCAGCTGCAGGTCCGCCAAGGCCGGCTGGTCCACCGTCGCGGCCGCCTCGTCGCTCGCTGCCTCTGCCTTTGGCTTCAGGGCGGTGTGAGAGCGACCTCGCGTGCAAGCGAGGTCGAGCGCGCAGACGGCAGCCAGAGGCGAAGATCTTGGCACCGTGCCAAGCGGAAACATCGTGCTGTGCAGCGCTGAGCGGAGGTCGAAGCCTCGCCCGCGGAGGCCGCCGTCGTACCTGCGAGGGCGCTGTGCAAGCGAGGTCGTTCCAGGGTCGAGTCGAAGGCTGGCGAAGACTTCCCTGGAGCCGAGGCGTAATCGGCGTGGCCAGCCTGGGCTCTGGCAGAGCGACGGCTGGGGCGGGGGCGGAGCAGCTGCGGAGGCCGACACAGGCCGGCTGTTCCTCCGGCGAGGCGGAGCCTGGGGACCAGCGGCTTCGCCGATGCCGGCCGTACGTGCCCTGGCTGCAACCGGAATGGACGCGCTGATGTCCTCTCCTGCCTGCAGGTTTACGTAGGGCCTCGCAGACCTCGTCAGGACTTCGAGTCTGCTTGTATCCTGCGCTTCCTCGTGCACGCACCAGAGTCCTGAATTGCACCTCGTCCTTGACGTCACACGCCAGCCGCGAAGGGTGCACCGGCCGCGAAGTCGGACGTCGGAGTCCTGAGCGAGGTCCGTCCTTCGGCGAGGCAAGGGCCAAGGTCGATGCGAGGCGGCTCGGACTTCGGCGAGGCAAGGGCCGAGGTCGACGCGGAGGCGCCGTCGTGCCAGGAGCCTTCGTAGCAACCACTTCGGGAATGGTAGCTGCCGAAGCCGTGCTTGACGTTGCACTTGAACTCCCCGACGCAGGAGCTTCCGTCGGAGCGGGTCTGCGCGTCGATGCCGTGGCTCTGACCGGCGGACCACTCGCCATCGTTAGTCGCCATTGTAGAAGCAGTAGACGCCGCGGCTGTGGCGAAGGCCCTAGCGGTACTGTCCGCGGTACCGGCTGCTGCATGCGCCCCAGGTCTCAATGTCGTAGCCGTCGTACTTGCCCTTGCCGAAGAAGTTGTAGACGGCTCGGCGGACACCTCAGATGCCAATGCGAAGGCCTTGTACGCCGTGGCGGAGGCCCCAGACAACTTGGCGACGGCTGCTCTCCTGCCTCCGGGGACTCCTTCTCGATGTAGATTGCGGAGGCCTTGGAGCAGGAGAGCATGCGTGGTGGCTCATAGAGTGCACACATGAAGTTTGTGCTTGTGCATGCATGAGTGGACACGTACGCATGGATGGATACACATGCATAGATTGATATTTGAGTGCATGCATACGTAAACTTGTGTTTGCTACGTGAATGAGTGAATACATATATCGTTAAGCTACTGAGGCATCAAGTAATGCCCGCAGCTGTGAAGCTTGACGTGTTCTTTCACCTGATGTTTGCAGCGCGGGGGTCGGAGCCGCCGAGTCGGGGGCCCGCGGAGACCCGGCGTGGACGACGAGCACGCGGAGGCGAGGTCCTGAGGCGCGGAGGCCGAGCGGAGTACCAGGCGACGGCGTGCGGAGGCGGATGTAGAGCCATCGGAGGGGCGAGGCGCAGGGCCAGCGGGCGCCAGGCGGAGGTCGAACGTATGTATACGTGAACGGATGGATACACATGCATTCGCACATAAGAACGGATGGATACACATGCATTCGCACATAAGCCTGCAAGCTGCGGTATGCGCACAAGAATCGCCATTCTTGATGATTAGCCTGGATTTTTCTTACCTCGTCTTACCTTTGTGGCGTCTACGTTCCAGACTCTAAAGCCAGCCAATACTCCGTGTAGGCGGACTTCGACGACGCGAAGTCCGCGGTTGCGCGGAGACGAGCCGGTGCGGGACGAAGGTGTGCTTGGCGAGGTGCGTGCTTGGTGAGGTGTGCCCCGATGCTACCCATTGCTACCCAGGCAGTGCTCAACAATACTAGTGAGACTCAACTTTGAAGAAACATGCATCAGATGCAGAATCAACGGATTTACCAGATCCGCACAGAGGCTTACTTGCAAGATCGATGGATCTACTAGATCTGCATGAGGGTTGACATGCAAAAGGGATGGATCTATCAGATCTACCTTTTCCTACCTTTCACGGCATTTTTTCGTTGTTCCAGCTGGATGGGATCCAGCGTGCCAGGATGTACCACAGCCCAGCCATGGAGCGCGTCTTCCCCGTGACGGTGGCTCTTCTTCACGCGACTTCTCGCCTAGTCCCCACGGACGGCGCCATCTGTTGTAGCTACGGGCTAAACAGGAATGAAGGGGACTGGTAACAGGAGAGGAAGAGAGCTAGAGCTGTGGGATGGATGGTGAGAATGAGAGAGGATGCCCCCCTTTGCCCCTCCTGGGGGTTATATATATATGAGTGGGGTAGAATGGGAAATCCCCATTCTACCCCTTAGTATTTACAAAGGATAGGGGTACATTGGTATATTTACACTGGTATATCCCTCTACACTATTGGGCCTATTACATGTTGGACTAGTTGCACGGCCCATTCACGGGGGGTTGGGCCACCCCTACAACATAAACATTTTACATAAGCCTCACATCCCCAAATCTTAAGAAAAGACAAGCTAGGACGTTGTCCTATCCACATCTCATATGACGTCTTTTCTACTGATTTTGATGGAACCCTGTTTAGTGTGAGCACGGCTGTTTCAAGAGTGTACCCCAAAAAGACAACGGAAGATCACTTTGGCTCATCATGGAGCGCACCATATCTAATAAGGTGCGATTTCTCCGTTCAGATACCCCATTCCATTGAGGTGTTCCTGGCGGAGTCAATTGTGGAACAATTCCACAATCCTTCAGATGATTGCCAAACTCATGGCTCAAATACTCGCATCCACGATTAGATCGTAGAAACTTGATTGTCTTGCCTAAATGATTTTGCACTTCATTTTGGAATTCTTTGAACTTTTCAAAGGATTCAGACTTATGCTTCATCAGGTAGATATACCCATATCTACTAAAGTCATCAGTAAAAGTTATGAAGTACTGAAAACCACCTCTGGCTGTTGAGCTCATTGGTCCACAGACATCAGAATGTACGAGTGCCAATAAGTCACTTGCCCGTTCACCTTGACAGGTGAAAGGTGCCTTTGTCATCTTGCCAAGTAAACAAGATCCGCATGTCTCAAATGATTCAAAATCAAATGAGTGCAGAATACCATCTCTATGGAGCTTCTCCATGCGTTTCTCATTTATGTGACCTAAGCGACAATGCCAAATAAACGTGGGATTCAAATCATTCGGACGTTGCCTCTTTGCATTAATGTTATAGACCAGTGACCCTTCAAGATTAAGAACATATAACCCATTCACCAATGGAGTATGACAATAGAACATATCTTTGAAATAAAGAGAACAACCATTGTTCACAGATCTAAAGTCATAACCTTCTGCTTGCAAACATGAAGCAGAAATAATGTTCTTGGAAAGAGATGGAACACAATAACAATTATTCAATTCCAAAACTAATCCTGAAGGTAAAGACAATGACATGGTGCCAACAGCCACCGCAGCAACTTTTGCTCCATTGCCAACGCGAAGATCCACTTCGCTCCTCCTCAAACTTCTACTTCTTCCTAGCCCCTGCAACGATTTGCAAATGTGAGCAACCGATCCGGTATCAAATACCCAAGAATCAGTGGATGAAGTAGCAAGATTGATTTCTATAACATTTATACCTGGAGTGGAAGTCGTACTTCCCTTCTTCTTCTCAAGATCCTCCAAGTACTTTGGGCAGTTCCTTTTCCAATGTCCTGATTGCTTACAGTAGTAACAATCTGCATCAGGAGCAGCGCCCTTCTTGACTTGCTTGGCCTTTGAACTGCTCGCGATCTCATCGGGAGCTAACTTTCTTTTGACCGCACCTTTCTTGATATTGGGCTTGCCCTTGCCTTTCTGCATCATCATCACATGATTGCTGCTTTTCTTAATGCTTTCCTCGGCAGCTTTTAGCATCCCATGCAACTCAGCCAAGGTCTTATCCATGTTGTTCATGTGATAGTTTAGTATGAATGGCTCAAAGCTCGGGGGAGCGACTGGAGAATCACATCAGTAGCCAACTCTTGGCTAAGGGGAAAACCAAGCTTTTCCAGACTCTCAATGTAGCCAATCATCTTAATCACATGAGGGCTGACAGGATTCCCTTCTGCAAGCCTGCACGCAAACTAGGACTTTGAAGTGTTGAACCTCTTAGCCCTTGCTTGGTTCTCAAACATACCACGCAACCCCACAATGATATTGTAGGCATCTGTGTTCTCATATTACTTCTGAAGCTCAGAGGACATTGTGGCAAGCATGAGACAGCTCACATCAAGGCAATCATTTGTTTGCTTCTCATAAGCTCTCCGTGCAGCCGCAGTAGCATTATCAGGCAAGTCATCGAGGTAAGGAGACTCAAGGACATACTCCTTGCGCTCTTGCTTGAGAACAATTCTCAAGTTGCGATACCAATCCATAAAGTTTGTTCCATTGAGTTTTTCTTTCTCAAGAATAGATCGCAAATTAAAAGTACTGGATGCGGCGTTAGCTGACATGATCTACAACACAAGAATATGCAAAGTTTAGCACTATGTTTATGTTCATCTTTTATTAAACTATTTAACAAAAGACTCCCACTATGTGTTTTGCAACAAAACTCCCTCTAAGTTACATAGTGGGTCAAGATCCTCATTTCACTAATTCCTAGTGAGCTTTGGCATCACGGCTAGAAAACTAGTGACATGGGTAAGCAACACCTTGCTAATCACATCCCTATGTGACTCTTGCTTGTTGGGTGACATCAGTATGCCCCGGCCCCAACCTATGCCCTAAGGTCCAAAACTATTTTGATAACCTTGTTAAGTAAACCAAATGCTTCGACATGTAGATGTCCGACATCTACCCCAAATAATGATGATAACCGACGGCACTCTACTTTGGTAGACCTACCATACAGTGATCATTATCTTTTGGTGCAACATATGGAAGGGCATTAACACCTAATTTTTATGAGGGATTCTATCCTACCATAGCAACATATCACATATATCATTGCATAAGAATAAGATAGATAACATCACAGATAAACACATTTAACTGTGAAATAGTATGGCCCAAAAGGTGATATCCATCTCCATGTAGGCGTAGACGATCTCCATCCTCCACATCACTCCTTTAGGCCACCATGCTTGAAAGCGCCCTGAACACCCTACGAAATTTACAGATCCAATCTATGAAATCGCAATGGAAAAACTATTCGGCACAACCACCTTATGCCGATCCGAGACATTCTCTAGGACGCTAGTTTTTCTACTGGGCCGAGGCCATCAGATCCATAACCTACTAGTATTCGACATAACCACCTTATGCCGATCCGAGACATTCTCTAGGACACTAGTTTTTCAATTGGCCCAAGGCTATTAGATTCATATCCTACTAGTATTCGACATAACCACCTTATGTCGATCCGAGACAATCTCTAGGGCACTCGTAGTGATACAATCTGCGCCTCATCTAACCCCTATTCACCGATTGATCTCATCAACCCGTGCTACCACCGATTCATCACTAGAAGGTCCTTAGTTAGCTTCACAAATTTTTCATCCAATGCAATCAAGTCAGATTTTAGTTTGTTACAATTAATGCATGGTGAGCTAACAGGGTCCTTAGAAGCATATTGAACCAATCTGTTGTTATCATCAACTAATTCTTGAAACTGTTTGGAGACAGATTCAAGTTCAGCAGTAAGCTTGGGACAATTCACATATGAAACAATAGGCTCAAGTAGAAAAGCTTGTAATTCAGCAATTTTATGATCTGCCCGTTTTAGGTTCATCTTCAAATTATTCTCCACCTTAATCATGTCTAACTCAGAGGACACACTATCATGCAAGGTCCTTAGTTTCTCCATGTCATCAAGTAGAGTAATACATACATCACATTCGTCACGGGAGGGAGCAGATCTAAGTGAAGTAAGCTCCCGTGACAAGCTCTCTACTTCCTTCTCCAACTCGCTAACCCTAGCTCTAGATCTAGCATGGAATTTCCCTAGCTTAAAAAAAAGCATCATTAAGCTGGTCGTAGGAAGGGTATACCTCGTCGGAGTCGGAGTACAGCTCGCTATCGCTCACGTCGCCCTCAAGGGCCATGAAGCACATGCCGAAGAAGTCGTCGCCATCCTTGGGTGCTTGGTCACCCGTCCCGTCGTCGTCGCTCCATCCCTCTGAAGGAATGCGCGTAGGCTACGAGAGCAGAAAACAAAACTTTTCTACCGTGCACACAAGAACATCATGCTTAAGGAGGGATCATGGATCGTTACCACTAGACGCGCAGCGCAGCGGAAGAAGAGTTGGAGAAGCCGATCCAACCACGCGCGTCGAGGTAGTAGTGGAAGTAGCCGATCGTCCCGAACAGATCGTCTCCTCCACGCGATCAACCACACCACGAGCAGATCCAATCTGTAGGTTGTTGATGCCGATCAACGCCGTAACAAGCAGCGCCTCCACCGGTATCCACACGTCCGGGGCTGGAACACCGATCACGAGTGTACTAGCACTCGTGAGCGGCTAGGGTTTGGCTTGGGAGGTGGCGGCTAGGGTTTTGCTCGGGATTAACAGAAGCACGTAATCACCTCAGCCCCTCGCCACCATATATATATAGACCTCCTCACTTGGGCCTTGTAGACCGAGGCCCAATAGGAGTCTATTCAGATCTCTATCCGAATTGAGCCCATATCCGAATCATATTCGAATTAGTGTTCCAACCCGTTAAGTGTGCGACCCTGTAGGTTCACGTATACTTGGTCGCGACCCAGAAACGCCTTTCCGGTCACCCTGTTAATAGCGGCCTCTAGTAAGACATATTAACCCCAAAGTATACGTAAAGATCATATTGGCTGAACCTGTAATGTTCTCATGTACGAATCCCTTTGCCTCACGATATAGATTGAGCTCAAGGCGAGACCTGTGTCATCCTCTTAATAGCTCAATCACTCTCTCGATTCCGTGATGGATTATAAACTTGTGATTGACTCCTCAATCACCTTGGCATGGCCATGCACTTTCATAATCCATTACATCGAGGGGCCCAGAGATATCTCTCCCATTAGGAGGGGCAAATTCTATCTTGATCATTCACATCCCACTACATGTTTCGTGGCAAACCCGAAGACTACTTTTGTGACTACCCAGTTACGGAGTAGTGTTTAGTAGTCCCAAAATAAGCTACTACGCATGTTGGGAACCATGATGATCTCAAGTCTAAGGATTCTACATAAACACTACTTGAGACCAACTGATGACACATGGAATCTCTGCAGTGTCTCATGGTGGGTCTATCCAACATATGTTCACTAACACATGTCCATATTATTGATTTGGTATCACCATACCATGATCCATGAAACATGATCATCAATCAATACATATGCTGATCTTCGAATCATATTTGTTCCTCATATGATATATGATCAGGGATCATTTAGAAATAGCAACATTTTAGCATTAAGAGTCTCATGAATAAGTCACATACTCATTGATCAATAATGATAATGTCTATTTCAAGGAACAAAGTAATGCATCATAAACATAGTATGTGATATATATAACATCTCCATGTTGCCTCTAGGGCATATCACTAACACCCTCCACCTCGCTGAGGTCGAGGTCATTGAAGGCGGTGAGGACACGGTGGAAGAGCTTTTTAGCTTTGCCAAGGTTGCAGAACTTCTTCTTGCCTTATGCGTGAACTGGAGGCTTCTTGTTGCAGTTTTTGTCGATGTAGTCATTCTTGTTCACGCCGCCGTAGTCGCTCTTGCCTTTCTCCAGCTTGGGGCAATTTGCCCGAATGTGGTTGGGGCCACCACACTCGAAGCAAATGATCGGACCACTCCTGTTCCGTTCTCTCACTCTCTTGTATGCGTGGGAAAACTTTCTGGCCAAGAGAGCAAGTTGGTCTTCTAGAAGCTGCTCTAACTGATCATCAGTTACGTCACAGAGAGCAACTGGGAGAAACCACCAATCAAATCAGAAGAAGCGCCAGAAGCTGAACTAGGATCAGTGATTAAGGCCATTGACTGCGACTTCGACCTACGAGAGACTATGTCAATCTCGCAAGTCTTGAGGCGTGAGTACAACGTGTCAAGAGTCAGGGTCGAGAAGTCGATCGTGTCTTTAATCGTGGTCACCTTCATCTCCCAAACACGCAAATCAAGAGCAGAAAGCATTTGGCGAGCGTTGTCCGAGTCGGGGTATGTGAGACCAATCGCTCGAAGGTTGCTCAAAATCTTGTGGAAACGCGCAAAACACTCATCGAGGGACTCGCCAGCGAGCATTTCAAACTTATTGTAATCTCGCTTGAACTGGCTTTGTCGAACCATCTTAATCTGGGTGGTGCCCTCATGGTATGCATCGAGGGTCTCCCAGATGTCGAAGGCCAACGTCAGATGAGAGATGCGATCAAATTCACTTCTGCTCAAGCCCTGGATTATGATGTTCCTTGCCTTAGCATTTGCCTCAACATCAGCCATGTTTCCGGCATTGTCGGGACCCCGGATTCCCTAACCCGGACCATCTGTGTATTACAGCACTGGTCCCAGATCAAAGCTAGTGCACACAGTTAAACAGAAATGATTACATCACCATCAACAATTTATTACAATAATAGAGAGTATTGACCAAAAAGGACTCATTATTACAATTGAGGTTTCAAGACCTCGAACACACGAAACAAAGCGGAAGCAAAAGATAAACTCAGTGAAGACCCATCAATATGCCACAGGCAATTGACTGGGGAAGCGCGACCTAGAACTCCGGGAATCCTTCATCAAATCCACACGCGAAGTAGTCGTAGTCTCCCTCTTGAGCTTCGTATTCCACTGAGATTTATTTTTGACTGCAGCATGTGAGTACATAAAGTACTCCTCAAGTCTTCGGAAAAATGCATTCCTTGCCCGCCCTTGACCGTGGGCACGGCTATTCGAATAGTTTGACCCTCTGCAGAGGTTGTACAACTTTACCCCCAAGAGATAAATTATCTTAACAGTCACCATGCTTCCTTTGGCATGAGACACAGATAAATTATCACAAAGCCTTTACCTCACTCTAGACTAGCTAGACACCACCCGCTGAGGTTTCACCGCAGAAGGGTTAAATCTGCCCAATCCGAAGCCCCCTCTTACGCCATATGAGTACAGTAAATCCCTGTCCCTCACTGTGAATAACCAATAAATCCCTGTCACCCACTTTCCACTGGTGGCACCTAAACTAGCCTATCATGAGTTAATCAGCTAGGTCGTACCCATATAGACTTAGGGTTGCACGGTAGTGCTCAGTTTGGACAATCACAAGCGTCGGTCCTTAAATGACTAGGGTGAAACATACACTTTACAAGATCTCGTGCTTGCCACACCCATCCAATCCAACCATCCACCCTAATCTAAACCAATTTCCACATTTTATTTTATTTTAACAGAACAGTGGCAACTCCAATTACCACTAAATTTATAAACACAAGGTTATTACAATAAATCATAATTTCCCATTTTCAAGATTTCAAAGGTATTGAATAGCGTGACTAAGCATTATACTACCATTCTATTATTCACAAATAATTGTAATACTCTCGTTATTGAGGCAAAGGAAATTCTAGGGTTACAAAGGTACATAGCATTCAACTTCAATTGAGGGCATAACAAAGTTGGATTAACTAATACCTTAAGATTTGAACTAATGTTTTATGTAATTAGCAATGCACATAATTTAAAATAATTAAAACATTTCCAAAATCATAGGTTCAAGATGATCAAAGGAGACTTGCCTTCTTGCACACTCTCTGGGTCTTCCTGCTGCGGAGTGGAGAGATCTTCGACAATGTTGGATTCTACGCGCGAAAAGATAGAGCAACAAAACAAATAAATACAAAAAAAATCAAATAAAATTCGAAAATTCTAAAAGAGGGTATATTTGGATAGATTATGATTTTAGACGAATTTAGAAATTTGAATGGCTGAAATTGCAATTAAAATGAGAAAGTTATGCTCATTTGAAATTCTCAGTTTGAATAAATCCAGAAATTATCAAATTTCTGACAGGTGGGGCCCACTGGTAGTGAGTCCACTGTGCCGGTCTCTGACATGTGGGACCCCTCTGTCAGTGACCACCCAAGCTGCTGGTCACTGACAGGTGGGACCCATCGGGCTCTGGACCCACTTGTCAGTGGCTGAAGTAGACGAGTGGGGCCCAGACAGCAGTGGCCAGCGCAGACGGCGGCCGCTGACGCGTGGGGCCCGGCTGTCAGCGTGGAAAAATAAAGGAAAGGCTCAACCTCAGCGTGCGGAGCCGGGGGCTCGAACGCGCCCCGAGGGAGCCGGGGGGGAAAGAGATAGCGCTGCTAGCCAGTCGGTCGCTCAGGTGTTTCTTACCCTTATAGGGCAAGTATACATTTTAAGGTAGCCGCCGGAGGGGACCGGGCAGAGGTTGACGGAGGTGACGGTGCCGACGGCGAGGGGTGGTCGGAGGGGTTCGGGTGAAGTCCAAAACGAGATCCCGGTGCGGAGGTAATGCCGGTGGTGAGGTCGGTAGGGTGCGGCGACGAGCGGAGGCGGCCGACGACGAGGTAGCGGCGGAGACGGCTCGGGTGCTCTGGTGCGACGGCGCTTCGGTGGTGGGGAAGCTCGGCCGAGGGGTCGAGGGGCTTCGAACAGACGCGGGGGAGACGTTGGAGGCGGCGGCGGGCTCTGGGGAAGACCGAGGCGGCGGCGATTTATCGCCGGAGTACTTACCGGGCGCGCACGGGGAGCTCTCGGTGCGGGGCACTCGGGGCTCGGGGAGAGAGAGGAGGAGAGCGGTAGGAGGTGGTGCGGTGAGAGGGGAGGCCGAGGGGGCTATTTATAGGGGTGGAGGGGGAACACGGGTGCGGCAATTGCTCGCCGGTGTTGGCCGCCGGAAAAGGAAGGTTCGGGGAGGGAAGGAAATAGGGGGGCAGAGAAGGAAGGGAGGCGCGGGGGTTTGGGGATTTGGTCGCATGGCCGCTCTAGGTTTCCAAAACCGGAGGGAGGCGGGGAAGGTAAGGCCGGATCCGCGGGGAATTCGGTCACCGGTGCAAGAAAGGAAAGAAGAGGGGGAGAAGAAGGAAGGAGGTGCTCCGCGGGGAAGACGCTCCTGACAGGCGAGGCCGGGTGGCAGCGGGAGAGGGGCGCGGGACTCTGACAGGCTGGGTCCGCGGGTCAGAGAGGAGAGGGGAGCGGGGTGCGGACGGTGGGATGGCTCGCGCGGGCGGCGTCGCGCGCATCGGGCCGGCCAGGTGTCGACCCGAGGGGAGGGGGAGGCGGAGCCGGCTAACGGGCCGGGCCCGCTTGGCGGAGGGAGAGAGGGAAACGGGCGGGATTAATCCAGGCGGCGACGTGGGCGGATCTGGACCGTCCACATGTCGGTCGGAGGGAGAGGGGATGGATTTTTATTTTTAGAATTTGATTTTTATTTTCAGAAAAGGCTAGGAAATTATTTAGGCCTCAGAAAAAAATATGAAAATACCTCCAAAAATTCCAGAAAAATTCACAGAAGCTCCTGGAGATATTCTGGACTTAATAAAATTATTTTCAACTACTGTTGATATTTAATTTTCATACTTTAAAATACTTTTTAAATTTTAAAAATAGGTTTTAAACTCCAGAAAATCCAATAAAAGCCAAATAAAATTTAAATACTTTAAAATAACTTATTTGAAATTAATTTTTCCAGAAAGCAAATTTTTGGGATGTTACAAACCTACCCCCCTTAGAAAGAATCTCGACCCCGAGATTCGGACGGACTGGAAAAAAGACTAGGGAACTCTGCTCTTAGATCTTCTTCACGCTCCCACGTCGCTTCTGACTCAGAATGGTTGCTCCACTGCACCTTACAGAATTTGATGACCTTGTTCCGTGTACGACGCTCTGCCTCATCCAATATCTTGACTGGATACTCTGGATATGTTAAGTCCTCCTTCAAGTTTACTTCATCTAGAGGCATCTGCTCTTCTGGCACTCTGAGACTCTTTCTTAGCTGGGACACATGAAAGACGTCATGCACCTTTGACAGCTGAGGCGGAAGCTTCAACTG
Organism: Dendrocalamus latiflorus; assembly: GCA_017311315.1. NCBI lineage: Eukaryota > Viridiplantae > Streptophyta > Magnoliopsida > Poales > Poaceae > Dendrocalamus > Dendrocalamus latiflorus. Next base: position 28,292,779 of record CM029638.1, read on the forward strand.
GTAAGCAACTTCTCCTCTTTTGGCTAGAATAGGAAATGGTCCAATGAATCTAGGAGCAAGCTTTCCACTGACTCCAAAACGTCGCATTCCTTTGAGGGGCGAAACTTTCAAGTAAACATGATCCCCAGGTACAAATTCTAAAGTTCTTCGACAGTTGTCTGCATAGCTTTTCTGTCTGGTTTGTGCTGTTTTTAATCTCTCCTGAATTAGGCAAACCTGTTCTTCTGCTTGCTTCAACACATCTGGTCCAAATACTTGTCCTTCTCCTGTTTCTTTCCAATACAACGGTGTCCTACATTTTCTGCCGTATAAGGCCTCGAACGGAGACACAAGCAAATTCTGCATAGGGCAAACTTTGATCCCAATTAGTCTTGTTTGCTAAGACACAAGCTCTCAACATGTCTTCTAGAATTTGATTTACTCTTTCTGTTTGCCCATCTGTCTGTGGATGATAGGCCGTGCTGAAATTCAAATTTGTGCCCAAAAGTCCATGCAGCTTTTGCCAAAATCTTGAAGTGAATTGGGTTCCTCGATCTGACATAATCTTCTTTGGAACTCCATGCAAACACACAATTCTTGACATGTACAACTCTGCGAGTCTATCCCCAGAGTATGTGGTCTTTACTGCAATGAAATGGGCGACTTTTGTCAGGCGATCAACAATAACCCAAATTGAATCGTGTCCGGATTTGGTTCTCGGTTATCCGGTTACAAAATCCATACCAATTTCTTCCCATTTCCACTCAGGGATCTGCAACGGTTGCAAAAGTCCGGCAGGTTTTTGGTGTTCAGCTTTAATCCGCTGGCACACATCACACAAAGCTACATACTCTGCAATCTCTCTTTTCATACTTGACCACCAATACCTTTCTTTGAGATCTTGGTACATCTTGGTACTCCCAGGGTGAATTGAATATCTAGATTCATGAGCTTCTTTCAAGATCAACTCTTTTGTTTCTTTCTTCTCGGGTACAATAATTCTTTTTCCAAACCAAACGGTACCTTGTTCATCTTCTGAAAATCCTGGTGCTTTCCCTTTCTTCATATTTTCTTGGATCTCCTTGACATACTTGTCCTCCTTTTGAGCTGCCCTAATTTGATCTTCTAAAGTTGGTTGAACCTCCAGAGTAGCTAGAAATCCTTCTTCTACTACCTCTAAATTGAGCCGCTGGAATTCTTCTTGAAGTGCAGGCATACTGTCTTTAATCCATAGCTTGGTAAAGTAACTCTTTCCGCTCAAGGCATCAGCTACCACATTAGCCTTTCCTGGATGATAATGTATTCCAATATCATAATCTTTTATTAACTCAAGCCATCTCCTTTGCCTCACATTAAGATCGGGTTGGGTAAATATGTACTTCAGACTTTTGTGATCCGTGTAAATCTCATAGCGGTTACCGATCAAATAATGCCTCCATATTTTTAAAGCATGCACTACGGCCACAAGTTCTAAATCATGGGTTGGATAATTCTCCTCATGAGGTCGCAATTGCCTTGAGGCATAGGCTACTACCTTTCCTTCTTGCATCAGAACACAGCCTAGTCCTTGCCTTGATGCATCACAGAAGACTTCAAAATCCTTCCTAATATCGGGAAGCGTTAACACTGGTGCAGAAGTTAGCCTCTTTTTCAGTTCTTGAAAATTGTCCTCACACAATTTACTCCATTCAAACTTCTTTTCCTTCTTTAGCAACTGGGTGAGAGGTCTTGCAAGCTTGGAGAAACCTTCAATAAAGCGACGATAATAACTGGCCAATCCCAAAAAACTTCTGAACTCGGATACTGACTTTGGTTGTGCCCAATTAAGCACATCATTTACTTTCTCAGGGTCTACGGACACTCCTCCTGCAGAAATCACATGACCCAGGAAAGCTACTTTCTTCAACCAGAACTCACACTTGCTAAACTTGGCATACAATCGGTGTTCTCTGAGCTTTTCCAAAATTATCCTCAAATGTTCTGCATGCTCTTCCTCATTCTTGGAATATATCAAAATATCATCAATGAATACTACTACAAACTTTTCCAAGTATTCCATGAACACCTTATTCATCAAATTCATAAAATATGCGGGCGCATTTGTCAAGCCAAAAGACATCACTGTAAACTCATACAATCCATAACGAGTAGCAAATGCTGTCTTTGGTATGTCTTCTGGTCTTATCTTCAATTGGTGATAACCTGACCGAACATCAATCTTGGAGAAGACACATAAACCTTTCAGCTGATCAAACAAATCATCTATCCTGGGCAAAGGGTACTTGTTCTTGATCGTCACATCGTTGAAGGATTGATAGTCCACACACATACGAAGACTACCATCTTTCTTCTTCATTAGCAGGACTGGTGCTCCCCAAGGTGACGAGCTTGGTCTTACAAAACCTTTATTTTCCAGCTCTTGAATTTGCTTCTTAACTTCAGCCAAATCATTTGTAGACATACGGTAAGGTCTCTTGGAAATTGGAGCTGTACCAGGTACCAGGTTGATAACAAATTCAATTTCTCTGTTTGGTGGCATTCCCGGCAAATCTTTAGGGAACACATCTGGGTATTCACTTACTATAGGTACCTTTTCCAAGGTTACTCCCTTCAGACTGTTCAACCCACACCTATTCTGAGAAGATGTGCTTGACTTGTACCTTACTTGGATTCCATCCGAGTTGGTAAGGGTAATGGCACGATCAGCACAATCTATCTGCCCTTTATACTTGGTTAACCAATCCATTCCAAGTATTACATCTAAACTCTTGGAGTCTATTATAATAAGGTTCGCTTGGAATTTAACTCCATTTATATCTACAGTTGCGCAGGGCAAACTGTGTTAGTCCTCATTTCCTTTCCAGGTGATTGGACTAGCATAGGGTTCTTTAGCAAATGCACATCCCAATTATATCTTTCAACAAAATCTTTTGACACAAAAGAATGTGAAGCCCCATAATCAAATAATGTTTATGCAGGTACTGAGTTGACAAGAAACCTACCCATAACTACGTCTGGTGCATCCTGGGCTGCCTCTGCGGTCACATGATTAAGGTGTCCTCTTCTCACTGCTTGCGGAGTCCTTGGAGTCTACGGTGTCCCACGGCCTTGACCTGCAGTTGGAGCTCCTGCTGGTGTAGTCCCCAAATTGAAACGAACAGGGGTCACAGCTGGGCGCTTCTGGGGACAGTTGCTGGCATAATGCCCCATGTTCTTGCAGTTGAAACACTACACTCCTGCCGCTGAAGTCCGGTTCTGCTGTGGTTGGCCACCATTGCTTGCTCAAGGAACTGGTGGATTTGGGCGGGGTCTTGCAAATGGCATCCTTGGCACACTTGGTTCTGAGGGTCTATGGGACTGAGGTGGATTAGGACGAAATCGAGAACTGCTTGCTCCCTGCTGAGCTTGAAACTTCCTCTTCTTGGTTTCATACAGTTAACGTTGGGCATCTTCTTGGATAAGGGTCTTGTTCACCATATGCTGGAATGTTGGGTAGTCATTGGACACCAATTGCACCTTGAGGTTGGGATCAAGTCCCTGCATGAACCTCCAGATCTTTGTTGATTCCGACGCAACATCCTCTGGTGCATACCTGGATAGTTGGGTGAACCGGTTCAAGTACTCCGAAATGCTAACGTTTCCTTTTTGCAGTTTGTGAAACTCTCTCTTCTTCATTTCCATTATGCCCATAGGAATATGTGCAGTGCGGAAGGCTTCAACAAATTCAGCCCATGTGATAGCTTGCACATCTTGATGGGCAGCACAGTAGTTCTCCCACCAACTAGCACCAACTCCTTTAAGCTGGTGGGTGGCATACAACACCTTTTCGTGCTCATTGCACTGAGCTAGGATCAACTTCTTCTCCACATCCTTAATCCAGTCATCGGCTTCCAATGGATCCACTGAACCAGCAAAAGTAGGAGGCCTTGTTCTCATAAATTCTCCCAACTTAGACTGAGGAGCTTGGTTGGGTGCCTACGGGGCTTGCTGTACTTGATTCTGAGCAAGGGCTTGGAGTAATTGCAGCTGCATAGCCATCATCTGATCCAAGTTGGGGGCTTGAGCAGGAGGTGGTAGGATGTTGTTGTCCGGCTGGGCATTGGTATCACGGCTGCTGCCAGGGTTGCTCCTTGTGTTCACCATTTGAAGCGGTTCTGGGGACAGCAAAAGATAAGAGGGAACTAGCACATGTAAGAGATTTAGGGGGAAACTAAACAACATCCCAAACCAACACACAAGAAAGAAGCAAGCAACAACTTAGAAGAAACTTAATCTTGAAATCAAAATAGTTTTTAAGGATGGCTGTACTACAAGTATACAAAGACTTGGTACAGTCCACCTAGCACACAAACAAGTAATATATAAGCGTTCTAAAATCGTAGGACTTTACTTGGGTACTAGAACTAAAGAACTAGTCCTCGCTCCTTCATTATGACGCGCTTCTCCAGGTGCTTCTCATACGCAACCTTACTGAGCTGTCTATAGAAATTACAAAGGAAAGAGAGTACAATTACCATTCCAAAAGGAAATAAGCAGATAGATAAGAGAGAATGCCATGTCGAGGTAAGGATAGAAAGACAAGGATAGCACATTGTTAAAATTTTTAATAAAATAAATTTTGAAGCTCTTCTATTAACGACCATTCTAACTAGGTCACGTCCTACAGTCAAATTGGCTCTGATACCATCTCTGTCGGGACCCCGGATTCCCTAACCCAGCCCTCTGTGTATTACAGCACTAGTCCCAGATCAAAGCTAGTGCACACAGTTAAACAGAAATGATTACATCACCATCAACGATTTATTACAATAATAGAGAGTATTGACCGAAAAGGTCTCATTATTACAATTGAGGTTTCAAGACCTCGCACACACGAAACAGAGCGGAAGCAAAAGATAAACTCGGTGAAGACCCATCAATACGCCACAGGCAATTGACTGGGGAAGCGCGACCTAGAACTCCGGGAATCCTTCATCAAATCCACACGTGAAGTAGTCGTAGTCTCCCTCTTGAGCTTTGTATTCCTCTGAGATTTATTTTTGAGTGCAGCATGTGAGTACATAAAGTACTCCGCAAGTCTTGCGAAAAATGCAATAGATGCAAGGCTTGACAAAGGAAGGCTATATGGTTCTTTTGCACAAAGCCATATTTTATTTCAATTACTACTAATTATTTTCAAAGGCATCAATTTAACAAAGTAATTGTTTAACAGAAACTATCATTAATTTTATAGTGAAGGTTCCATCTACCAACACTAGTTAACCAATTCTAAATGATCAAGTTTAAAACTGCGGGTAACATCCACCCTCTCTGGCTTCAACTGCCAGGATACCCTTTCGAGAGTTCCCTCCACTCTCAGAATACCAAAACTTTGATTTTAAAACCAAAACCAAAAATCTACCATGTGAATGCATTTCTTGCCCGCCCTTGACCGTGGGCACGGCTATTTGAATAGTTTGACCCTCTGCAGAGGTTGTACAACTTTACCCCCAAGAGATAAATTATCTTAACAGTCACCATGCTTCCTTTGGCATGAGACACAGATAAATTATCACAAAGCCTTTAGCTCACTCTAGACTAGCTAGACACCACCCGCTGAGGTTTCACCGCAGAAGGGTTAAATCTGCCCAATCCGAAGCCCCCTCTTACGCCATATGAGTACAGTAAATCCCTGTCCCTCACTGTGAATAACCAGTAAATCCCTGGCACCCACTTTCCACTGGTGGCACCTAAACTAGCCTATCATGAGTTAATCAGCTAGGTCGTACCCATATAGACTTAGGGTTGTACGGTAGTGCTCAGTTTGGACAATCACAAGCGTCGGTCCTTAAATGACTAGGGTGGAACATACACTTTACAAGATCTCGTGCTTGCCGCACCCATCCAATCCAACCATCCACCCTAATCTAAACCAATTTCCACATTTTATTTTATTTTAACAGAACAGTGGCAACTCCAATTACCACTAAATTTATAAACACAAGGTTATTACAATAAATCATAATTTCCCATTTTCAAGATTTCAAAGGTATTGAATAGCGTGACTAAGCATTATACTACCATTCTATTATTCACAAATAAATGTAATACTCTCGTTATTGAGGCAAAGGAAATTCTAAGGTTACAAAGGTACATAGCATTCAACTTCAATTGAGGGCATAACAAAGTTGGATTAACTAATACCTTAATATTTGAACTAATGTTTTATGTAATTAGCAATGCACATAATTTAAAATAATTAAAACATTTCCAAAATCATAGGTTCAAGATGATCAAAGGAGACTTGCCTTCTTGCACGCTCTCTGGGTCTTCCTGCTGCGGAGTGGAGAGATCTTCGACAACGTTGGATTCTACACGCGACAAGATAGAGCAACAAAACAAATAAATACAAACAAAAATCAAATAAAATTCGAAAATTCTAAAAGAGGGTATATTTGGATAGATTATGATTTTAGACGAATTTAGAAATTTGAATGGCTGAAATTGCAATTAAAATGAGAAAGTTATGCTCATTTGAAATTCTCAGTTTGAATAAATCCAGAAATTATCAAATTTCTGACAGGTGGGGCCCACTGGTAGTGAGTCCACTGTGCCGGTCTCTGACATGTGGGACCCCTCTGTTAGTGACCACCCAAGCTGCTGGTCACTGACAGGTGGGACCCATCGGGCTCTGGACCCACTTGTCAGTGGCTGAAGTAGACGAGTGGGGCGGTGAGAGGTGGTGCGGTGAGTGGGGAGGCCGAGGGGGCTATTTATAGGGGCGGAGGGGGAACACGAGTGCGGCAATTGCTCGCCGGTGTTGGCGGCCGGAAAAGGAAGGTTCGGGGAGGGAAGGAAATAGGGGGGCAGAGAAGGAAGGGAGGCGCGGGGGTTTGGGGATTTGGTCGCGCGGCCGCTCTAGGTTTCCAAAACCGGAGGGAGGCGGGGAAGGTAAGGCCGGATCTGCGGGGGATTCGGTCGCCGTCGCTATAGTGCCCTTTTGTCGACATGGTCATTAGCTTCATTTTCCTTCTTTGGACCATGTTGGACTCTTCAAACTCAAACTCTAGTTTGCGCTTTTTTTGAGTTTGTCAATATACTCATCAAGGGGGAGATTGATGAACCATGTGGAGGTGACCACATGTGAGTGATGAGTAATTGACATTGGTTTATGTTAGTCAAGTCTGGTTTGAGTGGTTCGGACCTTGACGTTCCATGGTGCAATCGGGCTCAGTCGTTTTGGTCATTCCTGGTCGTATGGGATTAGGTTGCATATTTTGATGATTCGACAGGTTTGGACTTCGTCATGAGTAAGTATGATGTGCTTATGCTATTTACGCTTTCATGTATCGAGCGGTGCTATTTGATGTGTTTCCTGTCTGTGTGGCTGCAGGACGTCGAGGCGGAGCCGTGGTGAGACACGAGGTGACCGGACTAGACACGGGCGGTGTCGAGGTCAGAATGGTCGGGATGTGTCGAAGACGGTGAGACTCGAGGTGGTTGCGAGGCTTGGACGACAAGGAGCGTGGAAGCTTCCCGGAAGGTGCACGAGGGGCGAATCGGGAATTTCGCAAGGCTGCACAAGCGGGACCGGGCTCCGTCAGACTTAGCGGGCGTAACGGGGAGGAGACCCGTTAGCCAAGGCTATATAAAGGATTGGAGGGGCTGCATGCCTCCTCATGAATTGTGGAGAGAGTTAGGGTTGCTAGAGTTAAAAGAACCTTTGGAGAGGTTGTTTTGCCTTTGAGCTTTAGTGGGTGAGGTTTGGTGAGATACACAGGCTGTGTCTCCTTCATGTCTCCTCTCTGTACATTGCATCTCCCTGAGTGTTCTTGAGTTCTTGGGTATGTGAGAGAGGAGGAGAGGTAGGAGATGAGTTGAGAGCCACTATGTAATCATTCCTCTTTGTGTAATCGTGGTATCGGGACTCATATGTATTTCTTGCCTTGATGGAATGAGAATCTGAAGTTTATATCTCCTATTCGTCCATTTTCTCGTCGATGCCCATTTCTGTGATTTCTTGAGTTCTTGAATTTCCTGTTGTCTGTTGCTTGGGAGTGCCAAAATGGGTTGCTATGACATGGGAGATGCTCAAAAGCCATGTGGCTAGTTGATCCAAAGAGCAAACCAAGTTTAATTTCAGTTTTTATCTTTTGGTCTCCTCTGTTCATGTATTTCCTCTTCTAGGGTTTTGGTGAAATCTTGATTCTCTTGGAGAAATGGTATGAAATTTGAACTGGTTTATCCCTTGGCTATTGCTAACATATCTGCAAAATTTCATGGTCAAAGGATCAAAGGTTGGAGAGTAATTTGGTTTTTGGTTTAGTTCTTGTGAAAATTTCAGATTTGTCATAATCTGAATTTCTTGGCTTTGGATTCGATTCTTTTGTTCCCTAAAGTCTCAATCCTATCTAGAGCATTTCCCTGCTCTCTAGGTCTCAAGATTACTGCCAATTTTCTTCATTTCCTTTGTGTTAAGTTGATTTGGTCAGTCCTGTTTTTAGTGCTTTTCTGCAGTGTTATTTGGTCCAGATTTTGACCTCCTGGCAGCAGCTTATTTTGTTTGTTCGGCCAGCAGTTCTTCTCTCGACTGGATATTTGTTCTCTCTCTCTCTCGGTTTAGTGCTAAATATACTAAAACAGCTAGCAGCTAGCTTCAGGAGTTCAGAGAACAGCGATAAAACTAAAAACAGTGCTCTTGTTCACTTTTCGGCCAGATGTTTTTTCCCTCTCTCGGCTACTGCATGTTCCTCCTTTGTTTGAATGGCAAGAAAACCATTTTTTTTGCTGATTTTCCTTCTTGCTGCATGCAGTCCAAACGACATTATTTTAAGTTGAATTTTTGGTTGGTTGGTCTCTGATTTATACTGAATTTTTCAGTATCGCATGCGTTCCAGATTTTAGCAAAATTAATTTTCTGTGAGTTGCTTGGTTCTGCATCTTTTTGAAATGTCGGTGTACGAATTCTCGGGGGCGTTTTTGAAGATAACGACATTCACCCCCCGCCTCTCTGTCGCCTTTTCGGTCCAACAATTGGTATCAGAGCCGGTTAGCTCTAATCAATAGATCTTAATCGGTCTCAAGAGCCACGGCGATGGACAAGTACTCGACCAAGCTGCCCATTTTCGATGGCATCGATTACCCCTTCTGGAAGAGACGAATGGAGACATACACCCAGACTCAGGGGTACGCCATCTGGTGCAAGGTCAAGGTCCGGTTTGTTGTTCCTGCCGATGAGAACATCAATGCCGGGAATATGGCTGATGTTGAGGCGAACGCTATGGCAAGGAACATCATTATCCAGGGCCTGAGTCGTAGCGAGTTTGACCACATCTCTCATCTTTCATCCGCCTTCGATATCTGGGAGACCCTCGATGCATACTATGAGGGCACCACCCAGATTAAGACGGTGTGACAAGACCAGTTCAAGCGGGAGTACAACAAGTTCGAGATGCTTGCTGGTGAGTCTTTGGATGAGTGTTTTGCGCGTTTTCACAAGATCTTGAGCAACCTCCGAGCGGTCGGTCTCACATACCCCGACTCGGACAACGCTCGTCAGATGCTTGCTGCACTTGACCTTCGTGTTTGGGAGATGAAAGTGACGACCATCAAGGACACCACGGACCTCTCGACTTTGACTCTTGATGCGCTATACTCGCGTCTCAAGACTCACGAGATTGACATTGTCTCTCGCAAGTCGAAGTCACAGTCGATGGCTCTAGTCACTGATCCTAGCTCGGCTTATGGGTCTTTTTCTGATTCGCTTTGTGGTTTCAACCTTGCTGCTCTATGTGACGTAACTGATGATCAGTTAGAGCAGCTCGAGGATGAGCAACTGGCCCTCCTAGCTTGGAAGTTTTCCCATGCTTACATGAGGAGGAGGGACAGAAAGAGGGGAGGACCCGTGATTTGCTTCGAGTGTGGTGGCCCCAACCACATTCGGGCAAACTGCCCCAAACTGGAGAAGGGCAAAGCTGACTACGGCGGTTCGGGCAAGAACGACTACACCGACAAGAACCGCAATAAGAAGCCTCCAGTGCACCCTCAAGGCAAGAAGACGTTCCGCAACCTTGGCAAAGCCAAGAAGCTCTTCCACCGCATCCTCACCGCTTTCGACGACCTCGACCTCAGCGAGGTGGAGGGATAGAGCGACGGCGACGGGACCGGTGACCAAGACCCAAGAGCGACGATGACTTCTCCGGCATGTGCTTCATGGCCCTCGAGGGCGAACTGAGCGACAGCAAGCTGTACTCTGACTCGGACGAGGCTCGCCGGGCAGGGAAGGGAAAGGTTTGGCTCGTAGACTCTGGGTGTTCACGACACATGACCAGAGATTCCCATTGGTTTTCTTCCCTTGCCCATGCTCCAGGTGATGAGACGATCACCTTCGGAGATGCTTCATCTGGGCGCATCATCGCCAAAGGTACAGTGCGCGTTAATGATTCTTTCATTTTGAAAGATGTTGCTTTGGTGAGTAAGCTGCAGTATAATTTTCTTTTCGTTTCTCAGCTTACCGATGACGACTTTGAGGTGAGCTTTAAGAAAAACAATTGCAAAATTCTTGATTCTTCGGGTAGTCTGGTTTGCGGGATTTCTCGTTTTGGGAAGATTTTTTGTGCTGATTTTTCTGAGTCTTCTGGTGATCCTCTCCGGTGTTTGGTTGCTTTTGAGTCCCGCGACCTCTCTTTCTGGCATAGGAGACTTGGTCATATAGGATTTGACCATTTGACCCGAGTTAGCGGCCACGATCTCATTCGTGGTCTGCCGAAACTCAAAATGGTCAAAGATCTAGTATGTGCTCCATGTCGGCATGGCAAGATTGTTGCCGCTTCTCACCCTCTGGTCACAGTGACGATGACCGATGCACCGGGACAGTTGCTCCACATGGACACTGCTGGACCAGCTCGAGTGCAGTCAGCAGGAGGGAAGTGGTATGTTCTTGTTGTGGTCAATGACTATTCGAGGTTCTCTTGGGTGTTTTTCTTAGCCTCGAAGGATGAGACGTTTACACATTTCTGAGGTCTTTTCAGTAGGCTTTCTGTTGAGCTTCCGGGTGCCTTATGAGCGATCCGCAGTGACAATGGCATGGAGTTCAAGAATTCCTACATTGCGAGGTTCTGTGATGAGACCGGTGTAGAGCACCAATTCTCTTCTCCACACGTCCCCCAGCAAAATGGCGTCGTGAAGAGGAAGAACCGTACCTTGGTCGAGATGGTTAGGACGATGCTCGATGAGTATTCTACACCGAGGAAGTTTTGGGCTGAGGCCATAGCTACCGCTTGCCATGTGTCCAATCGAGTTTTTCTTCGAGCACACTTGCACCGCACTTCCTATGAGTTGAGATACGAGCGAAAGCCCAGTGTCTCCCATTTTCATGTGTTTGGTTGCAAGTGCTTTATTTTGAAGTCTGGAAATCTAGACAAGCTCGAGTCACGATCTTGTGATGGGATCTTTCTAGGTTACTCGGCTTCTTCGCGGGCTTATCGGGTTTGGAACTGTGAGTCTAGTAAAATGGTAGAGACCTGTGAGGTGACCTTCGATGAGGCCAGCCTGGGGACTAGGCCCGATATCTCAGGTTCTTTAGAGCAGTTCGAGCCCATCTTCGTGGATGATGAGGATGATGGAGATGAGGGTTGTCTACCCGATCCAGTCCCTCATCCACCCCTTGAGGTGCCTTCTTCCACTGCACCTCGAGGTGATCAGCCCATGCCTCCAGCTTCCTCCGGAGCTAGTGGCTCTGTTCCTACCCCATCAGCTCACAAGGTAGAGACCACTTCTTCATCTCATCTTGGACCTCCTAGACACATTCAAAAAGACCATCCTTCTGAACAGATTATTGGAGACCTCTTTGAGCGCGTCACTCGCTCAAAGTTTGGCATGTCACATTTCTGTCTCCATTCTGCCTTTGTGGCCACCTTTGAGCCCAAAGATGTTTCTCATGCTCTTTCAGATGAGTCTTGGGTCAATGCCATGCATGAGGAGCTAGAAAATTTCGAGAGAAACAAGGTCTGGTCGCTTGTTGAGCCCCCGCGAGGTCACAATGTTATTGGGACTAAGTGGGTGTTCAAGAACAAGCAGAGCGAGGATGGGGTGGTTATTCGAAACAAGGCTAGACTGGTAGCTCAGGGCTTTTCTCAGGTTGAGGGTCTAGACTTCGATGAGACCTTTGCCCCTCTAGCTAGACTTGAGGCCATTAGAATTCTGCTTGCCTTTGCAGCTTCTAAGGGTTTCAAGCTTTACCAAATGGACGTCAAGAGTGCCTTCCTTAATGGGTTCATTGAGGAAGAAGTCTATGTCCGACAGCCTCCTGGTTTCGAGAACCCCAAATACCCAAACCATGTCTTCAAGCTTTCCAAAGCTTTGTATGGACTTAAGCAGGCCCCTAGAGCTTGGTATGAGAGGCTTAAGTCCTACTTGTTGAGTCATAGTTTCGAGATGGGTAAAGTAGACAAGACCTTGTTCATCCGCCGGCTTGGCACAGATCTTCTGCTCGTCCAGATCTATGTGGATGGCATCATCTTTGGCGACTCTTCACATGCTCTCGTTTCACAGTTCTCGGATGTCATGAGCACCGAGTTTGAGATGAGTATGATGGGTGAGTTGACCTTCTTCCTTGGCTTCCAAATCAAACAGACTCGGGAGGGTACCTTCTTGCATCAAGGCAAGTACACTCGAGACCTCCTGAGACGCTTTGACATGACTGATGGTAAGCCAGTGTCGACTCTCATGGCGTCTTCTGCCACTCTTGACCCAGATGTGGATGGCGAGCCAGTTGATCAGAAGGAGTATCATAGTATGATCGGCTCCCTCTTGTACCTCACTGACTCGAGACCGGACATACACTTTGCTGTGTGCCTTTGTGCTCGGTTTCAGGCTTCTCCTCGCGTATCTCACCACCAGGTGGTGAAGCGCATCCTTCCGTACCTTCGAGCTACCATTGACTATGGTATCTGGTACTCTTCCTCTTCTTGTCTTTCCTTGAGAGCCTACTCGGATGCAGACTTTGCTGGCTGTAGGATAGATAGGAAGAGCACTTCTGGCACCTGCCAATTCATTGGCACTTCTCTCGTTTCTTGGTCTTCTAGGAAGCAGTCCGGTGTTGCACAGTCCACTGCAGATGCCGAGTATGTTGCTGCAGCCAGTTGCTGTAGCCGGGTGCTTTGGATGGTCTCGACTCTGCGGGACTTTGGGTTAGCTATCGACAGTGTTCCACTCTTTTGTGACAACACTTCTACGATTAACATTGCTAAGAACCCAGTGCAGCACTCCCGGACCAAGCATATTGATATTCGCTATCACTTCCTTAGAGACCATGTAGGGAAGGGTGACATCGTGCTCCAGTTTGTGGAGAGTGACCACCAGTTGGCTGATATCTTCACCAAGCCTTTGGATAGCTCTAGGTTTTCAGCTCTGCGGGGAGAGTTTGGGGTGGTTTGTCCTTACGGACTGTTGTGAGGGGGAGTTTTGTGCCTTACTGCTTTATTGTTGATTATGCTCTGGCTCCTTACTATTGTATTTCTTTCGGCGTGCCTTGGGTTAGTCCTTCTAGCATAGGTTAGAGTGTTTCTATAAGTCTAGTGCTTAGACGTCTTCCTCTCATCTTGTGATCTAGGGTTCTGCTCTATTAGCCGCTTCTCTCTTTTCACTAGATTGAGCCTACTCACTGCTTTTAGGTTCTAGTGAGGGTCGGGCCACCCTCGGGTAGACAGGGCACATGTTTGCTCCTTAGTGAGATTGATTACTGGTCTAATAGTCCTAGAGTCATATGGGGTAGATGAGAGTCTGTCTGAGCCATAGTTGTCTCTATATCTTATCTATGCTTTAAGGACTACCTGTTTGCTATTTTCTTATCAGCTTCTCGATTTTATTGCTTTGGTTCAGGGGGGGTTCATTTGGGAGCTTCTGGAGCTTAATACTAACATAACTCAACTTGAACTAAAAGTTGCATCTCATGTTGAGGGGGAGCTGGATTTTCTGCATTTTCAGCATTTCAGCATTGTAATATAACTACATGGAGCCTTGATTATTATCCTGTTATGACATGTTTACAATGCTCTACACCTTGCCATGACTTGTGCTTTATTTGCTAGATTTATCATGACTTCATATGTGTAGACTAGCTTTTGCCATGATAAGTTCATTAAACTTGCTCAAATTGAACTAAAACTTGTCATGTTAACACGCGAGATTAGTCTTGCTTTAGCTATCCTTTTATGATCCATGCCATGTCAAATAGGCTACGTTGAGCGTTGAATATCTATTGAGCCTTAGATTAAGCTATTTTAGTCGCTTGATGATGCATGAGTTAGTACAATGTGTTAAAAAGCAAAAAGATCTCTTTTGTGCGAAAAAATTGATCTCACCAATTCTTTCCTATGAGACGGCTTGCCATTGCACTTGGCATGAACTTAGGGGGAGTTTTGGATGACCTAGACTATCTTCTTAAGCTTCTCACTTGGAGTAGTCGCATAAGGCTTGAGATCTAGCACATGATAAAACAAAAATTTTGGTTGGAAACGACCATATGCTTTCAAAGAAAATATATCATTTGTGCTCGACTTTGCTTAAGCTACCAAAAGAACCAAGTACTTAATCAATGTTTCATTCTTGAGCATATAGCACTCTATTTGGACTCAATTTGAGCTTCTTGGCTATGCTTAGCTTATTGACATGGCCTGCATCATCCTTGGATATCTCTAGCTAGACTTTACTTCTGGATGTCTTGACATGCTCACATAATATACTCCATTTTCAGATTGACATCTATGTGCTCTAGCTGGCTTATATATATGTTGTCATGATCTAGATAGCGTTTTGTTGAGTTATGGCTTGGTATAACTCTTTATGGTCATTTTGGATAATTATCATGGCTCTACATGCTCAGAATAAACAAACTTCAGCCATATTCATCCATTGATATATCATATTCTCTCTTTTGCATCCTTAATGTGTTTATTGCCAAAAGGGGGAGAATAGCGGAGAAAAAGCTATTTGGGAGCTTTCTAGAGCTTTGGAGACAAATTTACTCTTTCTTGTGTAGCTCTAGTGCTCTTTTGTCGACATGGTCATTAGCTTCATTTTCCTTCTTTGGACCATGTTGGACTCTTCAAACTCTAGTTTGCGCTTTTTCTGAGTTTGTCAATATACTCATCAAGGGGGAGATTGATGAACCATGTGGAGGTGACCACATGTGAGTGATGAGTAATTGACATTGGTTTATGTTAGTCGAGTCTGGTTTGAGTGGTTCGGACCTTGACGTTGTATGGTGCAATAGGTCATTCCTGGTCATATGGGATTAGGTTGCATATTTCGATGATTCGACAGGTTTGGACTTCGTCATGAGTAAGTATGATGTGCTTATGCTATTTACGCTTTCATGTATCGAGCGGTGCTATTTGATGTGTTTCCTGTCTGTGTGGCTGCAGGACGTCGAGGCGGAGCCGTGGTGAGACACGAGGTGACTGGACTAGACACGGGCGGTGTCGAGGTCAGAACGGTCGGGATGTGTCGAAGACGGTGAGACTCGAGGTGGTTGCGAGGCTTGGACGACAAGGAGCGTGGAAGCTTCCCGGAAGGTGCACGAGGGGCGAATCGGGAATTTCGCCAGGCTGCACAAGCGGGACCGGGCTCCGTCAGACTTAGCAGGCGTAACGGGGAGGAGACCCGTTAGCCAAGGCTATATAAAGGATTGGAGGGGCTGCATGCCTCCTCATGAATTGTGGAGAGAGTTAGGGTTGCTAGAGTTAAAAGAACCTTTGGAGAGGTTGTTTTGCCTTTGAGCTTTAGTGGGTGAGGTTTGGTGAGATACACAGGCTGTGTCTCCTTCATGTCTCCTCTCTGTACATTGCATCTCCCTGAGTGTTCTTGAGTTCTTGGGTATGTGAGAGAGGAGGAGAGGTAGGAGATGAGTTGAGAGCCACTATGTAATCATTCCTCTTTGTGTAATCGTGGTATCGGGACTCATATGTATTTCTTGCCTTGATGGAATGAGAATCTGAAGTTTATATCTCCTGTTCGTCCATTTTCTCGTCGATGCCCATTTTTGTGATTTCTTGAGTTCTTGAATTTCCTGTTGTCTGTTGCTTGGGAGTGCCAAAATGGGTTGCTATGACATGGGAGATGCTCAAAATCCATGTGGCTAGTTGATCCAAAGAGCAAACCAAGTTTAATTTCAGTTTTTATCTTTTGGTCTCCTCTGTTCATGTATTTCCACTTCTAGGGTTTTTGTGAAATCTTGATTCTCTTGGAGAAATGGTATGAAATTTGAACATATCTTGGAGAGTAATTTGGTTTTTGGTTTAGTTCTTGTGAAAATTTCAGATTTGTCATAATCTGAATTTCTTGGCTTTGGATTCGATTCTTTTGTTCCCTAAAGTCTCAATCCTATCTAGAGCATTTCCTTGCTCTCTAGGTCTCAAGAGAACTGCCAATTTTCTTCATTTCCTTTGTGTTAAGTTGATTTGGTCAGTCCTGTTTTTAGTGCTTTTCTGCAGTGTTATTTGGTCCAGATTTTGAGCTCCTGGCAGCAGCTTATTTTGTTTGTTCGGCCAGCAGTTCTTCTCTCGACTGGATATTTGTTCTCTCTCTCTCTCGGTTAGTGCTAAATATACTAAAACAGCTAGCAGCCAGCTTCAGGAGTTTAGAGAATAGCGATAAAACTAAAAACAGTGCTCCTATTCACTTTTCGGCCAGATTTTTTTTCCTCTCTCGGCTACTGCAAGTTCCTCCTTTGTTTGAATGGCAAGAGAACGTTTTTTTTGCTAATTTTCCTTCTTGCTGCATGCAGTCCAAACGACATTATTTTTAGTTGAATTTTTGGCTGGTTGGTCTCTGATTTATACTGAATTTTTCAGTATCGCATGCATTCCAGATTTCAGCAAAATTAATTTTCTGTGTGTTGCTTGGTTCTGCATCTTTTTAAAAATCAGTGTACGAGTTCTCGGGGGAGTTTTTGAAGGTAACGGCATTCACCCCCCCCCCTCTGTCGCCATTTCGGTGCAACAGAAGAGGGGGAGAAGAAGGAAGGAGGTGCTCCGCGGGGAAGACGCTCCTGACAGGCGGGGCCGGGCGGCAGCGAGAGAGGGGCGCGGGCGGCTGACGGGCGGAGCCCGCAGGTCAGAGAGGAGAGGGGAGCGGGGTACGGATGGTGGGATGGCTCGCGCGGGTGACGTGGCTCGCATCGGGCCGGCCAGGTGTCGGCCCGAGGGGAGGGGGAGGCGGAGCCGGCTGACGGGCCAGGCCCGCTTGGCTGAGGGAGAGAGGGAAACGGCCGGGATTAATCCGGGCGGCGACGTGGGCGGATGTGGACCGTCCACGCGTCGGCCGGAGGGAGAGGGGATGGATTTTTATTTTTAGAATTTGATTTTTATTTTCAGAAAAGGCTAGGAAATTATTTAGGCCTCAGAAAAAAAATATGAAAATACCTCCAAAAATTCCAGAAAAATTCACATAAGCTCCTGGAGATATTTTGGACTTAATAAAATTATTTCCAACTACTGTTGATATTTAATTTTCACACTTTAAAATACTTTTAAATTTTAAAAATAGGTTTTAAGCTCCAAAAAATTCAGAAAATCAAATAAAAGCCAAATAAAATTTAAATACTTTAAAATAACTTATTTGAAATTAAATTTTTCCAGAAAGCAAATTTTTGGGATGTTATAGGCATTGATGTTCTCATCGGCAGGAACAGCATACCGGACTTTGACCTTCCGCCAGATGGCGTAGCCCTAAGCCTGGATGTAGGTCTCCATCCGACTCTTCCAGAAGGGATAGTCGATCCCATCTAGGGATGAAAACGGTCGGAAACGGTCGGAAAACACCTCAACCATTTTCTACTTCTACATTTGAATACGAAAACGAAAGCGAAAGCGGTAAAGCCGGACACGAAAACGAACGCGAACTTACGAAATATCAAGAATTTCGAAAACGAACCAATTCGAGCGGAATTATGTCGAACACGGTCGGTATACGAAAATTCAATACGGAATACCGACCTGTAGGACCAAGTGCATAACAATTAACAAGTGACCTAGTACATAACAATTACCAAGTGCATGATCAAGTCAGTGGCGGACCCTCATTTTGACAAGCTAGTTTACATATTCTACATAAACATCTATATGATGGCCTAATGTATGGATTGTGATACCATGGGAAAAATAAGAACAGGCAAATTACTATACTACCTATATTCCTTCAGAAATGAAAAGAACAATGCTCCATATTAGTTTCAAAACATCTTTAACTGAAAAGCACATCAGGAGTGTATAACAAATCCACATGGAAGAGGAAGGATAAGGATTATACCCTTGTTTTGAACGAAACATAAGCGATGCCCTTTCCTAGGCTTGAATCTGGATCTCTAATAACACGTATAGCTTCAACATCACGTTGTGATCCACTGGAACCACAGAACAACTGGTAGAGCCCTTCATTCTGATGTGCCAGCAAGAAACAAAGTTGACCTTGGTTAATTAAAACACATGGATAATATGGTGCTCCCATTTTGTTTAAAAAAACTCAGAGCAACATACAAGATTGAACACATCATACACACCTTTATATCAAATGGAAGGTTACTGACAAACACTGTCCGCTTTCTGTCATAAAGAGGCCCTTCTCCTTAGAGTTTCTTACGAGGCGGACATGCCATATCAACACGGATGCACAAACTCCATGTGTGAGATAATCACCGAAACAACTCATCAGAGCAAAATTCAGCACATCATCACCGAAACAATACAATAATATTTATATTAATCTTGAAAATTACAAACTTATAAGCAAAGTGCTCTTCCAGGTAGCAATAATCTGGAACAGGAACAAACATCTAATCATATAGTACCTTGATGTTGTCGATGTAGACAAACTTCCATCCCGCGAGGCCAGCCCCAACGGCCAAATCCATGTCCTCCACGGTGTCCTGTCCTTCCAGCCGCCGGCCTCGGTGATCGCCCGTATCCTCCACACAACAGCAGTCCCTGGAAACCATCGATCTCAAGCTAATCAACACCAAACTGCATGATTTGTAGAAGGCGCAGGATGAAGATACCATTGTATCCGAAGAAGGCGCAGGAGGTGGAGCCGGACTCCTGCTCGACCTTGAAGTGGTGGCGGCCGGCGGCGGCGCTAAAGGGGACTCGGTGGAGATGTCGATCGGCGGCTCGGCGCTTGGTGGAGGGAGCAGAGGCGACGACCGGTGGATGGGGCGGCGGCGCACGGGAAGAAGGCGGCGAAGAGGGAGGCGCGACGGAGGGAGAGCAGGAGGAGAGGTGGCGGTGCGGATGGAGAAGAGGGGTGGCGCGGTGGATCTGAGGAAGTGAGGATGGAGGAGCGGCGGGCTGAGATAGGTGGAGAAGGGGTGGCCGGAGCCAGAGAAGAGAGGAGAGAGCAAATGGGGGCTAGGGTTAGAAGCAAGGGGAAGGCAAGGGAAGACGAGAGGCGGCAGCCGGCGGTGGCGCAGGGCGGAAGAGGTGGCGCGGGTAAAGAAGAGGTGGCCGCCGGAGGTGGAAGAGATGGCGGCGGACGGTTGAGGGCGACGGCGTCGCGAAGAAGGGGCTGCGGCGGTGGAGAGCGGAGGCGGATGTGCTCGAGGCGGAGGCGGTGGTGCGGGGGCGCGAGGAGGAGGAGCTTGCGGATGCGGAGGACGGAGGCGGGGAGCGAGGAGGCCACGGCGCCGCACCGATAGGAAGGGAAGGGGAGGAGTAGGGCTGGGGCGCTGGGAGTGGGCTGGGCCAAATTCGGTTTAAAACGGATTTACAATACGGTATATTCCGAATAAAATGTAGAAAAGTAGAAAACGGTCGGAAAACGCCTAAACCATTTCCGCTCCATTTTCGAATTTGGTATTCTGTATTTCAAACCGAATTCGAATTTGTCCGAAAATACGAATTCGATCGGGTCAAATGTAGAAAACGATGCGGTTCGGTACGGGATATTTCCGTTCCGTTTTCATCCCTAATCCCATCGATGATCGGGGGCTTGGTCGAGTATTTGTCTGTCGCCATGGCTCTAGAGACCGGTTAAGATCTATGGGAAAGAGCTAACCAGCTCTGATACCAATTGTTGGATCGAAATCGGCAACAGAGGGGGGGGGTGAATGTTGACTATTCAAATTCAAATTTCCCCCAATACACAAAATGAAAAAGTTCTTCTCCTATAGCAACAAATGCTATGAAGAAACAGTTTAGGCTCGTTGAAGACTCAAATACACAGAGAGAGAAGACATGGCAAAAATACTAGAAGGAAGCAACAAGAGATATCACTGAATCAGAGAAACAATCGCTGCAAAAACCCCTGGCCGGTCTGATCGCAATGGGCTGGGCAGTCAGACCGCTAGTGGCCGCCGGTCAGACCGGTTAAATAGGGCCGGTCAGACCATCGCTGTTGGAGCAGTCAGACCGCCGACAGTGAACCGGTTTGACCGGTTCCTCTGCCCAGACAGCTCCGCAGCCCTACTGAAAACCCTGATTTTTTAGATTTTTGCCAAAATCAAGAAAATGAGAGAAGTGCCCCTTTTCTTTTTAGACCAAGACACCAAAGACATAATCTAAACATCATAGAGGCTCCAAACATCACATGAAATCAACAAAAACTCATGAATTTCAGATTTTAGCAATGAACTTGTAGGAGTACAGAGAGCTGCCCAAAAATTAAATTCCCATCTAATCTTTGATCCTTTGATCATGAAACTCATAGAATAACTAGAGAATAGCCTTAGGATTCTGAGACTCAACTTTGGGAACACTCTTTCAAGGGAAAACAGAAATGGTATCAAACCCTAGAACAAGGACACAGAGGAAGAACAGGGCACAGGCTGTAAAAGAAGTGGATTCTCCTGATGCAATCATTTTGCTCTTGGGATTAGCTGACCAAAGGGTCTAGAAATACAATCCCATCACTGAGCCATCCATTTTGCACTTTCTCAGCAAGAAACAACTCCAAATCGCAAAAACACGAAAATCACACAGAGAGGAACTAAAAACGACGAACACAGAGAAATGCAAGCCTGAAGGAAAAACTTCAAAATATTCATTTCCAATAGCTCAAGGATTATATAGGAGTCCCCATATGCGATTGAATACAAGAGGAAAGATTACATGGGCATCAACTCATCGTCTCCCTCTCTCAAGTCTCAAGAAACCCAAGAACACACATGCCTGAGAGGAGACACAGAGAGCCTACGGGAGACCAAACCCTGCTCTCTCAACCACTAAAGCCTAAAGCAAACCAACCTCTCCCAAAGGCCATTTTGACTAAAGCAAATCCCTAACAACCCCTCAAGCCCTAGAATCAATGAATACAACCAGGAACCCTCTCCTATTTATAGCCTTTGGCTAACGGGTTTCCAACCCGTTATGCCCACCAAATCCCGAACGGTACCGCTTCCATTTGTGCAGCTTTGCGTTTTTACCGAAACGCCCCTCCTGCACCTTCCGGGAAGCTTTCGCTGAGAGACCATGTGGTCGTGACTCTATGTGTGTGATGAGTAATTGATATTGGTTTAAGTTAGTCGAGTTTGGTTTGGGTGGTTCAGACCTTGATGTTGTGTGGTGCAACGGGCTTGGTCGGACTTGGTCAAACTTGGTCGTATGGGCTTAGGATGCATATTCTAATGTTTCGACAGGTTTGGACTTCTTCATGGATAAGTATAATGCTATTTATGCTTTCATGTGTCGAGCGGTGCTATTTGACGTATTTCTTGTCTTTGTGACTGCAGGACATCGAGTGGAGTCGTGGCGAGACACGGAGGACCGGACTAGGCGCAGGTGGCGCTGAGGTCAGAACGGTCGGGATGTGTCGAAGACGACGTGGACTCGAGGTGGAGTCGTGGCGAGGCACGGTGAACCGGACTAGGCGCAGGTGGCGCTAAGGTCAGAACGGTCGAGGTGTGCCGAAGACGGCGAGGCTGTGAGGCTTACAAGGCAAGAAAGGAGGAAGCTTCCTGGAAGGTGCGCGAGGGGCGTTTTGGTGAATACGCAAAGCTGCACTAAAGGAAGTGGATTGTGGGTAAAGCGCAAAAGGTTAATGGGTAAAGCAATGGTGAACCCATTAGTGGAGGCTATAAATAGAGAGGGTGTTCTCTAGTAGTCTTCATGGATTTTAGGGAGAAATAGTGTGCTGAAATTGAGAGAGTTGTAAGAACACATATATAATCATTCATCTCTCTTCCTCTATTTCAATATGAGAATGTTTGTTTGAGATAATCTGTTCTCTCGTGTCTATCTCTTCTTTGTTTTGTGTTCTTGTCTTTCTTTCAAGTATGAATGGGGATGTTGGGTTAAGTCTTGCCCAGGATAAGAAATCCCACGAGATTGTTGCTTCTTGATTTTCATTGATGGATCGTTTGAGCAGAAATCAGTAGTTATATGGTTTTTGGCCAGCATGTTTCCTTTAGTTCTTTGATCCATTGCATTTTCGGCCAAGGTCCTAGCAGCTCCTTGCGTTATGTTCGGCTATTGCTCTGAAGTTCTTCCAGTCCGACTGCAGCTTTCGAGGTTTTGAAGTTTTAATCTTTTGAGCTTTAAAAGAGCTGCAATTAATGTTCTAGGTTCTTGCTTTAGGCAGCATATCTTAGCTCTTTTTGCAAGTTGTAATCGGCTAGATGTTTCTTTGTGCTCGGCAATTTTTTTAAAGTGCTTTGCAGTCTTCGAGCCGCAAGGACTATGAACCCTGTACCTCTTTTCTGTAAAAGCTCTTACTTCTGTCTCGGCAAGATCCTTTAGTTCTTGAGCTAACAAAGAAAAATTCCTTCGGATGTCTTCTTTTAGTCTCCAATTCAATTTTTTTGGTACCTCCAGCACTTGGTTTTCAATCTAAAGGTTTGGATCTTTAGTGCCTCCATCTTTTCTCTTTTTGCTGATTTTCCTCCATTTTGCATGCAGATCAAACAGCGTTATTTTCAGCTAAAATTTTTTCTGGATAGTCTATGATTTATGCTGATTTTTTCAGTGTCGCATGCGTTCCAGTTTTCAGCACAATTAATTTTCTGTGAGTTCTGCATCTGTTTGAAAAATCGGTGTACAAATTTTCGGGGGCGATTTTAAAAGAGAACGACATTCACCCCCCCTCTGTCGCCATTTCGGTCCTACATCCGCGTTCCTTGTCATCCAGGCCTCGCAACCACCTCGAGTCTTTGCCGTCTTCGACACATCCGACCGTTCTGACCTCGGCACCGCTTGCGCCTAGTCCGGTCAGCCCATGCCTCGCCACGACTCCACCTCGACGTCCTGCAGCCATCACAGACAAGAAACACATCACATAGCACCGTTCGACACATGTAATCTTCCTCCAAACAAAGTGTCAGAATAGCTAGATCGCCACTTCAATCTATACCAACCCGAGAGCATCTTCAGTTGCTTTTACTGGACGTACAAGAGACATCCAATGTCACAAGTGCAAGGGATTCGGGTACTTCATTGTGAGAGAAGATAGTGAGTATGCTTCAACTAGTAAAATTGATGAAGAATATATACTGTTGCAAATGACCATACAGGAGATGGGATTGATACTAGTAATGAACAAGAAGAACACATGAGTGCTAGAGTTTCAAATAAGTACATGACCCTTATAATGAAGTGTGTGCTTAGTGCACAAATGGAGAGTGGTGAATAGGACCAACGATACAATTAGTTTCAGACCAAGTTTGTCATCAAGGAGTTCATGTCATGTCATCATCGATGGAGGAAGTTGTAACAACTTGGCTAGCTTGGAGATGATCGAGAAGTTTGGCTTGACCACAAGTCCTCACCCACATCCTTACTACATCCAATGGTTCAACTCATGTGGTAAGTTAAAGGTAATCAAAACTGTAAGAGTACAATTTTCGCTTGGTTCATATTATGATTATGTTGATTATGATATCGTGCCTATGCAGGCACACTCCTTACTCTTGGGAAGACTATGATAGTTTGATAAGGATTCCACTCATCATGGTAGAACTAATCAGTATACTATCATGCATAAGGGCAAGAAAATTGTTTTACTTGTAATGTCTTCTAAAGCCATTATTAAAGATGAAATTGAACGATCTGAATGTGAGAAAAAGAAGAATGCTAAAATTGATAATTAGATAGTAACTACAGAATATTTTCCACCTAAAAAGAAAGAACTTAGAAGTGATTAAATTGAAAGTTGTTGTTCCATTAGCTACTAAATCTGATTTCAATAACTTAGAAGTGTAAAATTTTGTTTGCTATGCCTTACTATGGAAAGATACTTTGTTTTCACTTAATGATTTGCCTGCATCTTTGCCTCCTACTGTCACTAACCTTTTGCAGGAGTTTAATGATGTGTTTCCATCTAAAATACCCTCGGGGCTGCCTCCTGTTAGAGGAATTAAGCATCAAATTGACTTGATCACAGGAGCTTCTTTGCTAAACTGTGCACCATATAGGACTAATCTAGAGGAGACTAAGGAAATTCAGTGTCAAATGCAAGACTCACTTGACAAAGGGTACGTACGTGAAAGCCTTATTCCTTGTACTGTTCCTGTGATTTTAGTTCCTAAGAAAGACAGATCTTGGGGTATGTGTGTTGATTGTAGAGTGATTAATAATATCACTATTAGATATCGTCATCCTATTCCTAGGTTAGATGATAAGCTTGATGAATTGAGTGCATCCACTATTTTTTCTAAAGTTGACTTGCATAGTGGGTACCACCAAATTAGAATGAAACATGGAAATGAATGGAAGACTGCATTTAAAACTAAGTTCAGGTTATATGAGTGGCTAGTAATGCCTTTTGGTTTAATTAATGCACCTAGCACTTTCATGAGATCAATGAACGAAGTTTTACGTGCTTTAATTGGTAAATTTATGGTAGTTTACTTTGATGATATAGTAATTTATAGTAAGCCACTTGATGAACATCTTGAACACTTACATGTTGTTTTATTTCTTTGAGAGATGCATGTTTGTTTGGTAACCTCAAAAAGTACACCTTTTGCATTAATCGAGTTAGTTTTCTTGGCTATGTTGTTACTCCACAGGGAATTAAGGTAGATGAAGCTAAGATTGATGTTATAAAGAGTTGGCTGACACTATAAATAGTCACATAAGTGCAGAGATTTCTTGAACTTGCTGGATTCTATCGCCAAATTGTGAAGAGTTTTAGCACCATCGCTGCTCCACTTAATGAATTGATGAGGAAAGGCGTTACATTCAAATAGGGACAAGCGCAAGTAGAAGCTTTCAACCTTCTCAAAGAAAAGCTCATCAATGCACCATTGCTCTAACTTCTTGACTTTGGCAAGACCTTTGAACTTGAGTGTGATGCTAGTGGAATTAGAATTGGTGGTGTGTTGATACAAGAATGTGAACCTATTGCTTATTTCAGTGAGAAATTGAGTGGACCTTGTTTGAACTATTCAACTTACGATAAAGAATTGTATGCTCTAGTTCAAACTTTAAAAACATGGCAATATTATTTATGGCCCAAAGAATTTGTTATACATTCTAATCATAAATCTTTGAAGATAGACATGCACGTTGGCTTGAATTTATTGAATCTTTTTCTTATGTCATTAAACACAAGAAAGGGAAAGAAAATGTGATTTCTGATGCTTTGTCTAGACGATATACTTTGTTGTCTTAACTTGATTGTAAAATTTTGGGCTTAGAGACAATAAAAGATTTATATGCTTCTAATGATAAATTAAATGATGCCCTATCCAATAATAAAGATGGTAAAAGCTGAAACAAATTTGTTTTTAATAATGGATTCTTATTTAGAACTAACAAGCTATGTATTCCAACTAACTCCGTTTGTCTTTTGTTGTTATAGGAGATGCATGGAGAAGGATTAATGGGATATTTTGGAGTCAAAAAGATGGAGGACATCCTTACTGAACATTTTTATTAAGGATGAGGCGCGATGTCATGCGCTATGTTTCGCGATGCACTATATGCCAAAAAGCTAAGTTACGACTGAATCCACATAGCTTATACATACCTCTTCCTATTCCTATTGTTCTTTGGGAGGTTATTTTCATGGATTTTATTTTAGGATCGCCTAGGCAAAGATGGATAGGGATAGTATTTTTGTTGTAGTGGATATGTTTTCTAAGATGGCATATGTTGTACCTTGTCATAAGAGTGACGATACTACACATGTTGCTGATTTATTATTCAGGAAGATTGTTCGACTAGATGTTCTGCCAAAGACAATTGTTTTAGAATGTGACACAAAGTTTCTAAGTTTCTTTAGGAGGACACTTTGGGGTAAACTTGGGACAAAACTGCTGTTTTCAACTACTAGTCTTCCCCCAAACTGATGGACAAACTAAAGTCGTCAACCCCACCTTGTCAACAATGTTGAGGGCTGTTTTGAATAAGAACTTGAAGATATGGGAAGAATGTCTACCTCACGTAAAGTTTGCCTATAATCGCTCACTACATTCAACCACAAAGACAAGCCCTTTTTAGGTAGTATATGGCTATAACCCTTGCGCTGTAATTTATTTGTTACCTCTACCATCTTTGAAGAGGGTAAATCTAGATGCTAAGAAACATACTGAATTTGTTCTTAAGTTGCATGAAACCATAAAATAAAAGATAGAGCACATGAAAGAAAATTTAGGGTTACTGGTAGTAAAGGTAGAAAGGAAATAATTTTTGAACCTGGCGATCTTGTTTGGTTGCATTTGAGAAAAGATAGATTTTCGGAATTGAGAAAGTCTAAGTTGATACCTAGAGCTGATGGTCCTTCTAAGGTTATTGAAAAGATTAATGATAATGCATTCAAGTTTGAGTTGCCTGTAGAGTTTGTAGTTACTCCCACATTTAACATTGCAGATTTGAAGCCATACCTGAGAGAAGAAGACGAGCTTGAGTCAAGGACGACTTCAATTCATGAGGGGGAAAATAATGAGGACATCACTTTCTTAGATACACATAGTACTCATCCACAAGATGATAGGCAAGGAACTATAATGAGGGCACGTGCACGATAATTGAATTATCAAGTGAGCTCGTTTTTAGGGTTGTTTAATTTAGTTTCTGAGAATAGGTTGCTGTCTAATGCATGTGATGTGATTGTGCTTAAGAACATGGGTAAGGACCAAAGAGAGTCACATGGACTCATGGACACGCTTGGGATAAACATTGGAGATCACCATGTTACTTTGAGGCCAGGATAACCAAAATGAAAGCCGGGTATTGTGGTTACAGACCAAACAGAGAGAGAGATGTGGTGGAGAGTTGGGAGAGTTCTGCCCCCTCCTTCCCATAGCCTTCCCATATATATATATATATATCCACATGGGTTATGCTTTTATAATTATGCCCTTACATCTGTATATCCCCACTAGGGGCATTTAAGTCATTACATACGTTCCACTCTGGTCCTTATAACCTTCTAACAGGCCTGCTGGGTTTAGGTGGGGGCCACCCCTACAACAGGAGCCTCTCATGGTGAAGGGCTTCACAGGGCCGAAGCCATGTTGCCGAGTCCTTTGGCCCCCTCCGTCCCTGCGGCCTGTGAACGTTTTTATTCTTGCGGAACCGAAGTGTGCTGCGGAGCCCGGGGCGGAGGCCGGAACCGCAGGTGATGTTGAAGCATAGGCGCGCGCGCGAGCGCTCCGTCCCCTACCCTTCGAACGGGTGGCAGCGGAGCTGGCGCCTAAGTCGAAGTAGAGGCGCGCGCGCTCCGTCCCTCCCCCTTCGAACGGGTGGCAGTGGAGCTGGCGCCTGAGTCGAAGTAGAGGCACGCGTGCTCCGTCCCTCACCCTTCGAATGGGTGGCAGTGGAGCTGGCGCCTAAGTCGAAGTAGAGGCGCGCGCGCTCCGTCCCTCACCCTTCGAACGGGTGGCAGTGGAGCTGGCGCCTAAGTCGAAGTAGAGGCGCGCGCGCTCTGTCCCTCACCCTTCGAACGGGTGGCAGCGGAGCTGGCGCCGCTGTGCCTCGAAGCTGTTGTGACCTCGCCGCCTGGTAGCGCGCTTTTAGTGGCGGTTGGCTTGCCAGGGGGCGGGCTGTCGCGCCGTGTAGTGCGCCTTCTCGTGAATGGAGCCTGCGGTGATTTCTGACTTGCGCGTGGTGGGCTGCGGGCGGTTGCCCTTACCCACCACGGGTAGTTGAACCGCCCGACACCCCCCGTTTGCGCTTCCGTCGGGTGGCCTGCCGCCGATTGGCGTCCCGCCACGCTGGCGTCTCTTCGCCTGGTGAGGCTGGGTATAAATATGTTGGTGTCGGGGGCCGCTCCCTAGTCATCCCTTGCTGTGCGTCCTGCTCCTGTACATGGTTAACTTCTCACATGTAGGCCAAATTTTGTTCATCTGCGTTTGATGACTGCTCTCGTAGACAGATATGGTCGAGCTGATTCGCACCCTCTGGTTGCGCCCACGGGCATACATTGGGGCGGGGGATCATATCTGTTTACGAGAGCGAGTCCGTGCTTGACGCAAACCCGTCGCGACGGTCTGGAGTTACGGGAGCGGGGAGGGGCCTGCGCTGCTCTGTATTATTCGAGGGCCGCCCTTCGGTGCGGGTGGCGGCGAACGGAGCTGGCGTCTGAGTCGAAGTAGGGGCGCGCGCGTGCTCCGTCCCTCACGCCTCGGACGGGTGGCAGCGAAGCTGGCGCCTAAGTCAAAGTAGAGGCGCGCGCGCTCCGTCCCTCACCCTTCGAACGGGTGGCAGCGCAGCTGGCGCCTAAGTCGAAGTAGAGGCGCGCGCGCTCCGTCCCTCACCCTTCGAACGGGTGGCAGCGGAGCTGGCGCCTAAGTCGAAGTAGAGGCGCGCGCTCTCTGTCCCTCACCCTTCGAACGGGTGGCAGCGGAGCTGGCGCCTAACTCGAAGTAGAGGCGCGCGCGCGCTCCGTCCCTCACCCTTCGAACGGGTGGCAGCGGAGCTGGCGCCTAAGTCGAAGTAGAGGCGCGCGCGCTCCGTCCCTCACCCTTCGAACGGGAGGCAGCGGAGCTGGCGCCTAAGTCGAAGTAGAGGCGCGCGCGCCGTCCCTCACCCTTCGAACGGGTGGCAGCGGAGCTGGCGCCTAAGTCGAAGTAGAGGCGCGCGCGCTCCGTCCCTCACCCTTCGAACGGGTGGCAGCGGAGCTGGCGCCTAAGTCGAAGTAGAGGCGCGCGCGCGCTCCGTCCCTCACCCTTCGAACGGGTGGCAGCGGAGCTGGCGCCTAAGTCGAAGTAGAGGCACGCGCGCTCCATCCCTCACCCTTCGAACGGGTGGCAGCGGAGCTGGCGCCTAAGTCGAAGTAGAGGAGCGCGCGCGCCGTCCCTCACCCTTCGCACGAGTGGCAGCGGAGCTGGTGCCTAAGTCGAAGTAGAGGCGCGCGCGCTCCGTCCCTCACCCTTCGAACGGGTGGCAGCGGAGCTGGCGCCTAAGTCGAAGTAGAGGCGCGCGCGCTCCGTCCCTCACCCTTCGAACGGGTGGCAGCGGAGCTGGCGCCTAAGTCGAAGTAGAGGCACGCGCGCTCCGTCCCTCACCCTTCGAACGGGTGGCAGCGGAGCTGGCGCCTAAGTCGAAGTAGAGGCGCGCGCGCGATCCGTCCCTCACCCTTCGAACGGGTGGCAGCGGAGCTGGCGCCTAAGTCGAAGTAGAGGAGCGCGCGCGCCGTCCCTCACCCTTCGAACGGGTGGCAGCGGAGCTGGCGCCTAAGTCGAAGTAGAGGCGCGCGTGCGCTCCGTCCCTCACCCTTCGAACGGGTGGCAGCGGAGCTGGCGCCTAAGTCGAAGTAGAGGCGCGCGCGCTCCGTCCCTCACCCTTCGAACGGGTGGCAGCGGAGCTGGCGCCTAAGTCGAAGTAGAGGCGCGCGCGCTCCGTCCCTCACCCTTCGAACGGGTGGCAGCGGAGCTGGCGCCTGAGTTGTGGCGCGCGCGACTGGAACTGTGCCGACGTTTGGCCTGCCAAAAGGCTGGTTGTCGCGCCGTACTGTTTGCCTTCCCGTGGGTGGGGCACGCGGCGCCTCACAACTGGTGTGCCGCGACGTGCCAGGGGTTGCGTGACCGCGACTGCATGCGATCGCGTGCGGCGCGTACCGTCACGATGCCTCGTGTTGAGATGTGGGGAATCGTGCGGAACGAGCCTCTATGCCCCTGGGGTCGTGCCAGGCATGCGGACCGTCGCGACGCTTTAATGGTAGCCAGGGAGGGGGTGAGGCGGCTTAATATAAGCCCCGGAATCGCTCTGTTGCGCTTCTACGGCTTCTTCCGGCTGCATCGCCCTTTACGCCCCCTTTTTCGCCTGCACCCTCTCCTACGCTCCTTGGTCTTTTGCGGCCGTACTCTTTCCTCCGTGAAAAGCGATGGCATCCGGCGACAATCACGGCCCAGCAGTGAGTGTCGGCGGCATTCACCGGCGGTCATCACGGCTAGTGGTGGAATACTCGCTCGGCGACCACGATCCGGCGGCGGCGGACAAGCGCTGGGCGGCGGCGGAGAAGGAGGGCTCATTTTTCGGCGAGCTGGGCCGCTCGCTTGTGACCGAGGAGACGATCCAAGGGCTGCTCCGCGAGGGGAAACTATCCGACCGTCAAGCGGTGTGATTGCCTTCCGTCGACGAGACAGAACCGCGCCCCGAGCCGTCGGAGGCGATCGTGTTCGTCGCCTTCTTGGACGGAGGGCTCCGCATCCCGGCGGCGGCGATTGTGGGCGACGTGCTGCGGACCTTCGGGCTGGAGCTGGAGCAGCTGACTCCGAACGCCGTGGCCCAGCTCGCCATGTACAGCTGGGCTTTACGCTCGGGAGCGTGCTTGCCCAGCTCTTCTTTATTTGCCTATCTCCACGAAGCCCGATTCCAGCCCAAGGATCGGAAGGGCGGGACACAGTCGAACTTCGGCAGTGTCAGCTTCATTCTTCGGTCGTCTTGCGCGAAGCTCTTTCCTGCGAATGCGACCCACGGGAAGTGGGAGTCCCACTGGAGAGAGCGGCCTCGAGTGTGCAAGCCGGCCAGTTGCCTTCAAGACCTCGCCCGGCCGAAACCTGGATGACGAGGATAGGCGAAGGGCCCGACGGCTCGTGGGCTTGGCGGCCCGCTTCAACATGCGCGACCTCGCCGAGGAGTTTGTGATGTACGGCGTGGCGCCGCTTGCCAGGAATTGGCACCTCGCCGCTGAGAGGCGTCGAGACGACAACGTTGAGCCGTCGGTCTGCGTACTGCCGGCGCCCTCCGAACCTCGTAAGTGCCGACCGCCTCTCCCCTTTTGCTTGCGCGGAGTGCGGTATGTGTTTTACCCCCTTCTTTTTGCTTGGACTTAGGGGTTAGCTTGGAGGACGCGGAGCGACTCGTGCGCGTGTTCCTCGGGCCGTACACCGGCAGGGAGCATGAGCAGCGCACGGCCGCAACCGCGGTGGCGGGGTTGGGGCGGATAAACCGCGTGTGTGAGGCCCTAGGCCTTGCCGTGCCGGACCGCCCTTGCCCACCCTTGCAGCCTCACGACGCTGGCGCCGCGAGGACGAAGGCGCCATCTCGCAAGAGGGACCGAGGTGGGACGTCCGCCGTGCTTGGCATAGCAGCCGCCCCTGTCACCGTCGTCGATGCGGCCGTCGCAGAGTCGGATTCGGCGAAGTATGCCGACTCGAGCTTGGAGGCCGGGGACGCCGGGGGCGAAGAGTCTTCGAGGGGTGGCCCGGATGACGAGCTCGCCGCAGGCCGCCGCCGGGAAGGAGAGGTCTCGTCGATCGCAGCAATCGTGGAGACTGAGGCCGTACCAATCGGCGGCGCTGAGGCGGAGGCTTCGGCCGTGGTTGCCGCAACACTGGAGGCGCAACCCTTGGCTGCGGCTACCATGACGGCGGAGGCGCAGCCCTCGGCCGTAGTCCTGGTAACGCCAGAGGCACAGCCTCTAGTCCCCTCGGCGGAGTTCACAGCACCGGAGGTACCACCCTTAGTCGCGGTCATTATGGCGCCGGGGGCGCCCTCCACCGGGGCGCACGGAGCCGGAGCTTCAGCGACAGCAGCCACCGAGGCCGATGCGTCTTCCGCGAGGGCCACCCTTGTGGGGTGTTCACCCACAAACGCTGTGGCCGCGGGGACTTCTCCCAACGCGGCGAACGAGGGGGGGTCATCGCCCCTCATTCCGGCGAAGCGGCCGTGCCTGGGGCCAGGGCTCTACAGGACGCCGAAGGGGTTTACCATAGCAACGGGAATCAGGAGTGTGTGGGACTCCGATGCCCGTGCCGAGGTCCCTGCAGCGTGTGTCCCCCCTGCCCCTCCGGCCGCACCGTCTACCGTGCCGGAACGATCCACGATGGCCCCAGTGGGCCGCCACAGCCCTCCGGTTGCTTCTGAGGGTAAGTTGTCGTAGCTTGCCCCAGTATACTCTCCACCGCGTCCTGTGGTGTCCTGACATGCACCCTTGCCTGCAGCATCTCTCATCCTGGAGGAGGATGCTTTGCCAGAACCTGGAGGTTCCGGTGCTGCTGGCGCGAACATCAAGCGCCCCAGCCCCGCAGACTTCGTTCCTCCGCCGGAGACGTTGAGGACATGGCACGGCATTGTGGGTGACGCGGCCGCCAGCGTCAGGCTGCAGGGGCTGTCCTCGTACGGGGTGGACCGCCTTGGGGACGCCTTCGAGGTGTCGGGGGTGCGGGTAAGTACATACTCATATGACGACACCCAGGCACTCTGAGTTCGCTAAATTGCTTGTGTCCTGCAGACGTTAGTGCTGGGACAGGCCCTGCAGACAGCCTATAGTAATGCGCAAAGGGCGCTGGAAGATAGGCTGCGGGCCGCCGAGGAGCAGCTTCGCGAGGCCACAGGGGCTCGGTCCGCGCAGGACGCCCGCATCTGCCAACTAGAGTCAGCTGCGGAGGCAGCGCGGGCGGAGTCTGCGGCGGAACGAGACGGCCTTCTGCAGCAAGTCGCCTTGCTAGAGAAGGAAAAGGACGAACTTGCCTTATCTTTGGCAGAGCGCGATCGGACGCTTGGTGAGGCTTTGGTGGTTGCGTGGGACGCCCTACAAATGCTGGAGGCCCATATCCAAGGGCTTGTGGCTAAAGTGCCGGAGCGCACCTTTGGCCCGGAGGAGTTGCGGCGGACCCTTCGCTGGATCCACGATGCCGCCGTCGTTGCGCGCGGTGCCGCGACGAACTTCGGCGACCATTGTGCCTATGTGGCGTCATGTTTGGTGTGCGCCCTCCTACGGCACCGTGGTTGCACGCACATCACCGGGCTAGAGAACCCTCAGCTGGAGATGCCCAGCGGGGCCGGAGTGATGTCTGGCGAAGTACGCGCCGTTCGCCGCCCCGTCAAATTCTTCTACGAGCGGATCTGGGACTACGCCGGGATGGGCGCCGCGCAGGTTGAGCTCCAGAAGACCCTTCATGGCGAGGGGAGCCTCGGCCAATTCTTGGACAAAGTCCCGCGGCGCGACAAGGGCGATGCTGGGGCGGCCGGACATGCCGAAGGCTCACAGGTGCGGAGGCGAGGTAGCTAGGCACGGGCGTGCGTTGTAATGTCCACCTCTTTCTTTGAACGAATAAAGTGCATGCCTGCTTGGCGAGCTGATTGTTTGCCTTGTGTCCCGGGCAGCTTCCCAGCTGGAGGCGATTGCTCATGTCTGGGCATGCGACCCGGCGGCGCCTTCGACGGTGGCAAAGGGCCGAGGAGGCGCTGAACTTCTGGGCAGGCCGACCTTCTTCGGGCGAAGCCCCAACTTTAGCGCGCGTTAAGGACGAACCCGCGGAATAGCAGCTTGTAACGGCAGGGATGTTGTCGGATTCCTGTACTTTTTTGTGATTTTTTCCGATGTGTAAACTTTATGCGCTGTGTGTTGGTTCCCTCGGGCTCGCGGGTGCGCCACGCGGTGCGCGGGGGCGGGGTCTCTACGCTCGAAGTGCGCCGTTGGTGAAGTAGTTGCGCGGGGGTTTCGCCCGCTCAGTCGAGGTGGACGCGGTAGTGCTCTCGAGGGCCTTGTTTTCGTGGAGGCAGACGTCGATGCTTCGCCCCTAGTCCGCCGACTGGCGCGTGCAGACGCGGACCCCGACGCTTCTCCTTTTTATAGTCCGTAGACTGGCGCGTGCGGAGGCGGACCTCGACGCTTCGCCTTTTTATAGTCCGTAGACTGGCGCGTGCGGAGGCGGACCTCGATGCTTCGCCTTTTTATAGTCCGTAGACTGGCGCGTGCGGAGGCGGACCTCGACTCTTCGCCTTTTTATAGTCCGTAGACCGGCGCGCGCCTTCCTAAGCGGGGGTAGCCTCTGGTGTACCCCGCACCTCTCGTGCTCCCTCCCCGGGGGCAGCCTCTGGTGCGGTGTCGCCCTTGCTCAGGACTCCTTTGAGATTGGACCTTGATATCGTAGGTTGTGTTCACCTCCCGGGGCGCGCGATGGCGAGCCACGACTCTTCGACGGGGTGACCCGCATGGTCCTTACATTCCATGGGGCGCGTGGGATCAACATCCACGTCTTATTTATACTCCGGGGAGTACGCCCGGGGATGAAGTCCCTGGCGTGCGCGGGGTTCGCGTCTTGTTTAGACTCGGGTAGAGTGCGCAGGGAGAACATCCGCATCTTATTTATAGTCCGTGGACTCGCGCGTGCGGAGGAATGCCTCGACGGTCACGTCTTTTTTAGAGTCCGTAGATTGGCGCGTGCGGAGGAATGCCTCAACGGTCACGTCTTTTTTAGAGTCCGTGGACTGGCGCGTGCGGAGGAATGCCTCAACGGTCACGTCTTATTTATACTCCGTAGAGTGCGTGCAGGGGCATCCCCCCGCACGTCTGTTGTTTATATTCAGGCCCGTCACCTTTTGGCTACGGCGAGTGCACACGCGAACGTGCGTCTTCGATTTATACTCAGACCCGCACCCCTGGCTACGGCGAGTGCACACGTGAACGTGCATCTTTTGTTTATACTCAGCCCCGTCACCTTTTGGCTACGGCGAGTGCACACACGAACGTGCGTCTTCGATTTATACTCAGACCCGCACCCCTGGCTGCGGCGAGTGCACACGTGAACGTGCGTCTTTGGTTTATAGTGCGGGAGCGCGTGCGTAGGCGAGGCCTACACGCGCCTCTGCCGCGTATTTTTGCATAACGAAAGGAGGTTTGCGACAAACGACGACCTTTATTATATCCCCGTTTGCGCGGGTGCGCAATTTACATATGTCGGAGGTACTGACCGCTGGCCCTTGGCTCGGGCGAAGCCTCTAATAGTTGGGAGTAGCCGCAGGGCCTGCCGAGCCGCCTTCGTGCTACGCCACCGGTCCCCGCGCTGTGCTATGAATTGAAGGCGGGCTGTTGGGCGTTACGGCGAGGATACCTGGAGCCATGCTCGATGCGCCGGGCCATGTCTTGGTCGCCACGGACGGTAATGATGGCCTTCGGTCCTGGGAGCTTCATGCACAAATAGCCGTGATGCGGCACCGTGCCGAAGGAGTTGATGAGCGGGTGCCCCAATATGGCGTTGTAAGGGTACAGGAGGTCGACGACATCAAATGTGGCATCCTCAGTCCTAACATTGTCGTCCTGGCCGAAGGAGACTTGTAGGCATATCTGGCCGTGCGCCAGCAGAGGTTGCCCTCCGAAGCCCTGTAACGGGATTCCTGGTGGGCCGAGACGGCTTCGGGGGATCCCCATCTGGTCAAAAGCTGCTGCGAACAGAATGTTCGCGGAGCTGCCACCATCCACTAGGGCGCGCCCCACATCGCATCCCGCTATAACGACCCGGATGATGAGGGTGTCCTGGTGGGGAAGGTCGACGCCCTGGGCATCGGTGGGCGTGAACGTGATCTCATGCCACGCCCAGTCCGGTGGTGCTTGCGCCGGGTACGCTGCTACGTGGTGTAGCCTCCGCACATAGGCCTTCTGCTGCCGTGCTGAGGCGAATTGCAGCGAGGAGCCTCCGGAGATAATATTGATTATCCTGCGCTGGGCTGCCTCCGGCGCCTGCAACTGTGGAAGGCCCTCCCTTGGCTGTTGCACATGAGCCTGGATCCGCAGGGGGCCCTCATAGGGCTGCGCCCCCTGCCCTTGGATCTGCATGGGGGCTTCGTATGGGTGTTGGACATGGGCCACCACAGGCTGGCGTGCGTCCAGGTTCCTTTCACTGATGACGCTTTGGCGGAGCGCCGCGATTGAGGTGCACGCACGCGTGTCGTGGGTGCCACGGCCATGGACCTCGCACCACAGCCCCTGGTGCTGGTCGTCGTAGTCTCCACGGCCTCTGTCATCGCGGCCTCGGCCGCGGCCACGTCCTCGACCTCGGCGCCCCCTACCACCGCGAGCAGAGGGGGTGTTTTCGTCGGAGCCACCTTCGATGTCGAGGATCTGCCGACCTCGCCGTGACTTCTGCTGGCCGCGCTTGGGCCTATCGTACGGTTCCTTGTGCGGGGTGTTCCTGTGCTCAGGAGGGTCCTGCAATGACTCCGGCTTGCTCTTTCCGCTCGAAGGGTCGTTCTTTCGCGAACCCTCAGCTTTCGCCGAGCCTTCGGCTTGGTTGGAGTCGGAGTCGTCGCCCTGTCTTCGTCGCGCATCCTCTTCCGCCTTGGCGTATTCTTTCATCTTGTCGAAGAGCTTCGCCACCGTCTTGATTGGCTTTCGTGCGTTGTACTCAGCCATCGGGCCTAGGTGAAGGCCTTGTATGGCTGCGTTAACAACGGTGGTCTCATTGACATCTTTAACCTGGCAGCATATCTTCGCGAAGCGCTTGAAGTAGTCTCGGAGTCTCTCTGAAGGCTTTTGCTTAACGGCGAAGAGCTGGTCAGCGTCGACTCGTTCGACATAGTTTCCTTGGAAATTGTTGTGAAGGCGGTCACGGAGCTGCTCCCACGCATAGATGGAGTTTGGTTCTATGGTAAAGAACCAAGAGAGCGCTACTCCTTGCAACGCGAGGGGGAGCCCCTTCGCCTTTGTGGTGTCATCTCCACCCGCGGCCTCGATCGCGGTTTCGTACACGCGCACAAACTCGCGGGGGTCCGTATCGCCTTTGTATGGTTCGATGACGCTGGGGAACTTGAAGTCTTCGGGCCACTCCGCCTGCTGTAGCCCTGCCGAGAGCGGAGACTCTGGATCGACGTGTCGCCGCGGCGCACAGCTTGATGTGGGGGCGTCACGGCTATCTGCCCTCTCCGGGGTGGGCTCTAGCACAGCTACTGGCGCAGCCTGCTGGCTCCGAGCCTCTTGTATGCCCCGAACGGCTCCCCGGAGGTCTCCCAGCTCCCGCTGGAATGCGCTGAGGGCCGCCAGCAGGGCGCTTTCCACTGTAGGTGCAATGGGGGCCGCCGGCGCGCCCAGCGGGTGAGTCGGTGCGGGGATGATCGCCTCGCGAGGTCCCGAGCTGTCGGTTGCTCCGCCACGGCTACCCTCAACTACCCGATCCGCACTTGCTGCGGCGAAGGTAGGGGGAGGAGTTACCGCAGCTCCAGTGGTGGGGTCGGTCGTCGCAGCTCCAGTGGCGGGGTACGTCGTCGCAGCTCCAGTGGCAGGGTCGGTTGTCGCAGCTCCAGTGGCGGGGTCGGTTGTCGCAGCTCCAGTGGCGGGGTCGGTTGTCGCAGCTCCAGTGGCGGGGTCGGCTGTCGCAGCTCTGACGGCGGGATCGGTCATCGCAGCTCCCGTGGCGGGGTAGGTCGTCGCGGCTCCAGTGGCGGGGTAGGTCGTCGCAGCTCCGCGGATGCCGACGCTTGCGTCCGCCGCAGCCGATGCCGAGGCCCTGGTGCTGACGCGCCGCTGCGACCCAACCGTCTTCTTCCCCTTCGCCGCCGTCGACGAAGCTTTTTTCGGTGCCATCTTTAGTCTTCAGGCTTGTCTTTGTCCTCCCCACGGACGGCGCCAACTATTGTGATTACAGACCAAACAGAGAGAGAGATGTGGTGGAGAGTTGGGAGAGTTCTGCCCCCTCCTTCCCATAGCCTTCCCATATATATATCCACATGGGTTATGCTTTTACAATTATGCCCTTACATCTGTATATCCCCACTAGGGGCATTTAAGTCATTACATACGTTCCACTCTGGTCCTTATAACCTTCTAACAGGCCTGCTGGGTTTAGGTGGGGGCCACCCCTACAACACCGGGCATGTTTTAGAATCCAATTCGGCCTCCGGAGTCCAAATGAGGTGATCTTAGACTTACTGGAAAGCTTATAACGTCCTCTTTCCAATGGTTCTAGTCCCACATCAAAACTCCACATGAGCATGTCGTAATCCATGAAACAAGTCCAAATCAATTCTAAACCTAGGCCCTGAAACTTGTATTAGTTTGAGCCCAACTAAGAAGTTATAGTGGGATATTGCCCTACGCTCACGGATGTGCCCCCCACATCTCTAGCCTCTCAAAAACTACCAGAGATGCAATTTTAGGGTTTAGGCTTGTTTAGATTGATTTTCGTTTTGAAAACGTTAGTTGTGTACTAGTGTCGACTAGACCAACTATGACTTCAGACCTCTCTATTGTTCAATGAAGCTTCATATTTCATTTGCAAATTCAGATTATGCTTATTTCTTTCTTACTTGATCTCAACAAGACACTAGAGACACCCCTCCAACAATAAATTATTCCTCTAACTATTTTATACTATTTTCACATAACTTACTATCTTACACTATCTTACTATTTACGTTGGTTTGCGGACTTAAGTCGTCTCTTGTATAAGAGACAGCATATTATCTCTCATCACCTTCTCTTTCCTCCCCATAGAATTTTACTCGTTTAATATAACTAAAAGATAGCTACGAATGGCACTATTGAAGATGCTCTCTAAGTCAACAAGGTCTTCCCATTTTTGCATTTTTTTGCACAACAAAGCTCGAAGCATTAGGTAGAACTGCACAACCCCACCACATATATAAATCAGCTTAATTACTAGCTTTCCTTCTTGTGCAACTGCATTGGTCAGTTCTCACATGCTGGCAGCAGTAATCCAAGCTCCTACTGTTCTTCTTAAAGCACTACTCCACGAGCATGGCCACTCCATTCTAAAATAGTACTTATGTTTTGAACATCAATTTAATATGCTTATAGAAAATATAAAAATATGTCATTATGAAAGTATTTTTACAATGAATAAACTAATATTAATTTTTTGTAAAAATTAACTAATATTACTTTCACACTACTACAAAAGAGGTTAAACTGGACTCTTATATTACAGGCAGTTCCTAGGAACCGTTTGTGCTGCAAGTATCAAAGACGGTTCATAAGAAGAACTGTTTGTGGTATTTGCACAGACAGTTTTCAATACGAACCGTCTGTGCTAACTTCATTATCTGATGGACCATGTGGAGGTGACCTCGAGTGTGTGATGAGTAATTGACATCGGTTTTAGGAAAGTCGAGTTTGGTTTGTGAGGTTCGTGCCTTATCATTGCGTGGTGCAATCGGTTCGGTCGGACTTGGTCAATTCTGGTCTCGAGCGGTGCTATGTGATGTGTTTCTTGTCTGTGATGGCTGCAGGACATCGAGGCAGAGTCGTGGCGAGGCACAAGGTGACCGGACTAGGCACAGGCGGTGCCGAGGTCAGAACGGTCGGATGTGTCGAAGACGGCGGAGACTCGAGGTGGTTGCGAGGCTTGGATGACAAGGTGTTGGACCGAAATGGCCGACAGAGGGGGGGGTGAATGTCGATCACTTAAAAATTCATCCCCTACAAGTACTCAAAAGCTCAACTCTCCGGTAGCTATTAGAAAGCTACGAAGAAGATAAACTTAAGCTTACAAATATCGAAGAGCTAGAGCGGAAGACATGGCAGGAAAATATCAGAGAGTTGCTACCACGGCAAAAGGATTAGCGGAAATCGCTGCCATGGCAAAGAAGCAGCAGCAAGAGTTGTCACGGCAGAGAATCAACAAAAAAACGCTGCCATGGTAGATAAATCAGCTACCACGGCTGCCACGGCAGCAGAAATGAGAGCTTTTGCTGCCGGCCGAAAAGATGCAAACTGCAGATTTAAAACAGTGACTTCCCAAAAGAAGAGGACAGGACAGCTAGCAATAATCAACTACAAAAAGCACAAGACAAAAAAAGGGAAAGCTCAAAATGAAATGGCAGCTAGCACAACTACTGTACTTCGGCACTACCAAAGAGAACTTTGCTGCCTCATACCAACCGGACTGCACACAGGATACAAAACCGAAGAAGTCTCTTAGCTGTCCGTGAATCACCTTGCTGCCCGAGAGAATAAAAGCCGCAAGAAATAGAAGGGGTTAGCTTCTGTTGATGGAGCAAAAATAAACTGCTGGCCGAAAACAAGAAAAGTAGACCACGAAGCTTGCTGCTCATGCATTCACAACAGAAGGCTATCCTCCCTATGAAGAAAAGAGATAGAACTTGCTAGGCAAGGCCAAAGGACAGACACAACAGAGAAAGGATCGGACTTGAAACTACCTTACCCAAAGATATGCAGAAAATAAAACTCTACTCAGAACTCAAGAATAACGAGCTCAAACACAAGATTTCATAAACACGAAACGGAGACAAAGAAGATTGAGAATAGAGGAAAGAACTTAACCACAAGAAAAAAAAACTTCAGATTTCCATTCCAAGAAACAAGAGATACAAAGATCTACGTCCCCATACGCATGGACATTCGGAGGAATGATTACAAGAATTCTCAATCCATCCTCTCCCTCTCAATCCTCAAGAACACCAAGAGCTACACATGCTTCTTGGGAGGAACACACACATACACACATGGAGAGACACACATAAAACCCTAACTTTTTCACCCACTCTCTCTCAAATTTCAGCACACATCTCCCTCTCTATTTATAGCCTCCACTAATGGGTTTGCCCCATGCTTTACCCATTAGGTCACAACAACTAAAGTGCTTTACCCATGATCCACCTCCTTTAGTGCAGCTTTGCGTATTCACCAAAACGCCCCTCGTGCACCTTCCAGGAAGCTTCCTCATTCCTTGCCCTGCAAGCCACGCAGCTTCGCCGTCTTCGGCACACCTCGACCGTTCTGACCTCAGCGCCACCTGCGCCTAGTCCGGTCCACCGTGCCTCGCCACGACTCCACCTCGAGTCCACGTCGTCTTCGACACATCCCGACCGCTCTGACCTCAGCGCCACCTGCGCCTAGTCCGGTCCTCCGTGTCTCGCCACGACTCCACTCGATGTCCTGCAGTCACACAGACAAGAAACACGTCAAATAGCACCGCTCAACACATGAAAGCGTAAATAGCATCAAAACATCATACTTACGCATGACGAAGTCCAAACCTGTCGAAACATTAGAATAAGCAACCTAATCCCATACGACCAAGTTTGACCAAAGTCCGACCGAGTCCAATCACACCATGCAACGACTCGACTACGAACCACTCAAACCAAACTCGACTTACCTAACACAATGTCAATTACTCATCATACACATGTGGTCACATCCACATGGTTCATCACAAGGAACGTGGAAACTTCCCGGAAGGTGCAGGAGGGGCGTTTCGGTAAAAGCGCAAAGCTGCACAGGTGGAAGTGGTTCCGTTCGAGTTTTAGCGGTCATAACGGGTTGGAGACCCGTTAGCCAAAGCCTATATAAGGAGGGGATGTCTCCTTGTGGCTGCATGCATTCCAATGGATTCTAGGGTTTGAGGGGTTGTTAGGGTTTGCTTTAGTCAAAATAGCCTTTGGAGGGGTTATTTTGGCTTTAGGCTTTAGTGGTTGAGAGCACGAGAGATGGACAGAGTGTGGTCTGTTGTTTGTCTCCCGTAGCTCCTCTGTTCATTGGTTCTCCCTTGTGTGTTCTTAGGATTGTGAGAGGGAGAGGATGGATTGATGAGTCTGTAATCATTCCTCTGTTTGTAATCGTGGTATCGGGACTCCTCTGTAATCCTTGGTATCTTAGGAATGAAATCTCTGAAGTTTGTTTCATGTTCTTGCTTGTGTTCTTCGTTCATCCTTCTCTGTGTGATTTTTAACTTCTCGTGATTTGAGTTGTTTCTTGCTGAGAAGTTGCAAAATGGATTGCTCTGTGATGGGAATAGGTCTCATAGGAGAGAATTGGTGAGATCAGTTTTTTCGCACAGAAGAGATCTTTTTGCATTTTAAACATGTTGTACTAACTCATGCATCATCAAGAGACTAAAACAGCTCAATCTAACGCTCAATAGAGATTCAACGCTCAACTTAGCCTATTTGACATGGCATGCAGCATAAAAAGATAGCTCAAGCAGGACTAGACTCAAAAGCTAGCATGACAAGTTTAATTTAAGTTGATCAATTTTACTTATCTTATCATGGCAAACGCTAGTCTACACATATGAAGTCATGATAAATTTAGCAAGCTAAGCACAAGTCATGGCAAGGTGTAAAAGCATTGTAGCATGTCATAACAGGATAATAATCAAGGCTCAATGCAGATTGATTATAATATGAAATGCTGAAAATGCAAGAAAGACCAGCTCCCCCTCAACATTAGATGCAACTTTTAGTTCAAGTTGAGTTATGTCACAATTAAGCTCCAGAAGCTCCCAATTGAACTCCCCCTGAACCAAAGCAATAAGATTGAGAAGCTGGGAAAGAAAACAGCAAACAGGCAGTCCTTAAAGCATAGATAAGATATAGAGGCAACTATGGCTCAGACTGACTCTCATCTACCCCATATGACACTAGGACTATTAGACCGGTAATCTACCTCACTAGGGAGCAAACACGAACCCTGTCTACTCATGGGCGGCCCGGCCCTTGCTAGAACCTGAAAGCAGTGAGTGGGCTCGACCTAGTGAGAGAAGAGAAGCGGCTGACAGAGCAAGACCCTAGGTCACAAGATAAGAGCAAGGAGTCTAAACAGCTAGACGAGAAGATCACTCTAACCTATGCTAGAAGGACTAAAACCCAATGCACCCGCAAGTGCAATGTAACAGAAATGAGACAGAAGCAAAATTAAAATAGTAAAGCAGTAAAGCCCAAAGCTCCCCCTCACAACAGTCCATAAGGACAAACCACCCCAAGCTGGTGAAGATATCTGCCAACTGGTGGTCACTCTCCACAAAATGGAGCACGATGTCACCCTTCTCTACATGGTCTCTAAGGAAGTGGAAACGGATATCAATATGCTTGGTCCGAGAGTGCTGCACTGGGTTTTTAGCGATGTTAATCGCCGAAGTGTTATCACAAAAGAGTGGAACACTATCAATGACCAACCCAAAGTCCCGCAGAGTCGAGACCATCCAAAGCACCTGGCTACAGCAACTGGCTGCAGCAACGTACTCGGCCTCTGCAGTGGACTGTGCAACTCCGGACTGCTTCCTAGACGACCAAGAAACGAGAGAAGTGCCAATGAATTGGCAAGTGCCAGATGTGCTCTTCCTATCTATCATACAGCCGGCAAAGTCTGCGTCCGAAAAGGCTCTCAAGGAAAGACAAGAAGAGGAAGAGTACCAGATACCATAGTCAATGGTAGCTCGAAGGTACCGAAGAATGCGCTTCACCGCCTGGCGGTGAGAAACGCGAGGAGAAGCCTGAAACCGAGCACATAGACACACAGCAAAGTGTATGTCCGGTCTCGAGGCAGTGAGGTACAAGAGGGAGCCGATCATACTCCTATACTCCTTCTGATCAACTGGCTCAGCATCCTCATCTGGGTCGAGTGAAGCTGAGGTAGCCATCGGAGTGGACACCGGCTTACCATCACTCATATCGAAGCGCTTCAGGAGGTCTCGAGTATACTTGCCCTGATGCAAGAACGTACCCTCCCGAGTCTGCTTAATTTGGAAGCCAAGGAAAAAGCTTAACTCGCCCATCATGCTCATCTCAAACTCCGAGCTCATGACATCGGAAAACTGGGAAACGAGAGCATGCGAGGAGCCGCCAAAGATGATGTCGTCCACATAGATCTGGACGAGCAGAAGGTCTGTGCCGAGCCGGCGGATGAACAAGGTCTTGTCTACTTTACCCATCTCAAAACCATGACTCAGCAAGTAGGACTTAAGCCTCTCATACCAAGCTCTAGGGGCCTGCTTAAGTCCATACAAAGCTTTGGAAAGCTTGAATACATGGTTTGGGTATTTGGGGTTCTCAAAACCAGGAGGCTGTCGGACATAGACTTCTTCCTCAATGAATCTATTAAGGAAGGCACTCTTGA
Source organism: Dendrocalamus latiflorus (assembly GCA_017311315.1). NCBI lineage: Eukaryota > Viridiplantae > Streptophyta > Magnoliopsida > Poales > Poaceae > Dendrocalamus > Dendrocalamus latiflorus. Next base: position 28,336,708 of record CM029638.1, read on the forward strand.
CGTCCATCTGGTAAAGCTTGAAACCCTTAGAAGCTACAAAGGCAAGCAGAATTCTAATGGCCTCAAGTCGAGCTACAGGGGCAAAGGTCTCCTCGAAATCCAGACCCTCAACCTGGGAGAACCCCTGAGCTACCAGTCTAGCCTTGTTTCGAATAACCACTCCATCCTCGCTCTGCTTGTTCTTGAACACCCACTTAGTCCCAATGACATTATGACCTCGCGGGGGCTCAACAAGCGACCAGACCTTGTTTCGCTCAAAGTTTTCTAGCTCCTCATGCATGGCATTGACCCAAGACTCATCGGAAAGAGCATGAGAAACATCCTTGGGCTCAAAGGAGGCGACAAAGGCAGAATGGAGACAGAATTGAGACATGCCAGATTTTGAACGAGTGACTCGCTCAAATAGGTCTCCAATAATCTGCTCGGAAGGATGGTCTTTTTGAATGTGTCTAGGAGGTCCAGGATGAGAAGAAGAAGTGGCCTCTACCTCGTGAGCTGATGAGGTAGGAACAGAGCCACTAGCTCCAAAGGAAGCTGTAGGCATGGGCTGATCACCTCGAGGTGCGGTGGAAGAAGGCACCTCAAGGGGTGGATGAGGGACTGGATCAGGTAAACAACCCTCATCTCCATCATCCTCATCATCCACAAAGATGGGCTCGGAAAGCTCTAAAGAACCTGAGATATCTGGCCTAGTCCCCGGACTGGCCTCATCAAAGGTCACCTCGCAGGTCTCTACCATTTTACTAGACTCGCAATTCCAAACCCGATAAGCCCGCGAAGAAGCCGAGTAACCTAGAAAGATCCCATCACAAGAACGTGACTCGAACTTGTCTAGGTTCCCAGACTTCAGAATAAAGCACTTGCAACCAAACACACGAAAATGAGAGACACTGGGCTTTCGCCCGTATCTCAACTCATAAGAACTGCGGTGCAAGTGTGCCCGAAGAAAAACTCGATTGGACACATGGCAAGCGGTAGCTATAGCCTCAGCCCAAAACTTCCGTGGTGTAGAGTACTCATCAAGCATCGTCCTGGCCATCTCGACCAAGGTACGGTTCTTCCTCTCCACGACGCCATTTTGCTGGGGGACGTGCGGAGAAGAGAACTGGTGCTCTACACCGGTCTCATCACAGAACCTCTCAAAGTAGGAATTCTTGAACTCCGTGCCATTGTCACTGCGGATCGCTCGTAAGGCACCTGGGAGCTCAACAGAAAGCCTACTGAAAAGACCTCGGAAATGTGTAAATGTCTCATCCTTCGAGGCTAAGAAAAACACCCAAGAGAACCTCGAGAAGTCATCGACCACGACAAGGACATACCACTTCCCTCCAGCTGACTGCACTAGAGCTGGCCCAACAGTGTCCATATGGAGCAGCTGTCCCGGTGCATCGGTCATGGTCACAGTGACCGGAGGATGTGAAGCGGCAACCATCTTGCCGTGCCGGCATGGAGCACAAACCAGATCTTTGACCATCTTGAGTTTCGACAGACCACGAATGAGATCGTGGCCGCTAACTCGGGTCAAATGGTCAAATCCAATATGACCAAGTCTCCTATGCCAGAAGGTCAAGTCGCGGGACTCAGAAGCAACTAAACAACGGAGAGGATCACCAAAAAACTCAGAAAAATCAGCACGAAAGATCCTCCCAAAACGAGAAATCCCGCAAACTAGACTACCCGAAGAATCAAGAATTTTGCAATTGTTTTTCTTAAAGCTCACCTCAAAGTCGTCATCGGTAAGTTGAGAAACGGAAAGCAAATTATACTGCAGCTTACTCACCAAGGCAACATCTTTCAAAATGAAAGAATCATTAATGCGCACTGTACCTTTGGCGATGACGCGCCCAGATGAAGCATCTCCGAAGGTGATCGTCTCATCACCTGGAGCACGGGCAAGGGAAGAAAACCAACGGGAATCTCCGGTCATATGACGAGAACAACCGGAGTCTACAAGCCAAACCTTTCCCTTCCCTGCCCGGCGAGCCTGAGTCAAACAGAGAGTAAAGTCTCAGTACTGGGATAAATCAACAGTGATTTTGGCACCCAATACTGAACAGCACATCGAGCAGATGAAGTAGTCAAGCACGACTGACCTCTATCTACCCTACGCTCTCTGTGACTCAAAGAAACAAAAGGTCTGTGAGCAGACCCGAAGCTGTTGCTGGGTCCGACTGCTACAGGGAAGCGAGTCGGAGCACCGGCAACACCCCGATCACGCCGCGGGTAACTGTCTCGACGGGGGAAACGAGATGTACCCTCAGGACGGCGGAAGTCACGACCAAGAGCAGCATGAGGACGAATACCAGAAGACTCAGAAAAACCAAGTCCTCGATGCTGCCCAAACCCATCAACAGCAGAAAGCCTAGACCTTGTGCTGGTCCTAGGTGCACTCAGAGTCTGGGGCTGACCCTGAATACGCCTAAGATCACGAACACGGTCTCTCCGCGTGATCCTGGCGCGCCTGAAGCATCGATCGATCAAGTGTCCATCCTTCTGACAGAAGGTGCAATGATACTTCGCCTTCTGAGAGGCTGAAGTAGCAGAAGAGGTCACCTTACTGTCAGAAATCCCCTGGACAAAGCCCGTAGACTTGAATTTGACTTCATCAGATCTGGGCTCAACCTCGATCACACCTCCTACTATGGGTCTAAGAATAGCAGGTGGATGCTTCCTAATGTCCTCATAGAAATCATATCCCAGACCTTGATTGAACTTGCAGATTTTGGACTGGTCTAGAATAAGATTCAGCTTCTTCTTGCCGCCTACAAACCTCTCGACAGTGTTCATAAGGTACTGACACTCCCGAAAGAGAGAGGCACAAGAAGAGCAGGGAGAAGAGGGAACAGCAGAAGGTAAGGGAGCAGAAGAAGAACCAACAGCAGAGGGAAGAATGGCTTGTGCACGCACAGCCGACTCTAAAGGGACAGTCCTACTGCTAGCCAGTTGGTTCACGTCGCTAGGCGTCCCAACCTTACCATGGGGCTTCTTCCCCTTCTCCACAATCACATTACAAGCACAATGTGGCTTCTCTAGAAGGTCCTTAGTTAGCTTCACACATTTCTCATCTAATGCAACCAAGTCAGATTTTAGTTTGTTACAATTAATGCATGGTGAGCTAACAGGGTCCTTAGAAGCAAACTGAGCCAACTTCCTATCATGATCAATCATATCTTGAAACTGTTTGGAGACAGCTTCAAGTTCAGCAGTTAACTTAGGACAGTTCAAGCATGAATCAATCAGCTCAAGTAAAGAAGCTTGTAGTTCAGCAATTTTATGATCTGCCCGTTTTAAATTCATCTTCAAGTTATTGCAATTTTCACATGACTCAGGCAGATCAAGAAGCATGGCATAAGGTCCTCTAGCATCAATGTCCTTAACCTCACATGAGGTGGGAGAAGTAGTCTCATCAGTAGTAAGCAGGGTAACAGCCATCCTACTCAACTCTAACTCAGCAAGCGGACTAACATTCTCCACCTTAACAGAATAAAGCTCGAAGGACAGACTATCATGCGAGGTCCTTAATTTCTCCATATCACCGAGTAAAGCACAGCATGTATCACAGTCGTCACGGGAGGGAGCAGATGTAAGTGAAGTAAGCTCCCGTGACAATCTATCTACTTCCTTCTCCAACTCAGAACACCTAGCCCTAGACTTAACATGAAATCTACCTAACTTAAGAAAAGCCTCATTAAGCTGGTCGTAGGTGGGGCTTACCTCGTCCGAGTCGGAGTACAGCTCGCTGTCGCTCAGCTCGCCCTCGAGGGCCATGAAGCACATGCCGGAGAAGTCGTCGCCGCCATCCTTGGGCTCTTGGTCACCGGTCCCGTCGTCGTCGCTCCATCCCTCCACCTCGCTGAGGTCGAGGTCGTCGAAAGCAGTGAGGACGCGGTGGAAGAGCTTCTTGGCCTTCCCGAAGTTGCGGAACTTCTTCTTTCCCGGCGTCTGAGCTGGAGGCTTCTTGTTGCGGTTCTTGTCGGTGTAGTCGATCTTGCCCGAACCGCCGTAGTCGTTCTTGCCCTTCTCCAGCTTGGGGCAATTTGCCCGAATGTGGTTGGGGCCACCACACTCAAAGCAAATGACAGGTCCTCCTCTCTTTCTGTCCCTCCTCCTCTTGTAAGCATGGGAAAACTTCCGAGCTAGAAGGGCCAGTTGCTCATCCTCGAGCTGCTCTAACTGATCATCAGTTACGTCACATAGAGCAGCAAGGGAGAAACCGCAAAGCGAACCCGAAGAAGGACCAGAAGAAGAAACGGGATCAGTGACCAAAGCCATCGACTGTGACTTCGACCTACGAGAGACAACGTCAATCTCGTGAGTCTTGAGGCGCGAATACAGCGCATCAAGAGTCAAGGTCGAGAGGTCTGTCGTGTCTTTGATGGTGGTCACTTTCATCTCCCAGACACGCAGATCGAGTGCCGCGAGCATCTGACGAGCGTTGTCCGAGTCGGGGTATGTGAGACCGATCGCTCGGAGGTTGCTCAAGATTTTGTGAAATCGCGAAAAACACTCGTCCAGGGACTCACCAGCAAGCATCTCGAATTTGTTGTATTCGCGCTTGAACTGGTCCTGTCGAACCATCTTGATCTGGGTGGTGCCCTCATGGTATGCGTCGAGGGTCACCCAGATATCGTAGGCGGATGACAGGTGAGAAATCCGGTCAAACTCGCTACGACTCAGGCCCTGGGTAATAATGTTCCTTGCCTTAGCGTTCGCCTCAACATCAGCCATGTTCCCGGCATTGATGTTCTCATCGGCAGGAACAACGAACCGGACCTTGACCTTGCGCCAGATGGCGTACCCCTGAGCCTGGATGTATGTCTCCATTCGGCTTTTCCAGAAGGGGTAGTCAATGCCATCAAAGATCGGCGGCTTGGTCGAGTACTTGTCCGTCGCCATGGCTCTTGAGACCGGTTAAGATCTATGAATTAGAGCTAACCGGCTCTGATACCAATTGTTGGACCGAAATGGCCGACAGAGGGGGGGCGTGAATGTCGATCACTTAAAAATTCATCCCCTACAAGTACTCAAAAGCTCAACTCTCCGGTAGCTATTAGAAAGCTACGAAGAAGATAAACTTAAGCTTACAAATATCGAAGAGCTAGAGCGGAAGACATGGCAGGAAAATATCAGAGAGTTGCTACCACGGCAAAAGGATTAGCGGAAATCGCTGCCATGGCAAAGAAGCAGCAGCAAGAGTTGTCACGGCAGAGAATCAACAAAAAACGCTGCCATGGTAGATAAATCAGCTACCACGGCTGCCACGGCAGCAGAAATGAGAGCTTTTGCTGCCGGCCGAAAAGATGCAAACTGCAGATTTAAAACAGTGACTTCCCAAAAGAAGAGGACAGGACAGCTAGCAATAATCAACTACAAAAAGCACAAGACAAAAAAAGGGAAAGCTCAAAATGAAATGGCAGCTAGCACAACTACTGTACTTCGGCACTACCAAAGAGAACTTTGCTGCCTCATACCAACCGGACTGCACACAGGATACAAAACCGAAGAAGTCTCTTAGCTGTCCGTGAATCACCTTGCTGCCCGAGAGAATAAAAGCCGCAAGAAATAGAAGGGGTTAGCTTCTGTTGATGGAGCAAAAATAAACTGCTGGCCGAAAACAAGAAAAGTAGACCACGAAGCTTGCTGCTCATGCATTCACAACAGAAGGCTATCCTCCCTATGAAGAAAAGAGATAGAACTTGCTAGGCAAGGCCAAAGGACAGACACAACAGAGAAAGGATCGGACTTGAAACTACCTTACCCAAAGATATGCAGAAAATAAAACTCTACTCAGAACTCAAGAATAACGAGCTCAAACACAAGATTTCATAAACACGAAACGGAGACAAAGAAGATTGAGAATAGAGGAAAGAACTTAACCACAAGAAAAAAAAACTTCAGATTTCCATTCCAAGAAACAAGAGATACAAAGATCTACGTCCCCATACGCATGGACATTCGGAGGAATGATTACAAGAATTCTCAATCCATCCTCTCCCTCTCAATCCTCAAGAACACCAAGAGCTACACATGCTTCTTGGGAGGAACACACACATACACACATGGAGAGACACACATAAAACCCTAACTTTTTCACCCACTCTCTCTCAAATTTCAGCACACATCTCCCTCTCTATTTATAGCCTCCACTAATGGGTTTGCCCCATGCTTTACCCATTAGGTCACAACAACTAAAGTGCTTTACCCATGATCCACCTCCTTTAGTGCAGCTTTGCGTATTCACCAAAACGCCCCTCGTGCACCTTCCAGGAAGCTTCCTCATTCCTTGCCCTGCAAGCCACGCAGCTTCGCCGTCTTCGGCACACCTCGACCGTTCTGACCTCAGCGCCACCTGCGCCTAGTCCGGTCCACCGTGCCTCGCCACGACTCCACCTCGAGTCCACGTCGTCTTCGACACATCCCGACCGCTCTGACCTCAGCGCCACCTGCGCCTAGTCCGGTCCTCCGTGTCTCGCCACGACTCCACTCGATGTCCTGCAGTCACACAGACAAGAAACACGTCAAATAGCACCGCTCAACACATGAAAGCGTAAATAGCATCAAAACATCATACTTACGCATGACGAAGTCCAAACCTGTCGAAACATTAGAATAAGCAACCTAATCCCATACGACCAAGTTTGACCAAAGTCCGACCGAGTCCAATCACACCATGCAACGACTCGACTACGAACCACTCAAACCAAACTCGACTTACCTAACACAATGTCAATTACTCATCATACACATGTGGTCACATCCACATGGTTCATCACAAGGAACGTGGAAACTTCCCGGAAGGTGCAGGAGGGGCGTTTCGGTAAAAGCGCAAAGCTGCACAGGTGGAAGTGGTTCCGTTCGAGTTTTAGCGGTCATAACGGGTTGGAGACCCGTTAGCCAAAGCCTATATAAGGAGGGGATGTCTCCTTGTGGCTGCATGCATTCCAATGGATTCTAGGGTTTGAGGGGTTGTTAGGGTTTGCTTTAGTCAAAATAGCCTTTGGAGGGGTTATTTTGGCTTTAGGCTTTAGTGGTTGAGAGCACGAGAGATGGACAGAGTGTGGTCTGTTGTTTGTCTCCCGTAGCTCCTCTGTTCATTGGTTCTCCCTTGTGTGTTCTTAGGATTGTGAGAGGGAGAGGATGGATTGATGAGTCTGTAATCATTCCTCTGTTTGTAATCGTGGTATCGGGACTCCTCTGTAATCCTTGGTATCTTAGGAATGAAATCTCTGAAGTTTGTTTCATGTTCTTGCTTGTGTTCTTCGTTCATCCTTCTCTGTGTGATTTTTAACTTCTCGTGATTTGAGTTGTTTCTTGCTGAGAAGTTGCAAAATGGATTGCTCTGTGATGGGAATAGGTCTCAAGATCATTTGATCAGTTTTTCCCAAGAGCAAATCGAATTTAATTTTAGATTTTGCTTCTTGCCCTCCTCTGTTCTTATTTTCATTTCTAGGGTTTTGATGTGATTCTTGATTCCTTTCTTGAGATGGCATGAAACTTGGCATGTTGAGTCCTAAGGCTATTAAGTTGCTATCCTCAAAGTTTCATGTGCAAAGGATCAAAGATTGGAGAGGAATTTGGGTTTTTGGTTCAGTTTTGCAAAAGTTTAGGTTTTTGTCAAAATCTGGAATTCTTGCTTTTAAGTTGAAATCTCTTGGCTCTCTAGTCTTCCCTGGCTATTTTGGTTGTTTCCCTGCTTTTCTGGACTGAGGAGATCAGTGGGAAGCCTCAAATTTCCCTGCAGTTTTGAAGTCCTCTTTTTATCTGAAAAAAATCTGCTTGCTGTCTCCCCTGAAAAACGTGGGGCGGTCTGACCGGAGGGATGAAGACGGTCAGACCGGCCGGACCACACCGGTCAGACCGGCAACCAATGGGCGATCAGACTGGCGGCTTAGGTGCGGTCTGACCGGCCCATCAGTACCAGTCTGACCGACCCCAGGTGATTGCGGCTACTTCTTTTCAGTGCTGAGTGATGGGTCTCTTCTCTGTTGTTTAATGTCTTGTTCTCTTCTCTGGTAGGTTGAGGTTCCAGAAAACTTCAGTCTCTACTCTTCACAGTTTTTATAGCCTTGGGAGAGAAAAGAGCTTGTGGATACCTTCATTGGCTTCTCTTGTAACTTGTCTTCTCCATTGCATGCGTTTAGTTCCAGAGACCTTGAGCTTTTCTTTTTCAGAGCTTGCATAGCTATTGGAGGGGAAACTCAGGTGGAAGCCTTGGGGGATAATCTTTTAAAGAAACGACATTCACCCCCCTCTGTCGCCGATATCGATCCAACATTATCACAGACGGATTTTAATAAAAACCGTCTGTGATGATGGCAGACATCACGGACGGTTCTTATCTAGAACCGTCTGTGATACTTCACAGATAGTTTTTAGTTAAGAACAGTCTGTGATAATGAAGTTGTCATAGACGGTTTATATTAAAAACTATCTGTGATATTTTTTCCGCCTTGTAATCCCCTAAAATTTCATAATCTCCCACCTGAGTCCGAGTAGGATTCAGTTTTGAGACACCTTCAATAAAACGGGCATAACTTTTGCATACGGTGTCTGTTTTCAACGTTCTTATACTCGTTGGAAAGCTAACGACGAGTCTGATCCAAAAAAATGACTAACTTGTGCTAGTCACCCTCCAAGACCCCGAAAATTGGCATCTTTGGACCTAAACCCGCGTCACAAGTTTTTTGTTTCTGTTTTTGCCCTTTTTCTTGGTCTTCCTTTTGGAAGTTGGATTTTGCTTCAACTGAAAAGTTGTAGACCTCATCGAAACCTTCCAAATGAGTATATATAAGCCATATAAATTTGTAACAGCCCAGGTTTTTACTAAAATAAAAAATAAATTAATAAAAAAATTCTTAAAATAAAATTTAAATTAAAATAAGTATTTTGTGCCTAAATTTCTTTTTGGTTTTGCCCTGGATTTTCTGTTTTTGAAAAATCCTGATTTGAAAGAAATATATTTTAAGTGAAAACCTAAAAATATTAGTAAATAAATAATACTTTGATTTTCTATAAAAATTCTATGTAAAATTAAATATTTGGAGTATTTGGATTTTATTTGGGTTTTCTGAGTTTTCAGGAGTTTTAAAATCTATTTTGAAATTAAAAGTATTTTAAAGTATGAAAATATAATACCAACATTAGTTGGAAATATTTTTATTAGGCCAAAATGTCTCCAGGAAGTTCTCTGAATGTTTTTGGGAATTTTGGAGTTTATTTTATATTTTTTTGACCTTTATAGAATTTATTCGGGTTTTCTGAAAATGAAAATCAAATTTAAAAATTAAAATCCCCTCCTCCCTCCTCCGGCCAACACGTGGACGGCCGGATTGCGCCCACGTAGCCGCGCGGATCCCGCTTTCCCCTCTCCTCTACCCGCCGCATGTGTGATCCCGATGCCTGCCACGTCACTCCCCTACCCATCCGCTCCGTCCGCCCGCTTAAACCCCCGTAGCCACCCGATCCCCGCCTCGGCGCGCGACTCAATCACCACCGTCCGCCCCGCCTAACGCCCTCGGTCATCCGATTCCCCGCCCCGCGATCCGGCCGCTACCCACGCCCCTCTCCTTCTCTCTGCTTCACGGGCCCTGCCCGTCAGCCGCCCCTCTCTCTGCCAGCCCGGGCCCACTTGTCGGCTTCGTCCCCTTCCCCGGTCATCTTCCTTCCGCGCCGCCGCCACCTGCAACGGCCTCCCGCCCTAGCCGGCCACGCCTCCACTCCCCCGCACGACACGCCCCACGTCCACCCACCTCGGCGCCCACCTTTCCCCTCAATCCCACGCCGGCTCTGCCCCAACCACCCAAAACCGCCGCCCACTTCCCGCTCTCTCCGGTGAGAAATTCCCGGCCGCCCTCCCCTCCCCGGCCCCTATAAAAACCTTCCCTGGCCTCCCCTGACTCCGCACCACCTCCCCCTCCACTCCCCTCTCCCTCCCAGCCGCTCTACCGCCGCCGCGCCGTGCGCCACCGCCTCTGCCGCCGCTTTGGGCTACGGCGAGCAATCGCCGCCACTCCGCTAGCCCCCGTGCTCGGCCGACGCCACCTTCGGCTTAGCCACGTCGCCCCCGATCTCCTCCGCCCCTTGGCCGTGCCTCTCCGCCACCGGAGTGCGTCGCCGCCCAAACCCCAGGGCCGCCGCCGCCTTGCGCTCGCCGCCGACCACCCTCCGGCCTCCTCCGGTAAGCTGCGCCCCTCCCTCGAGTCCCCCTCGGCCTCGTCTCCCCTTTGCTGCCCTCGCCGCCGGCCGCCGCCTGCTGGAGCGCCGTCGTCGCCGCCACCCCCGTGCGCCCTCCGGCCGGACTACCCACGTCGGCGTCCCCGTGCCCACGTGGCCGGTGACATGGCGCCACGCCGGCGCCATCTCGCCCTGACCGAGCCCCGTCAGCGCCACACCCCCACCCCACCACCTCACCACTCCTCGGGTCCGTGGACAAGGTCTACATGGACCGGGCCCACCTGTCAGTCACTCTGAGGCAAGGCTGACGCCATAAACCTGATTTTCTTTTAGGAAAATAATTCCTTTAATCTATGCTGACGTCTTAAATCCCCTTTTCAGTAGAAAAATAATTCCAGAAAATTCCTTTTTCCTTGATTTTAAACTTCCCGGAGCCCGTTCTTCTTCGTCCTAACTCCGATTTGGCCCATTCAAATTTCTAAATTCATCAAAAAATTCCCCTCTATCCATTTCTAGCCTCAAATAAAATTTTTGAAGTCAATTTAAATTTATTTTGAATTTATTTGAATTTAGTGGGTTATTTTCACGTGTAGACTTCGACATTTCGGGAAAATTCTTCGACGAAGATTCAAACCAAGTTGAAGAGCAAGACAAGTCACACTCCTTGATCATGTTCATCCCAGTTTTTAAAATAAAATTATGTTGATTTAAATTATATTGCATGCATATTTTTATTCAACGTATTTCACTTCAGTTTTAAATTTAGTTATTGCCTACTTGTTATCACCTCCATTGACGTTGAATTTCCCTGTTATCTTGTCACCCTAGATCAAACTCTGGCTAGTGCACTAGTATTGGCTAGAGAAATTTTGAATCAAATGCTTAGCCCTGCTTAGATATAATCTTGGTTTTTGGGATATTCTTTCACATAAAATGATATGATTTTGATATGTACTCTTGACTTTGGTGAGTCAAGGAGGTTTATGAATTATTTTGAAAACAAAATATAAAACTGGTTTAGACTTAGGCAATTGGTTAGAGTGGTGGGTGCAGGCATGCCCTGTTGGTCGGAGCCGCAGTGGTTGATTGTCGTGCACATGGGTATGTGGTTGGGCCTAAGTCAATTAAGGACCGGTCTGTGAGCTACTGTTGCAAAGCCCTATCGTACTATCACATGGCTGGTATGGGACAGCCCTGGCTAATTAATTTGCAAAGTCCCAATCTAAGTCAAGTCGTAGGTTGAAAGTGAGCGTGGTTGGTGCCATGTGAAGTCTCACTTGGGCGAGCGTGGTTAAGCCATGAGAAGTCTCGTCTAGGCTCAAGAGGGGGTCCCGGTCTGGTGGATTCCTTACTGGGTGAAACCTTAGAGTTGGCTTGGCCAGGTTGAAGGCTTTGCATTGTAAAGGCCTTGTCACGACTCCTCACCGCACACCTAAGGAAGTATGTAACCCGGTGGCAATATGGGATGATCGTGTCTTGTGGGTAAAGCTGTACAACCTCTGCAGAGTGTATAATCTATCCTGGATAGCCGTGCCCTCGGTCATGGGCATGCTGAGTAAAAGTTTTTCATGGATTAGACTTTGTTTTTCAAAAATGTTTTCGAAAACCTTATGGATGGATGGAATCCATGAGAGAAGGAAAATCTTGTGGGTGGACGGAACCCATGAGAGAGATTGGAAGCTTGTGGATGGATGGAATCCATGAGTGTTTGGAAACGTGTGGATGGATGGAATCCATACGAGATCTTTTGGAAATGATGGTCCGGGTGGGATGCCCGTGGATAGGTTGGTGTTTGGTCGAAGCCTGCACTGACGGTATTATTTTCTATTACAAGTAATGTTTTTACTTACTGTATTAAATTCAGCAATTTCAATCTATTTATTGTATTTCTTAAATGTTGTTTTATGCAAACTAACCCTATAAGCCTTCCTTTGAAGCCTTTATCATTATGCTGCATTTCTCCGTGTGATTTGCGGAGTACAAGTTTGTACTCACCTTGCAATCCCCCTCTACAGAGGAAGATGACGTCAACTACGGTGAAGGTCAGGACGAGTAGGCCGCGTCTTACTGTCGTTTGCCTGTGGGCAGGCTTGGGCTTCGCTTCGTTTCAGTTTGCTTCCGCAGTTATTTCCTTTATTTAGTTTTGCCAATGGGCGTTGATGTAAGACTTGGCCATAAGGCCGTACCTTTTATTTAATATGAAATGTCATTTGTGCTTGGTATTTATCTTTGTTGTCACTGTGTGCACTAGCTGATCCTGGACTAGTGCGATTTACACAGAGGATCTAGGAGTCATTACTCCGGGTTCCGACAAAAACTTTGCTATTTTATCTTTTCAGACTAGTTGTTTATATTGCATCAGTACATAAATTTTTGGGCTCTAATGTCGGGACCCGGAGCAACAACTCCAGAACCCACTGTGGAAATCGCACTATCCCAGGAAAAGCTAGTGCACACAGGTTGAACAGTGATACATATCATGCATGATAACCAAACTTTATTATAAAGCAAAAGTACGAGCCTTATGGCCAAGTTTACAATAAGTGGCTTCATGGCCAAACATAAAAGTAAATAGCGGAAGATAAATGAAAGGAGCAGCCCATCCTGCCTACCCACAGGTGAATGACTGTAAGACGTGGCCTATTCGTCGCAATCCTCAACAAAGTCGACGTCGTCGTCCTCTGGCAACAGAGTTTGAGCAAGGTGAGCACATAAAGTACTCCACAAGTTACACCAGGAGATATAACAGATTTGATGCATGCATAAGGGGTTACAAAGGAAGGCATATTATGGTTTATTTGCATAAACAGCATCATTGGAATAAATACAGTAAAGTAAGTGCAAAAGCTAAATTTGATACAAGATATAAAAAGAATATTTAGCAAAATAATAACATTAGTGCAGGCAACAACCTAGCACTAACCTATTCATGGGTATCCCACCTGGACCATCTTTCCAAAAGATTTCACAAGTTTCCATAAACCAAATTTTATGAAAACCAAAGTCTAATCCGTGAAAAACCATACTAAGCATGTCCTTGACCGTGGACACGGCTATCCAGGATAGTTTGTTACTCTGCAGAGGTGTACAACTTTACCCACAAGACATGTCCTCTCGTTTTGCTACGCGATTTACACATTGCCTTAGGTGTGCGGCTGAGAGTTCATGACAAGGTTGTTCCAATGTTCCATTGACATATTAGTTACGCCGCCACTAAGGTTTCACCACAACATGAATCCACATGTTGGAGCCCCCTCTTGTGCCATGTGAGACTTCTCATGGCCTACGTCACGCTCACATTCAGCCTATAGCAAAAACTAAAATGGAACTTCACAAATTACTTAGCCAGGTCTGTCCCATACCAAACTTGTGGTAGTACGGTGTGACTTTGTATTAGTAGTTCACAGACCGGTCCTTACATTGACTTAGGCCTACCCACAAACCCCTTGTGCCTGGCAGTCAACATCGAGTCAACAAACTACGATGCATGCCAGCAAGCACCCACCACCATACCAATGCCTAAGTCTAAAACATTTATTTTATCAAACTTTCATAGCCTTTCTTGACTCACCGAAGTCAAGAATAAACTTTATACATCAACATTTTAAGTGAAACCATTCTTCCCACCTAAGTTATTCTAAGCATGGCTAAGCAATTCTATAAAATTTTCTAGTTAATACTAGTGTACTAACTAGGTTTTCATCTATGGTGACAAGATATGTTCGTTCAATATCAAGATTGGCCATACACAAAGGAAATTGGGTGTAACTAAAGTTTTAAGCACATTTGAACTAATTTGAATAAAAGTACGCATGCATATAAATTTGAAAACAACATAAATAATTTAAAATACTGGGATCAACATGGTCATAGGTGTAACTTGCCTTGCTCGAAGTCTTGCTACGATTCGTTGAAGAAATACTCTCCGGATTCATCGTAATCTATACGCAAAGAACCAAAAGAAATTCAACCAAAATTCAAAAATTCAAAAAGAGTCTAGAAATGGGTAGTTTATGATTTTAGAAGAATTTAGAAATTTGAATCACTGGATTCGGAGCTCGGACGACGGATAATGAGCGATTGGAAGTTTGAATGAATTGGAAATTCCAGAAAATGCAAAACCGAGGGAATATTCTCTGGAATCTTAATTTTGGCTGATTTTTTGGATATATTTGAGTGTATGACGTGTGGGGCCCGGCTGTCATTGAGTACAGTTATTTTAATAATATATGACAAGTGGGTCCCGCTTGTCATTGACTAAAGGTGAACAAAAATTGGCCAAAGTCCAACCGAAAACATGATTTGTCCAGGATTTGAACACAGCACCTCCCACATGCATGCTTTAGCTTGCCTCCACTAACCAAGTGAGCATTTGTTCTTTCGTAACAAAGAAGCATCACCAAGGATATAAAAGGCAAAGGAGAGAGCTATTCTTGGATGAAACCAACCGAAGCAAACATGGAGGTGCGGCCATGGAGGTTGGAGGGCGCTAGGGAGGGAAGAGAGGGGCGGCGCGGGTAGAGGATGCGGCCGGGGTTCGGCTCCTACCGGGGGCGATTCGGGAAATGGCTGGAGAAGGCGGCGGCGGCGAGAAAACCGGCGACGCGCGCGCAGGAGAGAGGGAGTGCTCGGCGGCGGCGAGAAAACCGGTGACGTGCGCGCAGGAGAGAGGGAGTGCTCGGCGGTGGCGGCGTTTGGCGGCACGGGCGGCGGCTCCGACGGTTGGGGGCGGCGGCCGAAAGGTGGAGGAGGTGCGGTGGGGAGAGGGGAGACCGAAGGGAAGAAAACCGCGCATGGGAGAAGAATTTATAGGTGGAGAAAGAAGAGGAAGTGGCCGGCGGTTTTGAGAGAGTTAAAGGATGGGAAATGGCCGGTATTAGAGAGGGGTGATTAGGGGCTTTCATTGCGCACTTGCTTGGGGATTAAAAGAGGAAGAAACGATTACATTTACAAGCTTTATTTCGGCTCTAATGGAGGAGAGAGAGAGAGAGTGAGAGGAGGAAGAAGGGGAGCGAGAAGAAACATATGACATGTGGGGTCCATGCGTCGGTGAGAGAGAGGAAATGAATGGGTACGGGCTGTCGGATTTTCGACACGTGGCAAGTAATAAGATCATGGCCTTTGGATGGATATGAAGGGGTTAAGTGACTTTGTATGGCTAGGATTAAATCATGGAGAGATATGGATTCAATCTGATAGCGACACGTGGCAAGCTAGGATTAAATTGATTTTTATTTTCGGATTAATTTTCAGAAAATGCTAGAAAATGTATAAATACTTAGAAAATAATAATTAATGTCTAAAAATTCCAGACAAATCTTAGAATATTCCTGGAGCTATTTTAGACTTAGAAAAAATATTTTTAATTTCACATGTTCAATGAATAATTTTATAAAACACTTTTTAACATTTAAAATTGCTTTTTAATTCCAGAAAATTCTCAAAAAATTCTATAAAAGGTTTTAGACTTACTAACAATATTTACAACTTAAAGTTGGTCTTTTAATTTTTACAAAATATATTTTTAGCTTTAAAATTGATTCTCAAATCCTAGGAAATTTTCAGAAATTATTATAAATTTAGGAAAGCTTGGGAAAAATATAATAAACTCTTTTTGACTTTAATAAAATATTTTAAATTCATTTTCTTGCTTAAAACTTTGAAATAAAATTTAGATAAATCCAAATAAACTCCAGAAAAACATAGAAAATCCAAATAAAAGCCAAATTCATTTAAATACTTAATTTGAAATGATATTTTTACAAAAATTCAAAATATCCTTTTATTTAATAATAATTTTATGTTTTTAGTTAAATTACTTTTTATAAAAGCCTTTTTAAAAGTTGAAAACACACAAATAAAATCTTCAAAATTTTGGCAAGCAAAGAACACTTTATTTTATTTTAAATTAAATTAATTAATTTTTTTACTGAAGTTTTTGAAATAAACAGCTGGGTTGTTACATCTAATTCACAAACAGTTGGCATATAAAACCGTCTGTGATATTCATTCATCATAGACGGTTCTAGCTACCAACCGTCTGTGATAATCTGACCACTAGGCCCGTCGATCCTCCTCAACCCAATCATAGCCAACAGAAATCCACCAATCCTCACCCCACGGATTGTAGCTCCGCCTCTCCGTTCCCGCGCCAAAAATTTTGCACTCCCGCCTCTCCTTCCCCTATAAATATAACCAAAATGCAATCTCCTTGTTGTTCTCCTCCTTGCTATCCTCCTCCTTGCGGACGACGCACAAGTCTACGGGAGGCAAGACACCGCAGAAGCAACTAGCTTGTGCCAACCGTGCAGACGCTCAATCAACGCCGACAATGGTGGGCGTCAAAGACATCCAGCTCATGCATTGCATCAGGGGCGAGAAGGCATAGAGGATCTTTGCTTTTTCTCTGTTCTTGTTGTGTAACCTGCTCGTTGTTTTGGGATATTGTAATAGTAGGCTCTAATCTTAATAAAAATAGATGTTTTATGTTTGTGAAATGAATTGAGATGTGAATTAGATGTATACATGTACATGTTGATCTGCTTGTTTCAGAGGGCATGGCTAGCATTTCCTGAGGCTAGCCAATAAACAGAAATAGGCTTAGGAGTAGAAGGGAATATCACAGACGGTTCTAAACGTGATAACTATATATTACAGATGGTTTTTAGTTAAAAATCGTCTGTGATATTTGCACCATAGATGGTTCGAAAGCCATCTGTAATAACCTCGTATCATTACTAACCCATTAATTCAGACGGCTCACAAAACCGTCTGTGATGACATTTTTGAACCGTCTATGATGACCTTTTCTGTAGTAGTGTCATATTACCAATCTAGATACTTTATCTATAAAAGTAGTCAAAGTTAAAAATGATTAACCGTGTGATATCTAAAGTGACAACATCTATTTGAGAACAAAGTTACTAACATGTGAACATTTTCCACTCTACCAAGAAATCAAACTCTACGTCAAGGTCAAGGTCAAGGTCTTCCCATGTTCAGCAAGTCAAGGTCTTCTCATGTTCTCTAAGTCAACAAGGCCTTCCCATTTTCACATTCTTTTGCGCAACAAAGCTCCAGGCATTAGGTATAAATCAGCTTAATTACTAGCTTTCCTTCTCGCGCGACTGCTCTGGCCAGTTCTCACACACCGGCAGCAGTAATCCAAGCTCCTATTGTTCTTGGCAATGCACCACTCCACGAGCATGGCCACTACATTCTAAAATAGTACTTATGTTTTGAACAACGATTTAATATGCTTATAGAAAATATAAAAATATGTTATTATGAAAGTATTTTTATAATGAATAAACTAATATTAATTTTTTGCAAAAATTAACTAATATTACTTTCATATTACCAATCTAGATACTTTATCTATAAAAGTAGTCAAAGTTAAAAATGATTAACCGTGTGATATCTAAAGTAAAAACATCTATTTGAAAACAAAGTTACTAACATGTGAACATTTTCCACTCTTCCAAGGAATCAAACTCTACGTCAAGGTCAAGGTCTTCCCATGTTCAGCAAGTCAAGGTCTTCTCATGTTCTCTAAGTCAACAAGGCCTTCCCATTTTCACATTCTTTTGCGCAACAAAGCTCCAGGCATTAGGTATAAATCAGCTTAATTACTAGCTTTCCTTCTCGCGCAACTGCTCTGGCCAGTTCCCACACACCTGCAGCAGTAATCCAAGCTCCTGTTGTTCTTGGCAATGCACCACTCCACGAGCATGGCCACCCCCAGCACCACCGTCACTCTAGTACTACTGCTGGCGGCATCTGTTGCTATTGTCGTCGCTCCTTCGCCGAGCACTGGCAATGGTACAGATGCCGATGTCGCCTCGCTGCTCGCTTTCAAAGCCCAGCTCTCCGACCCCCTCCGTGTTCTTCTCACTAACTGGACGACGACCGCCTCCTTGTGCCACTACTGGGTCGGCGTCTCATGCAGTCGCCGTTGGCCACGCGTCACGGCTCTCGTGCTGCACGACGTGCCACTCCGAGGGAACATTTCCCCTCATCTTGGTAACCTCTCCTTCCTCACTGTCCTAAACCTTAACAGCACAGAGCTCACGGGCTCCATCCCTTCTACAATAGGAAGGTTGCGTCGTCTGAGATCTCTTGTTCTCGGCAACAACAGCTTGTCTGGCCTCATTCCTTCTACAATTGGAAACCTGACAAGGCTTGAGTACATTGATATGTGGCATAACAACCTCTCAGGGCAAATCCCTCGCGACCTGAGAAATTTGCACAATCTTAGACATCTAAGTTTGCCAGCGAACTACTTAACCGGGCCAGTATCAAATGATTTGTTCAACAGCACTTCTCTGCTAAGATATCTGGACTTTGGGAACAACAGTTTGTCAGGAGCAATTCCACATGCCATTGGCTCCTTGCCCATGCTCGAACTCCTGGTCTTGCAACATAACCACTTCTCTGGTCCAGTACCTCCAACCATTTTCAACATGTCCAGGCTGCAATACATGTTTCTTGTAGACAACTATGACCTGAATGGGACTATCCCTAGCAGCAACAAAAGCTTCAGCCTACCCATGCTACAAGAATTATCTCTTTCTCTGAACAGTTTCACGGGTCAGATTCCATTGGGGCTTTCAAATTGCCAATACCTCCAAAGTTTAGACCTCTCAGATAATTTCTTCGTGGGCATAGTGCCAGCATGGTTGGGCAAACTGCAAGACCTCGCTATCATTTATCTATCTGGCAATAACCTTGTTGGCTCGATCCCTACTGCGCTTGGAAATCTCACCAAGCTTAACTCACTTGAACTTTCACGGTGCAAGCTAACAGGGCAGATCCCTCCGGAGCTTGGACAGCTGAGGCAAATCAACGGATTGGTTCTCTACGAAAATCAATTTATTGGACACTTCCCTACTTTCTTTGCTAATTTATCTCAACTATCCTTCCTCCATTTGGCCGATAACATTTTGCATGGGTTAGTACCAAAGTCACTCGGTTCTGCCGGATCATTTGAGATTCTTGACATCGGATCGAACAGCCTACAAGGGAACCTCAATTTCTTGGACACCCTTTCAAATTGTAGAAAGCTCAGGTACCTTCACTTTGGCGATAACTATTTCACTGGGGGCCTTCCAGCAGACTATGTCGGAAACCTGTCTAGTCAGTTGGAAACTTTCGTTGCTGGCAGAAACAAGCTAACCGGTGAACTTCCTGCTGCACTATCAAATTTAAGCAGCCTCACATTGTTAGACATTTCGGAAAACCAATTGAGTAGCACAATTCCAGAATCAATCATGATGATGGACAATCTTGTATATCTTGGCCTCCATAGTAATACCATGTTTGGTCCCATCCCAAAACAGATCGGTATGCTCAGGATCATAGAAAAAATATTACTCGACAACAACAACTTCTCTGGTGACATACCACAGGATATTGGAAACCTCACCCAAGTAGTATACCTCTTCCTAAATAATAACCAGATATCTTCAACCATACCAGCAAGCCTCTTTCATGTTGATAGCCTGATAGCCCTTAATCTGTCTCAAAACTCCCTGCAAGGTGCATTACCAGTAGATATTGGGCAATTGAAACAAATCGACACGATAGATCTCTCTAACAACCGCTTGCTGGGTAGCCTCCCAGAATCCTTTGGGCAGCTACAAACGATATCCTATTTGAACCTGTCACACAACTCATTTAATGATTCATTTCCAGACTCTTTCGACAATTTAAAAAACTTGCAATCACTAGACCTGTCCTATAATGATCTCTCTGGTACCATCCCACAGTACTTGGCCAATTTTAGCTATCTCACTAGCTTGAACCTTTCTTTCAACAAACTACATGGTCGGATACCGGAAGGAGGTGTCTTCGCAAACATCACCCAACAATCTTTGGTGGGGAACTCTGGTCTCTGTGGAGGTGTTTCGCGTTTAGGATTTTCACCATGCCAAACCAATCATCACTCAAATAAAGGGCACATCCTAAAATTCTTGCTCCCTACTATCATCATGGTAGTTGGAGCTGTAGCTACTTGCCTATACATGATGATCAGGAAGATAGCCAGGAAGAAGGAAGAGAGGGTGGTTCCCCCTCATATGGTTGATATGCCCAACCATAGGTTAGTCTCTTACCATGAGATTGTTCACGCGACAGATAATTTTAGCGAGAGTAACCTGCTGGGCGCTGGAACTTTTGGAAAAGTTTTTAAGGGCCAGCTGAGCGATGGTGTGGTAGTTGCAGTAAAAGTTCTAAACATGCAGCTGGAACAAGCTGTTAGAAGCTTCGATACCGAGTGCAATGTGCTACGCATGGCTCGACACCGCAACTTGATAAGGATAATTAGCACCTGTTCAAACCTGGACTTCAAAGGTTTGGTGCTTCAGTATATGCCCAACGGAAGCTTAGAAGAACACCTACACTCTGAAGGTAGAGGGCAACTGGGATTCCTTCGGAGGTTGGATATTATGTTGGATGTGTCGATGGCAATGGAGTATCTACACTATCATCATTGCGAGGTAGTGCTGCACTGTGACGTAAAGCCCAGCAACATTCTATTCAATGAAGACATGGTAGCGCATGTTGCAGACTTCGGCATTGCAAAATTGTTATTTGGTAATGACAACTCCGCCGTTTCTGCGAGCATGCCAGGAACGATTGGGTATATAGCACCAGGTATTTCTACTGTACTCTACTTGATCTAGATCAAGCTACACCATTTAATTAATTGCCATGGGTAATTTTTTTTTCTTCTGTTTGGAAATGTTTTGGCTAGAGTACGGATCTGTTGGAAAAGCATCAAGAAAAAGTGATGCTTTCAGCTACGGGATCATGCTTCTTGAAGTATTCACTAGAAAGAAGCCTACGGATCCCATGTTTGTTGGAGAACTAACCCTTAGGATGTGGGTTAATCAAGCATTTCCATCAAATGCTATGGATGTTGTGGATGACCAACTACTACTGCAAGATTCTTCTAGTTGCATGAATAACTTTCTAGTGCCAATGTTTGAGTTGGGTTTACTATGCTCAAATGACTTGCCGGACCAAAGAATGACAATGTGTGATGTGGTGGTGAGATTGAAGAAGATCAAAAAGGATTACATGGCTTCTATAGCAAGAATGCACAGTCCCCTGTGATACATGTGGTTGTATGTATGTCAACACAATTTCGTACGTAGTGTCTTCTTGATTTTGCAACATCATATATGTAAAATAATCCAGATGCTGGTCTCTGGTTGTCGTTTGAGTCATAGAGTCTATCTCTAGTTGTGAGAGTTTAGGTTAAAACAAAGTTGGTTTCAGAGTTTATTTCCCGAGTTTTAGTTTCTATCTCTAGTTGAGTTTGTGTCGGATTTAGGTAGTATTGTAATCTGTCTCTAAGATGTAAAGTCGAGTATAAATAAAGATGAAAACCCAGAAAAGGGTGTGCTGTTTTGGCACCGCAAATCCTTCCCAATTCTGATTTTGTCGCTACTGTGTATCGTATGGAAATGTCATTGAATCTACGCAAGCGCTGGTGACTGTGGTTGAAGGCACTGGTGCTTGCAGTCGAAGTCTCAAGTTCTTGCAAACCAGTTGAAGACCTCAAGTACGTGCAAACCAGTCGAAGTCCCGAGTACGTGCAACTGGTCGAATGTTATGAGTACGTGTAAAGCAGTCAAAGGAGCGATCAAAACTCTCCTCTTTTGGAGTGGTCAAAACTCTTATTTGGTATCAGAGCCTTGTATCAAAGATTGGCCTGTCAAAGATCAAGATGGCGAAAGAAGCATTGGTGTCGCTCCAGTATCTGAGAATTATCTCGTCTGGGTAATGAAGATGAAAGCAAATATACGTGCCTAGGGCGTCTAGGGGCGCAGTTGATCCTAAGGCGAAGGAGGTGGTCGATGACAAGATCGATCAAACTGCATTGGCTATCATCTACTAGGCAGTTCTTGATTCAATGATGAGTCAGCTGGTCGGGAAAGAAACGACATGTGAGGCTTAGGAAGCACTTCGTGTCATGAATGAGGGCATGGATCGTGTCAAGGTGGTTCACCTGCAGACTTTGTGGAGCGAGTATGAGAATATGCAGATGGGTGAAAACCAATTTGTGGATGAGTTTGCTGCAAAACTCACCGCAATTGTGAGTGAGATTTGGTCTCTCAGTGACAAATTGGAGGAAAGCATTGTCATGAAGAAGTATTTGCGAATCCTTCTAGAGAAGTTTCTCCCAGTGGTCGCAACGTTGATGTACTCAAGCGATCTCCTGAAAATGAAGGTTGAAAAAGTGTTTGGGTCTCTCAAGGTACACGAGGTGCTCCTGAAAGGCTATAAGGCGAGGAATGATCAAGCGCTTCTTACAAAAATTGATACGAAGGTTGATATTAACCTCAGTATCATGGGGACATGTGGATCTGCAACATGGCATGGCTGAGGTGCTCGTGGCCATAGCCATAGCCATGGCCGATGAGGTCGAGGAGGTAGTACTGGTCGTAGGGAGAAGTTTGAACATAGAAACAATGGCTTCGTCCAAGATAAGTCAAAGGTGAAGTGTTTTATTGTGACAAATTTGGCCATTATGCTTCAGAATGTCACAAGTATGGTCATTATGCCTCTGATTGTTATAACAAGAAGAAGAAGGATGAGGTCAATCTCACACGGACTTAGGAGGAGGAACCGGCATTGCTTCTGTCCACATGTGAAAATGACTGTGGTCTGGTCATGCTTGAAGAGAAGAGCTTGCACCCAAAGCTGCTGAATATTAGGGAGGAGATGGTAGAATCAGAGATATGTTACCTTGATAATGGAGCCTCAAACCACATGACTGGCCAAAATGGGAAGCTCAGAGAACTAAATGAGAAGTATCATGGGCAGGTGAAATTTGATTATGGGTCTGTTGTCTGTTGTCCATATATAAGGCAAAGGTTCAATTTTTCTCTAATGCAAGAGCAATGAATAGACATTGTTGTCATAGAGATTATTGTCGGATGTCTATTACATACCTAGACTCTACAGTAACATTATTAGTCTTGGACAATTGACAGAAGAAGGGTGTGAAGTAGCACTGAAAGGGTCCCACTTGTTCTTGTATGACTAGTCTAGTAGTCTGTTGATCAAAGTCCCACGAACACCAAATAGATTATATAAGGTGCAACAGAATACATGCAAGCTTATTTGCTTGAGTGCCCCACTTCTGAACCTAGCATGGCTATGGCATCCAGTCAAACAGAATGAGAACATGGGGATCAGCACCAAGAGCAGACAGGGTCGGTCAGACCGCCTTAGAGGGGCCAGTCTGACCGCCCTTTACACGCCGGTTGGACCGCCCATTAGCCGCCGGTCAAACCACCTACAGCCGACTGGTTGACCGCAGGCAGGCGGCCGGTCTGACCGGTTATGCTAAAGACAGTGCAGGCAGAGCTCGACTGGCTGAAATTGACTGCACAGAAATACCAAAAATGCAGATTTTGCACAAGAGAAGGAAATGCAGTTGATTCCCACTAGCCAAAGAAGCACTAGCCTATTCTAAATAGTTGAGGGACCTCTAGAAAGGAGATTGCAAATCAAAGAAACAAGGAATCAAGGATTTAGCTGAAATCTGAAAAGAGTACAGGATGAGGCCATTTTTCAGATTACTCAACATCCTCCAACTCTTTGCACAAGAAACTTTGCAATCACTTTAGCAATCAACTCAGGACTTCAAAGCTCGAATCTCATGCTATCTCTTGAAGGGAAATGAGAGATTCAAACATGCCCTGTCTAGGAAACCCTAGAAAATCAAGACCAGAGCAAATGGAGGAAAAGGAATCTTTGGATTTTCAGCTGTGCTCTTAGGAGTTTGTTTGATCAAATGATCTTGAGGCATCATCCCAACATAGAGCAATCCATTTTACACCTTCTGGGCAAGAAACAACTTCAAATCACAAAAGCAAAGAAATCAACAGAGAGCAAACAATACAAAGAAGCAAGACAGGAGGCAGAAGCATCTCACAAGAAACCATCTTATATTGATATAGAGGAACAGAGATGACACGATTACAAAGGATTATAATCTCTATGTCCCCATACGCACTTGGAAGATCAAGAACTCACTACATGCTTCAACTCTAAAAGCTCTCACGCAGGAGACACACTCTGCCCTTCTCACCAACTCATCAACCACTAAAGCATAAAGCCTAAAGCCTTCAACCACTCTCACAAGCATGCCAACAACCAGAAGACATGCACCTATTTATAGCCTTGCTTAATGGGTTCAACACATGCTTTGCCCATTAAGCTTTACTCTTTACCCACTAACTCTAACCACATCCACTTTCTTTAGTGCAGCTTTGCGTATTCACCGAAACGCCCCTCCTGCACCTTCCAGGAAGCTTCCTCATTCCTTGCCCTCCAAGCCTCGCAGCTACCTTGAGTCCTCGTCGTCTTCGGCACATCTCGACCGCTTTGACCTCGGCACCGCCCACGCCTAGTCTGGTCATCCCATCCCTCGCCACGACTCCACCTCGACGTCCTGCAGCCATCATAGACAAGAAATACATCAAATAGCACCGCTCGATACATGTAAGCATAAATAGGATAAAAGAACCATACTCAGGCATGAATTTGCCCAAACGACCAATCGGGAAGAATAATATGCGATAAGTCCGTCTAATCAAACCCGATTGAGCCAAATGCCGTCATGGCACGAAACGCACCAATCAAACTCAATCTATCCAAAATACTCAAACATGGGGTCATAACCACATAGTCTCTCACAAGCATAGACACATTATAGCACCACACGACCTTTGGGGTTGGTCCATGTTGATTTGTGTGGGCCGATTAATCCTAGTACCGATGCTGAAAATAGATACTTTCTTGTCATAATGGATGATTTCTCAAGAGTGATGTGGGTGTATATGCTTAAGAGGAGTATCAAACCAAAGAAGCATTCAAGAAGTTTGTTATTCTCACTGAAACAGAGTCTGATCAGAAGCTAAAGAGGGTTAGATCAGATCATGGTGGCGAATTTGAGACAATTTGTGATGAAAGGGGAATTACAAGGTTCTTCACTACTCTGTATATCCCTTAGCAAAATAGGGTGGCTGAAAGGAGGAATAGGACGGTGATGAATATGGCATGGAGTTTGTTGAAAAGCATGTTTATGCCAAACAAATTTTGGGCTGAGGCAGTAAGACACACAGTATATATTCTTAATCGTGTGGAGACAAAAGCATTGGATGGCATCACACCATATGAAGCATAAAGTGAAAGGAAACCAAATCTGTAACATTTAAGGGTGTTTGATTGTGTAGCATATGCCAAAGTAAACATACATCTAAAGAAACTTGATGATAGAGGCAAAGCTATGGTGTACTTGGGAGTTGAGTCAGGCAGCAAAGCATGTCGACTGTTTGACCCTATTGTCGGCAAGATTGATGTGTCCAAAGATGTTGTTTTCCAAGAAGATGAAGTATGGCAATGGGAAAATAGTCAAGAAGTATGTCAGGAGATGGGAAATTGGATGACCTTTTCTGTTGAGGGAGAAGGAGAACCTGATACGCCAATTACACCACTGCTACCAATCAATGATACAACACCGGCTCACAACCATGCAGAAGATGATTCAGATGCTGAGATCGAGAATATGTCAAGTGGAGGTTTTGAAGTATCCACCCCTAAGAGCATGACACCAAGATACAAAGCTTGAGAGATATCTATGAAGAAACCGAGCCTATTGATGCTAAGGGAGAACTTTATATGGTGGCTACTGAAGAACCTGTTAATTTTAATGAGGCAGTAAAAGAGGAGCACTGGAGGAGCCCAATGAGGCATGAACTAGAATCAATTGAGAGGAATGCTACCTAGAAACTTACAGTTCTCCCACATGGCCACAAACCTATTGGGTTGAAGTGGGTTTATAAATTGAAAAGAGATAATGAAGGAAATGTTGTGTGCTACAAGGCTAGATTAGTCATGAAGGGGTATGTTTAGAAACACGACATCGATTACGAAGAAGTCTTTGCGCCTATAACAAGACTTGAAATAATGAGAGTAATCCTTGCACTTGCTGCACACTCTGGATGGGAAGTTCATCATTTAGATGTCAAATCAGCCTTTTTGAACAAAGAGTTCACTAAGGAAGTATATGTCAGCCAGCCTCAGGGATTTGTTGTGAAAGGACAAGAAGTGAAGGTATACAAGCTATCGAAGGCATTGTACGGGTTGAAACAAGCACCAAGAGTTTGGACTCGCAAGCTGGATGAGTGCCTAAGGAGTCCCGGTTGTGAAAAATGCAAACAAGAATAGGCTCTGTATAAGAAGTAGGAATATGGTGATACAATTTTAGTTGGAGTATATGTGGACGACTTGATTGTCACAGGGACCACTGTTGACAAAATCCGAGTGTTCAAGAATCAGATGATGCAAGAATTTGAGATGAATGATTTAGGGCTTCTCAGTTTCTATCTCAGGTTGGAAGTCAATCAGTAGGGTCACTATATCTCAATTAAGCTGTCAGCTTATGCTAAGAAAATTCTTGACAAGGCGGGATTGGTGGATTGCAATGCATGCAAATACCCGATGGAGCCTAGAGCAGGTTTTGACAAAGATGATGGAGCTGAGTTAGTCAATGCAACCATGTACAGATGCTTGATTGGATGTCTGCGTTATCTGCTACATACACGGCCAAACCTCTCCTTTGCAGTTGGAGTAGCAAGTCAGTTCATGGAAATGCTGACTAAGACACATCAGCAGTCATTAAAACATATTCTGAGATATGTTGCCAGTTCAATCAATTATGGACTAGTATATTCCAGGAAAATGAGGCACCAAAATCAGGAAATCTCCAAGATCTTGCTACAGCTAGTCTCTCGATGGATGGTATATAATCCTAATGAGGTATCTCCATCACTTACATATCTTTGGAACCAGTAAGATCAAGAGGGAAGAAGAAAGGGCAAAAACACCAACCGAAATAAGTGCAAAACCACCAAGATCAAAAACACAACATATAGAATAAACAAGATTGATCTATTGCATCTTGTAGATGAAGGTTTTATAACTACTCCACCATAGAGGATAGAGCTCTCTCTCCAAAGAGCACTTACCCAAAACCCTAAAGAATGAGTGGTTGGTTGTTTTCCCCTTTTGCCTCCTTGCTTTCCCTAGCCACCAACTTGTTAGATGGAGCAACTAACCTACATCTAGCCCTAATGGATACTATCAATTAGCACAATCGAAAAACCCATTAACCCCACACATATCGTTACAACTGGAGCGTAGAATAACTTATTCTACGTAAGTGTAGAATATGTGTATATAACATGGGTACCATGGTACCCAAGCTTCATGAATGAGACTTTCCATCCATGATTGATTCAGCATGCTAAATCAATGACTTCCTTTCCAAATCGATGCCTTTTCGAATTAATGAATGTTAACATGTTTGCCTGATTATTGCACTTGCACGCATATAAAAGCAATCCAAAGGTAGGAAGGCTTGGTGCCCCATTTTAGTGTCCTATATATATGTATATATATTCTATATGATGTGGTCGAAAAAAAATTTCATTGGAGCTCTTTATATACACAAATTGAAAGGAAACCGTGATGAAATTTGGAAACCATAAAAAATTCATCAGAGCCCTTTATATATATTTGAATCATAATTGATAATATTTAAATCATAATTAAATTAGTATGGAATTGAAAGGAAGTAAACATGCTACGTACAGTTGACAGCCCTCGAAGTTCTATCTAAATATAGTTAAAATTGATACAAGTTTTCTATGAACAAGTTGATGACTAGTTGCTAGGTAATTTTAACTCAAGTAGGTTAGCTCAACTCATTTTTTCTTGGGTAGCTAACTTAGCCAAAAATATTATTTACATCGATTAGATGTGTTACTTGGGTTTAGCAATAGAATAACATAAATCGGGAGGGTTAGTTATGGATTAGCTTCTTCTATATTTTTTGTTATCCGCTTGGCATTACAATGGCTTTTTCAAAAGCATTTATTTATTTGCACTCTTAGAGCAACTCCAAGAGATGGGCTAATACATCCCCTAAAATAAATTTTGGTGATTAGTGAAAAAAAACCCTCTCCAAAAGATCCCCAAAACCACCACTAAAAATTTTAACACCCCCAATATCTCACCCCACCAGACCCAAAAATGGCCTCACCCCACGCGTCCCCTATCACGGTTCCCGCACGCGAGTAGCGATTCCGCGCCCAATTTTTTCCTTCGCTGGCCGCCTGCGCCTCTCTGCCAGCTGCCTGCGCCTCCCCGCCGGCCCCTGCGCCTCCCCGCCGGCCGCCTGCGCCTCCCCGCCGGGCGCTGCGTGCGCCTCCCAGCCGGCCGCCTGCGCCTCCCCGCCGGCCGCCTGCGCCTCCCCGCCGGGCGCTGCGTGCGCCTCTCCGCCGGCCTCCTACGCCTCTCCGCCGGCCCCTGTGCCTCCCCGCCGGCCCCTGCGCCTCCCCGCCGGGCGCCGCCTGCGCCTCCTCGCCGGCCGCGTACGCCTCTCCGCCGGCCGCCTGCGCCTCCTCGCCGGCCGCGTACGCCTCTCCGCCAGCATTGCGGTCTGATATTTCCTTCGCAAAGTAACAGCTATTGTCTATGTTCCTATTTCCTTCGCCTTCCTAGTTGCACTTTGCATTGCTAGTATGAATGTATCAATGGTGATTGACTCATTGTAGATTAATGAATCCCGCGTCTGCAAGTTTTATGAACTAGGATATATTTTCTTTAACTTCTGCGAGATATCAGCGCTGCTTTTCTTGACTCTATTGTGAATATAAATAGCAAAAATACAAAACAAAACAGAATGCTTATTTTGTAAATTGAGCCATTAGATTTAGAATTTTTATAGTTACTGGATTACTTTGTACCAGCCAGTCCAGAAGACAGTGGCGAGTGGCGACGTTTGCACAGTAGTGGCCAAGTCTGAAGTCTGAACTACAGTGGCGCATCTGCTGGTTTGTATCTTGCCTCTTTTAATTTAGCTTTTGTTTTTTCCATGTTCCTGGAACCGACATCTTCTCTTGGGATGATGATCTGTGATGTGCAATTATATGATCTCAGCTCATGTTAGCTGTTATATGACATGATGCGCAGTTTCAGAAGGGTTGATTTGTTTGCAACAAGATTTTGCCCATGTCCATATACTGCTCCAAGATGTATATGTGTCAAGATGTATCCCATCGAACCACTAGGCTATCCAAATTATATCTGGAATTCTTTACAAGTAATTCAAACTTATCATGTTATTTGCAAAGATGATAATGCCAATTCAAAAGTAAAGCTATATCCATAGCACAAGTTATCAGATATAGATCTGCATCGCTTACATTAAATAGAAATCTTTTTTTCAAAAATTGTATATGATCTTTAAATTGCACTCTAGTTAATTAGATATACCCAACTATAAGAACCATAGTAGAGTTTCCTATCCTTTTGTAAATATTGCACAACTGCATCATGTAATGAGGATGAACAACCACAAACTGTAAGCCTATGTGGGCCCAGTACAGCCATACACACAAATCATGAACCAAATTAATAGGACTCATGCTAGCCTAGTTGCAGAGTACTTTCAGAACTAAACGAAAGATGATAGGAAGTTGTAGAAAACAGACCACAACTCCACAAGCTAGATATAGAAACTGGCAAGTGTTGATGAAATTTATGTTTCAGCTAGCATAATATCGCGAATGCAGAATTATTTATGCTGGTTCCCTGTTGATTATGCTGACATTTGCATTGCATATATACACGCTTCCGACTTCGCCCTAGCTACATTTTATTTCTGGATCCGCCACTGGGTGGTGGTGTATTTTGTGATCAAATAGATGATTGTGGTATAGTTTGTGATCTTTTTCTGTCTTTCTTTTGCTTCACAGGATATCCCCATTGCTACAGGAACAGGTAACTCCCATTGCTTGTTTCACTCCAAATTACACATAATCTTGTTAGCAAGTGGCCTGAATTCTTAATTTTTGTTCCTGGATTGTTTTGTTTCAAATAGTACTGAACCATGGATGGTGATGGCTATTTTACAAACCTATTGTCAAATGGAAATAGTGAATTTGCTTGGGAAGGACTTGGCCCTGTTGAGGAGCAACCATCACAGAATGTGGATCATACACCCTCCTTGAGACCAAATCAAAAAAGGACAAAGAATTTCAGTAGGCCGAAAGATGAGCTATTGGTGTCGGCATGGTTGAATACAAGTATTGATCCTATCCAAGGCACTAATCAAACTCGTGGAGCATATTGGAAGAGAATACATGAGTATTTTCATTCCAATAAGGAATTCCAATCAGATCGCTCTGAGAATTCTCTTTTTCATCGTTGGAAAGCTATACAAGATGGCGTAAACAAGTTCTGTGGATGTATTAGTCGAATTGAGAGTAGAAGGCAGAGCGGGGTGACAATAGAAGACAAGGTTATTTTGCCTCCTTGTATATTTTACTTGCTTCATATGTATAACTTTTGAAATGAACTAACTAACAAATGTTTATTTTTTTTGTGTAGCTAGAGCAAGCAAAAGCATTGTATGAAGCTGAAGATATCAACAAGAAGTCATTCCTATTAATGCATTGCTATGTACTGTTGAGGACACAACCAAAGTGGCATGAAAAGCAGAGATCTTTGGCTGAGAAGCCTGCTAAGAAATCTGCTCACAAGAAACAAAAGACAGCCTCTGAATCAAGCCCTCATGATTGTTCTTCTAATGACGAGATAAATGAAAATGCAACTCCAGAGAGTGTAGGTACACAAAGCAGACCAATGGGTAGGAAGAGGGCGAAAGAAGCACTGCGACAAGGACATGTTGGCTACATGGAGGCATTAGATCATTTGTGGGCAAAGAGAGAAGTGACTGATGCGGAGAAAGAGCGTAAGAAAGATGACAGGTTCAAAGAAGCTTATGCTTTACAAAGGGAAAGGATTCAGCTAGAACAGGTGAAGGTGGAAAATAAGAAAAAGAAGTTAGATCTTATGAGTGATGAGATATGTTTGAAAAGAATGATAGAAGAAGAAAGAATTATGTCCATGGACTTTACTGGCCTATCAGACATACAACAACAGTTCTACAAGAGCCTACAGAATGAGATTGTAGCTCGACATTCCTCTAAGTCGGGTTAAATTTAACAACTATGTTGTATGGTCTTTATTTGTTTTCAGATCAGAACAATAGTGTTTTAATTTAATTTCAGAACTATGTTGTATGGTCTTCATTTGTTTTCAGATCAGAACTATAGTGTTTTAATTTAATTTCAGAACTAGACTGTATCTATCATGTTAGATTTAGTTTGTCAGTTTGAGCTGCTCTTCGAACACTGAGGACGTGGGAGTTTAAGCCTGCTTGTGCTAAATACTGGATAGGTGGCCATCAGCTGCGATTGTACAGCTAGTCATCTCTGCTCTCAGTCTCATTCTATGCATTGCACACTGTATCTATTGTATAACTGAAAATTCTGAATTGTAGCTTCCTAAGTAGAACAACTGCTCCATCAATCAGAACTATGCTTATTGGCACCCTGATGGATGTGGGGTGAATTTCTTGTAGAGTACCTATTCGTTTGATGAGTAGGACTGTAGGAGTCGTCATCAGTACTTGTTAATGTACTTTAGAATAAGAAAGAAGATCTTCGGTGTCAACATTATATGTCTGTTCCTTGTCGGTTTACCTCTAGTCACATCTAGAATTCTTAGTACCCAAGCATCGGAATTAATCTGTTATTTGCTACTAGCCTGCTTCTGCAGAAGAAAACAGAAGCTAATGTTAATAGACAAGCTCATGGCCCTTTATGTGTTTTTATTACCATGCCTTAGAAAGTGATGACTTGTTACAAGTTTTAACACTTCTCTGTTATTTCAGATTGTCCTGACTCTGGATATGGTGCTTCCAGTAATGGTCAAGATATTACCCAAAGGTACGTACATCGTTGCCTCGTAGTGGATGGATTTGATCTGCTTGGTATGTTGATTGCCTCGTAGTCGATGGATTTGATCTGCTTGGTAGCTGATTTATAATTAATATGGCCCATAAGCCCATGTAGCAGATTTAAAATATTTAGGGGACCAATTTTAGATATGACTATTGGAGCAAAGGAGTTATATTGATCCCCAATTTTTTGGCATGTCCCCTAAAATGAGATTATAGGGGATCAAATTTAGCTCAACTCTTGGAGTTGCTAGGTGTAACAATTAGTTGAAAACATTTTCTTTGGCGTTGTAACAGTACTTTTTGTTATCAACTTGGCATTATGATGGCTTTTTCAAAAGCATTTATTTATTTGCACTTTTTGATGTAACAATTAGTCGAATACATTTTCTTTAGAATTGTAATAGTAAAATGTTGCCGGGATTAGTAAAGATTTCCCAAACCAACTAGATTCCACGATGCAACATTTAATCTTGAATTTAGGGTTAAAATCTTTGACTTGGTTAAGTTAATACTCTTAAAAAGTATGTTTCGGAAGTTAAACCCGGAACGAAATGTGACTCTTTTTTTATAAAAAAAACTTAGACAATTCGCGGTAGACCAATATGACGGATGAATTTTGGCTGGCTATATAGGGAAATTTTAGGCAATAACCAAGTCTCTAACGCACCACCAATTCTAGCAAATAGCCTCGTAAAAGAATCCACGTACAGAATCTTACTGTAAACAAATAGGAGAGGTATTAACAAAGTGCAGACCTGATTGAGTTACAAGTTCATCTGGGTACATCGCAGCTTGATAAAAGGCTACAGCGAACACAAAATGCAAGAACAATTCATTTTTTTTTCAACTTTGCTACCCTGTTGCTTCGAAGTGGCATTCTATCACGGTCTTAGAAGCACCAAACTATACAGGTGGCAAACCGTAACCACAAAGGTGGTTATTCACTTTCGTAGTCATCTTCATCTCCAAACTAGAAGAGCGAAGCGTCTGCAGCAATCGCCTTGAATTCAGTTTTGAGAGATGTAGCGTCAGGTGCCCTTGCAGTTCCTTGTTCGTTGGTTATAGATACTTTCTCGGTTCTGCTAGCAGCAGCTGATGCCTCGTTTGGCACAACGCTCGTTTCAGATGCCTTGGCAGCATTTCTAGTCAGAGAAGACGTCATCCTTATGATGGCTTCCAGCTCCCTTGTTGGACTCTGCAGGTGCAACATAATTTTCTTTTGCAACGGTGCTTGTGGAGGAATCAGAATCAGACATACTGTCAGCGGATTCAGCAGCTGGGGTTTTGGTTTTGGTGGTTGTGAACCATCATAATCTACCGTAACGACCTCGACCTGGAACGCAGGTGACGGTAAATTTCTCTAGATATAATAAATAGTCGGTTAGTCTGAAGTCTGAACAAATTACAAAATAACAGCAATAGATAAGTAACCACCAACGGAAGATGCAAGCCTTAGACAAGTAAATCATCGTTGGTGCAATATCTTTTTTCATCACTTACTGGTAATGAATTTTTCCATTCAAATTGACAGGGAAAAAACATGTATCAAGTTTGCCACAACTCTACTAGAGCCCTTGCAAATCCATACAATTCAGCATGGCAACACATGGAGCAAAAATTGGCAAGGTTGAAGTAAATTCCAAACAGGACCACCCTCATTAAGTAAAGGATTGCGCGTAGGCTACGAAAGCAGAAAACAAAATTTTCCTACCACGCACACAAGAACATCATACTTAAGGAGGGATCATGGATAGTTACAACTAGACGCGCAGCGCAGCGGAAGAAGAGTTGGAGAAACCAATCCAACCACACGCGTCGAGGTAGTAGTGGAAGTAGCCGATCGTCCCGAACAGGTCGTCTCCTCCACGCGATTAACCACACCACGAGCAGATCCAATCTGCAGGTTGTTGATGCCGAACAACACCGCAACGAGCAGTGTCTCCACCGGTATCCACACGTCCGGGGCTGGAACGCCGATCGCGGGTGTACTAGCACCCGCGAGCGGCTAGGGCTTGACTCGGGAGGTGGCGGCTAGGGTTTGCTAGAGGTTAACAGAAGCACGTACCCCTCAGCCCTCGCCTCAATATATATAGACCTCCTCACTTGGGCCTTGTGGACCAAGGCCCAAAAGGAGTCTATTCGGATCTCTATCCGAATTGAGCCCATATTCGAATCATATTCGAATTAGTGTTCCAACCCGTTAAGTGTGTGACCCTGTAGGTTCACGTATACTTGGTCGCGACCTGGAAACGCCTTTCCGGTCACCCTGTTAATAGCGGCCTCTAGTAAGACATATCAACCCCAAAGTATACGTAAAGATCATATCGGCTGAACCTGTAATGTTCTCATGTACGAATCCCTTTGCCTCACGATATAGATTGAGCTCAAGGCGAGACCTGTGTCATCCTCTTAATAACTCAATCACTCTCTCGATTCTGTGATGGATTATAAACTTGTGATTGACTCCTCAATCACCTTGGCATGGACATGCACTTTCATATATAATCCATTACATCGAGGGGCCCAGAGATATCTCTCCCATAAGGAGGGGCAAATTCTATCTTGATCATTCACATCCCACTACATGTTTCATGGCAAACCCGAAGACTACTTTTATGACTACCCAGTTACGTAGTAGTGTTAGTAGTCCCAAAATAAGCTACTACGCATGTTGGGAACCATGATGATCTCAAGTCTAAGGATTCTACATAAACACTACTTAAGACCAACTGATGACACATGGAATCTCTGCAGTGTCTCATGGCGGGTCTATCCAACATATGTTCACTAACACATGTCCATATTATTGATTTGGTATCACCATACCATGATCCATGAGACATGATCATCAATCAATACATATGCTGATCTTTGAATCATATTTGTTCCTCATATGATATATGATCAGGGATCATTTAGAAATAGCAACATTTTAGCATTAAGAGTCTTATGAATAAGTCACATACTCATTGATCAATAATGATAATGTCTATTTCAAGGAACAAAATAATGTATCATAAACATAGTATGTGATATATAAAACATCTCCATGTTGCCTCTAGGGCATATCACTAACATTAAGTGTGTGGACCAGGGTTCTCATTCTGGGTTTTGTCAGGGGTCCGAAGAAATCACCAAACCGGCCAAAAATTTCGGTTTGATTTTTATTCCAACACAGTTCAACATGTTTCCCTCTGCTTTTTGACCCTTTTTGACCCACGTGTCAGCATTGAAATCAGACTCATCACCCATTCATGCTATCCCAATTCCCCAACTTGAATCCAACACCGAC
This sequence comes from Dendrocalamus latiflorus, assembly GCA_017311315.1. Classification (NCBI taxonomy): domain Eukaryota; kingdom Viridiplantae; phylum Streptophyta; class Magnoliopsida; order Poales; family Poaceae; genus Dendrocalamus; species Dendrocalamus latiflorus. Next base: position 28,372,062 of record CM029638.1, read on the forward strand.
GGCCTAACTGTAGCCGCAATTTGTCGTCACCGTCAAGGATGCCACTGGAGGAGCTGCCGAGGAAGACTGCTGAGGAGGCGCCGAGGACAGCGGTGGTGGTAGGGAGAAGGAAGCAGTGTTAGTTAAGCCTCGTGCACTGGTTACTCAAGTTAGTTATTTGTTTTTCTGCATGTTATTTGTTCTGCATACACATGAGACTGTGACGCCTGTACTTGCGGACGAAGACGTGAGGGTGAACACGTTCAGAGTCATGGCACAAGAAGCGGTCAGCTCCAGTTTTTTCGGTTCCATATTGTTTCACTGTTTTGCATAATAAAAGGAGGTGAAGAAACAAAAAACGCTGCGATCTGATAGCAGCACAAAATCATCAGTGTTCCACTTGTGTTCGTGTGCATCTTGAGCTCGGATTCTTGCAAGTGATCCTTGCCGGAGACCTGACAATTGGCATCAGAGCATTCAGGAGCTTGGACCCATGCTCGTGCTTGGGTACTCATGCCTCAAGGACGCACGCATTCGCCGTGCCGGCGTTCGACATCGCCAACCCAGACATCTCCTTCCGGCGGCCGTGCCTCGGGTAGCGGTGGGAACAACAGTCGCGGCTACCAAGTGTATCACCGCGTTGTCAAGGAGACGGGCGGATCGGCAAACTATCCGTCGCTGACAAAGACGAACTACAATGACTGGTCGTTACTCATGAAGATTAAGTTGCAAGCACGCAGCCTCTGGAACGCCATCGAATCGGGTGATGTCGAGTTCCATGAAGACCGAATGGCGTTGGACGCCATCTGCAGTGCAGTCCCCTCCGAGATGATTTCCACGCTCGCCACCAAGCCGTCGGCGAAGGAGGCGTGGGAATATATCAAGACGATGAGGATCGATGATGACCAGATTCGCAAGACTAGTGCGCAGAAGCTTCAACGGGAGTATGAACTACTCTCGCTTCGTGATGACGAGGCGGTGGAGGACTTCGCCATGCGCCTGACCAGCTCGTTAATTAGCTGGCCAACCTCGGCGACCCCGAACCAAAGCAGAAGGTTGTTGAGAAGTATCTGCACATCGCTCGCCTCAGGTACAAGCAGCTTGTCCTTTCAATTGAGACATTGCTCGATGTTTCAACTCTGTCGGTGGAAGAAATCACCGGGAGGTTGAAGGCGGTCGAAGACGAGAATGAGCATCTGCCCTCCCATAGTAGCAGCGGGAAGCTCTATCTCACGGAGGAAGAATGGCTCGAACACTACAAGAAGAAAGAGCAAACTAGCTCCCGTGGCGCCGGCGGCTCAAGCAGTTGAAACAGGCGCCGGGGCGGCAGAGGGCAAAACCGCAGTGGTGGAGGAAGCTCTGAAGGAGTTGGCACTGCGCCGAATCGAAACGGGGATAAATGCCGGAGTTGCGGCAAAACTGGCCACTGGGCCCGAGAGTGCCGCACCAAGCCGAGGTTTGAAGACCAGGCCCACGTGGCCCAAGACGATGAGCCAACACTACTCCTCGAGACAAGTGCCATCGTCCCGACACATCGCTCAAAAGTGCCTGTGCTAACGCAAGTCGACCAAATGTGCGATGCATGTCTCGCCGAGAAGCATCAGCGGACACCTTTTCCGCAACATGCACTGAGTCGCTGCACCGAGCCCCTCGAGCTACTGCACGGTGACCTCTGCAGCCCAATTTCACCACCAACACCCAGCGGCAACCGTCGATGACTACAGCCGGTACATGTGGGTCACCTTGCTGTCGACCAACGACGCTACACTGACTGCCATCAAGCGTATTCAAGCGGCAGCTAAGCGCAAAAGCGGCAAGAAGCTCCATGCGTTGTGCACGGACAGAGGGGGAGAGTTTATGGTGACGAACTTCAATGAGTACTGTGCCAAGCTAGGTGTGCGTCATGAACTCACGGCGCCCTACACGCTGCAACAAAATGGCATTGTTGAACGGCGCAACCAATTGGTGGTGGGCACAGCACGCAGTATGCTCAAGGCGAAGGGTCTACCAGGCATGTTTTGGGGGGAGGCGATCACTACTGTTGTGTACCTCCTGAACCAGTCGTCGTCCAAGAGCATCGGTGGTAAGACCCCCTACGAGCTCCAAACTGGGAGTACGCTGGCCGTGCATCACCTCCGTACCTTTGGGTGCGTGGCGCATGTGAAGGTTAACACACCCAACATCAAGAAGCTGGATGATTGAAGTCAGCCCATGATCTTCGTCAGCTATGAACCGGGATCCAAGGCGTATCGCATCTACGATCCACGGACAAGGCGTGTACACATCAGCCGTGATGTTGTCTTCGACGAGTTGGCGCAGTGGGAGTGGACTGGCGATCAGGTGGTGAACGTCGACGACGACTTCACCATCGAGTACACCATTGTGGTCCAGCCTGGCGTGATGACCACGACTCAGCCAGCACCAGCAGATGGAGTTTTGACGTCACCGGCAAACACGCCCACGTCAAGCCCGATGGCATCCACGAGCGTGCCACTGGTTGAATTTGTGTTGCTTGTACCTGAAGCAGATGAAGTGCTCGACGACAATCATGACGATGCCCCACTTTGTTTCTGCAGAATCGACAATGTGCTGGGTCCGGCGACACTGCCGGGACTGGCAGCACGTGAACTGGATGAAGACCTGCTGCTAGTATGCGCTGAGGAGCCAGCGTCGTTTTAAGAGGTGCAGCAGCATGAGTGCTAGCGGCAGGCAATGCTCGACGAGTTGGCGTCGATCGAATCCAACGGCACCGGCAGCTCGTTGACCCACCGCGTCAGCATCCGATCGGACTCAAATGGGTCTATAAGACCAAGAAAGATGCGGCTGGGAACATCACCAAGTACAAAGCGCGGCTTGTGGTGAAGGGATATGTGCAGCGGTAGGGCATTGATTTCAACGAGGTGTTCGCGCCAGTGGCGCGACTCGAATCTGTGTGCCTGCTGCTAGCACATGCTACCAGTGAAGGTTGGGTTGTCCATCATGTGGATGTCAAGTCCGCATTTCTTAACAGAGAGCTGCAAGAAGAAGTCTACGTCGCACAACCACCGGGATTCGAGGTGGCTGGCGAAGAGCATAAGGTGCTGCGCTTGATCAAGGCGCTCTACTGACTCCGTCAAGTCCCACGCGCCTGGTATGCCAAGCTAGACGCCTCCCTGGTGTCACTTGGGATCCAGCACAGCGCCTCCGAACACGCAGTGTACACCCGTGGTACTGGTGAGCATCGGCTGGTGGTCGGCGTCTATGTTGATGATCTCGTCATCACCAAAGGAAATTCCATCGAGCTTGAGTACTTCAAAGAGGAGATGAAAGGTACCTTTCAAATGAGTGACCTTGGACTGCTGTGTTACTATTTGGGTCTGGAGGTGGACCAGACCAATGACGGCATTACCGTAAGCCAAGGAGCATACGCGGTGAAGATACTCGAGGCGGCGGGCATGATTGGATGCAATGCAAGTCTCACTCCCATGAAGTCACGCCTTAAACTCAGTAAGTTGAGTGTTGCTCCTGCTGTTGATGCGACGGAGTATAGAAGGTTTGTTGGCGCGCTGCGCTATCTGGTGAACATCAGACCGGATCTTGCGTTCTCGGTGGGCTATGTCAGCAGGTTCATGGAAAAACCTAGCACCGAGCACTTGGGAGTTGTGAGACGCGTGCTGAGATATGTTGCAGGCACCATCAATTTCGGTTGTTGCTACAAGAGGAAGACAGGGCCTGTCCGGCTTGTCAGTTATAGCGATAGTGATTTCGCAAGCGATATCGACACTCGGAAGAGTACATCGGGGGTTCTCTTCTTCCACGGCGACAATTTGGTCACTTGGCAATCGCAAAAGCAGAAGGTCATCGCGCTGTCCTCCTGTGAAGCTGAGTACGTCGCCGCAACAATAGCTGCTTGCCGAGGTGTGTGGTTGGCGCGGCTTCTTGCTGAATTCAGAGGAGAGGAAGCCGGCGTCATTACGATGAAGATTGATAACCAGTCCGTAATTCAGCTCAGTAAGAACCCTGTCTTTCACGATCGCAGCAAGCACATTGACACGAAATACCATTACATAAAAGAATGCATTGAGGAGGGCAGGGTAAAAGTCGAGTCAGTCGGCACAAACGAGCAATTGGCGGACATCCTGACGAAGGCCCTTGGGCATGACCGGTTCATCGAGCTTCGGTCCAAGATTGGTCTCGTCGACATCAAGCAGGTGTGCAAGGCTTAGGGGGAGAAATGTTAGCCTTGTGCACTGGTTAGTCAAGTTAGTTATTTGTTTTTCTGCATGTTATTTGTTCTGCATACACATGAGACTGTGACGCCTGAACTTGCGGACAAAGACGTGAGGGTGAACACGTTCAGAGCGGTCAGCTCCAGTTTTTTCAGTTCCATATTGTTTCACTGTTTTGCATAATAAAAGGAGGTGAGGAAACAGAAAACGCTGCGATCTGATAGCAGCACAAAATCATCAGTGTTCCACTTGTGTTCGTGTGCGTCTTGAGCTCGGATTCTTGCAGGTGATCCTTGCCGGAGACCTAACAAGCAGATGGCAGCGAAGACGGCGGTAGGAGGACAGCAGGCGGAGATAATTGAATTAACGATTGCAATTTTGAATTTGACTAGCGCATTTGAATTCTTCGTCCAAGATTTTCCAAAAGTTGAAGTAACAAGATTTCTTGCCGGATTCCAACTTCCAAGATTTTGTTTTCACCAAGAATGTAAACCGTAGTGTGGACACAGGGAATGTCTAGTATCTGACCTCAACATGATAAAAAGCTAAAACATGCTAAAAATAATCTGCCTAAAATGCCTATCATTACTGGGACAATTCACAATTCCATACTTTTAACACATGCCTCTTCTCGTGTATTAATTGGGTGCGTCTGATTTTACTCGCGGATGCCAATTATGCAATGTTGTTCCCACTAGGACAAAAGTACATCGAAATCGTCCTATTCTCTACAAAGGAGACAAATGATTGCAAATTGAGACAAAGGAATGCATATTGAGAGATCATGTATCAGAAGTTTATAAGACTCATCAGAAGAGAACAACCGACCAGATTGTTAAGGAAAGGTGGCTCTTGGAGTTTGTATAAATCCAGCTAACTAGCATTATACTGGCACTCAATGCACACCTTCTGGTTGCTATCATTTTTCAGTATTGTAGTCCTACTCAAACATTTAAAACACTATATGCAAAGTTTTAGACGATAAGGAAGTACTCAAGCTGCACGATAATAAACAGTGATTTTGATCAATGAGAGTACGTCAAGGCAAGATCTTCATTTTCAACTCATATGTGTCGCTCGTGGATGCCAGATCTGAGAGACCATGTGGTCGTGACTCCATGTGTGTGATAAGTAATTGACTTAGGTTTAGGTGAGTCGAGTTTGGTTTGAGTGGTTCGGAGTCGAGTCGTTGCGTGACGCAACGGGCTCGGTCGGACTTCGGTCAAACTTGGTCGTATGGGTTTAGGATGCATATTCTAATATTTTCGACAGGTTTGGACTTCGGCATGGGTAAGTATAATGCTATTTATGCTTTCATGTGTCGAGCGGTGCTATTTGACGTATTTCTTGTCTGTGTGACTGCAGGACATCGAGTGGAGTCGTGACGAGACACGGAGGACCGGACTAGGCGCAGGTGGCGCTGAGGTCAGAACGGTCGGGATGTGTCGAAGACGACGTGGACTCGAGGTGGAGTCGTGGCGAGGCACGGTGGACCGGACTAGGCGCAGGTGGCGCTGAGGTCAGAACGGTCGAGGTGTGCCGAAGACGGCGAAGCTGCGTGGCTTGCAAGGCAAGGAATGAGGAAGCTTCCTGGAAGGTGCGCGAGGGGCGTTTTGGTGAATACGCAAAGCTGCACTAAAGGAGGTGGATCATGGGTAAAGCACTTGAGTTGTTATGACCTAATGGGTAAAGCATGTGCAAACCCATTAGTGAGAGGCTATAAAAGGAGAGGGGGAGGTTGTGCTGAAACTTAGAGAGAATGTGTGTAAGAGTTAGGGTTGTATTTGGTTCTCTCCATGCAATGAAATGAGCATGAAATGAGAGGATGAAATTGAGAGAGTTGTAAGAACACATATATAATCATTCATCTCTCTTCCTCTATTTCAATATGAGAATATCTGTGTTTTCTCTTCTTTGTGCTTGAGTTATTTGCTATTGTCTTGTTTCCTTTTTGCGCATTTTTCTTTTTATTGTTTTTGTTCCCTCTCGGAAGAGCAGCAAGGAAACTAATGCTCTTGACTTCTTAGTCTACCTTTCTTCCTGAGAGGATCACGTTCTTTTTGGGCTCTATGAGATCCTTTAGTATTTGTCCTCCTTGTGGCTTCTAGTTTTTACTTTTTTTGTGATCTTTGTTTGCTCGGCAAGATCTTCTGGAAGAAGCAAGCATTAAATGAAACAAGTACTAAATGAATTTTCGGACAGCTTGGTTTAGTCTGATCACTGCCAGCCGAATTTTTTATTGATCTCTTGCTTGTTTTGATCCGTTCGGCTGCCATCCAGTTTTTGTTGTGTGGCAAAGCAATTTTGTTTGCAGCTGTACTAGTTTAAAATTGTTGCTGTTAGGCTGCAGTTTGATGCTTTAGCTTGTTAGCATTTTTCCCTTGCAGTTCGGCCAGCAAAGAGGCTTTTTCGTTTTACTTTCATGCTTTTTACTTTCAGTTCGGCAAAAGCAATTTCTCTGCTAGCTTGGCTCTTTCAGCTTTATGGCAAGAATTAGTTCTTCATCTTGGGTGTTCACGGCTGAAATCTTAGTGCTTCATTTTCTTTGGTTTGCAGTTGGTTTTCGGAGTAAGAGTATTTAAAATTAGCATTCGGTGAGGTCAGTAGTTCGTGAAGATTTTTGGTCAAGCTCTTTGTTCCAGCGTGAGCTCTTTCCTTAGTGTCTCCTTTTTTTTGTGCTGATTTTCAATCATTTTGCATGCAGATCAAACGTATTATTTTCAGCTAAAATTTTTACTGGTTAATCTCTGATTTATGCTGAATTTTTCAGTGTCGCATGCGTTCTGGGTTTCAGTAAAATTAATTTTCTGAGTTGCTTTGAAAAATCTGTGTACGAATTCTCGGGGGCGATTTTGAAGCGAACGACATTCACCCCCCCTCTGTCGCCATTTCGGTCCAACAAGATCAACTTTCATCAGATTAATAACAGTTACCTTGTCAAAATCATCAAGATCAGTTGGATTCAAAGTCACCCTGTTCTCCATTGTCGTACTTAGCCAGCTGAAGAAGGTGAACAAGTGGAACAAAGAATTAAGACGATGATTTCTTTCCAGTTTCCAATGTAAAATTTTGACGCCATCCAATCTAAATTTTGTATACATGTACATCTCTGCAACTAACAATCTCGTTCCAACAAAAAGAGTATGAAACCATTAAGCACAAGAAGCACAGATACTTCTATCTAGGAAATAATACAATACCATTAGGAAATGGAGCTGACCAGAAGAAATCTCCCTGACGATCATGAAAGTGAATCTTGAAATCACTAGCTACCGCTGTTAATCCAGGCTCCCCGGAGGCCCGGACAATGCAAAAACCAAAATCCCCTTATTTGGTGCACTAAACCAGAAATCCTCAGGCTGAAAATATGATAGTAGGGTTAGTTTCCAGAGGAGATCACAGAGGAATAACATCCACACGTTTAGCACAAGAGTCAAAGATCTACAGTAGTAGAAAGCTTCCGTAGGTCATATGTCATGGCGTTAACGACGCCCTGGACCCAAGTGGCGCAATGGCGCCTCTGACCGGCAGCCACACCACAAGGGCAGGAGAGAAGGAGAAGACTAAGAACACTTCCTATTTATACAACCGGCCATCTAACAATCTAATATTATCTTTCCAAATAATAAAGATAATTTTTCTACTAAATAAAATCATATTCTATCAAGAACTTGATAGATAAGGAATCCCGGACGGCCCTAGCTATTGTGGCTGCTGCCCTCCTCTGGAGTGCCATCACATAGGCCCTAATTGGTTGCACGTGACATTAAAGAAAAGCTGAAACAAAGAAAAAGAAAAAAAGAGAACAAAGTAGGCCGCTCAAACAGTAACATTCACAAACTCCAAACGGAATCTTTCTTTCTAGCATTGCTATTGTATTTAGTTTCCACGAAGCAAAAACCAGAGAAACACACAATCTTTCAGAAAGCATCAGTTTTTCCAGACAGATCTAAAAGTGCACGTTAGCATATCTCCTGAAAGAAACACCATACACTTTTCGTGTAATATTCACTGGATTTCAAAAGTATGTCCGTTTGTCATCAGGAGAGATGTCTAGGGGAAAAAACATGGACAACCATGATTTGTAAATCTTGAAACTCTTGTGACAAAATTTCTGGTAGCAGCTGGAAAATGGCCTCAATATAGATATGCTAACTTGGTATCCTTATAAAAAAATTTGTCAATATGTGGGCGCCATTACAAACTACACAAAACAGGCATCAAAGTAGACAGAATTTGGCTGCATAGGAATCGAGATATCTTTGATGGGGTACCCCAAATAAGTTTCGTTGGAGGTCTATTCGTATTGATATAGATTTGGTGAGAATTAGAATGTCTAAGAAAGTTTGTTTTGATATTTGCCAGTGGCTGGGATAGTTTGTTTTCTTTTCCCTTTTGTAAATTTATGTACATCACTGTCATATTTAATATAATGTAGCAGTAGGGCTCTCCCCTACTGTTTTTCCTCAAAAAAAAGTAGACAGATTTACAATTTGAACTATCCACTCGAATGTTCATGATAGCCAACTGACAACCTTAAGAGAATTATATAAATGATGCAAATGAGGGAAAACAAACATAAGTTAGCAAAAGCAACTGAACATAAACAAGAATGGTTTATAAAATGGAAAGGCATACCATTAGCTCTTTTGTTCTTTGTTGTAGGGGTGGCCCCCACCTAAACCCAGCAGGTCTGTTAGGAGGTTATAAGGGCCAGAATAGAACATGTGTAATGACTCAAATGCCCCTAATAGACACAAGCTAATGTAAGGGCAATATTGTAATAGCACTCCCCATATGAATATATATACATTTGTATGGTGGAGGAGGAGGGCAAAACTCTCCTCACTCCCCACTACCATCTCTCTCTCTGTTTGGTCTGTAACCACAACAGTTGGCGCCGTCCGTGGGGACGACGAAGACAAGCCTGAAGACCAAAGAAGATGGCACCGAAAAAAGCTTCGTCAGCGGCAGTGAGGGGGAAGAAGGCGGTCGGGCCGGAACGACGCGTAAGCACCAGGGCCTCGGCGTCGGCTGCGGCGGACGCAAGCGTCGACATTCGCGGAGCTGCGGCGACCAACCCCGCCACCGGAGCTGCGTCGACCGACCCCGCCACCGGAGCCGCGACGACCCACCCCGCCACCGGAGCTGCGTCGACCGACCCCGCCACCGGAGCCGCGACGACCCACCCCGCCACCGGAGCTGCGTCGGCCGACCCCGCCACCGAAGCGGCGACGACCCACCCCGCCACCGGAGCCGCGACGACCCACCCCGCCACCGGAGCTGCGTCGACCGACCCCGCCACCGGAGCTGCGTCGGCCGACCCCGCCACCGAAGCTGCGACGACCCACCCCGCCACCGGAGCCGCGACGACCCACCCCGCCACCGGAGCTGCGTCGACTAACCCCGCCACCGGAGCCGCGACGACCTACCCTGCCGTTGGACCCCCGATGACGACCGACAGTTCGGGACCTCGTGAGGCGATCATCCCCGCACCGACCCACCTGACGGGCGCGCCGGCGGCCCCCACAGCGCCCACGGTAGAAAGCGCCTTGCTGGCGGCCCTCGGCGCATTCCAGCGGGAGCTGGGGGACCTCCGTGGGGCCGTCCGAGACATACAAGAGGCTCGGAGCCAACAAGCTCCGCCCGTGGCCGCGCCAGAACCCACCCCGGAAAGACCAGACAGCCGCGACGCCCCCACATCAAGCCGCGTGCCGCTCCGACGAGTCGATCCGGAGTCCCCGCTCTCGGCGGGACTACAGTAGGCGGAGTGGCCTGAGGACTTCAAGTTTCCCAGCGTCGTCGAGCCATACAAAGGCGACACGGACCCTCGCGAGTTCGTGCGTGTGTACGAAACCGCGATCGAAGCCGCGGGTGGCGATGACACCACAAAGGCGAAGGGACTTCCCCTCGCGTTGCAAGGAGTAGCGCTTTCTTGGTTCTTTACCATAGAACCAAACTCCATCTACGCGTGGGAGCAGCTCCGTGACCGCCTTCACAACAATTTCCAAGGCAACTATGTCGAGCGGGTCGACGCCGACCAGCTCTTCGCCGTGAAGCAAAAGCCTTCGGAGAGGCTCCGAGACTACTTCAAGCGCTTTGCGAAGATACGCTGCCAGGTTAAAGATGTGAATGAGACCACCGTTGTTAACGCAGCCATACAGGGCCTTCGCCCGGGCCCGATGGCTGAGTACAACGCGCGGAAGCCAATCAAGACGGTGGCGAAACTCTTCGACAAGCTGGAAGAGTACGCCAGGGCGGAAGAGGATGCACGGCGAAGACAGGGCGATGACTCCGACTCCAACCAAACCAAAGCCTCAGCGAAAGCCGAAGGTTCGCGAAAGAACCACCCTTCGAGCGGAAAGCGCAAGCCGGAGTCATCAAGAGACCCTCTTGAGCATAGGAGCATCCAGCACAAGGAACATTACGATAGGCCCAAGCGCGGCCAGCAGAAGTCGCGGCGAGGCCGGCAGATCCTCGACATCGAAGGTGGCCCCGACAAAATCACACCCGCGGCTCGCGGTGGTAGGGGGCGTCGAGGTCGCGGGCGTGGCCGCGGTGACAGAGGCCGCGGAGACTACGACGACCAGCACCACGGGCTGTGGTGCGAGGTCCATGGCCGCGGCACCCACGAAACGCGCGCGTGCACCTCAATTGCGGCGCTCCGCCAAAGCGTCGCCAGGGACAGGAACTTGGACGCACGCTAGCCTGTAGTGGCCCATGTTCAGCACCTGTACGAAGCCCCCATGCAGATCCAAGGGCAGGGGGCGCAGCCCTATGAGGGCCCCCTGCGGATCCAGGCTCATGTGCAACAACCAAGGGAGGGTCTTCCACAGTTGCAGACGCCGGAGGCAGCCCAGCGAAGGATTATCAACGTCATCACCGGAGGCTCTTCGTTGCAATTCACCTCAGCGCGGCAGCAGAAGGCTTATGTGCGAAGACTGCACCACGTGGCGGCGTACCCGGCACAAGCACCACCAGACTGGGCGCGGCATGAGATCACGTTCACGCCCACCGATGCACAGGGCGTCGACCTTCCCCACCAGGACCCCCTCGTCATCCGGGTCGTCATAGCGGGATGCGATGTGGGGCGCGCCCTAGTGGATGGTGGCAGCTCCGCAAATATCCTATTCGCAGCAGCCTTCGACCAGATGGGGATCCCCCGAAGCCGTCTCGACCCGTCAGGAGTCCCGCTTCAGGGCTTCGAAGGGCAGCCTTTGCTGGCACTCGGCCAAATATGCCTTCAGGTCTCCTTCGGCCAGGACGACAACGTTAGGACCAAAGATGCCACATTTGATGTTGTTGACCTCCGGTACCCCTACAACGCCATATTGGGGCGTCCGCTCATCAACTCCTTTGGCGCGGTCCCGCACCACCGCTATCTGTGCATGAAGCTCCCAGGGCCAAAGGCCATCATTACTGTCCGCGGCGACCAAGACATGGCCCGGCGCATTGAGCACAGCTCCAGGTATCCTCGCCGTAACGCTCAACACCCAGCCGACAATTGACAGCCGCCTACAGTTGACAGCACAGCGCGAGGACCGGTGGCGCACCACGAAGGCACCTCGGCAAGCCCTATGGACGCTCCCAGCCACTAGAATCTTCGCCCAACCCAAGGGGCAGCGGTTAGTACCCTCGTGTAAATTGCGTACCCGCGCAAACGGGGATATAATAAAGATCACCGTTTGTCGCACATTTCCTCGTTATGCAAAAGCATGCGGAGAGAGCGTGTGCGGGCTTTGCCTACGCACACGCTCCTACAATGTAAACCCAAGACGCACGTTCACGTGTGCACTCGTCGTAGCCTGGGGTACGGGACTGAGTATAAATCGAAGACGCACATTTGCGTGTGCACTCGCCGTAGCCAAAGGGTGACGGGGCTGAGTATAAACCCAAGACGCACGTTTACGTGTGCACTCGCCTTAGCCTGGGGTACGGGACTGAGTATAAATCGAAGACGCACGTTTACGTGTGCACTCGCCGTAGCCAAAGGGTGACGGGGTTGAGTATAAACCCAAGACGCACATTTACGTGTGCACTCGCCGTAGCCTGGGGTACGGGACTGAGTATAAATCGAAGACGCACGTTCGCGTGTGCACTCGCCGTAGCCAATAGGTGACGGGGCTGAGTATAAACCAAAGACGTGCGGGGGGACGCCTTCGCACGCACTCCACGGAGTATAAAAAAGACATGACCGTTGAGGCATTCCTCCGCACGCGCCAGTCTACGGACTCTAAAAAAGACGTGACCGTTGAGGTATTCCTCCGCACGCGCTAGTCTACGGACTCTAAAAAAGACGTGACCGTCGAGGCATTCCTCCGCACGCGCGAGTCCACGGACTATAAATAAGACGCGGATGTTTTCCCTGCGCACTCTACTGAGTCTAAACAAGACGCGAACCCCGCGCACGCCAGGGGCTTCGTCCCCAAGCGTACTCTTCGGAGTATAAATAAGACGTGGATGTTGATCCCACGCACGCGGGTCACCCTGCCGAAGATCCGCTACTCGCCACCGCGCGCCCCGAAGAGCGCGAAAAGCGCGAGGTACACCAGAGGCTACCCCTCCCCCCCTCCGTATAAAAGGCGAAACGCCGAGGTCCGCCTCCGCACACGCCAGTCTACGGACTATAAAAGGCGAAACGCCGAGGTCCGCCTCCGCACACGCCAGTCTACGGACTATAAAAGGCGAAACGCCGAGGTCCGCCTCCGCACACGCCAGTCTACGGACTATAAAAGGCGAAGCGCCAAGGTCCGCCTCCGCGCGCGCCAGTCTACGGACTACAAAAAGGCGTAGCGAGGGCACGACATTGGCAAACTTGAAGTAGGGCCAACAAGCAACGCATACAAGTGTTACACAGTCGGTATATCCGGCAAACTGTACAAGAGATTCGTCAACACCTCCCTCGCCCCAGGCCGCTACTCGGTGGGTTCATCTTTAACACGCGCTACAATTGGGGCATTGCCTGTAGAAGGTCGGCCTGCCCAAAAGTTCAGCGACTCCTCGACCCTTCGCCAGCGTCGAAGGCGCCGTCGGGTCGCGAGGTCAGGAGCAAGCAGCCGTCCCCAATAAGGAGGCTGCCCGGGGCATAAGTCAAAACAATCAGTTAGGCAAGCGTGCACTTCATTCATTAAAAGGGCGGACAATACAACACACGCCCACACCCAGCTGCCTCAACATCGCACCTGTGAGCCTCCGGCACCTTCGGGGGCCTCGGTGTCGCCTTCATCACGGCGCGGGACTTTGTCCAGCAGCCGGCTGACGCTCCCTCTCCCATGAAGAGACTTCCGGAGCTCGACCCGTGTGATGGCCAGCCCGACGTAGTCCCAGATCCGCTCGTGGAAGAATCCAACGACGTCGCGTGCGGCACGGAAGGCGCCGGACATCACCCCGGGCCCGACGAGCATCTCCAGTCAAGGATCCTCCAGCCCGGCGAGATGTGAGCAGTCGCGGTGCCGAAGGAAGGCGCACAGCAGGCACAACGCTGTATAAGCGCAGTGGTTGCCGAAGGATGTCGCAGCGCTGCGCGCAGCGCTGGTGGCGTCTTGGATCCAGCGGAGGGTCCGCGGCAGTTCTTCGGGGCCGAAGGCATGGTCCGGCACCTCAGCCACGAGCCCCTCGAGATGGCCCTCCAGTGCCAGCATGGCATCCCAGGCGGTTACTGAAGCCTCGCCGAGCGTTTGCTCGCGCTCCGTCAGGGTCCGGGCAAGCTCCCCTTCTCCCTCTCTAGCGAGGCAACCTGCTGCAGCAGCCCGTCTCGCTCTGCGGCAAACTCTGCCCGTGCCGCCTCCGCAGCTGACTCGCGCGACGACGCCGTGAGCCCATCGGCGTGCGCCTTCACCTCGGCGCACTCCGCTTCCAGCTGAAGGACGCGCGCATCCTGCGCGGAGCGAGCCCTAATGGCTTCGCCCAACTCCTCCTCGGCGGCCCGCAGCCTGTCCTCAAGCGCCCTTCGCTCCCGGAGGAAGGCCGTCTGCAGGGCCTGCCCCAGCACGAGTGTCTGCAAGGCAGATTAAATCAGCAGGCTGGGCGTGCCCAAGCACGGACGCATAGGCGAACACGTACCCTTACACCCGACACCGCCAGGGCGTCGCCAAGGCGCAGGGACCCGTACGTCTGCAGCGCCTGCTGACCCACGCTGGCGGCCGCGTCATCCGCAATCCCATGCCACGTCCTTAGCGCATCCGGCGGGGGCACGAATTACGATCATTGTTTAGTAAGTCTGCCAAAGCAGAGTACCATCAACTATCTTGATCTAATAGGGTGGATGTCGGACATCCACATGCATAGTGTTGGTTTACTTGACAAGGCTATCAAATTGGATTTGGGCCTTGGGGCATGGTGTTGGGAGCCGGGGCATTGGATGCCACCCAACAAACAAAAGTCACATAAGATGTGATTAGCAAGCGTTGCTTACCTACGTCACTAGGTTTCTAGCGGTGATGCCAAAGCTCACTAGAACTTAGATGTACATGGATCTTGACCACTATATGTCGTTAGAGGGAAGACGATTACAAAACATATAGTGGGAGTGTCTTTTGTTAAATTGTTTAATGGAAGATCAAACATGAACATAGTGCTGAACTTTGCTTGTTTATTTTCTGTTGTAGATCATGGCTACTTCTAGTAACAATTCTGGTTTTAACTTGCAATCTGTTCTTGAGAAAGAAAAACTTAATGGAATGAATTTTATTGATTGGTACCGCAACATGAGAATTGTTCTCAGACAAGAAAAAAAGGAATACGTTCTTGAGCAACCCTACCCCGATGAACTCTCTGAAGGTGCAAACGTTGCCACCTGCAATGCTTATGAGAAGCACTGCAATGATTCACTCGACGTTAGTTGTCTCATGCTTGCTACCATGTCCTCTGAGTTTCAGAAGCATTATGAGAATGCAGATGCTCACACTATAATTGAAGGATTGCGTGACATGTTTGAGAACCAAGCTAGGACCGAGAGGTTTAACATTTCAAAGTCCTTGTTTGCGTGCAAGCTGGCGGAAGGTAGTCTAGTCAGTCCTCATGTGATCAAGATGATTGGTTACATTGAGAGCTTGGAGAAGCTTGGTTCTCCCCTTAATCCTGATCTGGCTATGGATGTTGTTCTCCAATCTCTCCCTTCGAAATATGAGCAGTTCATTATGAACTTTCATATGAATAGCATGGAGAAATCATTCATTGAATTGCATTGGATGCTTAAGATAGCAGAGGAAAGCATTAAGAAAGACACCAATCATGTGATGATGGTTCAGAAGGAGAATAAAAAGAGGAAGTGTTGGACGCCCAAAGGCAAAGGAAAGGTTCCTAATGAGTACCCTAGCTCTAAGCCAAAGCCAAATGGGAAGGTCAAATCTGGCCCTTCTCCTAATGGTGAATGCTACCACTACCATGTCAAGGGACATTGGTCTAGGAATTGTAAGAAATACTTGGAGGATCTGAAAAAGAAGAAGGGAAGCGAGACTTCTGCTTCAGGTATAAATGTTATAGAAATTAATCTTGCAATTTCTTCTGGTGAATCTTGGGTATTTGATACCGGATCGATGATTCATACTTGCAAATCGTTGCAGGGTCTAAGAAGGACTAGAAGTTTTGCGAGAGGCGAGTTGGACGTGCGTGTCGGCAATGGAGCAAAGGTTGCTGTACTGGCTGTCGGCACTTATCACTTGTCATTACCTTCAGGATTAGTTTTGGAATTAAATAATTGTTATTACATTCCAGCATTGAGTAAGAACATCATCTCTTCTTCATGTTTGGAGGAAGATGGTGGTTATGAGTTCGTAATAAAGAACAAACGTTGTTCTATTTATTTGAGTGATATACTCTATGCACATTGTCCATTGATGAATGGGTTATATGTTCTTGATCTTGAGGATAAGCCTGTCTATAATATTAATGCAAAGAGGCTGCGGCCTAATGATTTGAATTCCGCTTTTATTTGGCATTGTCGCTTAGGTCATATAAATGAGAAACGCATAGAGAAGCTCCATAAAGATGGTCTACTCAACTCATTTGATTTTGAATCATTTGAGACATGCGAGTCTTATTTACTTGGCAAGATGACAAAGGCGCCTTTCACCGGTCATAGTGAGAGGGCAAGTGACTTGTTGGGACTTGTACATACCGATGTATGTGGACCAATGAGCTCAGTAGCCAGAGGTGGTTTTCAGTATTTCATTACTTTTAGCGATGACTTTAGTAGATATAGATACATCTACTTAATGAGGCACAAGTCTGAATCATTTGAAACGTTCAAAGAATTTCAGAATGAAGTACAAAATCAGCTAGGCAAGACAATTAAAATTCTGCGATCTGATCGTGGAGGTGAATATTTAGCCATGAATTTGGTGAACATCTAAAACAGTATGGAACTGTTCCACAGCTGACTCCGCCTGGCACACCTCAGTGGAACAGGGTATCTGAACGGAGGAACCGGACCTTGTTAGACATGGTTTGGTCTATGGTGAGCCAATCCAATCTTCCATTTTCCTTCTGGGGATATGCTCTAGAAACTGCTGCGTTTACACTAAACAGAGTTCCATCTAAATCAGTGGAAAAGACACCATACGAGAAATGGACCGGGAAACGTCCTGGATTGTCTTTCCTTAAGATATGGGGTTGTGAGACTTATGTGAAACGTTTGACGTCTGATAAGCTCCATCCTAAATCTTATAAATGCTTATTTGTTGGGTATCCTAGGGAAACCAAAGGATATTATTTTTACAATCGGGAAGAAGGCAAAGTGTTTGTTGCTCGGAACGGTGTCTTTTTGGAAAAAGAGTTTCTTTCAAAGGGTGTTAGTGGGAGCAAGGTGCAGCTTGAAGAAATTTGGGAAACACCTGAAAATGTTTCAGCTCCTATTGAATCTCAACATGATGTACAAGATGTTGTACAACCGGTTATGGAGGCACCGCCCCCACGTAGGTCTACAAGGGCACGTCGCACAACTGAAAAGTTCACGCTCCTAACCACGAGACAACGTGACATATTGTTGTTGGACAATGATGAGCCCAAGAGCTACACGGAAGCAATGATGGGACCAGACTCTGAAAAATGGCTTGGAGCCATGAGGTCCGAAATAGAATCCATGCATGATAATCAAGTTTGGAACTTGGTGGATCCACCTGATGGTGTAAAAACTATTGAGTGTAAATGGGTTTTTAAGAAAAAGATAGACATGGATGGAAATGTTCACATCTATATGGCACGATTGGTGGCGAAAGGTTTCAAGCAAATTCAAGGTGTTGATTATGATGAAACATTTTCGCCCGTCACTATGCTAGAGTCTATTCGGATCCTCCTAGCGATTGCTGCCTATTTCAATTACGAGATTTGGCAGATGGATGTCAAAACGGCTTTCCTAAATGGAAACCTAAGCGAGGATGTGTACATGACACAGCCTAAGGGTTTTGTTGATCCGAAAAATGCTGGGAGAATATGCAAGCTTCAGAAGTCCATTTATGGATTGAAGCAAGCATCTCGGAGATGGAATCTTCATTTTGATGAAGTAGTCAAAGGGTTTGGCTTTATCAAGAATGAAGAAGAGCCTTGTGTTTACAAGAAGGCTAGTGGGAGCGCACTTGTTTTTCTGGTCTTGTATGTAGATGACATATTATTGATCGGAAATGATATTCGAATGCTAGAAGCTGTGAAGTCTTCTTTGAGAAAAAGTTTCTCAATGAAAGATCTCGGAGAGGCAGCTTACATTTTAGGTATAAAGATCTATAGAGATAGATCGAAGAGGCTAATTGGATTAAGCCAA
Organism: Dendrocalamus latiflorus; assembly: GCA_017311315.1. Classification (NCBI taxonomy): domain Eukaryota; kingdom Viridiplantae; phylum Streptophyta; class Magnoliopsida; order Poales; family Poaceae; genus Dendrocalamus; species Dendrocalamus latiflorus. The sequence goes on from CM029638.1 coordinate 28,390,005, forward strand.
AGTACATACATTGACAAGGTATTGAAATAGTTCAATATGCAAGATTCCAAGAAAGGTTTCTTGCCTATGTCACATAGCATTAGTCTTAGCAAGACTCAGTGTGCTTCAACAATTGATGAGCAAAAGAAGATGAGTGTGATTTCGTATGCCTCAGCCATCGGATCCATCATGTATGTTATGCTTTGTACGCGCCCAGATATTTCATATGCTCTAAGTGTTACGAGCAGGTATCAATCTAGCCCCGGTCTAGCTCACTGGGTGGCTGTAAAGAATATTCTTAAATACTTTAGAAGGACTAAGGATATGTTCCTTATTTTTGGAGGTGAAGAAGAGCTCGTTGTAAAAGGTTACACCGATGCTAGTTTCCAGACTGATAAAGATGATAGCAGACCGTAGTCTGGTTTTGTGTTCTGCCTCAATGGAGGGGCAGTGAGCTGGAAAAGTTCCAAGCAAGAGACAATAGCTGATTCGACAACTGAGGCCGAGTATATTGCAGCTTCTAAAGCTGCAAAGGAAGCTGTTTGGATCAGAAAATTTGTTTTTGAGTTGGGTGTGATCCCTAGTGTGTCCAGTCCAGTGGATCTCTATTGTGATAATAGTGGAGCCATTGCGCAAGCAAAGGAACCTAGGTCACACCAAAAGTCCAAACATATACTTCGGCGCTATCACCTTATCCGTGAGATCATTGATAGAGGTGAAGTGAAGATTTGCAAGGTGCACACAGATTTGAATGTTGCTGATCCGTTGATGAAGCCTCTCCCACAACCAAAGCATGAGGCACACACGAGTGCAATGGGTATTAGATACTTACATGATTAACTCTAGTGTTAGTGGGAGATAATTGTATCAAGTCTATATTTATGAAATTTTGAATAAGGTGTTATTTGGTTCCTTGAATAATGATTGTATGCATTGATTGGCAAGTATGTGACTTGTTTGTGAAACTCTTTGTTTTATTTAATGTTATTCTAAATATGCCTAGTGTTATGTCATTACGTGGGACAACAATGATTTATGGACTAGCACATGTATTAATTGATGATCATGTTTCACGGATCATGGATATAGGAATATCAAATCAATAATGTGGACACATGTTAGAGAACATGGTGTTGGATTGACCCACTCCGAGACGTTGCTGGGATTGTTATGTTAATATGTGCCATCAAGCGATCTCGAGTGGTATACCTGCTGGATCCTTTGACCTGAAATCACCATTGTTTCTCACTATGTGTAGTGGTGCGCTTTGGGGCTGCCAAACACTACTCCGTAACTGGGTAGCTATAAAAGTGGTCTTCAGGTGTATCATGAAACATGGAATGGGATGTGAGTGGATTAAGATGGAATTTGCCCCTCCTACATAACAGGAGAGATATCTCTGGGCCCCTCGATGTGGTTGGATTAGGGAAGTGTATGGCCATGCAAAGGTGATTAAAGAGTTAATCACAATGTGACTAAAGGGTTAGTCATGAGTTGTAATCCACCACAAGATCGAGTGAATGGTTGAGCTATCACAAGGGTGGCACGAATCTCGCCTTAAGTTCGACTGGTATCGTGTGGCAAAGGGATCCAAGTATGTGTATATCAAGGTTTAGCCGATATGATCTTTATGTGTATTTGGGAGTCAATATGCCCTACTAGGTGCCATTATTGACTTATGGCTTGAAAAGGGTTTTTGGGTCATGGCTGTCTACACATGAACCTAATGGGTCACACACTTAAGGGGTTGGAATTGGAAAGCTTGCCTATATGATTGTCTCTAGTGCAAGTGGGAGATTGTTAGTGATGTGCCCAAGAGACAATCATAAACAATTCGGTTTTATAGGCTAAAAGGGATATTGATCCATATGGGATTAGGGTTCTAATGGGCCTACAACGTGGAAGCCCATTAGCATGCTCTATAAATATGTGGAGGCGGGGCTGCAGGTAGGATAGACTACTATGCTAAAAACCCTGGTCGCCACCTCCCCTCGGCTGTATCCCGAAACCCTAGCTGGGCGCGTGGTGCTAGCACACCAGCGCACGGCTTTCCATCCCGAACGTGTGGACTCCGTGAAGGCGCCGCTGCTGTTGCTGCTGTGCTGATCAGCAAGAAGCGCAAGGCTATTGCTAGGACACGAGGAGGAGACATTCAGTTCGTGAAACGATTGACTGTTTCTTCTTCATCAACGCGTATCTACGTTGGACCGGGCTACTCCAACTCTTCTTCCGCTGCGCAGCGCATCTAGTGGTAACTATCCATGACTCCCTTACACATATGTTTTCTGGTTAAACACGGTAGAAAATCAAATGTTGTAGCTAGCGTAGCCTACCCGTTCTCCTTCAGTGTCTAGGGTGAGGGCCGTTAGGCCTGACCGAGGTGTCCTTGGACTCAAGTGGCACGATGGCGCCACTGACCGGCAGCCACACCACAAGGGCAGGAGAGAAGGAGGAAAGTTAAGAACACTTCTTATTTCTTGCTTAATAAAAAGAGATGATAATGCCATGCTTATATAAAGCCGGCCATGTAACAATCTAATATTATCTTTCTAACTAATAAAGATAATGTTCTTTGTAGATAAGACCATATTCTATCATTAACTTGATAGACAAGGAATCCGGAGGACCTAGCTATTATGGTTGCTGCCCTCCTCTGGAGTGCCATCACATAGGCCCTAATGAGCTGCACGTGACACCATATCATAGATGGCAGCAAAAAAACAGAGCTTGAAATATTTTTTTTCATGTTTTTGGTACTTTGTTTTAGGGGGAACAGAAAGGAGAACCCTACTAAACTATATTAAAGAAAACCTGAAACAAAGAAAAAGAAAAATAAAGAGAAAACAAAGTAGGCTGCTCAAACAGCAACATTCACAAATTCCAAACGGAATCTTTCTTTCTAGCATTGCTGTTGTATTTAGTTTCCAGAAAGCAAAACCCAGAGAAACGCACAATCTTTCAGCGTGCATCAATTTTTCCAGACAGATCTAAAAGTGGAAGTTAGCATATCTCCTGAAAGAAACACAATACACTTTTCGTGTAATATTCACTGGATTTCAAAAGTATGTCTATTTGTCGTCAGGAGAGATGTCTGGGGGCAAAAACATGGACAATCATGATTTGTAAATCTGAAACAATTTCAGGTATAGTAGTTGGACAATAGCCTCAAGATAGATATGCTAACTTGGTAATCTTAACTGTTTGGCCTGGGTTCAAAGCTCGGGTCAAACAGAAGCAAAAACCTCTTTTCAGCAAAGAAAAAAGGCATCAAGAAAGCTCCTTCACTGATAAAAATAAAAAAAGTTAAGATCTCATGTTCCCTAAAAATATAAAAATAAAAAAGTTAAGATCTCATGCACTGAAGCTATCATATTTAGCGAATGAGAAGAGCAGAGGATAATCCATTGGCAATACACCACATAGCCATGAGTCAAGGCTAGAACACAATCTGCCACTTTGAAAGTTCATCCTTTGCAATGCATTTTGTAAGTACTTATCTGCTTAAGGGCAGACTGCCACCAAAACAATCCCTTTCTACTAATCGCATTACAGAATTGGACTAATAATGCTGCCATAAAAACTGCACCTATGGAATGGCTTCTTTGTGCTTATATCTATAGAGGAAAATGGGAAGCAATGCAATGTTTTTCCTTTTTATATTTATCTTCCTTTTTTAAAGCAAACAATGTATTGGCCATGCTACCAGACATATCCACATGAATACAACAATGTATTGGCCCTGAATAAGTTGGCCCCCTGGGACTGCTTCAAGCTATAGACTAAGCTACTATTTGAAGAGGATACCTGTCGAACCCCAAGTTTACTAACCTGGAATCCTCTGTGATAACACTGCATTATTCCCTGGATCAGTAGATAATGCTCACAGATACAATGCTGCATCATTTCATACACGGCAATACCATACATTACAATAGCAGAGTTCAAATAGACCGCGTCAGGCCGAGGTTACAATAGAGCCGTCAGGCCAAATGTCTTACAATACATAAATAGCGAAAGCGGAAGCGTACATAGCGTAGGGGCACAACTCGCCACAGGCAAGCGACTGGGTCAACCTGAGTACCATCGCTATTAACCAAGAACCTGACTAATAACGGAGGTACTCACCAAAACTAGCCTGGTCAACTGGACTGAGGCGAGAGGCAAGACTACCGAGGCCTAATCTAATAACCACCATCTTCATGCCCTTCGGCATCCTGGTCCTCCTAGTAGGCATAATGCTCTTGATTCCCAGTTTCTGAATGGGGGTTAAAAGCAAGGTGAGCACAAACAACCGTGCTCCGCGAGCCAACACACAGAATGCATGTATATTTAGTGATGCAAGGCTAATCAAGGGTGGCTCGGGTTCTTTTATTTGCATAAAGCAACATTTGAAATAATCATATTTAAAATGCCTATGTCCTAGCATTTTTCAATAACTTGCAGTTGATAATTGAAAGTGTACAATAAATTATGAAGGGGGTAGGTTCCATCCACCTATTTTTATGGTTCTATTCACCAATGTTTAACTTTTATAATAGCAGGTTACTTCCACCTTAATTCCAACACTGGAGTACATCCCTCCAGGAATAATTACTAAAGCTAGGTTACATCCACCTAATAAGTTTTTATTCCAAATTTTAAAAGCTTTGAAATAGAACTAACTCGAGGAAGATTTCTATGTTTGCCCTTGACCGTGGGCACGGCTATTTGAATAGTTTTAAACTCTGTAGAGACTATACATCTTTACCCACAAGAGATAATCATCCCGATGGTTCTACATGATTCCTTAGACATGCAGATCGAGAGGATATCACAAGGCCTTTACAATACTGCGCACTTTAGCATATCACTCCTATGGGGTTACTTCCATAGGTTGTGCGGGATGTCTACCATAGGCTAGCGCAGTCGGACTCCACTCTCCACATACGCTATCCTAGGCAACGTCACCTACATCCGGTGTCCCGTTCCCAGTGGGGCTTTTATTACCCACCTACACACGTTCTCCGTGAAATGACTAGAGGGTTCAGTAAATTATTTAGCCAAGCCTACAATATGCCAGCTTGTAGTTGTACTGTTATACACGGAGGGTCCACACAGGATTAAGTCCTTAGGGTGTCTGGGCGGTTCATTCCACCTTCCCTGTGTTACATCCACACCCACCACTGTTACCATCCGCCCAAACAGGTACAGCAGATTTTAGGGTTTTGAGAAGCATAACACAAGTTAACGTAATTATTCAATCATGTACATCCCATGATTGACCCAAACTAGATTTCATGATTGAAGAATGATTATCAGGGTTACTAGAACCCTGGACTTGACAAATTTAGCATGGCAATATTAAGACGTATAACTACCATAACTAGCGTTTATACCTAGGGCGACAAAGATCATGTAAATCAAATACTATTGGTGGGGTGTATTATTATTAGCTGGGAACATGGTTGTTAGCTACCTTAAGAGTGACATATTTTTAGCACATAAAATAACGCATGCAATTTTCATAATTTAAAAGAACATACTTTCACATAAAATATAGGCGCAAAATGATCAAAGTATTGACTCGCCTGGTTCGAGAGCTTGGGGGTCTTGTGCTGCTTCGAACTGGGGCTCACTCGCGTCTTCGAACCCTACTCGGACGGGAGAACCGGAAAAAGCAACATAAAATGACAAGCGCCGAGTAAGAACTAAAATAAAATAAAACAACTCAAATGAACTCAAAACTAAACCAAACCAGAACCATTAGACAGGTCTTCATTTTAGAAAATTTTAGAGTTGGTTTCGTTAAATTCGGGGTTAGGGTTAAAAAGTTATAGCATATCAAAGTTTTAATTTTTTGGAAAATCCGAAAAAGAAAAAGGGGGAAAAGAGTGCGTGCCACCGACAGGTGGGGCCCGAGGAGAAAGTGAGTGGCACTCGGGTGACGATGCTGCACCACAGCTGACAGGTGGGCCGCAATTTAACAGTGGCATTACCCCTTTTAATTAGTCGGCTAAGATAGCACTTAAATGGCCGGTTAAGACATGAATTAACTTAGTGGCGTTAAGCGCCTCGGGGAGGAAGGAATCGACCGGAGTCGGACGGGCGGTGACCGGCGACGGTTGGCGGCGGCCGAAACAGGGGAGTTGGGCGCCGGTGGTTCGGGCCATGAAAATCCGATTGCTCGGCGATGAAGCATCCTCAAGCTCCCGTGGACTCACCTAGGGCGTTGGCCGGGGCCGAGGTGTGGCAGGGCGGGCCGGCGGCGAAAGGGGCTTGGCGGCGAGGATGAAGGCGGCGGCGGCTCGCGGGGGAGGGCGGCGGGGTCCGGCGAGGTGGTGGTGGTGTTCGCAAGATCCCAGGGAAGCTCCACACGCGGGGAATTGACCGGTGGTGCGGCGGTTCACCGACGGGATCCGTCGCCGGAATCGGTGAAGAAGAAGCCCGCCGGCGGCCTGCAAGGGGAGAGAAGACGATTAGACCGGGGAGAAGGGGAAGGGGGTGAAGGTGAGTGCGACGGGTGATGAAGGGGGTCCTGGTGTACACCGGTGGCGCGGGGCGGCAGAGATTGCCGGAGAAACCTCCTTCGGCAGAGGAGGCGATGGATGGGAGACGGCGGGGATTGGAGGTGAGGCGCCGGTGGCTTTTATAGAGCTGGGGAAAAGACGCCCGGGGGGCATAGCGGCGTGGTGCCGTGCGCGCGGGCGGCGTCAGCGCAGCGCGGCCACAGTGCACGCGAAGTGATCGATGGTGGTTGGATGCCAGTAAATGTGGGTGATGCGGCACTCGGTCCGACGGTTGAAAGGGCGCGCAGTGTAGGGTATAGGGCTGAGCGACGTTGGCGTGACCGGGGCGTACCACGGCAGCGTAGCGCACGGGTGGGGGCCGGTGAGGGGCGTGCACGGCAGGGCGTGGTCAACGCTGGCGGGGCCGCGCGGGAGGTGACCGAAGCTGGGTGCTGATGGCGAGGAATGGTGCTGATAACGAGGATGTCTCCTCCGCATTCACTCGCCGATGCCGGTGGTTGAGGGAAGAATGGCGACGCGCTGTGGCAGACCGAGGAAGGAGCAAGCACTGCGGGGTGAAGGAGGAAGAAGGGAGGCGCTGCGGCCAGGAGGAGGGGGAGATGGGCGGCCGAGATTGAAGGGGGAGGGGAGATGAGTGGCCAGGGTTGGCTGGGAGAAAAGAAAAACAATTCCTATTTATAGTGTATGCATACATATTTTCCCCTCTTTCAAAATATTAAACACAAATCTTAATTTCCTGAATCTGCTAATTTGTGAAGTACATTTCAAGTTCTAGATTTTAAAAGATTGATTTGATTTATTTCTTGGAGATAAGACAGGGTTTTCATTTTGAATTATTTAAGCACAACTTGAATTTTCTTTTGAAAACCAAAAAGGAATACCCAACTGAGAATAAATGCTTTTAAATTCATTAACATACATTTGAAATTTACACTGATACTAATTTTGAAAATGGGATGTTACAATACCCGACCGGCTGGAGGGGATATTTGTTTATTTAACATTGAATCATGAATACATCAAAAAAAAAACATTTGACAGTATGTGCGCGCCATTCCAAACTATACAAAACAGGCATCAAAGTAGACAGAATTTGGCTGCATAGGAATTGTGATATCTTTGATGGGGTGCCCAAAAATAAGTTTCGTCGAGTTTTTTTAAATAATCTATTTTTTTATTTCGAATTACAGTAATATACCTACGTTTTTTTAGTTTACACTATCACTCAACTATTGAGTGACTTGAGCTAGTCGTCCAATGTTAACTGTTGAGCATCTTGGATACTTGTCATCCAATCGTTGGGTGACTAGCCCCTAGATGCTCAACTCACATACACCGTACTACTCAAAAATTTCAGGGAAAGGTATCCAAATGTGCCAATTGTCCAAGTCACCCACTGGTTGAGCTCACTAGTACTAGTTGCTAAACCGTTGAGCGACTAGTACTAGTTGTTGCCCAACCGTTGGGCGACTAGCTCAAGTCGTCAAATGGTAGAGCGACAGAGGGTCATTAGTGTAAAATAAAAAAAACACAGGTATATTATTATAATTTAGAGTAAAAATTATTTTTTTTCAAAAATTAAGTTTCGTTGGAGGAGGTCTATTCATATTGATATAGATTTGGTGAGAATTAGAGTTTCTAAGAAAGTTTTGCTATTTCCTAGTGGCTGGGATAGTTTGTTTTCTTTTCCCTTCTGTAAATTTCTGTACGTCAGTCATATTTAATATAATTTAGCAGAAGGGCTCTCCCCCACTGTTTTCCCTCGAAATAAAGTAGACATAATTTACAATATAAACAATCCACCACATAAATCAGCTTATTTACTAGCTTTACTTCTCGCGCAACTGCTCTGCTCAGTTCTCGCACGCTGGCAGCAGTAATCCAGGCTACTTCACGAGCATGGCAATGGTACATAAAAAAAACATTTGTCACTATGTGGGCGCCATTACAAACTATACAAAATAGGCATTAAAGTAGACAGAATTTGGCTGTATAGGAATCGAGATATCTTTGATGGGTGCCCCAAATTTAGTTTCGTTGGAGGAGGTCTATTTGTATTGATATAGATTTGGTGAGAATTAGAGTTTCTAAGAAAGTTAGTTTTAAAAGGGCTTATTTTGAGTGACTTTTGGCTGAAAATCACTATAGCTGACGGTGGCTTATTTTACGTAATTAAATTTCAAAAATTTAAAAATAGAAAAAAATACCAAACAAATACGGAAAAAATAGAACCGACAAAAAAGCTAAAAAAACCAAAAAAACCAGAAAAAGACGAAATTGTTGAATAGTGAAAAATAAGCCAGAAGTCCAAGCCGAAACGAGATTTAGTTTTGATATTTCCCTGGGGTAGTTTGTTTTCTTTTCCCTTTTGTAAATTTATGTACATCATTGTCATATTTAATATAATTTAGCAATAGGGCTCTGCCCTACTGTTTTTCCTCAAAAAAAAAAGTAGACAGAATTTACAATATGAACAATCCGCTTGAATGTTCATGATAGCCAACTGACAACCTTAAGAGAATTATGTAAATGATGCAAATGAAGAAAAAAGAACATAAGTTAGCAAAAGCAACTGAACATAAAACAAGAATGGTTTATAAAATGGAAAGGTGTATCATTGGCTCTTTTGTTCTTGAATGTTTCTTTGTAGAAAAAAAGAACACCTGCATAATAGATTTATTACTTGATGCAAGAGAGAACCTCAAAATATAGCAAGAGTTATTTTACTAAATTATGATACCATGAGATGGAAATTAGACACAGTAATTGATGGCCTAATCCAATAGGGGCATCTATGAAGGCGAAATTCCCTAAGCATGCACCTGTAAAGTGTAATTACATGCTTAATTACTAAAGTACACGATACATGCAGATCATACTGAAAGTATGATGGAAATAGTATGAAGACCTGCACGGAAGCTGATTTTCAGCATTGAACTATGTTAAGATGCGCTCAAAATACTTCGCATATTTCTGTAATTTTTTGTTTAAGTTGTATAAATAAATTTTCATAATTTTGAGGGTTACCCACAATCTGACTTGGGAAAATAAGCCCTTTTCCATCTACACATCTTTTCTGGTTGTAGTATACAATGGATTCCTCCGCGGTAGGAAAGAACTGTCCATTACACATGATACGCTAGCTTCAAATGTTGAGAAAATTTGGTGAAGATTCTGTTGCAGAACTTATTGTAATTAGCATTTAATGCAAATACTAATTTTACCTTTAGGTATAGTACAAGACTGGAGATCACAGATCCTGTCCATGGTTATTAAGGCGGTGTGGTGACTTACCACCGTCACACAACAATATTGCTTATGGCGCGTGGCATATTGATGCCATATGACATGCAGCGTGGTAATGCCATACACACATCTTAATCTAGTTTGGCTGCAAATTAAATCGACAATATAGTAGAATATGCATACATTGATTTTGTCTATTCTTGAGCCTATCACTACTACAGAAATCCACATTACAGACGGTTCAGAAACATCATCACAGACGGTTTTCTGAACCGTCTGAATTTATGGGTCAGTGATAATCGAAGGTTATCACAGACGGTTTTCGAACCGTCTGTGATTATTAGATATTACAGACGGTTTTTCATTAAAAACCGTCTGTGATTATCAGATATGTGATATCTAATGATCACAGACGGTTTGTAGTAAAAAACCGTCTATGATACATATCACAGACAGTTTTTACTTAAAAACCGTCTGTGATATTCCTTCCTCCTAAATCAAAATCTATTTCTGTTTATTGGCTAGCCTCAGGAAATGCTAGCTGTGCCCTCTGAAACAAGCAGATAATCACAGACAAAAAACATACAATTCACACATCTCATTTCCTTTCAGATACATTTCACATCTCAATTCATTTCATAGACATAAAACATCCAATTGACATCGCACTTCATTTCACAAACATAAAGTATGCATCCATTTCGCAAATCAATTAATTGAATTGAAATAAAATATCCATTAACAAATGCACAATTACAAAAGATCTACACTGCATTTGCACTTAGTGATAAGACCAATAAGAAATCATGGTGCGCAGTGGAACCGTCCTCCTGGCTTTATGACTTGAGTCAGCAAAAAGTACGCCAACTCTCCTCGAATCTGTCCAAGATTAGGCTGTTTCAATGTAGTTGGCGGGATGTACGCAGCCTGTCGATAGAAATATCAATGTGCGTATATATGTAACGTGATAAGTATGAAGTAATTATGGGAAGAGTGACAAACCTTGGGATTGGTGAGCCTTGAGGAGTAGTTCCATATGTTGGCAAAAGTAGTATCCACATGTGTTGCCCGGCGGCTGCTAGTGGCACTGCAAAAAATAGAATGTGTTAGTTAAAGAGGCATTAGTACCAACTGTTGCATAGGATTAATTAATGTGAAATAGTGAATACCTTAAAATCTCGAGCATGTGTCAGCAGGCCTTTGGCCCCGCGCTTTGAGACACCTCCCATTTCAATGTACATCGCGAACGCCCTACGTAATTCAAAAAAGTTAACCTTAGTCATTCGGAAGGAAAGAAAGAGTACAATGTAGATATGTATGGGGAATATGTGCTTACCTATCGATTACTTGGCTGACAACTGTGAAGTCCATTTTATTCTTACTTAGGGAATCAAGGTAATATACCTTGTTTCATTTTGGTACAATTACTATTAAAATCCAATGAAAGTTCTGATGGAAGGGCATAAGTACATATTCCTTATTGCGGCAACCCAGCAGTTCTGCTGCAATGTACCTCTCGACGAGGGATGTATCCTGGTCGATGGTATCCTTGGTGACCAAGCGTGGGTCCAAGAAACCAGCCGATGAGTTGGATAATCTAGCTTTAGTCAGCATGTGTCTATATATATACACACGAAAGCAACAAATTAGATATGGCATTTATCGGTATGACATGAACGGAGACTGTGATTGTACACACTTACAGCGTCCAGCATCGAATGATTGAGACGTCAAGTGCGTTAAGCGTGAACAGATCGAATAAATCCTCAAAGGCGACCACGAACATACACTCTTGAAGACTGTGGTGTAAATCATCCGACGTGAATTTGACAGTGATACTTGAGGTCCGTTCTCCCTCTAGCTTATTGGACTGCTGCATATACCATGTGTGCAATTGTATGCAACTATATGCTAGGGGTTGGAGGGCTTTTTGCTTGAGCATCGGCTCGCCAAGCACGAATTTACGGGCCAAGGGTAGGTACGGCATATCATCATTGGTCTTCTTTGCTTTGCCCTTGCCGGCCTTGCTGCCTCGGCTATAGGTCGACTTCACGGCAGTCGACTTTGAAGGTAGCAGCGGTGCAAGTTGCTCTGGCAAGAATAGGACCCGTGGAGATAGCACCGGTGCAATATCCGGTGGTGGAACCGACTGGTCTTGTAATGGAGATGGCACCAGTGCATGTTGCTCTAGTCCTGCCACCGGTGAAGAAGCCTCCAGGGAGATGTCGCTTTTGGGCCACTGGATGAATGTTCCAATGGCCTGTCCTAGAGTCACGATCTCGTCGTTGGGGGGCTTCGGTAGCAGGACCACCTCAAAATTGACATGCACACCATCCACATTAACTTTTGCAAAGCCTGGCGCTAAAGCTTGACCGTGCACCATGGCCCCGATACCAGACGAATATGCCTGGCCCCAAGCAGCGTACAAGGGAATGGAGCCATATCTCACTTGGAGCCTGCACTTCGTAGGCTCCTACATAACGATAAAAAATTAGCTACTCGAATAGGCCTATCAATGAAGCAAGCATTCGAGAGGTAATAATTATTACCAGGATGTCGTCCACAGGAAATTTGGCCTGGGTTTGCGTCGGATTGGACGCGCAGCTACTCGGACGGTTGTGCGGGCTAGCTAGCATAGGAGCGGCGGTAGCGGCTTGCTGACTTTCTGTTTGTTTCCGCACCTCATCTCTGATTACATCAGCTAGCTCACCTATTAGCTCCTCTCTAAGAGATGCCTTGATCTCTTCTCGTAGCTGTGCGTCACGCTCGGCTTTGTTTCTCTTCCTACGCCGATACATTCCGGGGTCATCTTGGAAATCATGTTTCCAAGGAACGTAAAGCCCAAGGCCTCTCGTACGACCCAGGTGCTCTTTGTTTCCTAGGGCCACGGAGAGCATATCATTCTCCCTTGTTCCCTGGAATGATCCCAGGGTAGATTCAAAACTCAGCTCTTCCTGCAAGAGCACGACATGTCATTTCAATTCGTACGAAGTTGTGGAGTAATTACAAGCTACATAGTTCGATCGATATCTTACCAGGCGCTGGGACACTTGCTGGTCTGCAGGGTTTCGAAAGGAGACGTCCCCTGATGTCGTTGTAGATGACCTTGCTCTAATCCAATTTCGAGCGCGCTCATCCGGGATATTGGAAAACGGCGGGGCGATGTCCTGTGCAGCTGCCAGGTCATCCTCCTTCCTCCACTGCAGGATTTTACCCGCATACCCAGCTGTGCCAAGTCTGTGGGGGTGTGTGTTTTTTTGCCTGGAGGGCCTTGTGCGCCACACTTGTACTTTTGAAATCTTCGGTCGTTTTCATCGCCTTGAACTCTTCCCATTGTGGTTCCAGGAATGGGTATTTATGAAAAGGTGTTTCGTCCGTCTCCACGTATTTCCTGACAACGTGCTCTTGAAGTTCTTCCATGCTTTGCACGCCGCTAGGTAGGTTTGTCGTTGCACAGCGTATAGGTGTTCTTCTGGGATCTCGAACGATGCCAAAATTTCGGTCCACAGATCACGTTTCCGAGTGTCAGGCACGTTCTTCCACGAATTGTATGTGATCTCAATTCGTTCTCGTGCAACTATTCCGACCATGCTTCGGAATGCGTTTACTGCTTTGTGAGGAAGGATAGGGACCCCAGATGCATCCACCGCTGTGATGGTCTGTCGGCCCTCAGGCTTCTTCGATAGCCCTCTTCCTTGGCGTCTTGATGTTGGAGCGGACGCCTCCGGTGATGATGTTGAAGAATGCGCGGGTGACATGTTGCTCATTTTGTGGGTCTATTAGGATAAGATGAGAAAGTGCCATACCATAAGATAAGAAAGTGCAATATCTATCTATTTCGCTCAATATAGGCGATATATACATATATAATGGTAGCAATATGAAGCAACAAGCATCAATAGTAGAATTAATAATAGCAATATGAAGCAACAAGCAATATGAAGCAACTAGCAATATGAAGCAACAAGCAATATGAAGCAACTAGCAACAAGCTCTCAAAATTTTAATTGATTAATTTGTGCTCTCAAATTGTAGGGTTGCACAAGATTAATCTTGGCCGTCCCGCTACTGAATCATATACTCTTCCTTGATTGGTTATGCCAAATAATGAATTCAGTCATTTGAGCTCAGATACAAACTCTACAATCTCAAGATCAATATATCCAGCATGTATATATTCAGACAGCAGTATGTAATAAAGCAAATCCATGCAAATACAAGTTAACTTTCACTCAATGAAATAGTCTTTAACTTGTCAAAATTAATTCCTAACAGATCAGTATATGGATTTGGTATAATATGAAAACAACAAGAACTGAATGGCACAAGAACAATATATCAATGTCTAGAGAATGTCTTCCAGAGTACAAACTTAATTGTGATAACAGAGTTGACAGTAATTAGAGCTCAAAGATTAATTCAACCAATCTCAGTATATGATTTATATCATCATCGAGCAACAACCGATCCCACAAGCAATGTATGTCTCCCAGTGCTAGATAATATATGGAAGATTAATAGACTTGCACGACGATGGGGGGCTCGGGGAGGTGGCCGGCGACGGCTCGGGGAGGCAACCGGCGACGGCTCGGGGGGGGGCGGCCGGCAAGGGCTCGGGGAACTTGCACGACGACGGGCTCGGGGAGGGGGCCGGCGAGGGCTCGGGGAGGCGGCCGGCGAGGGCTCAGGGAGGCAGCCAGCGAGGGCTCAGGGAGGCGGCCGCGACGACGGGCTCGAGGAGGTGGCCGGCGAGGGCTCAGGGAGGCGGCCGGCGAGGGCTCCGGGAGGTGGCCGGCGAGTGCTCGGGGAGGCCGCCACGACGACGGGCTCGGGGAGGTGGCCGGCGAGGGCTCGGGGAGGCGGCGACGACGATGGGCTCGGGATTTAGATCTAGATCAAATAACTGCAACGCACACGGGAAACCCTAGCGAGAGGGTATATATAGGGAGGTTATCACAGACGGTTCTGAACTTAGAACGGTCTATGATGAATATCACAGACGGTTCTAAGTTTATAACCGTCTGTGATAGTTATACTATCACAAACGGTTCTAAACTTATAACCGTCTGTGATATTGATATCAAAGACGGTTCTAAGTTTAGAACCGTCTGTGATAAGCCTTTGCCGACTATTGTTATTAAGACAACACCAATAACTACACAGCTGCATTAATTCATGATCAACCACCAAACAGCTGCATTCATATATAACACCAACCAGCTGCATTCAAACAGTGTATTTCTTGATACATTTTGTCACACATTTTCACATATACATTTTGTCACACATTTTCACATATACATCTCAAAATTGACTACATCACATATTTTCACATACACATCCCAAAATTGACTACATCACACATTTTCACATATACATCTCAAAATTGACTACATCAGACATTTTCACATATACATCTCAAAATTGACTACATCACACATTTTCACATATACATCTCAAAATTGTCACACATTTTCACATATACATTCTTATTGTACTTGCTTATTTCCTTTAAAAATTAGCCCTTCATCACGATCAATGCGTACGTAACTAGTTTCGTCACGTTGTTCATCGTCGGCCCTTATGCCATTTCCAAAAGGAGGTAACTCGTCAAATTGATTGTATTCCTCCTCGTCTACTACATTCTCCACTCCGACAATTCTCCTTTTTTCATGAAGAACTACATGGCGTTTCTTATTTGCCGGGTCGGTTACATAAAAAACTTGAACAACTTGATTGGTGAGTATGAATGGTTCGTCTTTGTACCCGACACGTTGGAGGTCCACGGTCGTGACACCGTACTTGTCAACCTTCACCTGTGGGAGATGCACCCAACGGCAGTGAAATAAGGGGATCTTGAAAACCACATAGTCGAGCTCCCAAATCTCTTCTATGAAGCCATAGTACGAGTTTCTCGATCCATCGGTACTGAATGCATTTATGCGGACACCGCTGTTCTGGTTAGTGCTCTTGACATCCTGAGACTGCGTATAGAATGTGTACCCATTTATGTCATATCCTTGCCATGTCACAACTGTAAATGTCGGCCCTTTTGCCAACCATGTCAGTGTCTCACTCGGCGAGCTCCTAGCGATTTGCTCCTTCAACTATTGGTTGAACCGACGGTTGTGTTGCCTCATGATCCAAACATCTGGCCGCTCCGGATTCTGTTGCCGAAGCACATCCTTGTGCTGGTCCACATAAGGCGTCACTTCAGTCATGTGTTGCAACACCGTGAAATGGGCTTGAGTATACGTGTCCATATCTGGAGTGATTGCTTTCCTTTCGATAGTTTCGAGACCCTTCAGCCTCCCCTCATGACGAGATTGAGGGACACCTATCGGTTGAATCTGAGCCATATAATCGACACAAAACTCAATGACCTCTTCGCTTGCATAACCTTCGACGATGCTGCCCTCCGGCCGAGAACGATTCCGTACGTAGGACTTGAGAATTCTCATGAACCTCTCAAATGGGTACATGCTACGTAGGAATACGGGCCCGCACATTTTTATCTCCCACACAACATGAACAATGAGATGGACCATGATATCGAAAAATGAAGGAGGGAAATACATTTCAAGGTGACATAGAGTCATCACCTTCGGGATCGATGACCTTATGAGTAATTGTGTTAAATAAATAACATAGCCTCATGATTGTCTCTCGGACTTTGATCGACAAAATATTTCTAATTGCAATAGGGAGCATCTGTGTCATCAGCACATGACAATCATAAGACTTCATGCCATTTAACTTCAAATCTTGCGTCGAAACAAGTTTCTTCACGTTGCCGGAGTAACCAGACGGAACTTTGACACCATTCAAGCACTGGCACAGTTCTGTTTTCTCATCCTTGGACAGAGTGTAACACGCAGGGGGAAGGTACGTTCGTCCATTATCAGTGCATGTCAATGCTAACTCAGGCCTAATGTCCATGTCAGCCAAGTCAAGCCGTGCGTTGACGCCGTCCTTTGTTTTATCACGGATATTCAGTAAGAGACCAATCAAGCTGTCGCATACATTCTTTTCTGCGTGCATGACGTCGATGCAGTGTCGAACATCTAGGTACTCCCAATAAGGTAAGTCCCAAAATATTGATCTCTTCTTCCAGGTATTCTTCTCATGAGCCCTCAATTTACGTCCCTTTCCAAGGACAACATCTAAATCCTTAACCATATCATAAACCTCATGTCCCCTTAAATGCCTTGGAGCTGAACCATCTTCCTTCTCTTCGTCAAATTGTTTCTTCATCTTGCGGTATGGGTGAGCCCTCTGAAGGAACCGGCGGTGACGCATGTAGACGGTTTTGCGTGAGTGGTTCAGCCACACACTCTCGGTACCATCTAAACAGTGAGTACAAGCTTTGGCACCTTTTGTACTATGGCCCGATAGGTTACCAAGGGCAGGATAATCATTTATGGTGCAGAACAATAAGGAGCGCAGAGTGAAGTTCTCTCATTTGTATGCATCTCATACCTGTACCCCTTCGTTCCACAGTACTTTTAGATCTTCCACCAATGGTGCTAGGAACACATCAATATCATTCCCAGGTTGTTTTGGCCCTTGGATAAGTATCGACAGCAAAATATACTTTCGCTTCATACACAACCAAGGAGGAAGGTTATAGATGCAGAGAGTCACGGGCCATGTGCTATGTCGACTGCTCATGCTACTGAAAGGATTCATTCCATCTGTACTCAGT
This sequence comes from Dendrocalamus latiflorus, assembly GCA_017311315.1. Lineage (NCBI taxonomy): Eukaryota > Viridiplantae > Streptophyta > Magnoliopsida > Poales > Poaceae > Dendrocalamus > Dendrocalamus latiflorus. The sequence continues at coordinate 28,407,441 of CM029638.1, forward strand.
CCAAACCTTATATTCCTTGGTTCTGCACCGAAGTCTGCAAAACTCCTATCGATGTTTCTCCACTGCGCGGAATCAGCAAGGTGTCTTAGCATTCCATCCTTCTTGCGCTCCTCCGAGTGCCAACGCAGCAGTTTTGCCTCCTTTGGATTTGCAAAAAACCTTTTCAAATGGGGAATTATAGGAAAATACCATGCCACCTTACCAGGAGGTCCTTTCTTCGCCTCTGTTCCCTCGCCATCATCTGATTGATTGTTACATTTGTATCGGGATGCGTTGCACATCGGGCATATATGCATGTTTGCATACTCTTTACAGTAGAGGATACAGTCGTTCGGGCATGCATGTATTCTTTCCACTTCCATTCCCAACGGACAAAGAACCTTCTTGGCTTTATACGTGGTTTTAGGCAACTCATTTCCCTCCGGAAGCATGTCCGCTAAAAGACCTAGCAGTGCCGTGAAACTCTTGTCGGACCAACCGTTGCTTGCCTTCAATTTCAACAGTTCAAGCACGGCCGACAACCTCGTGTACTTGCAACCCGTGTACAAAGGTTTCTCCGAGTCCTCCATCAAGCCCCGGAATTTAACATACTCTCTCTCATCATAGTTCTCTTCTACATCGCGAAGCATCTGATCCAGATTATCATCGTGCAACCTATCCAAATCCAAACGACAATCGACATCATCTGGCGGCATGTCATTCACTTCACCAGTGATGTCATCCGGCAGCATATCATTCACTTCACCGACGATGTCATCCGGCGGCATATGATCATTCACTTTGCCATGACTGGTCCAACACGTATAATCCTTTTTGAAACCCCTCCGAATCAAGTGCGCTTCAATTTGCCCTCGGTTCTTAAACATCTTCAAATTCTCGCAGTCAGTGCATGGACAGCACATATATTCCACCCCCTTATTCAACATATCCTCCTCGGCGGCTCTTATTACAGCAGACACGCTATTAATGTACTCTTCACTCACACGGCTCGCAGCATACATCCAGCTTCGGTCCTACGTTACGTACATATATAACAACTTAGTATTAAAATTTAGATTAACTAATTATTACTACATATATACCGGCCACATTTATTATATTGAGACTTAATTTGCTAGCTCAATTCATATTATAAACACAACAGCTATTATATAACCAACAATTTTGCAAATTAACCATCTTCAATAACACTCATGGATTACTTAGACCTAAATTGTAATGCAATTAAAGAAAAATAAATTTCATTACTAATCATATCTAGAGCAACCAGGAAAGTATGAATCTTCAAAGCTCAATCTCTGCCTCTTCCCACCAAATTTACTGGCCTGAAATCGCCTAGCTTCCTCCCGAGTGACAAAGTGTGCAGCAGTGGCTAGATCTGGATCGAAATGAAGACAGATGCGGTCTGAGCAGCGCAATAAATGCCTTAGTGCCATGGATTATCACAGACGGTTCTTAATATAGACCGACCGTCTGTGATACTCCTTTTTCCCGCCACAAATACCACAGACAGCCTCCAAATTACAACCGTCTGTAATAGTGTTCATCACAGACGGTTTCACAAAACCGTCTGTGATGAGGCGTCTACTATGAGGCTTTCTGTAGTAGTGTATGTAGCACCATCATCTACCAATGTACCTTCTCCCATATAACACATATCCCCGGAATTTGCCATTCAAAGAAAAAGAAATGTAAGTAAGTAAATAAAAAGAGTAAATAAACATTGTTCTAGCTCAAGGAAGAATTCAAATTGCTGCTACCTTTCAATAATAATAATAATAAAATAGTAAATAGCTAAAAAAGAAAAAAAGAAGAAAATCTGCTGGCCAATTGTTCTTCCCCTTCCTGCAACTCCTTCTCCCTCCTTTCGTCGCCGCACGCTCGCCCTTCTCCCTCCCCTTTCTCTCTCCTCCCACTGTCACCGGCGACTGGAGAGGACGGCGACCATCTTGTCTTCAGTGCTGGCAACCTCGCCTTCAGTACCCTGCCATGGCAGCGCCTCGGGCCCGTCTCTCTCATGCGCGCATGGCACCATGCCCGCAAGTCGGCTCGCCGTCCATCACTGCTCGGCCCACAATCTCCTGCACTGTGCTTCCCCTGCTCACGTTGACCTCTCGCGTGGACTGAAGCCCCGCCCCGACCATGCGCTGCCTTGTCGTCTTCCTCCCCCGCTGCGCCACCGTGGTCCTGCTCTGCCACCCTGCGCCATCATGACCATGCCAACCCCAACAGCAATCGCATCGACCTTGTTTTCCGCTCCGCACCCCCTGTGACCGCTGGGCCAAGCCACGCTCCGTCGGGCCAAGCCACGCTCTGCCGGGAATTCACTCACATCGCGACAAGCTTTAGCTGCCATGCCCTATCTGTAGCCTGCTCAGGGCTGATGCCCGCACGACCAATGCCTCACAACCCGAGCCTCCTCAGTGTCTCTATCTATCTATCTCTCTCCCCCGACTCCCCTATAAAAGGGCGCTAAGCTTCGCCTCACTCTCCCACCACCGCTCGCCATCTTCTCTGCCATAGGCGCTACTCCGGCAATCTCCGTCGCCAGCGCCACTCAGTGGATCTCAGGACTCCCTGGGTCACTCTCCGAGCTTGCCTCTACCCCCTCTCTCTCCCCCCTGCCTAATCGGCTTTTCCTCCCCTATAGGCTGTCGGCAAATCCCTCCTTCCCAACGGTGAACCGCCGTCCCCCAACTCGATTTCTCGCACTTGAACCACTGCTCAGCCACCACAAAGCCAACCCCACCTCGCCGAGCTTCTTCTCCCTCTCCGGTGAGTCGACGTCGTTGCCCTCCTCGCCGCCAGCTCTCTCGGCTCCAACCCGACCGCCACCCGGGCCTTAGCTGAGTTCGTAATCGCCCATCGAAGCTCCCGTACTAAGCAATCTGACTCCAATGGCTTGATTCACCGAATTTCATTTCCCCTGTTTCGGCCGCCGCCGGTCGCCATCGAGCCAAATCAGGCTGCCCCACTTCTTGTTGAGGTGCGTGCAGGGCCATGGAGCCCTTTTTTGCCATTGCCGTCGTGCCACCATGACTCCCTCGCCGCTGGTTGGCTCTACCTCCCTCACGGTTGGGATGAACCAAAGCAGAGTAATTAATTAACGCAATAATTAAGTTAATTAATGACTATCCTAACCGGCCGTTAAATGGTTATTAACATTAATAATTGTGGGCCCACCGGTCAACCACTGTAGAATTCGAATGCTATTAATTTCTTCTCGGGCCCTACCTGTAAACGAAACACCCTCTCTTTCTCCCTTTTATTTTTTGGATTTTCATGGGAATAAAACTTTAAGGGCTCATTCTCCTTCATCGTAACTCCAAATTTAACAAAACTTGTTTCTAAATTTTTTCTAAAATTAAGATCTACCCATTGGTACTAGTTTGGTTCATTTTTGAGTTCATTTAAACTTTATCTTATTTTATGTTGTATTTACTTGTTTTCACTTGTCTACGTTGTTTTTCCGGTACGTTCTTCCGAGTAGAGCTCGAAGAAGTGAGCGAGCCCCCGATCGAAGCAACACAAGGCCCCCAAGCTTTTGATCTAGGTGAGTCAATGCTTTGATCATTTTGAGCCCATATTTCATGTGAAATTGTGTTTGTTTAAAATATCAAAACTGCATGCCTCACTTTATATGCAAACATATGTCACTCTTAAGGTAGTTAAACACCCACTTGTCTATCTCGTAATATGATACCCCATCCATGACTTTTCAATGTCCATGAACCTTGTCGCCCTAGATTACACTATTAATATTGATAGCTATAAGTTAAACTTAAATGCCATGCTAGTCTTGTTGCCCTAGTCATCAATTTTTAAACATGAGAACTTGTTTTGGGCAGTCACAGGAAGTAAGTGGCTGAATAATTACGATAACGTATGTTATGCTTCTTAAAACCCTAAAAATCTGCTATACCTGTCTGGGCGGATGGTAAGAGAGGTGGGTGTGGATGTAACACAAGGTCTGTGGTTAGTGGAACGAACCGTCTGGACAAATTAAGGACTTAATCCTATGATGACCTCTCTATGTACGACAGTGCAACCACAAGCTGGCAAAATGTAAGTTTGGCTGAATAATTTAGTAGACCCTTTTGTCATCTCACAGAGGACGGGTGTAGGTGGGTAATAAAAACCCTGCATTGAATGGGACACCGGATAGAGGTGACGCTGCCAAGGCTAGCGTTTGTGGAAAGTGGAGTCCGACTGCGCTAACCTGTGGTAGACATCCTGCACAACCTATGGAAGCAACCCCATAGGAGTGAGACGCTAAAAGTGAGGTATTGTAAAGGCCACATGCTAATCTCTCGATCTACGTGACTAAGGAATCACGTAGACCTGTCAGGATGATTGTCTCTTGTGGGTAAAGATGTACAGTCTCTTAAGAGTATAGAACTGTTCGAACAGCCGTGCCCACGGTCAAGCCGGACATGGGAACTTCCTAGAGTTAGTTCTATTTCAAAACTTTTAAGGGTGGGAAGAAAACTGTCAGGCGGATGTAAACCTGACTTTAGAATTTTCCTGGAGGGATGTACTCCAGCGTTATTGACAAGGTGGAAGTAAGCTAATGATCACAAGCTAGCATAGCTGGATGGAACCATGAAATCGGCGAATGGGACCTAAACTGCTATAACTACTGCGCAATTTCAAACTCTTAAAAGCATGTCTTTGTAAAATGCTAGTCATAGGAAATTTTAGATATGATTATTCCAAATGTCGCTTTAAGCAAATAAAAGAACCTGAGCCACCCTTGTTTAGCCTTGCATTTGTAATTACACGCATTTTGTGTGTTGGCTCGCAGAGCACGGTTGTTTGTGCTCACCCTTTCTCTTAACCCCCCTTCAGAGTCCATAAACCAAGGGCACTATGTCTACTCTGAAGACCAGGGCAACGAAGGTGATGAAGATGGTGGAAACTAGGATAGGCTTCAGTAGACTTGCCTCTCACCTCAGTCTAGTCAACCAGGCTAACTTATGGGTGGATTTGTTATTAGTTAGGGTCCTTGCTAATATCGGTGGCACCTAAGTTGTCTTAGTCACTCGCCTGTGGTGAGTTGAGCCCTACCACGTTTGTGTACACTTCTGCTTCTGCACTTTATGTAATATAAACATTTGGCCTGACGGCCCTGTTGTAAACTCGACCTGACGCGGTCTATTTGAACTCTGGTAATATAATGTTATGGTATTATCATGTATGAAATGATGCAGCAATGTATCTGTAAGCACTATCTACTGATCCAGGGAATAGTGAAGTGAAATCACAAAGGATTCCAGGTTAGTAAATTTGGGGACCAACAAGGCTAATATCAGAGCATACGACTGTAGAAACCTTAGTTAGACTGGTCGCGTTCTAAGGCCTAAGTCCTATTTTCAGAAACTATGAAAGACTTTGACAAAATATAGTGTAATACTGCTTTACTTAACTCTCTTAGTTCCTTACTCTTGCAAACTTTCTTTTGTACTTTCATCTGTTCTAACATCTTGGTGTTCAAAATTTTAGATGGCCGGAGCTTCGTCAATCAGTTCATGGGATCACTTCTCCCATGGAGAGGATGACGGAGAGTTTGTTGAACTCCTGCGACAGCTTCTGTAGTACCTAGGGTATAGCTATCAGCCCATCTTCAGAGGCAGGAGGACCTAGATCCAGAATCGGGACTTGTGGACCATGGAGGTTTTCCTCTATGCACGGGATGGAGGCAGGGAGCTCCACTCCCAGACCACCCAGGCTGGACCTCGTTGGACGCACCTCTCGGACTCCATCCAGGATGCAGTGCGTCTAGCTGCAGCCCACCTATGCCAAGAGCACAAGGAGAGGCTGCAACAGTCCCCTTTCTCCCACTTCCCTCGCATCCCTCAGGGGGAGTACCTTCCAAAGCGCCTTGACACCAGGGCGGATGACCCCCGGTTGTCACACCAGATCCAGCTGACGCAGCCCGCGCTCTACAAGAGATTGGGCAGCTGCATGCTCTCTTGACTTCGAACTATGAGCACTCAGACGTCCTCCGTGCCCAGCTCGCCCACTGCCAGGCCATCCTCCAAGCGGCAGAGTGTGAGAGGATTACCGCCGAGGTCGAGCTTGAGCGCCTTCGGTCCAGGGTAGCGTACCCCTGCCTTCGCCACCATCGCTACAAGCACTAGCACCAGCAACCGCTGAAGCACCAGCGCCGACGCTAGCACCAATTCGAGCACCAGCTCAGTGCCAAGGTCCCCGCACCTTGCTCACGACACGCAAGAGCGCGTGCCCTCCGCCCAAGAATGACCTCGGAGGACCCAGCAGGGAGTTTTGTCCCTCCCGTTCCCATTCCTGTTCCCCCAACGGCAGATCAAGCACCTCCCGATCCCGTCCTCACTCCCAGTCTCCCAGTATCAGTCAGAGTCATTCTCATTCCCGCTTCCCAGGGGATTGCATCTTCTATGGCCAGAGCCACTCCCTAGAAGAGTAGTCTACTATAGGTTAGGTAGCAGTATGGCTAGGCAGTCCTTTTGGTGTTCATGCACACTTTTCTCTCCAGTTGTACCCCCTATGTACCCGGCTTAGTAGACGTTGTGTATCTGGTGTTGTGGCTGGATGTAGCATATATGCCATGTCTAGCAGTCATGTAACACTTAACCTTCCTGTTGTAATGAACTATCTTAGGCCTAATGCTTTTTATTGCATTGCTTCTCTTTTATTTGGTTCTTCTGCTGTGCTATTAGGGGGATAGCAAACCCTCATATATGTCTTCTCTTTCTTCTTTAGGGCCCTAAAAAGTCTTAGTTGTTTCCAGATGGTGCCCAGAAAGTCTGCTGCCTGTGGTAGGGGTCAAGCTCCAGGGACCCTAGTTCGTGGAAGAGGCTGAGGCCGTGGTCTGAACTTGCTGCCACCACCACCAGGACCCCAACCATGGCACAAGTGATGGCACAACAAATGCAAATCCTCCATGCAATGCTCGCCAGTCAACAAGCAAGTGTAGCTAGCCGCAGCTCAAAGCTAGCTGATTTCTTGAGGACCAGACCATTGACCTTTTCCTCAACCAATGTGCCTTTAGAAGCTGAAGATTGGTTGTCTGATACCAAAAAGAAGCTCAGACTTGCCCATTGCACCGAAGAGGATAAGGTGGAATTCGCCACACATTAGTTTAAGGGTGCCACAGCAGCATGGTGTAAGAACTACCTCACCTGCCATGGGAAAGAGAGTCCCCTAGGCAATAACTCAGAAGAAGAAGAGGAAGTAGAAGTTGAGACCCCAGTAGCTGGTGCTCAGCTGTCAGGCACCCATATTTTACAATCTGGATTCTTCTGTGATTCCACCGCACTATTCCCTGGATCAGTAGATAGTGCTCACAGTTACAGTAATGGACATCAAAATACATATCATGCGGAAGCATAAATAAAATTGTAGACTTACTCACAAGCCGATTAGGCCAAAATCAATAAATTGCATCAGCGGATCGAAACACACAGGTGGGACCTTCAGGACAGGCCCACAGGCAGCCAACTGGAGGTGCGCGACCTAGCCCTTGACGTCTTCATCATCTTTGCCCCCATGACCAGTAGTGTTGCTGAAGCGTAGTAATCTGATTCCTGCTTCTGGATTTGTTATGAGAGCGAGTGTGAGCACACTAACCACCGTGCTCTGCGAGCCAATACACAGGATGCAAATAAATACTATGCATGGCTTATCAAAGGGGAGGCTCGGGCTATTTTATTTGCGTAAAGTGCTTTCGAATACAATTGCTTAAAAATATCCTGGGACCTAGTAGTTTGAACTAAATCATATTGTGTAAAAGAATGCAATATCCATAATAGTGATCCAGATTTCCATCCACCGTTACATGGTATCTGCACCATATGCTTATCTTTTAGCGTTATAACCGCTTATAGTACCATTGGGGCGACACCCAAGACAATCCAAATTAGGGCTTTCCGCGGCCCTTCACATTTCCAATCCCACACACAAAGTTTTCGAAATAGAACTATATCTAGTTAAGTTCCCATGTCCGCCCTTGACCGTGGGCGCGGCTATTCGAATAGTTTTGACTCTGCAGAGTTTGTACACTTTCACCACAAGAGACAATCAACTCGTTGCCCCACATGATTCCTTAGTCATGTGGTTGAGTAGACCATCACAGTGACTTTTCAAAGTATCTAGTCTCTTTTGTCATCTCACTTTATGGGAAACTTCCCACTTGCGATGGGTCCCATCTATGCACAGGATGTTCCACACAGTTACTAACGCAGCTGGGCTCCACTTCCCGCAACGTTAAAACAGCTGGGAAACTTCACCCTGCACTCGGTGTGCCTTTAGGCCTCCCCTTGCCCTTGCGTATCCACTTCCATCCATTACCGGTGAGATGAGTCCAGGGGTTTCGATAAATTTACTTAGCCAAGTTGTACTTTACAGACTTGTGGTTGTACTGTTTTATACAGAAGGTCATGACAAGATTCAGTCCTTAGTGGTATCTGGGCGGTTCTACCACTACCCACTTTGTGCTTCCACTGCACCACATACACACACACCATCGAACCATCCGCACAGATATTCAAGCAAGTTGGGGTTTTTGGGATCATAAAATAATCATGTCCAAATATATACCAGTCATTCCCACCATGACTATCCAAACCAGTTTCTCATGTTTAAAAAATGACAATGATGTTTGGGGCATTTCAGCGCCCCCGAGTATCTATGAAGTACTAAGCAGGGCGTATATTTAGGGACATATTTTCGAAAGGTTATTATTATAATTTTTGCTAGGGCGACAAGGTTCACACATTCCAATATTCCAAAGGAGATGTAATATTATTCAAGGCAAACCGTGGGCATATAACTATAATCCTAAATTAAACATGTATTTGCACATAAAATAACAGCATGCAATTTGATAATTTAAACCAATTGCAGAAAATGTAGGTTCAACATGATCAAAGTATTGACTTGCCTGGCACGGTTTACCGCGGTCTTGCGCTCACACAAAGTTGCCTCATGCGATGATCTTTAATTTCTGGTCTTCATTGATCTCGTTCCTGCTTGATCCGTAGAATCTTCAGGCTCCAATTTCTAATTACGCGGTAAACAACAGAATTCAAATAAAAGCAAATAACTCAAAAGATCCTAATAAATCCGAATAAATGCAACTTTTGTATTATTATGAGTTAATGGGTGATTTGAGGCAAGGACGGTGGTAGAAAACGATGACTCGATCTTTTATTAACAGATTCTTTTATTATTTTTATATTTATCAAGGAAGTTCCATGAGTTAGGCTAGACCTATGATTTAATGCACATGTTTAGCTGGGTATTATTTTGTCTAGTGCTATTATTCTGGGCATTTTAGATTACCGAATTAATTTTAGAGTCTAGGTGTATAGCATTTTATGGTATGACATTTTATGTAGCCTCAGTTTTCATTAATCCTATTTCAAATTGAATTAGGATTCCGTTGTGGTGGCAGGAAGAGGGAGACGTGGCGGGGTGGCCGGGAGTGTTCGCTCGCTTTTAAGGGCCCCGGGCCAACCGGGCGGCGTGCGGGCAGTGGTGGCGGAGCAGGGCACGGGTCGGGCTTAGTGTGGCTACAGGGTGCGAGGTGACAGGGGCATGGGTGAGGAGTGGTGACCGGGCGGCACGCGACGTGCGGCGACAGACGTGCGCCGGGCTGCCCACCGTGTTGGCCGGCTTTTTGCCGAAATGGAGAGGAGGAAGGGAGGGGGGCCTGGCTGTGAACGGGGAAGAGGACAGAGGGGAATCGGCAGGGAGAAGGGGATGGGCACGCTGGCAGTGAGGGGAAGTGAGAGGGAAAGAAAAGGAGATGAATAAGGAATGGGGTCCACATGTAATAGAGGGTAGGGGAAAAATGAAGGAACACAGAGATAGGCTTAATTATTTTCTGAACTTCGGATTTTTGGTTTTGAACTTTTTAATTTGCATTATCATTTTACTGATTTTTGGACAGCATTAGAATTCACGCTTTAAATTTCCCACTATTAAACGAGAGTGTTTATTATTATTATCATTTTAGGTTATATGTGTATATATTTAATTTCACATATTGTTATTTGATGGCCTACTTAATTTTACACATATATATATTTTTATTATTACTTCCTATATTGCTAATCTCTTCCTTGCACAATTTGTATATGCATATATGTATATATATATACATATGTGTTTGCATTTTATTCATCTACTTTTATTGCTATTTATACCATTATTTTCAATATGAGGTTATATATATATATATATATATATATATATATATATATATATATATATTTTAAACTCAGGTTTCTCTCTTCTTATACTGGATCATCTTTTCAGATTCTTGTTTTCAATTTTTTCCTTTTCTATTATTTGCACATTTCCTTTTATGGAATTATTAATATCTATCTTTGTCTTTTATGAATTTCTTCAATTTTGGAACCTCATCCAAATTCGGGAAAACACCATAAAATCCAAATTCCCAATAAACATATTGTAAATTAATGCAAGAGCTTCATATTTTAAATTTTAAATTTTCAGGATGTTACAAAGTTATCCCCCTTAAATGAATCTCGACCCCGAGATTCCGGTAGAGTAGAAAGAAGCAGGTGGGGTTATATTGGATAGCAATGGGTTCGTGATAGCCCTGCAAGTTTTCTTGGTTGGATCCAATTTGGTCTAATACAGGGTTGTTGCACATTATGGTGATCATACATCATATCGGTACTTCCAAAATAACCATAGTAGCTCTCCGACATTCTTGTCTACTCTTGTTACCCCCTTAAAATAAATGACAGCTGACTTTAGTTATCCCTTTTGACTTTGGGCATGACAAGTCCTATGGCGGCTTGGAGACTCATCCGTTGTATCTCAGCTGCTTTGGTCAGCAACAGATTCAAGGAGCAATCCTTGTGGCAGTGGTCTTGTCCCTCGCAGAGATAACAGGTGATTTTTCTCGTTGGACATTCTCCTCCAACATCAGCACCGAAGGCTCCCCTCCAAGTGTCGCACTCCAGCAGTAGTGTGCTTTATGTGCCTCACCCCTCAGAACAGTCTTCCTCGACCAACCCAGCAGCCAACCTCCACTGTTTCAACTGCAGAGCAAGAGGGCATTTCACCAACAAAATGCCCAGATCGCCAAGTCATCCCAAGGAAGTTCAATTCGGGAGTCACCCCATCCCGAGTCCAGTCATCAGCATCATGCAAAGTCTATCAAGAACCTCAAGCTTCACGAACGGCATCAACTCCAAACTAGGGCTGTGTCAACCATGTCACTACAGAAGACACCTAGGATGTCTCCAGAGTACTCATGGGTACATTCTCTGTTAAGTCGGTACCCGCACAAGTTCTGTTTGATTCTGGGGCTTCGCATTCTTTTATTTCTAGGAAGTTTGTTGAAAAGGTTAAGCTGCCAACCTTTAGACTAAAGAGACCTATGATACTTAGCTCCCCAGGAGGACCCCTAACTACTACCCTAGTTAGCCCAGAGTAGAAGTCACTATGGAAGATTTTGGTTTCCTAGCAGACCTTTTGGTATTGCAATCTCAGACCTTTGACATCATCCTAGGGATGGACTGGCTAGCCAAATATCAAGGAATGATAGACTATGCTAATAGGAAGGTAGCACTCACCAAGTACCCTGGGCTAGCAATAAAAGTTAGTGTGGATTGCCCCTCCTCGGGTCGCGCAATCCATCACCTTGAAGAAAGGCCATTAGAAGAAATGACAGTAGTACGTGAATACCTAGAAGTCTTTCCAAAAGAATTACCAGGCATGCCACCAAATAGAGATATAGAATTTGTGCTCAACCTAAAGCCAGGAACTGCCCTAATTGCTAAAAGACCATACCGAATGGCGGTAGATGAACTTGAAGAACTGGAAATTCAAATTGAAGATTTCAAGCAAAAGGATTCATCAGACCCAGCTCATCCCCTTGGGGTTCCCTAGTACTCTTTGTTAAAAAGAAGGATGGCACCACTAGATTGTGTGTGGACTACAAAGCCCTCAATGAGGTAACCATCAAGAACAAGTATCCCTTGCCTCACATAGACGACCTATTTGACCAATTATCTGGAGCTACCGTCTTCTCCAAGATAGACTTAAGGTTAGGATACCATCAATTCAAGATTAGGGCAGAAGATATCCCTAAGACAACTTTTACCACGCAGTACGACCTATTTGAATATACAGTCATGTCACTTGGTTTAACCAATGCTCCAGCCTACTTCATGAACCTGATGAACAAAGCATTTATGAAATACTTTGACAAATTTGTGGTCGTGTTCATAGATGACATCCTGATATACTCTAAGACTACTGAAGAGCATGAAGATCACCTGCGGGTAGTCCTAGAGACACTTAAAGAACGCCAGCTGTATGCCAAGTATAGCAAGTGTGATATCTGGCTGCATGAGATTAGTTTCCTTGGACACATCTTATCCTTTAGGGGAGTAGCAATCGACCCCTCCAAAGTAGAGGCAGTTATAGAATGGAATCAGCCCACCTCAGTCACCGAAGTGCATAGTTCTCTAGGTCTGGCCGGATAATACCGATGCTTCATAGAAGGTTTTTCCAAGATATCCAAGCCAATGACACACTTGCTCAAGAAAGAGAAGAAGTATGAGTGAACAGAAGCGTGTGAAAGGAGTTTCAAGAATTGAAGAAAAGATTGACCTTAGCCCCTGTGTTAATTCTGCCAGATATACACAAGGATTTTGAAGTGTATTGTGATGCATCATGCCAAGGTCTAGGCTGTGTGCTTATGCAAGGACGAAAAGTTGTGGCTTATGCATCCAGAAAACTCCGTCCCCATGAGGATAATTATCCAACCTATGATCTAGAGCTAGCCTCAGCAGTGCATGCTCTAAAAATTTGGGGACACTACTTGATTGGGAATCATTATGATATTTATATAGACCATAAGATTCTCAAGTACATCTTCACTCAAACCGACCTCAACCTCAAACAAAGAAGATGGCTAGAGTTAATCCAGGATTACCATCTGGACATCCATTATCACCCAGGGACGGCTAATGTAGTAATCGATGCCCTAAGTCACAAGCCCCACTGCAACAACGTTATGGTGCAAGAATTGCAACCTGAGCTCTGCAAGGAATTTGAAGCTCTTAACCTGGGGTTAGTACAAGATGGTACCTTAGCCGCTATGAAAGTACACCCAACTCTTGAGGAGCAGATTATGGCAGCTCAGAAAGGACACCTTGTAGTCTAGAAGTTCAGGCACCTCATAGCCCAGGGAAGAGCCCCTAAGATGGTAGAAGATCAACAGGGAATCTTATGGTATGGGAAATGTCGTTTCGTTCCCCACCAGAAGGACCTCAAGGACTTGATACTCAAGGAAGCCGATAGTTCTGCTTACACCCTACATCTAGGCAGCACCAAGATGCATCAACAAATGAAGACCTTATATTGGTGGCCCCGTATGAAGAGATATCGCTGAGTATGTGGCCTATTGTGATGTATGCCAAAGGGTCAAGGCTGAACATCAGAGACCTACCGGACTACTTCAGCCCCTACAAATTCCTAGTGGAAATGGGAGGAAGTCGGAATGGATTTCATAACTGGCATACCCCGCACCAAGTCAGGATATGACTCCATATGGGTAATAGTCGATAAGTTGACTAAAGTTGCCCATTTTATCCCTGTGAAGACCACCTACAAGGGGCATAAACTAGCTGAATTATACATGGCCTGCATTGTATGTCTACATGGTGTGCCTAAGACGATAGTCTCAGATTGAGGTTCCCAGTTCACCTCACATTTCTAGGCTAGTCTACACGATGCTCTTGGAACCCACCTTGCATTCAGCACCGCATATCACCCCCAAACAGATGAACAAACTGAAAGGATAAACCAGATTCTGGAAGACATGCTACGAGCCTATGCTCTACATTTCACCATAGATTGGGAGAAATGTTTACCCTACGTAGAATTCTCTTACAATAATAGCTATCGATTAAACCTCAAGATGTCTCCTTTTGAAGCTTTTTACAGACGGAAATGTAGAACTCCTCTACACTGGTCAGAAGCAGGAGAAGGGTACATCTTTGGACCAGATACTCCGAAGCAGGTAGAAGAGAAGGTCCAATTGACCAGGGATCGCCTGCAAGCTGCTCAATCTAGGCAAAAGAATTACGCCGATAACCGCCGAAGAGAATTAACTTCAAAGTCGAGGATCATGTTTACCTCAAGGTGTCACCCCTCCAGGGAATCTGCAGATTCAAGGTGAAGGGCAAGCTTGCTCTGAGATACATCAGGCCATTCCCTATCGTTGCCAAGTGTGGAGAAGTGGCCTACCAATTGGAGCTGCCCGCAAGTCTGTCAGATGTGCACAATGTATTCCATGTTTCTCAGCTCAAGAAATGTCTAAGAGTTCCCGAAGAGTGGACCCAGTAGAGAACATTGAACTCTAGAAAGACCTATCCTACCCAGAACATCCAATCAAGATCCTCGATACCATGGAGAAGCAGACGAGACACCAAACCATCTACCTCTGCAAGGTCCAATGGAGCAACCACTCAGAGCGAGAAGCAACCTGGGAGTGCGAGGACCAGCTTAGAGTCGACTTCCCCTTTTTGTTCCCATAGTAGCCCGAACCTCGAGGTCGAGATTGCTTTTAAGGGGGATGGGATCTATAACATCCCATTTTTGGGGCAAATTTGTATTAATGCAAAATTTCAAAGTCCATGTTCCAAATTCAAAGAATTTTTCTAAATCTAGAATTCCTTTTGCCATTCAAAGAAAAAGAAATGTAAGTAAGTATATAAAAAGAGTAAATAAACATTGTTCTAGTTCAAGGAAGAATTCAAATTGCTGCTACCTTTCAAATAATAATAATAAAATAGTAAATAGCTAAAAAGAAAAGAAGAAGAAAATCTGGTGGCTACTTCTTCCCCTTCCCGCAACTCCTTCTCCCTCCTTCTGTCGTCGCCCGCTCGCCCTTCTCCCTCCTCCCTCCTCTTCCTCTCTCCTCCCATGGTTACCGGCGAGCAGAGAGGACGACGACCACCTTGTCTTTAGTGCCACGTGACCTCGCCTTCAGTGCCCTGCCGTGGCAGCACCTCGGGCCTGTCTCTCTCATGCGCGCATGGCACCGCCATGGTCCGGCACCCTGCCCGCACGTCGGCTATCCGTCCATCACTGCTCGGCCCGTAATCTCCTGCACTGTGCTTCCCCTGCTCACACTAACCTTTCGCACAGACTGAAACCCTGCCCCGACCATGCGCTGCCTTGTTGTCTTCCTCCCTCGCTGCGCCGCCGTGGTCCTGCTCTGCCACCCCGCGCCATCACGACCACACCAACCCCGACGGTAATCGCATCAGCCTTGTTTTCCGCTCTGCACCCCCTTGTGACTACCGGGCCAAGCCACACATCGCCAGGAATTCACTCGCGCTGTGACAAGCTTCGGCTACTGCGCCCTGTCTGTAGCCTGCTCGCGGCTGATGCCCGCACGACCGATGCCTTGCTGCCTAAGCCTCCTCGGTGTCTCTCTCTCTATCTCTCCCCGACCCCCCTATAAAAGGGCGCCAAGCTTCGCCTCAATCTCCCACCACCGCTTGCCATCTCCTCTGCCACAGGCGCTACTCCAGCAATCTCAAAATTGCATATTTCATGTGAAATTATGTTCGTTTAAATTATCAAAACTACATGCCTTACTTTATATGCAAACATGTGTCACTCTTAAGGTAGTTAAACACCCACTTGTCTTTCTAGCAATATGATACCCCATCCATGACTTTTGAATGTCCATGAACCTTGTCGCCCTATATTACACTATTAATATTGATAGCTATAAGTTAAACTTAAATGCCATGCTAGTCTTGTCTAGAGTCCAGGGCACTAATTGCCCTAGTCATCAATTTTTAAACATGAGAACTTCTTTTGGGCAGTCACGGGAAGTAAGTGGTTGAATAATTACGATAATTTATGTTATGCTTCTTAAAACCCTAAAAATCTATTATACCTGTCTGGGCGGATGGTAAGAGTGGTGGGTGTGGATGTAACACAAGGTTTGTGGTTAGTGGAACGAACCGCCTGGACAAATTAAGGACATAATCCTGTGATGACCTCTCCGTGTACAACAGTGCAACCACAAGCTGGCAAAATGTAGGCATGGCTGAATAATTACTAGAACCTTTTATCATCTCACGGAGGACGGGTGTAGGTGGGTAATAAAAACCCTGCATTGAATGGGACACCAGATAGAGGTGACGTTGCCAAAGCTAGCGTTTGTGGAAAGTGGAGTCCGACTCGCTAACCTATGGTAGACATCCCACACAACCTATGGAAGCAACCCCATAGGAGTGAGATGCTAAAGGGCGAGGTATTGTAAAGGCTTTGTGATAATCTCTCGATCTGCGTGACTAAGGAATCACGTAGACCTGTCGGGATGATTTTCTCTTGTGGGTAAAGATGTACAGTCTCTTAAGAATATACAACTGTTCGAACAGCCGTGCCCATGGTCAAGGTGAACATGGGAACTTCTTCGAGTTAGTTCTATTTCAAAACTTTTGAGGGTGGGAAGAAAACTGTCAGGCAGATGTAAACCTGACTTTAGAATTTTCCTGGAGGGACGTAGTCCAACGTTATTGAGAAGGTGGAAGTAAGCTAATGATCACAAGCTAGTATAGGTGTATGGAACCATAAAATCGGTGGATGGGACCTACACCGCTATAATTACTGCACAATTTCAAACTCTTAAAAACATGCCTTTTGTAAAATTCAAAGTCATAGAAAATTTTAGATATGATTATTCCAAATGTCGCTTTAATCAAATAAAAGAACCTGAGCCACCATTGTTTAGCCTTGCATTTGTAATTACATGCATTTTGTGTGCTGGCTCGTAGAGCACGGTTGTTTGTGCTCACCCTCGCTCTTAACCCGCCCTTCAGAGTCCACAAACCAAGGGCACTATGTCTACTATGAAGACCAGGGCAATGAAGGCGATGAAGATAGTGGAAACTAGGATAGGCTTCAGTAGACTTGCCTCTCACCTTAGTCCAGTCGACCAGGCTAACTTATGGGTGGATCTGTTATTAGTCAGGGTCCTGTCTAATATCAGTGGCACCTAAATTGTCTCTGTTACTTGCCTGTGGCGACCTGAGCCCTACCACATTTGTGTACGCTTCTGCTTCCGCACTTTATGTAATATAAACATTTGGCCTGACAGCCCTATTGTAAACTCGACCCGACGCGGTCTATTTGAACTCTAGTAATGTAATGTAATGGTATTATTGTGTATGAAATGATGCAGCAATGTATCTGTGAGCACTATCTACTGATCTAGGGAATAATGCAGTGAAATCACAGAAAATTCCAGGTTAGTAAACTTAGGGTCCGACACCACGACGATATGGCGACGAGATATTTCCGATATCTCAACGCCTGAATAACCATGATCCTGTCCTTGCCTTTCCAGCTTTGCAATGGACAACCACCACGTTTTCTATATCCTCCTTCGACCATGAGTAGGCACTTTGGCAAAATGATATGACAAGTTGTATCGGAGGGCAATTATGATCATCAAAAGGGAAGCAAGCAACCTGAAACATGCACATTAAATTTGAATATATTCAACAGATGGATTATTGGATTACCAAATTAGTTGTCACCGGATAGGCATGTTTCATGTGTCACCGGATGTACCATTGGTACTTTATTGTCTTTATTTTTTGGGTGGGTATATGTGTGTCTCACATCTACACTAATATGAAAAGGAGAAGTTGTGTTTTTTCCTACATCCACACAGTCATGTGTACACAAATCAGTCCAAAACCTCCAATGGACAGCATCAATGGCTAAGAATCATTCACTCGCGGTGAATTCTAGCTATTGATCTTTGGAATCTAACGGCCTAGATTTAAACTATATCCTGCCAGCAATTATTACGAATAATTACCATTCTGTATCATGCAGGTAAGGTCGTATCACAGGCGTGCTTTTACCACTGGTGAGGGTGATCTATCATTTAGTGATCTTCGGTTAACAAGCAAGCAAGAAGTCTTATTTAGTAATCTGTTTTGTACCATTATTCAGAAGAACACACTGGTCTGGTGCAATTTACCTTAAATTATTAAGTTTCTTTGTATCAACATTTAGTTTGTATGTAAGAGAGTTGTTTGTGAGCTCTCATTTTAGTTTGTGGCTAATGTATTTGTAATCCAAACATAGTATTTGTGTTCAATAATCATAGTTGTTACTTTGTGAGCTCTCATTTTTGTGTTTAACTTTTAGATGGCAACTCCGGGAAATAGTAGCCAACATGGGCCATCTTCTCAAGGCTCAATACTCCGTGATCAGCAAGTAGGATCTAAGTTTGCACCTCAAGTTGAAGAACATGTCGACGATGCACAAGCAGAAGAGGAAGACTCTTGTGGCACGAAGAGAAAACTCACTTCACCCATTTGAAACGAATTTACAAGATTGAAAGTTAAAGGTGCTTGGAAGGCAAAGTGTATTTGGTGCAATAAATACCTTTCAACAGAAACGAAGAATGGCACTAAACATCTGCATGAACATCTAAAGGTTTGCATCTATCGGAAGAGAGAAGGAAAGGTACAAACCAGTTTGAGGTATGGATCTTCTAAGCATGGGCAAGTAACTGTAGAGAACTATGTCTTTGATCAAGAAATTGCTAGGAAAGCTCTCTATTCCATGATTATTCTGCATGAGTACCCATTGTTCATTGTTGATCATCATGGGTTTCGTTCATTTGTTAGTGCACTACAACCTTTATTTAAAATGGTCACTCGAAATACTATTAGAAAGGATATCTTGGATTATTATGATTCAGAGAGAGAGAGCTCTTAGTTACTTTGACTATGGACAACTGCTCAACGAATGATAAGTTGAAGCAATAGAGACGAAGGTTAGTACATCTAACTTTTATTGGGTGGAAAGCTGCTACATATGCGCTGTTGTGCACATATTCTTAACTTAATTGTGAAAGATGGCTTGAGTGCCATGGAGCATGGCATCAAAAGAGTTTGTGATAGTGTTTCTTATTGAACAACTACACCAAAGAGGTACGAAAAATTTGTGAAAGCAGCTTGGTTTGTTAAGGTTGAAATAACTAAAAAGATTGGTCTTGATTGCAAAACTAGATGGAATTCAACCTATGTTATGCTTAGTACTGCTATTCCCTATAAGAAAGTCTTTGAAAGGTTGAAGCAAATTGATATGCAGTTTAATTGTGCACCAACTACTGCTAATTGGAATTTTGCCTCAATTGTTTGTGAAAAATTAAGCCTCTTCAATGAGCTCACTAATATGTTTTCTGGAACTAAATACATAACAGCTAACATCTTCTTCCCAAAGATATGTGAGGTCAAAATGCATATGAATAAATGGTTAGGATGTGGAGATCCAATAATTGAGGCTATGTCTATTGAGATGATAAAAAAGTTTGATAAATATTGGTCTGATATTCATGGTTTGATGGCTATTGCTGTTATTCTTGATCCACGTGGAAAAATGACAATGTTTCATGCATGCTATATTGCCCTCTTTGGTGAAGAAAACTCTGAAAAGAAGGTTATAGAGAGTTATAATTGCTTGTGTGAATTGATGAATGAGTACCAAGTGAATAGTGAACAAGAGGGTATGGTTACATCATCTACTACTATTGCTCCAATTGGTGCTAATGAGGTGCTTTCTATATTTAAAACACTAGCTGCTAGTAAGAAAAATATTGGTGTGGTGAAGACCAAAAGTGAGTTGGATCGCTATTTGGAAGAAGAAACTCTTCCGTGCACAGATGAGGAATTTGATATACTGGGTTGGTGGAAGGTAGCTGGGACACGTTATCCTACATTGCGTATGATTGCCCGTGATATCTTGGCTATTCCAATAACAACAGTAGCTTCTGAATCAGCTTTTAGCACTAGTGGTAGAGTGTTAAGTGAACATTGCAGTCGTCTCACTCCAGCTATATTGGAGGCATTGATGTGCTCACAAAGCTGGCTTCGAAATGACCTTAAAGGTATGCAACTAGTGATTTAAATATTTCAAAATTTATGTGTGATTCGAAACTAGTGATGTAAATGTAATGCAATATTTACTTCTTAGGTGAAGGAGTTGAAGCTTTATGGACATGCTTTGAAGACATTGAACAGGAGGTTAAAGATTGTTGTTCAATCTCAATTGTCGACTCTTATTAGCAAACTATTTACTAGACATGTCTTTCATCTATTTGTTGAACTGTTGAAATTGAACTATTTTCGTATGTTCCACTCTTGTTGTAAACTTAATTTATTTATGTGTGAGGAACTATGTTAATTTGTATTTCCATTGTAGTTGTTGAATGTGTGACTTTGTGATGTATTGGTGATGTTTGAATGTGATCTACTCAGTTCGCGGGTAAACGGGTATGCCCGCGGGCTACGGATACCCGCGGGCAACGGGTATGGGCGAAGTTTTTTACCCGTGGTCCTTCGCGGGTATGCCCGTGGACGTAAATCGGGGTCACGGGTACGGATATGGACGAGCACTACCCGTACCCACCGTGCCCAATTGCCATCCCTACTCCTAACCCACCATAATCCTGTATGGAATTATTACGGATAATTACAATAATCATACCTACGAACCCACTAATCCTGCCTAATCAATCATCCCCTTCCCCATCCCTGCGATGCACAAATGCCCCACGCGCTCCTCACCTCCTTGTTGGGACGCCGATGACACCCACCCCAAAACCATCCTCGCCCAACCCACCGTGATTCACACACCACCCGAGCCGCCCACTGTCACTTCCACGACAAGGATTACAGATCCTGAAAAGGCAAGCAAAACGAATAATATACTAACCCACTAAAGAGAGAAAATAATGCCATGAGGCAAATAACACGACTAGATGGCCTAGCTGATAACAACTTTAGTAGCATGCAATTAAAGCTTGACAGCGATTTCCTTCATTGAGTTATGAATCATGCCTTGCCCTCTAACCCCCGATGCCATCTCTGACCTCTCTGCCAACATCTCCTGCTGCCAAATCCACTGCCGTTGTGTATGATCAAAGCCATCCATGGTGCCCATTAAAGGGTGTACTAAGGTACTACTTTCTAGTGTTTATGATTCGGCGACCCAAATATAGTAGCAAAAGGAAAAAAAATATGAGCTAGAGCACATGAAGAGGTTACACAGTAGCAGAATACATTGATGATTTATTCTAATATAGTTTCCTGGTTCATTGCAGTAAGGAGACTATCTGTATTGTGTTTATCAACAGACGAACTTACATGTTCATTCTACATTTTATTAGGTTATATTAATGACCATTTGTATTAGAATACCTTTGGGATGTTTAATACATTGATGGTTTGTTTGTGTAGGTTTTTACCAGAAAAATTGGATGTGCTCACTCCAAGTTTTGAATCTCTTTTGCATACTGGTGTGATGTGGTATTGAAACTGCAAATGCTCTGTGTTGAATTGCTGATTATTGTTACACGGATGCATGCTTGCTGGACTGAAGCAGTGATACGAACATTTAGTGACATTTCTTGTCTTGTGCTTGTCACAGCAGCTTCCGAAAATTTATAATGTACATGCCAATTGTTGGAAATTAAGCAAATTTAGCAATATTTCTAATTTAATTTCAATTATGATTAAGCACAAGAAAACATATATACAACAATATGAAAATGATATGGAAGTACATATATTATTTCTCAAAGCAGATATACAATTTAGAACATTAACATATTGTAATATATACAATAGAAGACATACGTGAGCATTTAAAATCTGCATAATGCATAGATTGAGAATTGTATTATTGCTCTCAGTTTGAGGAGTTGCACAAGTTTAAAAGGAAACTTGGCCTTCTACAACTCTTGTCAATTTTCACGGTCACAGTGACAAAACCTTCAAGATTCTGCCAGTCTAACTCAATTAATATTATTACCTCAGTGTAGTACTACAGTCAAGAGACTAGCAATAGAGTATAGCTACTGCAAATTCAACAAGAATTTTCGGCAATACCAACAATATAAACATATATTCGACAAGGCCTATCAACAGTAGTGAGCAGTACTTGTGTAGAGCATATAGATTTGACAATTGACAAAGTTATGAACTACACCCAACAGAGGCAATCAAGAATATATATGAGAAAGTCACACTAATAGAATTAATCTGAATTGTCACTGTGAAAAACCATAGATGGGCTCCCGCCAGTCATCTTGCTAAGTGATTTGGTGGACTAAGGCCATGTCACGCTTGTCCTGCTCAATGGCCGCGGTGTCCAAGATCTCGATGAAGGCCCCTGCGGGGGGGAGGGATCTGTTGACTAGCGGCCTTGGTGAGCGCATCCGCTTGCTCATTGTCTGCTCGCGGAATGGCTCTCACCATGACGCCCAAGAAATGTCATTCCTTTGCCCTCACTACAGCTAGATACTTGGCTAGGCTGGGGTCCTTGGCCTGATAAGACTTGTCAACGTGCCTTACAATCAAGCGTGAGTCGGTGTGGACGAGCACCCTCCGCGCACCAAGGGCCTTGAGTTTGCCGAAGTCGAAGAGCAACGCCTCATACTCGACTATGTTGTTTATCGCGGGAACCCGAGGCGTGCCGAGTATAGCAGGCGATGGCCCTCGGGGCGCCATAGGCTCCATCTGTGTGAAGGGACCACACGGGGTCTGTTGCTAGCTGTGCTTACGGCTGAGCTAGTGGGGTCCATTCTGCAAGGAAATCCACAAGGACGTGGGACTTTATGGCTGTACGTGAAGTGTATGTCAAGGGGAATGATGCGAACTCAGTCGCCCATTTACCAATACGGCCTATGGACTCCTTGTTATGCAACTTCTCTGCTAGGAGAAATGATGAAGGCACGGTGATATGGTGCACGAGGAAGTAATGCCGAAGCTTCCTTGAGGCCATGACGAGGGCATAAGCCAGTTTTTCCAGCTCAGTGTACCACGTCTTGGCACCCTGGAGGGCTTCTAAGATGACGTACATGGGTCGCTACATGGGGCCCTCCTCCAGGACGAGGACCGCACTGACTGCTATAGTCGTGGCGGTGAGGTACAGCAGCAGTGGAGCCTCTGGAGCTGGGGCGACTAAAGTAGGAAGGCTTACAAGGTGCTTCTTGAGCTCATCGAAAGCCTTCATGCAGTCGTCATCCCAATGGAACCTGTCACACCCACGAAGGGTTTTGAAGAATGAGAGGCCTCTCTCGGCTGCCCTGGATAACAAACGGCTTAACGCGGCAATACGACCGGTAAGCCTTTGGACCTCCCGTGTGGTCTTGGGCGGTTCCATGGATAGTATCGCACTGACCTTATCAGGGTTCATCTGTATTCCACATCCTGAAACTAATAAGCTGAGCAGCTTCCCAGTTTGCACGCTGAAGACACACTTGTCCAGATTCAGCTTGATGCCCGCCCGTCAGAGGTTGCCGAATGTTTCTTGTAAGTCCTGACCGTGGGAAGCAAGATGTCTGGTTTTGACAACCACGTCGTCAACATAGGATTCAACATCCTTTCGAGTTGGGAGGCGAGGGTGACAAGGCGCGTGAAGGTGGCTCCCACGTTCTTGAGGCCGAATGGCATTCTGACGAAGTAGTACGTCCCCATTGGCGTTATGAAGTTGGTCTTGACCTCATCGTCCTTAGCCATGTGCATTTGATTATGCCCAGAGTATGCATCGAGGAAGCACATGAGCTCGCACCCCGCCGTGGCATCTACCAACTGATCTATGCGAGGGAGCGGGTAATTATCCTTCAGATATGCCTTGTTTAGCACGGTAAAGTCTATGCACATACGCCATGTGCCGCTGGCCTTTTTCACCATCACTGGATTCGTAAGCCAGTCCGGGTGCTAAACTTCGCAGATGACCCTAGAGTGGAGCAGCTTCATAACTTCTGCTTTGGCCACCTGCTGGTGGTCTAGTGACATGCAGCGAAGCCTCTGCTTCACCAGCTTGGCATTGGGGCGAACGACGAGGGTGTGCTTGATGATAGCGGTCCACCCCCTTTATGTCAGTTGGTGACCACGCGAAGACATCCACGTTGTCCTGAAGAACTCGAAGCAGGCCCTACTTGATCTCCGATAGAGACTTGTTGGGTATGCAAGGGGACTCTCTTGACTCCTCCGTCCAGCTTGGGCTTGCGCGTCCACCTCGGGGCAGAGGGTGTGCCTACTCTAAGGGTGTTTGTGATAGCATGCACCATCCAGAGGGTGCCCCGCGTACCGAACTCTATTCGATGTGCGAGGTCTTGGTCACTGTACACAGTAATGATTCTGCGCAGACCCGAAAGTTTTATGCAGAGAAAATTATGGTGCAAGACCACTCCAAAGGCATTAAGGGTCGGGCATCCCAAAATTGCATTGCACGGGTAGGGAAGATTGACGACGTCGAAGGTGACGTCTTCGCTTCTCGTGTGATCCCCTGTCCGAAGGAGACCTGTAGGCATATTTGTCCCAGAGCTTTCAGCGGTTGGCCCCCGAAGCCCTGGAGAGGGATGCCTGGTGGTCTTAACCAACTCCACGGGATTCCCATCTAGTCGAAAGCCGTGGTGAATAAAATGTCAGCAGAACTTTCCCCATCGACTAGAACGCACTTGATGTCGCAGCCTGCGACACTGGCCTAGATGACCAATGGGTCCTGGTGGGGAAAATCGACCCCATCCGCGTCAATGACAGTGAAGGTGATGTCGCATTGCGCCCAGGTTGGTGGCGCCTGGACAGGATACACTGCCACGTGGTGCAGTCGGCCAGCATAGGCTTTCTACTGCTGTGCGGATGAAAATTCTAGCGAGGAGCCTCTGGATGTGACATTTATTATGCGGCACTAGACTCCCTTCAGGGCCTATATCCTTAGAAGGCCTTCTTGGGCCTATTGCACGTGGGCCACCACGAGGGTCCCTGCTTCAATGGCCCTGTCTCTAGCGACGCCTTGGCGCAACGTCGTGATGGTAGGGTATGTCCGCGTGAGATGGTCGCCGCAGCCATGCACCTCGCACCACAGGCCATACTGCCGGCGCTCCCCCTCGCCACGTGTTCCATCATCTCAGCCTCGGCCACGCCCGCGGCCTCGGCGACCTCATCCTCAACCACGGGGGTGGTGTCGTCGGAGCCGCCTTTGATGTCGAAGACGTACCGGGCCTTCTGGGACTTGCGCTGCCTGCGATTGGAGCTACCCTTCGACGAGTCCTGCTTGCATTGGAGGTGTCTTTTAGGGAGTCCTGCTTGCGCTTAGAGGTATCTTTCGGGGAGTCCTGCTCCTGCTTGGTGTTGCCCTTGCGTCACTGCGCGTCTTCTTCTACCCTTGTGTACTCCTCCATTTTGTCGAAAAGTTTGGCGACTGTCTTGATCGTCTTGCGCACGTTGTATTCAACCAGCGGCCTTGGGTGGAGGCCTTAGATCGCTGTATTGATAATCATGGTTTCATTGACGTCGTTGGCTTGACAATGAACCTTGGTGAAGCGCTTGAAGTACTCCCGGAGCCTCTCGGTGGGCTTTTGCTTGATGGCGAAGAGCTGGTCCGCGTCAACCTGCTCAACGTAGTTTCCCTGGAAGTTGTTATATAGGCAGTCGTGGATCTGCTCCCATGCATAGATGGAGTTCAGCTCTATGGTAAAGAACCAGGAGAGCGCCACTACCTGCAGCGCAAGCGGTAGCACCTTCGCCTTGGAGGAGTCATCCCCGCCGGCAACCTCGATGGCCATCTCGTACACGCGAACGAACTCTCAAGGGTCCGTGTCGCCCCTTGTACAACGTGATAGTAGGGAACTTGAAGTCCTCCGGCCACGCCGACTGCTGGAGGCCGGCAGAGAGCGGATGTTAGTGATATGCCCTAGAGGCAACATGGAGATGTTATATATATCACATACTATGTTTATGATACATTACTTTGTTCCTTGAAATAGACATTATCATTATTGATCAATGAGTATGTGACTTATTCATGAGACTCTTAATGCTAAAATGTTGCTATTTCTAAATGATCCCTGATCATATATCATATGAGGAACAAATATGATTCAAAGATCAGCATATGTATTGATTGATGATCATGTCTCATGGGTCATGGTATGGTGATACCAAATCAATAATATGGACATGTGTTATTGAACATATGTTGGATAGACCCGCCATGAGACACTGCAGAGATTCCATGTGTCATCAGTTGGTCTCAAGTAGTGTTTATGTAGAATCCTTAGACTTGAGATCATCATGGTTCCCAACATGCGTAGTAGCTTATTTTGGGACTACTAAACACTACTCCATAACTGGGTAGTTATAAAAGTAGTCTTCGGGTTTGCCATGAAACATGTAGTGGGATGTGAATAGTCAAGATAGAATTGCCCCTCCTTATGGGAGAGATATCTCTGGGCCCCTCGATGTAATGGATTATGAAAGTGCATGGCCATGCTAAGGTGATTGAGGAGTCAATCACAAGTTTATAATCCATCACGGAATCGAGAGAGTGATTGAGCTATTAAGAGGATGACACAGGTCTCGCCTTGAGCTCAATCTATATCATGAGGCAAAGGGATTCGTACATGAGAACATTACAGGTTCAGCCGATATGATCTTTACGTATACTTTGGGGTTAATATGTCTTGCTAGAGGCCGCTGTTAACAGGGTGACCGGAAAGGCGTTTCCGGGTCGCGACCAAGTATACGTGAACCTACAGGGTCACACACTTAACGGATTGGAACACTAATTCGAATACACTACTAGAAACACAAGCTATGCCAACAGGAAATTACGATGGCCAACAGGTAGTCGGGGAGATTGTAAATGGCCTACGGTTGACATGTTGCCGATAGTTAAAAGTTAAACTGTCATGTTTTCTACCCAATGGCCGACAATGCAATATATTGCCAACAGTCAGATGTTAACCCATCGGGGACTATACCAAATGGCCAACAGGGCAAAGCATTCCCCGACCATCTTGCTTTGACCCATGGTAAATGGTGGTAATACATGACGGTTAAACAATATATGACCATGTCATAACAACCGTTGGCCATTTAGTGAAGGATAGCCAACAGTATCTAGTTAACATGTTGGCTTTTGAAGCTAATAGCCGATGGTTCAATCTTTTCCTAGAGGCTTAATATAACACACGGCGATTGGCTACAATGTGTGATAAGTGTGATATATATGGCGCTTGATGGGTGCATGGGAATTTGGAAAAATATTTGTGACTTTGATCTATCGTCACCCCTCATCCAAGAATATAGATTTGAGAACAGATTTATTTGTAAGCACTTTATGGCAAAGTGACATTTGACTCAGATTTGCCTCATCACCACCCCAAAATAAAAGAAAGAGATAATTTGACAAAGTTCTAAATATTTGCATAAAATTGTCGAGCAATGAACTAACAATATTTTTAAGCTGACTTTCATATAACTACAACTAATCATATGTCCAAAGCTTCAGTGACCTGTGATATTCTATGCCGACCCATCTATTAGCGACACATATATGCATGTGGGTCCACATATAACTTGTGTGAACGACTTGTGGCCGTAGAGATATGCTATGTGAAATTGACATCATAAGGAGTCATACTTTTGCAAAATGATCAAAGAAGTGGTTGTTCTTTGATAGCTAGGCGCAAATAGTTTTAGATATTGAAATTAATCCAGTAGAAAAGGGATTGCTCGTATATAAGTTTTGTGCAAAAATGAAGATTGTAATCAGGCATAGCTCATTTGTTTAGGTTTCTTGTGATACGGAACATGTACATTTTTAAGGCATTGATTTTGTAACACCCCGGCCCCTCCTTGAGCCCAAAGTGCTACCACCTACTCTACAATGTTACAAATTCCACCTTTTGCCGCTGGTCTTGCGAAGCAATTCTTTTATTTAAATACCAACCAAACGACAAAAGCCGATATACTTGACACTAAGCGCAGCAGATGTATCAATTTGCTAATTACCAAAAAGGTATTCAAATCCATCAAGGATAAATATGTTAACTGCAGATGATTTGTGAAACACTGTGTGGTACGTGAACGACTGTGCTACTCCCGCCTATGCATGTCGTCTTCAACTGATTCCTATAAAAACAACGTTAACACAAGGGTGAGTCTGAAGACTCAGCAAGCACACGATAAAATAGTAATATCACTTTAGCAATTCAATCAATTTCATGAACTGTAATCCATAAATCCACTTTATGACTGTAAATTGGAAATTAATTCTGTAACTGTAAACTGTAAATCAACTCTGTAACTATAATCTGTACATCAACTATGTATCTGTAATCTGTATCACTTTCTCTATCACTTTCATGCAATGCATCTGTAATGCACCTATAACTGTAGCTAATACCGGTATAGCAGAGCGTCCACCCGTCGATGGACCACTCAATTGCCTACCTTTGTAGGTCATACTTCAGAGCACTCCGGATTAGTCACTTGACTTTCTCACCGACCTTGCTCTTATTCAAGAGCACTCCGGACTAGTCATGACTTTCTCACCGGTCTGGCTCTTATGCATTTGCATAATGCAATATGCTTCAAATATGGATGTCTAATCATAAGCGGTACTCATCAAGGTATGATTATCACAATTCATATACATCTCATAAATATTGTAAATCATAGTATGGAAACATGAATAACAAACATTCACCACAATTTACTGTTCTACCCTGCACTTGCCAGATTGTCCCGTGGACGATGCGTGGAGGAGCGTCAAACCAAAACCTCCACATGGAAGCATCATCCGAACACCCAATTCAATACTATGATTCACACCAACATGCAACTGTATCGACTCTATGCATATAGACAATTGAAAGCGTTTCTACGCGTAAATCCAATACCGACAGTCTCTCTCACCGGACACCTTTCCGATGCCCCGGTACCCAAACGGTTGTAACTTAATGACCGTCATCTATAATCACAGGTAAATCTTAATTACATATCTACCGTATTTTTCTCTTTATTTTTTTCTCCTCTTTTCTTTTCTTTTCCTCTTCTTTCTTCTCCTTTATTTTCTTTCCTTCTCTCCACTATTCCTTTCTCTTTTTTTCCTCCTTTTCCATTCGGCCGACGCCCTACACTCCCTCTTCTCCCCCCATTTCTCCTTTCTTGGCTCTCTCTCTCTCTTCCTCCACTTCTACTCACTCAGCGCCGCCCCTTGGCCTCCCGCGCCGCTCCACCACGCCGCATCGGTGTCAACGCCTCCACCGCCAGCTCTCCCCCCTGCGCCTCCTCTCGCGCCACTTCTTCCGACGCGCCTCCCATCGTGCCCTCGGTCTTAGCGGCGCCGCATCGCCTTGGCCTCTCCGGCCCCTCGGTTCGGTCTGGATCCGACGCTCGGCACCGCCGCCGTCACCTCGATCTGGTCGTCCGAGCCGCTAACGCCGCCGGTTCCCCTCTACGCCCCCTACTCCGGCCTCTCACCGACTCTGGCTTCACAGCCCTTAGGCCCGTATCTGGCGGACCTATGCTTGAATCTACTTACCCATCCTCCCCCTTTTACTATTACTTTGCTTTATCTTTTACTACTACTTCGATTCTAGCTCATTGCTATCCTTTTGTTTTGGTTTTGATTCACGAGAGGCATGGTAGTGCGCCACCGTGGCTAGGCACACCGGGGTCCACAGTCATCGGTACACCGGGGGAGTGCTGGTGGCCGTCGGGTGCGAGTTCAAAAAACCTTGCCATGTTAAGGTTCGAACACAGAGCCAACAACTTCTCAATAAGGTGCTTTACCAACTAGCCTAAGGTTCGTTTTGTTATTTTAGGATATAAATTACATTTTAGTAGACAGTACATAACATTATCTAAAAACCCAAAATCAGGGAGACCAAGAGGCGGGTGGCGCAGGAGTTTTAGCGCGAAACGGGAAGTACATCTTTGGGAACCAATGTTTATCACTCCTCCACTTTGGGAACCAATGTTTATCACCTCCTCTCAATCAAATTGATCTGTTCATGATTGGCGATCACAGGTGTCCAACTGGCTGTCGAGTTCCCCTGCGGGATAGGCGACGTCTAGCTCCTTCACACGCCGACGCCCAACTCTTGTAGATTAGATTCAATCGGCAGGTGCGGCAGCTCCAACGTATTGGATCAATTTCTTTGCAAGGTACAACGCTAACCCCTTTCCTATCATATTTTGTGCCGTGATGCACCATGGCCAACTGCCCTTCCACCCTCTCTATCTCCTTCTCCTAGCTCTCTGTATCTCTATATATATGGATCAGTTTTGTTTCTAAGATGGATCTGTAATTAAACAATCTGATGAGTAAAAGAATCAATCTGTAATCCTACTATTCCTACTATTGTTATTTGTAGATCATTGGTAATTATTTTTAACTTGGTTTTTTATATCCCAATGTATAATTTCGGAACATTCATGTTTGTCAAACTCTTATGCTAGTTTGGTGCCTTGCTCTTGGGGTTTAGTTAGTCACTTGTTTTTGGATATGGGCTAGTGCTGCACTAATAAGATGGCAAGTGAATTACTTGTGTGGAGGAAACTAAATAGCAAGGGTAGAATCTAAGTAAAAGGACTAATTCTAGGTATGCTCCTCCACGTACTGATTAGAAACATGGGATCAGATTTGCACTCAACTACTTGCTAGTTTGAGTCTTCTTTGTGTGCATTCTAGTGTTAAAATTAATATGCCACATAAATAATTATTTGATTGGTGAATTCAATTCAAGAGATTCCCGGTCAATTATGTCAATGCCATTCAAATTTTAGTATAAATGAGAGAATGTTGTCAAAGAACATAGCAGATCGGCTATCTTTTATTTGCAAATAAATTAGTGTGACCTGCAGACTCTGTATATGGGGTGCTTATCTACAATCTGGTGATTAGCAATTAGGTAGGGAGTTAGGTGATCATTCCGATATTTGTAGTGTTTACATTACATCATTGATAATTGTTTTTTTGATACTGTTATTTGTTACTATAATTTCTGAACATTTGTAAATATAAAAATATTGTGTGGCAGTAGTTACCCATGGTGATTTTCAACTAGTGAATCACCTAACTTGTTTACAATTTCACTCCGATTTGTGTAGTTAGTCTGACTGTTGTCCAGCCAAAAATTCACAGTGGATTCTATCCATCACATTTTAGTAGAGGCAAACTATAAATGTGCTGTCAAGTTTAGCCATATGTTGTGTATATCGAAAATAAAACAATACTACTGAGTTACATATAGTAGAGAGGTTGTATTTTCTTTGCCATTTAAGTAACCTGAAGTGTTCCCTGAAATGTGCAATTTAAGGTGAATTACCATGAGTGAGGATCATAGCTGGATGTACAATGAGCGGAAAGGCAGTTTGTTTAGTTTAGTTTGGAAAGAGGGTTTGGACGCTTTCTTGGACCATGCCTTTTCGTTACCTGATGCTGCCGTAGATGGGAGATCTAGATGTCCATGTACTAGGTGTGATTGTCGTCACAAGCGCAAAAGGGATGAAATGGAGATGCATTTATGCCGCAATGGTTTCCAGTTGGGGTATGAGAGATGGACTAGGCATGGGGAGCCTGATGTACATGATCAAGCAGACAATGAATATGTAGGTAGCTCAGATAGGATGAGTGAAATACTACTTGATGCTATTGGTGCCGAAGGTGTCCATCAGAGTGAGGAGCCAACGCAAGCAGCAAAGGAGTTATATGAACTGCTAGAGGAAGTAGATAACCACTGCATGACAAGACGTCTCACTCCCGCCTATCCATTGTAGCACGACTTATGACTATAAAAACACAAATTAATGTTTCTGAAGCCGGTTACAATGAAATAATGAATCTTGTACATGAAGTTGTTGGAGATGAGGCTGCCAAGGATCTCCCTAAAAACTTTTATAGATCTAAGAAGCTTGTGCATAGCCTAGGAATGCCATATGTAAAGATTGATGCATGCCCCAATGGATGCATGATATATTACAAAAATAATAAAGATAAAGAAAGTGCTCTATCTGTGGTGAATCTCGGTATGAGGAGCCAACTAGAGGAAAGAAATCTAGGAAAGTACCGAAAAAAGTTTTGCGTTACCTTCCAATTACTCAAAGGCTACAACGCCTATACATGTCACAGAACATAGCAAAGCACATGGGATATCATGCACAACCCCGCAACAATAATAATGTTATGGTTCACCCTTTGGATGGAGAAGCTTGGATGGAATTTAACAAGTTGTATCCAGATTTTGCCGAAGAGTTTAGGAACGTGCGTCTTGGTTTGGTAACTGATGGTTTTACACCTTTTGGTGTTCATGCTGCCCCATACTCTTGTTGGCCTGTCTTTGTTGTTCCGTATAACCTCCCTCCTGAAATGTGCACTAGAAAGAGCAACATCATCCTTGCACTAGTTATTCCTGGTCGTGAACACCCGGGGAAGAACTTCAACGTATACATGGAACCACTAGTTGATGAGCTCCTGGAATTATGGGAAAAAGGTTCTGTTACTTATGACTGTTATAGAAAGGAAAACTTCACCATGAAGGCAATCGTGTTGTGGACCATTCATGATTTTCCTGGATATGCCTTAGTAGCGTGCTGGAGCACACATGGAAAGCTAGCTTGTCCAATTTGTGGGTCTGACATTAAGACATTTAATTTGAAGCATGGGCACAAACCTTGCTGGTTTGATTGTCATAGGAGATTCCTTCCAGCTAGCCATGCATTCCACAAAAGTTTGAAGTGTTTTCGTAAAAAAACTAGAGTTATAGATCCTCCACCAAAGCGCCTAACTGGTGCTGAGGTATTTGAACAGTTAAATAATCTAACTCCTGATAGCAAAGGTAAGAATAAATATGAAGGGTTTGGGAAGTGGCACAATTGGACAGATATTAGTTGTTTGTGGCGATTGCCATACTGGAAAAATTTGCTTCTCCGACATAACATTGATCTCATGCACAATGAGAAAAATGTTGTAGAGGCACTATTAGGCACAACCCTAGAAATCTCAGATAAAACTAAGGATAATATTAAAGCACGTCTTGACATGGCTATGCTTTGTGATCGCCCAACTTTTGATTTGATTAAGAAGCCCAATGGCACATGGACAAAACCAAGAGGAAAGTATTGTGTTAGTAAGGACGATAAATTGGTTATCTTCAAGTGGTTCAAGCAATTGAAGTTCCCAGATCGCTTTGCTGCTAATTTAAGTAAATCTGTGAAGTTGGATAAACAAAGATTTATTGGTATAAAAAGCCATGACTTACACATAATCATCGAGCGCCTCCTGCCAGTTGCACTAAGGGGTTTCATCCCTGAGAAGGAATGGAAGGATATATCAGAACTATGTTTTTTTTATCGACAAATATGTGCCAAAGAAATTGATCGAGAGAGAATGTGTGAACTTGAGAAGGAGATTCCAGTTCTTCTATGCAAGCTAGAGAAAATGTTTCCACCAGGGTTCTTTAATGTAATGCAACATCTAATTGTGCATCTTCCATATGAGGCAAGGGTTGGCGGACCTGTGGCATTTCGCTGGATGTACCAACATGAGAGGTAATTATTAATGTTTCTAAACAAGTTACTTCAGCTCGATTCAATTTTTAGTTATTATATCACTAAACATTGTAGTAATATTTTGCTAGGTACATGCATGACCTCGGCCTGAAAGTGCAGAACAAAGCTAGAGTTGAGGGTTCTATTGTAGAGGCAGAGATTGTGAAAGAGATAACTGACTTTTTTTTTGGATATTTTGCTGACCATGTCCGTACTAGATGGAAAAAGGTTGACAGATACAACAGTAGAGGAACACATGTGCAAAATGATGGTTGCACTTTAGATGTTTTCCAATATCAAGGCACCCTTCATGGTAGGGGTGTGCCTCGTGACCTCTCAGAACAAGAGTTGAATGCAGCGAGGCTGTATATTTTGACCAATTGCTCTGCTGTAGATCGTTATCGAGAGTAAGTGCTGCAAATAGCAATTTTTTTAAACTATTCTACCAGAGGTTCTATAACTTGTATATATTTGTAGGGCATTTATAGAACAGAAGTGTGCTAATAACCCCAGGTTGTTAGTTGAGGTCCTTGACAAAATGATGACAGATGAATTTGTGGATTGGTTTAAGAAAACTGTAAGGACATGTTACCTTAGCCATATTTCATGAACACATGATTACTAATATATATATTCTAACAGAATTATTTATTTTTATAGTGTAGAAAGGATACCGATGCAGATGAAGACTTGTGGAATTTAGCCAATGGATGCAAATCTAGAGTACTATCATATAGCTCGTATGATGTCAATGGCTATAGGTTTAGGTCAGAGCGATATGAAAACTCCCATGCAAAGCTGACTACAGTGAACACAGGGGTTTGTTTGGCATCCTTCACCTCAGATGATCAACAACTTGACTATTATGGTGTAGTCGAGGACATTATCACTCTGTCTTTTAATGCTGGTAGAAAAATTGAAATGGTTCTCTTACAATGCCGCTGGTTTGATCCAATTTCTGGTTTTAGATCTGAACCTAAATTAGGTTTGGTGGAGGTCAAGCCATCTTCAAGGCTGGTGAATTTTGAACCCTTTGCCATGGCTCACCAAGCCAGACTACTATACTACTTGCAGTACCCATCTCTAAGGCATGATTTGCGTGATTGGTGTGTTGTTTACAAGATCCAACCAAGGACCTTGACCAACCTTGACACAAATGATGCACATGAGCCACCTATTACAGATGTATTTTTCCAAGAAGATAGGCTGCAAGGAAGCTTCTCCATTGATGTTGATGGCTTGTTTGATGATGTAACTGTATCTTCAGAGGCCTTGGATGATGTCCTTGATCCCCAAGATATTGAAACTATAGAAAAGCAAAGCAGCACTGAGGATCCATTAGATGACATTTCTTATCATGGGAGTAGTAGTGACGAAGAACAACAAATACTTGAAGAAAATAGCGACCTGGAAGACATTGACGAGGATGAGGAAAACATGGATGAGGATTCCTTAGAATTTGATTATGATGATTATTGAATCCTTATTTCTAATATGTACATTAGTACCTTATTATTTAGCTTTCATGTCGAACTAGAAATATGTCTTGCCAATCTGAAATATGGTGCATCCTTGTTTGACTGATGATTTAGTTCACTTATTTTACTTGTGTATCCCCTCATTTTATTGGTGCCCACTCCTTCTGTTTAATAAATATTTTCTGCATGATACTAATTGCCATGTATGAAGCAGGATGAGTGGCCGCTTGAAGCATAGACCTGTGTCATCATCAAGGTCAGTGGATTCCAGATCAAGTGCTGCAAGAGAAAATAATGGATTGGCTTCAGCAAATCAGCAAGCTATTGATAAAAAGAAAACTCGATCAAGGACCGATAGCGGTGAAAGACTTCCAGAAGGAGAAAGACCCACGATCAAGGTTGTTGGAGAGTAAGTAACATTCTAGCTGCTTTAATTTGTATAATTATTTGTCCATATTTTATCTATCATTTGTGTGTCTATTTGGTAATTCACAAGAACAGTTTCCAGATTGTTGTCTTGTGTATTAACATATAGACTGTCGTCTTCAGTATTTTGTGTTCAGTGTGAAGCATGTCCTATTTTTTTTCTAAGTATTAGTGTAATGGCAATTTAATCAAGTGTTCATTGTTCAGATGAAATTTTTGCAAGTACGCATACTGTTGTGTGTGAACATACATATTGCTCTTGGCTATGGCTTGCAGCCCCTCTGTGTCTCAGGGTAAGGCTTATTGAGCAGATTACTTAGAGATTCTTTGATTTGCTATCTCATTGTTTCTTGTTGTGTTAGATTAAATAAAACATCCCATCAACAAAATAGTAGTTAGTAAAATAAATAACAGTAATAATAGTACAGTTTATCCATGATAGAGAAAACAAAATGTCATGTCCAATGGGCTGAAAACAAGAGAACATAGATAGTTTTTTTGTGATACCAAAATCTAGAATAAGTAGAGAGTGATTATAGAAACACCTGTGGAGAAAATTCAAGGTATTTTATGACTGCCATTAGTGCACTAGCCTGCTGGTAGGCAGTTGGATGCTCCAGGGTATTTATTTAAAGAGCTTGCAAAGACTAAATAAAGAATGTTGCATTGTTTACTTTTCACATCTTTTGTAAGCTAGGAGTTTCCACTACTGGTTGCATGATGCTTTGCTTACTTTAACGTATCACTTATGTATTTTATTTTTTATCCCTATATGATGATGTCATTTAATATAAAATTAACAGGCACTGGGAAGTGCATCCTTATCAAAGTTCTCGCAAACCCCCAACAGTAATTGGCGCTCTAGTTCGCGAGATGTATCCTGATGTTGTTGATACAATAAATGGGATGAAGCCAGTGTTAACATGGGAAGATTTGAAGAAGACTAGCACAACTGGAGTATCAAATGATAAGAGAGTCTTGGCAGAGTTCTGGGTATGTGTTACATGTGCACAATAACTAGAGCTTACTAACTAGCATTGCTATTGTTTAAGAGTTGTCTCAACTGCAACTAACTATAAATAATATGATTGGGTAGTGGCGTTTCAAGTGTCTTCCAGAAGATAGAGCTGAGGCAGATGTTGTCTTGGAGTTAAAATTTAAAAACATGTTGCCTAAGATGTTGAGTGAAGAGAAGCAGGCTGTCACTAAGAAACTATATGATGCGGATACAGACATGATTAGAACTTTTCAATCAAATACATTATTTCACTGGAAAGAAGTATTGAGCCGCATTAAATATTGTCAGGTGAATTTGTTTCTTAATGACTTTCTTTCTATTCGTGGGAACGATATACTACCTTATGCCAAATTCTTGTTTATTATTAGGTTTGAATATTATGATGATTCCGGGGCCAAAGCAATGGAGAAGCACAAGGAGGTTAATCATATTTACTACCAAGAACAAAAAGCTCAAAGCCCATGGAAATGGAAAGGAGAAAGCCAAGCAGCCCATACAGTTGATCAAGTAGGAAAGAAGCTCATGCAGTGGGAGAGTAAAAGAGAGGAGCCCAAGGACTTAAACCACAAGTTTTGGATAAGATTTTCAAGCCAAATTCAGACTTCGCACGTGCTCAACCCAATTCAAACTCGGATTCAACTCAGGATTCAACTCGGATTCGGTTCGGGACAGCCTGACAGGCAGTTACTAAAAAGGGCATAACTTTCACAAACGGAGTCCGATTCGGGTGTTCTTGTACTCGTTGGAAAGATAATTTCAAGGGCTACGCAATGGATCTGGTCCCACCTTCAAATTCATCATGGATAAAAAGGTATGACCAAAACAATATGACGGGTGAAAACTGTAGTTTCCTTATTGTGAGAGTTCGTATCTAAAACCATATAGGGTTGAGTTGTAATTGGTTTGGGGACCATATGGACGTCCAAAGGGGCTATATAAGCCTTGTAATGGCAGCCTTTAGGGGACAGACCACGTTTGAGAAAAATCAATCTACTAAAGTTTGTTTGAGTTTAGCATGGCTGCCGATGTTCCATAGGGAATTAGGAGCGTTCTCTTCAATCAAGATCGTTCAGCCTTTCCGCTGGGAATTGAGTGCACGATAGATCTTCGCTTGGTGGTCGGCGAAATCAACACGAGTGTGTTTTGGCGGATTAAAGAGTGTTCGTCCCTTGCAATGGCATTGGAGGATCATTACGATTCAACAAGACTCCCGTGAGTATCATCCTACGTCGAGAAGATCGGGCGACCCCGTATCACTATATAAGGATGGTAATGTGCCCCAAGAAGATGTGGATGAATATGGAAACCGTTGGCCAACAAAAGAAGCACTTATATCTGCTAAGCCAAAAGACTTTACAACCGATGAAGGTTGGGCTTTGCTATGCGAGCACTGGAGTACATCAAAATTTAGAAGGTCATCCTTAAAGGTAAAGCAAAATCGCCTAGCTGGAGGTAATAACATATACCATCGCAGCGGCTCAAGAAGCTTGCCGGCAACACGCCAATGGCTGGTAAGAACCCAACAAGAAAGTTGTGACTTCATAAGCTACTGATGTACAGTGTTCAATACATGTCAAAGCATACTTACACTTTAAATGTAGGCACTAAAAACTGGCGTTGACCCTGGAATTGGTGGTGCTTGGCTGCATAATCATGAATTGCATCCAGGGAAAAATGATGGCAGGTTGTGCAACCAGAATGTTGCTGATAAATGGGTAAGCGGTGGATTATTTAGCTGATAGCTTTTGTAGTTGTCTTGTTACTAATTCTTAGCTTTTTTGTGTTTTTGGAAAAGGCACAATATGAAGAAGGAATGGAAAAAAAGTACGGAACGAATTGGAAAATTGAGCATCCTGATTTAGATGCAAGTGTCATTTATGAGTGTGTGGGTAAAATGCCACATGGTAAGCTAGGAATTGGTGATGGAGCAGTTAGTATTGCTGAGAAGGAAGCAATCAAGACAAGGAAAAGAAGTGCACAACCATATGTTTCTGCTAGAGAGAAGCGACTTGAAAGGGAAAATCTGCAGTTGAGAAAAGGATATAGCAAGCTTGAACATGTTGTGTGGATAATTATCATTGTAATAAACATATGCATACAAATAAATACCTATTGCTAATCATGAAGTTTTAACAGGCACTTGCTGCTAAACAAGGAATGGACTTTGATACGTTAGCTCAGGAAACTGCAACTAACTTGGTAAGTTTACGTGCTACCTCATAGAGCACAGATTATTACAATGAACTCAAGCATCACTCTAGTTGATTCAGATTTGAATTTTATTTTTCCTACCTCAATTCATTGCAAAACTGGCCTTCAAAGTACAAACTAATATATGGATGACATGCAGCCTACTTCTGAATCTGAGGTTGCATTCTCTAGAGAGCATGACAAAATTGTTCCGAATGCATCTGAACATGTAAGTATTAAGTGTGTTTACCACATGTATTCATGCCATACCTAAAATTATTGCAAAATCTGAATTATATTCAAGCTGGTTCATGTGCTTATTAAAAATAATATTATAACTTCTATAGGATAACATTGGTGGAGCAGACTATAGTGATGAGGAAAATGAAGATGACACCTATGATTATGATGAAGAAGGATACTATTCCCATGATGATGACCAAAATTATGAGAACATTGGTGAAGACTTTTTTGATGATGATGCCTCCTGGTGATGAGAAGAGATTATATACAACATATGAAGTGTGTGGCACTTTTAAGTAGTTTGTCTTATGCCTTATGAACAGCAGTATCTTAGTCAAGTATTTTAATTTGAACATTAATTTGTGCTATGTTGAAGAATGTCTTAGCAACTTTCAGAATGTCTAGACCATACCTTTCTTTGGTGATCATTGGGCTTCAAACATTCACTGTACTATGCAATATTGAAGTGCTGGTTATGAAATGCTATGAATCGTGAATGTTCATCATTTGTAATTGATCCTCCTGGTCACATATTACTTATGCATGGCTATAAAAACTATCACAAGCACTATCGGTTGATGGATTATAATAAAACGGTTTCATCTCTATATCGCCGATGGTTTAATAAAATTGTTAGACTGTTCCATATTGTTTTAGCCGATGGGAAACCAAAACCTTCACATATATGTTCTACCGAGAGTATTAAATTCCTGACAGTTAGTAAACACCATTGCTAATATGCTTCCTGACGAGTTAAACAAACTGTCAAGCAACAAATCCCCGACCGAGATACCCTCGGCAATTCATGTTGGATCAAAGACCAAATGGGCGTGTTTACCAACTAATTGCCGAGCATCAACCGTTGGAAACATACAGTCTGCCATACAATGACTGACCACCGGTCGGTAAAAGTGGGAATGCCCGACCATGGATGCTCGACGGGAGGTTGCCGACGGTATACACTCGGCAATTGCATTTTCCGATGGTACAACTTAATGGCCGACGGTATAATAACTATCGGCCATTCTTACGCCTCCAGTAGTGATATGATTCGGATGTGGGCTTAATTCGGATAGAGATCTGAATAGACTCCTATTGGGCCTCGGTCTACAAGGCCCGAGTGAGGAGGTCTATATATATGGAGGTGAGGGGCTGAGGGACGCGCGCTTCTGTTAATCCCAAAGAAAACCCTAGCCGCCACCTCCCAAGCCAAACCCTAGCCGCTCGCGAGTGCTAGTACACTCGCGATCGGCGTTCCAGCCCCGGACGTGTGGATACCGGTGGAGGCGCTACTCGTTGCGGCGTTGATCGGCATCAACAACCAACAGATTGGATCTGCTCGTGGTGTGGTTGATCACGTGGAGGAGACGATCTGTTCGGGACGATCGGCTAACTCCACTACTGCCTCGACGCGCGTGGTTGGATTGGCTTCTCCAACTCTTCTTCCGCTGCGTTGCACGTCTAGTGGTAACGATCCATGATCCCTCCTTAAGCATGATGTCCTTGTGTGCGTGGTAGAAAAGTTTTATTTTCTGCTTTCGTAGCCTACGCGCAATCCTTTAGCGGAGACTCCGGATCCACATGTCAGAGTGCAACGCGACTAGAGGTGAGAGCATCACTGCTGTCCTCCCGGTTAGGCGTGGCGTCCACCGCCACCGGCAGGGTTTGCTAGCTCCGACCCTCTTGCATTACACGCACCATGCCCCAGAGGTTCGCCGCTCACGCTACAACGTACCGAGAGCCGCCAGTAAGGCGTTCTCCACCGTTGGGGTGGTTACACCTGTCGGGGCGGTGGCGCGTGCCTCAAGGTTGTTGGTGACTACAACTTGCTTGCTCGTCGGAGCCCCGTGGTAGACGACAAGATCGACGTGGCTGTTGGGACCACCTGTCGGCCTCGTGCTGTACCTTGGGCCGTCGGGCATGCCAGTGTGAGTGTTGGCGCCGGTGCTACCACTGGTTCGAGCGCCGCCAACGATATAAGCCGCTGCACCATCGGCACGGATGTCGATGTCAGCACTTGTCCCGGATGCCGATGAAGCTTTCTTGGGTGACATCCCTTCTTCAGACTCTGCAGCCTGCTCTCTGTCGTCCCGACGAATGGCGCCAACTGTTATGGCTACAGACCAAACAGTAAAGTAGGAGACTAGTGGAGTACTGAGATGGATGAACAATGCCTGCCCCTTCTCCGCATTCAGGGCGCATGTATATATCTCCATAAAGCACAATTATAATATTACCCTTACAGCCGTATAGCCCCTAGGAGGGCTTATATGTCATTACACATGTGCCACTTTAGGCCTTACAATTCTCTAATAGGCTTGATGGGTTTAGGTGGGGCCACCACTACCACAATGGCCTAATCCAATGGGGGGAATCTATGAAGGCGAATGCCCTAAGCATGCACCTGTAAAGTGTAATTACATGCTTAATTACTGAAGTACACGATACATGCAGATCATACTTAAACTATGGTGGAAACACCACGTTTTCTCCGAGTCAACAAGGTCTTCCCATTTTCGCATTCTTCTGCGAAACAAAGCAACAAGCATTCGGTAGAACCGCACTACACCACCACATTTGGTAGAACCGCACTAGCTTTCCTTCTCGCGCTACTCCCACGCTGGCAGCAGTAATCCAAGCCCCCCAAGCATGGCCACTCCCAGCCCCACCGTCACTCTAGTACTACTGCTGGTGGCGTCTGTTGCTATTGCCGTCGCTCCTTCGCCGAGCACTGGCAATGGTACTGATACTGACGTCGCCGCGCTGCTAGCTTTCAAAGCCCAGTTCTCCGACCCCCTCGGCGTTCTTCTCGCTAACTGGACGACGACCGCCTCCTTCTGCCACTACTGGGTTGGCGTCTCATGCAGTTGCCGCCGGCCGCGAGTCACAGCTCTCGTGTTGCACGACGTGCCACTCCGAGGGAACATCTCCCCTCATCTTGGTAACCTCTCCTTCCTCACTGTC
Organism: Dendrocalamus latiflorus; assembly: GCA_017311315.1. Taxonomy (NCBI): domain Eukaryota; kingdom Viridiplantae; phylum Streptophyta; class Magnoliopsida; order Poales; family Poaceae; genus Dendrocalamus; species Dendrocalamus latiflorus. The sequence goes on from CM029638.1 coordinate 28,449,176, forward strand.
CTAAACCTTAGCAGCACAGAGCTCACGGGCTCCATCCCACTGGATCTTGGAAGGTTGCATCGTCTGAGATCTCTTGGTCTTAGGAACAACAGCTTGTCTGGCCTCATTCCTTCTACAATAGGAAACCTGACAAGGCTTGAGTACATTGATATGTCGCACAACAACCTCTCAGGGCAAATCCCTCGCAACCTGAGAAATTTGCACAATCTTATACACCTATATCTGCGAACGAACTACTTAACCGGGCCAGTATCAAATGATTTGTTCAACAGCAGTTCTCTGCTAAGATATCTGGACTTCGGGAACAATAGTTTGTCAGGAGCAATTCCACATGCCATTGGCTCCTTGCCCATGCTCGAACTCCTCGACTTGGAATTTAACCACTTCTATGGTCCGGTACCTCCAACTATTTTCAACATGTCCAGGCTGCAATCCATGTATCCTATAGGCAACTATGACCTGAATGGGACTATCCCTAGTAGCAACAAAAGCTTCAGCCTACCCATGCTACAAATATTCTCTCTCGCGGAGAACAGTTTCACGGGTCAGATTCCATTGGGGCTTTCAAATTGCCAATACCTCCATGGTTTAGACCTGTCATTGAATTCCTTCGTGGGCACAGTGCCAGCATGGTTGGGCAAACTGCAAGACCTCGCTATCATTTATCTAGGTGGCAATAACCTTGTTGGCTCGATCCCTACTGCGCTTGGCAATCTCACCAAGCTTACCTCACTTGAACTTCAAGTGTGCAAGCTAACAGGACAGGTTCCTCCGGAGCTTGGAGAGCTGAGGCAAATCAATCAATTGTTTCTCGGCGGTAATCAATTTACAGGATCCTTCCCTACTTTCTTTGCTAACTTATCCCAACTATCCCTCCTCGATTTGCGCGGTAACATTTTGAATGGGTCCCAACGTCACTCGGTGCTGCCGGATCATTTGAGTTTCTTGGCATCGCAGGGAACCGCCTACAAGGGAACCTCAATTTCTTGGACACCCTTTCAAATTGTAGAAAGCTCAGGCACCTTGAACTTCAGGATAACTATTTCACTGGGGGCCTTCCAGCAGACTATGTGGGAAACCTCTCTAGTAAGTTGGAACTTTTCTTTGCTGCCGGAAACAAGCTAACCGGTGAACTTCCTGCTGCACTATCAAATTTAAGCAGCCTCGCATGGTTAGACATTTCGGAAAACCAATTGAGTAGCACAATTCCAGAATCAATCATGATGATGGACAATCTTGTAATTCTTAACCTCAGTAGTAATACCATGTTTGGTCCGATCCCAAAACATATCGGTATGCTCAGGAGCATACAAAACCTATACCTCGACAACAACAACTTCTCTAGTGGCATACCACAGGATATCGGGAACCTCACCCAAGTAGTACGCCTCTACCTATCTAATAACCAGATATCTTCAACCATACCAGCAAGCCTCTTTCATCTTGATAGCCTGATAACCCTTGATCTGTCTCAAAACTCCCTGCATGGTGCATTACCAGTAGATATTGGGAAATTGAAACAAATCGACGTGATAGATCTCTCTAACAACCGCTTGCTTGGTAGCCTCCCAGAATCCTTTGGGCAGCTACAAACGACATCCTATTTGAACCTGTCACACAACTCATTTAATGATTCATTTCCAGACTCTTTGGCCCAGTTAAAAAGCTTGGAATCACTGGACATGTCCTATAATGATCTCTCTGGTACCATCCCACAGTACTTGGCCAATTTTAGCTATCTTACTACATGGTCGGATACCGGAAGGAGGTGTCTTCGCAAACATCACCCAACAATCTTTGGTGGGGAACTCTGGTCTCTGTGGAGGTGTTTCGCGTTTAGGATTTTCACCGTGCCAAACCGAGCATCACTCAAATAAAGGGCACATCCTAAAATTCTTGCTCCCAGCTATCATCATGGTAGTTGGAGCTGTAGCTACCTGCCTATACATGATGATCAGGAAGACAACCAGGAAGCAGGAAGAGAGGGTGGTTCCCCCTCATATGGTTGATATGCTAAACCATAGGTTAATCTCTTACCATGAGATTGTTCGCGCGACAGATAATTTTAGCGAGAATAACCTGCTGGGTGCTGGAAGCTTTGGAAAAGTTTTTAAGGGACAGCTGAGCGATGGCGTGGTAGTTGCAGTAAAAGTTCTAAACATGCAGCTGGACCAAGCTGTCAGAAGCTTTGATGCCGAGTGTAATGTGCTGCGTAAGGCTCGACACCGCAACTTGATAAGGATACTTAGCACCTGTTCAAACCTGGACTTCAAAGGTTTGGTGCTTCAGTATATGCCCAACGGAAGAGGGCAATTGGGATACCTTCAGAGGTTGGACATTATGTTGGATGTGTCGATGGCAATGGAGTATCTACACTATCATCATAGCGAGGTGGTGCTGCACTGTGACATAAAGCCCAGCAACATTCTATTCGACAAAGACATGGTAGCGCATGTCGCAGACTTCGGCATTGCAAAATTGTTATTTGGTAATGACAACTTCGCCGTTTCTACGAGCATGCCAGGAACAATTGGGTATATGGCACCAGGTATTTCTACTGTACTCTACTTGATCTAGATCAAGCTACACCAGTTAATTAATTGCCATGGGTAATTTTTTTTCTTCTGTTTGGAAATGTTTTGGCTAGAGTACGGATCTGTTGGAAAAGCATCAAGAAAAAGTGATGCTTTCAGCTACGGGATCATGCTTCTTGAAGTATTCACTGGAAAGAAGCCTACAGATCCCATGTTTGTTGGAGAACTAACCCTTAGGATGTGGGTTAATCAAGCATTTCCATCAAATGCTATGGATGTTGTGGATGACCAGCTACTACTGCAAGATTCTTCTAGTTGCATGAATAACTTTCTAGTGCCAACGTTTGAGTTGGGTTTACTGTGCTCAAATGACTTGCCCAACCAAAGAATGACAATGTGTGATGTGGTGGTGAGACTGAAGAAGATCAAAAAGGATTACATGGCTTCTATAGAAAGAATGCACAATGCCCAGTGATACATTTGCTTGTATGTATGTCAACACAGTTTCGTACTGTCTTCTTGATTTTGCATGATCATATATGTAAAATAATCCTGTTGTTGGTCTCCAGTTGTCATTTGAGTCATAGAGTCTACCTCTAGTCATGAGAGTTTAGGTTAAAGCGGAGTTGGTTTCAGAGTTTATTTTCCAAGTTTTAGTTTCTATCTCTAGTTGAGTTTGTGCCGGATTTAGGCAGTATTGTAATCTATCTCTAAGATGTAAAGTCGAGTATAAATAAAGAACAAAACCCAGAAAAGGGTGCACAGTTTTGGCACCGCAAATCCTTCCCAATACTAATTTTGTCGCTACTATTCATCCTATGGCAATGTTGTCAAATCTACGCAGGCTCTGGTGATTGTGGTCGAAGGCGCTGGTGACCATGGTCAAAGGCGCTGGTGATTGCAGTCAAAGTCTCATGTAGTTGCAAACCAGTCGAAACCCTCGAGTACATACAAACCAGTTGAAGTCCCGAGTACATGCAAAATGGTCGAAGGTTATGAGTACGTGCAAAGAGGTCGGAGGAGCGGTCAAAACTCTCATCTGTTATCAGAGCCTCGTATCAGAGATTGGGTTGTTGAAGATCAAGATGGCGAAGGAAGGATCAGTGTCGCTCCAGTATCCGATCCTCAATTTTGGGAATTATCCTGTGTTGGTAATGAAGATGAAAGCAAATATGCGCGCCCAGGGCATCTGGGGTGCAGTTAATCCCAAGGCGAAGGAAGTGGTTGATGACAAGATCGATCAAACTGCATTGGCTATCATCTACCAGGCAGTTCCCGATTCAATGATGTGTCAGCTGGTCGGGAAAGAAACAACACATGAGGCTTGGGAAGCACTTTGTGTCATGAATGAGGGCATGGATCGTGTCCAGGAGGTTCACCTGCAGACTTTGCGGAGCGAGTATGAGAATATGCATATGGGTGAAAACCAATTTGTGGATGAGTTTGCTACAAAACTCACCACAATTGTGAGTGAGATTCAATCTCTCAGTGACAAATTGGAGGAAAGCATTGTTGTGAAGAAGTATTTATGGATCCTTCCAGAGAAGTTTCTCCTAATGGTCACGACGTTGATGTACTCAAGCGATCTCTTGAAGATGAAGGTTGACGAAGTGATTGGGTCTCTCAAGGCACACAAGGGGCTCCTGAAAGGCTATAAGGTGCGAATGATCAAGTGCTTCTTAAAAAACCGATACGAAGGCTGAGATCAAGCATGTTCGCAGGGATCAATCTCAGTATTATGGGGGGCACGAATCTACAACATGGTGTGGCCGAGGTGCTCATGGCTGCAGCCATGGCTAAGGAGGTCGAGGAGGCAGTGTTGGTTGTGGGGAGAAGTTTGAATGTGGAAACAATGGATTTGTCCAAGATAAGTGAAAAGTAAAGCGTTTTGATTGTGAAAAATTTGGTCATTATGCTTCAGAATTCCATAGCCATATCAAGTGTCATGAGTGTCACAAGCATGGTCATTATGCCTCTGATTGTTACAACAACAAGAAGAAGGATGAGGTCAATCTCACACGAACTCAGGAAGAGGATGAACCAGCATTACTTCTGTCCACATGTGAAAATGACCATGGTCTGGTCATGCTTGAAGAGAAGAGTTTACACCCAAAGCTCTTGAATATTGTGGAGGAGACAGTAGATTCACAAATATGGTACCATAATAATGGAGCCTTGAACCACATGACTGACCAAAAGGGGAAGTTCAGAGAACTGAATGAGAAGTATCATGGGCAGGTGAAATTTGGTGATGGGTCTGTTGTCCATATACAAGGCAAAGGTACAATTTTACTCTAATGCAAGAGCTGGGAACATAGATTATTATCAGATGTCTATTACATACCTAGACTCTGTAGTAACATTATCAGCCTTGGACAATTGACAGAAGATGGGTGTGAAGTAGCATTGAAAGGGTCTCACTTGTTCTTGTATGACCGATCTGGAAGTCTATTGATGGAAGTCCCACAAACACCAAATAGATTATACAAGGTGTAGCTGAATACATGTAAGCCTATTTGCCCGAGTGCCACACTGCTAAACCTGGCATGGCTATGGCATGTGAGATTGGGGCATGTGAATTTTTGGTCCTTAAGACAAATGTCTAACAAGAAGATGGTTCTTGGGTTGCCACATATTGATCATCCCACTCAAGTTTGTGAAGCTTCTCTTGTTTCAAAATAGATAAGTACTCTATTTCTAGTACATGCACGTTATAGAGCCACACAACCTTTGGAGTTGGTCCATGTTGATTTGTCTAGGCCGATTAATCCTAGTATCGATGCTGGAAACAGATACTTTCTTCTCATAGTGGATGATTTCTCAAGAGTGATGTGGGTGTATATGCTTAAGAGGAAGGAACAAGCCAAAGAAGCATTCAAGAAGTTTGCTGTTCTCACTGAAACATAGTCTGATCAGAAGCTAAAGGGGGTTAGATCAGATCATGGTGGTGAATTTCTTTTAGGTGAATTTTAGGCAATTTGTGAATAAAGGGGAATTACAAGGTTCCTCGCTGCTCCATATAGCCCTCAGCAAAACGGGGTAGTTGAAAGGAGGAATAGGATGGTGATGAATATGGCACGAAGTTTGTTGAAAAGCAGCTTTATGCCAAGCAAATTTTGGGCTGAGGCAGTAAGACATACACTATATATTCTTAATCATGTGGAGACAAAAGCATTGGATAGCATCGTGCTATATGAAGCATGAAGTGGAAGGAAGCCAAATCTAGAACATTTAAGGGTGTTTGGTTGTGTAGCATATGCTAAAGTAAACACACATCTGAAGAAACTCGATGACAGAGGTAAAGCTATGGTGTGCTTGGGAGTTGAGTCAGATAGCAAAGCATGTTGACTATTTGACCCTGTTGTCGGCAAGATTCATGTGTCCAGAGATGTTTTCCAAAAAGATGAAGTATGGCAGTGGGAAAATAGTCAAGAAGTATGTCACGAGATAGGAAATTGGGTGACCTTTTATATTGAGGGAGGAGAACATGATATGCCAATTACACCACTACTACCAATCAATGATATAGCACCGGCTCATAGCCCTCCAGAAGATGATTCGGATGCTGAGATCGAGAATATGTCGAGTGGAGGTTTTGAAGTATCCACCCCTGAGAGCATGACGCCAAGATACAGAAGCTTGAGATATATCTATGAAGAAACCAAGCCTATTGATGCTGAGGGGAAACTTTATATGATGGCTACTGAAGATCCTGTTAATTTTCTTGAGGCAGTAAAAGAGGAGCACTAGAGGAGTGCAATGAGGTATGAACTGGAAGCAATTGAGAAGAATGGCACCTAGAAACTGGTAGTTCTCCCACATGGCCACAAACCAAATGGTTGAAGTGGGTTTATAAACTGAAAAGAGATACTGAAGGAAATGTTGTGCGCTACAAGGCTAGATTAGTCACGAAGGGGTATGTTCAGAAACATGGCATTGATTACGAAGAAGTCTTTGCGCCTATAACAAGACTTGAAACAATGAGAGTAATCCTTGCACTTGCTGCACACTCTAGATGGGGAATTTATCATTTATATGTCAAATTAGCCTTTTTGAATGGTGAGCTTACTGAGGAATTATATGTTAGCTAGCTTGAGGGATTTGTTGTGAAAGGACAAGAAGAGAAGTTATACAAGCTATCAAAGGTGTTGTACGGGTTACCCAGAGCTTGGAATCGCAAGATGGATGAGAGCCTAAGGAGACTCAGTTTTGAAAAATGCAGACAAGAGCAGGCTTTGTAGAAGTAGGAAGATGGTGATATAATTTTAGTTGGAGTCTATGTGGATGACTTGATTACCACATGGACCACTATTGACAAAATCTGAGCATTGAAGAATCAGATGATGCAAGAATTTGAGATAAGCAATTTGGGTCTTCTTAGTTTCTATCTCGGGTTGGAAGTCAATCAGCTAGGTCACTATATCTCAATTAAGTAGTCAGCTTATGCTAAAAAAATTCTTGACAAGGCGGGATTGGTGGATTGCAATATGTGCAAATACCCGATGGAGCCCAGAGCAGGTTTTGAGAAAGATGATGGAGTTGAGTTAGCAATGCAACTATGTACATATGCTTGATTGGATGTCTATTTTATCTGCTACATACACAGCCAGACCTCTCCTTTGCAGTTGGAGTTGCAAGTCAATTCATGGAAAGACCAACAAAGACACATCAACAGTTATTAAAACATATTCTAAGATATGTTGCTAGTTCAATCGATTATGGACTGGTATATTTTAGGAAAAAGGAGGCGGCAATGTTGGTTGGGTATAGCGACAGTAACTTCACCAGAGATCTTAACGATCGAAAAAGTACAATTGGCATGTGTTCTACGTGTATGGCAACATGGTGACATGGTGCTCACAAAAGCAAAAATTAGTGGCGCTCTCCACCTGTGAAGCTGAATTCATAGCTACAACCTCAGCGGCAAGTCAGGGAATTTGGCTAAAAAGACTTCTTCATGAATTGGAAGGCAAGGATGATGGACCGGTTGGACTCTATGTCGATAATAAATCAGCCCTAGTGCTAATGAAAAACCTGGTGTTTCACAGGAGGAGTAAACATATAGACATACGGTTCAATTTTATAGGAGAATGTGTTGAAGAGGGATTGATCAGAGTATAGCATATAGCTTCAGAGTTGCAGAAGACAGACATCTTAACAAAGGCCTTGGCACGTGTGAACTTCAGTAGGATGCGTGACTTAATTGGTGTTGAGAAAGTCCCTAATACGCATCAGGATTAGGAGAGAGTATGTTAGAGATAATCCTAATGTTAGTCTTCGGTTGTTGTTTGAGTCGTAGAGTCTATCTCTAGTCATGAGAATTCAGGTTAAAGCAGAGTTGGTTTCAGAGTTTATTTTTTGAGTTTTAGTTTCTATCTCTAGTTGTGTTTGTGTCAAGTTTAGGCAGTATTGTAATTTACCTGTAAGATGTAAAGTCGAGTATAAACAAAGAAGAAAATCCAGACAAGGGTGTGTAGTTTTGGCACTGCAAATCCTTCCCAATTCTGATTTTGTCACTACTATTCATCGTATGGCAATGTCATCGAATCTGTGCAAGCGCTGGTGATCGTGGTCGAAGGAGCTGGTGATTGCAGTCGAAGTCTCGAGAACTTGCAAACTAGTCAAAGCCCTCGAGTACGTGCAAACTAGTCAAAGTCCTGAGTATGTGCAAACTGGTCGAAGGTTACAAGTACTCGTAAACTAGTTGTAAGTTATGAGTACATGCAAAGCGGTCGAAGGAGCAGTCGAAACTCTCATCTTTTGGAGTTGTCGAAACTCTCATACATGGTTTCTATAGCAAGAATGCACAGTGCCTAGTGATACATTTGGTTGTATATATGTCAACATAGTTTCGTAGTGTCTTCTTGATTTTGCAAGATCGCATATGTAAAATAAACTCTTGCCTAATTTATCTGAAGTGGAGGTGAAGGTATAACTTCTTCGGTTATCTGTTTGTCATGTATTCGTATTCTTCATGTTAGGGGCTACTAGTCTAGCAAGTGAGCTAGAGATGATAATCCGGGAGGAAGGATAAAAAGTTTAAACCGACCTACTCAATTAGATTTTTTAGAGGCTTGGTGTGCTCCATTAGATCAAAAAGATTCGATAGTTCGGTCTATCTACGTTGAAATTATATTGCCCTTTAATTTATTAAATATAGGGCCTAATTAAAGTTTGAAAAATAATTACTGTAGAGTATCTGCGGGATAATGAAGAGGTTCACAACCACTAATCCAGTAATTTATTTATGCAAAGTAAGAAGGGTAAGTCCAATAGATAATAGTACATGAGGGAAGAGCCATACAGGAAAGAACAAGCCAATGGCTGTAATACAACATGTTTAAGAAAACATTGGAATATAAAAGGATTATAGGTGGCCTTTTTTTGGTCTGTGGCTTATGGTTTTTGATTTTTGACTATATGTGAGAGACAGACAGAAAGAGTAAAAAGAGAGAGACAGCCACATACAATTTTGGGCAGTATAGCTGAAGTCAGTACAGTGTGTACTGCAATCGACTTGTTGACCCTGTCTTGAAAAGACACATTTGAAACTAGGTACTTAGCAAAAGTGAAAAGCCATAAGCAATAAGCTGGATCGAACGCAACCATGATGTTGTTCCACGTGATGCTCTAAAATGATGGGAGTGATGCTGTAAATTAATAAGAGTGAGCTTCAAAGATAGGGGCATCAGAGGCAGCATATAAACCAGTAATCAAAACCATGAACCATTATCCAATAGTAGAATTCGACATGAAAATGATTACAAAACTCACACAATAAAACATGCAATGCAAATTACTAGACCAAACGTATATGAGCTAGCTACATATTACATTCCATGCATCTAGCTAGCTAGCCCCTCATGTTCCCATGAACCATTACTAATCCAACCAAGAACTGCTTGAATTTGTTCTGAAAAGGAGTAATGACTCGCACCATAAACTATGCACTAATGCTAAACAAATCAAATAAATATGAGCTACATATGATTTCCCATCAAGCTAGCGAGACGCTCTTGTTCTTCTTGCTCATGACCTCCTGAAGCATAGTCTTAAGAATTTCAAGCCTCATGGTTTGGGCACAAACACATTAGCACCAGCACTCGTGATTGATTCCTCAATATATAAATCAATCTTGACCTCAGTAGCACCCATAGCATTGTTCTTGACTATTGCTTTGACAAATGACACAAAATTTGTCTAGGAAAGTGCTTACGGTACTATCAGTACTACACGAACAATTAAGTGGTAATCAAACGAAAAGAAACATTTCTTTTAAAAATAAGCTATCAGTGACATTTTTATGTTGCTAAATTGTTGGACCCGATATGACAATCAGAGGGGGTGAATAATGTCTTGAAATTCAACCTCCCCAAAAGTATTCTAAAACATTTACTCCACTAATTACTGGAAACTAGGAAGATTAGTTTAGGCCACAACAAAGAACTCACACAAGCGCAGAAACAAGCAGAGTTCAACTCCTTAGGGCAGGCACTACAGCTGTGGAGAGGACAGTAGTACCGGGCCAAGCGGTCTAACCGCTAGTGTTGGTCAGTATGACCGGAGACCGGTACTACCATAGGTCTGGGCGGTATGCTCGCACCCTTGATTCTAGAACAAGAAATCAGGCCGAGCCAAAACCCAAAAAGATGCAATCTTCAAAATACATCTCTAAATAATATGAAACTTTGCACACACCTTGATAAGGATCTTAGGAACTTAATCCATCAAAAAATCGCATAGATCTTAGCTAAAGTTCAAACCATTCCTCAAGCTAAGTAAGGTTGTACCAAAATTGGGTACAACTTAAGAACTTAAGTTATGACTTGCTCGTGGGTTAGAGATGACTAAGATGACTCTAGATGAGTTCTCACATATCACAGCAAGCACAAGCACACAAAGTTTCAAGTCTAAAACTCTAGAATCAAGATATCTCTAGAAAGGCTCCAAATCAAAACCAAAATTAGGCAACCTCCAAGATCTTGCTATAGCTAGTCCCTAGATGGATGGTATATGATCCTGCTACACATCTTTGGAACCAATAAGATCAAGAGGAAAGAAAAAAGGGCAAAAACAACAACCAAAACAAGTGCAAAACCAACAAGATAAAAAACATACCGTGTAGAATAAACAAGATTGATATATTGCATCTTGTAGATTAAGGTTTTACAGCCACCATGGAGGACAAATCTCTCTCTCCCAAGAGCACTTACCCAAAACCCTAAAGAATGAGTGGTTGGTTGTTTGTCCCTTTGGCCTCCTTGCTTTCCCTAGCCACCAACTTCTCCCATTCAGTTAGATGGAGCAACTAATCCACATATAACCCTAATAGATACTACCCATTAGCACAACCAAAAAATCCATTAACCCCACACATATTGTTACAGCTGGAGCGTAGAATAACTTATTTTGCGCTAAGTATAGAATATATATTCTATATGACTTAGTTGAAAAAAAAATTCATTGGAGCCCTTTATATACACAAATTAAAAGGAAACCGTGATGAAATTTGGGAACCATAAAAAATTCATCAGAGCCCTTTATATATATTTGAATCATAATTGATAATACTTAAATCATAATTAAATTAGTATGGAATTGAAAGGAAGTAAACATGCTAAAGTTGACAGCCCTCGAAGTTCTATCTAAATCTAGTTAAAATTGATGCAAGTTTTCTATGAACAGGTTGATGACTAGTTGTTAGCTAATTTTAGCTCAAGTAGGTTAGCTCAACTCTTTTTTTCTTGGGTAGCTAACTCAGCCAAAAATATTATTTGGATCGATTAGATGTGTTACTTGGGTTTAGAAGTAGAATAACATAAATCGGGAGGGTTAGTTATGGATTAGCTTATTCTATATTTTTTGTTATCCGCTTGGCATTACGATGGCTTTTTGAAAAGCATTTATTTATTTGCACTCTTAGGTGTAACAATTAGTTGAAAACATTTTCTTTGGAGTTGTAACAGTAATTTTTGTTATCCGCTTGGCATTATGATGGCTTTTTCAAAAGCATTTATTTATTTGCACTTTTTGATGTAACAATTAGTCCAAAACATTTTCTTTAGAGTTGTAACAGTAAAATGTTGCCGGGATTAGTAAAGATTTCCCAAACCAACTAGATTCCACGACGCGACATTTAATCTTGAATTTAGGGTTAAAAGCTTTGATTCTGCTAGCAGCAGCTGATGCCTCCTTTGGCACAACGCTCGTTTCAGATGCCTTGGCAGCATTTCTAGTACGGCTCTCCCTCCTGCCCTTGGATGATCCATCTTCCGCTTCACTGTCAGAGAAGACGTCATCTTTATCATTGCTGCCAGCTCCTTTGTTGGACTCTGCAGGTGCAGCATTATTTTCTTTTTCAACGGTGTTTGTGGAGGAATCAGCATGATACTTATTGTCAGCGGATTCAGCAGCTGGTTTTGGTTTTGGTTGTTGTGAACCGTCATAGTCTACCATAACGACCTCGACCTAGAAGGCTCGAACCCAGGTGATGGTAACTCTCTGATTATAATAAATAGTCGGTTAGTCTGAACAAATTACAAAATAACAGCAATAGCTCAGTAACCACCAACGGAAGATGCAAGCCTTAGACAAGTAACGCATCATTGGTGCAATATCTTTTTTCATCACCTACTTGTAATGAATTGTTTCCCTTCAAAGCGACAGGGAAAAAACATGTATCAAGTTTGCCACAAATCAAACTAGAGCCCATGCAACAAGGTTGTCACGGCGCTCTGGTAAGTCGCGGCGAGCCCGGAGTGCCTGGACGTCTAGTAGACTAGGCGCCTATCATGGCGACACAAATTGTATTCTGTAACGGTGACACAAATCCATCTGTGTAACAAGCCAACAGGACGATGCACAGGGAAACACTGTAGCAAACCCTTTTTGGTGACTTCCATTGTATTTTCTCTATGCTATAGTGTTCACTACAATGCCTAACAGTATTTGCTACAGTGTTCTATGCCCCGTGTTGGTACCTCATTCACTTGTTACACAAACCCATTGGTGCCTCCGTGACAATAGAATTTTTTGTGAGGTGGAGACGACCGGTTGCGACTGGAAGACAACTACGATGGCTCCAGGTGGCAGCCAGCCGGATTCAACGCGGAGGAGGCCGGATCCGGGTGGGGTGAGACCGGAGGCCATGAGATGGCGACGGAAAAGCGACAATGATGCAGATCCCACCAAATCCAATGACGAGCTAGGAGGCGGCAGCCAGAAGGCTGGCTGTCGACAACCGGATCCAGTAGAGGCAGTGGACAGCCCGAAGAGGCGCAAGCAGTCGGCGACATAGCCGCCTCCGAGAGTGGAGATTGATCCTTCCGGGGGCAGCAACAGCGAAAGAGAATGAAGGTTAGGATTTGAACCTTTCTCTGATACCATGTTAATGGAAGAATGAACATATAAAGGTTAGTTGCATTGATCTTAGCCTAAAAGGCTATATATATAGTACATAAGACACAAGGCTAAACCTTAAACACTAGGAAATACCACAAATACCCTATACCTTTAACAAATGTATCAGAAGTCAGAAGTCTATGACTCAGAAGAGAACAACCAACTCAGGATAGTTAAGGAATTTCATGGGCAATTGGTTAGATACATTGCGGACGAACGGGTGGGAAAGGTAGCTCTTGGAGTTTGTATTAATACAGCTAACTATCATCATACTGGCACTCGATGCACACTTTCTGGTTGCTATCATTTTTCAGTGCGGCTCTTGGAGTTTGTATTAATACGGCTAGCTATCATCATACTGGCACTCGATGCACATTTTCTGGTTGCTATCATTTTTTAGTATTGTATTCCTACTCAAAACATTTAAAACACTGCATATGAAATTTTACACGATAAGTACTCAAGCTGCACGATAATAAACAGTGATTTTGATCAATATGATGTACATCAAGGCAAGATCTGCATTTACGACTCATGTGTCTCCCGTGGATGCCAGATCAACTTTCATCAGATTAATACTGTTATCTATTTGCCAATGCTCTCTTTGGACCAGTCTTATATAGTAAAGTTTGGAAACGCAAAAGAGAACTTAGCCACATTAAATTTGGATACTTAGTGGTGCGCTTTGTGGTATAGTTTGATGTTAGTTCTCGACAAACAAATCCATATGAATAAAATCAAATATGAAATAACAGCTACCATGTCAAAATCATCAAGATCAGTTGGATTCAAAGTCACCCTGTTCTCCATCATTGTTGTATTTAGCCACCTAAAGAAGGTGAACAACTCGAACAAAGAATTAAGACAATGATTTCTTTCCAGTTTCCAATGTAAAATTTTGACGCCATCCAATCTAAATTATATATACATCCAATCTAAATTTTGACGCTACCTCTGTTAATCCAGGCTCCCCGGGCAATGCAAAAACTAAAATCCCCTTCTTTGGTGCACTAAACCAGAAATCTTCTGGCTGAAAATATGATAGTAAGGTTAATTTCCAGAGATCACAGAGGAATAACATCCACACGTTTAGCACAAGAGTCAAAGATCTACAGTATAAGAAAGCTTCCATAGGTCATATGTCATGGTGTGCCTATGGTAAGGGCCCTTAGGCCTGATCGAGGTGTCCCTGGACCCAAGTGGTATGACGGTGCCACTGACCGGCAGCCGCACCACAAGGAAAGGAGAAAAGGGCGAAGACTAAAAACACTATTTATTTCTTGCTTACTAAAAAGAGATGACAATGCCATGCTTATATAAAGCCTATCATCTAACAATCTAATATTATCTTTCCAAGTAATAAAGATAATCTTCCTAGTAGATAAGACCATATTCTATCAATAACTTAATAGATAAGGAATCCCGGACGGCCCTAGCTATTGTGGCTGCTGCCCTCCGGAGTGCCATCACATAGGCCCTAATGGGCTGCACGTGACATCATATCATAGGTGGCAGAAAAATAACAGAGCTTGAAATATTTTTCATGTTTTCGGTACTTTGTTTTAGGGGGAACAGAAAGGCGAACCCAACTAAACTATATTAAAGAAAACCTGAAACAAAGAAAAAGAAAAATAAAGAGAAAAGAAAGTAGGCTGCTCAAACAGCAACATTCACATTCCAAACGGGATCTTTCTTTCTAGCATTGCTAGTTCCCACGAGGCAAAACCCAGAGAAACGTCAATCTTTCAGCATGCATCAATTTTCCAGACAGATCTAAAAGTGGAAGTTAGCATATCTCCTGAAAGAAACACCATACACTTTTCGTGTAATATTCACTGGATCTCAAAAGTATGTCCATTTGTCATCAGGAGAGATGTCTAGGGGGAAAACATGGACAATCATGATATGTAAATCCTGAAACTCTTGTGACACAATTTCTGTTAGCAGTTGGACAATAGCCTCAAGATAGATATGCTACCTTGGTAATCCTAAGTGTTTGTGGCCTGGGTTCAAAGCTCGGGTCAAACAGGGGGTAAAAACCTTTTTCCGGCAAAGAGAAAAAGCCTCAAGAAAGCTCCTGCATAGTTAAGATTGCATGTTCCCTCAAAAAATTTAAAAAAAGGTTAAGATGTAATGCACTGAAGCTATCATATTTAGCGAATGAGAAGAGCTGAGGATAATCGATTGGCAATACACCACATAGCCATGAATCAGACTAGAACACAATCTGCCACTTCAAAGTTCATCCTTTTCAATGCCTTTTGTAATTATTTATCTGCTTAAGGGCAGACTACCACCAAAACAATCCCTTTCTACTAATCGCATTACAGAATTGGAACAATAATGCTGCCATAAAAACTGCACCTATGGAATAGCTTCTTTGTTGCTTATATCTATAGAGGAAAATGGGAAGCAATGCAATGTTTTCCTTTTTATATTTATCTTCTTTTTTTTAAAGCAAGCAATATGCCATATCCACATGAATACAACAATGTATTGGCCCTGAATAAGTTGGCCCCTGGGACTGCTTCAAGCTATAGACTAAGCTACTATTTGAAAAGGATAGCCTGCCAGCAAGAGGGGATATTTGTTTATTTAGCATTGAATCATGAATACATCAAAAAAACATTTGTCAATATGTGGGCGCCATTACAAACTATACAAAACAGGCATCAAAGTAGACAGAATTTGGCTGCATAGGAATTGAGATATATATAGGGCCAAAGGCTGTAACGTAAAAGGTAAGCAATAAGAAACCAGGGTTCAGTTTCCCGGCAGTTACCGGCCGGTAACCGCCAGTTACCGTTCATCCCAGCTGTGACCGGGATGAAAATAACTGGCCGAAATTCAAAATTCAAAAAATTGAATTTGTAGATATTTGAATGGGTTCCAGGGGGCATTGTAGATACATTGGATGCTTAAGCATTTGGTTAGGAACATGTCGTGCCCATGGGGCATGATAAAGTAGTCTTTTTGTCCGTTGCATGTGAAGGAAGTTGTTCTCTGCATGTGGGGGGAGAAAAGGTAGCAGGCTGCAGCAGTGCATCACATTATTGGGACTCTGAGAGCAGCAGGAAAGCAGGAGGGAGAGGAGAGAGCCGCGGCGGCGGCCGCAGAGCAGCAACAGCCACCAGCAGCGGTAGAGCAGCAGCAGCCAAGCAGCAGCAGGAGCAGGGAAGCAGCAGCAGACAGCAGCAGCCATTCTGAGACGTCTCGATTGTTGTGGTGAGAGGCTTTTGAAACTATTTCATGCCACTGCTAAAAAGTAGATTTAATTAGCTCAGATTACAATGGGGAACTTACAGTGTCCGTGCCATAATACTGCACTATGTTTTCATGCTTACATTGGCTTAGGAACTTTATTTCCTGAAACAAATGGAAATAAGTCAGCATGCAGCAGTTGTACCTTATGAACTTTAGTTTGTGCCTTATGCACGAAAAATTTAGATTTGTGCCTTATTGATACAAGTTTTTGTTGCTGCATGATATTGTAATTGATGGCTGGTAAAAGTATCAATGTTTGGGACCATGAAGAGAGACTAGGAGGTGCTGGTTGGAAGTGCAGATATTGTAAGCTTACGAAGTCAAACGGAGGTATGACATGCCTGAAAGAACATCTTGCTGGGAAGCACGGGGATGTTATTCCTTGCAGTGGGGTTCCAACGGAAGTGAGAAGGCTCATGCTAGCAAGTATATAAGAAACGAAGGCCAAGAGGAAATCTGATAGATAAGTCTTGTGTTAGACAAGTCTTGTGCACATGGTGTACATGGTGCATTTCTTTTTGCTTTTTGCTTTAGCATCTAGGACTTGCTTTTGCTTTAGCATCTAGGACTTGCTTTTGCTTTAGCAGCTTTTACTTTAGCATCTAGGACTCGCCTTTTTGTTTTAGCAGCTTTTTCTTTTAGCATCTTGGACTAGCTTTAGGACAGCATCTTGGACTAGTCTTAGGATAGCATCTTGGCATATGCTTGGCTGACTAGCAGCCTATAAATATGTATCTCCAACCCCTCAGGTTGGTATGGCATTGTGTGAAGAAATAACAAGCTAGAAAATTGCCCCATCTCCAAGTGTCATCCTCTCCATGAGAGTAAGGATCTTGCTATCACCAAGAGCAAGAGTCCAGCGAGTAACAAGTGGTATCAGAGCCTTAGTATCCTGTAGCCTGAGCATCTCCTGCTCATCTCCTTCCCCGGCCTCACAGCAGCCCCAGCCGGTAGCAGCAGCAGCTCCGGCTGTCCCCGCTCACTCCTCTCCGGAGACGGGCAGCAGCTCGTCAGAAGCAGCCCTCTCTCCACGCAGCACCCCCCCAGTAGCGCGCCATGTCCGCAGGGCAATCTCAGCGCTCGGTCGCCTCGAGCACGAGGCGTCAGCAGACGGCCGAGCTCGTCGCGGCAGAGCAGCGCGAGCGAGCGGCGGCAGAGACCGCTGCGGCGGCGGAAAGGGCGTCAAGGCTGGCAGCGGCGGAGCTGGCAGCAGCCAGAGCGGAGGTGGAAGCAGCGGCGGCGGCAGATGCAGCGCGTGCGGCAGCAGCAGAGGTCAAAGCTCTGCGCGGCAGCAACAGCAGCTCCGGCTCTGTTGATGACAGCGCCGACGCGGACCCTCAGCTGCTGGAGAAGGAGGCAGCGCAAGGGCGAACGGCGCAATGGGCAGCCGCGCACGCCCACGAGCGCGGCGGCAGCCCAGACAGGCGTGGACGCGCCGGCGGCGCTCCTGAAGGAGGCGCACACGGCGGTGGCGCTCCTGGAGGAGGCATGCACGGCGGCGGCGTACGGGTCGACGGAGAGCGCGGCCCTCACAGGCAACGCGGCTCTCTCTCCCCGGTTCGGTACCGTGGTCACCACGAGTACCAGGCTGTCGTCAGGGACGTCGGCCCCGGCGGCGGGTGGCCTACCCTCACCAAGACCAACTATGTCGAGTGGGCTGCGGTGATGAGGGTAAAGCTCCAGGTGCGGCATATGTGGGATGCAGTCCGGTACGGCGACGTCGACTACGACCAGGATCGACGGGCGCTGGATGCTCTCATCGCTGCAGTCCCGCCCGAGATGCAGTTCTCGCTTACCAACAAGCGGACTGCCAAAGAGGCTTGGGACGCCATCGCTGCAACACGCATCGGCAGCGACTGCGCCCGCAAGTCTACACTGCAGGCACTACGCACGGAGTGGGAGCACCTGGCCTTCAAGCCAGGTGAGGACGTTGATGACTTTGCTCTCCGTCTCAACACTCTGTTGCACAAGTTGGTGCAGTTCGGCGACGACACCTACGGCGAGGAGAGAGCTGTGGAGAAGCTCTTCCGCTGCATCCCCGAGAAGTACAAGCAGATGGCTCGCTCGATCGGGTCTCTGCTGGACCTCTCCACGATGACCATCGAGGAGGCGTTGGGTCGCCTCAAGGTCGTCGACATCGATGAGCCACAGAGCCTCTCGGGACCCGTCACCATTGGCGGGAAGCTCCTCCTCACTCGGGAGCAGTGGGCTGCCGGTCAAGGTGACAGGAAGAAGGGGGAGCCTTCTTCCACGACAGGCGGCCGCAAGCATGGCAAGCGCGGCAAGCCGCGCAAAGACGCCCAGGCAGGGGCGCGAGGAGGCGCCCAGGGCGGCGATGCTGGCAAGCAAAAGCCGGCACGAGACGACTCTTGCCACAACTGCGGCAAGCTTGGTCATTAGGCCAAGGATTGTCGACAGCCACGACGCGGCCAGGCCCACGTCGCGCAAGCGGAGGAGGAGCAGCCGGTCCTGTTCATTGCTCATGCGAGCATCGAACTACCTCCAGCGGCACCGGCCGCAGTGGCTCTACTCCACCTTGACGAGCCAAAAGCACACGCCCTCCTCGGCGACAGTTCCGGCAATGACAAGACCGACGGGTGGTGCCTCGACACCGGTGCCACCCACCACATGACCGGGCGGCGGGAGTTCTTCTCCGAGCTCGACTCGGGCGTTCGAGGCACCGTCAAGTTCGGCGATGCCTCCGCCGTGGAGATCAAGGGCGTCGGCTCTGTCGTCTTCGTCGCCAAGACTGGCGAGCACCGGCTGCTCACCGGCGTCTACTACATCCCCGATCTGTGGAACTCCATCAGCTTGGGACAGCTGGATGAGAACGGCTCGCGTGTCGAGATCGAGCACGGGGTGCTGCGGATTTGGGATCTTCGACGCCGCCTTCTTGCCAAGGTAACCAGAGGCGCAAATCGACTCTACACTCTTCACGTGCAGGTGGCACAACCCCTCTGTCTCGCTGCTCGTCGGGACGACGAGGCGTGGCAGTGGCACGAGCGCTTTGGGCACCTTCACTTCGAGGCCCTGAAGCGGCTCAGTGCCACGGAAATGGTGCGAGGCCTGCCGTGCCTTGACCATGTGGAGCAGCTCTGCGACGTCTGCGTGTTGACGAAGCAGAGGCGACTCCCCTTTCCCCAGCAGGCGAGTTTCCGAGCCAAGGAGAGGCTCGAGCTCGTGCACGGGGACTTGTGTGGCCCGGTGACACCGACCACACCGGGAGGACGACGCTACTTCCTGCTGCTCGTCGACGACCTCTCCCATTACATGTGGGTGATGGTCCTCGGCAGCAAGGGAGAGGCTGCGGACGCCATCAGGCGCACGCAGGCTGCTGCGGAGGCGGAGTGCGGCCGCAAGCTGCGCGTGCTGCGCACAGACAACGGCGGCGAATTCACGGCGGCTGAATTCACGTCGTACTGCGCTGATGAGGGCATTCAGCGCCACTACTCCGCGCCGTACAGCCCGCAGCAGAACGACGTCGTCGAGCGGCGCAACCAGACGGTTGTGGGGATGGCTCGGGCCCTCCTCAAGCAGAGGGGGATGCCGGCTGTCTTCTGGGGAGAGGCGGTGGTGACGGCCGTCTACATCCTCAACCGCTCGCCTACCAAGGTGCTCGACGGCAGGACGCCGTACGAGGCTTGGCATGGGCGCAAGCCGGCGGTCTCCCACTTGCGGGTCTTCGGCTCCCTCGCGTTCGCCAAGGAGCTTGGCCACATCGGCAAGCTCGACGACAGGAGCACTCCGGGAGTGTTCATTGGCTACGCGGAGGGCTCGAAGGCCTACCGCATCCTCAACCCTGTCACACAGCGCGTCCGCATCTCGCGTGACGCTGTGTTCGACGAAGGGCGAGGCTGGACGTGGGACAAGGCGGTGGACGACGGTTCGGCCTCGACTCCCAGGGACTTTGTTGTCGACTACGTCCACTTCGAGAGAGCCGGGGGAGCTAGCAGCTCGTCTTCACCGAGCTCGTCCACCTCGACGCCTTGCTCGCCACCAGCTCCGGCGAGTGCTCCACCACCTTCGGCACCGGCTACGCCCCACTCTCCCGCACCGGCTCACCACTCTCCTGCACCGGCGGCCACACCACCAGGATCGGCCCCAACAGCTTCGGCCCACGACGAGCAGCGCACGGTGGAGTTCGCCACTCCGCTGTCCAACGACGAGGATCGCATCGACGCCTACCACGGCGGCGAGCCTCTGCGCTACCGTACCGTGGACGACCTCCTCGGCGAGCAGCCGGTCCCTGGACTGGCGCAGCGCGACTTCGAGGCGGAGCTGCACCTCACACAGGACGACGGCGAGCCTCGTTCCTTCGCCGAGGCGGAGAGAAACGCGGCATGGCGTGCCACGATGCAGGAGGAGATGAACGCCGTCGAATGGAACCGGACGTGGGAGCTGGCGAATCTTCCAGCCAGTCACCGCGCGATCACCCTTAAGTGGGTGTTCAAGCTGAAGCGGGATGAAGCCGGCGCCATCGTCAAGCACAAGGCTCGCTTGGTGGCACGAGGCTTCGTGCAGCAGGAGGGGGTCGACTTCGATGACGCCTTCGCACCCGTCGCACGGATGGAGTCCGTGCGACTCCTCCTTGCGCTAGCTGCTCAGGAAGGCTGGCGTGTTCATCACATGGATGTCAAGTCGGCATTTCTTAACGGCGACTTGAAGGAGGAGGTCTACGTGCATCAGCCGCCGGGATTTGCGATCCCCGGCAAGGAGGGCAAGGTGCTCCGCCTGCGCAAGGCCCTCTATGGCTTGCGACAGGCACCGAGGGCGTGGAACGCCAAGTTGGACTCCACGATGAAAGGAATGGGCTTCGAGCAAAGTCCGCACGAGGCGGCCATCTACCGGCGGGGCAATGGAGAAAATGCCCTGCTGGTGGATGTCTACGTCGACGACTTGGTGATCACTGGCACCAAGGATGCGGAGGTGGCGGCATTCAAGGAAGAGATGAAGGCCACCTTCCAAATGAGTGACCTGGGGTCTCTCTCCTTCTACTTAGGGATCGAGGTGCACCAGGATGATTCCGGGATCACGCTTCAACAGACCGCCTACGCCAAGCGCGTCGTTGAGCTAGCTGGGCTCACCGACTGCAACCCAGCTCTCACTCCAATGGAGGAGAGGCTGAAGCTGAGCCGCGACAGCACGACGGAGGAGGTGAACGCTACGCAGTACCGGCGTCTTGTGGGGAGCCTTCGTTACCTCGCCCACACACGACCGGACTTGGCATTCTCCGTCGGCTACGTTAGTCGGTTCATGCAACGACCGACGACGGAGCATCAGCAGGCTGTGAAGAGGATCATCCGCTACGTTGCGGGGACTCTTGACCACGGCCTCCATTACCCGAGGTGTCCCGGCGCGGCACACTTCGTCGGGTACAGCGACAGTGACCACGCGGGTGATATCGACACCAGCAAGAGCACAAGCGGAATTCTCTTCTTCCTCGGCAAGTGTCTCGTTCACTAGCAGTCAATCAAGCAGCAGGTGGTGGCCCTGTCCAGCTGTGAGGCCGAGTACATAGCGGCTTCCACCGCTTCGACTCAGGCACTCTGGCTCGCTCGACTGCTTGGTGATCTCCTCGGCAGGGACACTGAAGCAGTGGAGCTCAGGGTGGACAGCAAGTCCGCTCTAGCCCTGGCAAAGAACCCCGTTTTTCATGAACAGAGCAAGCACATCCGGGTGAAGTACCATTTCATCCGAGGCTGCTTGGATGAAGGAAGCATCAAGGCAAGCTACATCAACACCACGGATCAGCTTGCGGATCTGCTCACCAAGCCTCTTGGAAGGATCAAGTTCCTTGAGCTCTGCTCCAAGATCAGGATGGTTCAACTCTCCCACAAGACGACGCACAAGACTTAGGGGGAGAATGATAGATAAGTCTTGTGTTAGACAAGTCTTGTGCACATGGTGTACATGGTGCATTTCTTTTTGCTTTTTGCTTTTTGCTTTAGCATCTAGGACTTGCTTTTGCTTTAGCATCTAGGACTTGCTTTTGCTTTAGCAGCTTTTACTTTAGCATCTAGGACTCGCCTTTTTGCTTTAGCAGCTTTTTCTTTTAGCATCTTGGATTAGCTTTAGGACAGCATCTTGGACTAGTCTTAGGATAGCATCTTGGCATATGCTTGGCTGACTAGCAGCCTATAAATATGTATCTCCAACCCCTCAGGTTGGTATGGCATTGTGTGAAGAAATAACAAGCTAGAAAATTGCCCCATCTCCAAGTGTCATCCTCTCCATGAGAGTAAGGATCTTGCTATCACCAAGAGCAAGAGTCCAGCGAGTAACAAAATCTATTAGAGATGAGCGCCTGAGAATGGAGCAAGTTGCTTCAGAGCCCGTAGCGCGTGGTCCATCACGTGAAGATGTCTTTGATGAGAATGGCGCCATTTCCTGAAGCGTATACCGACTCAGGTCATATATATCTCTCACTCTCTACTGTCTAATGGCCCCATCTCCCGAGTCCCGTCTCTCTACTCCTCGCTCCCCCCGACTCTCCCGTCTCTCGGACTCTCCGTCTTCCCCGACTTCCTCTCTCTCGGACTCTCCGTCTCCCCCGTCCGTCGACTCCTCTCCCCGCCGCCGCCTCCCCCGTCCGCCGCATCCTCTCCCCGCCGCCGCCTCTCCCCATCGCCGCCTCCCCTTGCCTCCTCCCCCCACCGCCTCCAGCTCCCCGCGCCCGATCTGCTAATCCTAGCCACTGTCGCCGGCAGGAGGGAGGGAGGCGGCGCAGGTGGAGGCGCTGTCACCGGCGGGAGGGAGGGAGGCGGCGCGGCCGGAGAAGATAGGGGCGGACGGCGTACAGGGCCGGTCCTGGGATTTTAGGGGTCCGGGGCGAAACTAGAAATAGGAGGCCTAGTATAGATATCTAAATATAAATCTACATACACACATATATATGTATCTAATTTTACCAACAAATACTTAAAATGCGTTATGTATTAAAGAAAAATTCATATCAAAGAGTTTATAGATATTACCATAAAAATTTCTTCTAACATTTCTAGATACGAAGTCATTGATGATGGTGTTGATATCAATCTCATCCAATAATATATTCTTAATACATAAAGTTGCCAAACCGTTTAACCTCTCTTGAGACATTGTTGACCTTAAATGATTCTTCAACAATTTCAACTTTGAAAAGCTTCTTTCAGCTGATGCCACAGTCACAGGCATAGTAAATAAAATCCGATAAGCAATAGAAATATTAGGATAACAATCCGCTTCTCTGACAAACTCAAAGATCTCCATAGCAGACATTGGTTTATCTGATAAAGTCAATTGCATAACACTTAACTCAGAAATTAGATCATTTAACTCAACATCAGATGAACCATCTAGAGAGAAAGTTTTTGCAAATTTTATACAACATTCTTTTAATTCAGTTCGATCCAATGACTTCAATGTTGTTGAACTCATTAAAAATCCAAATATACTTCCGAATGTTTGGAGTTCTTGAAATCTACTTTTCAATGAAATCTACTCATAGACGGATAGTATACATAGTATATATACTATGTATATGGGGGATTGGGGGCCCCTGAATTTTGGGGGCCCGGTGCGGCCTACCCCGCTCACCCCCCCCCCCTCAGGGCCGGGCTTGACGGCGTACCTAGGCAAGGCGAGGCGATCCTCCCCGGCGTCTCCTCCCCGGCGCCTGGACGCCAAAGGCGTCGCCTGACAAGGCGACGCCGTGACAACCATGACTGAGAACCATGGTTGTCACGGCGTCGCCTAGGCGTTGCCTAGGCGACGCCAAGTCGTCCCGGCGGCCGGAGGCGGACGCCACGGCTGGTCGCCTCGCCTTGTCCCGCTGTTGATGCCGATTTTGGCCTGCTCCCGCCGCCGGCGTCGATCTCCAGCCTGCTTCTGCCGCCGGCGTCGATCTCCAGCGGCGCAGGGTGGGGAGGCGGCGGGGAGAGCTCGGGCGCTGGGAGGGGACGCGGCGGGGAGAGCTCGGGAGCGGGGAGGGGAGGCGGCGGGGAGAGCTCGGGCGCAGGGAGGGGAGGATGCGGCGGACGGGGGAGGCGGCGGACTGGCTGGCGGCGGCTAGGGTTAGGAGATCCGGCGAGGGGAGCTGGAGGCGGTGGGGGGAGGCGAGGGGAGAAGGCGCCGGGGAGAGGAGGCGGCGACGGAGAGAGGATGCGGCGGGGAGAGGAGGTGGCGGCGGAGAGAGGATGCGCCGGGGAGAGGAGGCGGCGGCGGGGAGAGGAGTCGGCATGGGAGAGAGATGAAGTCGGGAGAGACGGGAGTCGAGTCGAGAGAAGAGTCGAGACGGGCGAGTGAGTCGCGAGTGAGTCATGGGACCACTTTAAAGACACAGGAGAGAGCGAGAGACACAGGGGACAGGATCGGGCGCTCGCCTAGGCGTCGCCGCGGCGTCGCCTAGGCGTCCAGGCGCTCCTCGCTCGCCGTGGTCGCCAACTTCGCCGTGACAACCATGCTGAGAACCTCATGTTGAAGGACATTGACCAGTTCAACGAGGTTACTGCAGTTGTTAAGGCGACCAAGAGGATTTGTCGGTTCCTATACAAGACTCTTCTTCCTACGCATCATATGGTAGCTCATACTCTTTGCCGACTTATGGGCGTCGAGATGCCAACCTACTATCTTCTGCTGATGATTTTCATTCGTCCTCGGACATCTCTTATCCTCCCAATACAAGAATTGTTTACCAGCGGGCGGAACTTGCATACTACCAACAAATTTATAATCATTGGGTACAACATGCCCATCCCACACACTTGGGATCAATATAAAGCCCACCTGACTCATTCTGAAGGACTTGTCCTCATTGATAACAATGAGTACATTGCACAACTTTCGCATTTCTCAATAATGTATTGGTACGAATTGATCCTCCATTAGTGTTTTCACTTTTTAGTATACTACTCAAGTTAGCATTCATTACTATTAACTTGTGTTTTTATTATTTCAGATGTAACACGACACTACGACGAGATGGCTTCACCACATGGTTAAGACTCAAGACTCAAGAGCTAAGACTCAAGATAGTAAGGACCAATTTTTATGTACAACTTCATTAAATACTTCATTAAATATTTTTCAGTCTTCATAATTCATTCCACCGGTTTATCCGGTTTTTCCACCAATATTTCCGATAACCGACCGGTTACCAGTCCGGTTACAGGTCTCCTCTCGCCCCGCGCAAAAAATTCATTTGGCAAAATTTAACCGGTTTTTATCCGGGATTTCCGGTAACTGGCCGGTTACCAGTACCGCCCGGCGGCCGGGATTTACCCCGGTTCTGGTTTTTCGATCCTTGTAAGAAACAATATTCTTCTCCTAAGTTCTGAAAGGCAACCTGGCCGGTAAAAATCCCAGACAGGAGCCGACTTTCCGTTACCCTTTGCGATTGCTTCCCATTGCCTAACGTCATCTACTACCTCCCCTCACTGTCCACCGTAAACCCCCATAAAAATACGCCCACAACACACGCACCCTACCCTCGCTCCCATCATGCGCACGTATCTCTCCCTCACTTTCCCCACCGCTCGCGCCCTCCTTCTTAAAAGATACTTTTTTCAGCTACTACTATTCATTTTCAATCAAAAGGTATAAGCCGCAGCCAAAAGCCATCAGCAAAAGCTAACACGAACGCCCCCTTAGTTATTAATGTGAATAAGTCATCAACTGTTCTCACACTGGTAAATGTCCTTCAAAAGTTATTCCTGTCTCGTTTTCAGAGGACAAGCTGGCAAACAGTAGGCTACATTGAAGATAACTCATTTTTCCTCAAGAAAGGTAACCCCTACTCATATTATCAAGTCAATGAAGTGTGGTCAATGTACCACGGACTGTATGGATGCATCAACAGGCAAACAAGAACCAACAGATCTGTAAGTCACTACCAAAAACCTTAAATGTGTTGTCCATGTAGCATATATGTTAAGAATCTCAATAGAAAGTGAAAGCTACCTTGTGGTGCATTTCAAAGAACCTGATGACTTCCTGCATGTGGTTGCGGTAGAAGCCCTGCAATTGAAGTATCAACTTGTTTTTTTTCTAGAGACAAATAAAAAGGAGAAAATTGTCAGTAAACTTTGAAGTCTTGTTGGTGCACTGACCTCAAAATATCCAAAAAGTCCTGAGCTCAAATCACCAGCAGGAAAACCCATAGCAATTATGTTCTCTGTAATATATGTCATATCTAAATCAAATCCTCCTTCCTGTCATAGGAAAAAAACAGATCAACAGCTGTTGTCCTTGATATTAGATATACCAAGACTAAACAAGTAAGAGACCATCCTGCCTATTGTTTGCCATAAAATTTCTTACGAAGGTGTTGAAAACAACAATACACTTCCAAGGATAAAAAAAAACTAAAATTTCTTAAGAAGGTGTTGAAAACAAGAATAAACTTCCAAGGATCAAAAAAACTAACACACATTGCTCTGGAATTAGTACAAACATTTGACCCCTCTCTCAAATTCGCACTGCTTGTTGTCCTTGACATTATATCAAAGTAACACAGAACTGATGACTTACTATCATCATAAGGCATTAAACATGATCACCAAACAACATATAAACACACAAATGTGAATATTTTTTTTGATAAACATGACTGATGTGAGAAGATGCATGTCAAATATGAAAAGATAAACTAATATACAGAGCTAAAAACTATTGACATGGATGGATTCTCACACAAGACATATTATGCATAAGCTTTTCCAAGACAATGTTCTGATCAGATCCCGTAAGTGAGTGGTGGAAAGCTGAACAAAATTGCTATTCAATCAGAGAAGGCAACACATGAATGGTTGTGTCCTGATCATGCTACACAATAAGAGCTGAACAAGAGGAGAAAGGGATCTGAAGATGTAAAAGTCCAGTCAAGCTTGAGATAACAAGCACACGCAAATGTACCTGATATTGACTTATATTTTGTGAGACCATGTGGTGAGCCTTGACTTGCACTGCCTTAACAGCGTTCTTAATCCACAATGCCTTTTGTCAAAGAACCAAGAACACCAGGTTGTGCCATTGTTGGGGTGGTACTTACTTCAGCACTCTTATCTTGCTGTGGAGCTTTTGGAGACAAGCGCAATCCAAGGCTACTCATGAGGAGGGAAAAGGTTTTTTTTTCCTGTTGATGATTCTTGACCTGAAGAAGGCTGAGGGATTTTGAGGTTTTTAGCCCAGGAGGATAAGCCAGATGTAGATAATATGGATGATGGCACCTCGCATCCTGCAGCACCTTGTGTGGAAGCAGCAGTTGGAGCATGAGATGATGAAGGAACAACAGGGTCTGTACTGGCAACCTGAGTGGAAGAATCATTTGATGTGGCCTGAGGAACAGGATCAGTAGTACTAACAAGAGGAGAAGCAGCTCAATCTTGGCTGTCCATATGAGTTGTGGGCAGCGGAAGAGATGGCTTGACCTGTTGGTCTTCCATGATTGACAAACAGATGGTCTTCCATGATTGACAAACAGAGTTAATTAATCTCAAAGAGTAGAAACACAAGCAACATCTGCAAGATCATCATATATGGATATTAGAAAGGCAATTCAATCCACAAGTACTAAAATAGTCCGTGAAGCAGTGGGGTTCCCTGCTCCATAGACGTGATTGCAAACAATGAATAATGCGGATGAATCCTTAAAATGTCTTGTCCTCTACTTTCAATTGCATAACTTTTATTTACAGAGAATGTGAATGCTACTTCAATTTCCACATTATTAACCAATATGGAAGACATCATTTTGATCAATAAGCAATGCAATATCAACACTTGTATAAAACAGTATGTGATGCGTCTGACAACAACAATACATGACACTTTGGCATAACTTTCAGCTTACCGCTATCACCAACGATAGTTACTAGTAGGAATGTAGGATAGGATGCAAAACCACAGGAATACCTAAGTGAGCTGTTCGACATGCAGCCACCATTGTGGGAGTGTGGGGAAACAAACCAGTTCACTTGAACAGCAAGCATGAATGGGGAATGACCAAACTACAACAGACCTACCAACATCTATCATATTTCCAACTAATACAACATCTGTCATATTTCCAACTAATACAACATCTATCATATATCCAACTAATATATTTATCTAACACATATCAATGTTCACTAATACCAACATCTATCACAGATCCAACCACATACTCATAGTCATTTGAGCGATTTGGGTTCCATACCTTCAGTTTGGGGGAGGAGGACACACCCAGGGTGAGGGAGAGGAGGAAGACAAGTGGATCCAGTCGCGGATGCAGGGGATCCCGTCGCTGCCACCGGACCGGCCTCCCGTCGCAGCCCTCGTCCCCGCGGTCTCCCGGTCACCGTTCTCCTCGCCTTCCCCTCGTTGCCGCCGTCGCGGTCCTCGTCGCCTTCTTCCCCTCGTCCCTGCGGTTGCGGACCTCGTCGCGTTACCTTCGCCCCCGCGGTCGCCGGTCTCCTTGCTAATGTTAATTCCACCGTAGTTTATAAAATAGATAGAACTTTGAAGCTAATTTTCTGTTGTTTATCACTATTATATCTATATAGCTAGGTATATCCCTCCCTATTACGAGCGGGGGAAACGCTGCGCCCCCGCTCGGCCACGTCGCCCCGCCCGCGCGCTCCGGCCGGCGCGTGGCGGGGGGTTTTGCGTACGGCCGGTAATATTTTTTCTATTTTAGCTTTTTTAAAAAAAATATATTCACATTTAGACCCCTGGTAGTTTTAATTCCGTTTTTGGACCCAGAGCTCGGCGCCGTGACCCACGGCGCCGTGGACTACGGCGCCGAGATGCCAGCCCCGCGCCAACGTGGCGGCCGGCGTGGCGTCGACGTGGCAAGCAGCTCGGCGCCGAGCTCGGCGCCGTGAACCGTGGCGCCGAGTAACTGGCAGCCGTGCATTGGTGTTTTTGAAGTGCATGGACGGCGAATACGAGATTTTAGGTACTCAAATTGCTGACCTTATACATTTTAGCAATGAAAAGAGTCTCACACGCCGCTTTGATCAGATGCTATACAAAAAACTATATTTCATATCCATTTTGCTCTAGTATGTGTAATTACCAATTAGACAAGCATCATCTGTGGTAGCCCTGAATTATATGCTTCCTGCGACCTCTATTGTTTAAACTAGCAAGTAGTATGTGTAATTACCAATTCAGGTTGGAAATGCTTTGTGCTTTTAAAATTAAGACATAATGTAGAAAGCATGATTGGCCTTGATATTCAAGTAATGTGATACTAATCGATAATACATTCTCTATATTTGACCTGGTAAGAACAAACAAGCATTGCTACCCTGTTATGTTCTAGCTCAGACTCATTACCTGCGGCATGTGATACTTTAATAGGTTGATGCATAATGATTGCTTGCACTTCTCTTTCATGCTCGATGTAATATATGTATGTTTTATTGTTCATTTCCAATATGCATCTGGTCCTTTTGTTTCTTAGCATGTCTGTACAACTGTCTCATACTGTGTTATGATGGAACAAGTTCAAATAGTACTGAGTCCATGAACTATGTTTTAGAATAGTGCAGATCCCTTGGCAAATGCCCTTCTTCAGCCACAATCTCCAGCCATAGGGGTATATGAGGAGCGCAAATTCCTTTATACCCACCCAATTAGAATTAAAGGAAATAAAACATAAATGGAGAAAATTCTCATCATAAGATCATATCGCGCGCACGTGGCATGTGGTATGTGTGGAACTCTGTACTTGTAATGTTCAGAACTCCACCACTAGTCCTAACATGCCTTAGGGAATATAATTTGCTGGGTCTATTACATCTTGTCTACTGGGTGTAGCGTGGTTGTTTCCCCTTTTTGTCGCGCCCTGAAGATGGCTCCGCTGCATCCTTCTTCTTCCTGTCACTCTTGGTCTTGAGAGCCGCCTCACGAGCTTGAAGCTCTTCCTCCTGACGCTTGATGGCTGCTTCACGCAGACTTAAATGCTCCTTCCTCCTTTGCAGCTCATCCTCCTTGCCCTTCAGACGGATTTGGTCCACCCTCACGCGGCGCTCTTGCTCAAGCCGCATCTGTCGTTCCACCTCGCGAGCCTGAGTCATCTTGACAAAGTATTGTCTTTTGTTTTCCACCTCCTTTGGCTGGTTCCCTGGCCATGCCGGCGGCACCCGATCGACCCATTCGATGAACTTGCAAGTCTATGTGTGGCGTGGTAGATGTCATGGATCAAGTTGAAAAACGATAACGAGAAACAAAGGATTTAGTTGTCATCGTTACCACGAAGTCGTCATCCAGGTCTGGACAATTGAAGAACCTACGGCCGTAGTTGGCTCGTGGTACTGGATCCGTCCAGACGCACAACATCGTCCTAAAGCCGCAATGGCACTTCGGGCGCTCATGCCACTCCGGCACTCCAAATGGGTCGGACTTCCAGGAAGACATTGTTGTGTGGTAGTATTGTGATGTCTTGAGGAGGAGATGTGGTATGGAAGACATATGAGGCCTTTATGTAGGCTGGTTATCTGGTGCAGTGGGCATAGTCCATGGAGAGGATCTTTTCGTTTTTCCTGGATTCCAGTGTAGCAATAGATGGCCCTATGTAGGCTTTTCAGAGACTATAGTCTCGTAATAAATTCATAGGTCGTAGCCTTTTCAGAGATTGAACCATTCAATGTATTTGGTACAACATAGCCTTTTGCTATCGTTTTCTGCTACAGGCCTATTCCTGTAAAGGCTAAAGACCTACGCCCCTATATGTGTACTGGCATTACTTTGTTGAAGCGACGGAAGCCTGAAAAGCCTAGAAAGCTAATTGTTGCGTCATTAGTCTATCTCTCATGTTGTGTCATTGCAAACGTGTCATTGTTGCCCCCTATTTTTGGAGCCACTCTAAACTCAAATATCACATGAGTGTAGAAATAAATGTTCCTATGTAGGCTTTTCAGAGCCTGTAGTCTCATAATAAATTCATAGTTCGTAGCCATTGTAGTCGTTTGCAGGAAACATAAATTCATTGCAGAAATTATAGAACCACAAAGTACAGACTACAGATTCGAACACAAATATCACATGAATATAACATATACACATATACACAACAAGTAGCTCATTACAACGTGCCTCCTAGCTCATTCCTCATAACCAATTTGACATATTTGTCCCACTGATCCTCACAACCAATTAAAATCAACCGCCATAGAATTGTGTCTTTCGAACCGAAGTGAAGTAACCCCTCAACTGTGATGCTCTCCTCGTTTCCATGACAATGTAGCTCCTCCCGGGCCCTAGCAACCAACTCACTAAACGACGGCCGATCACTGAATATCAGAGGCACCCTTTGCATTTCAACAAATCGAACATTTCCATAATCATCACTTGTCACACTGCCTCCATGATATAGGGTGACTAGGTTGTCCATCTAGTTCATACACAAAACCAAATTTAATACCTTTAAGCGAAATTGGATACTGGCTGACTACCTAAGTACCTAAATTAACTAACTACTACAGTATAATTGATGCTAGTTAACTAACTGAATTGCATAGTCAATATTACCTGTCCGACGATGGTAGCGGACAAAGCGGGCAATCCAAGAAGGTATCGTCACACAGTAATTCCTTCCCTCCTGCATACAATCAATAAGTATGAGCTCATAACAAGCATCAACATATGAATATCTTCAAAGCATATGAATATCTTTCAATGAAACTGATTGATGGAGGCATTATTGGTGGAGGCATTATTGTAAATACATACTCAGTGATTTATTATTATTAGTACTATTGCTTGTCCTTAAACAAGCCAAACCAATTATAGCTTGCAATCTATCACACTTAATTTCATGAAAGCCAACTGCATGTCGAGCTTTCTTGTTCCTGGGAAGTTGGAACCTACCTTACTAGTACTGCCTCCATTTGCCAAAAGCTAGCCGGCACTAAATATTGCTATGATCCTATAGCTTTGCAAATGCATATGATCATCTACAGCTTTATAATCCATTTCAACAACTGATTTATAATCAGCCACTACTTGACAGATTTGACAGCCCAACATGTTTATTGTTCAATATGGCTACAGAGTAAGTAATGCAAGGCGACAATAATTTCATACAAGGTTTTCTCCATATTGTACTTCAAAATATAACAATGAAGAAAGATTGCATTGTGATCATCCAAATTCCAACACCATTCTTTTCACTAGCGCTTCCCGAGTAGAGCGGTTGCTGGTTTATTTCACTAGCACTGAAAAAGGCAAACCTCGAGTTCGGGGGAGACTAGAGTCTGGACAGGAGGAAGATGAGGCGCGGCGGGGAGATGGCCGAGGTGGCGTGGTCGGAGGACAAGGAGGCGCGTCGGGGGAGAGCTCGCGGAGGGCCGGCCGCCGGAGGCCAAGCAGATTAGCAGAGCGACCTGGCGTGCCGCGCGGGGAGATGGCCGAGGTGGCGAGGTCGGAGGACGAGGAGGCGCGTCGGGGGAGAGCTCGCGGAGGGCCGGCTGCCGGAGGCCAAGCAGAGGACGAGGCGGCGGTCGGCGGACGAGCCGGAGGGCGGCGGACGAGGCGGAGGGCGGAGGCGACGAGGCGGCGGACGAGGCGAAGGCGACGACGCGATGGTCCGCGAACGAGGCCGAGGGCGGCGGACGAGGCGGAGGGCGGAGGCGACGAGGCGGCGGTCGGCGGACGAGGCGGCGCTGGCGGAGGCGACGAGGCTAGGGTTTGCAGGATTCGAACTGGACGAGCGCGTGAACCAGCAGTGCCAGCACCTGGAAAAAGGGCCATAGCTCGGCGCCAAGATCCACGGCGCCGAGCTCGGCGCCACGACTCACGGCGCAGAGGTGGCTGCCACGCCGGCCGCCACGCTGGCGCGGGGTTGGCACCTCGGCGCCGTGGTCCACGGCGCCGAGACGTGTTACCTCGGCGCCGTGGGTCACGGCGCCGACCTTCTGGGTCCAAAAACGGAATTAAAACTACCAGGGGTCTAAATGTGAATATTTTTCAAAAAAAGGGCTAAAATAGAAAATATTCGGTACGGCCAGGGGAGGTGTTTTCCTTCTGTTTTCCGAAAATTACGTAAAGGTCCTTTTTCCTCGCGAAAAGGTCCCTGCGACCAGTTTTTTTTTAAAAAAAATTTTGATAGCGCCCCGCGAGTTTCTAAAATTACGTATAGGTCCTTATTTACTTACGTACAAGTCCTTACAAGTCCTCGGTTTTTTACGAAAAAGGCCTTTGGTTTTTTCGAAATTACGCATTTGTCCTCGATTTTTTTTATGAAGCTCCCTGCGAATTGTCGTCTCTTTTATTTTGATCCACACGGTAGCTAGCGCGGCGTGCGCCGCGCTTATTCAGCTAGTAGTATACACGTACGACCTTTTGCTTCGATCAGAACTGGCTTACGCTTGTACTAGTACTGCGCAGATGTGTTTGTTGATTGTTTTTTTATGTGATGTGACACGTACGATCTTTTGCTTCGATCAGAACTGGCTTACGCTTGTACTAGTACTGAGGAGATGAGTTTGTTGATTGTTTTTTTATGTGATGTGATTCTGCCCTTGTTGATTTTCTGGGGGTTGCTGATCCTTATCACATCCAACAGTGCAATTAGTTTTACGCTGGAGTACATTCGAATGGATATTGGTTATATCGTATTTTAATCTATTTTTTTGCTGAATTTAAAGTTAGATACAGTAAAACCAGATACAAATATGAATACTAATTCGGAGTATTCAGAGTTTTAGATACGATACCATCGAGACAGATACATGATAGTTTCAGATAGGAAATAGATAATATAGACAAACAGTATGTACATACATAAAGGAATATACACTGAACCATACTACCACACTTCAAACCTTCAACTAGCAATAAATTCACTTAAATTACTTAAGTATGATAGCTAGTACAACACAAGTTCGACATAAAGCGATAAATTCATACATAAGTTCACAAACCGATAAATTCATACATAAATTCAAAAACCGATAAATTTATATGCAAATTCAACATAAGCGGGGAGAATTGGTGGCAACTGGCTAAGGTGGCTGAACTCTACAGTTAGGTTAGAACTTGGGTAAAATCTAAGCCGGTTGGTGCCAATGATGTTTGATGGGCTGGACTTGTTGGGGTTCTAATTTGGTTGCCGGATATCCGGTCGAATAGTATCTAGTTTACCGTCACTCGATACTAGTTGGTCGGATTTTAGCTGTCCTATTTTCGATATCGTATTCGACAACAACTATTCGGTACTGACCGGATTCGATACTAGATACTAAATTACTTGTTCGTATTTGTTATTGTCTGGATTCGGTACTGGATCGGTCGTGTTAACCCGTACCGTTTGCACCCCTAGTTCTAGGCCCGTTCTACAGCGTCTAAAAGCCAAAAGCTAAAAAATACGTTGGGTTTTTAAAGCGTTTTTTCTTTTTATTTATTTCTTTTTTCTTTTGTATTATCCGTTGAGATGTAGCAAAGTTTGGGTGGAAGCAAAGTGACAGAGTAACTTTGCCGGGAAAGGATATAAAAGAAGGATTGGCGTCGAAGGAATATTCACGAGAATATCCCGCATTTAGATTGAAACGTGGTGAGATGTAGCCGTTTGCAAGATACCGAGTCTTGAGCTTGCTTCAATTAAATTTTAAAGAAGTTCCATAGGTTGGACGAGGCATGCGGATGGATGAGGGAGTTTAATCGGGATACTGACAAAAGATTACTGACGTTCTAATTATTTTGAGAATGCTTTAAACAAATATGAGGTGGCACTTGATTTTAAAACTTGGCTTTTTATGGGATAATTCACCAAAATTATTTCAAGTACTACTTATAGAAAGGTCTTATGATTTTTAGAGATGAGTGGTTTATTTTTATGATTTTATGTGGCACAAACTTGCTAAATTAATTTATTCATGTATGATAATTATCCTAACATTAAATCTTAAATAAATTATTAGCTTTCAGGGATTATTTTCGAATTTTCCTCAGTTTTATTATTTAAAAAGGATCAAAGAGAGATAATAAAAGCAAGGAAAAAGAAAAGAAGGGAAAAGGAGAATAAAAGGCGTGGCCTGGGTTCGAGCACATGACCTATGCGGCCAACACCCACTCGGCTAGCCATCTGGGCGATTGTCCTTTAATGATTCATTGGAGGCAGTAAACAAAAAGAACCAAGCGGTAGGTTTGGGACCAAACAGAGCCAAACGGCCGAAACAGGGGAGGTGCACGGCGGTCGGGGCAGGCGGTGGCGCTGGCGAACGGCGGGTGAGGAGGCGCCGGAGGTAAGCAAAATGGAAACTTCATGAGGCGAGGACTCCCCTGGGGTGGCGGCTCCGGCCAGGGGGCACGGCGGCGAGCTGGCGGCGGCAGAGAGTGGACGGTGAGGGAGGCCGGCAATGGTGACGGCGGCCGGAGGGAGGAGGGAAAGAAATAGAGGGGGCGTGAGCAGGAGCAAGCCACGGGGAACTCACCGGGAGTGCTGGCAGGGCGGGAGAGGGACCGAGGTGGGCTGGCATCGGGAGCCGGCGGCGGCGCAGGTAGGGGCACGGTGCAGGCGAGCTGCGGTGAGGGAGGGACTTCGGCGACTGTTGGGGAAGCTCGAGGGCTACAAGGTGATGCTCCTTACCTGAGGAATTGAGCTTCTTTGCGCTGAGGTGGAGATGGCGTCGAGAATGGCGATGGTGGCTGGAAGCGGAGAAGATTGGCCGTGCGGCGAGACGAAGACGCCGGGGTCCGATTGCTCGAAGGAGGAGGGAGGAGGCTTCCATGGGCTCGCCGTGACGTGGTTGGTTTCGCTGGGGTGTCACCGGAGCGGCGGGACGGTGTGGAGGCGGCAACGGCCAGTGCGGGTACAGCGGAAGAACGGAATGGGGGAGGAAGGGGAGGGACGCTGGAGACCAGGAGTGATTCACGACCATTTGTAGCCGTGAAGGGGCGTGGATTTGCTACTTTGACCGTTGACCTAGGAGCAACACACGGCAGAGCGGGGTTCACGGGAAGCGATGGCATCCGCTCTGCTGAGGTGATGATAGGGGGTCGCCCGATCTTCTCGACGTAGGATGGATACTCACGGGAGTCTTGATGAATCGTAATGATCCTCCAATGCCATTGCAAGAGATGAACACTCTTTAGTCCGCCAAAACACACTCGTGTTGATTTCGCCGACCACCAAGCGCAGATCTATCGTGCACCCAATTCCCAGCGGAAAGACTGAACGATCTTGATTGAAGAAGATACTCTAATTCCATAAGGAATTTCGGTAGCAATGCTAAACTCGAAAACTTTAGTAGATTGATTTTTCTCAAATGTGGTCTGAAAAGGCTACCAATACAAGACTTATATAGCCCCTTGGGACATCCACATGGTCCCCAAACCAAGTACAACTCAACCCTACATGGTTCTAGATACGAACTCTTACAAAAAGGAAACTATATTTTTCACCCGTCATATTGTTTTGGTCATAACTTTTTATCCATGATGTATTTGAAGGTGTGACTAAATCCATTGCGTAGCCCTTGAAATTATCTTTCCAACGAGTACAAGAACACCTGAATCGGACTCCGTTTGTGAAAGTTATAGCCTTTTTAGTAATTGCCTGTCAGGTTGTCCTGAATCGAATCCGAATTGAATCCTGAGTTGAATCCGAGTTTGAATTGGATTGAGCACATGAGAAGTCTGAAATTGGCTTGAAAATCTTATCCAAAACTTATGGATTAAGTCCTTGGGCTCATCCCTTTTTACTCTCTCACTGCATGTGCTTCTTTCCTCCTTGTGCTTCTCCATTGCTTTGGCCCCAGAATCATCGATCATAATATTCAAACATAATAATAAACAAGAATTTGGCATAAGGTAGTATATCGTTCCCATGAATAGAAGGAAATTCATTAAGAAACAAATTCACCTGACAATATTTAGTGCGACTCAATACTTCTTTCCAGTAAAATAATGTGTTTGACTTAAAAGTGCTAAGCATATGCATATCCGCATCATCCTCCCCTTCTTCAAGAAAAGCCGTCCTCGGGCTTTTGATAGCCTGAAATTGTACTAAAAAAAGATACAATGTGTATTCATGGTATATGTATTGGTCAGTTACACCTCTTCCGTCTTTCACATTATTATTTCCTGGAGGTGTAGTAAGCAAAAAGAACAACACATGTGCATGTTATATGTATGAATCAATTATTGTGTCATTCTCATTCTCACTGTTTTGCACAAACCAATTGATACTACAACAGCTATCAAATGCATACATTGCAATGTTTTCATTGACATCATTCTCCCTCCCATAAGAAAAAGTCTTCCTCGACTTTGTGAAGTACATGGATATGTCATTAATGGCCAAAACTAGATCAAATGGTTCAAATATGGAGGAGAAAATCTTTAATGCCTTCCATGCTTCAACTGTGCTACTCTGATTAATTGTACATGATCGTACATGAAAGGATGAATGAGTAGGATTATAAAATCTTTCTAAACATGAAGCACTATTGTTGAAGCTTATCTTATTGTGTCATAACATGGTATAAAAGGTTATTTATCCCAAATATGCAATTTCAATTCAGCAAACTTATCACATGTAATGCATATTCGAAACACATAAAACTTGTCATCTACACCATAATCTCCGATCAAATTAAACTTATAGGTGTAGGCATAAGCACTAACTAGTGATTTTAAACACGAAATTTCAGTAACATTCTCAATCACACTAGATAGCTCTCTAGGATCATCAAACATGATATAGTACAAAGAATCACTAGGAGATATTCGAGTAAGAACTTCCTTATGAGTAATCAATTCCACATTATGTAAATTGAGCAAAGAAATTTCAGAACATGGAATATTCATTCGCACATATAAGTTCTCACAAGTACTCACCGTTTCACTATCACTTTCAGCACCAATATTATTACCTTTATCGTTTTCCTCAGTTGATGTAGGTGCTGTAAGTATGAAATCATCATGGTGTATCCACGGGACAGCAAGTACTTCATCTTCTTCCGTGGTTATCTCCTCATCTTTTGCTTTCAAGGATGCCGGTTGTTGAGTGTTCAACTTCTCATCTTCAATTTCAACATGCACAATGTGAGAAACAATACTAGAAGTAGACATTAATGTATTAGTTTCAAAATCAACCTCACTTTGTCCATCATCTACCTCTTTCTTCTCTTTTGGTGTTCCTCTCACACTCTCAATTTGGATGCCCTCAAACTCACATATGGTGGGATCACACAGCTCACTCTTTTTATCACTCACTCAATTTAGCTATATAGCTCTCATTCTCACATGGGTTTTGACGCATCTCAAATATTGTATGTGTCATTGGGGCAGCACAAGATGTCTCCTTGACCGAAGGGAAAGTCCCATGCTCGGTCATCTTCTCCTCCTCAATAGCACAATTCACAAGATCATACACACTACTAAAATATTTATGTTGAAGTGCAGTGGCGATCTTAGAATTTAAGCCACCCTTGAAGTATGCCTTCTCCTTTGATGGACTAGTGACACCAGCACGACGCATCGCATCTTGCAGTTCAAAATAGTAATCTTAGATAGTATTACTCCCTTGTGTGATATTCTCCAGATGGTGAAGCAATTCCTACGCATAATAGGATGGCACAACTCGCTTCTCATGAACACTTTCAAATCTGACCAAGATTTAATGAATTGTTTTCCAATTAGTTGTTGCCACCAACTATAAGTATAGTCTTCAAACTCCCTCGTGGCACGCATCACCTCTTGGTCTTTGGAAAGTTTCTGAAATCTAAACACTTTCTCCATTCGTCATTCCCACTCAAGATACTTCTCTGGATCATCTCTGCCATAGAAAGGAACAAAGCTATCTTCTTCTTGTTGGGGACGAAATGCTTGCACAATATCATTCACGATGTTTTTGTGTGACACCTTTATTTGTTGATTGAGCTCAATACGGAAATCCTGCATATCCGCCTTAAGTTGTACATGCTTAGCAGTGGTGCCTAATTGGAGCTCTTGTTGCAATGTACTTTTTGATGCCTGATGTTGAAAGCGAGTCACCGGGGAATTCAGACCATGCTCCTCTCCCATGTTGTCGTCTCCATCTGACATGGTTAGTAGCACAAAGAAGACACAAAAGCCACAATATATGGGTAATATGTGGAGTCACTCAATCTCACTTTTCCTCTCCCAAGTAATGTTCTTACCTTTTCGAAGTGAATTGAGGCCAAAAGAAACTTACACCTGGTGGTGGCTACAATAACAAGTGATGATCAAGCGGATTTAAAAGTGACTCACAATTGCACGGCAAAGAATATTTTGTGGAGCTTGGTTAGGAAGTATTTATCCTACACGATCTGAATTTCACGATGTTGTAAAATTAAGTAATAATCCAAGCTAGAAAATATTGCCTATGTGCTGATACAATAGATATAAGTGAAGTGTATGAACGCACACGCAAAGATCAATGTGACTCAATGCAACAAAGGAATGAGCT
The DNA here is from genome assembly GCA_017311315.1 of Dendrocalamus latiflorus. Taxonomy (NCBI): domain Eukaryota; kingdom Viridiplantae; phylum Streptophyta; class Magnoliopsida; order Poales; family Poaceae; genus Dendrocalamus; species Dendrocalamus latiflorus. Next base: position 28,488,773 of record CM029638.1, read on the forward strand.
AGATGGAAACAATCAGGAAAATTAGCTCATTTGCATCAAGTACTAGGAGAGACGTTAGCCAATTACAATAATACGGAAATAAGGGCACAAGATTGCTCAAGAATTTTAGTCACTCAAACTGAAATTATGAACTAGAACCACTCACCCAATCAGCCTTCTCTCTTTTTTTTCCTCTCTTTTTTTCACCTCTTTTTTTTCTACCTTGCCAATCATCCAAATATGTTCAACTCACTGTTCTGAGTCTATTAAGGTATATGGGTCACAAACTTTTGTGGAAGGTAGGGATATCTCTCTCTCTCTAAACTTTGAATTTTTTTTTGATCGGCCGGGATGAGTGATGCACAAGCCCAATGATCAGCTAGGAGTATTAGGAGCAACCCTCAATGCAATATCAATGACTAGTCTCAAGTATTCAAAGGATATAAGTGAGGCTCGTATGTGTGGTGTTCGGCCGTATGGTGTTCAAGGAAGCCAACGCGAACACTAACACCTCCCAGAGTTGGTTTCGGATAGCAACTTCCAAACGGATTCGAAAGTGGACAGCTAGCCAAACCGACTTGGATTCTAAGGTTGTACTCGGATTGATCTGGGAGGAGTTATGGATACGGACCCAAATTCAAGAGTAAATTGAATATACTTTTTTTGTTTTATGGGGAACACAAGATCAAGTTACACGAAGGAACACAAAGATCAACACGTAAACAAAATTTCTAATAGATCAATACTTAACAAAACTCACGAAAATAGCAGATGCGAAACTAGGGTTTGGATTTTTTTTTTTTGTGTTTTCGGTTTATGGACTATAGGACATGAAGTAATAAACTGAAAGTTAAAAGGATAAGATCCTACCGAGAAAACCGCGCTCTGATACCAAGATGATACGGGGTCGCCCGATCTTCTCGACGTAGGATGGATACTCACGGGAGTCATTGCAAGAGACGAACACTCTTTAATCCGCCAAAACACACTCGTGTTGATTTCGCCGACCACCAAGCGAAGATCTATCGTACACCCAATTCCCAGCGGAAAGGCTGAACGATCTTGATTGAAGAAGATACTCCTAATTCCATAAGGAATTTCGGCAGCAATGCTAAACTCGAAAACTTTAGTAGATTAATTTTTCTCAAACATGGTCTGAGCCCTAAAGGCTGCCAATATGAGGCTTATATAGCCCCTTGGGATATCCACATGGTCCCCAAACCAAGTACAACTCAACTCTATATGGTTTTAGATACGAACTCTTATAAAAAAGGAAACTATATTTTTCACCCGTCATATTATTTTGGTCATAACTTTTTATCCGTGATTAATTTGAAGGTGGGACTAGATCCATTGTGTAGCCCTTGAAATTATCTTTCCAACGAGTACAAGAACACCGGAATCGGACTCCGTTTGTGAAAGTTGTGGCCTTTTTAGTAACTGCCTGTCAGGCTGTCCCAAACCGAATCCGAATTGAATCCTGAGTTGAATCCGAGTTTGAATTGGATTGAGCACGTGGGAAGTCTGAAATTGGCTTGAAAATCTTATCCAAAACTTGTGGATTAAGTCCTTAGGCTCATCCCTTTTTACTCTTCCACTGCATGGGCTTCTTTCCTCCTTGTGCTTCTCCATTGTTTTGGCCCCGGAATCATCATAATATTCAAACATAATAATAAACAAGAATTTGGCATAAGGTAGTATATCGTTCCCATGAATAGAAGAAAATTCATGAAGAAACAAATTCACCTGACAATATTTAGTGCGACTCAATACTTCTTTCCAATGAAATAATGTATTTGACTTAAAAGTGCTAAGCATATGCATATCCGCATCAGGTGATAGGGTCAGCGCCTCAGGCGTGCGAAGGCGTGGCGTGACGCGGTAGCATGGACGGTGACGGGGGCAGGCGCGACTGACGGGTGCTCAGGAGTAGTGGGGCCGCACGGTCAGGCGGAGACAAGAATGGGCGGTGGAAGAAGACAAGGGGAGGAGCCGGGGCGAGCTGCGGTTTGGAGCAAAGAAAAGGCCGGGCGGCCAGGGAAAGGAGGGAAACAGGCCGGCAGGAGGAAAAGAAATGGGCTGGGCCCAGAGGACTTTTGGGTTTTTTTGTGTCTTGGAAATTTTCAAGGATTGATAAATTGGCTAAATTTAATTAGGGGGCAAATATTTTAATATTAACTTTTGATTTGAAAATTCCCATTTTGATCTTAAACTTTTCAGTGTTAATTAATTAAATGTTATATATACCTATATATATTTTTCAAACTTTAGGGCTTGCAAAGGAAATTTGAAATTTTCCTTGATTTGAATTTTAGTCTTGGTTCTTGATCAAGATTTTTCCATTTTATTAATTTGGATTTTTAGGAAGGGACCCAAAACAAGAGATTCGAATAAACACCAAAATTTTAAATAACACTAGAAACACAAATAAGAGATTTTAAATTTTCACAAATACCAGAAGGTTTGTTTTTGGGATGTTACAGGTTTTGCATGGCATGGCTGTAGAAATAGAATACACCCTCCCCTGACTGGGTAACTTTTCGAGACCTTAGCTTTCACAAGTATTCAATGTTTGGACTACCATAATTTCATAGAAATTTTTATAGGAAATTAATATAAATCAATATTGTTCCGATAAGATTCCCTGTATTAGGCCCGAATGAATAGCATTTACATGACTTTTTCTGCTGAGTTTTCTAGAGGTAAACACCTATAGTAAACATCGTGTACTTCATCAATTTTTTAGATTTGGGAAAAAATAATCAGGGCCAGTTTTTGATGACTATGGCTTATGGCTTTTGGCTAAAATTTTTGAGTTTTAGTTGTTTGCGATAGAGATTATGGAGAGAGAGAGATACTCGCTTGCGATTTTGGATGGTACAGATGTTGGACTTTTAACATGTACTACAATTAACTTGTAGACCCTGTCTTGAAAAAAATACTCCGTTTGAAAGTTAGGTATTATAGCCAAAAACCATTTTCAAAAGCCGAAAAGAATAGACCCTCAATTTGGTAGTTAACAATAGGGCTGTACAAAAAGGGTTTAACTGGTATGAAACCTAGAAGGTTACAAGACTTAGAATGTTACGTTGTGGGTAAATATCAAATTTACCCCTGAGGGGGTTTTATTATAAATAGATAAGTCCATGTCCAAGAAATCAATCCGAAGATTATAAAGACTTCGTTTATTGGAGTCATCTCTAATTATTCTTTGTTGATTGATTGTGTGGATTGCATTGACGTTTATTATTTCTCAACACATTATCAGCACAAATCGCTCTACAAGGTGCAAGGTATGTTAATCTAGATAAATTCGATTGTTCGCAATGCTATGATAAAATCTATTGCTCTCTAGTCCGGTAGATTAATCGGTGGGCATAGATAGATTGAAATTGGGCGTTTGATTCATACAATCATGCGATGCAATGCAATGCTAAATTTTCTTGATTCAGCCATGGAGACCGCCTCTGGCCACAACCGCCAAGTCGCCAAGGTTGCATGAGGCGTCGTGGTCGCTTGAACCCATGCTAGCCATCAGGCTGTCCGCCCGTCACCGCTCCCCGCATCGGTCACCCGAAGCTGGACCGTTGTTGCTCGAGGTGTGCCACGGTTGCTCGCGCGCGCGCTTGACTGCCTGCGCCCGCGCTCGACCGTCAGCCACCCGAAGCCGCCGCATCCCCCCACGGCGGCTTCTCCCCGAAGCCCGGACGCTGCCGCTTTGTCTGCCAATCGCCTGGCCACAACTGCTTGGCCTTCATGCCTGACCCACCCGGTCGCCTCATTTTTCCCTCACGCCGCTCGCGCCGCAGCAAGGCAAGGTGCCCACAATCCTAGCCATCGGCCGTAATGTGCCGCACGGGCCAAATTTTGGCCCAAATAAAAGAGAAACTGGTTGGCCCCCCTTTTGCAAATAAGCCCCTGAAGTTTTGGTAAATTAAGAAAATTTGCTAAAATATGATAATAATTATATATTTGACCCCAAAGTTTGTCAAAATAACAAATAAGTCCAGCAGACTGAATTTCTCTCCAAAGAAATTAATTTTTAGATTATATGAGTTTCATTATAATCTTTTAGCACCTTTGTCATTATTATGTTACCTAGTTTTATTTTTTTCAGTACTTTATTGTTGCTTATTAGTAATTCTGAAAATTGCTTATTAATTAGCAAAAATTCATTAAAATTCCCAGAAAATTATAAATAATGTCTACAAATAGATGAAAATCCATACCTTACTGATTTAGTAGTATTCATGCATTTTTACTTGTCATAAATTTAGAAGATCGCATGAATAATGTGGGAAATGTCTGACATCAGTAAGGAATTTGTTGAGCTCGTCCTGGATTGTACCAACTACCCCACATGGGCAATGGATGTTAAGACCAACTTGATAGCTCAGTCGTTAGGCGCTGCCATTACCCCGCCAGTAGCTGGGGCTCCCGCCATTCATGAGGCCGCCAAATACACCAAGACCTAAAATCTGAATACCTGCTAGAAGAGGACCCATTGGCATTGTGGAATTCATTGAATGAAAGGTATGACCAACAAAGGTCCATCATGCTACTTGAAGCACAGTGTGAGTGGACCAACATAATGTTTCAAGACTTCAAGAAGGTGTGACCAACAAAGGTCCATCATGCCATTCATAAGCTTGTCGCCAAAATCAGGTTCTACAACTAGAATGTTACAGATGTTGAGATGATAGACAAGACTTTGAGCACATTCCACCCCACCCATAGGACGCTCTAGCAGCAGTACCGCTAGGCCAAGTACAAGAAGTACTTGGAACTGATTACCACTCTTCTCGAGGCAGAGAAGAACAATGAGTTACTGATGAAGAACTATCAGACTCACCCACTAGATCACAGCCACTACCAGGAGCTCATGCTAAATCCCAGAAGATCAGTGGGTGGCCAGGGCCAAAGGAAGGGACCCAAGTAAAAGTGATGTGGATTGAATCTCCAGATCAGATTGAATCCAAGGGTTGCCCGATCTTTCACGGTGGTAGACAGCTAGATATAAGTGGAGCACGAGTTGTAGGATACAACTCGCATTAAGATAGATGATTTCACTCCCGTGCAGACCACAACACACGATTGATAAGTAGAGATCAAAGATTAGTGGGCAAATATCTACACCGCAGTATGAACCAACAAGCTAAGATGAAATTCTAGATTGGAATTCACAAAAACACAATAGAACATGGATGAACCATAACGTGTTTGTTATATTAGTAGCCAGATTCCACTGAGCTTTACTTCCTTACCTATGCTGATGTTTAACTACGTGTTTAGCTATTGAATCAGAATTTTGTAAGGACCTACTATTGTGAACCCTCAGATTGTTGACACATGATGTTACATACGTGGTACTGTTTATCCGTGCGGTTACTGTTCATGAAGAAGTTGAAGGCTAACAGCGAAGAGCAGAATGTCTTCAACTATGGCCACCACTACAGCTCGAGGACGAGCTGTTTCATCTGGAGGGCGTAATGTTATGCATGTCGTACAGCAGTGCACGATACTGTTCATGTAGCACGCAATACTATTCACCTGCGATTAGTTTCCTTTATTAGAGATTAGATTGATTTGGTTACTTTAGAAACTTATCTTCGATTAGTTTGTTTCTTTAAATTAGAGATTGTTTCTTAGGGGTCAAGTCAAGATATCCCTATAAAAGGGATATCATTGTATCTTCTTTAATCAAGCAAATGATGAATAAATAATGTTGTAGGGGTGGCCCCCACCTAAGCCCAGCAGGCCTGTTAGAAGGTTATAAGGACCAAGAGTGGAACATGTGTAATGACTCAAATACCCCTGATGAGGGTGTGCCGATGTAAGGGCATAGTTGTAAATGCATACCCCGTATGCATATATATAAGGGAAGGCTATGGGAGGGGGAGGACAGACTCCCCCAACTCTCCACTACCACATCTCTCCCTGTTTGGTCTGTAACCACAACAGTTGGCGCCGTCCGTGGGGAGGACAGGAGCAAGCCTGAAATCTGAAGGATGGCCGAAAAAAGCTTCGTCGACGGCAGCGAAGGGAAGGAAGGCGACTGGGTCGGAGCGTCGCGTGGATACCAGGGCTTCGGCGTCGGCTGTTGCGGGCGTAGGTGACGACACGGGCACGGCGGTCGCGGACGTCGACGTTCGCGCCGCGACGACCAACCCCGTCACCGGCGCTGCGACGACCGACCCCACCACCACCGCCGTGACGACCAACCCCGTCACCGCCACCGCGATGACGACGACCAACTCGGCGGCCCCGACTGCACCTGCGACGGAAAGCGCCCTACTGGCGGCCCTCAACGCGTTCCAACGGGAGCTAGGGGACCTTCGCGGCGCCGTCTGAGATATGCAAGAGGCTCAGAGCCAGCAGGCCACACCAGGACCCACGCCGGAGAAGGCAGACAGCCGCGACACCCCCACATCCACCCACATGCCGCTGCGGCGCATCGATCTAGAATCCCCGCTCTCTGCGGGCTTGCAGCAGGCGGCATGGCCCGAAGACTTCAAGTTCCCTAGCGTCATCGAACCGTATAAAGGCGATACGGACCCCCGGGAGTTCGTACGTGTGTACGAAACCGCAATCGAGGCCGCGCGAGGAGACGACACCACAAAAGCAAAGGGACTCCCCCTCGCGCTGCAAGGGGTGGCGCTTTCCTGGTTTTTCACCATGGAGCCAAACTCCATCTACGCGTGGGAGCAGATCCGCGACCGCCTTTACAACAACTTTCAAGGTAACTACGTCAAGCGGGTCGACGCAGACCAGCTCTTCGCAGTAAGGCAAAAACCTTCAGAGGGGCTCCGGGACTACTCCAAGCGCTTCGCGAAGGTGCGCTGCCAGGTCAAGGACGTCAATGAGACAACCGTTATTAATGCGGCTATACAGGGCCTTCGCCCGGGCCCCATGGCCGAATACAACGCGCAGAAGCCGATCAAGACAGTCGCCAAGCTCTTCGACAAAATGGACGAATATGCGTGGGCGGAGGAGGATGCGCGAAGACGCAGCACTCCCACCCCCGACCTCGCCCAAGCGAAGCACTCGCCATGTGAGGGGGGCGCGTGGTGATTCCTCACAGCAGGGCCGCAGTCGAGAACCCCGGGGAGCTACTTCTCGAGGCACCGATACCGGGGAGCAGGAGGGCTCCCCAAGGAGCAAGCACAAGCCTCAGCGTCACCAACGCTGGCCACAAAAGGCCCGCTATGTCCTCGGCACCGAGAGCGCCCTTCCAGGACCCGTCCCCACCTCGCGGAGGGGGGACCGGGAATCGGAAGGCAGACTTGGCTGCGGCGAGCAACCCCGCGCGGAGCAAGAGCTCTTACATCGCGGCAGGTGGTGCGAGGTGCACGGTTACGACGATCACTACACAAAGGCGTGCACCGCAGTCAGGGAGTTGCGACGGGTGATGGCCGAATCTCGGGCTTCGCTCCCTCGGCCCCTGGCCGACGCTCACGTATGGCATTCAAGGGGTAGCCCCCCGCGGGTCTCCGCTGGAGAAGGCGTGCGGCACCGCACCGTCAGCGTCATCACCGGAGGTTCCCTATCAGGGGCCCCCTTGGAGCAGCCGCAATCGTGGCTACCGCCTTGCAACATCACCTTCGACCTGAATGATGCCAGGGGTGTGGAGTTCCCTCATCAAGATCCTTTGGTCATCCAGGCCCACATCGCAGACTATGACGTCAGGCGCATCCTTGTCGACGGGGGAAGCTCCGCGAATATCCTGTTTGCAGGGGCCTTCGACCGTATGGGGGTCCCCCGAAGCCGGCTAGAGCAGTCAGGAGCTCCACTTCAAGGCTTCGGAGGTCAACCGCTGCAGGCCTTGGGCCACGTGTCCCTCCCGGTCACATTCCGCCAGGAGGGTAACATCCGAACCGAGCATGTCATCTTCGACGTCGTGGATGTCCCACACCCCTACAACGCCATATTGGGGCGACCTGCCATCAACTCTTTTGAGGTGATCCCACACCACGCGTTCTTGTGTATGAAGCTCCCGGGCCTGGAGGGCGTTCTTACCGTCTTCGGCGACCAGGACCTTGCCAGGCGCGCTGAAGTCGGCAGCTGGGTTCCGCATCGCCTGGTGCATGCCCTCTCCGACACGCTCGGCGATGCGCCCTTCACTCCCGGGTGGACGCCCAAGCCTCGGCCTGAAGGCGGAGTCAAGAAGGTGCCGCTCTAGGCGGAGGGATAGTTTGTGTCCATCGGTGAGGGGCTCCCCCCGGAGGTCGAACGAGATCTGCTCCAAGTGCTTCAGAACAACGCCGACATTTTTGCATGGTCACCGGAGGACATCAAGGGCGTAGACCGCGCAGTAATCGAGCATCGCTTGGCGGTCCGCTCCGACGCCAAGCCGGTCAAGCAAAAGCTTCGTCGTATGTCGATGGATCGGCAGTAGGCGGCCAATATAGAGGTGGCGAAGCTTCTCTGGGCCGGGGTCATTCGCGAGATCCACCACCCAGAGTGGCTCGCTAACCCAGTATTGGTCAAAAAGGCCAGCGGGGCCTGGCGTATGTGCATCGACTTCACGACACTCAACAAGGCGTGCCCAAAGGACAATTACCCCTTGCCACGCATCGATCAACTGATCGATGCCACCGCCGGGTGCGAACTAATGAGTTTCTTGGATGCCTATTCTGGCTACCATCAGGTATACATAGCCGAAGACGACGAGGAGAAGACCAGTTTCATCACACCAATTGGGACTTTCTGCTTCGTCAGAATGCCCTTCGGCTTGAAGAACGCGGGCGCTACCTTTACCCGCCTCGTTGCACTTGCCTTGGCCGCCCAGCTCGGGAGGAACGTGGAGGCCTACGTCGATGACGTAGTAGTCAAAACCCGACACCTCGCTCTGCATGGCTGGGACCGCCAGGAGACCTTCGACAACCTAAGGAAGGTCGGCATCAAGATCAACCCCGACAAATGCGTCTTCGGTGTGCAGGCGGGCAAACTCCTGGTCTTCCTCGTATCCGGGTGGGGCATCCAGGCAAATCCCGATAAGGTTGAAGCCATCTTAGGTATGGAACCACCCAAGACAACGAGGGAGGTCCAGAGGCTGGCGGGCCGCATGGCAGCCCTAAGCCGCTTCCTATCTAGGGCGGCGGAGCAGGGCCTGCCGTTCTTCAAGACACTCCGCGGGTGCGATGGATTTCGTTGGGATAACAGTTGCGCGGAGGCCTTCAACGAGCTCAAGAAGCACCTGGCAAGTCTCCCCACTCTGGTCGCCCCAGCACCAGAGGCTTCCCTCTTGCTCTATCTGGCCGCGTCAGCTACAGCGGTCAGCGCCGTCCTCGTTCTAGAGGAAGGCGCCATGTAGTGGCCCGTATACTTCGTCTCCGAAGCCCTTCAAGGCGCCAAGACGAGGTACACGGAGCTTGAGAAGCTCGCCTACGCATTGGTCATGGCCTCCAGAAAGCTCCGACATTATTTTCTGGCCCATCCAATCACAGTGCCTTCCTCTTTTCCCCTGGCGGAGATGTTACACAATAAGGAATCCACAGGGCGTATCGGCAAATGGGCTGCCGAGCTCGCCCCGTTCTCCCTAACATACGCCTCGCGGACGGCAATCAAATCTCATGTTCTCGCCGACTTCCTCGCAGAGTGGACTCCGCCGGCTCAGCCCGTCCAGAAAAATGACGACCCGGTCTGGATGCTCACCATCGATGGAGCCTACGGCGTCGCAAGCGCGGGCGTAGGTGCAGTAATTGTTACGCCCGAGGGGCAGTGCCTGCTATACTCGACGCGCCTTGCGTTTCCGGCCACCAATAACACGGTCGAGTATGAAGCGCTCCTCTTCGGCCTGACAAAGCTCAAGGCGGTCGGTGCGCGCTGGTGCTCGTCTGCACGGACTCGCGTTTGGTGGCAGGCCACGTGGACAAGTCATATCAAGCCAAGGACCCTGAGCTGGCCAAATACCTCGCGCCCATAAGAGCGAGGGAAAGGCATTTCCTGGGCGTCACAGTCAAGGCCATCCCCCGCGCGGAAAATGAGCAGGCCGACGCCCTCGCAAAGGCGGCCAGCCAACAACTGCCACCCCCTGACGGGGCATTTTACGAAGTGTTACCGCAAGCAGCCATCGCGCAGGATAACCGGGACGCGGCCCTTGTTCACCGCATCGGTCATCACGGCGACTGGCGAGAGCCCATCTTCAACTTCCTGCAAGGCATCGCCGAGCCGGAGGACCCCGCCGAGCTCCGGCGTCTGCAACACCGGGCTAGATCCTTCCAGGTGTTTGAAGGGACACTCTACAAGAAGGGAGTCTGCGCACCGCTCCTGCGCTGCCTCTCAGGCGAGGAGGGGAAAAAGCTACTTGCGGACATACACGCGGGTGCGTGTGGGTCGCCAGGCTTTTACTGGCCGACTGCCATCACGGACGCCCAGGACGTCGTGCGTCGGTGTCAGGGCTGCCAGTGGATGGGACAACGCAGGCCCCCGACGAACCTCAACCCTATTCCCCCAGTGTGGCCGTTGGCGCGCTGGGGGGTCGACATAGTAGGACCGCTTCCCCGAGCCCCTGGGAACCTGCGATTCGTGGTGGTCACACTAGAATATTTTTCTAGATGGCCGGAGGCGGTAGCACTGGCCAAAATAACCTCGGTGGCCATGCAGCGTTTTCTCTGGCAGAACATTATATGTCGCTTTGGCGTGCCCAGGGAACTCATCGTCGACAATGGCCTGCAGTTCGACGCTACCCTGTTCAAGGAATTCTGTGATGGCATGGGCGTCACACTTCGGTTCGCCTCGGTGGGACACCCCCAGTCCAACGGAGCGGTTGAGAGGGCGAACGGCGCAATCTCTGCCGCCATCAAAAAACGCCTGGTCGGGTTGCCGAAGGGCAAGTGGCCGGGCGAGCTGCACAGCGTCCTCTGGTCCCTTCGCACAACGGTGACGCGCCCGACGGGGTTTACGCCTTTCAAGCTCCTTTTCGGTAATGAGGCAGTGACGCCCGAGGAAATCAAGGCTGGCTCGCGGAGGGTCCTCGTCCAAGCACCCAACGAGGAGCGCTGCGTGTCCTTGGACCTCCTCGATGGGGAGCGGGCGAGCGCAGCCCAGCATGTTGAAAAGTACGCGCGGCAGACGGTGCGTACTCGAGACGGCTCCATATATCCGCGGGGATTCAAGCCTGGGGATCTAGTCCTCAGAACGGCGCTCAATGCGGAGACCGTTGGCAAGCTGGAGTCCAAGTGGGAAGGCCCCTACATAGTGGTGGAAGCATTGCAGAAGGGAGCGTACCGCCTCGCCACGCTCGAGGGACAAACTCTCCGCCACACATGGAACGCGGACAGGCTACGGTGGTATTATGCCTAGAAGCAGGGCAAGGATTGTAGCATCGTCGGCCCTTTGTTGTACGATGCCCGCCCGCGCAAACGGGAGTTCAATAAAGCTCGCTGATTCCGGAAAAGTTCCCGTTGTCTAGCCACCATGCGCAGAACACTGCGCCAGTCTACGGACTCTAAATCGTAGCGTCGAGGTCCACCTCCGCACGCGCCAGTCTACGGACTCTAAATGAAGTCGTAGCGTCGAGGTCCGCCTCCGCACGCGCCAGTCTACGGACTCTAAATGAAGTCGTAGCGTCGAGGTCCGCCTCCGCACGCGCCAGTCTACGGACTCTAAATGAAGTCATAGCGTCGAGGTCCGCCTCCGCACGCGCCAGTCTACGGACTCTAAATGAAGTCGTAGCGTCGAGGTCCGCCTCCGCACGCGCCAGTCTACGGACTCTAAATGAAGTCGTAGCGTCGAGGTCCGTCTCCGCACGCGCCAGTCTACGGACTCTAAATGAAGTCGTAGCGTAGAGGTCCGCCTCCGCACGCGCCAGTCTACGGACTCTAAATGAAGTCGTAGCGTCGAGGTCCGCCTCCGCACGCGCCAGTCTACGAACTCTAAATGAAGTCGTAGCATCGAGGTCCGCCTCCGCACGCGCCAGTCTACGAACTCTAAATAAGACGCTGCGGGGGGACGCCCTCGCGCGCGCACTCTACGGAGTATAAATAAGACGTGGATGTTGATCCCACGCACTCTCCGGAGTATAAATAACACGCAGAGGTCTTCACCGCGCGCTCTGTGGAGTGTAAACAAGAAGAAAGTCCCAGACCACATAAAACATCGGCCCAAGTCGCAGCATACAGCACTGAGAACAACATGCTACTTTGATTCATTGCGAAAGTGTGGGGGTTACATGGCTATAAGCGTGAGCACCAGTACACCCCCCGAACCAACCGCTCAGCCTTGGCGCGGTACTGACGGGCCCGTGCTGCCGTCGTGCTGTCGGAGGATTCCTTCGAGCCACCGGAGGAGGTCCCCTTCCCCATGCAGTGTCTGCCGCACGGCAACCTTCGCCGCGTCCTCCCCCAAGCGACCCCAGATCCGCCGATGGAAGTTCTACAGGCTAGGCTCGATGGAGCGAATAGCGTCCGACATCGCCTCCGGCCGGCCAGGAAGATCTAGCTGAGGATTCGCCAGCTCATGGATGTGTCTACATCCGTGAGTGTTAAGCATGGCGAGGGCAAAGCACGTGCCAAGATAGCCGCAGTGCTCGCTGAAGGTTCTGGCGCCACGAAGAGCAACGCCGCCCCCCTCCTTGATCAGCCCGAGCGTCTCCGTCAGGTGCTCCGGCCCGTGCGTAGCGTCCGGCACGTCGACGCACAGATCTCGGAGGGCCTGGTTCAGAGACTCCATGGCCCCCCACGCTGACACGGTCGCGTGGTCTAGGGCGCGGTTCTTCCCTGCAACAGACTCAGCCAGTCGAGTTTTCTCCTCTTCTAGGGCGGTGATCTGCTGTACGAAGGAGGTACGTTCCTCAGCCGCGGCGCGCTTGACTTCTTCGGCTTCGAGTCGCGCGACCGCCACGGCGCCCTCCAGCGCGCGAAGCTCTTCGTCCTTTGCTACGTGAGCGTCGTCCGCTTCACGAAGATTGGCCTCCAGCGCCCTCCGCTCCCGGATACGGGCCTCGTCGAGGGCTTGGCTGATAGCAAGCGTCTGGCAAAAACAATGAGTCAGCAGGTGCCCAGAAGTACCCTAGAAGCCGAGGCGCACATACTTACCCTTATCTCCGAGGCCTGCAGCGCGAGCGCCAGGTGGTCTCCCTCGCACGACGACAACGCCTGTCGGTCAAGGCCGTTGTTGGCGCGCTCTGCAGCTGCTTTGAGGACACGAAGTATCTCCAGGCGCGGGAGGAAGTCCGAGAGAACGGGCTCCGGCCCCACCGCGTCAGGAGCCACCGACGCTTCGGCCACTTCAGCGGTAGCAGACGCCTGGGGGGCACCCTGCACAAGGTTTCGGACTTCGCGCACACCCCCGTTACTCGATCCTTCACCGCTTCCGGGAGACTTCGTCTCGCCTGATGTCGACGGAATGAGCGAGCAGATCGGAGAGAGTTTCGCGAAGTCGTGCGAAGAAAGGGAGTCACGCCTACCTTCTGCGCCCCTCGTCGCAACAAGAGGTGGTGCCGGTTCGACCGCCAATTGGGGTGCGGGCGCCTCGGTAGTCGGCTGAGAGGCCCCCTTGGACGCATCAGACGTCATAATCCCGCGACAGGAGCCTGCAACGCTGTAACGGCCCCTCGGAGGCGGCGGGGACTGGGTCCGAGGGCGTTTCGCCTGCAGCAACACAGGCGATTCTTCTACGGCACTACTAGCTACAGTTCCTGCCGCGCCTACAGTCTCCGCCATCTGGGGCGCGTCCTCGCCGCCTGCAGCAGGTGATGGCGCGCCGCCGATCGCGGCTCTCCCGCCGGGAACGGTGTCCCCCCCGGGTTGGTGGGTTCCGGCCCAACGATGGCCGTGAGCCCGGATTCGACGGCGTCGGCGAATGGTACCAGGGGATTTGAGACGGCGCGCCCCCTCGGACCGGTATCGCCGGATCCGCCGCCGGTCGCGCGTCCCGTCTCAGCAGTGTTGGCCGTAGGGGTGCCTGGTGGGTCGCATACGGCAGCCACGGAGCGGGCCCGGCGTCGCGAAGACAACGCTCCTGCATGGCTGCCACCGTCGCGATGGCCCGGAGCCTCCGCGGGAGTCTCCGTCGGGACCGCGCGCTCGGGCACAGCAATGCCCAGAACCTCGCATGTGCGGTTTACCCGCCCTTGCTTAGCCGTTTCGGTCGCGGCCTCGCGAAGCTTGTGCTCCTTGAGCGTGTACGGGCCGAGAAGCACCTCAACCGCGTGCTCCGCGTCTTCTAGCCGAGCCACTGTGCAGAAGATAACAAGTTAATCAGGCGGGGACCACGCAGACACAAGGGGGTGCATACCAACGCGTTGGGTGACTTACAAGGAGAGGAGGGCGGAAGCAGGCGGGACACTGATGGCCTGAATCTGTCCTCGCGGGTGTCGCCCCGTCCAACGTACTTCCACCGGGAGGAAAGTGGCGCCACCCTGTACATTGTAAACTCCTCGGCCAGGTCGCGCACACTCAACCGACGGGCGACACCGGCAAGACTCCGTAGCCTTTACGCGTCGTCAGCCTCCGGCTTCATACTCGGTGAGCTGTTGAACGAGATTGGCCCACCTTGGCATAGCAGGCCGCTCTTGCTGGTCACGATGTAATAAAACCACTGCCGCGTCTAGATGGACTCCCATTTCCCCAGGGAGGCTGGCGCGGGGAACAGCGTCGTGCATGACGCCCGTAGCACGAAATCCACACTGCCAAAGTTGGACACCGCCCCTTCAACTTTCCTGGGTCGGCAGCAGGCGTCGTGCAGGGTGGCGAATAGGCTCGCGCTAGGACGCCGTCCCTCTGTCCGCACCGCCCACGTAAAGACAGTCAGGCGGATTATTGCGTTTGGCGTCAGCTGGGCTAGCTCCAACCCGTAGGCCCGCAGGACTTCGCGCACAAACAACGTGGAGGGCATGCGAAGGTCGGCGTCGAAGAATGCGACAAAAACGATCGCCTCCATTTCCCGGGGCTTTGGCTCCGTCTCGTCATGACGGGGTAGGCGAGCCCCATCACGCTCCTCGATCTTCCCCTCCCGCACAAGCCGCTGCAGCGTCTCTTCGGTTACCCGGCTCCTCCCCAACACACGGGAGCAGCGGCCCCCCGAGTGCTCCATGGCGTCCCACCGCCTGTCGGCGTGGGAACGCCCCCGCGGCACCAGCTCATACTCCCCAGAAGGGTGGGACAGCTCGTCCCGGCCAGACAGGGAGCTGCTGCTGGGATGGCGAGAGGCATCGTCGTGGCCGGCCATTGCTTTCTGAGGTTAGAGAAAAAGGAACAAGGGCCATAGCAAGTCGCATTCCTGTCAGCGGGGAATGAGCAGAGATAAGCCAAAGGAGAGACAAAACGCCCCCACCACAGTGAGGGCACCTTATAAAGCCCGCTCGCCTCCTCCCCGGACAGAAGTGCAGCCAAATTAAACCCCCAGCGGTTTGGCTACCCACGACTTGGAAAGAAGAACCGCCGGCACCTGGAGAAGCGTGCCTGGTAGGTGGCCAGGCATAGCACAATACCAGCACGCACCCGCCACGCGTCCCACGTCCCTAGGGAAGAGGCGAGCGACCGCGGTCACGCAACCGTTCACATCCCACGACGCACCAGTTACAAGACGCCGCGTGCCCCACCCACCGGAAGGCAGACTGCGCGACACGACAGCCTGCCCCCTGACAAGCCAGGCGTCGGCATGATTCCAGCCACCATTAAAAGCGCACTACCCGACCGCGCGGTCACAGCAGCCTCGAAGCGCAGCAGGGTAGGCAGCGTGCGGCACGCCTTCACCACTGCGTTAACCGCGGCTCCGGCTCGGTCCTCAACACCGACCCCGGCGCCAAGAGGTCCGACCTCGCCCTAACGACAACTCTGACTACACCTTCCAGCTTCCACACAGCCAGGCGCCAGCTCCGCTGCCACCCGTTCGAAGGGTAAGGGACGGAGCGCGCGCGCGTTTACTTCGACTAAGGCGCCAGCTCCGCTGCCACCCGTTCGAAGGGTAAGGGATGGAGCGCGCGCGCCTCTACTTTGACTAAGGCGCCAGCTCCACTGCCACCCGTTCGAAGGGTAGGGGACGGAGCGCGCGCGCCTCTACTTCGACTAAGGCGCCAGCTCCGCTTGCACCCGTTCGAAGGGTAAGGGACGGAGCGCGCGCGCCTCTACCTCGACTAGGCGCCAGCCTCCGCTGCCACCCGTTCGAAGGGTGAGGGACGGAGCGCGCGCGCGTCTACCTCGACTAGGCGCTAGCCTCAGCTGCCACCCGTTCGAAGGGTGAGGGACGGAGCGCGCGCGCGTCTACTTCGACTAAGGCACCAGCTCCGCTGCCACCCGTGCGAAGGGTGAGGGACGGAGCGCGCGCGCCTCTACCTCGACTGAGGCGCTAGCTCCGCTGTCGCCCGCTAGAAGAATAAGGGACGGAGCGCGCGTGCGACTACTTCGACATCCGCTTCGGCTTCCGCCTCAGACCCCGGGCCTCACAGCACGCTAAGGCTCCGCAAATTTGGAGGAGTTCACAGGCCGCAGGGATGGAGGGGGCCAAAGGACTCGGCAACATAGCTTCGGCCCTGTGAAGCGCTTCACCATGAGAGGCTCCTGTTGTAGGGGTGGCCCCCACCTAAGCCCAGCAGGCCTATTAGAAGGATATAAGGACCAAGAGTGGAACATGTGTAATGACTCAAATACCCCTGATGAGGGTGTACCGATGTAAGGGCATAGTTGTAAACGCATACCCCGTATGCATATATATAAGGGAAGGCTATGGGAGGGGGAGGACAGACTCCCCCAACTCTCCACTACCACATCTCTCCCTGTTTGGTCTGTAACCACAACAAATAAGTTCCTAGTCCCTAAAGTCCAACTGTGGTCTCTCCCCTAGACCGGTTACTCTAGATCTATTCCTCACTCAAGCGATGCCCTCCTTCGTCTAGTGCCGTTTTACTTTAAGTCTTCGCCGTTCGACCTCCCTCCAATGGATGATTACCCCCTTGTTGTGCTAGTTCACAACACATGACTTCAGAAAATCCGTCAATGAATTTCTCTTTTTTGTGTGTGAAGACAAATGGCACTAATGCGTTTTTAATTTATAATTGAACTGTCACTTGAAGAGGACTTATGATCAGTATTTTATTTGCACCTGCAGATCCTGGAGGAAGAGAAAGTTCATCAGAAGTTAACACTCGGGGAATACCCCTTGTATTTAGTTCCTTTGGATGAGGATGTCCTTTCTTTTGATCTTGATCATTCTTTGCATGGTACTGATTCATATTGGTCTAGCATGTGTATTTTGATATTATGAATCTCACTGGAGCGTTTATGATTATCAGGAATGCCTTATTGAAGGGGATACAAGTTCTATTTGGCATGATGCAAAAGCTATTCATAAGTTAGAGGTGTGTGTATCTTCCCTTCATGTATTTGGGATGTTTTGTACTTGAAATAAGGATTAATCGCATTGAAGATGAATTTGTTTGTTGCGGAAACATTATATGGATAGACTAAGTTGTTATCTGCTACTACGTTGCAGATTGCACAATACTTAACAATTCTACAAATCTGCAATCTCACAAGTTTTTGACTTCATCTTTCATAAACTAGAAGGCTTGACACCCTTTTATAATTTGGTATACTGACTTTCATAAAATTCTTGAAGTGATGCCTATTACTGTATCTTTTTCCAGTTTGCCTTTGGAGTTATCCCCAATGTACCGGCCAAGGGTGTAGCATCAACCAAAGCCGGAGAGTTGCTGAATAATATGCAACTAGAAGATCCTGTCAACATGGATGATGTAATGCCAACTGATTTCAAGCTTTTGTGACTCAGATCTCTAAATTTAGCTGATCAGTTTTTTTCCTTTGTGATGCTTTAGATGGGGATTCCAGAGATAAACACCCTCATTTTGTTCGATAGAGAGGTAAATCTTTTGTTCTATTTATATTGGCATTTTTAGTTCTGAAAAGTGAAAACAATCATGTTGCACTTCCTCTTGATTTCTCTTTTTTTTGGCATGTATGAACTATTGCACTTATTTTTGTCTTAATTCATAAAATATTAATACAAATTATGTTGATCTTAGGGGTGATACCCCCTTTTATGTCTTGAATTTTTTGTAATATATCTTTTTTTTTCATTCAGGTGGATATGGTGACACCAATGTGCTCTCAGTTGACATATGAAGGTTTATTAGACGAGGTGACTATGAAGTTGGCCATTCTGGCATTACTCATGGGTGTTTGATTTGTTAGCCTTTTCTATTGGACGATAACATGCCAGTGTAGTTATCCGATAACATGCCAGTGTAGTTATCATACAACCTACGAGCTAGCATTCTAACATTGTTTCATCTGAAGTTGGAGTCGATGTGAAACTTCACATAGTTCCCTTCCTCCTATCAGTTACCATGGTAAAAAAAAGACAAATTCTTCGATTCTGGTTCTATATTTGTTTTGAATACTCCACTAGATCCTCCATTTGAGCAGACACAATGAATTTCAGCATGATGTATCAAATTTGAACCATAGAGTTGCAGCGCAGTAAGCCACCAACGACCACCTAAAACTCTTGTTGTTACATCAATGATGCTGGCTCCTTCAACCTTCATGTTTGCTGCCTAGTTTCGAAATAGGAGTCGTTTTAGAATGAATGCAGTCAAACATTTTAAACTTTTGACCACTAATACACACAGAAGTGTTCAGATTGATCTTATTGAAATAATATTTGTAGATTTCTCATCAAAAGTGCTTTCCGAATATTATATTTTTATAATTTGTATCTACATATTACCATAAAATTCAATGGTCAAAGGTGTATATTGGACATTGTGCCCATGTCTAAAATGACATCTATTTTGTTGTTATTCTAATCAGTTGACTGATTTTATGTTTCAATATTGGTCTGCACAGATGTGTACGGGACTTGAGCTGTGTTCAAAATGTTTCATTTTCATACTCCCTGAATTATGTTAGCCAATGGCTAATTGGCTTTCTTTTATTGTCCCACATAGGAAATGTGACATACCGGTAGATGTTATATTTGTTGTTGTCCTATTTATTCTCCTACCCTCCTTATGCTAGTTTACATGCGCTGCTAGGGTAGTATGGTGCAATGATCTTTCAGCAAATATCCTCATTTTGCTAGATTACATGCATTACTACTTGCTAGGGAGTAGGGTGCAATGATCTTTTGGCAAATGTTGAACTAGTTAATCTTGGGCCAACTAAAAATGCACATGCGGCTCGATTCTTATTTGTGTTCTTTGCAGCAGGGTAGTGTTGCCTCAGATTTTAGCTCAGTGGCTGGGTTTGTTTCCTTTTTGTCTGTTTTATTCGTTGATTCTGGAAGCAAGATTAACGCAGGTGCCATATCATCACTGCATGGATGATAGATGTGTGATTGTTATTGCCTAAGTCAATGCAATAAAAAAGAACTGAATGTCCACCATTCTAACACTGCATTTCCTTTGATTCTAAAATCTAAAGCAGATTGAAATGAATCATTGGAACATGTTTTATTCTGCAGATGTTGCAAATCCATAACGGATCTGTGGAAGTTGATGCAAGCATCATGGGAGCCCAACAAGATGGAAAAAAGGTTAAGGTTCCATTGAATTCGAGGTAAGTATCATGTATCCCCGAGTATATACTATTTCAGTTAGCAACAAAAAATCTGCCTATTTTTTTTCAAATACATGTTATATCAATATGTTGTGTGCCTGTGAGGCTGTGAATACATTTTTTGTAAGCTTCTTGTGATACTAGTATATTTGGCTTCCTTGCCCCTCAGGAAAATTATGGTTCATCTTGCCACTTGGAAAGCTTTAGATGTAGAAAGTTTGGATATTATGTTAGGAAAGGACTACTTAGCTTCCTTATCATCTACTCCCTCCCGTCAAAATTAACTGTAGTACTAAATTGCGTAGTGCGTACAGTGAAACCATTTTGGGCCCGTTCAATTGGTTTTTATTGATAACTTTTGGTTTAAGTTTATAAATAGTAACAGCTTGTAGAGATCCATACGGAGAGAGAAAAACTCAAGTGGGATTTTGGCCAGTATAAATGAAGTCACTACTCACTACAGTATGTACTACAATCGACTAATAGACCCCGCCTTAAAAAGACACCCCGTTTGAAAACGAGATACTATAGAAAAGCCATTAACTGTAGAAAAGCAGTTTTTAGAAGCCAATATATCTGACCAGCAAATATCTTTATGAGTATTTAGATTAATCAATTGAATATGATATGAGTGGATTTGTACAATATCATAATGTTATAGTTTTGTTAGGTTTATAAATATATTTTGATAGAAATTGGTGGTCAAAGTTATGGTTTAGAGACAGTGTCATTGTCCAAAACGATAATTATTTGTGACTAGAGAGTAAGTTATTATTTGTTCCTCCAGCCAAAAATAAGCGACATCCTAGTGTCCTCGAATGCTTATAGTCAAACTATTTGAACTTTAATCAACAGTATCTTCATCAATATTTAGATTGGCTATATGAAAATGGTATGTGTAGTTTTGTTTTGAAAAAAATACTTCCATAATAGTGTAAATATTATAGAAATATATTAAAACAGAAAGTGGTTTTCAAAGTCCTATTTTGAAGAATTGTCGATGTCCGAAACGTCATCAGATATATGTGACTGGAGGTAGTAGTCTCTATCATTAGTGCCTGCCATGTTAGAACGGTTGCTTAATGTATAAGAGATTGTATGTAGTAGGGATAGAGGAAGCAATGGACTTGGGCTGTCCATGGACAATTGGATACATTTATCATTGGACCATAGTGGATTGAATATAGCTGGATTTGGATATCTGGTTGGACCAATCCTATATAAAGTATGGATGACTGTATCATTTTGGATTGGACTTTGGGTAGTAAAATTGGGCCTGTACGTACACAACCCAGCTAGTATGGACTTTTCAGTACTATCTACACAGCCCAGCTGGTCTTCACTCTTCAGTGCTATCAAAATAGAGCAAGCAATGAAAAAGCCTTCGATAGAAGCGGCGGCAGCGTGCGTAACTGGTGCGCGTTTGCAGTGACGTGACGGCGGGAGCTTGCATTTGCAGTGCCAGCGCTCTGGCTGCAGCGCACGTTTGCCATGACCGTGTTGGTCGTTCAAAGATGCAACATTACGATGATACAAATGATTCCAATCTAATCTAGATGCTCTCTCTGTTCCAAGGTTCCGTTGCTTACACTTACCGTGTTCTGTCTATTCCACTCTGATCTAGACACTCGAACGTTGTTCTTGTTCGTCAGCAGCATGGGTTCTCCGAGTCTTCGATGGGATGAGTCAACATGCATAGGATTGTCGAAGGAGGTGGAGATCAGGGGCGGATTTGGGCCCCTAGCAATTTGGGCTTTAGCTCGAGGCGTGAGAAAATTTGTAGTGTATAGCCCATGTCAGCCAAAGATATTATTATTAGTATTCAGCTCAGGTAACCCATATATATTTCGCAATTCTGCAGAAAACCAGCGGACCACCAGTCTCCCAGTATTTCACGCGGCCCACCACTATCTCCGCGCCCGCGCGGCCCAAGCCTTCACGATCTCATGCTGCCTGCGACGCCCGCTCGCTCAGAGGAAATCAGGAAACCCTAGACTCGCCAGCAGCAGCACAAGGCGTCAAGGCTGATCCAGCGCCGGCTGCGCTGCCGCACCGCAACGCAAGCCGCAAACTTGTCGACCGCACTGCACCGCACCTCCGCCTCGTTGCCTCTAGCCCTCCGCCGTCTCAGATCTACGCGACTACGCCGCCCCGCCTCCCAGCGCCGCCCGGCCCGCCCCGCCTCCCGGCGCCGCCCGCCCGCCCGCCTCGCCTCCCGGCGCTGCCCCGCCTCCCGACCCGTCTCGGCGCCCCTCCTCGGCTCGACCTCGATGGCTCCTCCTGGTTGCATCGGCAGATTGGCTGACCCAAAAGTTCCAGATCCGGAGACGAGAGATCCCTGTTGGCTGTTGTGAATTGTGATTTGTGTCTTTGACTCTTTGTGAATTGTGAGGAGCTGAATGCAAGAGATCTGCATGATAATGAATGGAAATTTCGCCACATATTTCGTGGTATGTACTCAAAACTATGGGTATCACATGCAGAGATTATTTTGATTGGTTATGGAACATGTGAAAATAATATTTAAGAATCCACAGGAAGGACAAATGAAAACTATGTACTGTGCCTTTTAGATGAGCAGCTTCCACTAGTTGTATACTTGTATCAACTATTTGTTTCTTTCTGCCAGCAAGATTCTGTTGTGGTTTTGCTTGATTGAGGAATTTATCTGAAAAATGTTGTAATGATAATATTTGTTTACCTCATGTAGCTCCCGTATTGCGGAACTGTTTATGTATTAAATTCTATTGTGAGGCATCTTAATCTATTTAACTCTTAATTGGCCAATGCTCTTGACCCTTGCACTTGTTATGCAGGTCAGCCAAAAAGGCATCTCCTAACAACGGGTTGGAGTGTGTTTGTAAGTGCGAAAAGACTGGTAGCAGGGGATTCTGTTATATTTATCTGGTACCACCTACTGTACTATTTTGATTATCTTCATCCACCTTTGTTAGATGTTGTACACGTTGCTGACTCTGTAATACCTTTTTATTTTTACCAGGAATGATGATAATCAACTTCTTTTGGGAATCCGTCGTGCAAATCGTCCACAGGCAGTTATGCCCTCTTCTGTGCTATCAAGCGATAGCATGCATATAGGTCTTCTTGCTGCAGCAGCTCATGCTACGCCACAGATAGTCGTTTCACTATTTTCTATAATCCCCGGTATATATATTGCAATCTCATTGCAATAGACAGATCACTTCATTTCTACATTTAATTAACATGGTCATCTATTATTAGGGCTAGGCCTTCTGAATTTGTCATTCCACTGGCCAAGTATGTGAAGTCTGTTTACCACACACGGGTGTATGTTGGAATGCGGTTTAGAATGCTTTTTGAGAAAGAGGAGTCAAGTGCTAGACGGTGAGTGGAAAGTTGAAACTGAGTACACAGCGTGAAAACTCTGTGATCTTATGGTTGTCTATTCTTTCAGATACATGGGTACAATCACAGGCATAAGTGATATTGATTCGGTGCGTTGGCCAAACTCACATTGGCGTTCTGTGAAGGTAATTTCTTTAAATAAGTTGTCATGGTTTCAGAAGACTTGTTGTTATCTTGTTTCATTATTCACCTTAATCTGTTAAATCTGCTGTCACATGCTTCATGGATCTCTTTGTGAGAACATGTTTATGCTTTAATGATGAATGTTTAACTTTAGAAATGACAGGATAGCATAGAGAGCAAATCATCTTAATTTAGATACTCAAATTGTATCTCTATTATGTTACATTTTTGGTACTTTGAGATCATGCCATGTTTTTCGTATTATACTTTATGTTTGCTTGTTTAGTATTGAACTCAAGTTTCATATCAGTAATACAATTAGCCAATTATGATATACTTTTGTTATATCGTGGTATGGGTACAAATTGGCGTTAGTTTTAGGTGGTTAGAGTTCAGCCCGGGACGTAGCTAAATCCTGGTTCCGCCACTGGTGGAGATGGCAGTATGGGATTCGCAAAGGTGATGCTGACGCACATCGGCACATGTCAAGGCCCAACAGCAAGGGCTGCCCTTCACGGTGGCTGTGGAGCAACGAGTGTCTGCTTGCAATGCCTCTACTGTCTTATCCAATTGGATTTGGATATCCGTCGATATGTTTGTTCTATATAAATTGATTTGGAGTTTGGACTAAGTGAACTTAATTTGATAGTCGTTGGACATCTAAACTTTGAATTTGGATATCCATCCATTTGCATGTCTAATTAGGGATGAAAACAACAAGCAGAAATAAAGAACTTGTCTTTTCAATCCTTATTTCTCTCCCTATTCCTCTTCTATAGGGTGCTAGCTCAATCATTATGGCATGATGAGGAGTGCGGAGTGCCCATCGAGAGGTCAAGAGAGGTTGACCAATTAAATACTGTCAAGGGAGGTTAACCAATTAAACACTACAATTGTAACTATGTTCCTTAGCACGATGTGGAGTGCGGAGTGCCCAGCGAGAGGTCAAGAGAGGTTGACCAATTAAATACTGTCAAGGGAGGTTAACCAATTAAACACTACAATTGTAACTATGTTCCTTAACCAAGGATGTTAGACCATGTGGTTAGGTCTAGGATATTTTGATGATAAATAATTGACAATGGTTAATTTGTGATGATGAATAATTGGTAATTTTGTTTAGCGTTGCTATGCGAGTTGTGTCGCGTGTGTGCGGATTAATGTTGGTCAAGTTTGAACGAACTTGTGCCGGAAGAATGTTCATTGGTCTTTGCATGTGCAGGTTGGGCGTGGAGACGGTCATAGTCGGTGACGAGAAAGACCAGGACTAGGAGGGGGAAATCTGAGGTCCAGGCGGTTGAGGATGTCACGAGGTGGTCGGGCTCACGTTAGAGCACATGGAGATCAACGGTGGATGATACGTGGAGAAGATACAGGAGGTGCAATCCTGGAGGCTTCGACACGTAATGAATTGGAGAAGTTGTAGTTGGAATTTTGGAAAACCCGTGTTAGGAAGGGTTTCAGGTCCCTTATTTGTTGGAATTGGATTAGAACTCGTGGGCTTGGGATAAACCCAGGTTTTGGGCCCTAGATTATAAATAGAAGTGGGGTTGGAGGCTAACCCCGTGGCTTTTAAGATGCAATTTTCGTTCTAGGGTTTGAGGGGTGCCAGGAGGGCACTTTGTAGCCACCATGATTCAAAAATAAAATCTAGATCTATTTTGGAAGAAAAGAAATCTGATTGGCGACGTGTTTCTCTTCGCGTTGTCTGAGGCAAATATCGGCGTCATCTTCCGCACGGGAGAGACAGTAGCGCCAGCGTCCTTGAGCCGTGATCGAGCGAAAAAAACAAAAGAAAAAATACAGAGCAGCGGCCGAAACTACTATGATGATGGATGGAGATGAATAGTTTCTGCGTTTTTTAATAAAAGTGTGTGAGTTTTTTTATTCTCATATATTATCATTTTTCCTGGTTTTTTGATTCCTACATATTTTTATGCATTGATCAATGTCTAGGTATTTTTCTTACTTACATATATGAATCATTTTTTAATTAAAAATCGATTAGAAGATTGAACAAAAAATGCACTTTTAGCAACCCATTATCTAGTCGCTACAGTAACTGCTACAGTGCGCGCTATGGTACTGCTATAGTAAAATCAAAAAACCAGTTTTTTTTTGTTTTGTTATTTCTTTTTTTTGCAGATTAAACAATTAAATGGCAGAAAATTTGAGAAAAAGCTTCTGCTAGGTGTTGCAATTATTCACCCCCCTTGATTGCCATCGACAATCCTACAAGTGGTATTAGAGCAGGTTGCTATGACATCAGAGAGGCGACTACGTCAAGCTCTTGTCTTGGTAAAAAGAAGACTTCACGAGTATGTGCTTCACGGCAAGCAACAATAACGACGACGACTACATTGATCTCGATGAGGCAGGACAGTCGTATGATGAGCTTGAAGGTGGCTTGATTAAACTTGCTATTGAATTGAAAAAGACGAAAAAGAAATTGAAAGAAAGTAATTGTCTTGTTGAAAGTTAACTTCTGAGATTGATAGACTTAGAGCTTTAATTCCTGATGATGAATCATATGAGTCTTGTCATGTTTTACATTCTGAGTTGAAGACTTCTAGATCTATTAGTACATCAAATCTGGGTCAACTTAGGGATGTAACTGATAAATTTGATGAATTAAAATTGACACATGACTCTTGTGATAAAAAAATTAAAACTTGCAAATGATGAAATTGAAAAGCTCAAATCTAGTTCTTATATATGTTTACAGTCAAGTATTTCAAATGCTCAATATAAAGCTTGCTCTAATTGTAAATTGCTAGAAGTTAGACTTAACTCATCTCACGAATCTATTAAATAAATATTTTATCATGAAAACATGTCTTACTCAAATTGTCCTAAGTTAAATATTGAAATTGATGCTTTAACTAGGCAATTGAATGATTTTACTGAAAAGAAAAGATTGGCTCAATCTAGTGCTTCCAAGAATTTTGTAGATGAACCTGTTAAATGCACTGCTTGTTCCACTTTAGCTACGGAAAATGAGTACCGTAAGGATACTTTAGAGAGATTCTCTTTTGGTAAGAAAAATCTGAATATGATTCTAGACAAGTCAAAAATAAGTGTGAAAAATCATGGTCTAGGATTTAATTTTGTTGAGCGTGCCAAGAATAATCCTCCTAAAATTGTTAAGGTTCATGAACCTAGAAAACTTGAAGTAAAATCTGAAGCAAAACAAACTGTGTTTAAATCTGCTGGCTTTGTGCAAAGTTCATCGAATAATAATGTAAGTGATAGCTCATCATCTCAAAAGAATTCTGGTTATATTAAATTCCATTGTACCTACTGTGGAAGAGATGTGCACTTACATGAATTTTACTTTAGGCGTGCTAAGAAAGAGAAGAAGAAAAGATTGAATGCTTTAAGACAAAAACGTGCAATCTCTTTTATTCCTAGAACTAATGTGAAAGCTAAGTTTTTCGTGAACTGATTTTAAATCTGCTTCACATACTGGTTTGGGATATAATTCAAATAATTCACGTTCTTTTCGGCATTCTGATCATCCACATGCACGTGATTTTAGTTCTAGATTTGTTGCTCCTGTTTGTCGTGTGTCTCAGTACTGGATTCCTAGATCTTATTTCACTAACCCAGTACTGTGAGAGAGATGTTTCCTATGATGTAAGAACAGCTGACAAGGATGGAGAACATGAGCCCGATTGGGTTCCGGTCTTTTACTTCATTGCTTGATTGGAATACTTGATGGTTCTTCACTCTCTTTAATAGCTTCCAAGAGATTTCACTTTTTGATAGACCATGTGGAAAAGGTGATGTTGTCTTACATCTTGTTAAATTCTTAAGTTGCTGATATTCACCAGAAAGCGCTTGATACTTCTTGTTTTGCTCTTTTGCGAAGTAAGTTGGGCGTGTTGCATCCTATAGGATTATTCTAAGGGGGAGTTTGATGTTTAAAAATTTAGAAAGCTTTGTTTATTATACTTGTCAATTAAATCAACAAGTCCAAGTCATCAATTTAAATGAGTAATGGAGCTCTCTTTATCATATTTATTCATATGATGTGTAGCTTTGATCATAACTAGTTATAATTAATTTGTTGCACTTGAACTAAAATATGACATGGCAGAATATTTTGACTAGATTGATTATAAATAATACTTTGCAATGTTCATCAAAAGGATTAGCTTAATTGTGGGTCTTATTTTAATCTCGGCTATGAGGCTCACATGTTTCATATTGCAATCTTTTTATGATCATTCAATTTGGCATGTTATAAAAAATAGAAAAAGACATTTGAAAAGATGTATGCTGCAAGCATGCCATGGTAAACAAAGAAAATGCACAAAAAGTGCACAAGATGAAAAGAAGTATGCTTCAAGCATGCCACCATTTACAAGAAGTAAGCTATCATGAAAAGAAATATGCTACAAGCATGCCACATGCGTAAGAATTGAATGTGGAGCAATATGTTGTTATATGAGACTGCTAGCTTGTCTAGATTAAAGATTTGCTTCACTTTTAGGCTTTGACTTTTTGTTGTAATATCTCATTGTGCTCTCTATAATTGGTTTGGTCATTGTTGAGATGCCTGTCATTGATATAAATTACTTAATTATATTAAAAACTTTGTTTTGATATTGCTATATGATATATGATTTTATATGATCTAGATAGCTCCACTCAAAAATATGGCTTGGTTAAATTATTCAATCAATTCAAAGTGACTTAGATAATCTACAGAGCTTCTAGATTTTTATTCTCATTGCTTCTTCTTAGAATAATACTTCGTTGATGTTTCTTGATGATTACATTGTCAAAGGGGGGAGATTTGGTGTGCTTTATGAGATATTGGAGAAATTTGCTAAAATTACATCTCTTGTGTTGAGGGGGGGGAGAGATTTGAGACTTGTGGCTTCAGTTCTTCGCTTATGTCTAATTGAAGCTAATTCATCATGCTATCTTGAGGTGTTGTCAATGTATTCATCAAGGGGGAGATTGTTAGACCATGTGGCTAGGTCTAGGATATTTTGATGATGAATAATTGACAATGGTTAATTTGTGATGATGAATAATTGGTAATTTTGTTTAGCGTTGTTATGCAAGTTGTGTCGCGTGTATGCGGATTAATGTTGGTCAAGTTTGGATGAACTTGTGCCAGAAGAATGTTCATGTAACATCCTGAAAATTTTAAATTTGAAAATATAAAGTTCTTAAATTATTTTGCAATATGTTCTGTTGAAATATGGATTTCTTTCACAATTTTCCGAATTTCGGTGGAGGATCCAAAAACTTAAGAGAAGATTCGAAAAATAAAACTAGTAATAATAATGTCATAAAAAGGAAAGATGCAAATAATGGGAAAACAAAAGCTCTAGATTCAAATCCAAAAGGGAGGTAGAAACTTAAAACTAGAATATGAAATTTCATTTTAAAAATAATAGTATGAAAGGGCAACAAAAATAAATATATAAAATTATACGCAAATAGGTATACAAAAGGCCTAGAAAGATGAGCAAGACATAAAATGTAGTTATAAATATAAATATATATATAGGCGAAAAGAAAATATATACTTGTGTATAAAATGAAGGAGCAAATAAATAAATAAGAATACATATATATGTATAAATATATGAATAAAATAAATATATATACATATACAAAAAAACTAGACATAGATAAAAATATATATACATGTGTACATATATCTATATATGAAAATATATGCAAATAGATACAAATAAAAAAGAGAGTGTGAGGGAAGTCAGGCCGGCCAATTGGCCCGGCCCAAACCCCCCATTCCCGCTTCTTTCCCCGCATAGCCCAGTCCACCCACGCCTCCCCCTCTCTGCCGTCGCTGACAGTCGGCCCCCACACCCACCCGCGTCTTCCTCTACGCCGTGGACCCTGCGCCCCACCCGCACCTCTCTTTCCCCTGCCGCCGCGTGGCCCGTGCGCCCGGCTCCTCTCACTGCCCTGCGGGCCCGTGCCCCGCCCGCCTCCCTCTTTCTTCTCTCCCCGCTCGCGTTAGCCTTCTCTTTCCCCCTTTCTTTCTTCCTTCTCGCGCGTGTCTGCGCTCCCTGCTCCCGAGCCGTCCCATCGCCCCCTCCCTTTTGTGCAGCTTCGTCGTCACGTCCCCTCCGCGCGTGGCCCTTCTCCGCTCTGCACGCGCCGCGCCGATCCGTCGCGTCCCCGAGCCCCGCGCCCTGCAGGCTCCTCGCGTCGAGCCCCACGCTGGGCATTGCCCCACGGCCCGCCACCTCCGCCCGGTCCTCCGCACCTTCCCAGCCCCGCCACAGCCATAAGAAGCCCCCAAGCTTCCCATGGCCTCCTGCGCTCTTTCTCCTTTCCCTATTTCTTCCCCAACTTCTTTTCCCCAAATTTCCGGTCGCCCGCGCCACCCTCTTCGATTCCGTGTCCTGGGAGTACCACGACGACGTCCCAAACCCACCCCAACCACCAGCCGAAGCTCATCGCCGCTCGATCTCTCTGGCCACGGTAACCTCCCCAAGTCATCGCTGCCGCTCGCTGCCGGTCTACCTCAGCGCTTCCCGGACTCCATCGCCACCTCGATCGGCATCCCTGCACTACCAGCGACCCATTTTTGTCCTCCTCGGCCTCCCTCTGACCGCCACCCGCCGGCAATGCCGCCACCAGCCGCACCACCGCCGAGCTACCTCTGTTCCCGCGTTTGCTTCCTCGGCTCAGCTAAATTTTCTGTCTTCAATCCATCAGGTAACACTTTTCTAGCTTATTCGGTGAAGGAAAAAGCCAACTAAAATTCAAAAAAACAAAGATAATTAATAAGAGATGCTAAGAATTCATAGAATATAGATGACATTGTTAAGATCCAAACTTGGATTAGTTATCACATATGAATAGTTAATGTGACTTGCATAAATGAATTGAAAGACTAATTATTAAATAGGATATTAGTAAGAAAAGAAGGTATGTTTAATGTCCAAGGTTACTAAGGATCTCAACTAAAATTACATTCAAGATAAAGTTAGGAAAAAAAATAAGTTGGGTGTTATATAAAAACTATAAGAAAAAGGCTTTAAAATAAAGATTACCCTCGTATGAAATTAAAAATATATGTTTTAACATTTACCATGCCACCATCAAACAAACCTCAATGATATATTTTATTAAATAACAAGAATGAAATATTACCTTGCACAATAATCTCTGCCTAGAGAAATAAATTTAAATACCAATAAAAGAGCATTAATAGAGGGTAGTTTTTGGTAGAAATGTCCATGCATTACAAGAACCGTAAATGAAATAAAAGGCCAAGGTAATTAGCCAACATGCACAAGTAACTCAAATTGAAATACAAAGTAAGAATTTTGTGAGGATGGTGAAAAGGTACCCTTGTAAAATATATATATCTATACAATTTTGTTTTTAGGTTTAAGTTGCTCCAAATAACAACCAAAGGTACATAAATTGTTAACTATATTAGCAAGGTTCCCAAATTAAAAAGATTGCCCTGGACCATAATATAAGCCTAAACATGCTGCAATTAAATAAATCTTGATGGTAGGTTTAATTGAATTAGGCCTCTTCGTGAACTTAATTAAATGATAGGGCGGGACCATAAACATTCAAAATAAAAGGTCATAATAATATGCAGGTGCTAAAGTATAGTAGCCCTAGGTCATTAAGCATCAAAATAATCTCACCGACATATAAACGCTCTAAAGTGAACATTTGACCAATAACAAGAGTAATTAGGACTGCATAAAATTATACACATCAAATTACTAGTAATATGAATTAACTCGATAAACCAAGAATTGTATACATCGCATATGGCATAAAACCTGAGAATGGGTGCTGGACAAAATAATGCTCCTCTAGTCTTGTACCCTGAATCCTAAATCTAACCTAACTCATGGAACTTCATTGACAGATACAAAAATAAAAAAAGAGATTATAACGGATCAAGTTATTGTACTCCATCATCGGCCTCGCCACAAATCACCCGAATCATCCATGAACTCATACTAAAGCTAAATTGAGTTTATTCGGATTTATTTGGGTCTTTTAAGTTAGTTTCTCTTTTTCGGATTTAGTCATTTGTCGTGTAACTAGAAACCGGGATCCTGAAGATTCTATGGAACAAGTGGGACCAAGATCGATGAAGGCCAGAAAATTAGAGATCATCGCAGGAGACAACTTTGTGTGAGCTCAAGACCGAGGTAAACCGCACCAGGCGAGTCAATACTTTGATCATGTTGAACCTACATTTTATGCAAATTACTTTAGTTTAAATTATCAAAATGCATGCTGTTATTTTATGTGCAAAATATGTTGATTTAAGAATTTTAGCTATATGCCCATTGTTCAACTTGAGTAAGTATTACACCCCTCTTTGGAATATTGCATATGTGAGCCTTGTCACCTAGTGGAAAACTTTATAATGGTTAACTTTTGAAAATAAGTCCTTGATAATATGCCATGATTAGCATTGTTTAGGAACCCGGGGCAAGAAATTGTCCCAAGCATCACTTTAATCATGAGAAATTAATTTGGATAGTCATGATGGGAATGACTGGTATATTTTGACATGGTTATTTTATGCTCCCAAAAACCCCAAAGTGCTAAAATATCTGAGCGGATGATTTGGGGGCTGGTGTGTGGTGCAGAGAAAGCACAAATTATGGAGTGTGGTTGAACCGCTCAGATACCACTAAGGATTGAATCTTATCATGACCTCCTGTGTAAAACAGTACAACCACAAGTCTGTAAAGTACAACTTGGCTAAGTAAATTTGTCAAAATCCCCAGACTCATATCATCGGTAGTGGATAGAAGTGGATATGCTATGGCAAGGGGGCCTGAAGGGACACCAGTGGAGGGTGAAGTTTTCCCAGCTGTTCTAAGCGTTGCGGGGAGTTGAGAAGCCCGGCTACGTTAGTAATTGTGGGGAAACATCCCGTGCATAGATGGGACCCACCGCAAGTGGGCAGTTTCTCATAAGGTGAATGAGAAAAGGGACTAGATACTTTGAACAGTCACTGTAATGGTCTGCTCAACCACATGGCTAAGGAATCATGTGGGGCAATGAGTTGGTTATCTCTTGTGGTGAAAGTGTACACACTCTGCAGAGTCAAAACTATTCGAATAGCCGTGCCCACGGTCATGGGCGGACATGGGATCTTAACCAGATATAGTTCTATTTCAAAAACTATGTGGGTGGAATTGGAAAAGTGAAGGACTGCAGATGGTCCTGGTTTGAATTGTCATGAGTGTCGTCCCAGTGGTAAGTTAAGCGTTTATAACGCTGAAAAGTAAGCATATGGTGCAGATGCCATATATTGTGAATGAAAAATCTGTATCGCTATTAATGATATTGCATTCTTTTTACCATTATGATTTGATTCAAACTGCTAAGTCTCAGGAGATTTCTATGTATCATATTTCGAAAGCAGTTTCTGGCAAATAAAGTAACCCGAGCCATGCATACTATCTATTTGCATTCTGTGTGTTGGCTCGTGGAGCATGGTGGTTTGTGCTCACCCTCGCTCTCACAAAAAATCCAGAATCAGGAGTCAAGTCTCTACGCTTCAGCAAATGACTAGCAAAATGATGAAGAAGATGAAGGTGGCAAGAATTAGGTCGCGAACCTCCAGTTGGCTACCTGTGGGCATGTCCTGAAGGTCCCACCTGTGTGCTTCTTTCCGCTGCTGCAATTTATTTATTTCGGCCTAATTGGCCCATGAGTAAGTCTACTATTTTATTTATGCTTCCGCATGATATGTATTTTGATGTCCATTACTGTAACTGTGTGCACTATCTACTGATCTAGGGAATAGTGCAGCTAAACACAGTAGATTCCAGATTACAAAATCTGGGTCTGACAGTTCATTGGTCTTTGCATGTGCAGGTTGGGCGTGTAGACGGTCATAGTCGGTGACGAGGAAGACCGGGACTAGGAGGGGGAAATCTGAGGTCCAGGCGGTCGAGGATGTCACGAGGTGGTCGGGCTCATGCTGGAGCACATGGAGATCAAAGGTGGATGATACATGGAGAAGATACAGGAGGTGCAGTCCTGGAGGTTTCGACACGTAATGAATTGGAGAAGTTGTAGTTGGAATTTTGGAAAACCCGTGTTAGGAAGGGTTTTAGGTCCCTTATTTGTTGGAATTGGATTAGAACTCGTGGGCTTGGGATAAACCCAGGTTTTGGGCCCTAGACTATAAATAGAAGTGGGGTTGGAGGCTAACCCCGTGGCTTTTGAGATGCAATTTTCGTTCTAGGGTTTGAGTAGTGCCAGGAGGGAACTTTGTAGCCACCATGATTCAGAAATAAAATCTAGATCTATTTTGCAAGAAAAGAAATCTGATTGGCGACGTGTTTCTCTTCACGTCGTCTGAGGCAAACATTGGTGTCATCTTCCGCATGCGAGAGACAATAGCGCCAGCGTTCTTGAGCCGTGATCGAGCAAAAAAACAAAAGAAAAAATACAGAGGAGCGGCCGAAACTACTGTGTTGATGGATGGAGATAAATAGTTTCTGCATTTTTTAATAAAAGTTCGTGAGTTTTTTAATTCGCATATGTTATCTTTTTTCCTGGTTTTTTGATTCCTACATATTCTTCGTGCATTGATCTATGTCTAGGTATTTTTCTTACTTACATACATGAATCAGTTTTTAATTAAAAATCGATTTGAAGATTGAACAAAAACATGCACTTTTAGCAACCCATTATCTAGTCGCTACAGTAACTGCTACAGCGCACTCTATAGTTTTTTTTCTAAAGCAATCGGTACGGTACTGCTACAGTAAAATCAAAAAAATCCTTCTTGTTTTGTTTTTTTTCTGTTTTTTGCAGATTAAACAATGAAATGGCAAAAAAGTTGAGAAAAAGTTTCTGCTAGGCGTTGCAATCATTCACTCCCCCTCTGATTGCCATCGATGATTCTACAAAGGAACACAACAACTTTGTGTTAGAGCCACTTATTATGTCTTCCAAAAGCATTCGAGATAATCTAGAAACCCTATTTGAGAAGTTAAACCCATGTCTTCCAAAAGCCACCCTAATAGGAAGACTTGGCAGGTGACTCTGATACCACGTTGTTATGTTCCTTGCTTAAGGTATGTAGATTTGTAATTTTGGGGGATAACTGATCTTGCTTGTCAGCGCAAAGTTCCTTGCCAACACTATCTCAACCAACAGAACCACCTGATCACCTCACTTGAGCGATTTATACAAGTTTGATGACTAAAGTATCTAGTTTCTTAGTGCAGTGACCTATTGGAACCATCGAGACAAGTTTGATGACACAATGCATCTACCATGACCTGTTGTAAACTAGCATAACAAAGGGACAAACATTTGTTGGAGAGAGGTCAGATGATAACGACTTGAGGTAGAATAGCACTAGGTAAACGAGGGCATCGACTGGGGAGGAATAGATGTAGAATAACTGGTCTAGGGAAAGACCACAACATAACTTTATGGACTAGAAACTTTTTTTCATCTTTGCATGATTAAAGAAGATACAATGTCATCCCTTTTATAGGGATGACTTGATTCCTAAGAAATAATCGCTTAACTTAAAGAAACAAACTAGCTGAAGATATGCTTCCAAACTAACCAAATCAATCTAATCCCCAACAAAGGAAACTAATCATAGGTGAACAGTATATACGTGCTATAACACCACGCACATAACAGACCCGGTCTCTCCATCTCTGTATAATTGCAAATACATCATTTTTTCCTTCTTCGTTCAGCGAGAAGCTTAACTAATCTGCATTTGAATCATGTTAGAGTGCAAGTGCTTGATTTATATGTTGCTGTTCTGTTCTTTTCAGTGACAAGTTGTACGAGGACATTTGAGACCTCAATTTTGAAGTTGTAGTTCAGATTCACACCAATTTGTTAACTGTAGCTGCCATTATTGATATCAACTTTAAATTATTGTAAATTGTATTGACTGCAGGTCTTGCGTCAAAAGGCAACATCTATCCAGCAAGATTACGCGGAAGTAAAATCCACCAATGTATGAATTAAAGAGTTTTGCATTGTGTTATATATTCTTTTATTCTTTAGCATGTACTGTTCTTTGCAACATTGTTGAAGAAAAAAGGTGTAAATATGGAGTTCATATATAATGAGCACCTTTTCAGCCAATTTACTGCTAGAATTAGAATTGCTCCCTGTTTGTATAAATTCCTTTTTAAATATTGCAGTTTATGATTTGAATTGTTTTGGGCACTACGGCACTGGGTCCACATAGAGTCGTTTTTGGTATAGTTAGTTAGACACTGTTGTTGTTGTTGTAGTTGGTTTTGCATGTATCTACACTAATAATACACCAGTTAAAATTATCCTACATCCACCCAACAATTACCTGCTCCACAGTCATAACCTTAACTACGTCCACACCACAATATGCACCCAGAAATACACCATCATAAAAACGTGCGCACCAGATTAACTCTCCTCCATTCTCTCTCCTTACTCAACCATATCCGACGGTCATCCTTCAATGGATGTGCAGTACCCTCCCGCGTCCCTCGGTAACGCTACAGATTCCCCTGCATCCCCTATCGCATCCGCCGCCTTCCCCTCTCACGCTCGTGCGCCCTCCGCCCCTCAGGAACGCCATCGCCGCCGCCTCCTGCCCCTCTCCCCTTCCCCTCTCGCGCCGCCGCCCGCCTCCTTCCCCTCTCCCCTTCCCCTCTCGCGCTGCCACCCGCCTCCTTCCCCTCTCCCCTTCCGTCTCCCGGCGCCGCCCTCCTCCGCCCCTCAGCACCCCCGCCTCCCTCCAGATCTCCGCCGCCGCCGCCTCCCTGCATCCCCCTCTCGCGCCTCCGCCTTCCCCTCTCCGCCTTCCCCTCTCACGCCAGCGCGCCTCCCTTCGCCCCTCAGGAACGCCGCCGCCTCCTTCCCCTCTCCCCTTCCCCTCTCGCGCCGCCGCCCACCTCCTTCCCCTCTCCCCTTCCCCTCTCGCGCCGCCGCCCGCCTCCTTCCCCTCTCCCCTTCCCGTCTCCCGGCGCCGCCGCCTTCTTCCCGTTTCTCGGCGCCGCCCTCCCTCTCCAACTCCCACAATCCCCTTCCCTGCTCCCGGTCGCGAGTCTAGGGTTTGGGGCTCGCCTCCCCTCCCTCTCCCCCTCCGATGGCCTCCGCCGCCGCCGAAACCCTCGCCTCGCTTACCATCGTGTCCCCCTCCCGGTCAGTTCTTCGCCCACTCCTTCGCTCCACCGCCGCCGCCTCCCCCGCTCATCCGCTACACCGCCTCCTCCTCCTCCCCATTCCCCGTCGTCTCCCTGGCACCACCGCTACACCGCCGCTCCGCTTCTCCCACTCCTCAGGCCGCCAAAAGTTCCCCACCCCCAGTCTCCTCCCCAATTCTCGCGGTACCGACCACCGCCTCCTCGCCTCCCACCCCGCTTCCTTCCACGCCTCCTCCAACCAAAACCCTAGATCCCAGCAGCAGCCGAAACCGCAGGCCCGCGGCCGCCGCCCCGATGTGGCGAGCCTTCGAGGAGATCTCCGACGACGAGTGGTTTGATGCTATTGCTTGTTCCATTGAGGAAGCCAAATCAGAGGTCAGTTTACTTCAATTCCACTACAGTTTTTGCAGAAAGTTAAAATCTCGGCCATGTCATGGAAGATAATTAAATGTTTAATGCAGATATTTATTACTGACTGGTGGCTCTGCCCAGAATTGTATCTTCAACGTCCTTTCCACTATCATGGGTCCTCTAGGCTTGATATTCTTCTGGAATCAAGGGCAAAGCAAGGTGTACAGGTATATAATTGCTTTATGGTGTTTTTCGTCAAATGAACTGTTATAACCTTGTTCAGTTGTGCACTGTGTCTTAGAGTAATCTTGCTGCTTGGCAGCATTTATTTTGTTGGTATCACTGTAACATGCATGATACTGAAACATGTTTGCTTATCATGATAGTTCATTTCTATTGAAGCAATCAACTTTTGCAAATCAAAAATTAGATTCTGATTGATGACTGTAATCAGTTATATATCAAATGTAAGTCTCATATAACCACAAAATGCGATGTTGTTCTACAGATTTATATTCTTTTGTACAAGGAAGTTTCTCTTGCGTTGAAAATTAACAGCATGTACAGTAAACGAAGGTTGCTTAACATTCATGAGAATGTTAAAGTTCTGCGCTACCCTGATCATTTCTCAACTGGCATATACTTACGGTACGTTAAGAAATTATATTTGTTTAATATGTTTGTAGAAGTTGATTAGATTCTTATAGTTCAACTCTTTGCTAATGGCTTATAGGTCTCACCATGAGAAAATTGTTATTGTTGATAATCAAGTATGCTATACCGGAGGTCTTGATTTATGCTTTGGTCGTTATGATACTCCCGAGCATAAAGTTATGGATTTTCCTCCTTCAATATGGCCAACCATATTTTTCGTGCTCATCATATTTTTAGCTCAGATTTGAGGCATGATGTTTTATAATGACTATTTACTCAGCTTGTTTCTCTATCTTATTGTTGTTTTTTAACTTGTTAAGGGAATCTGAGCCAAATTCTTGGGAGGACACAATGAAAGATGAGCTAGATCGTGCTAAATATCCTCGCATGCCCTGGCATGATGTTCAGTGTGCTCTTTATGGCCCAGCTTGTCGAGATGTAGCAAGGCATTTTGTTCAGCGCTGGAACTATGCAAAGGTCAGTTTACTGGCTGTAGAAATATTTTTCATCTCTATCATTGTTGAAGTTGACAATCCCACCTTTTGCAGAGGAATAAAGCACCAAATGAGCAAGCAATTCCCTTACTAATGCCTCATCATCACATGGTAATTCCCCATTACATGGGCAAAAACAAAGAATCAAATGGTGAGACAGAGAGTAAACAGACTCATGATTTATTTGACTTGCTTATATGGTTTGGGTTTCCGTTGCAACGCACGGGCACAGGACTATCTTTATATGGATATTTGTTACCTTTGTTATATGTAGTTTTTGACAAAGTTGAGGATACCACATCCTGGACGAGTTGGTGGGAGATT
Organism: Dendrocalamus latiflorus; assembly: GCA_017311315.1. Taxonomy (NCBI): domain Eukaryota; kingdom Viridiplantae; phylum Streptophyta; class Magnoliopsida; order Poales; family Poaceae; genus Dendrocalamus; species Dendrocalamus latiflorus. The sequence goes on from CM029638.1 coordinate 28,526,768, forward strand.
CTTCATCAAGTATGGAATGCCTTTGATGCTGAGCTGGGTTTTAGGTGGCAACAGGTGATTATTTTGATCTATAACTTTGTTTCCATTCCGAGCTCATGTGAAAATAGTATTACTTTTTTTAATGGAATCTGTAAATACAAAATAGTATTATATCTTCATTAGTGTTAGATGCCTCACCCCCCAAAAAACCCATTCGAATTGTCTCTTCTTATTCACAATGTGTTGCTCATTGTGGAAATGAAATATGTCATCGATGCCCAGCTCAAAGCTAGAAGGAAGACCGTTAAGTTGCCAACTTTCTGACAAGGTATGTTTCTAAAATATATGTAAATACAAGTCAACACAGTAACTTGACCTTTTCTGACATTTAGCACCCCACTGAAGGCAAATGACCAGCTTTATCAATGGTTTGAGGATGATGATGCATTGGAACAAGCTATGGGTGGAGAGTACGCTCTTTCCTTGACCTCTTATTTCATTTTGAGTTAAATATGTATTGTATACTCCCTACTTAATTTCACTACTTTTGACAAAAGCACTTATTGGAGTAACACTATTCATAGGTGGTACCCAGATTTTACTTGACCACAAGTATTCTTGGTAGCATTGTCCCTAGCCAACATAAGTCAACAATAACTATTATTTGGTATTTAAGATCTTAATTCTAGCTATGTCTTACAACTATGGCAAATCCATAGGGTAGCTTTGTGTAGTCAGTGCTATCCTTTTGTTTTGTTTTGTGATAGCTTGATGGGAACATTAATTGTCTATTTCTAATAGCAGATGATCTAGATGGAGGTCATCTACTCATGCTGGCATTTCAATATGTTTCTTGATAGCATGTATTGGTGATTATTAACAGTAGTGTCAATTTATTAACATCCTCTCATGACAATAATACATGTCGTGTTCTTCAATCTATTAGCAGCTTGATTTTACAAGATTGCATATCTTATTGTACACAAAGCACAGTAAGGCTCCATTGCATCCTCTTGATCCCAAAGGTGAGTTTCGACAAGAAAATACGTTGTACATGCAACTTCATATTTGCATTCGATGTGATTTCTCACAAAGATCAACTTCTAGGTTTAGATAATATTGTTGCTTCATTGCATACCGAAGAAACATATAGTACTATTGAGATTTTATTAGTTTCTATCTCATTAGATCATTTCATTGGTTTATTATGATTTCATTGCATACAGAGGTACCATACAATGGCCTTGGGAAGGTGCGCTGCGGCAACCTCAAGAAACACTCTTGGAGATGAAGTGGTAGAACCTACTCATCTTCTGTCTTGGGAGGTCAGCATTTTTCCTTTCAGGTATCTTATGGTTCATCTCTACTAACAAGAAACTTTGATGTTCAATTGTGCAAATATGATGACTTGCATGTTTGATAATGGATAAAAACTGGAGTTCCTTGGAGCTGGAAGCAAGCATATAGCTTATTTTGTTAGCAAAGATTTCGGGAAGAATTTTTTTATCGATGATTAATCTGGCAGAAAAATATTGGCAGCTGAACTGAAACCATCTGTGCTAGATATTGTAGTATACAATTTTTGTGCTGAAGATTGCTGAACGTGAGATCTGCATTACATTGATTCTTAGGTGAGTTCTTGCTTTTGTACTGTGCCCATATCATGTACTAATCAGGCAACATATACTAGGTTTTTTAACAACCAAATATACCATGTACTGATCATGTAGTGTAACTGTTAGGATTGATCTTAACTTGTTAAATACCAAGTATATTGTTGCTGCGGATAAACAAGGATCTAGATTATTCAGGTAAACTACCTCTGAGTTGCATTTTTTGTGTGGTTACAGAGAGGAATATTATCCTTGTGTTGTTTCAAAAATCTGTGCAGTATTTTCACAACGGTCTTGGGAGATGAGTTAATGGCAGTTATTAGTGTACTAATGTATCAAGCAACCAATATCTTGTGGTGGCAATTGGCGTTAATATGATGTTAATTTTACATTTTAACGATACGTAGCGACAAAGTCATAGGGCAAAATGTGAACATTCTAAAATCTGGGTTTCCGTTGCAACACATAGGCACTACAGTTCATTAGATGCTGTATTCTGAATTCCGATGCCGTATTCTGAGTTAGTTGTGTGTTTATTCTCATAATATTCTGTAGCCAAATAATGTGGACCGATGCTCAACTATATTCAGTCATATTTCTAAAAGCAACGTAGGTGGGTATACATATTCACTCTGCAGATCCGGACATGTAAACATAACAACCAAATGTATAGTGCCCGGACAACACTTCACTTCACTCTGCACTTCACTTCACTCTAATAACAAAGGGATGCATGGACAACCACATGTTGGACCTTTTCGGTTGGTGCATAACATGAATTTGAGCATGCTGAATTTGTTGTATAGAAAGAACCATGGAATACAAGTAATCTTACCAGGCTAAGATGAAAGCTATGGGATGTGCAATTCTTAAGGTCCACTTTTGCACTGCAATAAACAGAGCTGATGTGAAATGTTCAATTTGGGTGCTCTGACTTCAATGTATTATAATGCAGTGTAGCTTAAGCTTTCATATTCTTAGTTAGGTCTATTAGCTGTGTTGTTCCCCTAGACATAATGGCATTTTTATTAAATTTGTAAGCTTTCTATTTTAATTTTATCGAAGGTGATGTTCTATTTTTGGGTGTACACCATTAGCACCCAAGTTTTGAGTCCTCGTCGGCTTTATATTTATATTTGCAGCTTTCAGTGATAAAAAATTACTATGCTTTATATTACTGAAGCTTTGTCCAGCTATTCAAAATTTCAAATTGATGTATTTAGTATTGACTGGAGTTCTTAAACATCTGAATAGGCGTACACATATTTGTCTAGGAGAATTAAAGTTGATGCTATGATGCATTAGAAAAGTGTTATCACTCCCCTTGGTGTGGTTAGATTAGCAGAAGCTGCGTATGTTTTGAAGTTAACATAGGCTGGTTTTGTAGTAAGTTCAACCACAGCAGCTTCACATTGTCTCTGGGCAGCAGATAGTATATGCGGGCCAGTGCTTTCTTCCTTTAAAAAGGATTTTAGAGGAGGGTTGGTTGACTGTTTTGTTTTTATCTCGTCGCAAACTATACATTATTGACTTCTTGATTAGTGAGTTGAGGCCAAGTTTAAAAGTCAATACTCAAAGTCAAAATTAGTCTTTTTTTCTATCTCTTCTCCACCTCATGGATTCTGTTTGTTCATGATGCAGTGAGTAGTATAGCTCATGTGAACTGCGGCCAGTGCCAGACAGTGTTAATGTATCCATATGGAGCACCTACTGTCAAATGTGCTATCTGCAATTTTATCATGAATATCGGAGTATGTCAATCTCTTCTTTGTCTCTGTGCTGCAAATGCTTGAAGTGCTCAGTGACACTTACTGATTTTAAACTATTTATTTGCTTAATCCCAGATGAATGCTGTGAGGCCTTTGCCACCTACAGTGTCTGCACCAAATGGAACTTCATATAGTGTCCCATCAACTTCTGCTGTATGCCCATATCATGAGTTCTTTGAGCATTCATAGTAATGTCCAAGGTGATTTATCTCTTCTAATTTCTTTTCCCCTTGTCTTTGGCAGCCAACGGCTCAATCACAGAATGTAACTGTTGTCGTCGAAAATCCAATGACAGTAGACGAAAAGGGAAAATTGGTAAGCCTCTGTGTTTTGCTATCGTCTTTCAATTTGCCTGCATGTGTATTTGAATTGCTCAGTGAGGTTTAAGTTATTGGCGCGCTTACATCACCTATCCACATTTACACAGGTAAGCAATGTTGTAGTTGGGGTTACAACTGGTGGGAAAAAGTAACATATCAGCTCACCAGTGCAGCCTTGCTTTTATGTTTTATACCTGGTGTTGGAAATACTTTGTATTATATTGTTGTTTGGTGATCAATTGCTCAAAGGAACCTTCAAGAGCATAAAGGCACGTGCGGTGTGCGCCTTTACGATCACCACAAAACAAAGTGCGGGTGTGGATACTGAAAACTGTAGTTTGTTTTACCCTTGATTCTTTTGTATGTAATATGGGCTCTGTTAGACTTTACTGTGTGATCAAATCCTGTCCTGACGACTCTCGCTGCCTTCTCAATGAATAACAACAGATAACTTTGCACATGGCTCCTGTTCTATATATCTGGATGTGAGCTGATTTGGTAGTTGGTAATGGCTTTATAATTCATCCTGAGCATGTAGAGATGCATTGCATCCTTGATGTTTAATTCTTTAAGGTCTACACGTACATCTCCAATGTACAATTGTACGTGTAGTAGTTGTGGTTATTTATCTACCCTACTAACCAATCTGGTCGTATTGCTTTCTGACCTCACGATCAATCGATTTTGCCGCAATCGATCGCCTTTCGACCGCGTCAGTAATTTTACCATGTGGTCATAAAATCACTGTTCCTCTGCCGTGGTCGTAGGCGCCTCTCGATCCCTCTTGCTGGGATTTTGCCGTGGTCGAACGCCTTTTGACCACGCCTGCCGATATTTGCCGTGGTCATAAGTCCCTCCGACCACGTAATCATTTATGGCTGGGGGTTGAACTCACAGCCATGCGGTCGATTTTCGACCACGTAGTCTCCACGACCATGCTGTCGTCTTGCCTTCGGCTGAGGGTCCCGCCTGTTAGACTTTCATCTTTTTCCGAATTTATTCCAACAGAGGATTTCAACCGACCATAACTAATTCATTTTAACTCCGAATTGAATGAAACAAATTTCTAAATTTTTCTAAAATCAAAATCTAACCAATGGAAACCAAAATCATGTATTTTGAGTTCATTTGAGTTTTTCTATTTGATTGCTTTGCTGATTTTTATTTGAATTTTTATCTTATTTTGTATTTTACTGTAGCGTTAGCACGGGCACACTACTATCTGTATTAATCCTTTTGTTTTAAAATTTTAGTACTTCACTTAGCAATGTTACATGATTACATCCGTTCCGCAACCATAAGCTAAAGATTCATCCTAATTTAAGGTCTAATTGCTTTAGCAAAGTGCAACCCTGTGTTGTGCCCATTCTACTTAACTTCGGCTGTAATTTGCAATCGTGGTGCCGTCGGGCTGAGGAAGGATAAAGGCTGAGGTATAATTAGAGATATAAGGATAACCAGCTTCTGAGAACTCTCCATAACCAGTCTTCTGTAAGTGTTTTTGAGAACTCTTGCTTCCTTATGTGGTCGATTGAAAACAAGTTTGTATCATTTGTTCTGGATTCCACTCCACGGCTTTACTAGAGTTATGGTGTCCAAGTAGGGGAAGGTAATTGAAGTGTCATGTAAAAAGATATCATCTTGTATCATTGTTGCATGAAATGTACCGAATGTTTCTTTCTACTCATATGTTGGAAACAAATCACAGTTGGCATTCTTAGTCTGTTAGAATCTGCATGCTATGTTTTTCCTGATAGATAATTCGGTTCTCACACAAACTGCTGAATGTTTTTTTTTCTTTTTTGAATGTTCATGTTTGTCAGGATTTACCTTCTCCTGTTGTATAAACTACAATAAAATAGTTCTCAGTACGGCGCTTTTCAGTTATCCTAATTTTGTCAAAATTAATAGATCTGAAAGTGGGTTACCTGCTTAGAAGAACAAGTTTATTAGTTTCAGTAATCAAGGTATACTTTTTTTCTGTTAGGATTGTTCTTTCTAACATTATGACCATTTTTTCTAGGGTTCATTCCTGCTTTCCTCATTCTGGGCAAAGCATGAAGAGGCCTCGGCTGGACTGAGAGCATTAGCTCTTCTTGGAGTAGGTTCTTCTGGTCTCTTAAGTTTCGCTACGATAGCATCTGCAGATGAAGCTGAGCATGGTTTGGCAGCTGCAGACTATCCCTGGCCACACGTTATGAACTTTAGTTTATAAGAGGTAAACACCGTCAAGAGAATGGTCAGGCAGCGTCGGCGTAGAGGGGATGAGAATGATTTTGTTATTTTTTTGCTTGGTTCCAAACTTCCAATAGCATATGGCAGCCCCTTTATTTAGATAGGTTCCTCCTAACAAATAGAATCTAATCTTAATCATATCTCTAACAAATATAAAAATTAATATCATATCTCTAATTATATCTCTAACAACTGAACTTTTGCCATTTGGATGTCTTCAATTATTTGTAGTGACTGACCAAAATAATCTAATGTATATGTCTGGCTTTCATTCATGGATGGACTTTATTGCCAGCAGCAACCCAATTATCCAAACAAAACATGTATGGCCATTCAAAAATTGGCTTTGACAGCAGGGAACAAAACATGTATGGCCATTCAAAAATTCGTTTGGTTGATTTTGTGTAAATCCCTAAAATACCGTCGTAGCGTTAGCACGGGCACTATACTAGTTGTGTTAGTTAGACACTGTTGGTGTTGTTGTAGTTGGTTTTGCATGTGTTGTCAGCTCCTTGATCTTGAGTCAAAATACAATTGTTTGATTTGGTGATTCAGTGGGCATGTCTGACAGTACACTTGAGGGTGAGGTGGTCATGAGTGTTAGGATAACAGTCGTAATACTACCTAAATTTTTTAGTGAAATTTATGACTGCTGGACACGGAGATGTAGGTAGCGTTTTATGTTACAATTTTGGGTAAGATGAACATGACTACATGAGTGCTAGGATAAAACTAGTATTTTGTCTCTTTTCTGAAAAGCTACATATTTTGTATAATTTTGTAGTGAATTTGTTGTATTCAGTGATGATTATCTGCATGTGTATCCCAGTTTTGTTTGAATGTTTATGTCCTGTCCTACCATTTTGGCTAGAACTAAAAATTGTAATTTGTTTAAATAATTTTGTTTTTTTAAACAGGCCCAGTCAGTTTCTGAGCTAAAGGATTTTGTGAAGAGGTTGCACTCGCTACCAGAAATAGCTGAGAGTTAATTACGTACCTTAATTTTATGTTTGTTTTGACTAAATTAACTTACGACATGCAATGATTCAGAGGCTTGTTCATTTGGCACAACACTTGCAATCATTTACAGGAAAACCATCCTTTCATGCCCGACTAGACATAGAACAAACAATAATGGAGGTGCAGAACTTTGAAATGTGAGGTTATCTTTGCCCTTCTCCTTAATTCTCTTTTGTTTACTTTAAAGTGCATTTCTTATAGTTCACTCCTCACTCTTATTTGACTTCTCCTTAAGTTCTCTCATTTGTTTTAAATTTTATTTCCTCTGTGTTCGCTTTTATTGTCAGACCCAGATTTTATAATCCGAAATCTTCTGTGTTGACGAACCATGTGGTCGTGACTCCATGTGTGTGATGAGTAATTGACTTAGGTTTAGGTGAGTCGAGTTTGGTTTGAGTGGTTTGAAGTTGAGTCATTGCATGACGCAATTGGGCACTGTGGGCTGCCACTCGTTCCGGCAGGCCAAGACGCGCCTCATACGGCGGGCACTGTGGGTGCCACCGGGACTGCGCCTGGGGACGCTGCGGGAGGGTCGCCGGAACTGCCCCAGGCGAAACGCCTTCGGGCACAGTCCCCATCGCCCCCGAAGGGTCGATACGGCGTTGCGGGCTCCTGCCGCCGGGTGACACCCGGCGCCACCAAGGGGGCCGCTACGCCGAGCACCGCGGTAACCGCACCCCCACTGACGGCCGAAACGGCAGCACCTCTTACTGCGGCGAGGGGCACGGAAGGTAGGCGTGATTCCCTTTCTTCGCGCGACTTCGCGAGACTCTCTCCGATCTGCTCGCTCATTCTGTCGACATCAGGAGAGACAAGGTCTCCCGGACGTGGAGAAGGATCGAGTAGCGGAGGTGGGCGCGGAGTCCAAAATCCTGTGCAGGGTGCCCCCCCGACGTCCGTCGCTGCTGAGGTGGGTGAAGCGTCGGCAGCTTCCGACGTGGCGAGGCCGGAACTCGCTCTCTCGGACCTCCTCCCGCACCAGGGGATACTTCGTGTTCTCAAGGCGGCCGCAGAGCGTGCCAACGCCTGCCTTGACCGACGGTCGTTGTCCTCGTGCGAGGGAGACCACCTGGCTCTTGCGCTGCAAGCTTCGGAAATAAGGGTAAGTATGTGCGCCTCGGCTTGTAGGGTACCTCGGGGCACTTGCTGAGTCGCTGTTCTTGTCAGACACTTGCTATCAGCCAGGCACTCGACGAGGCCCGCGCCCAGGAGCGGAGGGATATGGAATCCCGCCTTCGCGCCGCGGATGATGCTCACGTAGCGAAGGACGAGGAGCTTCACGCGCTGGAGGGTGCCTTGGCGGCCGCGCGACTGGAGATCGAAGAAGTCAAGCTTGCCGCGGCCGAGGAACGTGCCTCCTTTGCACGGCGGATCGCCGCCCTAGAAGAGGAGAAGGCCCAACTGGCGGAGTCTGTTGCCACGAAGAACGGCGTGTTAAACAGCGCGTCCACGTCCGCGTGGCGGGCTATGGAGGCTCTGAACCAGGCCCTCCGAGATTTGTGCGTTAGTGTGCCGGACACTACGCATAGTCCGGAGGATTTGACGGAGACGCTCGAGCTGATCGGGGAGGGGGCCAGCGTTGCTCTCCGCGGTGCCAGAACCTTCGGCGAACACTGCGGCTATGTTGGCGCGTGCCTTGCCCTCGCCATGCTCCATACTCATGGGTGTCGACACACTCATGCATTAGCGAATCCGCAGCTGGATCTTCCAGGCCGGCTGGAGGTGATGGTGGACGCTGTTCGCTTCATCGGGCCCAGTCTACAGAACTTCCATGGGCGGATCTGGGAGCGCTTCGGGGAGAGTGCGGCGAAAGCTGCGGTGTGGCAGACGCTGCATGGAGGAGAAGACCCCCTCCGCTGGCTTGAAGAGGTCTTCCGAGGCCATGACGGCAGTGCGAGCTCGCCAGGACCGCGCCAAGACTGAGTAATCGGCCGGGGAGGTCGGGGGGGATGCTTGTAATCGCGAAATTCCCCTATTTTCGCAATGAATCTTGGTGAGGGAACTCCACGCCCCTTGCATCTTCCAGGGTGAAGGCGATGCTACCAGGCAACGCCCACGGACGCGTCTGCTGCAAGGGGGCCTCCGATGTGTAACCTCCGGAGATAACGTTGATGGCGCGGTGCCGCTCATTGGTTTCGGGGGCTTCGGCGAGGGGTCGAAGGTGCGAAGTCTGAGATTCGGCCATCGCTTGTCGTAGCTTTATGACCGCGGCGCACGTCTTCGTGCAATGATCGCCGCGCCCATGCACCTCGCACCACTTACAGTGTTCCGGATGTTCCTGCTTTGCGCGGGGTTGTTCGTCACGGCTAGATCTGCGCTCCCATCCTCGGCCCCCTCGTTGTGAGGTGGGAGCTCGGACGTGGCAGGCCTTCGGTGGCCTGCGCTGGTGACGCTGGGGCTTGCGTGGGGCGTCGCGGTTGCTTGCCCTTTCTAGTGTGGGCTTCGGCGCGATCCTTAGCCCGATCCGATGGCTCCGCGCTTCCTGCATGCCTCGGACGGCCCCGCGAAGACCCCCCAAGTCCCGCTGGAACGCACCGAGGGCTGCTAGCAAGGATCCCTCCGCCGCAGATCCGTCCGCTGGGCGGGCGGTGCAAACTCCTGGATCGTCGGTTGTAGCGGCGGTGGCGGGGTGGGTCGTCGCCGGTCCGGTGGCGGGGTGGGTCGTCGCAGCTCCGGTGGCGGGGTTGGTCGTCGTAGCTCCAGTGGCGGGGTGGGTCGTCGTAGCTCCAGTGGCGGGGTGGGTCGTCGCAGCTCCGGTGGCGGGGTGGGTCGTCGCAGCTCCGGTGGCATCACACCCGCCCGTGGTGCCTTCGCGACGCTCCGACCTGGCCGTCTTCTTTCCCTTCACTGCCGTCGACGACACTTTTTTCGGTGCCATCTTCTTCAGTCTTCAGGCTTGCTCCTGTCTTCCCCACGGACGGCGCCAACTGTTGTGGTTACAGACCAAACAGAGAGAGAGGGTAGTGGAGAGTGGGAGAGATCTGGCCCTCTCCTCCCATAGCCTTATCTTATATATGTGCATGAGGGATGTGCTTTTACAATCATGCCCTTACATTATCTTATCCCCATTAGGGGTATTTGAGTCATTACACATGCCCCAGTGTGGGCCCTACAACATCCCAACAGGCCTGCTAGGTTTAGGTGGGGGCCACCCCTACAACAGGGCTTATTTCTATTTCTAATTTAGATATCTGGCGATACTAGGTATCATTTTATGTGAACCTAATTACTCGTGTTAATTGTTACATACTTACTTTAGAGTATCTGTATATCCGTGAGATTATTTTGGTGTTTGATGACCTAGGGCCACTATATGTTAGCATCTGTATTTTTATTATGACCTTTTAATTTGAGTGTTCTCTGAAATCTACTGATACTTGTTATTTTATCCTTTTACAAGTTGAGCCTGTATACAAGGGTATACCCTATTATTATTAACTAAAGTTACTATTACGATTCATCTTACGATTATAATTTGGCTATTATGGCATATATTTAATTAGAATTCAGTGAAAATCTTTAATTTAAAGTCGTCAAATCTAATACCCGGTTTATCCCCTTAACTTCAACTCGTATATCTTTTAATTGGAGTCTTAAGGAAATATGCCATTTAATCCTTTCATTTGTAACATTAATCGAAACTTAAGCTCCTGTTTTACCCTCCTACTTAATTTTTGTTAACCAACCGAGTAATCACTTATATGCGAATATTTCTATGCTTTAAGGGCGGCATTTTAATGTTAGGTCATATATTTTTATTTACTATTAAGGGTACTCTTGTATTCACAGCCTTGGGTGTTTTCTTTATAGCCAACCATGTTATCCATTCTCTCTTTGTGAAATTTTGGATAATTAAATAACTTTAATTCAAAACATAGATTCAAATTTAAAACATTGTTTACTAGTATGTAACCTTTAGTCTATTATTAAATCTCCAATAACCTTATTTATATCTCAATTAATTTTATTAGATTCCACTGATTATTCCCTAGCTTTTTCCTAGATTAACATGTATTGAAAAAAAATAAAAACGAGGATATGCAAAAGGGTGTCGTCAAACCTAATACCCGGTTTATCCCCTTAGCTTCAACTCGTATATCTTTTAATTGGAGTCTTAAGGAAATATGCCATTTAATCATTTCATTTGTAACATTAATCAAAACTTAAGCTCCTGTTTTACCCTCCTACTTAATTTTTATTAACCAACTGAGTAATCACTTATATGTGAATATTTCTATGCTTTAAGGGCGGCATTTTAATGTTAGGTCATATATTTTTATTTACTATTAAGGGTACTCTTGTATTCACAGCCTTGGGTGTTTTCTTTATAGCCAACCATGTTATCCATTCTCTCTTTGTGAAATTTTGGATAATTAAATAACTTTAATTCAAAACTTAGATTCAAATTTAGAACATTGTTTACTAGTATGTAACCTTTAGTCTATTATTAAATCTCCAATAACCTTATTTATAACTCAATTAATTTTATTAGATTCCACTGATTATTCCCTAGCTTTTTCCTAGATTAACATGTATTGAAAAAAAAAAACGAGGATATGCAAAAGGGTGCAGCCGCCAGGGATCGAACCAGCCTAGATTTTAATGTTAGGTCATATATTTTTATTTACTATTAAGGGTACTCTTGTATTCACAGCCTTGGGTGTTTTCTTTATAGCCAACCATGTTATCCATTCTCTCTTTGTGAAATTTTGGATAATTAAATAACTTTAATTCAAAACTTAGATTCAAATTTAGAACATTGTTTACTAGTATGTAACCTTTAGTCTATTATTAAATCTCCAATAACCTTATTTATAACTCAATTAATTTTATTAGATTCCACTGATTATTCCCTAGCTTTTTCCTAGATTAACATGTATTGAAAAAAATAATAAAAACGAGGATATGCAAAAGGGTGCAGCCGCCAGGGATCGAACCAGCCTAGATTTTAATGTTAGGTCATATATTTTTATTTACTATTAAGGGTACTCTTGTATTCACAGCCTTGGGTGTTTTCTTTATAGCCAACCATGTTATCCATTCTCTCTTTGTGAAATTTTGGATAATTAAATAACTTTAATTCAAAACTTAGATTCAAATTTAGAACATTGTTTACTAGTATGTAACCTTTAGTCTATTATTAAATCTCCAATAACCTTATTTATAACTCAATTAATTTTATTAGATTCCACTGATTATTCCCTAGCTTTTTCCTAGATTAACATGTATTGAAAAAAATAATAAAAACGAGGATATGCAAAAGGGTGCAGCCGCCAGGGATCGAACCAGGCACCTGGAAGCAAGGCTTTAAGGCGTGCGCTCGGCTACCAAGTGGGCAGACTTGTATGACTGATAGAAGAGGGGAAATTTCCCTCAAGAGGTGAGCTGTGGAGGAACTCAAAACAGAGCAAAATGGCGCCGATGGGGAGGAGTCTCGCCGGCGGTGAGCGGCAACCGAAGGGAGTTGGGGAACCGCCAAAATGGATTTCCGGGAAGACATGTAGGTCATGGGGAGCGGTGGTGTAAGCCGGAAAGGGGTGAGGTGGCTCGGGCGGCGATGGAAGCGGCCGGCGATGAGGGTGAAAAGGGGTGGCGGTGCCAGGGTGGAAGGGAGAAGAAACCGAGGCTTAGATGAGCATCAGAGGGGTACGGGGATCTCACAGGAAGTGTCGGCGGGGCCGGGGAGAGATCGGGACGGGCTGGCATCGGGAGCCAGCGGCGGCGCGAGGGGGTCACCATGGCCGGCGTGCTACGGTGAAGCGGAGGGCAGGGCGGTGCTCGGGGGAGGTCCGTGGAGGTTATATGATGCTCTCGACAAACGGAATTGGGCCGGTGTTCACCGAGTTAGCCACGGCGGCGACAATGGTGGTGGTGGCCGGAATTGAGGAAACTTGACCGTGCGGTGAGCTCGGGGCAATTGGGGGCAATCGGTCTCGGTGGAAGGAAGAGGAGGACAAGGCGAAGCAGATGGAAGCACCCTCTCGCTTTTAAGGGCTCCGAGCCGACCGGGCGACGTGCGAGGCATGGGCACCCGGGGACGGAAGCCGGCGGAATTCGCGTGGCGACGGTAGGGAATGGGCGGGGCGACGTGCGGCGTGCGGCGTGCGGCGCGAGGGAGGCAGGGCGGCGCTGCAGTGAGATCCCGGGCGCATGTCCCATGGCTTTTGACCGAAGCGGCGGAGAGGAGGAGAGGTGGGGGTCTGGGCGCGCGGGGGAAGAAGACAAAGAAAGGAGCAGCTCTCGTGTAGGAAGAGAGGAAAAGGAGGGGAGGCGCTGGCAATCGGGACCCGCGGGGCAGTGGGGAAAGAAATGTAGGCAGGGGCGCGGTGGAGCTGGGCCAGGCCGACTTGGCCGGCTTGGCTTCATTGCTTTTTTTATGTTTATTTATTGTTGATGTATTGCATGTTTATACCTAGGTATATACAGGTATACACATATATACTCATATATATATATATATATATATATATATTTGTTTATTCTATTTTTGTATAGGTTTTATATTTATTTTACTTATATATATACAGATACACATATATACATTTTTATTTATTTGTCTATTTATATACATGTATATATTTCCTTCATGCCTATTTATTTTTGTATCATTATATTTTATGTCTTGCTCATCTTGCTAGGCCTTTTACATATAATTTATGTACTTATTTTTATTTGCTATTTTTAACAGGCCCCTTCTTGCACAATTTATATATACACATACATGCATACATATATATGCGTTTGTATTTTTATTCATGTACTTTTATTGCTATTTATATCATGATTTCCAAAATGAGATTATATGTATGTATATATATTTTTAACCCAAGTTCCTCTCTTTTTATACTGGATCATCTTTTCAGATTCTTGTTTTCAATTTTTTAGTTTTTCTATTATTTTTTCCCTTTTCGGTATTACTATTGTTTGTCTTTTATGAATTCTTAAAAATTTAAAATCTCATCCAAATTCAGGAAAAACACCATAAAATCCAAACTCCAACAGAATATATTGCAAAAATAATTCAAGTAATTCATATTTTTAAATTTAAATTTTTCAGGATGTTACATTTATCTACATTGCAGGAAACATATGACCAAAACATATGTTTTGTTCTTATGCTTTCATAAACTTGTCTTTTCAAGTGTATTTATACTGACTTTTTAGTTTCACAACTTTTATGGCATAATGAAGCTATCAATTTAACTAAAAATTAGCAACTGTTATCTTTAATTAAACACTACTGCAAGCTTAGGGACTAAACAGAATAGTTTGAACTTTTATATTTCCGGGACTAAACCAAGCCTCCCATGAATGTTTGGGTTCTATATTACTTAAATCCTTCTGCAACTTTCTTTACTAGAATCTTATATTTAGTTGTATAATTTTGGTCACTTGAGTTTTGTTTGACTTTTGCCTATAATATTTTAGGGTTTGTGCACTTTGAATAAGTTTGCTGTTGTAGGATGTTTATATTCTGTATACCTTTTATTTGCCAGCGACAACAATTCCTACAACATACTCTCAACAGTCAACATTAATGTGCACATCAACTTATCAGTAGTCACAAGTGAGCTATGTTAGATGAATTGGCAATTATAAAGTAGATATAATGAAATGTTTAAAACTGCTGAGAGAGAATTGAAGGACAATTTTTGGGTATATTTTTATACGCTACTATGAGTTTGGAATATTTTGGATCTGCCATCAAAATTCATTTAAATTTTGTATTCACCATCCAAAACATCTAGCAGTTCTTTTATGCCAATATAGGCAGGATAAGCTAGTGGTCTTAAACAAATGCGGCTGAAACTACAGGTTGCGCTTGCATCCGGGCATTGACATTGCTACAAAGCACTTTATCCATGTTCTTCCTCAGTTTGATGTTGCTTCTGGCCGTCTTCTTCCTCAGCTACTCCTCGGTGGCGCCAAGATCCACATCCTCACTTTGAACCTTCCTGCTCGCCTGCTCTTGGTGCAAGTTCTTGGTTGGTTTGGTTCTTGGGTTTTTTGCTTTCTTGGGCTTCTTGTGCTTCCTTGGGCCCATTCTTAGCTTGGTTGCTGTACTCTGGCCCCATGTATCTTTGTTGTCCTAACAAAGTAGATGATGGCATTGATCATTTTCATGTTGAGATATGGACTTGTTATTCCAACAGGCCAAGAGGCCAAATATATACATGAGACAATATGCAATGAGCCCCCTATATAATATGATAACCCTGCAACCTCTACATGTCTAACACCCCCCCCCCCCTCAAATTCATGTTGGATCAGAAACACCCAGTTTGGAGAGATAAAAACTGTGATGAGAGCTTATTTGTGCATTGGTGAAGAAATCTGCCAGCTGAATCTCGGAAGGCACATACTGAAGAACAACCACATGTGCCTGCACTTGTGATGCTTTGTGAGCTCATATTTCACTGGATCACGAGCAATACTGATTGCACCCCGTGCTATCTGACAAGAGAGGAGTCGGTGCAGAAACAGAAACACCAAAGTCTGCGAGAAGCCACCGTAACCAAGTGATCTCAGTAGTCAGCAATGCCATAGCCCTCAACTCAGCCTCAACACTCGAATGAGAAACTGCAGTCTACTTCTTAGTCTTCCATGCAATAAGAGAGGAACCAAGAAAGACAGTAGGCAAAAAGAGACTAGCGATCAGAATGATCACTGGCTCAGGTAGCATCAGAGTAGGCCTGAAGTTGTAAGGAGCTAGAACTAAGAAAGAAAAGACGACGAGAGATGGTCCCACAAAGATATCGCAGAACACGAAGAGGGTGGCTATAGTGGATCTGAGTGGGAGCCGAAACAAATTGACTCAAGATGTGGACAGATTGGGAAATATCCGGTTTAGTGATCCCAAGATAGACCAGACTACCAACAAGGTAACGGTATTGAGTGGGGTCCTCAAGAGGCTCACCATCAGTGGGTCGAAGATGGACTCCAAGCTCCATAGGAGTATCCACCGTGCGCTGATCAGTGAGACTAGCACGAGCAAGAAGATTCTGAATGTACTTCTCTTGGGAGAGGTAATAGCCCTCATGTGTAGAAGAAAACTCAATCCCAAAGAAGTAACGAAGAGGACCAAGATCAGACATCAAGAAGTGCTCACCAAGACGCTTCTTCACAGAAGCAATATGGTGTGGATCATGTCTAATGATAATCATATCATCCACATAGAGAAGACAAAGCGTACGACCACGAGCAAAAGTGTGAACAAAAAGAGCAGGGTCGTGATCACTAGCGGTGAAACCGGCAGCAGCTATGGCAGAAGAAAAGCTTGCAAACCAAGCGCAAGGAGCTTTCTTGAGCCCATAGAGAGAGCGACGATGGCGACAAACCATCCCAGCAGGGACAGAATACCCAGGAGGCGGCTGCATATAGACCACCTCACGTAGCTCCCCATGGAGAAAAGCATTCTTGACGTCCAACTGAGAGATGGACCACTAACGAACAGAAGCCACAGTAAGGAGAGGGCAAACAGTGGTCATATGAGCAACAGGAGCAAAGGTCTCGTCATAGCCACGACCGTACTCCTACTGAAAACCACGCGCTACAAGATGAGCCTTGTAGCACTCAAGGGAACCATCTGAGAGAGTCTTGATCTTGTACACCCACTTTTACGTGATAGGAGTAGTATGAGCAAGTAGGGGAATAAGGTCCCAAGTGCCAGTACGCTCTAGAGCAGCAATCTCCTCTGCCATCTCGTGCTGCCACTCCGGATGAGTAACAGCCTCACGGTAAGTCATAGGCTCAGCACGAGCAGTGGCCACAAAACCATAGCACTCAGGAGGCCTAATTGAACAACTATCACGAAGATCATACTGAGGAGTAGAGACTGGAGCAGGACCTAGTAGGGACGGAAGAGGGGAAGGGGCGGAAGAAGACACTTGAGGGTGTGTCTAGGCGAGGACGTCGAGAGTAGTGTAGCGGGAAAGGAGGGACAGCCTCAACAGAAGAGGTAGTAGGCGCAGGAACAAGGGAGTCTGGAGAGGAAGGAACAGATGGAGGTGAAATATATGAGGGTGACAAAGGTAAAGTCGGAGGAGAAAGCGGAGAGTCAAGAAAAATTAGAAAAGAAAGCACGTCAGAAGACGTTGAACTAGTGGAAGAAGACCGAGGGTAGTAAGGATGAGACTAATCAAAAATGACATCTCGAGATATTCTCATCCTATGAGCAATAGGGTCATAACAGTGATAACCCTTATGCTCAGAACTATAGCCAAGAAAAACACACTCAACTGATAGAGCAGTCAGCTTGGTGCGATCGCGAGGAGGAAAAACAAAACAGCCACAACCAAAACAACGGAGATGACTGTACTGAGGAGGCCTACTAGAAAGATGCTCAAGTGAAGTATAACCCTAAAGAGCAGATGAAGGCTGTAGATTGACAAGATAAGCAGTCGTAGAAACTGTCTCAGCCCAGAAATGAGGTGGAACATGAGATGCAAGCATCAAAGCATGAGAGGTCTCACATAAGTGGCGATGTTTACGTTCAGAAACACCATTCTGAGCATGAGCACCAAGATAAGAGTATTGGGGAAGAGTTCCCTGGTCAACAAGGAAGCGATTAAGGGCAGCAGATAAATACTCACCAGCAGAGTCAGCACGAAGAACACGAATGGCTGAATCAAACTGAGTACGAACCATACTGGCGAAATACTGATAAATAGAAAGAACCTGACTACGAGAAGTCATAAGATAGATCCAAGTATATCGAGAATAATCATCAATAAAAATGACATAGTAGCGATGAACCCCTTTCGAAACGAAGGGGGCCGGACCCCATACATCAGAATGAACAAGATCAAAAGGCCTGAGACACATAATCACTAGAATGGTATAGGAGCTGCAGCTGTTTGCCAAGCTTGCAACCCGTACAATATAAGGAAGTGTCACTAGAAACAGAGCCAAGAACACCACTCCGAACTAATGAAAACAGGCGTGAACCTCCGATGTGACCCAAACGATAATGCCACTGGACGAAGGTAGCAGTAGAGGAAGCGACTGAAGCGGAGGCGGTGGAGGGAACCAACTGGCTGATGGAGGCAGCGGGAGGAAGGTGCAACCAGTCAAGCTCCCAGAGGCGCTGCGAGTCACGACACCTAGGGTCAGTCCCAACCACAGTCCCGGTGCGACAATCCTGAACATAACACGAGTCGGAGTTAAGAATGATACGATAACCATGATCGGTGATCTGACCAGTGGACATAAGCTGCATAGCTAGTTTGGGACCATGAGATACTGTAGGAACAAAAAAGGACAAAGTAGAAAGAGTGCCTCGTCCTGCCACAAGAAGGGAGGTACCATCTGTAGTCATAACTGTATAAAGAACGGGAGGCCTCACAGAGGTGAGATGAGTAGAATTTGGTGTCATATGAAACGAAGCACCAGATTTCAGAATCAAGGCAATGAGATACCTGAGGAAGGAGGTGGTGGTGGAGAAGCATGAGAAGATTGAGCAGCAGAACCAACTAAACCGAACGAAGCTGGGGCAGTAAGGTGTCGAAGCAGAGTGAGCATCTCCTGCTGAACCTCAGTAGCGGAGCTCTGCCGTGACCTTAACTGAGAAGAGCCACCAGTGCCCTTGGGAGGGTGACTACCCCTGCGGCCATGATTCTTCCGCTTATAGCACTACTGAAGCGTGTGACCATCGCGATCACAAAATGTGCAGTGAAGACCCGTAGTAGAAGCTGCTGCCACCAGTGCAGCTAGAGGCACGGGTGCAGCGGGAGCAGGTGCTGGAGTAGACGCCCGAGCAGCCAGAACAGAGGCGGGCTACAGCTAACCCATGCTGCAAAGACGAGTCTCAGCACGAACAGCGGTAAGAGCCTCTAGCACGGACGAACACGGCTGACGAGTTAGGAGGTGAGCACGGATAGGCTCAAACTCTGACCGAAGACGTGTCAGGAACTCGCAGAGACGGTGAGTCTCTAGGTGAGCACGCTGACGCACACAGCAGGGACAGGTTCGATAGATGTCCGGTCCCAGAGAGTCAAGCTGACTCCACACCGCGGACATCTGCTGGTAGAAGTCCACAGTGGCATCAAGCTGCTGAAGAGAGTGCGCCTGATATACGACCGAGAGATACATAGCATCACTTGTCGGCTCGTAGTGGGCATCAAGATGCTCCCACATTAGCTGAGATATCGGCAGCTCCACTACATACATGGAGATAGCGACAGTCAGGCTACCCACCAGGATGGTAGAAGCACGAGCCTCGTCGTCCTGCCACCTCTCATAGGAGTGAAGCTGAGCCTAGTACACCTCCATGGCCTCCTCAAAGGCCGTGGTCGCAGCTTTCTGGGCTGCTTCATCAGCAGATGCAGGGATGTGAGGGGCATTTGGCAGCGGAGGGCAAGGCGGACACTGCCTCTCGCCTATAAGATGGCCCCAAATATGTTGACTCCTCATGTGAATCCGCATGTGCATGGCCCACTCACGATAATTCATCCCATGGAGGATGATCTTCGGAAGTGGAATAGCAGTGTGGGTGGCCATCACGTGCGGGATTTTTTTCATAGCTGCTCTCACCCTGCTCCCTTTAAAACTCGCCGCCCTACCATGCCCGTCTCCCACCAGAGAGTAGCACGGAAGCGCACGGCTCAAGCGGGCGATGATGGCCGGCGGCGAAGACAATGGGTGCAGGCAGGTGAAGGCGACGACGGCCGGAGGTACAGGCAGCCGACCGCAGTACGGCAGCAGGGAAGACCGGATCAGGACAGATCCAGCAACGGATCCGACAGCGGGGAGTGGGAGCGGATCTACCAGTAGGGAGCCCCGATCCGGCAGTAGGGAGGCGATTCGGCGGCGGAGGCAATCCAGTGGCGAGGAGCCCTGATCCGGCAGCAGGGGCACACAGATCCAGCGGATCGAGCAACGGAGAAGACACATTGGGCGGCACGCGTCTGGGGCGCGAGCAACCGAGAGCGTGAGACAGAGAAGCGACGGCGATGGTGGCCGGCGGTAGCTGCGGCAGCGGCGGCGGCGTCGGCAGTTAGGGTGGGGAAACCCTAACCCTCTCCAAGCCGCGCGGCGGCCCACGTCCGGGAGAAGCAGGGGCACGTAGGTGACCAGTCACGTGAGGCAGAGCAGTGGCGGCGGCGGCTAGGGTTTGAAGCCCTAGCCCTCTCCAGCTCTGATACCATGTTCGAGATATGAACTTGATATTACAATGGACCAAGAGGCCAAATATATATATGAGACAATATGCAATGAGCCCTTATAAAATGTGATAACCCTGCAACATCTACATGTCTAACATTTCAGACATGGCAAGAAGGAAAGAAAGAAAAGGAAAAAAGTGATATGTTACTGGTTTAGTTCGTCATAGTGACATGGAGCACTAAGGTTTACTCTTTTGGAGTGCGAATACAAAAATACACAAATTCCAATGTTAGATCCAAAATATTCCAAACTTACAGTGGCATATACAATTTTTCCCTATTTTTTTTGGCTTTTAGGATATCATAATTATCAATCAATTTGTCATTCAGTTCCTTCAGAATTTATGTTAAAATATTAGCTAAGCTTGCTACATCTCCAGATGTTTCGAGTACATTGAGGAGATGATACATAAGCAGGAACTTATCGAAAATGTGCTTCGGCTTCTAGTCTTGCTTTCTCTTACAAATGCTGGGCTGCCAAAGAAGAATTTCGATTACTTGAGGTATGCATATTTTGCTTTATAAAGCCACTGTGTTTGTGGGGATTTCCTCTATTGCTTTTGTTATAAATTTCATGTTCATTGTTAGTTCATAGCTATGCAACTTGCAAGATATGTTATACCTTATAGGTAAATTGGTTGACAGGATCATTTGGCCTGGAGCACATTTTTCTAGCTATCCTGTTCAGAGCTTTGTTTTGTCCCCCACCTATATGTGAACTACTAGAAATGTTGATATGTGAATTAATAGTCTTAAATTTCTTGTTTGCAGAATCGAAAGCTATATAGTTTTTCCATAATACCAGAACTAATGACCAAGATGGTTTTTATATACTACTAGAGGACTTAAGTACATGGAGTGATTATTTTGATTATATTATCTTAGTTGACTTTGTGCCAATGTCTGTAACATATTTTAGTACATTTGATGATTTGAACAAGATAGTTCAGATCAGAGGCTATTGTTTGAGTTAGTTAGTGTATTGTGTAATGCTGAAATTCAGAAATTCACTAGTATGATGCATGTTTTGCTGGGTGAAAGGGAGTAAAGATTGTGCTGGTAAGTTAATCTTCATAGCTTATTGAAGGTTGCAAATGGGAATATGGTCTACAACTCTATATCTCGATTCTCGGCTGCAAATGAATAGAGTTAGATTAGATCCATATCCTTTTAGGATAAATATCTTGAGAAATTTAGCATCCAGGAAGCATTTGATTAGAATGCCAAATCTTTAAAATGTCAATGAATACATGCATATAATAATAAATACTCTTTGGAAATTTGATTGGACTCAGATGCCACAAGGATCCACATAAAATTATGGAATGCGTTACAATAAGTATCTTGCAGCATGTCTGCCATACTGCCATTAGGACAATTTATCTGTACCGCACAAAGGTTGTCTATTTTATGCATGCAAAACAAGCAGAAGGGTTGTTGCTGTTTTATGATACCCAGCAAGCAGGCGCAGACATACTTTATGGCATTTCTGCTTGCTCAAACTGAGTTTTTCCTGCACCATTCTAGTCACTGATTGGCTGTTATAGATGTAATTTGACAAAATGTGTTTTAGGACCTGTATTGTGCATTTCTTAGATTTTTTTGGTCCCCTGCAGGCATTGTTGTTGATTTTACACCTTATCTTCATCCTTATCTCTTTTTTGTGCTACTGACTAGGCGGGAAATACTGCAAAGTTATGGCTTTGAGCACATGCACTTGTTATACAATCTGGAAAAAGCAGGCCTTTTTAAGACATTGATAGAAAACGGCTGGGAGACTGTCAGGCAGGCGAGGGTGAGTTCTTTTGAGTTTATGTTTCGTTTATATAACATTCGGTTTGTATTTTTACAGTAATTTACTATTAAATGGTGCATTTTTAAGATAGGATCTACAAATAAAGTATAGTACAAACTAACCCGAGTTCAATTATATCAACTAAAATCGTATGTGACTTTTTTTTACGTACTGCCTCTCACAAATAAACCAGAATTGATTGATCTCAGCATAAATAATGCAAGCATATATGTGCTAGTTGGAGATGGCGAGTCTCCATGGGAGACGGCTCCGGCTATTATTCCTTTTATGTTGAGCATATGGTTATCTTGTAACACATGGACGCATATGGTTAAGCCATGCCCTTGCCGTGATCCGTGCCCTTGCCGTGACGTGACCCGTGCCCTTGCCGTGACGTGATGGACAAGCAGCGCCTGTGGCTCTGTGCTCTCCGGTCTTTACGCAATGGACAGCGCCTTGCCTCTTTTTTCCTCCGTGGGTCCCGCTGTTCCCCGGACGTGACGCGCGCCGATGGACGTGACAACACGTCTGCCTTCACGTGATGCTGGACATGATGCGCCCTGCCTTGCCTCGGGACGCAGCGAAACGAACATACGACCAGTTGGATGCCGCTCATTTAAATTAAAAAAGTGATTTATATCTAAAATTATATTATAATTAATTAAAATTACACTATCACTGATAATAACTTATTTACTGTAATTAAATTTTAAAAATAATAAACAGGTTGGCCCATCAAAATATGGAAACGAATACAGAAAAAAAACCAGTAAAAAAGCTCAAAAATAAAAAAAGACGAAATTTAGGAATAATAAAAAATAAATCAGAAGTTTAAGCCAAAATAAACTAGACTCTAGACCGATCTTTTTTTCTAGGAGCACTAAACACCTTTATTTTCTTGTATATTTATCCTCATTAAATTATAGATATGAAAACAAACTAGGTATGTCACATCATGCCATAAAAAATAACATACCTTATTTAACTCGGATTCCTACCATACCTAACAAATCTACTAAAACAAGATTAATTCTATCAACCATTTCATTGATTTAGAAGAAGCTATAAGTTAAAAGAAAAGGTAGTCTTGAGTTGCTGAAGAAAGAAGACAAATTAGAAGATCTATACGATGGGATGTACCGCCGTGGTAAACATTGATAGGAATCGAGCGAATTGATCGGTTGGTACGGGCGTTGTTGTTCGGAATTACAAGGGTGGCTTTATTACTGCTGGGTGCAGCACAATATGTTGGCCCTGCTTATGCTCTTTCAGTAGAGACCGTGGGCATTCGAGATGGTTCGAATCTGATTGAAAGGAGTTAGTAGATTTGTGGAGCAGGTGTGATGACAGGTCCTCCATTGTCTGCATCCTGAAAGAGGCTCAAGAGCTGGCTGTTTATTTCTTGATCCATCTTGTCTTCAAGCATAGGGAGTCGTCGGATTGTTGTGTGAAGTTCGCTTGAATATTTTTTTGCGGATTGTTTGGAAGCATCTTGTCCGTAGTTTCTTATAACCTCCCTTGGTGAGGACTCTATTTTGTTGCAACATTTATAAAAGTTATTGGCTTTCTCTCAGTAAAAAAAAGATTGATAGGACTCTTATCTCATTTCTCACACCATATCAACCTATCAATAAAGAGTTATTAATTATTCTTATGTTCATTGTGACATTTATGATTAATCTCGAAAGTGTTGTTGATCATTTGGTCGGCAAGCAGCTAATTTACGACTTAAACCACGCCAGCTAGCCAAAATTTTGTCACGTAGTAAACTAAAAGCCAAATCATCGAGCAATCAATAGTCAAAAGAGGTGTCGTCACGTACGTGGAATTTCATGCACGTCCACGTTCCCATGGAACAGACGTGGAATTTCATGCGCATCCACATTCCCAGGGAACAGAATGATTTGGGCGATTTTGTCAGGTCTTTCGGCGATTCTGTTTCCATCTTGTCTGGAGCAGCGCTTCTGAGGCCTCCGCAGCAAGAGGTCAAGTCTCCGGTCGGACGCGCACGAAGAGCAGATGCACGTCCATCAGCAAGCAGACCAGAAAAAGTGAAAGCTTGAGCGTGAGAGTAAGGGGGAGTTTGGTTGCCTGCTTAAGACTGCCATGCATATCCGTGCGAACCTGACCGATGAGAAACGATTTTCATTTTCGTTTCTCTAGAGCCTGGCTCAACGCCTCCCACTGCACCACACGAGCCGAGCCTACACGCGAATGCAGGTAACCAATCAGTGTCCTGCTGTATCCCGTGGGCCATGCTGGGTCATATGCAAGCAACCAAACGCCCCGTAAGAGATTAATTTCAGGAGACAAGCGTTTTCTTGTGACAGGAGACTAGTGAAGATATGAAAGCCAAGGAAAAAAGGTAAACAAGACAAGTGTTTATTTTATCACTTCATCACATCACCACAACCCTGGAGAAGCCTAGAATTGCGCTAGTTTTTTTATAATTGTGAAAGTTTTTCCAGAACAGTACACAATCTCTCACTTGATATCTTTTTGTACTAATAAGGGAAGAATTTTCACTAATTACATTTCTAATATTTGCTCTAGCTGTCATACAATTTTGCTTACCTTCATCTGTTTTTGTTCTAACATGTTCGTTGTTCTAGGGTTGGTCATCGCTCTCTGGTTTTGGTTGTCTTTATTGGTGGTGTAACATTTGCTGAGATTGCTGCCCTTCGATTTCTTAGTGCGCAGGTACATATTTGCTAACATATTTCCATTTTTCATATGTTTAAAACAATTTCACTTCAATGTCACTCGTGCATATGTACTTTCCTGATTTTAGTTTTTATGCTATGTCATTATGAACTCACTAAGTAGGCTTTAGTTCAGCCATTTTATATGGATTTTTAACATAGCCAACGCGGGGCTGTAGGGAATGTAGGGGGATGCACGGGGCTGAAGCATGGCTGCATGAGGATGGACCATGCGAATGATGGGATAGTTCCTGACTGGAATTGCTTTAATTGTAGATGATGTTACCTAGAACAAATAAAGAGGCATTTTTTACTCAAGGGGAGAACAAGGCTGGCAAGAGGTGGCTAAACTGACAAGTCGAGGGTGTTGTCCAAATAGTGGCTGGCTGTTAGAGATAGATATAACAAAATCATAGAAATAAGTAGCCTTGCAGGATAGGCTCGCTTGTACATGTTGTATAGCTTCTGCAAATTTCACTTGCAGGATAGGCTCGCTTGTACATGTTGTATAGCTTCTGCAAATTTCACAGTGATACTTTTCTGAAAACTAAGAAATTCACATTACAAAATTCCAAACAGATGATAGGGTCTATCTATTTATCACTTAACTAAATTTGTAGTGAAAACTGTCATTTTTTTATGGACTGCTGGATCAAGATGGATGCCCCAGATCTCCCCCCTCCCTCCCCCAACCCCAGTGGCGGAATCAGGATTTGGCTACGCCCCGGGCTGAACTCTAAACACCTAAAACTAACGCCAATTTGTACCCATACTACGATATAACAAAAGTATATCATAATTGGCTAATTGTATTACTGATATGAAACTTGAGTTCAATACTAAACAACCAAACATAAAGCATAATACGAAGAACATAGCATGATCTCAAAGTACAAAAATGTAACATAATAGAGATACAATTTGAGTACCTAAATTACGATGAATTGCTCTCTATCCTATCCTGTCATTTCTTCATTGATAGTTGGACATGAACCAGAACCTGTAAAGACAACATATGAGAGTAAATCAAACATGTGTATGAACACAGAAAACCACATTTTAGTATATCAGCCCGCTTCATTTTGTATCGACTAAAATAACTCCTAGCTTCATTTTTTTAAGACATAAAACACAGAAAACCACATTTTAGTATATCAGCAAAAATAGCTACTGAATTGAAATCACATTTTAATACAAGAACAGCTACTGAATTGACAATGGACATCAGTACATTTCAATTCAACATTAACACAATCCTGCTAAAGTGCTAATCATGCGTCACATTTTAATACAAGAACAGCTATTGATTTCACATTTCAATTTCAATTCATATCTAGCAAATAGCAATATTAGGCTCTATAGGCTATATCAAACTGTACCTCACTACCTCAGGAGTCAGGATATTCCCAAATGGCCAAATCCCAAATCCCAAATGGCCAAATCAGCTGTTAGCCGATGCAACTATGCAACTCTGGAGGAGCCGTCGAGCGGTCGAGCCGAGGAGGCGGGGTGGGCCGGGAGGCGAGGCGGGCGGCGCCGGGAGCCGGGACGGGCCGGGAGGCGAGGCGGATGGCCGGAGGCGACGAGGCGGAGGCCGGGGGCGGCGCTGGATGCCTGGATGGCTGGATCGGTTGCGGGGCGGCGCTGCACGAGCTAGGGTTTCCTCCAGTGTTTCCTCTGAGCCTCTGAGGTCTGAAATCACGCCGGACTGAGTACAACCGTGGGCCGCGCGCGTGAAGGACGTGGTGTAACATCCTGAAAAATTCAAATTTGAAAATATAAAGTTTTTAAATTATTTTGCAATATGTTCTGTTGAGACTTGGATTTTATGGCGATTTTCTGAGTTTGGTGAAGGATCCAAAAATTTAAGAAAAGCTTCGAAAGATAAAACTAATATGAAAAATGCCACAAAAGGAAATATGTAAATAATGGAAACCCCAAAAATTCTAAAATCAAATCTAAAAGGGAGAGAGAAACTTGAAATAAATATATAATTTCATTTTGAAAATAATAACATAAAAGGGCAACAAATATATATATAATAAAATAACCAACATACTAAGCATATATTATGATGAGTGAAGCAATAAAGGAAATAAAGGTATAAAAATGGAAAATGTCATTACAGATCATGAATTCAAATACCAACATCTTGAATTCAAACTCAGTTCCATAAAATAAATCCATAAAGAATATTAGAATACATCCATAAATACCTAAATCAAAAACATCTTCTTTTAATTCAATCAGTGAACCAAAATCCACGGCTGAATATCCAAAATTTATATATATACAACCCATAACAAAATAGTGTCAAAATCAAAATCCAATGGCAAATTAGATAAAATCGAAAATAGATGACTATAAAATTTTATATCTGGATACTTGAATCAAACCTCGAGTTAAAAGTCAAAAATTGAAATCAATAATTTTAGATATGAAAAAGAAATGTAAAATCCAAAAGCATTCAAATTGCAAAACGTTTTTTTTCTCCCTTTCTTTTACTCTTTTCTCCCTATTGCATGTGGGCCCAACTCCCCCTCATTTGCCCCCGCGCGGGCCTGCTCCACCCCGCGCCCCCCTTTTCCCCGCTGACCAGCCGGGCCCCCGCGCTAGCACATTTCCCTCCCTCTGCCGCTGGCCCCCCTTTCCCTGTGCGCCCTTCTCCTTCTTTTCTCCCCCGTACGCTGCGTTCTATTTCTTTTTCCCCTACTCCCTCATCCATCTGCGGCCAAGCTTCGTCCGCGTCTCCCTCTCCCTCCTACCCCTGCGCCAAATCTCGCTAAATCCCTGCCGCACTGCCCTCTGCTCTGCACTGCGCTGCCTCGTCTTGTCGCCGCCTCCCTGCTCTGCAGCCGCGCCCCCTCCGCCAGCGCCCGGTCGCATCCCCCGCCCTGCGCCCCCGTGCGCCGAGCCCCGCGCTGGGCAAGGCCCGGCGGTCCTCCCCGTCGCCCAGTCCTCTGCCAACTCCGCCTCTATAAAGAGCCTCGTGCCACTCCTCTTCCCCCTCCGCCTTTCCCCTACTTACTCGAGCTCGCCGTCTCCTCTGCCGCAAGCTTCTCCGGCCGTCTCCGCGGCCAGCGCCCCTCGGTGGACCTCAGGACCCTTCAGGCCTCCCTCTGAGCTCGCCCTTGCTCCCTCTCTCTTCTACCCCGCCTAATCGGCCTCTCTTGCCCTACAGGCCACCGAAGAGCTCCTCCTTCACCATCTCCGGCGCCGAGGCTCCACGGTGAACCGCCGCACCCCGAGGCGATTGCCCACGCCTGGAGCACCGCCCGGTCACCCCAAAGCTAACCCCTACCTCGCCGGAGCTCCCCCCTCACCCTGGCTTGCTGGCACCGTACCCCTACCTGCGCCGCCGCCGGTCACCGATGCCAGCGCTCCTCGTCGCCTCTCCCGCTCGTCCAACTCTTGGGTAAGCTTCCACTGGACCTTCTAATGCTAGTGCGCACTTCAATTTCATCACTCTTTCTCGTCGGCGCCGCCGCCCCGTTCCACCTCACCGCCGGCCGCCTAGGGCTGCCGCCTTCTCGCCTCGCCACCGCTCCGGCCAGTGCGTCGCCACCTGTAGCCTCGCCATCATTAGTGCATTCCATTTTGCCGGTCCTATCCGCCTTCCCGACCACCCCTCGCCGGCGACGTCGTCGGCCGTGCGCCGCCCCGGGATCTCCTCTGTTTTCCCCTGTTTTACCCAGCCGCTCCTCTGCCTCTTCTAATTTAATCCTTCCCCCATATCATATGTGGGCGGTTGCCCAGTTGGTTAGCACAGTCGTGAGTTAACCACCAGACTTGCGTTCGAATTGTAGCATAGCCCATTTACTTTTCTTCTTTTTGTTAGCCCGATTTCAGTAGGAAATAAATGGAGAAAAATTAAGAAAAATCCATGGAAGCTAATAAATTTAATTGGTATGTAAAACAAGATTATTTAATATTTAAATGTGGATTAGTTAACATATATGAATAGTGGTGCTCTCATTTATTTTATTTCATTTTAAACCTACATATTAGTTAAGGCATTATAAAGAGAAATAACTTGTCTAAATATCCAAATGTAGTAAAGATAGCCTTAATCATAATTAAAATATACGTTCAATATTTAACATGCTATCATTTAATAAATCTTGGAGGTAGATTTTGTTAAGCAACAAATATTAAACATATGGGACTAATCCACAAATAATACTAAAGTTTATCAGGATAAAAGATGGGTTTAATAAATGTTTAATCCTAGATCAAACAACATATGTTAGTAACTAATATGCTCTGAATATTTGTTTTAAAGTTTAACTATTAATCAAAAGCATACTAAGAAATTAAGCAAAATCTTGTTTAGGTTATGCTCTCATGGAACAATGATTTAGTAAATGGAAACTTTCTAAGGAAAGAAACATACACTCATTTAATTTAGTAAAATAGATAGAGCTCCTTATCAACTATAATACTCAAATTAAGCTAGAGAATAATTTAGAGAATCTAATAATAATTAACTAGGATGTAATTTAGACCATCTAATATTTATATTTGGACTAGTTCATGTATAATTAATATGGTTTGAGCAATCATCTAGAAGACTAACTTTAATTCAAAGCAATAAGAAATATGACTATGGTTAAATATTCAAACCTAATAAAGATTACACGTAATCATAATACATGCACTAACGTTTAACATGCCATCATTAAACAAATATCTAGTGTAGATTTAAGTAAGTAGCTATATTAATATATGAACCCGTATGACGAGCCTTGGTAAATAAATTGGATTAAAAATAACGTTAAGCTTGATACTAACAAAGGTGTAGGCAAATGATAACGGTGCCAGTGATTAAACCCTAGCATTAGATTTAGTAAACGATAATGTTGGGTAAGAATAAATGTAGCAAGTTAGGACTCGAGCCAATGGGTCCTAATTTAAAATAAGTTATACCTAGTAATAACTAAGTGTACGTAAAATGTCGCTCCACAAAATGCTGTCAACCCGGACTCTAACATTAATTTGGTAAGCTAAAAACCGTAAGTATCATTTCTATATAACATATGCCGGAATATGAGCACTCAACAAAATAATGCTCCGCATCTAATCTGATACATGGAATTTCCTTGATAAATACCAAAGATAATAAAAAGGGATTATTAATAAAAAGATCAAGTTATCGTATCCTACCACCGGCCTTGCCTCCAATCACTCGAATCACCCATTGACTTAAAGTAAAACTAAATCGAGTTTATTGGATTTATTTGGATCTTTCGAGTTATTTGCCTTTATTTGTACTCAGTCGTTTGTCGCGTAATTAGAAATTGGAAGTCGTGAAGACTCATGGGATCAAGTGAGGGCAAGCTCGAAGTGAAGATAGAGACCAGAAGCTCAAGAAAGCATTGTGTGAGCTCAAGACCGCGGTAAACCGCGCCAGGCGAGTCAATACTTTGATCATGTTGAACCTACATTTTATGCAAATTACTTTTGTTTAAATTATCAAAATGCATGCTGTTATGTTATGTGCAAAAATATGTTGATTTAAAAGTTTAGCTATATGCCCATTGTTCAACTTGGCTAAGTATTACACCCCTCTTTGGTATATTGCACATGTGAGCCTTGTCACCTAGTGGAAAACTTTATAATGAATAACTTTCGAAAACAAGTCCTTAATTATATGCCATGCTTAGCATTGATTAGGAACCCGGGGCAAGAAATTGTCCCAAGCATCACTGTTAATCATGAGAAAATTTGGTTGAACAGTCATGGTGGTAATGACTGGTATATGTTGGATATGATTATTTTATACTCCCAAAAACCCCAACTTGCTAAAATATCTGGGCGGATGGAATAGGGGCTAGTATGAGGTGCAGTGGAAGCACAAATTTTCGGAGTGTGGTAGAACCGCCCAGATACTACTAAGGACCGAATCTTGTCTTGTCAACCCGTGTAAAATAGTACAACCACAAGCTGGCAAAGTGTAGGCAAGGTTAACTAATTTGTGTAGCTTCAAGGTGGTTACGTGAAGGTATGACCACGAGCAAAGGGATGGATGCGTAATATTCCTCGCCTTTGCCCGTGATGGCTCACGAGGGACCCTTCCCGGCGTATGCGTAATATTACTACGGAAGGTTGACCTTAGCGGGCGTAACCATAGTGGACTATGCATTGTAAAGGCCCTGTGATAGTCTATTCAACCACGTGGCTAAGGAATCATGTGGGGCAACGAGTAGATCTATCTCTTGTGGGTAAAGTGTGCAAACTCTGCAGAGTCAAAACTATTCGAATAGCCGTGCCCACGGTCAAGGGCGGACATGGGAACTTAACTAGATATAGTTCTATTTCAAAAACTTTGTGGGTGGGAATGGAAATGTGAAGGGCGAAGGACTGCCCTGGTTTGGAACTGTCCTGGGTGTCGTCCCAGTGGTAAATTAAGCGTTTATAACGCTGGAAAATAAGCATATGGTGCAGATGCTATATATGGTGAACGAAAAATTTGTATCACTATTAATAATATTGCATTCTTTTCACACATTATGATTTGGTTCAAACTGCTAGGTCTTTGGGGATTTTTAAGTAATTGTATTCAAAAGCACTCTACGCAAAAGTAAAATAACCCGAGCCTTCCTTTGATAAGCCATGCATACTATTTATTTGCATTCTGTGTATTGGCTCGCGGAGCATGGGGTCGGAGTGCTCACGCTCGCTTTCGCGACAAAATTCAGAATCAGGAATCAAATCACCTCGCCTCAACAACAAGACTGGACAAGCTGGCAGAGAAGATGAAGATGTCAAGGGCTAGGTCGCGAACCTCCAGTTGGCTGCTTGTGGGCATGTCCTGAAGGTCCCACCTGTGTGTATTCGTTCTTCCGCTGCTGCAATTTAATGATTTCGGCCTAATCGGCCCATGAGTAAGTCCATTATTTTAATTACGCTTCCGCATGATATGTACTTTGATAATCAGAACTGTAATCTATGAGCACTATCTACTGATCTAGGGAATAGTGCGGTGGAATCACAGAGGAATCCGGATGGTAATATCTGGGCTCCTACACGTGGGCCGTTGGTTTCTTGTAGAATTGTGAAATATACGTGGGCTATCTGGGCTGAATACTAAATATAACACATCGGGCTGACCTGGGCTATACACTATAATTTTTTTCATGCCCCGGGCTGAAGCCCACCTTGCCGGGGGCCCAAATCCGCCCCTGCCCAACCCTATTGTGCCGGCAGCATCGCTCGCACTTGCCACTGCTTGCATGGCGTCATTGAGAAAAAGCAGACGTCTACCGGCTTTAGCCACAAGTTGCTTAGAGAAAAGTTTAGTTGATTGATTTGATTCAATCATATATCCTTTTTAGGGCCTATCTTCAGTACTTCAGAGCAGCAAGCCAGTTCCTGTCAACCTCAGCCTCAAATTATTTGAGCTGAAATCAATGGCAGCTTATGGTAGGACTGAAGTACAATAGATACAAAAGAGTACTAGCCATTTCTGACCTGGGACTAAATTATAACAAATAAATGGCTAAGGTAATTCCATAATTGTTTGCTGTATGCTAACGAGTGACTTTTTTACTTTTCAAAGTCATCAAGATGCTCCATTGATCACCAAATTCTCTTATCGTAAATTCAAAAAAAGTTGTAAAAGTACAATATGATAAAAGCATTTTTCGTAAGAATTTCACTCGTACCATTTTCATATATCCAAATCATACGTTTTAAATAGCATCTTTAGTAAAAATTAATAGTTTGACTGTACACATTCTAGGGCATCACTCTTGTGTGGCTGGAGGAGCTAGTAGTTGATATCCTTGAAAGCTATGCCACATCTCGAGAATTTCCCCCCTAGAGAGCAGACTAAGTTGGCAGGCAAGAACAAAAAATTACTAGCATTTTGATAAATTTATTGGTCAGAATTTGCGTTCTAGGCAGCAATTGCATTTCAGCTGTTTGTACTTACGTTTCTTTCAATTGGCCTATCAATTGTTACATACGAGGTGTCATAGAAGGGTGACTCCTAAGGTCTAATTAATAAACATTATATCTTACGAAAGGTTGGTTAAAAAACATTAACCAATTTTGGATGAGAAATTTCAGTAAGATAGTTTAATTCGTACTTCAAATATCTCAAAATTTGCCAAGAATTAGACACGAAGATTTTTGGCCGTTGACTTATTTCTGCTCAGTTATTGGTGCATGGTTATATAATTTGCGGAGATTATTAGCCTGTGGTTTTATAATTCACTGTAGGATACTAGGATCTCTCATCATTAGCTTATCCGAAGCGCTCTTCTTTAAAAAAGGAACTAGCACTTACCGTAAGCTAATTCAGACTGGATTAGGTGACAAACATTTTTTCCATCCATACTACGATGCTTCTAGTGGTGTGTTCACAATTTTTCATGTGCAGCTTTTTTTATTGTGCTTTTTAAAGTGATTTGAGGAAACTGAGTTTAACTGTATTGATCAGTTTTTGCAACTTGACATTACAGTATTACAATATAGTTTAGTTCACCAAAATCCTGTCCTAAGACCTTGATTTCTTATTTTTCATATTATGTATCTTGTCTATTGCAGGAAGGAATGGGCTATGACTTCCTGGTTGCAACAACAAAGGCTGTCAATGGCAACACAATACTCAGACCAATTATAGCCAATAACAAAGAGGGAGTGATGTAATTTTTTTGTTGTGCATACGTCTGTATGATAATACACACACCCGAGCTCCAGAGGGGTTTCCTTGTTTCGTTTTGCATCATGGTTTTTTCTGCAACTGCAAATGTGGGCTTGTGCGCGTGTATTTATCAGGAGATTTCTTTTCTCAGCTGGAGTGTATACATTTATACTCTTATCTCCTGTGCAAATACAAATAGACAAGTAGTGGTGGGTGGAAATGCCGCATTGTCATTTCGATTTTCATTTCTACTGCTTAATACTTTGTTTATCAAGTTGGAAATGCCCCCAATTTGCTAAATGAGCTTCCCACGCGTGCAGATCTCTGTTGTGCCCACCTGTAATTTAATTTAGTAATCTACATTGAAGTAGCTAGGGGCGAATATGACTGTGAAAATGGATTGAATATGAACGGATAATAATTGATATATTTGTTTTTATATTTTTTTAGATGCAGATATAAATATAGATACTTTGGATACAAATATGAATAATGTGAAATATAAATACAGAGCAAATATGAATACTGTGAATATTTCTTAAAATATAAAAACTCTTTTAAACTGTATGCATAAAATGAACAGAAAAACATAAATAGTTTATTTGATCTAAACATTTACAAAAGACATTCATGAAATCTTTAAGCTAAAGTATTTTCTAACTGCATATATTGATGTATATATGAATGAATAATGGGCTACTAAAGTGTCGTGTAAATGAGTTGGGTTGAAATAAAGAATATATAATATAGATATTTGACCTCTAAATATCTAGACAATTCAAATTCGTATTTGTATTGGGCGGATAGTAAGCTATCAAATTTTTATTTGTATTAACAAAAAAGATCCGTATTCGTTTTCGAGATACCTACCAAATATTCAAGTTGATGGTGTCTGTATTCAAAAATAGTTCGCATCGGTCGGAAAATGTCTGTTTCGTTTTCAGGTTTAGTCTTCAGTTGTTCTCTTTCCTGCTGCTTCATTCTAGCTAAGGAAGCAACGCAATCCTTTTTTATCTTCATCTTCCAGTCTCATGACAGCAGTGATGGAGCTAGGATTTTTCAGAGCCTCAGACCCAAAATTGAAGAGGATATAAGACACTACCAACTGAAGCCGAAACAATCACATACAACCTATTTACGTAAGCACGCATATCCTGACTAGCAATTGATTTCACATTAAGCAACAATCGCGCAATGTCATGTAGAAAAGGTGCTAAGAAAGTAAAATTACAGTGATCCGAGAGGAGACGGACCTTGACATAGACGTCGTTATTGAGGCAGTAGACGGTGCCGTCGACCTTGGCAGAGCGGTAGTGGCAGCGGGCCTTGACGTCCTTGTCCTCATCCGGCCTGCGCGACACGAGCAAGCACACACTTAGATCGGAGCAGTGAACGCTTGGCGCATCAAAATGAAATGGGAGCTCAGAGCTTTCAGTTCAGCGACGGATGTGAGATGTACGGTACCTCCTGGATGCGGTGCGATGGTAGCGGTGCGGCCACTTTGCGCGCGCCTCATGGGTGGGGAAGGGGTCACCGTGGAACTCCGGCTCCCAGTCGCCGTCGGCGGTGTACTTGACTCTCCTAGGCTGCGCCACTCGCTTCCTGGCCGCCACCTTATCAGCCTGGTGCTCCTGCTCTTGGGTGTCCACCTCCTCGCCCATGGCCATCTCCTCCTTGTTTGGCTTCTTGGCGCAGGCGTCGTCCTCCTGCGGCCTCGTCGCATCCTCGAGCTCCCTCTTCTTCCTGCTGGGCGCCTTGGCTAGCTTGGTCGCGAGCGCCTTGCGTGGGCGCTTGGTCTCCTGCTCGAGCGGGCCATCCTCGGCCTTGGCGGATGCGAGCCGCTTGCGGGAGGAGGTGCCATGGCGGAGATCCGGCGGGGTCGCGGGGGATGGTGCTGGCCGCGACGGAGAGGAGGCGGGGCGTGGCAGAGAGGAGGCGGGGGCGGCGACACGGCGTCGCGGGGGAGAGGATGCGGTGGGGGGCCAGGGGCGGCGGAGTCGCACCTTCACGGAGAGGCGAGATGGGAGGGGAGCTGGCGAGTAGCGACTGCGGTCGGCGCCTTGCGGGCTGCGGCTAGGGTTGGTCTCTTGCCCCGCTTCGCTCATTGCCTCGGTGGGCCGCTGTGAGACCCGGAGTAGAAACTCCTGGACCCCCTGTGCATTACAGTACTAGTCCCAGATCAACGCTAGTACACACAGTTTAAACAGAAAAGATGATACAAAACCAACAACGCTTTATTTCAATATTCGAGAGTACAGACCTCGAAGATCTTTATTACAAATGAGGTTTTAAGACCTCACACCAAACAGAAGATTACAGCGGAAGCAAAAAGAAACTAAAGCAAGACCCATCAATACGCCACAGGCATTTGACTGGGGAAACGCAACCTAGAAGTCCGGAAAGCCTTCGTTGAATCCATCCATGAAGTAGTCGTAGTCCGCATCTTGAGCTTCTTCATCCTCTGTTAATGTATTTGTAGAGCAACATGTGAGTACAAAATTGTACTCCGCAAGTCTTGGGAAAGATGCATAGATGCAAGGCTTCACAAAGGAGGGCTATATGGTTCTTTTGCAAAAATCAGCATTTTATTTCAAATCTACATAGTTACTTCGAAGGCCATTTGATAAACATCTTGTTTTTCATAAATGAAATTAGATAAATAACTTAGTGAAGGTTAAACCACCAACACTAAAATCTCAGGCTATCTGCCAACTTTTCAAAACTCAGGTTAAACCACCTGATCTGGTTACACCACCAGATTTAAATCATGAGAGTTATACCACTCTCAAGTTTGACAAACCATTTTGTTTTGAAATCAAAATCAAACTTCTACCATGTGAATGCATTCCTTGCCCGCCCTTGACCGTGGGCACGGCTATTCGAATAATTTTTACTCTGCAGAGTTTGTACACTTTACCCACAAGAGATAAATTATCCTAATAGTCAACATGCTTCCTTTGGCATGAGACCCAGATAAAATATCACAAAGCCTTTCACCTACTCCAGTATAGCTAGATACCACCCGCTAAGGTTCCACCACAACTCGAATCCACGAGTTGGAGCCCCCTCTTGCGCCGTATGAGTACAGTAAACCCTGTCCCTCACTATGAGTAACCAGTACACCCTGGCACTCAATACACCACTGGTGATATCTAAACTACACCTTTATAGGTTAGTTAGCTAGGTCGTACCCATATAGACTTGTGGTTGCACTGTTTTGCTCAGTTTGGACAAACACAAGCGTCGGTCCTTAAACGACCAGGGTGGCTCATTCACAATCCAAAAATTCTCGTGCTAAACCGCACCAGCCAAGCCTTCCATCCACCCTCGTCAATTTTTACTTTCAACTTCATTTTTATTTTGAAATTACAGTGGTAACATCCATTACCACTTTTCAAACAAATCATGAAATCCAAAACATTCATTGTCCATTTTCTCATATGAGCATTTTTACATTTATCAGCTAAACTAAGCATTTGCTAGTATTCTAAATTTAACAAGAATAATAATAACTCATTATTGAGCCAAAAATCATCCTAAGTTGACAAGGGTACATGGTAAACAATTTCCAAAGGAAGGCATAACAAGGTTGGCATTTAACTAAATTTTCTAAATTTAAATTATCACTTTATATCACATAGCCATGCAATAATTTAAAATAACTACAAAAACTATTTTCAAAACATAGGAGCAAGATGGTCAAAGGAGACTTGCCTTCTTGAATGCTATTTGGGTCTTCTTGCTGCGACTCGACGAATTCCTCGGTGACGTCGGTTTCTACGCGCGAAACAACAAAACAACCAAATAAATAAATACAAATAGCATATGAGTGATAATATCGGGCCGCTTCGCTCTGCTAGGCCAGCTGCCGGCTAGGAATAATATCGGGCCGGTCGGGAATAGTCTTGGGCCAGCCGGAAAGCCTCGGGCTCATATACTGTATAATCCTTTTTTGAATATGTTTATTAAAAATTTATACTACTATTTTTTTAGGCCTCGGGTCATTGCCTAACCGGCCTGAGGCCCATCTCCGCCCCTGACGACCAGCATCACACATCGTCATTCTCTGGTCTGGCAAGTCATGGGAGCATAGCAAACCCGACTTAAAACACTAGTAGTGTGCCCATGCTAACGCTACGGTAAAATATAAAACAAGATAAAATTTGTAAAAAATAAAACGAACAATCAGATTCATTAAGATTCACGTCTCATATATTGTATAGCCAAATATTTTTGTCACATAACCAACAGAGTGCAGTTCTAATTTAAAGGCAAATTAAAAACTAAATGTAGGTCATGTATTTTGGCTTTCTGCTATCAGGGACTCCGAGTATTATCACATAGACAATGCATGCAATACCCAATATTATTGAAGATTGGATCATATCATCATTTGTAGGTTAATCCATAACTTAAAACTCCAAATTGAAGGAAGTCAAGAATAAATAACTCAAAATTTGTCAAGCAATAGAGAATGTGCAAACAGTCCCCACTCCACCTTGCTAGTAATTAGCTAATCATACCTAGCACTTGTATCAGAAAACCCCAAACAAATAAACAATTAAACCTTACAATACTAAATGTATGCTATTGTGGTTACAGACCAAACAGAGAGAGAGATGGTAGTGGAGAGTGAGAAGAGTCCTTGCCTCCTCCTCCTCCATACGGACGTATATATATTCATATGGAGTGTGCTTTTACAATCAAGGCTTTACAACAGTATCCCCCACTAGGGGTATTTAGGTCATTACACATGTCCTACTTTAGTCCTAATACCTTCCTAACAGGCCTGCTGGGTTCAGGTGGGGGCCACCCCCACAACAGGAGCCTCTCATGGTGAAGGGCTTCACAGGGCCGAAGCCATGTTGCCGAGTCCTTTGGCCCCCTCCGTTCCCGCGGCCTGTGAACACCTGGTAACTTGCAGAGCCTTGGTTCGTGACGGATCGAAAGTGGACGCGCGCGGTTAGTCCCCTACCCTTCGAACGGGTGGCAGCGGAGGCTGGCGCCTAGTCGAGGTAGACGCGCGCGCGCTCCGTTCCCTACCCTTCGAACGGGTGGCAGCGGAGGCTGGCGCCTAGTCGAGGTAGACGCGCGCGCGCTTCGTTCCCTACCCTTCGAACGGGTGGTAGCGGAGGCTGGCGCCTTAGTCGACGTAGACGCGCGCGCGCTTCGTTCCCTACTCTTCGAACGGGTGGC
Source organism: Dendrocalamus latiflorus (assembly GCA_017311315.1). Taxonomy (NCBI): domain Eukaryota; kingdom Viridiplantae; phylum Streptophyta; class Magnoliopsida; order Poales; family Poaceae; genus Dendrocalamus; species Dendrocalamus latiflorus. The sequence continues at coordinate 28,565,207 of CM029638.1, forward strand.
AGCGGAGGCTGGCGCCTTAGTCGAGGTAGACGCGCGCGCGCTCTGTTCCCTACCCTTCGAACGGGTGGCAGCGGAGGCTGGCGCCTAGTCGAGGTAGACGCGCGCGCGCTCCGTTCCCTACCCTTCGAACGGGTGGCAGCGGAGGCTGGCGCCTAGTCGAGGTAGACGCGCGCGCCCTCCGTTCCCTACCCTTCGAACGGGTGGCAGCGGAGGCTGGCGCCTTAGTCGAGGTAGACGCGCGCGCGCTCCGTTCCCTACCCTTCGAACGGGTGGCAGTGGAGGCTGGCGCCTTAGTCGAGGTAGACGCGCGCGCGCTCCGTTCCCTACCCTTTGAACGGGTGGCAGCGGAGGCTGGCGTCTAGTCGAGGTAGACGCGCGCGCGCGGACGGACCTTGCTGCCTTGACGTCACTGCACCACAAGGTCGATGTGACCCCGCGGTCGGGTAGTGCGCTTTTAATGGCGGCTTGAATCGCGCCGACGCCTGGCCTGTCAGGGGGCAGACTGTCGCGTCGTGCCGCCTGCCATCCTGTAGATGGGACACGCGGCGGCTCATGACTGGTGCGTCGTGGGTCGCGAGCGGTTGCGTAACCGCGGACGTTCGCCTCTTCCCTAGGTAGGGGGAGTTCGTGGCAGGTGCGCGTGCTGTCCGACCACCTACCCGGCACGTCTCTCCAGGGTCCAGCGGTTTGCCTTCCCCACTCGTGGGTAGCCAAACCGCTGGGGGAGGCGAGCGGGCTTTAAAGGGCGCCCCTGTTGTAGTGGAGGCGTTCTGCCTTGCCCTTTACTTGAGTACCGCCCGCTCCGTGCTGTTCACCACGGAGCTCGCCTCTTTCGTTGCCTGTCTTGTGCGATTTGAGAAAACGATGGCCGGCCGCGACGACGTCCTGTGCCGCCCTGCCGACGGCTCCGTGCCTGGGCGTGGTGGGTCAGCCCACCCCTCTGAGGAGTATGCCTTGGTGCTGCGGGGGGACTCCCGCGCCGATAAGTGGTGGAGCGCCGAGGAGCACTCGGGGGGCCGCTGCTCCCGTATGCTGGGGAAGAGCCGCGTGACCGAAGAAGTGTTGCAGCGGCTTGTGCGGGAGAGGAAGATTGGAGAGCTTGATGGGGCTCGTCTGCCTCGCCGCAACGAGACGGCACCGAAACCCCGGATATGGGAGGCGATCGTCTTCGTCGCCTTTTTCGATGCTGGCCTCCGAATGCCCTCCGTAATGTTCGTGGGCGAAGTGCTGCGGGCATACAAGCTGGAGCTGGCCCAACTAACGCCAAACGCGATAGTCCGCCTGGCCGTTTTCGCGTGGGCGGTGCGGACAGAAGGGTGGTACCCCAGTGCGAGCCTGTTCGCGACCCTGCACGACGCTTGCTGCCGACCGAGGAAGGTTGACGGGGCGACATCCAATTTCGGCAGCGTAGACTTCGTGCTACGGGCGTCCTGCGCCACACTGTTCCCCGCGCCCGCCTCCTTAGGGAGGTGGGAGTCCGGCTGGACACGGCACTGGTTTTACTACACCGTGACCAGCGAGAGCGGCCTGACATGTCAAGGGGGGCCGATCTCCTTCAACAGTTCACCGACTGTGAAACCGGAGGCCGAGGACCCGCGGAGGTTATGGAGCCTCGTCGGTGTCGCCCGTCGGCTAAGCATGCGTGATGTAGCCGAGGAGTTTACAATGTATGGGGTGGCACCTCTTTCCTCTCAGCAGAAGTACACTGGGCGGGGCAACAGACGCGAGGACGGAGTCAGCCCATCAGTGCGCTGCCTGCTTCCGCCCTCCGCTCCTTGTAAGTTGCCAAGCGCTTCTGTGCGCACTCCGTTGTTTCTGCATGATGTCGACCTGACCGACTTGCTATCTTGTGCACAGTGGCTCGACTGGAAGACGCGGAGCGCGCTGTTGAGGTGTTCCTTGGCCCGTACACGCTCAAGGAACACAAGGCTCGGGAAGACGCAACCAGGTCGGCCAAGCAAGGGCGGGTAAACCGCACCTGCGAGGCTCTGGGCATTGCTGTGGGCGAACGCGCTGTGCCGGAGGAAGCTCCCGCGGGGGCTCCAAACCGTTGCGCCAGCGGAGGCCAAACAGGGGCCTCGCCTTCGCGGCGCTGCTCTCGCTCGGTGGCCGGTGCGTCCGGCCCCTCAGCTCCTTCTACCGCTGGCACCCTTGAGACTGGGCGCTCGTCCGGCCGTGTAGCCGACCAAGCCGCTTCGGTGGGGCACGCCGTGCCGGCCCCGGTGGCAGTGCCATCCGGTGACGCCACCGAGCCTGTGGGCGCGGCCTTGGCGGACCTTCCCAGCCCGAGGGAGGATACTACTGCCGGCGGGGGGGTTGCTGCTGGCGGTGCCGCGCCAACCGCGCCCGCTACCAAGGACGCGTCTGGGCCGGCGGAGACGGTGGGCGCGACGACAGCAGCAGCTGGTAGTGTCGCGGAGGAATCGCCCGCGGCGCCACAGGCTAAACGCCCTCGAGTCCATTCTCCTCCGCTTTCGAAGGGTCGGTATCATCTTGCCGGCCCTATGCTTGGAGTTGCGGCGCCTGGCACGATCGGAGGGTCCTCTCAACCGTGCATCGAGGCCCTCTCTCTACAGGCGGCGGTCGAACAGACACCACCCCCAATCCTAGGGGAGGATGTGGAAGGTAGGCGTAGCTCCTTTTCTTCGCACGACTTCGCGAAACTCTCTCCGATTTGCTCGCTCATTCCGTCGACATCAGGCGAGACGAAGTCTCCCGGGCGCGGTGAAGGATCGAGCAACGGGAGGGTGCGCGAGGCCCCAGACCCCGTGCAGGGTGTGCCGCCTATGTCCGCCGTTGCTGAAGTGGGCGAAGTCTCCGTGGCTGCCGACGTAATAGGCCCGGAACCTGTTGCGTCGGACTTCCTTCCGCGCCAGGAGGTACTTCGCGTACTCTCCGCAGCCGCGGAACGTGCTAGCAATGGCCTCGACCGACGGGTGCTGTCGGCCTTCGACGGAGATGTCCTGGCACTTTCGCTGCGGGCCTCGGAAATTAGGGTGAGTATGCGCGCTGATGCTTGCCGAGATGCCGTCGGGCATCCTCTAACTTGTTACTTTTTGTAGTCAATAATGATTGGCGAAGCCCTGGAGGAGGCCCGCCTCCGAGAGCGAAGGGCGCTGGAGGCCAGCCTTCGCGCCGCGGATGGTGCTCTTGCGGTGAAGGATGAGGAACTTCGCGCGCTGGGGGATGCGGTGGAGGCCGCGCGACTTGAGGCTGAGGAGGCCAAAGACGCCGCTGCGGAGGAACGCGCCTCCTTCCTGCAGCAGGCCTCCACCTTGGAGGAGGAGAAAACCCAGCTGGCGGAGGCCCTTGCCGAAAAGACCCGTGCACTGGACGATGCGTCCACGTCTGCATGGGGGGCGATGGGGGCTCTGAACCAGGCCCTCCGCGATCTCGGCGTCGGCGTGCCCGACACGTCCCACGGGCCGGAGGACTTGTTGGAGACGCTTGGGTTGATCCACGAAGGTGCGAGCGTTGCTTTTCGCGGCGCCTTGACCTTCGGCGAGCACTGCGGCTACCTTGGCGCCTGCCTTGCCCTTGGCCTGTTTCATACCCGTGGGTGCAGACATGCCCACGAGCTGACGAATCCTCAGCTGGACCTCCCTGGCCGGCCGGGGGCGCTATCGGACGCTATCCGCTCCATCGATCCTGGCGTCCGGAACTTCCATGGACGGATCTGGGGCCGCGTCGGAGAGGATGCAGCCAGGGTTGCGGTGCAGCAGACACTGCACGGAGAGGGGGACTTCCTTCGCTGGCTCGAAGAAGTTCCCCGGAGCCGCGACAGTGGCAAGGGCCCCTCCGCGCCGCGCGAAGGCTAGGCTGTTGCCCATGGTTGTAATTATTGGACCCCATATTTTGCAATGGATCATAGTATTTCCTTCTTTGCATTGCCTGTCATCTTCGCGTTGCTTGTCGTCTAGCGCTCGAGGGAGATCCTCATGTCCTTGTTTATACTCCAGAGAGTGCGCGGGGTTGACGCCCACGACTTATTTATACTCTGACAAGTACGCACGGGAGCACTGCCTGTGCGTGCGCGGGAATCCGCGTCTTGTTTATACTCTGTAGAGTGCGCAGGGAAAACGTCCGCGTCTTATTGCGCGCGAGGGCGTCCCCCCGCTGCGTCTTTTTTAGAGTCCGTGGACTGGCGCGTGCAGAGGCGACCTCGACGCAACGACTTAATTTATAGTCCGTAGACTTGCGCGTGCGGAGGCGACCTCGACGCTACGTCTTATTTAGAGTCCGTGGACTGGCGCGTGCGGAGGCGACCTCAACGCTACGACTTCTTTATAGTTTGGAGACTCGCGCGTGCGGAGGCGACCTCGACGCTACGTCTTATTTAGAGTCCGTGGACTGGCGCGTGCGGAGGCGACCTCAACGCTACGACTTCTTTATAGTCCGGAGACTCGCGCGTGCGGAGGCGACCTGACGCTACGTCTTATTTAGAGTCCGTGGACTGGCGCGTGCGGAGGCGACCTCAACGCTACGACTTCTTTATAGTCCGGAGACTCGCGCGTGCAGAGGCGACCTCGACGCTACGTCTTATTTAGAGTCCGTGGACTGGCGCGTGCGGAGGCGGCCTCAACGCTACGACTTCTTTATAGTCCGGAGACTCGCGCGTGCGGAGGCGGCCTCGACGCTACGTCTTATTTAGAGTCCGTGGACTGGCGCGTGCGGAGGCGACCTCAACGCTACGACTTTAATTTATACTCCGTGGAGTGCGCGCGGAGGCGTCCCCCCGCTGCGTCTTATTTTAGAGTCCGTGGACTGGCGCGTGCGGAGGCGACCTCAACGCTACGACTTCTTTATAGTCCGGAGACTCGCGCGTGCGGAGGCGACCTCGACGCTACGTCTTATTTAGAGTCCGTGGACTGGCGCGTGCGGAGGCGACCTCAATGCTACGACTTCTTTATAGTCCGGAGACTCGCGCGTGCGGAGGCGACCTCGACGCTACGTCTTATTTAGAGTCCGTGGACTGGCGCGTGCGGAGGCGACCTCAACGCTACGACTTCTTTATAGTCCGGAGACTCGCGCGTGCGGAGGCGACCTCGACGCTACGTCTTATTTAGAGTCCGTGGACTGGTGCGTGCAGAGGCGACCTCAACGCTACGACTTCTTTATAGTCCGGAGACTCGCGCGTGCGGAGGCGACCTCGACGCTACGTCTTATTTAGAGTCCGTGGACTGGCGCGTGCGGAGGCGACCTCAACGCTACGACTTTTTTATAGTCCGGAGACTCGCGCGTGCGGAGGTGACCTCGATGCTACGTCTTATTTTAGAGTCCGTGGACTGGCGCGTGCGGAGGCGACCTCAACGCTACGACTTCTTTATCAGTTGGCAAACCTCGGGGACCACGGGCTTCAGGGACAGCAAGCTTTATTGAACTCCCGTTTGCGCGGGCGAGCATCGTACAATAAGTGGCTGGTGCCACTACAACTGTCATACTGCTTCTAAGCGTAATACCGCCGCAACTTGTCCGCGTTCCACGTGTGACGGAGAGTTTGTCCCTCGAGCGTGGCCAGGCGGTATGCTCCCTTCGGCAATGCCTCCACCACGATGAAGGGACCTTCCCACTTGGACTCTAGCTTGCCCACGGTCTCCGCGTGGAGCGCCACTCGGAGGACGAGGTCTCCAGGCTTGAATGTTCGCGGATATACGGAGCGGTCCCGAGTGCGCACCATCTGTCGGGCGTACTTGTCGGCATGTTGAGTTGCGCTCGTCCGTACCTCGTCAAGGAGGTCCAGGGAGACGTGACGCTCTTCATCGGGCGCTTGGACGAGAACTCTCCGCGACCCAGCCTTGATTTCTTCAGGCGTCATGGCCTCGTCACCGAAGAGGAGCTTGAAGGGCGTGAGCCCCGTCGGGCGCGTCACCGTTGTGCGGAGGGACCAGAGGACGCTATGAAGCTCACACGGCCACTTGCCCCTCGGCATCCCGACGAGGCGCTTCTTGACGGCGGCACTAATGGCGCCATTCGCCCTCTCGACCGCTCCGTTGGACTGGGGGTGCCCAACCGACGCGAACCGGAGTGTGATGCCCATGCCCTCGCAAAACTCCTTGAATACGGTGGCGTCGAACTGCAGACCGTTATCGGCGGTGAGCTCTCTGGGCACGCCGAAGTGGCAGATTATGTTCTGCCACAGGAAACGCTGCATGGCCGCCGAGGTTATCCTAGCTAGAGCCACTGCCTCCGGCCACCTGGAAAAATATTCCAGCGCAACCACCACGAACCGCAGATCTCCCGGGGCTCGAGGGAGTGGTCCCACTATGTGGATACCCCAACGCGCCAGTGGCCATACCGGGGGAATCGGGTTGAGGCTCGTTGGGGGCCTGCGGATGATGCGTCCCATCCACTGGCATCCCTGGCATCGGCGCACGAGGTCCTGGGCGTTGGTGATGGCCGTTGGCCAATAAAAACCCTGCCGAAACGCCTTTCCGACCAATGACCTCGGCGCGAGGTGGGATCCGCACACTCCTGCGTGGATCTTCGCGAGGAGCTCTCTCCCTTCTTTGGCCGACAAACAGCGCAATAGGGGTGCGCACACGCCCTTCTTGTAAAGTGTGTCTTCGAACACCTGGAAGGATCTGGCGCGGTGCTGCAGACGCCGGAGCTCAACAGGGTCGTCAGGCTCGGCTATGCCCTGCAGGAAGTTGAAAATGGGTTCCCACCAATCGGCCTGTTGAGTGATGTGATGTACGAGGGCCGCGTCCCGGTTATCCTGTGTGATTGCCGCCTGCGATAATACTTCATAGAATGCCCCGTCAGGGGGTGGAAGTTGCTGGCTGGCCGCCTTCGCAAGGGCATCAGCTTGCTCATTCTCCGCACGTGGGATGGCCTTGACGGCGATGCCCAGGAAATGCCTTTCCTTCGCCCTGACGGCTGTGAGGTACTTGGTCAGCTCTGGGTCCTTGGCTTGATATGACTTGTCGACATGACCCGCTACCAGACGCGAGTCCGTGCGGACAAGCACCCGTCGCGCCCCGATTGCCTTGAGCTTCGCCAGGCCGAAGAGCAGTGCCTCGTATTCAGCTGTGTTGTTGGTAGCTGGGAAGCCCAGGCGCGCCGAGTACAGTAAGCACTTTCCCTCAGGTGTGACGACCACCGCGCCCACGCCTGCACCGGCAACGCCATAGGCCCCGTCAACGGAGAGCGTCCAGACCGGGTCGACATTCTTCTGGGTGGTCTGAGCCGGGGGAGTCCACTCGGCGAGGAAGTCGGCTAGAATTTGGGACTTGATTGCTGTCCGTGACGCGTATGTTAGGGAGAAGGGAGCGAGTTCGGCAGCCCATTTGCCGATACGCCCTGTGGACTCCTTATTGTGCAGCATCTCCGCCAGGGGAAAAGAGGATGGTACTGTTATTGGGTACAAACTTAGATATATGCAACCCATGTAGTCACATATTGACAACTTAGATAAGCCCAGATCTGTAATGTTTTTTTGCCTGAACTTCCATTATGAACAAAATGCATTGCATTACTAAGACTATACACTAACCTCTTCCATGACCCTAGGGATGTGAACTTGAGAAACAACAAAACAACACATTTGGCACAAACACCTCCCTCATAGGTTCCAAAGGCGAAAGAAATATTATAACAACTGATACGGAACAAAAACATATCACATTCACCAACAAAGTTCAGAATTTCCTGATTGTGGAACAGGGATCCCCGCGAAAAGGACGACTTTACAAGCCTGCGTCCCGCACCCTATCGAAGTATGAGTAGACTGTCCAGGTTTTGGGTGAACTTATTTGTGCATGAGACTCAACAAATCCGAGTTATCATCAATACAAATATCATTTAACCTTCCGACAGGACAAATTCGTCCGCACAACCACACCGTGGGAGTGGTGGAGGCCTGAAGATGCTGGCATTGCCCGGACAAGGCCGTCAGGGTGCCCGTGCCTCCATGTTGTATGCGGTACCTCGGGGAACACTACCATGGCACAACTGCCACCACCATTTCTTTACGCCACATCGATCCAATTCAATTATCAACTAACCCCACACCCCTTCTGAATAAACCCTAGCTGGGCATCGCCCCTAGGCTCCAGATCTGGGAGCGGTGGACAGTAGCAAAATAGCAACGGCAGAAACGAAAGGAAAATGATGGTGGGAAGGAGGGTGCGGGAGAGCGGCCATCGCTGGGCGCGCGCGACGATGGAGAAAGGGAGCCAGTGTGTGGGGATGAAGGAGTGCAGCAGCGACACCGTCGCGATGCCCCCGATCGTCGACGCCTCCTCCGCAGTCCACCGGAGCCCACCCACGCCGCCGCCGTCCATCGCCCGATCCGCCGAGCGGCAGCTACGCGCGCCGCGCCGCCGCCGACCGCCGAGACGCGAGCCGCGATGTCCTCTCCCCCTTGCCTCTAGGCGCAGCTACTCGCCACCTGTGGACGTGTCCGGCGCCGCGCGGGTTGAGATCTGGGAGGGAGAGGAGGCGAGTGGAGCGCGAAGCGGGCGGAAGGGATTCCCGGCTCTGCTGGTGGCCTGGTGCGGTGGGTTTTTTGGTTTTTTTTTGGTGCAATCTGCCAACCTACCGTGTTGCTCTTCGCCGCCCTCCACGGAGGTCTCGATGGTGAGCGCGGCCGTGGAGTCGGAGATCGGGTGCGCGGCGATGAGCGCCGTGGCCGGAGCGCGCGCGGCGGGGAGGCGGCGGAGGAGGGCGGCCGTGGCCATGGCGACGGTTGGCTAGGGTTTCGGGGAGGAGGCGGACCGGGGAGGAGGAGGCGGCGGCAGCGGCGCGGGGTGGGGAGGAGGAGGCGGCGACGGCGCGGGGTGGGGAGGAGGAGGCGGCGGCGGCGGACCGGACGGGTGGGGGGAGGAGGAGCGAGGGCGGAGTGCAACGGAGGAGTGGGAGGTGGGAGGCGGCGGCGCGGTGTGGGGGGTTGGGGGTGGGGTGAGCAGCGTATTGGGCGAATTTTCACGAGGTGGGGGGATCAGAGAGAGCGGGTGGGCCACACGCTGAATGATGTGCATGATCCAGATGATTTTAGCCTTAGGATCTTCAATGAGTAAGAGAAGAAGGTTTGAGGAGAGATCCAAGCCATTTATTTGTATGAAGTTGGATTACTTGGTACATAAATCTGGGTGGACTTAGATTAGGCATGACTGTGGGGGTGATTGGGGGGTGGATTTAGTAAAGAAAATTTTGGTGTATTATAGAGTAGGGTAGATTGACAACAAAATTATTCGAGGAACCTAAGAATCTTGAGGCCCTCCAAAAAATCAAACACAGCCATGCACACGTCTTCGCGGGCAATATGCTTGTGGCGTTGATAGAAAACGGCTGGGAGACTGTCAGGCAGGACCTTGGCAGTTGGCACCTTGGTTGGTCCCATCAGAAATAATGCAAGCTGATAATATGCTAGTTGGAGATGGGAGTCCCGAAGGGAGCCAGCTTCGGCTAGTATTCCTTTTATGTTGAGCGTATGGTTATCTCGCAACAGATGGATGCATATGACGATGAAGGTCTCAGACCACGGCAGACCATGGATTAAGTTCGTGAAACACTAGCTACAGGCGCGTTAGGGTTAATAGTTTTTTACTCTAGTATAAATAGTATATGAATAAATTAAATATCAATAAATTAATAAGTTAATGTAAAAAATATTTTTTATAAATTATTTTAAAATAAATCACTTCGATACGACGTTGGAGAAGCCATTGTTGGAACAGTTTTGCTATTGCACAGGCGACTGGAATTTTTTTATCTCTCAGTCACCTAAAATTGCACTTTCAATCAACTGAAGTTGCAGCTCCTCCTCAAAAAAATCAACTGCAACTTCAGGTGATTCAGAGTGCAACTGAAGCTACACTCTTAATCACTTAAAGTTATAGCTCCCTCTCAAAAAATTACCTGTAATTTTAGGTGATTAAAAGTGTAATTTCAAATAATTAAAAAATAAAAAATTACGGTCATATGTGCAATAGTCACTCCCTGGTTGGAATTTTTCGTTTGCTCAGACACGATTTCGGCCCGGCCCTCAACGTGACCCGTCTGCTACGCGACACGTGAGAACACAACGCAAGTAGAGGTGCTCCTTCACCACCGTGGGACCTACTCCCTTGCCGTGACCCGTGTCTGGTACGCTAGTGAGAACACAACACAAGCAGCACCTCTGCGCTCCGGTCTTCACGCAATGGACAGCGCCTTGCCTCCTTTTCCTCCGTGGGTCCCGCTGTGAATCAAGCACAGCCACGCACACGTCTTCGCGGGCAATATGCTGTAGTGTCGATAGAAAACGGCTGGTAGGCTATCAGGCAGGCCCTTGGCACCTTCCTTGGTCCCATCTGAATAATGCAAGCTGATAATATGCTACTTGGAGAAGGAGGCGGCTCCGGCTATTATTCCTTTTATGTGGAGCATATAGTTATCTCGCAAGAGATGGACGCATACGACGAAGAAGGTTTCAGACCACGGCAGACCATGGATCAAGTTCGTGAAACACTAGTTACAGGGTGCGTTTTTTCTACTGGAGCCGATGGCTTTTGACAGAAGCTATTGTTGAATTTATTTTCCTGAGCTCAGACACTGTTTCGGTCCTGCCCTCAACGTCACCCGTCTGGTCCCTTGCCGTGACGTGATGGACAAGCAGCGCCTCTGCTCTCCGGTCTTCACGCAATGTCCCGCTGGTCTTCTTCGCTGCGCCCAGATGCAGCAAGGATACAGTTACTTCTGCCTTTGGCTTTACGTGATGCTGGACATGACGTGCCCTTAGGGGTGAAAAAATAGCTTGAGGCTCGTGGCTCGACTCGAGCTCGTTAAATTTCGAGCCGGTTAAATTTCGAGCCGAGCCGAGCCTCCTTTAGAGCTCGTGAAAAAAAGAGCCGAGCTCGAGCCGCTCGCGAGCCAGCTCACGAGCTATTTGGTTCGCGTCTCCCGTCCATCTCCCTACTCCTGCGGCTCTTGCTTGCTGCCTCCCCTGGTCCATCTCCCCACTCCTGCGGCTCCTGCCTGCTGCCTTCGCCGGGAGTCCCATCTCCGTTTCCCTCTCCCCATCCCTCTCCGCCGCCGTCATGGCCCCCTCCTCCAGCGCCGCGGCCTCCCCGCTCACCTGCCACCAGCTCGGCCTCCGCCTCCTCCCCCACCTCCCCTCCCTCTCCCTCCGCCGCCGCTCCACGGCCGCCTCCCTCTCATCCAACCAATCTCCCGCTCCCACTCCCACCCCAAACCCCTAACCCTAGCCCCCACCACCACCACTCGTCGCCTCCTCCCACCCGTCTCCGCGGCAGTGGCATCCTCCCCCGCGCCAGCGTCACCGGCACCGAAGCCGGTGTTGCAGGGCGCTGCCATCAAGCCTCTGCTGGCCTCCAATGGAGGCCCTCCATCGCCACGGGGGTGCTCGGTCTTGGCGCCGCCGTGCTCACCCGCACACTCACCTTCGCCGCCGCCTTCTCCGCCTTCGGGGACCCCATCCCCTGGCTCATCGCGCTCGCCTTCTTCTTTGCCTGCGGGTTTATCAAGACGAGTCTGGGAAGCCGTGTCACCTACGCCTTCGTCTCCGCCTTCGGGGGCTCATCGCTCGGCCTCGACTACGCGCTCGTCTTCTCCGAGGAGCTCCTAGCCCCGGCCATCCCCTCCGTCTCCATTCGCGCCGGAGGCATCTTCCTCCCGCTCGTGAAATCCCTCTTCGAGGCGTGCGGATCCCGCACCGGTGACGGCACGGAGCGGAAGCTCGGCTCGTCCACGATGTTCCTCACGGCCTGCAGCAGCTCTTCCTCGCGTCCAGTGGGCTCACCGGCGTGAGGAACATTGCCGGCGTCCTCCCCCACCTCCCCTCCCTCTCCCTCTGCCTCCACGACCGGCCTGCTCTTGGCTCATGAAGGCTTGCGAGCTGGCTCGAGCCTTTCTTCAAGCCGAGCCGAACCACCCTCCTAGCTTGTGCTCAAAACGAGCCGAGCCGAGCCGCCTGTTGAAACGAGCTTGGTCAAGCTTGGCTCGAGTCGGCTCGCCTCGGCTTGTTTCCACCTCTACGTGCCCTGCCTTGTGACGCAGCAAAACGAACACACGAACACAGTATAGACTGACCTCTTTTTTCCCGGGGCACTAAACACCTCCAACTTTTTATATTTATACTCGTAAATTATAGATACAAAAATAAATTAGGCATGTCACGTCATACCATGAAAAAAATAACATGCCTTCAGTCAGATTTCCTACCGTATCTAATAAACCTATTAAAATACGGTTGCTATCTCATTTATTTAGAATAAATTATAAGCTGAAAAGAACAAGACAGCCTCTAATTGTAGAAGGAAGAAAAGAGGAAACAGATTGTTAGAAGCTCTAAACATTGATAGGGATCGAGCGAATTGGTTGGCTGGTACGGGCATCGTTGTTCGGAATTACAGAGGTGGTTTTATTGCTGCTGAGTGCAGCAAAGTAGTATGTTGGCCCTGCTTATGCTCTTTCAGTGGAGACCATGGCATTTTGAGATGTTGTTCATAATCGAATTTGACTGAAAGGAGTTAGTTGATTTGTGAAGGAGCAAGCGTGATGACAGGTCATCCATTGCCCGCATCCTGAAGGAGGCTCAAGAGCTGGCTGTTTATTTTCTTGATTTAAATCTTGTCTTCAAGCATAGGGAGTCGTCGGATTGTTGTGTGAAGTTCGCTTAAATATTTTTTTACCGATCGTCTGGAAGCATGCTGTCCGTGGTTTCTTGTAACCTCCCTTGGTGAGGACTCTATTTTGTTGCAACGTTTGTAAAAGTTCTTGGCTTTCTCTCGATAAAAAAAAGATTGATATGACTCTTCTCTCATTTTTCACACCATATCAACCATCAATACAGAGTTGTTAATTACTCTTATGTTCATTGTGACCTTTGTGATTAATCCCGAATTGCGTGTCTGCAGTGTTATTGATCATTTGTTCAGCAACACAAGCAGCTAATTTACGACTTAAACCACGCTAGCTAGCCAAAATTTTGTTATGTCGTAAACTAAAAGCCAAATCATGCAAGCAATCAATAGTCAAAAGAGGTGTGGCAGGGTCATGGAATTCCATGCACATCCACATTTCCGAAGGAACAGAATGATTTGCACGATTTTATTAGGTTTAGATCTTTCGGCGATTCTGTTTCGCGCTCATATGAAACCGCGCTCCCAAGGCCTTTGCGCGGCGTTGCTCTGTCCAGCCGGTGGCGTGTCTTCGGTCCTCGGTCGGAGCATGAAAAAGGGGAAAGTTGCGTCGTCCCGAGGCAGCAGCGAGCTAGCGATCTCGTGCAAGAGGTCAAGTCTCCGGTCGGAAGCGCACAAAGAGCAGCAGATGCACGCCCATCAGCATGCAGACCAGAAAAAGGTGAAAGCTTGCACGTGACAGAGTAAGAGATTAATTCCAAGAGAGAAGCGTTTTCTTGTGACAGGAGACGGTCAACAATTTTTGGCGGTGGCGCCATCCACCTATGCTAGTTTTTGATTGTTAAGTTACTTCCACCTTATCAATAACTCTGGAGTACATCTCTCCAGGAAAATTTCCAAAGTCAGGTTTACATCCGCCTGACAGTTTTCTTTCCACCCTCAAAAGTTTTGAAATAGAACTAACTCGAGGAAATTCCCATGTCTGCCCTTGACTGTGGGTAGGGATGAAAACAGATCGGATATGGACAGATAATACCTCTACCATATTTGTTTTCATATTTTTTTTGGATACGGAAACGAATACGGATAATATCGAATACAGATACGGATCAAATATGAATCGAAACGAATACGGTTACAAATATTTATCGGAACATGAAAACTCCTTAAACTATACATCCAAAATTAACAAACATACGTAAATAGTTCATCTTGTCAGAACACAACATAATAAAGGGAATATATAAGATGATAAAGTTATAAAAGCACAATAAAATGAAACTGAACCTAGCAACATGTTACACAATCAATTTCAGGGCATAAATACAAAGGGCACACCATGCATGAACAGTCATTCCGATGTCTTCTAGCAGAGAAAGAATGGCAAGGAATTTGGACACTAAGCATCGAATCATCCATGCCATTTTACTGCAAGAAACAAAATAATTATGAATGGTATGCAGCAAGTCAGCAGATATACTACTGAATCTGCACACGGCACAACTAAGCATTCCCTGCAACGGAAATCTCACACTAATAGAGTCTACTTTTTGAACTAATCAAGAAGGCTATAAAAACTGAGCTTGCTGGAATGGAATTCAGCACACGAATCTAACAATCAGTTTCTATAAATGTACACTGATCTACCTACAGTTGAGAGCATCCGTGAACTGTTAGTAGCATCTGGACAATTTGTTTGGACAATCAGTTTTTGTTTCATCAACCATCACAAATTAAGTTTTGCTCAATCCTCACTAACTTACAGCAAACGGCGGCCGGCGGAGGCGGGCGGAGCAGGCGGCTGGCGGAGGCGGAGGCGGGCGGATCCGGCGGAGGCGGGCGGAGCAGCGGAGGCGGAGGCGGGCGGAGCAGCCGGAGGTGGAGGCGGAGGCGCGAGGATCAGGCGGAGGCGCAGTGGAGAACGAGAGTGGAGATGGGGCTCTGCGGCGGCCGGTGCCCAGGGGCAAAACCTAAACTCCCGGAGTGTTGAGGCGCCGATGGTTGGATCGTGGGGGTGGGTGAGATGGACGGCTGGATCGCGCATGAGTTGGAATGGGCCTGGGCTTCTAGCATTATGGGCTAAACTCCCGAATATCCGGTTTCGTATTATCTGGATTATCCGTATCCGTATCCGTATTCGACGGATACTAGCCTTACTGTATTCGTGTCCGTATCCGATAAAAAAATCCGTATCCGTATCTGATTCGAGAAATATCCGAAAAAAATCCGATCCGACACTATCCGTATCCGTATCCGTCCGGATCCGGCGGAAAATATCCGATCCGTTTTCAACCCTAACTGTGGGCATGGCTATTCAAATAGTTTATACTCTGCAGAGACTGTACATATTTACCCACAAGAGATAATCATCTCGATGGGTCTACGCGATTTCTTGGTCACGCAGATCAAGAGCTTATCACGAGGCCTTTACAATACCTCGCCCTCTAGCATCTCACCCCTATAGGGTTGCTTCCATAGGTTGTGTGGGATATCCACCACAGGTTAGTGTAGTCGGACTCTACTCTCCACAAACGCTAGCCTTGGCAACGCCACCTCTATCCGGTGTCCCATTCAATATGGAATTTTTATTACCCACCTACACCGGGCCTCCGTGAGATGAGTAGAGGGTCTAGTAAATTATTCAGCCTAGCCTACATTTTGTCAGTTTGTGGCTGCACTATTGTACATGGAGAGGTCATCACAGGATTAAGTCCTTAATTTGTCCGGACGGTTCATCCCACAAACCATAGGTCCTCGTGATACATCCACACCCACCACTTTTACCATCTGCCCAGACAGGTATAGTGGGATTTTAGGGTTTTGAAAAGCATAAATTAAGTTGTCACAAATATTCAGCCACTTACATCCCATGACTATCCCAAAGCCAGTTTTCATGTTTAAAGATTGATGACTAGGTCAACTAGTGCCCTGGACTCTAGACAAGACCTTTGCACGACATTTAATTTAACTTATAGCTATCGATATTAATAGTATTACCTAGGGTGACAAGGCTCATGGATAATCAAGTGTCAAAGATGGGGTATTATATTACTAAATTAACAAGCAGGTGTTTAGCTAGCGCATGAGTAACATATGGTTGCATATAAAGCATGCAATTGGGATAGTTAAACAAACATAATTTCACATGAAATATCGGCTCAAAATGATTAAAATATTGACTTACCTAGATCAAAATCTTGGGGGTCTTATGCTGCTTCAATCGAGGGCTCGTTCACACCTTCGAGCTCTACTCAGCAGAGCATACCAAAAAAAGTAAACGCAGACAAGTAAAAACAAATAAATGCCAAATAAAAATTCAATTGAACTCAAAATTGAACAAAACCAATACCAATATGTAGATCTTGATTTTAGAAAAAATTAGAAACATGTTTTGTTAAATTTGGAGTTACGATGAGAGAGAACGAGCTCCTCAAAATTTTATTCTCAGGAAAATCCAAAAAACAAAAGAGGAGAGAGGGTGTTTGTCAGACCCAGATTTTATAATCCAGAATCTACTGTGTTTAGCTGCACTATTCCCTGGATCAGTAGATAGTGCACACAGTTACAGTAATGAATATCAAAATACATATCATGCGGAAGCGTAGATAAAATAGTAGACTTACTCATGGGCTGATGAGGCCGAAATCAGAAAATTGCAGCAGCGGAAGAACGAAGCACACAGGTGGGACCTTCAGGACATGCCCACAGGCAGCCAACTGGAGGTTCGCGACCTAGCCCTTTACATCTTCATCGTCTCTGCCAGCTTGTCCAATCTTGTTGCTGATGCGAGGTGATTTGATTCCTGATTCTGAAATTTTGTCGCGAAAGCGAGCGTGAGCACTCCGACCCCGTGCTCCGCGAGCCAACACACCTAATGCAATATCTAACATGTATGGCAATTCAAAGGATGGCTCGGGTTCTTTTATTTGCAGGAGTGCGTTTGAATACAATTATATGAAAGTTCCTAAGACTTAGCATTTTCAGAAATGACTAAATTTTTAAAGAAATAATCATGTATATCAGTGTTCAGAATCCATCCACCATTACATGGCTTCTGCACCATATCTCTTCTTTCAGCGTTATAGCCGCTTAACTTACCACTGGGACGACACCCAGGACAATTTCCAAATCAGAGCAGTCCTTCGCTCTTCCACTTTTCCATTCCCACCCACAAAGATTTTTGAAATAGAACTATATCTGGTTAAGTTCCCATGTCCGCCCATGACCGTGGGCACGGCTATTCGAATAGTTTTGACTCTGCAGAGTTTGTACACTTTCACCACAAGAGACGATCAACCCGTTGCCCCACACGATTCCTTAGAAGTGTGGTTGAGCAGATCATCACAGTAACCGTTCAAAGTACCTCGCCCCTTTCATCATTTCACCCTATGGGGCGCTCCCACTTGCGATGGGTCCCATACGTTGTGCGGGATGTCCTCCTTCTGAACGTCTAGCAGCTGGCTCCCCACCCCTGCTAGCCCGCCACAGCAGAACTTCACCCTACCCGGGTGTCCCATTCAAGCCGTCACACAGACTGCCGCTTGCACCATCCCACACCTCCTCCTGGAAGGATGACTTTCAGGGTCCGGTACATCTACTAAGCCAAGTTGTACTTTACAGACTTGTGGCTGTACTGTTTTACACGGGTTAACATGACAAGATTCAGTCCTTATTGGTATCTGGGCGGTCTACCACTAACCCACTTTGTGCTTCCACTGCACCACACATTCACACCCTCGAACCAATCCGCCCAGATATTCAAGCATGTTGGGGTTTTTGGAAACATAAAATAATCATACCAGCATATACCAGTCATTCCCGTCATGACTGCCCAAATCAATTTCTCATGAATACAAGTGATGCTTGGGCAATTTCTTGCCCCAGGTTCCTAATCAATACTAAGCATGGCATACAGTTAAGGATTTATTTTTGAAATGATACTGTTATATTTTTGCTAGGGCGACAAGGTTCACATATCCAAACATTTCAATGGATCAATATAAGCAAGCATTATATTAGGTGTATAACTACCATTTCTGGAAATGAACATATTTTATCACATAAAATATCAGCATGCATGTTGATAATTTAAAAGAAATTAACTTTGCAAAAGCATGGGTTCAAAATGATCAAAAAGTGTTGACTCGCCTGGCGCGGTTTACCGCGGTCTTGAGCTCGCACGATGCTTTCTCTTGAGCTTTTGGTCTCTATCTTCACTTCGAGCTTGATCTCGCTGGATCCACCGAATCTTCACGACTCCCCAAATTCTAATGACGCGACAAACGACTGAACCCAAATGAAAGCAATTAACCCAAAAGATCCAAATAAATCCGAATAACTCAACTTAGTTTTATTATGAGTTAATGGGTGTTTTGGGCGATTTGAGGCATGGTCGGTAATAGAATACGACGACTCAATCTTTTTATTTCGAACTTCTTTTACTATTTTTATATTTATCAAGGAAGTTCCACGAGTTAGGATAGACCTACGAGTAGGTACCACTTTGTCGAACGTTAATTTTTAGGGCATTTTGGCTTTACTGGATCAACTTTAGAGTCTAAGTGTATACCAATTGATGGGTGACATTTTATGTAACCTCAGTGCTCATTGTGCCTATTTCTACTTGAGTTAGGATTTAGTTATACGGGCCATATCTGGTTATTTCATGACCATTATTATTATTTTATCTATACTTTAGTTACTATTATGCGCAACTTTATTTTTAAATTTTATTGATCTAGGCTAAGTTTTTCACACAGGGTCTTATTTTCAGTACTGCTCTTTGATTAAACCCACCTCTGGGATTTATTCATTAGCGGCCTGTTAAGTGCTAGGGTATATATATATTTTAGTTATAATAAGTGATAATCTTCAATCTAAAACCTTGTTTTTATATCTAACTTACCCCCTTTAGTTTTAGCTTGGATGTCTATTTACTTGGGGACTTCATTTTATCTAGGCGTTTAACCTGTGTCATTTAATAGCCAAAGAAGGATTTCCATAATTTCTCGAACATAGAATTAGTAACTATGGTTCACACCATGTAGTGGTTAGTATTATAATCCTACCGATGTGCAAGCCTTTGGAATTTATTTTGTAGGCAATGTACTAAATCATCATTCCATGAGGGCTTGAATCTAACTACATCTTTCCTGCATCTCTCACTATGCCTTGATTTGAGCTCTTAAAATAAAAATTAAAGACACATTAGTTACTAACATCTAATAATTAATCCATGATTAGGTGTATATATATATAGCTCATGTATATTCTAGTAAAGCTTTGTACCTTGTATGCTTTATTTTCATATCGTTTCTCTCAACTCTTCCCTACTGGACTCGGCTAGAAAAGGAAAATAACAAAACCTAAATACTATAAATACTGCGGCTGGGGAACTCCGTTCGGTTAGCCAGCCGAGTACGTGTTGCCTACTGACTTACCGAAAGGAAGAAACGCAGATGAGCAGGGGTTCCAGTGCCCAGAACAGAGAAGCTTGGGGGCGGCGCTTAGCCAATGGCGTCGCCGGTGAGATGTGGCCGGGGAGGCGCCGGAGAGCCGCAAAACGGGTTCCCCTGCGGATGATGAAAAGGTTGGTGGGGTCACTAGGGGCTGCGGCGGCGCCGAGGGTGGCCGGCGTTGGCGTGTGCGGTCGGAAGCGGGGGCGGATCGGGGCGGCGCCGCCGTGTTGGGGGAAAGAAAAATCGGAGAGGAGCATGAGCATGAGGAGACCTAGAGGAACTCACCAGTGGCAACGGCTTGGCCGGGGAGATGACGAGGCGCACCGGCGACGCGCACGGGTGGCGGTGCGGTTGGGGTCGCCGTGGCCAGAGGGTTCGGGTGTTGGAGAGCGCCGGCCGATGGTTGGAGGAGCTTCGGGGCACCGGGAAGATGCTCTCGCCGTGAGGAATTGGGGAAGGAAGCCCTGGAGGGCGGCCGGTGGTGATGGAGGCGGTGTTGGCCGGCGGTGGGGAAGATCGGGTAATCCGGTGAACTCAGCGCACGGAAACTCAATTGGCTCTGAGGGAAGGTAGATGGGAGGCAGTGGCACGCCGTGACGCCTTCAATTTGGAGAAAGAACCGTCGCGGTGGCCGGAGGGTTGCGGAGGCGCCGGCGGTTGAGAAGCTCTAGGCTCAATTTCTTTCTGCAAGAGGGAGCAGGGAGCTTGGGGAAGAGTTTGGCGGGCTCGGCGGTGCTTATACGCGCGCGAGCGATGCTAGCCTCGGGACGGTGCCCGTGCAGTCACGTCAGTTGCGCGGCGGAAGCAGCGGCGGGTGCAGGCGGCAGTGGCAGAGCAACCAAAATGACCAGGCAGCTGCGGGAGATCCTGAGGAGGGATTTGGGCATGATGGCCTGCAGCTGGCTTCGCGTGCGCGGGCAGATGCAACAGAGAGCTGGCGCCGCGCTCTGCGTGAGGCGACGGAGCGACAGTAGGATCGCGAGGGGGATTCGGGGACGCGACACTGAGATGACCCGACGCTGGCGGGCGACGCAGAGCAATGAAGAGAAGAGAGGCAACGTGGAAGGCGCTCAGCCATGGAAGAAAGGAGCAGGAGAAAAGAGAGGAAGAAGGAGGCACGCCGCGTGAGGAGAGGGGCGTCCGGACCGTGCGGTCATCAGGGAAACGGTGCTGGGCATGCGTGGCCAGAGAGATGAGGACAGGGCCGGCTGTCAGCGGGTAAAGAGAGGAGTGCAGGCCAGCTCGGCCGCAGTGAGGAAAATGGGATGGGAAGAAGAGAGAGAATAAAAGGGAGCCCACATAGGAGAGAGATAACTAAAGGATAGGGAATAAAGGAGAAAAGGATTGTTTAAGCCGAAATTCGTAATTTGGATTTTTGTCTTACACTAGTATCTATTGATCTTGATTTCTTTGCGTGATTCTAAAATGTGAATTTCTAATTTTTAATTTCTACTTTATGTTTAAGTCTATTGATTTGAACTTTCAATTCAAACCTTGGTTCAAATATTTTAGACCCAACATCTACTACTTCTCTATTTTTTTATTTCTATTATTTTTAGGGCCACCATTTGCACTTGGAAAAATCCTTGGGTTATTAATTTGCACATCATGAACTCTAGAAGGAAATTCAAATAAATACTCAGAAAATATTTGGAAGCCAGCAAATTGCAAGAAAAATTTTAAAACTCCACATTTTTGAACATCCAAATTTTTGGGATGTTACAGTGTTTCTCTGATTGGTGGGGCTCGGAAATTTTTTATAGATTTTAGATTCATTACCATTCCGCAGCGACTAACGTGTGGGCCCGCTGTCATTAACATCATTAACTACTAACAGCTGATTAGGACAATCATTAGCTGGCTTCATTATGGCACTAATTAATCACGTAGCTATAGTTCTCCCCCCCCACCATGAGGAAGGCGGAGCAGGCTGGCAGCGAGGGGGCCATGGTGGTGCGACGACGATAGCAAAACGGGCTCCATGGCCTTGCGCGCACCCCTGGGAGAAGCGGAGTGGCTTGATTTGGCCCGACAGTGACCGGCGACGAGCACGGCGGCGGTCGGAACAGGGGAAGGCGCGATCCGACGACACGAGGCATTAGTGTCTGATTGATCAACATGGGAGCTTCTATGGATGGTTATGAACTCACCCAAAGCTTGAGCGGCGGTCAGGGTGGAGCCGAAGAAGCTGGCGATGGGGATGGCCTTGGTGGTGAGGTGGGTGACGGCGCCGACTCACCAGAGGAGGGGAGGGAGCTCAGCAAGGCTGGGGTCGGCTTCGTGGTGGCTGGTCAGTGCTCCAGGCGCTGGCCATTGGTCTAAGGCACGGTGGTCCACCGAACGGATCGGGCACCAGAGTCGGTGAAGTAGAAGCTCGCTGGTGGCCTATAAGGGGGAGAAAAGCCGATTAGGCAGGGAAGGAGAGAGAGTAGCAGCGAACTCAGAGAGAGGCTCAGGGGGTCTTGAAGTCCACCGAGTGGAGCTGGCAGTGGAGAATGCAGGAGACGAGCCTGCGGCAGAGGAGGCGGCGAGCCCAGGCAGATGGAGGAGGTGGAAGAAGAAATCGAGTGGGAGATGGTGGAGTGGGAGATGAGGCTCGACATCCTCTTATAGGCGGTCGGGAAAAGAGGTGGGTGTAGACCGCGCTGTCCTCCGGCCAAGTAGGGGGAGAGGGCGAGTGGACGTGCGGTTAGGGTGTCAAACCATGGCGACGTTGCGTGCTCATGAGGGAGGTGGAACCGAGGTGCTACCATAGCAAGGCGTTGAAGACAAGGTCATCGTCACTGAGGACGAGGCAGTCGTCATCCTCTCTAGTCGCTGGCTATAGGGGAAGAAGATGGAGAATAGGGAAACGACTGGTGATAGGAAGAGGGAGAAGAAGGAGCGGCTAGGGAGATAGGTTGGCGAGGAAAGGGATTCCTTTTTTATTTTTTTAAAAACTATTTGAATTCCCTACCAATTTTTTTTGAGTGGCAACAGCAAACTAGATTTGAATTCTTTGAATTTGGAAGTAGACTTTGAAATTCTTGTGCTAGCACAAAATTTTCCCAACAATGAGATGTTACAACTATCAAATTTTTCTATCAAACTTTACTGGATATCTATGGATTTATCTCGACTCTTCGCAGTGCCAATGGCAATGTGCAGGGGTTCTACCTAGTTTGATATGATAGTGAGGGGGTAGGGGGGATTGATGTGATCATACCACAAACGCATACGACCATAGCTCCCAATATTGAACAAAAGGTGAATTCATTTCTTTAGATTCAATTTATTTTAAATGAGAATATGATGCTACCTAATGATGAAAATGTATATTTGTGCAGTTATAGAAATGGAAGACAACCTGCACATCAAGACTAAGTCAAATCCTTCTTCAACTCTTTCTCAAGGTCATCACGTCACTTTTGTCCAAGTCAAAGCTAGAGTTCAAGTTGGACACGTTCTGAAATCCAATTCGCGTTCCAGAGACAGCACTGACTTTAAACGTACATAGAATTCGCATACGGACTCCGTTTGAGGTGTATGAGTATAGCATGGAAAGATTATATCATTCTCTTTCCAATGGATCTAGCCTTACCTCCAAATTCCTTCCGAGCACGCCGTAGTCGTGAAAATAGGTTAGAGCTGATTCTAAATCCGAGTCAAAAGGTGCTGTGCCACCTCCACTTAGGCCCGTGGGCCTTGTACCACCTAGGGTTACGTGCCTACCCCCTTGGCTACCACTCTTTGCCCTCTTTCTCTTATAAATAGCCCTACGCATCTCCTTCTTCCTCATGTTTTGTTTAAATCAGTTTAGCCCTTATGTGCAAACTCCAAGTTATGACTTGTGTCGATTAGACCAACAGATTCATGCTACAGAACCTCAACTATTCTTGTGCGACTTTTATATCTAGCAATTTTCATATTGCTTTTTATTGAATTTTTGCTTGTTCTTCGATTGCTTGCAGAAATTGATTTTCATGATTAGGTCAACCGTCGTTCTTGGTGAGATTGATAACGACAAGGGTATGGTGTAGCGATTGCAGTACGGACTTGATCGTTTCAGTCAAATAGCTTCATCGTCAATGTCATATCAATCGATCGAGTTATCGTTCTCATCAAAAGATCAAGACTAATCCTATATCAGGGATGGTAAGATTGTTTCTCCCTTTCGCGGAGGAGATAACCGAGGTGCATGAATGTTTCAAGCTCATCTATATTTCCTTAAGATAATGGCTCATATGAGTAGCATGCACCACGTATACAAGGTGCTTTTATATTTGTGTTCGGTACTTCTAGTTCTCCTAGACTGCACACCCGCATGGATCCACTTCAGGCCAAAGTTGCACGTGAGAACAAATACTAGTATGTAGCTCTATGCACGGAAAACAGGCCAAAGTTGCACGTGAGGCTGCACACCCGCATGAATCCACTTCAATTACTATATCCATTCTAAAATAGTACTTATGTTTTGAACATCGACTTAATATGCTTGTAGAAAATATAAAGTTATGTTATTATAAAAGTATTTTTACTATGAGTAAACTGATATTATTTTTTGCAAAAATGAACTAATATTATTTTCGTATTACCAATCTAGATACTTATTTGTATAAGTAGTCAAAGTTAAAAAAAAAGACTATCCGTGTGATATCTAAAGTGACAACATCTATTTTTTTAGATAACGGAATAACAATATTCCGGCCTTAATCATTCCACGGGAATGACTATGGCCAAACAGTAGCACAAAACAAAGACCACACTACATCAAACTGCGATACAAAAGATCTTAAGCAACGAACACAAGCCAAAAAGACTTAATCCTTTAATCTAAAACACGTGCTCCAACCAAACTTGTTGAAAAACTCCAACACCACTCTCTCTATCCTTTTGCATCCGCTTAAGAGCGTCCTTCTCACTTCCTCTTTAGATAATTGCGACCAGCACCTGATCCAATAAGTCCCCCTGAAAATGACCTGCACAAAAGAGTAAGGATTGATCCTTTTGAAAACGGCGTCATTTCTATTCAACCATAAGGCCCAGCAAAAAGCCGCTAAACCAACTAAAATCTGATTTCTAAGCTTTAAAGAAAAATTTCTAAGCCAAGAACCAAACATCACCTCAACACTAGCCGGTGGTTGAATTCCTAAGCTAATGACTAGCACATTCCAAAAAGCCCGAGCCACATGGCAATCAAAAAAGAGATGCTGAATGCTCTCATTAGAAGGACAAAACAGCACCTAATACTTCCTTGCCACTGTCTTTTTGCAAGATTATCCTTTGTTAAAATAACTCCTTTCTTCAAGAACCAAAGAAACACTTTAATTTTAAGTGGTATCTTTGTCTTCCAGAATAAACTCTTTTTTGGAATGCAATTCCTTTCCATGAGATCTCTGTACAAGGACCTAACAGAGAAAGAGCCACTCTTATGTAAATTCCAAACTAGCACATCCTCCTGCTCATTCAGAGAAACCCGTACTATCATCCTCACCAATCTAAGCCACGAAGCCCGTTTTTCACCTACTAAAGCTCTCCTAAAAGAAACCTTTAGCGGTGCAGTACTAAGAACTTGAGCAACTGTCTCATCCCTCTTTCTAACAATCCTATATAAATCCGGGAATTTCGTCCTTAAAGCTTCCTTCCCAATCCAAATGTCTTCCCAAAATCTCGATTGTTGTCCATTGTTAACCTTAAACCTGCTAGAAAAAGATTTTTGACTTCCATAAGACCACTCTAGAAATGAGAGTCCCCTGGTCGCTTAACCACTTGTGATAAGGTCATGCCTTTCAAATACTTTCTCTTGATCAAGCATTGCCAGAGGCCATCCTCATTCAGCAACTTAAACAACCATTTACTTAACAGACAACAATTCTGCACTTCCAGGTTTAAAATGCCCAAACCCCCCACACACTTTGGTTGACTAAGGATACCCCACCTGGCCAATCTATATTTCTTTTCATTCCCATTATTTTGCCAAACAAATCTGGATCGATAATAATCCAGTTTCTTAAGGATCCTTTTAGGAATCTTGAAAAAGGACATCATAAACATCGGGAGACTTGATAGAACCGAATTGATTAAAACAAGTCTGCCACCTACCGAAAGTAATTTGCCTTTCCAACTACTCAACTTTTTCTGAAATCTTTCCTCGACTTCCCTCCAATCCTTGTTCAAAACTTTTTTATGATGCATAGGGAGACCTAAGTACCTAAATGGTAGAGATCCCTCCTTGCAACCAAAAAGTTCAACATAGTCGGTGCTTTTGACCTTAGCGTCCCCAAAACAAAAAACCTCACTTTTATGGAAATTTATTTTGAGGCCCGACAACTCTTCGAAAGTACTTAGAACTAACTTTAGATTCTTTGCCTCATCGAAGTCATTTTCCATAAAAAGGATAGTATCATCCGCATACTGGAGAATCGACAAACCGCCATCAACCAAATGAGATATTAAACCCCTAAATTGCCCCTTGCCTTTTGCCCTATCTAAAAGAATTGCCAACATGTCTGCTACTAGGTTATATAAAACTGGCGAAAGAGGGTCCCCTTGCCTCAAACCTTTACTAGTCTGAAAGTACTTGCCTATGTTATCATTCACTTTAACCCCTACACTGCCACCACTTACAATAGATTCGATCCACTTACACCAAGTAGTTAAAAAACCCTTTAATCTTAGAACTTGCTGCAAAAACGACCACCTCACCTTATCGTAGGCTTTCTCGAAGTTTAGTTTGAGAATTACCCCACCTAATTTTTTCTTGTGCATCTCATGCAACGTTTCATGTAGAACAACTGCACCTTCCATAATATTTCTTCCCGGAATAAAAGCCGTTTGAGAAGGTCTAATCATCTTACTCGCAATCCCCGAGATCCTATTAGCCATCACTTTTGTGAAAATCTTAAAACTGACATTAAGCATACAAATGGGTCTATACTGTTGTATTTGCTTAACCTCTATT
The DNA here is from genome assembly GCA_017311315.1 of Dendrocalamus latiflorus. Lineage (NCBI taxonomy): Eukaryota > Viridiplantae > Streptophyta > Magnoliopsida > Poales > Poaceae > Dendrocalamus > Dendrocalamus latiflorus. The sequence goes on from CM029638.1 coordinate 28,591,186, forward strand.
TGTTTTGGCAGGAGCGTTATTATCCCAAAATTTAGGCTAAAAAGAGAGAGCTTATTCGTGTGGAGACAACATCTATTTGAGAACAAAGTTACTAACGTATGAACATTTCCACGAATTCGATCAGCAAGTCAAGGTCTTCCCCTGTTCTCTAAGTCAACAAGGTCTTCTCATTTAAGGTATAAATCAGCATAATTACTAGCTTTCCTTCTCGCGCAACTGCTCTGGTTATTTTCGTGTAATATTCACTGGATTTTAAAAGTATGTCCGTTTGTCATCCGGAGAGATGTCTAGGGGGAAAACATGGACAATCATGATTTGTAAATCCTGAAACTCTGGCGACACAATTTCTGGTAGAAGTTGGACAATACCCTCAAGATAGATATGCTAACTTGGTAATCCTAAGTGTTTGGCCTGGGTTCAAAGCTCGGGTCAAACAGGGGTAAAAAGCTTTTTTCGGCAAAGAAAAAAGGCCTGAAGAAAGCTCCTGCATAGTTAAGATTCCATGTTCCCTCAATTTCTGGTAGCAGTTGGACAATAGCCTCAAGATAGATATGCTTACTTGCTAACTTCAAAGTTCAAAGTTCGATTTCAAAGAAGCTATCATATTTAGCGAATGAGAAGAGGAGGATAATCGATTGGCAATATACAACATAGCCATGAGTCAGACTAGAACACAATCTGCCACTTCAAAGTTCGTCCTTTTTCTATGCCTTTTGTAAGTACTTATCTGCTTAAGGGCAGACTGCCACCAAAACAATCCCTTTCTACTAATCTCAGTACAGAATTGGAAATTCGGAATAATAATGCTGCCATAAAAACTGCAGAATAGATTTATAACTCGATGCAAGAGAGAAACTCAAAATATAGCAAGAGTTATTTTACTAAATTATGATACCATGAGATGGAAATTTCAGTTTTAATCAAAATGGAGGAATGTACCATTATGATTGGACACAGTAATTGATGGCCTAATCCAATAAGGGAATCTATGAAGGCGAAATCCCCTAAGCATGCATGCACCTGTAAAGTGTAATTACATGCTTAATTACTAAAGTACACGATACATGCAGATCATACTTAAACTATGGTGGAAACACCACGTTTTCTCCAAGTCAACAAGGTCTTTCCATTTACGCATTCTTTTGCGAAACAAAGCAACAAGCGTTCGGTAGAACCGCACTACCCCACCACATAAATTAGTTTACTTACTAGCTTTCCTTCTCGCGCAACTGCTCTGGTCAGTTCTCACACGCTGGCAGCAGTAACCCAAGCTCCCCGAGCATGGCCACTCCCAGCCCCACCGTCACTCTAGTACTACTGCTGGTGGCGTCTGGTGCTATTGTCGTCGCTCCTTCGCCGAGCACTGGCAATGGTACTGATACTGACGTCGCCGCGCTGCTCGCTTTCAAAGCCCAGCTCTCCGACCCCCTCGGCGTTCTTCTCGCTAACTGGACGACGACCGCCTCCTTCTGCCACTACTGGGTCGGCGTCTCGTGTAGTCGCCGCCGGCCGCGCGTCACGGCTCTCGTGCTGCACGACGTGCCACTCCGAGGGAACATCTCCCCTCATCTTGGTAACCTCTCCTTCCTTACTGTCCTAGACCTTGGCAGCACAGAGCTCACGGGCTCCATCCCACTAGATCTTGGAAGGTTGCGTCGTCTGAGAGTTCTTGATCTTGGCAACAACAGCTTGTCTGGCCTCATTCCTTCTACAATAGGTAACCTGACAAGGCTTGAGTACATTCAAATGTGGCACAACAACCTCTCAGGGCAAATCCCTCGCGACCTTAGAAATTTGCACAATCTTAGACTCCTAGATCTGCCAACGAACTACTTAACTGGGACAGTATCAAATGATTTGTTCAACAAGACTTCTCTGCTAAGATATCTAGACTTTGGGAATAACAGTTTGTCAGGAGCAATCCCACATGCCATTGGCTCCTTGCCCATGCTCGAAGCCCTGAACTTGCAAGGAAACCACTTCTCTGGTCCGGTACCTCCAACCATTTTCAACATGTCCAGGCTGCAAGCCATGTATCTTGTAGGAAACTATGACCTGAATGGGACTATACATAGTAGCAACAAAAGCTTCAGCCTACCCATGCTACTAGAATTATCTCTTTCTGAGAACAGTTTCACGGGTCAGATTCCATTGGGGCTTTCAAATTGCCAATACCTACAATTAATTTCCCTGTCAATGAATTTCTTCGAGGGCACAGTGCCAGCATGGTTGGGCAAACTACCAGACCTCGCTTTCATTTCTCTAGGTAGCAATAACCTTGTTGGCCTGATCCCAACTGCGCTTGGCAATCTCACCAAGCTTACCACACTTAACCTTCAACTGTGCAATCTAACAGGACATATTCCTCCGGAGCTTGGACAGCTGAGGCAAATCAATAATTTGTTTCTCGGCGGTAATCAATTTACAGGATCCTTCCCTACTTTCTTTGCTAACTTATCTCAACTATCCTTCCTCAATTTGGCCGAGAACAATTTCAGTGGGTTAGTACCAACGTCACTCGGTACTGCCGGATCATTTGAGATTCTTGAGATCGGAAGGAACCGCCTACAAGGGAACCTCAATTTCTTGGACACCCTTTCAAATTGTAGAAAGCTCATGATCCTTAACATTGGCGATAACTATTTCACTGGGGGCCTTCCAGCAGACTATGTAGGAAACCTCTCTAGTCAGTTGGAAATTTTCGCTGCTGGCGGAAACAAGCTAACCGGTGAACTTCCTGCTGCACTATCAAATTTAAGCAGCCTCACAGTGTTAGACATTATGGAAAACCAATTGAGTAGCAAAATTCCAGAATCAATCATGATGATGGACAATCTTGTATATCTTAGCCTCACTAGTAATACCATGGTTGGTCCCATCCCAAAACAGATCGGTATGCTCAGGAGCATACAAAAACTATTCCTCGACAACAACAACTTCTCTGGTGACATACCACAGGATATTGGAAACCTCACCCAAGTAGTATACCTCTTCATAAATAATAACCAGATATCTTCAACCATACCAGCAAGCCTCTTTCATGTTGATAGCCTGATAGCCCTTAATCTGTCTCAAAACTCTCTGCAAGGTGCATTACCAGTAGATATTGGGCAATTGAAACAAATCGACACGATAGATCTCTCTAACAACCGCTTGCTGGGTAGCCTCCCAGAATCCTTTGGGCAGCTACAAACGATATCACATTTGAACCTGTCACACAACTCATTTAGTGATTCATTTCCAGACTCTTTCGACAATTTAAAAAACTTGGAATCACTAGACCTGTCCTATAATGATCTCTCTGGTACCATCCCACAGTACTTGGCCAATTTTAGCTATCTCACTAGCTTGAACCTTTCTTTCAACAAACTACATGGTCGGATACCGGAAGGAGGTGTCTTCGCAAACATCACCCAACAATCTTTGGTGGGGAACACTGGTCTATGTGGAGGTGTTTCGCGTTTAGGACTTTTACCATGCCAAACCAAGCATCACTCAAATAAAGGGCACATCCTAAAATTCTTGCTCCCTGCTATCATCATGGTAGTTGGAGCTGTAGCTACCTGCCTATACATGATGATCAGGAAGATAGCCAGGAAGAAGGAAGAGAGGGTGGTTCCCCCTCATATGGTTGACATGCCCAACCATAGGTTAGTCTCTTACCATGAGATTGTTCGCGCGACGGATAATTTTAGCGAGAGTAACCTACTGGGTGCTGGAAGCCTTGGAAAAGTTTTTAAGGGCCAGCTGAGCGATGGTGTTGTAGTTGCAGTAAAAGTTCTAAACATGCAGTTGGAACAAGCTGTCAGAAGCTTCGATGCAGAGTGCAATGTGCTGCGCATGGCTCGACACCGCAACTTGATAAGGATACTTAGCACCTGTTCAAACCTGGACTTCAAAGGTTTGGTGCTTCAGTATATGCCCAACGGAAGCTTGGAAGCACACTTACACTCTGAAAGTAGAGGGCAACTGGGATACCTTCAGAGGTTGGACATTATGTTGGATGTGTCGATGGCAATGGAGTATCTACACTATCATCATTGCGAGGTAGTGCTGCACTGTGACATAAAGCCCAGCAACATTCTATTCGACGAAGACATGGTAGCACATGTCGCAGACTTCGGCATTGCAAAATTGTTATTTGGTAATGACAACGCCGCCGTTTCTGCGAGCATGCCAGGAACAATTGGGTATATGGCACCAGGTATTTCTACTGTACTCTACTTGATCTAAATCAAGCTACACCAGTTAATTAATTTCCATGACTAATTTTTTCCTTCTGTTTGGAAATGTTTTGGGTAGAGTACGGATCTGTTGGAAAAGCATCAAGAAAAAGTGATGCTTTCAGCTACGGGATCATGCTTCTTGAAGTATTCACTGGAAAGAAGCCTACAGATCCCATGTTTGTTGGAGAACTAACCCTTAGGATGTGGGTTAATCAAGCATTTCCATCAAATGCTATGGATGTTGTGGATGACCAGCTACTACTGCCAGATTCTTCGAGTTGCATGAATAACTTTCTAGTGCCAATGTTTGAGTTGGGTTTACTGTGCTCAAATGACTTGCCGGACCAAAGAATGACAATGTGTGATGTGGTGGTGAGACTGAAGAAGATCAAAAAGGATTACATGGCTTCTATAGCAAGAATGCACAGTGCCTAGTGACACATTTGGTTGTATGTATATCGACACAGTTTCGTAGTGTCTTCTTGATTTTGCAAGATCATATATATAAAATAAGCTCTGGCCTAATTTACTTTAAATGGAGGTGAAGGTACAACTTCTTCGGTTCTTCGTTTGTCATGCATCTGTATTCTTCATGTTCCCAAGTTGCTTTTGATTTGGAGGGACTAGGGCACCATGGCTGCTGAAGGGGCTATTGGTCTAGCTAGCAAGTGAGCTAGAGATGATAATCTAGGAGGAAGCATAAAAAATTTAAACCGACCTGGTCAATTAGATTTTCTAGAGGCTCGGTATGCTCCATTAGATCAAAAGATTGGATAGTACGGTCTATCTACTGTGAAATTGTATTTATCTTTATTTTATTGAAGACAGGGCCTAATTAAAGTTGGAAAAAGAATTACTGTAGGAGTATCTGTGGGATATTGAAGAGGTTCATAACCACTAACCCAGTAATCTATTTACGAAAAATAAGAAATGGTAAGTCCAATAGAAAGAACAGGCCAATGGCTGTAATACTCCACGTGATGCTCTAAAATGATGGTAGTGATGCTGTAAATTAATAGGAGTGAGCTTCAAAGATAGGGGGACATAAGAGGAAGCATAAACCAGTAATCCAAACCATAAACCCTTATCCGATGTAGAATTCGATATGAAAATGATCACACAACTCACACCATAAACCATGAAATGCAAATTACTAGACCAAAACATATATGAGCTAGCTACATATTACATCCCATGCATCTAGCTAGCTAGCCCCTCATGTTCCTCTTGCTAATGATCATGAACCATTACTAATCCAAACCAAGAACTATTTCAATTTGTGCTGAAAAGGAGTATGTGAGCTACATATTGTCAAAGTAGATGGACAAGGAAGAAGATGAGTAATGCGCAGCCTGACACAGAAGATAGAGGCACTGCTGTTAATAAATAGAATGTGCCGGACGGTGAACAGTGTCACACCGAAACCGGGATTATAGGAACATAGTACATGGCAATAGCAACAGAGTACTGCCGAAATGCCTGATAGCTAACAAACAAGTAACAAACTAGATCTCATATACAACAAAATATATACTCTAACACCCTCCCTAAATCTTAACTGGGCATAGCCATTTAAGATTGTGCTGAAGAAGACCAAATTGCCAAAGAGGACGGCAGACGGAGATAATTGAATTAACGATTGCAATTTTGAATTGGACTAGCGCATTTCAATTTTTCATCCAAAAATTGCTGAAAATCGCAGTAACCGGATTTCTCGCCAGATGCCAACTTCCAAGATTTCATTTTCACCAAAAATGTTAACCTTGGTGTAGACACAAGGAATGTCTAGTATCTGATCTCAACATGGTAAAATGCTAAAAAATAATCTGCCTAAAATGCCTATCATTACTGGGACAAGTCACAATTCCAACTTTCATGGGCAATTGGTTAGATACAAGGCGGAACAGGTGGGAAAGGTGGTTCTTGGAGTTTGTATTAATCCAACTATCATCATATTGGCACTCAATGCACACTTTCTGGTTACTATCATTTTTTAGTATTGTATTCCTACGCAATGTAACATCCCGCCCATTCTCTGAGCCTGGAATGCTATCACCATTGCATAATTTTACCATTTTCAACTAGTACTCGTAGTTTTAAGCAACTGCCACTTTATTTATATTTCAGTGACCAGATAAACACCATACCCTTTTAAGCAACTACTTTAAGATATTAGTAGGGTCTAAACATATTAACAAAGGCAAAGGTTGATATGTAAAGTGTTGCTGGTATGTAAAATTATTCATGTGCTACTCCTGCCCATGCATGACGTCTTTAGTGATCACATAAAAAACAAACAAAGCAAAAGTGAGTCCGAAGACTCAGCAAGCACGTAATAGGACGATAAACGTTACTAGACATCTAAGTAATTAACCAGCCATGTCATACTCCGAATACACTATTATGTTTATATCATCATTTTCATGTTTTAACATTGTCATACCATTAGTGCAATGCAGCACTACTCTACATACTTATTTGCTCATCTAATTGCATATACCAGTATAACCTAAGTGATTTGTGCAATGAAGCACTACTCTACATGCTTATTTGCTCATCTAATTGCATATACCAGTATAACATAAGTGAACACCCATCGATGTTCATCCTATCGTGGGCCCATCCTCATCGGCATGGGGTCTCTCCACTCCCATGGAAGCCTACCGAAGTAGGTCTTATGCAATCCACCCACGTGGATCCCAGTTCTCATATCATGAATGCACATGATGCAAATACATATATCCATTGTCATAACCATACTCATCATTACCATCATTAGCAGGTAAGCATAATTGCTCACCCTACCCCATCATCATTGTCATCATCTACTATGCAACATTATAAAGCGTAAGCATCACATATTACGCAACAATTACCATTGACCGCATTACCATGCACTTGTCTATTGAGCCTTGGGGACGATGCGTGGATGGCTTTCTACCCAGACCATCAGTTGTACAAGCGTCAACCTGACTTAATATATTATAGCGACACATGCACTTATACGCACGTCACCGATTCTACTCACAAAACTTGACATTAACATAAATACGTGCGGGATTAAGGATTTGACGTGCATGTCGCAAAAACCCCCATTTTTCCTTTCCTTTTCTCCTCTTTTCTTTTCTTTCATTTCTTTTTCTTTTCTTTCTTTCTTTCCCTTCCTTTTCTTCTCTCTTCTTTCTTTCCCCACCCGATTTCTCTCTCTCCCTTTCATTCGGTTTGGCTAAATGGCCTTATCCCCTCCTCATCTCTCCTCCCTCCTCTCTCTCTCTCTCACTCACATGGTCTTCCCCAAATCCCCTACAAGATTGAATCTGGGGTGCAGCCGCCACTAGGCCATTGGCCACTAGCCGCCGGCCACCAACCCTCTACCGTTGGTGGCCCTTCCCCTCATCTTACTTCTCACCACACCTCCTCTCCCTAATCCCCTCTCCCTCACTCCCGTGATGCCGCTGCTCCCTCCAGGCTCGGCAGACAAAGCGCGCTGGCCTAGAGCTCACCGTTGGCTTGAGACCCTCCTTGCTTACCCCCTTCTCTCCTCTTATCTCCTCCCCTAGCCCTACTCGGCTCTTTCTCAAATCTGGCCGCCCCTCAAATTGTCGACCACTGGCAGTGGCACCTAGCCCCTCAAGTGCCGGCTCTACATGTCAGATGACCCTAGCCACAGCCGACGGCATAGGGAGGTCAAGGGACGACATGGGACCAACAGAGGGAGGCGAGGCGCCTAACCCTCCATCAGTGGTGACGGCATGTAGATAGAGAGAGAGAGAGAGGTGACACTTGGGGAGTTGCAAGGGAGCGCAGTGCTGTGGAGCCGAGTGAAGGGAGGATGGCGCCTGATCGGGGAGACCCAAGGAGGAGGGGAAGATCTGGAAGAAGGTGGGGGGAGTGGAAGGAGGGGAATAGATAAGGAAGTGGAGCAGAGAGAGAAAAAGAAGGGGCGACCTGGCTGTGTTGGCTGGGTAGAGAAAAAAAAGAAGAAACAAAAAGAAAAGTGGAAAGAAAAAAAGAAAAAAGGGCTAAATGTGTGTGATAGAATTTTATTCTAGTAGATCTTTTACCTTGGGCATTCCCACGCCCGTGCCGGGTTTGTGTGTAGGAATGGTATATACATCTGTGCGTATATTGCTATAATGTCTTGAGGCTGGGTGATGCTTGTACAGGTGGCGATTCAAGTTTAGTGCCATCCACACATCGTTCGCTAAGTTAATAGGCAAGTACATGGTACCGGATTATGACAAATGCTTGGTACTCGTGTTTCTATGCCATGATTTATAATATTTATGAGATGATATACGTGATTACATGCTAATCATACCCCAATGAGTACTGCTTATGATTAAATCACAACATCAGAAGAATATTGCATCATGCATTGCACTCATACACAGAACCAACCACGTGTAGGCATCACATGAGAGTGGAAAGATAAATACCTACTTCGATAGGTACTCCATAGGAGTGGAGCTTGAGACCCCGTATGAAAGAAGACAGGGTGATTGAGTGGTTCATCAATGGATGAACACTCCGCTATACTGGTATGAGCTATAGTTACAGATGCATCGTATTGCATAGCATAAAAATGACAGAGAAAGAGTTATAGTTACAAATGCATTACATTGTATGAAAGTGTCTGGAGAAAGTGATACAATTATAGATATAGATATTTTGATTTACGGCTCACAGCCATGGAATTAATTGAATTGCTATATGGATACCACTGTTTTATCCTGTGCTTATTGAATCTTCGTACTCATCCTTATTTAATTGCTTTTTAGGTGAACTGTGAAGTTGAAAGGTGTGGGCAGGAGTAGCACATTTATTCCATTTGTAAACAGTAATTCATATATCACCTTTAGTTGATATATTTAGACTTTAATGGTAGCGAAGACACGGGTCAGAGGGTCTCGGTAGCGAAGACACGGATGGACGGCCGTTGTAGGGTCGAATTCTCCCAAGCGCGATGCGCCACCCATCAGCAAGTGGCGCCACACCATACATGACGAACTCCTCGGCGAGGTTGCACATGTTGAAGCGGGCAGCGATCCCCACAAGCCTCCGCGCCCACCGCCTGTCCTCGGCATCGATCGGTGTGCCAAGTGTGGTGTTAAATGCCACCGGCTGGCCTGAGCACTCGAGGCCGTTACCGCTTGTCACACAGTGGTAAAACCACCGTTTCATCCATTTCGGCTCCCACTTCGCCCAAGTTGAGTTCACAGAGATCTTCCCGCACCGCGATCGCAGGACGAAGTTGGCACTGCCGAAGTTGGAAAACGTCCCGTCTTTCCGCTCCTTTGGCTGACATCGTGCGTCATAGAGAAATGCGAACAGCGACGCGCTGGGCCAGCAGGCTTCCGGATGCAAGGCCCAGCTGTACACGGCAAGACGGGCTATCGTGTTCAAAGTCATATGTGCTAGCTCAAGCCCGAAGGTCTGCAAGACATCGCTGACAATCATGGCGGCTGGGATGTGAAGCCCGGCTTCAAAATAGGCGATGAAGACGATCGCTTCCGACTTCTCAGGGTGCGGTTCGGTCTCGTCGCTGGCAGGCAGTCGCACCTCCCGGCGGTCCAACAGCTTCCCTTCGCGCAGCAGGGTGCGGATCGTCTCCTCCGTCGCTAGTGTTGGGCCCAAGACATGGGAGCACGGACCTTCCATTTTCTCCGTCGCCACCCACCATTTGTCTACCAGCGTGGAGTCGCGCCTCTCGAGCGTGTATTCCACCTCGAGCGACGATGACCGCCGGGAGAAGGTGCTGCCGCCGGCCAGCTGAGCACGTTCTTCGCCGTGTGCCATGGTTCTCCGCGAGCTAGAGAACGACGGGGGCAGTGCGGCGACAAAGAAGGCAGGAGAGCAGGGCGTAGGAAAAGGGACTAGAAGGCGTGAGGAGGAGAGTGTAGACGTGGATCCACGGGGGGTATTTAAAGCCCCTGCATCTCCCGCACCGTCGGTAAGTGTAACCGGTGGGAGACGAACCGCTCACCTCACCATGATTGAAGCTGAAGCGGCACAGCTGCCCACGCACGTCGTGCCCTGTCAGAAACGGATGCATGACCGTGGTCATGCGATGGCCTAACTGCGCACGACGCGCTAATCGTGCTCCGCCACGCGTCCACTCCCTCGGGAATGAATGCAGGTCACACGACGTGGCGTATCCTCTACCACGCGTCAGCATGATTCTCGGGGCCATCAACATAATAACGACAGGCCATGGACCAGTCAATTTCGACTGCAACTTCGGTGGGATTTCCGCCTCCGCAGGGCAACTCCGGCTCTGACTTCGGCTCCGTCCTCATGAAGAGACACTTCGCCATGCCTCCACAAGCCTGCGCAGCAAGCCCGAAGACTGCCTCGACTTCGATGGCTCGGGAGGACCCCAGCGCCTGCTTCGGCCTATATTTTGGCGGTCCAACCGGGCCTCCGACTCGGCCTCGTGTACGAGGGACAGTTTTACGTCCCGACCCTAATATGTTCAATATCTTTACGTGGCTAACAGTTCACAGATAGTGCCCGCGGAATTCGGTCAGGTGCAGGTCTGGCTTTGTCTTCGCATGCCGCCCCTGGAAGGCAAAGTCCAGAGACGTGCAGTCACCAGCCAAGGTGACCCTCCGATCTCAGGTGCGCACGAAGACTCCGGAGTTCAACCGGTGGAAGGTCAGCTGGCGAAAGACAGGGCGCCGCGCTAAGGCTATTGACCAGTCAGCCTCGACTACGACTTCAGCGTGGTTGTCAACCTGCTCGTACAAAACGCCACACGCGTAAGCACGGCGTGCCGATACACAACAAATCTTGACCTGTTCTCATAAATAGGCCTCCTTCTGTTCATCAACGCCCGTTGATGTTAGCATCCGTAGACGCAATCATCGAATGTAGATGAACAAAAGTAGGCCTACTTGTGAGAAGATAACCACGTGCAGGAACAAGGCGAGCAATAGGGATGGGGAGGAACATGCCGTAGTACCAACGTACTTATACCCATGCTCGCCCGGCGGGGAGTCGACAGGCTGGCGAGAGCTCAACCGACAGCATTCCAATCGACGGAAGCGCAACCGGTGGGAGGCGAGGTGTCACGGTCAAAGTGTGCACGCGGCACACCTGTCCTGCCACGCCGCGCCTCCCACGCCCCTGTCAGACGTGTCAGACGCCTAAAAAAACCCGGGTCGAAAAGCCCCCGAGTGCGCACGACAGGCCGGCCCCCCGCGCATCGTCGCAGCATCCTCGGCTCCATGGCTAAGCGGGTCAAGGTCAAGGACAACCTCGACAACAGGTCCGACGCCACATCCTCAGTGCGACCACAGGCTACACCGCCGGTTCAACTTCGTCTCCACCAGCGAAGGGCCCCGTGGTCAGGGATGGCTTCGGCAACCCGCCTGATGCTCTATCCTCGATGTGAGGTGGGCCTACACTAGACAATGAGACTCCATTCAGCAAGACAGAAGCTCACAGGCTGTAGGGACGGAGGGGGCCAAAGGGCTCGGCAACATGGCTTCGGCCTATGAAGCCCTTCACCATGAGAGGCTCCTGTTGTAGGAGTGGCCCCCACCTAAGCCCAACCAGCCTGTTAGAAGGTTGTAAGGCCTAAAATGGGACATGTATAATGACGTAAATGCCCTTGAGAGGGACATTTGAGTGTAAGGGTGTAACTGTACAATACTCCCCATGTGCATATATATATATATACACCATCCAGGCCATGAGGGAAATCCTAAGCATTGCTCACCTAACTCTCCACTACCATACTTCTCTCTCTGTTTGGTCTGTAACCACAACAGACAGGTTGCATCGCTACCTAGCCGTGATTTCCTGCTTTTGGTGAATAGTTACTTTGCAAGTTCTGTCTGGAGAGAAGATAATATTTTAGGGGAATGCACCACTGTGTTCTCTATTTGTGTTGGCTAGCCTATTCTCTGGCTGACAAACATTGAAGTCTGGGTTGCTGCTAGAACTTGTGGAAAAGCCAAGTGTGTCTTTGCGCATTGAGGATATTCTAGTGGTGTGCGAGTATCCTCACATATTCCCCAAAGGGCTTTTGGGATGCAACTTGTCGAGGATAGAATAATCCTCAAATTATTACGTCATCATATTTCCTTGGATATAACCGTTATCGATCAGGGGAAAGTTTCACAGAATTGTCGTAAATCCTGCTACGATCACATGGTCGTAAGCTCTTCTATGATCGTATGGTCGTAAGCACTTCTTTGTCCACATAGTCATAAGTTTTACTGTGACTATACCTTGGTCGTAAGTCCTTCTACGACCACACAATCATAAATTGTCCTACGATCATCCTATGGTCGTGGACATTCCTACGACTAACATACCTTCAGCCAACTTGTCTACGATGACCAACTGCTTCTAGGATTCATCTGACAAGGCGGTCAGAATGTACGTTTATCTAATAACCATGCGCAATCTCTCTTTAACAACAACTACTACATGATAAATAGCCACTATGCCTCTCTGACAATAACTTCTATCGGACAGTTATCACTCAAAGTGTTAAGGCATCTTTTGGCATGGAATAACAGCCGTCGCTTCACAAGTTATAAAAAATTTGACGTTGGAAAAGGAGAGGATATTTGGATCTAAGCAAGGAAATTCTAATCTAAGAAAGGGGATTCTGATCCAAGTGGGAGATAGTGCTAGGCTTTCACATTACTCTCAGTTGTAAACCTTTTATGGTGATTAGCAATTTCATAGGATGTAGGGTTATTATTCTCTTAGGAGATGGCCTGAACCTGGATAAAAATTCCCGTGCCTCTATTCTGCATGTGCATACACCAGGTCTTCTAAGAATTTCCCTGAATCCGAACAAATCATATGTAAGATCGATATTAAAACATTGACAATTGACGCCATCCATGGGGATCCTTCTTCCAAGACTCCGGTAATTTCCTAATCAACAAGTTTCTTTTTTTTCCTCTCGATGTCCTTATGGCAGATGAATGGAATGAGGAGAACTAGTTTGACTTGGTTGACTATGCGGATATCGGCATGGATGCCTACTACGACTATGAGCAGACCATGCTTGCTTCCGATGGTGAACTTCTTCCTGGAAATCCATCCAGTGATCCCAAAGACCACACCGCGGGAAAGGTTGATGAGGGATCCAAATCCCCCGTAGCGGTACACCCAGTGGAGGACTCATCTCCTCTATAGGGTAAGGATCAACCCGACCATGATGAGGACTCACACTGCGCCGACGGGCCCTTCTCCAAGCATTCAAGTCCTACATTGATGCCACGAGTTGTTTCATCCAGCCTCGGAATCTACTGATCAGGGAGCCTATCACCAAATGGTGGTGGTGACTCTTCGGCTGAGTCTGCGAAGGGGATGGGTGGGCATACTCCATGTTCGTCCGCATTCTCGTAGGGAACAGATCTAGTCAGGGACAGTTATAATCCTAAGTTCCCCTATCTAGAGGGCTTTACTCCAGGCCATTAGGCAATCTCACTTGATGATTCTTCAAACAAAGGGGCCTCCCTCAGAAGTGGAGATTCTAGACATGAGGTTTTTGCCCTACCCGTAGATCTCATCACTCTCCTGGAGGAAGGCCTAAGGATGTTCCCCATCGGTCACACTCTCCCGCATCTCATGAGGATGGTGAGGAAACCTCCAGTGGTGAACCTAATCAATACTCTGATAAGCGTGGGAGAAATCCTAGAAATACTCGCTCTCCTGTGAAGCAGCCTCATTTGTCATCAGGGGTCGAGGATCCCGAAACTGCTCAAAGGAGGTGACTGACTGCCTAGAGTGCTTTGCCTGGGTGTGTCTAGTACCAATATGAAGAAGTACAAGAGCTTTAACGGATCAATGACTTTCTTGAGAACCCGACTCAAGAGTTTGCTCGAGCACCAGGTTACGACCAGTTCATAGAAGACATCGCGCGAAGACTTTGCTTTGTGATGGCTAGTCTTGAGCAGCCTCGCCGATGTGACTCTGAGAACCATCAAGGTATAACTGCATCCAGTTGATCATGAAACTCACCATGTAGGATTTGGCATGAGGATAGGGCACGTCACACTCCTGATCGTAATGGTAGTCGGAGGAGAATACCTCGAACGGCTCCGGATCGGCAAGTTGATGCTCGGATGCCAATTCATGCAAGGAATGTACAACAGCAGATAGAGTATGAGTACTACTCTCGTATGGATGAGACCCATTACAGGTTAGAACTGTTGATCATAGGGCATCGCCGAGTATGTTCGTCCGGTGATGTCAACTACCCGTTTTGCCAAGGAGATGGCAAGAGGTCATTACCAAAAGCCAGGAGTTTGTGCCTGAACTCTGACTAGTGCACTGGTCACCGCATTTCTGACCAGTGAGCATGGAAGAATTTGATAAGTCCTATAATTCCATTGAGTTACTCTAGATTTGTATAACTGCGGTTCGGGCAACAGGAGGTGGTGAGCATGTCATGGCGAACTATTTGCTAATGGTGCTCAAAGGATCTGCTCGGTCCTAGTTGCTCAACCAGCTATTCAAGTTGATCTATTCATGGCGACACCTCTACGACCTTCTGATGGCCAACTTCCAAGGCACTTACAATCATCCTCGGAAAGAGGATGGCCTGCATCAAATGCACCAAGCCGCGACGAGACCTTACAACAATTCATTCGATGCTTTAGTTAGGTTTGTAACTCAATTTTGGATGTCTCTGATGCTTTTGTCATTAGGGCATTTAAGTAGGGGTGTGCAACTAGAGGTTCACAAAGGACATCACCTTGAATCATCTAACCACCGTCGTCGAGCTCTTTGAGATGATTGACCACTACACAATAGCTGCTGAAGTGGTCAAATGGACTGGATCCATCGATCAAATCGGCCAAATTTCCAAGGAGCAAGGTGAAGGTAGCAAGAGGAGGGAGAAGGCCAAGAAGTCCAGAGACAAGGCCAAAGGCCAGAAGCCTCAGGCCTCAAGGTCGAAGGAAGTCTTGGCTATGGGTGATAAAGAGCTATGCAACCCAAAGTAATACTTCAACCAGGGCAAAGGCAAAGCACACAAAGGAAGGATAACAAGCCTAGATGGTGCCCTCTTCATAAGAAAGAGGGGCACGATCTTTGCAATTGCTGAGTTTTCCAGCAAAAGCTCGAGGATTGTTACTCAGGCAAGGGCCCGCTTCCAACAATCGAGGAGTTGGGGCAGTCGACTAGTCAGAAGCACTCAGATGGGGATGAGGACATGCCTTTCCAAAACCTGAAGCATACTGTCGAGCATATATATGGAGGTTCATCCGCGTACGAATCAAAGCAGTAGTATAAAGCTGTCAAGTGAGAGGTAAACTCTATCCACCCTGCCCTTCTCAATAATTTACCTAATTTAAATGGTCAGAGGTCACTATCTCTTTCGAGAAGAGTGACTGTCCGATCCCATCAACTCATCCTAGTCAGTTCCCGATTGTAGTCGAGCTCACCATCAACAACTGTCGAGTGAATCACATGTTGATTGATGGTGGTAGTTCTTTAAATATTTGTTAGTGCTCTGGATGAGATGAAAGTTCCTCGTACCAGAATTAAGCCTGTGTGATATTCAATTAATGGAATCATACTGGGCTCCTTGGCCAAGCCTATTGGCCAAGTTTCTTTGCCTATTACATTCGGTTCATCGAGTAATTTCAGGTCAGAGAAAATCTCCTTTGATGTGGTTAATTTTGACACGGCATACAATGTCATACTCGGACGACCAACTCTAGCACGTTTTTCTGATAGTTGCTCATTATGCATATCAATGTCTTAAGTTGTCAGGCTCCAAAGGAGTTTGATGAGGACATCATTTCCATAGATACAACTGTGCCAACTCCACAACAAACTCAACAAACTGAAATTATGATACAAGGACCAATAACTCGAGCGCGAGCACGTCAACTTAACCATCAGGTGAATACGTTCCTAAATTTGCATACAAATGTTTCAAACAATGGCATACTACTTAATTCTTGTGATGATTTAATTGTCCTTAGTAACCATGGTGAAGAACCACGCGAGCTCAAGTGTAGAAGTGGAACTGTCAAGCGCAATCCAAGTCCTGTTCGCCAGTTCGAATCAGATTCGGCCTTTTCAACAGCGTCTACTTCAAATAGCCATAACTTTTGATCCAGAAGGCTTCTCAGGGCTTGTGAGTACTTGTTGGAAGGCTCTTGGAGTCTACTTTTAGATGGATCTAGTCTCACCTCAAAACTCCATCCGAGCCGATCAGAAACTGCAAAAAAGTCACACCACTTTTCTGGTCCGAGTCAAAGCGGGCCTTGGGCCTTGTAATCGAGTCTTGTACCGTGGTCATAATGTTCATGTGAACAGTAACCATGAATAGTACCACATCCCTTTTCATTAGATAAGTGCGGCTTCCTTCTCCCCTATTTAAAGAGGTCGCACCCCTTTAGTTTTTCTCGGGTTTTTCTTAAGAGATTATTCTGCTTTGCAGTTTCGCCGCATGTTCGGTTGAGGAACTCCAACTTGTAAACTTAATCTTTATTCGCAATACAATTTTAGATTGCATCTTGAACTCTTTTGCTTGTGTTCTCGATTCCCTTGCAGGAGATAGCCTTCTTGGCGAGGTCAATCGTGTTCGGCACGGTTGAGAACCAACGGAGAAGTGGTGTAGTGATTGCGAGGGGTTCAATCTGTTTTGGTCGGAGCCTTTGGATCATCAACGTCGAGTTCTCCACAATCGACTTATCATTACCTTTCGGATGATCGGGCCATCGTCACATTAGTTGGTATCAGATCAACAGTTGCCCGTGAGGTAATTGTCCCTTTTAGATTAGTTTATGTTCTTCGTATTGTCCCAAAAACTCCAGAAAAATTAGCCAAAAAAATTGTTCGTAGTGTTCTTCCGCTGTCCCAACACCCTTGTGCCATTGCAATTTTTATTTCCAGTATTGCTCGTTGAATTTTTGGTTACATTATCGTGTTCAAGTTGCTGATTCCTAGTTTAGTCAGAGTCCAGTTCGTCATTGCCTAGTTGCATCTCATGTTCCTTTGCGTAGCTTCGTCGTTGTGTGTTCTTGTTCCTTGCCGCGCCACCATCCTTGCCGCTGCCACCCCATCCGCTGCCACCCATCCCATCCGCTGCCAACCCTTGCCGTGACCCTCCCTAGGCGTTGTCATCCTCCATGACCCTGCCATCACCTGCCATGCCTCTCGTTTGTTTCGTCCTTGTGCAAAACAAATTAGGGTTTCGGACTCAAAAAGAGAGAGAGAGACAGTTGATTTCGGTTGTTTAGAAAAAAAGCAGAGAAAAAAGAGGAAAGAGTCCATCCTTGCTGAAATTTGGATAGTGCATCAAACCTTCGCCAAAAATAGTGAAAATTGTTGGAGTTGTTCTTTATACATCCAAAGCCTCCAGAAAAAAATTTGAGCCATTTTGGCCACGGAATCAAAAGTTATAGCAGTTTCAATTGAGGTCGAAACGAATTCAAGTCCGTTTCCGACACACCTTTAGTAAAACAGGCATAACTTTTGCATACGGTGTCTGTTTTCGACGTTCTTGTACTCGTTGGAAAGCTAACGATGAGCCCGATTCAAAAGAAATGACTGGAAAAAGCCAGTCACCCTCCAAGACCCAAAAAATCGGCCATCTTTGACCCTGAAATCACGTCACGAGATTTCGGTTTTCCGTCTTTGGTGATTTATTTGGTCTTCCCTTCGGAATTTGGGTTTCACCCAGTTAAGAAAGTTGTAGATCTCATCGAAACCTTTCAAACAAGTATATATAAGCCATATAGAACTTTGCCTTTGCATCGTTTGAGACTAGCTGTTGTATCTGCTCAATCTAGAGGGTTGTTCGCGTTTTACCGATATCGTTGTTTTGTGCTCTACATCACGTGAATAATCTTGTGCCCTTAGAAAGAAGTTTGAGTAGTGGGCTAGCGCCTCTCCTAGTACTTGTTGTGAGGTTCTCCTTTGCTTACATCAAGTCACATTAATCGTTGCGTGTGCGTACATACACTTCCTTGCATAGGGCTTGATTGGCTAGTTGTGATTAGGCTAGGATCAGCAACATTTGATGAGTATTTTGAACAATCATTCAACTTGCAATTACTGAACTGATTATTGCTGATCCTTTTACTACCATATTGTGCCTTCCAAGCTCTACCTACTCTTGATCAGAATAGGCTCCCCTATTGCAATCGTACCCACGCTCGACACGGTGTCACGAACCAGCCACCGGTTGTACCACCTGCTGCATTGGTAAGAACACTTGTAAGAGTGTGCTAAGACGCTTGAGAGTGTGTGATTCCACTTTCCACCAGCTAGTAGTTGATAGGGATAATACCTTTGTATTGTTTTTTGTTTTCTACTAACCATGGCAGGTGAGATGTCTGATGCACAAGAGTAATATACCCTCATGGAGCCTTGATTATTATCCGTTTATGACATGCTTAGAATCATTACACCTTGCCATGATCTACGCTTACTTGCTAGACTTATCATGACTTTATATGTGTAGTTTAGTCTTTGCCATGATAGGTTGTTCAAAATGCTCATCTTGAATTAAAACTTGTCATGTTAGCTTTTGAGACTAGTCTATTTTGAGTTATCTTCTTATGATTCATGCCATGTCAAATAGGCTGAGTTGAGTTTTGAATCCTTATTGAGCTTTAGATTGAGCTATACTAGTTTCTTGATGAGCCATGAGTTAGTACAACCTTTTAAGAAAGCAAAAAGATCTCTTTTGTGCGAAAAACTGATCTCACCAATTCTTTCTCATGAGACTGCTTGCCATTGCACTAGGCATGAACTCAGGGAGAGTTTTGGTTGACCTAGATCATTTCCTTAAGTTTCTAGCTTGGAGTGGTCGCATAAGACTTGAGACCTAGCACATGACTATAATTTTTGGTTGGAAACATCCATGAGCTTCAAAAGAAAACATGTTAATTGTGCTCAATTTGCTTAACTACAAAAAGAATCACGTACTTCAACAAATATCTCATTCTTGAACTTGTAGCACTCTAAATTGACTCAATACTAGCTTCTTCGTTCCACTTAGATTATTGACATGGCCTGCATCATCTTCCGATACCTTTCGCTAGACTATAATCATGGTTGACTTGACATGCTAAACAATTTGACTAATTTTCAGATTATGACTTATTTGGTTGACTTGTTTATACATGTTTAGTCATGATCTAGATAGCATTTTTATGTGTTATGGCTTGGTGTAATACTCAAATGGTCATTTTAGATAATCTTCATGGCTCTAAATGCTTAAAATAAACAACCTTCAGCCATTTCATCCAACACCTTGCTTTATTCTCTCTTTTGAATTCTTGATGATTTTATTGCCAAAAGGGGGAGAATAGCGGAGAAAAAGCCATTTGCGAACTTTCTGGGGCTTTGGAGAACAATTTGCTCTTTCTGTTTTTGCTCCTTGTCGACATGGTCATAAGCTTCTTTGATCTTCTTCTAGACCATGTTTGACTCTCTTTCATTTTCAAACAAACTCAACTTTACGCTTTTTCTGGGTTTGTCAATATACTCATCAAGGGGGAGATTGATAAACCATGTGGAGGTGACCCTGTGTGTGTGATGAGTAATTGACATATGTTTTAGGAAAGTCGAGTTTGGTTTGTGTTGTTTGGACCATGTCGTTGCACGGTGCAATCGGTTTCGGTCGGAC
Source organism: Dendrocalamus latiflorus (assembly GCA_017311315.1). Classification (NCBI taxonomy): domain Eukaryota; kingdom Viridiplantae; phylum Streptophyta; class Magnoliopsida; order Poales; family Poaceae; genus Dendrocalamus; species Dendrocalamus latiflorus. The sequence continues at coordinate 28,611,034 of CM029638.1, forward strand.
TTGGTCGAAGTGCTTAGGATGATTATTCTGTTGATTCGACAGGTTTGGGCGTTTTCGTGTTTAAGATTTTTCTAATGCTAATGGTAATTACATGTGTCGAGCAGTGCTATGTGATGTGTTTCTTGTCTGTGATGACTGTAGGACATCGAGGCGGAGTCGTGGCGAGGCACGGGATGACCGGACTAGGCGCAGGTGGTGCTGAGGTCGGAGCGGTCGGGATGTGCCGAAGACGGCGAGGACTCGAGGTGGTTGCGAGGCTTGGACGGCACGGAATGAGGAAGCTTCCCGGAAGTGTAGGAGGGGCATTTCGGTAAAAGCGCAAAGCTGCATGAGGAAGTGGATTTGGTTTTTGGTTTAGCGGGTAAAGCGAGTGAGAAACCTGTTAAGCAAATACTATAAATAGGAGAGGTGTCTCCTGGTGCATGCATGTCTTGGGAGAGGAGTTGATGGCTTTTGAGAGGTTGTTAGGGCTTTAGAAGTTTGTTTGTGCTTGTCTCCTTGGAGTAGTTGAGGAGTAGGTGAGAGCAGGAGAGGGGGTTCTAGTTGTTGCCCATGTCTTCTGCGTGAGCTCTGCTCCTCTCTTGAGTGCTCTTTCTCAGGTTGTGTGAGAAGTGATGGCTTGAGTTAATGTAGCAAAACTCTGTATAATCATTCGTCTCTATGAGTCTTTATATGAGAAATCTTTTGTTGAGGGTGTTTATTTGTGATGTTTTGATTTATGGGCTTGAATTTCTCTGCTCTGCGTTCTTCCTTGTTCTTGTCTCTCTGAGTTGATTTTTGGGCATGAAGCAGCAGATTGTGTTTTCTATGAACTGGAAATAGCTTAAAGGTCACTTGACCAACCCATTCCAAAGAGCAAAAAATCAGATTCCATGGACAATCTGTTCTCTCAGACAAGTGCCTCACTTTCCTCTATTTTCCCAAAATCTAGGGTTTACTGTTCACAGTGAGCAGAGGAATCATGGTTTCTTGATTTTCCTGGTAAAAAGGTTATTTGGTTTTTGTAGAGAGGTGATCTTCTGTTGTGTTGAAAGGCTCTAGCTCAAAGGATTCATGAAGTTCAAGAAAATTGGATTTAGTTTCTCCTCGGTTCTCTTTTTGACAAAATCTAGATCTTCTGGTTCCAACTGATTTGTACTTGGTTTTTCGTGTTCCTAAGATCTAGTTGCTATTTAGATCAAGTTCTCTCTCTTTTGGCCTGAAAAGATTAACTGAATTTCATCTTTTTCTCAGTTTGTGGGTGGTCTGCAATTTTACTGCTTGCTGTTTTTCATACTGCAGAGTTCTTGTTTTCGGGCAGCAGCTATAGTCTAGCTCGTTGGTTTTGAGAGCTCTTTTCGGTTTGCTGAGCAGTATTTCTTTGATACCATTTTAACCGGTTTCTTCACCTTAGTCAGACCGGCTGCTTCATCACAATCTGTCCGGTTATCAAATGGAGGTCAAACCGGCAGTAATTTTTGTGCAGTTAGGCTGACTTTTATTTCTCAGTCAATCCGTCATACCTTCTATGGTCAGACAGCCATTTTCTCTATGGTTGGGTTATTGCACTCTGAACTGTTACTTGCTCTGTTGATTTCTTTGTTCAGTCTTTAGTCAGATTTGTGTTTTTCATCTTGAACCTTTTTATCTTCATTTTCTTTGCATTTCTTTTTCTTATTTGGTTTGTCAGCTCTATTTTACTTCACTTCTCTTGACGGTCTGGGTTTTGGCTCTCCTGTTTCTAGTGAGCACAATTCCTCTTTCTTTGTAGCTTTCATAGCTATTGGAGAAAGAATTCTTTAGTGGATACTTTGGGGGCAATTATTGAACACACCATTCACCCCCCTCTGTTGCCATTTCTGTCATTCAATTGGTATCAGAGCCGGTTAGCTCTTCCTCGTAGATCTTAACCGGTCTCTAGAGCCATGGCTACAGACAAGTATTCCACCAAGCCCCGATCTTCGATGGGATCGACTATCCCTTCTGGAAGAGTCGGATGGAGACCTACATCCAGGCTCAGGGCTATGCCATCTGGCGAAAGGTCAAGACCCGGTATGTTGTTCTTGCCGATGAGAACATCAATGCCGGAAACATAGCTGATGTTGAGGTGAATGCTAAGGCGAGGAACATCATAATTTAGGGTCTGAGCAGAAGCGAGTTCGATCACATCTCTCATCTCACGTCGGCTTTCGACATCTGGGTGACCCTCGACGCATACCATGAGGGCACCACCCAGATTAAGATAGTACGACAGGACCAGTTCAAGCGGAATTACAACAAGTTTGAAATGCTCGCTGGTGAGTCCTTGGATGAGTGTTTTTCGAGATTTCACAAAATTCTGAGCAACCTTCGAGCGAGCGGTCTCACATACCCCGACTCGGACAATGCTCGTCAGATGCTTTCTACTGTTGACTTGCACGTTTGGGAGATGAAGGTGACTACAATTAAAGACATGACCGATCTGTCAACCTTGACTCTTGACACGTTGTACTCACACCTCAAGACTCACGAGATTGACAGTCTCTCATAGGTTGAAGTCGCAGTCGATGGCCTTAGTCACCGATCCCAACTCTGCTTTTGGATCTTTTGACATTGCTCCTGGATTCTCTCTCGCTGCTCCGTGTGAAATTGCCGATGATAGAGCAGCTTCCAGAAAACCAACTCGCTCTCTTAGCCAGAAAGTTTCCCCACGCGTACAAGAGAGTGAGGGATCAAAAGAGGAGTGGCCCGATAATTTGCTTCGAGTGTGGTGGCCCCAACCACATTCGGGCGAATTGCCCCAATCTGGAGAAGAGCAAGGGTGACTACGGCGGTGTGAGCAAGAACGACTACATCGACAAGAACTGCAACAAGAAGCCCCCAGCTCATGCCCAAGGCAAGAAGAAGTTCCGCAACCTTGGCAAAGCCAAGAAGCTCTTCCACCGCGTCCTCACCGCCTTCGATGACCTCGACCTCAGCGAGGTGGAGGGATGGAGTGACGACGATGGGACGGGCGATCAATAACCCAAGGATGGCGATGACTTCTCCGGGATGTGCTTCATGGCCCTTGAGGGCGAGATCAGTGACAGCGAGCTCTATTCCGACTCCGATGATGCATACCCCTCTTACGACCAGCTTAATGATGCTTTTCTTAAGCTAGGAAAATTCCATGCTAGATCTAGAGTTAGGTGTAGAGAGTTGGAGAAGGAAGTAGATAGATTGTCACGGGAGCTTACTTCACTTATATCTGCTCCCTCCCGTGACGAATGTGATACATGCTCTGCTTTGCTTGGTGACATAGAGAAATTAAGGACCTCTCATGATAGTCTATCTTCTGAGCTTGACATGATTAAGGTGGAGAATTTAGTCTTCTTGCTGAGCTAGAGATGAGTAGGGTAGCCGCTCTTTCATCCATTGTTGTTGAGACTACTTCTTGCACCTCATGTGAGGATAAGGACAATGCGTTTAGAGGTCTTTATACCATGATTATTGATCTACCCGAGACTTGTGAAAGTTGTAATAATTTGAAGATGAACCTAAAAAGGGCAGATCATAAAATTGCTGAATTACAAGCTTTTTTGTTAGAGCCCATAGCTTCATGTGTGAATTGTTCCAAACTGACTGCAGAGCTTGAATCTGTGTCTAAACAGTTTCAAGAGTTGATTGATCAAAACAACAAGTTATCTCAATATGCTTCTAAGGATCCTGTTAGCTCATCATGCAAAAATTGTGATAAACTAAAATCTGGCTTGATTGCATTAGAAGAAAAATGTGTGAAGCTAACTAAGAATTTACCAGAGAAGCCACAATCTTGCTGTGATGTGTGTGCTGGTGTGGGGGAGAAGCTCAAGGGTAAGGTGGAGACGCTTAGCAACGTGAACCAAATGGCTAGCAGTAGGACTGTCCCTTCTGAGTCGGCTGTGCGTGCACAAGCCATTCACTCTTCTGCTACTGGTTCTTCTTTTAGTCCCTTACCTTCTGCTGTCTCTTCTTCCCCTGCTCTTCTTGCACCTCTCTCTTTCGGGAGTGTCAGTACCTTATGAACACTCTTGAGAGGTTTGTAGGAGGCAAGAAGCAGCTAAATCTTATTCTAGACTAGTCCAAGATTTGCAAATTCAATCAAGGTCTAGGATATGATTTTCTGGAGGATGTTAGGAAGCATCCACCTGCCGTGCTCAGACCCATAGCCGCAGGTGTGATCGAGGTCAAGCCTAGAACCGAGAAAGTCCAATTCAAATCAGCGGGCTTTGTCCAAGGGATTTTTGACAGCAAGGTGATTCCACCTGTTGCTTCGGCCTCTCAGAAGGCGAAGCCTCATCGTGCTACTTCTACTTCTCAGAAGGTGAAGTATCATTGCACCTTCTGTCAGAAGGATGGACACTTGGTCGAGCGATGCTTCAGGCGCGCCAAGATTGCGCGTAGGGACCGTGTTGAGGCTTTTAGGCGTATTCAGGGTTAGCCCCAGACCTTGAGTGCACCTAAGACCAACATGAGGTCTTGGTTTGGGGTTGGGCAGCATCGAGGACTTGGTTTTTCTGAGTTTTCTGGTTTTCGCCCTCGTACTGCCCCTGGTCATGACTTCCGCTGTTCTGAGGGTAGATCTCGCTTCCCCCATCGAGATGGCTACCCGCGGCGTGATCAGCGTGTTGTTGGTACTCCTACTCGCTCTCCCTTAGCAGTCGGACCCAACAACAGCTTCAGGTCTGCTCGTGGACCTTCTGACTTGTTGAGCTACAGAGAGCGTAGGGTAGCTAGAGATTAGTCGTGTGTAGCTACTTCTTCTACTGCGTGTGACTCAGTATTGGGTGCCAAAATCTATGTTGATTTATCCCAGTACTAAGCCTTTACTCTCTGTTTGACTCAGGTTCGCCGGGCTAGGAAGGGAGAGGTTTGGCTCGTGGACTCCGGTTGTTCTCGCCATATGACCGGAGATTCTCGTTGGTTCTCTTCCTTAGCCCGAGCTCCAGGTGATGAGACTATCACCTTTGGAGACGCTTCGTCTGGGCGCGTCATCGCCAAAGGTACAGTGCGCGTTAATAATTCATTTATTTTAAAAGATGTTGCCTTAGTGAGTAGGCTGCAGTATAATTTGCTTTCAATCTCTCAGCTTACCGATGACGGTTATGAGGTGAGCTTTAAGAAAAACAATTGCAAAATTCTTGATTCTTCGTGTAGTCTGGTTTGTGGGATTTCTCCTTACGGGAGGATCTTTCGTGCTGATTTTGTTGAGTCTTCTGGTGATCCTCTCTGGTGTTTAGTTGCTTCTGAGTCCCGTGACCTTACTTTCTAGCATAGGAGACTTGGTCATATCGGATTTGACCATTTGACCCGAGTTAGCGATCACGATCTCATTCGTGGTCTGCCAAAACTCAAGATGGTCAAAGATCTTGTTTGCACTCCATGCCGGCACGACAAGATGGTTGCCGCTTCTCACCCTCCGGTCACAGTGACTATGACCGATGCACCGAGACAGCTGCTCCACATGGACACAGTTGGACCAGCTCGAGTGCAGTCAGTAGGAGGGAAGTGGTATGTTCTTGTCGTGGTCGATGACTTCTCGAGGTATTCTTGGGTGTTTTTCTTAGCCTCGAAGGATGAGATGTTTACACATTTTCGGGGTTTGTTTAGTAGGCTTTCTGTTGAGATCCCGGGTGCCTTACGAGCGATCCGTAGTGACAATGGCACTGAGTTCAAAAATTCCAACTTTGAGAAGTTTTGTGATGAGACAGGTGTAGAGCACCAGTTCTCTTCTCCTCACGTCCTACAGCAAAATGGCGTCATGGAGAGGAAGAACCATACCTTGGTCGAGATGGCCAGGACGATGCTTGATGAGTATTCTACGCTAGGAAGTTTTGGGCTGAGGCTATAGCGACCACGTGCCATGTTTCGAACATAGTTTTTCTGAGGGCACATTTGCATCGCACTTCTTATGAGTTGAGATACGGGCGAAAGCCTAGTGTCTCGCAATTTTGTGTGTTTGGTTGCAAGTACTTCATTCTGAAGTCTGGGAACCTAGATAAGTTCGAGTCACGTTCTTGTGATGGGATCTTTCTGGGTTATTCGACTTCTTCGCGGGCTTATAGGGTCTGGAACTGCGAGTCTAGCAAAATGGTAGAGACCTGTGAGGTGACCTTCGATGAGGCCAGTCCGGGGACTAGGCCTGATATGTCAGGTTCTTTAGAGCAGTCCGAGGCCATCTTTGTGGATGATGCGGAGGATGGAGATGAGGGTTGTCTACCCGATCCAGTTCCTCATCCTTCCCTTGAGGTGCCTTCTTCCATTGCACCTCCAGGTGATCAGCCCATGCCTTCTGTTTCCTCTGGAGCTAGTGGCTCTGTTCCCACCTCGTCAGCTCATGAGGTAGAGGCCACTTCTTTATCTCATCCAGGACCTCCCCAACATATCCAGAAAGACCATCCTTCCGAGTAGATGATTGGAGATCTTTTTGAGCGCGTCGCTCGCTCAAAGTCTTGCATGTCACATTTATGTCTCCATTCTGCTTTTGTTGCCACCTTTGAGCCCAAAGATGTTAGTCATGCTCTTTCTGATGAGTCTTGGGTCAATGCCATACATGAGGAGTTGGAAAATTTCAAGAGAAACAAGGTTTGGTCACTTGTTGAGCCCCCTCGAGGTCACAATGTCATTGGGACTAAGTGGGTGTTCAAGAACAAGCAGAGTGAGGATGGGGTGGTTATTCGAAACAAGGCTAGACTGGTAGCTCAGGGCTTCTCCCAAGTTGAGGGTCTAGATTTTGAGGAGACTTTTGCCCCTGTAGCTAGACTTGAGGCCATTAGAATCCTGCTTGCTTTCACAGCTTCTAAGGGTTTCAAGCTTTACCAGATGGATGTCAAGAGTGCCTTCATCAATGGTTTCATTGAGGAAGAGGTCTATATGAGACAGCCTCCAGGTTTCGAGAATCCCAAATACTCAAACCATGTCTACAAGCTTTCCAAAGCCTTGTATGGACTTAAGCAGGCCCCTAGAGCTTGGTATGAGAGGCTTAAGTCCTGTCTATTGAGTCATGGTTTTGAGATGGGTAAGGTAGATAAGACCTTGTTCATTCGTAGGCATGGCACTAATCTTCTGCTCGTCCAAATGTATGTGGATGACATCATCTTTGGCGGCTCTTCTCATGCTCTTGTTTCACGGTTCTCGGATGTCATGAGCATCGAGTTTGAGATGAGCATGATGGGTGAGTTGACCTTCTTCCTTGGCTTCCAGATCAAGAAGACTTGGGAGGGTACTTTCTTGCATCAAGGCAAGTACACTCGTGACCTCTTGAGACGCTTTGACATGAGTGATGGTAAGCCCGTGTCAACTCCCATGGCATCCTCAGCTTCACTTGACCCAGATGAGGATGGCGAGCCAGTTGATCAGAAGGAGTATCGTAGCACGATTGGCTCCCTCTTGTACCTCACTGCCTCGAGACCGGACATACACTTCTTCGTGTGTCTGTGTGCTCGATTTCAGGCTTCACCTCGCATATCTCACCACCAGGCGGTGAAGCGCATCCTTCGGTACCTTCGAGCTACCATTGACTATGATATCTGGTACTCTTCCTCATCCTGTCTTTCCCTCAGAGCCTACTCGGACGTAGACTTTGCTGGCTGTAGAATAGATAGGAAGAGCACTTCTGGCACCTGCCAATTCATCGGCACTTCTCTTCTGTCTTGGTCTTCTAGGAAGCAGTCCGGTGTTGCACAGTCCACCGCAGAGGCCGAGTATGTTGCTGCCGCCAGTTGCTACAGCCAGGTGCTTTGGATGGTTTCGACCTTGCGGGACTTTGGGTTAGCCATAGATAGTGTTCCACTCTTTTGTGATAACATTTCTGCTATTAACATTGCTAAAAACCCAGTGCAGCACTCTCGGACCAAGCATATTGATATCCGATATCACTTCCTTCGAGACCATGTGGAGAAGGGTGACATAGTACTCCAGTTTGTGGAGAGTGACCACCAGTTGGCTGATATCTTTACCAAGCCTTTGGATAGCTTTAGGTTTTCAGCTTTGCAGGGAGAGCTTGGGGTGGTGTGTCCTTATGGGCTGTTGTGAGGGGGAGCTTTGTGCTTCATGCTTTATCATGTTTATTATGCTCTTACTCCTTTCTATCGCATTGCATTTGGGTGCATTTGGGATAGTCCTTCTAGGATAGGTTAGAGTGGTTGTCTTGCCGAGTTGTTTAGACTTCTTTCTCTCATCTTATGATTCTAAGATGCTGCTTATTAGCTGATTCTCTTCTCACTAGGTTGAGCTCACTCACTTCTTATAGGTTCTAGCGAGGGTTGGGCCACCCTCGGGTAGACGGGGTACGTGTTTGCTCCTTAGTGTGTTAGATGATCAGCTGATAGTCCTAGAGTCATATGCGGTAGATGAGACAGTCTGAGCCATAGTATCCTCTATATCTTGTCTATGCTTTAAGGACTGCCTCTTCTGTTTTTCTTCCCAGCCTCTCGTATCTATCGCTTTGGTTCAGGGGGAGTTCATTTGGGAGCTTCTAGATCTGAAAATTGTCATAACTCAACTTGAACTGAAGTTGCATCACATGTTGAGGGGGGAGCTGGATTTTCTTGCATTTCAGCATTCAGCATTGTAATATACCCTCATGGAGCCTTGATTATTATCCGTTTATGACATGCTTAGAATCATTACACCTTGCCATGATCTACGCTTACTTGCTAGACTTATCATGACTTTATATGTGTAGTTTAGTCTTTGCCATGATAGGTTGTTCAAAATGCTCATCTTGAATTAAAACTTGTCATGTTAGCTTTTGAGACTAGTCTATTTTGAGTTATCTTCTTATGATTCATGCCATGTCAAATAGGCTGAGTTGAGTCTTGAATCCTTATTGAGCTTTAGATTGAGCTATACTAGTTTCTTGATGAGCCATGGTTAGTACAACCTTTTAAGAAAGCAAAAAGATCTCTTTTGTGCAAAAAAACTGATCTCACCAATTCTTTCTCATGAGACTGCTTGCCATTGCACTAGGCATGAACTCAGGGAGAGTTTTGGTTGACCTAGATCATTTCCTTAAGTTTCTAGCTTGGAGTGGTCGCATAAGGCTTGAGACCTAGCACATGACTATAATTTTTGGTTGGAAACATCCATGAGCTTCAAAAGAAAACATGTTAATTGTGCTCAATTTGCTTAACTACAAAAAGAATCACGTACTTCAACAAATGTCTCATTCTTGAACTTGTAGCACTCTAAATTGACTCAATACTAGCTTCTTCGTTCCACTTAGATTATTGACATGGCCTGCATCATCTTCCGATACCTTTCGCTAGACTATAATCATGGTTGACTTGACATGCTAAACAATTTGACTAATTTTCAGATTATGACTTATTTGGTTGACTTGTCTATACATGTTTAGTCATGATCTAGATAGCATTTTTATGTGTTATGGCTTGGTGTAATACTCAAATGGTCATTTTGGATTATCTTCATGGCTCTAAATGCTTAAAATAAACAACCTTTAGCCATTTCATCCAACACCATGCTTTATTCTCTCTTTTGAATTCTTGATGATTTTATTGCCAAAAGGGGGAGAATAGCGGAGAAAAAGCCATTTGCGAACTTTCTGAGGATTTAGAGAACAATTTACTCTTTCTGTTTTTGCTCCTTGTCGACATGGTCATAAGCTTCTTTAATCTTCTTCTAGACCATGTTTGACTCTCTTTCATTTTCAAACAAACTCAACTTTACGCTTTTTCTGGGTTTGTCAATATACTCATCAAGGGGGAGATTGACAGACCATGTGGAGGTGACCCTGTGTGTGTGATGAGTAATTGACATCTGTTTTAGGAAAGTCGAGTTTGGTTTGTGTGGTTTGGACCATGTCGTTGCACGGTGCAATCGGTTTCGGTTGGACTTGGTCGAAGTGCTTAGGATGATTATTCTGTTGATTCGATAGGTTTGGGCGTTTTCGTGTTTAAGATTTTTCTAATGCTAATGGTGATTACATGTGTCGAGCGGTGCTATGTGATGTGTTTCAGATTCCATGGACAATCTTTTCTCTCAGACAAGTGCCTCACTTTCCTCTGTTTTCCCAAAATCTAGGGTTTACTATTCACAGTGAGCAGAGGAATCATGGTTTCTTGATTTTCCTGGTAAAAAGGTGATTTGGTTTTTGTGTTTTTGTTGAGAGGTGATCTTCTGTTGTGTTGAAAGGCTCTAGCTCAAAGGATTCATGAAGTTCAAGAAAATTGGATTTAGTTTCTCCTCGGTTCTCTTTTTGACAAAATCTAGATCTTCTGGTTCCAACTGATTTGTACTTGGTTTTTCCTGTTCCTAAGATCTAGTTGCTATTTAGATCAAGTTCTCTCTCTTTTGGCCTGAAAAGATTAACTAAATTTCATCTTTTTCTCAGTTTGTGGGTGGTCTGCAATTTTACTGCTTGCTATTTTTCAAACTGCAGAGTTCTTGTTTTCGGGCAACAGCTACAGTCTACATTTTCAGCAGTTCTTTTCGGTCTGTGGGCAAATTAGCTCAAGGCAGCACTGTTGTGCAGTTTACAGCCGAAAATATGCAGTCCAAATCTTCAATATGTGCACTCGTCTGCAGCAACTCCAGCTCTCGGCACTAAACTCTGTTTTCAGTTTTTAGTCCCCAAACATTTCAGCCGAACTGCACCCTTCATTTTCAGTTTGCAGCATGCTCTCTCGGCTGCAGGTTCAGTTTGTCTGCATTTCTTCTTTTCGGCTGTCACTCAAGGTTCTTTGTCTTCGACCTGTGAACAGCAACAAAGAAATCATCATCCTCCCTGTTTGCTTGTCATGCATTCCCGGAAAACAAAAGGGTTAGGGCTGCTACTAGTGAGTTTACTAACTTTGCTTCTATTTGGTGGAGTGAATATTGTAAGAAAAATCTTTTAACCATTCCACGAACTTGGGATGCATTAAAAAGAATGGTGCGAGATAGATTTGTTCCTTCATATTATGCACATGATTTGTTACATAAGTTGCAACAATTGAGGCAAGGTAGTAAAAGCGTAGAGGAATATTTTCAAGATTTGCAAACAGGAATGCTCCGTTGTGACTTAGAGGAAACTGAGGAAGCTACTATGGCTAGGTTTATGGGTGGTTTGGATCGTGAAATTCTGGACATTTTAGCTTACAAGGAATATAATTCTATCACTTGTTTATTTCATCTTGCTTGGAAAGCTGAAAGAGAAGTACAAGGACGACACGCGAGCACTAGGACTAAAGTTTCTGCAGGTCATGGTAACATTTGGTCTCAACGTGCATCTGCTGCACCATCAAGCCAACCTTCTTCACTTTCTTTCTCCAACAGCAAGCCACAGTTTTCATCGTCAAATTCAGCATCTCGGGTATCCGAAGCAACAACGGGGTCAGCCCAAGCACATGCAAAGAGATCTTCATCTGTTGCATCTATGGGACGAACGAGGGATGTCCAATGTCATCAATGCAAGGGGTATGGCCATATGCGGAGTGAATGCCCTAGCAAGCATGTTTTGATTGGATGACCTCGTTTGGCGTATTTTGCTATGTCAAAATGCCATTTAGCTTGAAGAATGTTGGTCTGACTTTTCATTGTTTGATGCAATTGACCTTTATACATCAAAAGAGCCAAAATTTAGAAGCATATGTTGATGATTTGGTCCTAAAAGTGTCAAATGGCTTAATTACATTTCAGACCTGCAGGAGACCTTTGATAATCTAAGAAAACATCTCTTGAAGCTCAACTCTAAGAAGTGTGTGTTTAGAGTCTCCTCATGAAAATTGCTTGGATTCCTTGTTTTGGCAAGAGGCATTGAAGCAAATCCTGAGAAGATCAAGACCATTGAATAGATGCATCCTCTGATCATGAAGAAAGAAGTCTAGAAACTTACTGGTGCATGGTGGCTCTAAGTCGTTTCATTGCACGTCTAGGAGAAAAATGCTTTCCATTCTTTAAGCTTCTAAGAAAATGTGAGGGTTTCGAGCAGTCGAAAGAGGCCAATGATGCTTTCGAGGATATCAAGAGATATCTTACGCGTGCTCTCATCCTAGTGTCTTCGAATTAGGTGAGACCCTCTTAGTGTACCTATCTGCCACGCCACAGCAGTATGTGCTGTACTGGTGGCAGAATGTGAGGGCGTTCAACAACCAATATACTATGTAAGTGAGGTTTAGATGGTCCTAAGGAGCGCTACTCTCAGATCCAAAAACTTCTCTGTGCCCTCCCCATGTCTTCAAGGAAGTTAAGGCATTATTTTTAGGCATACAAGATAATTGTGTCGTCTGAGTTTTTTTTAGGAGAGATCCTCTAAAATAAGAAAACAGTGGGGCGTATGACAAAATGGTTGGTGGAACTTGAGGAGTTCGACCTTCATTTCATGTCCCGAACGACCATTAAATCTCAGATCTTGGTAGACTTTATGTAACATCCTGATAAATGTAAATATTAAATTGTGAAGTTTTTGGGTTATTTTATTTGCTTTTTATTTTAATTTGGAGTTTCTGGTGTTGTCTCGAAAATTATGATGGAAGTTCCAAAAGCTAAAGAGGAAACAAACATGTTTAAATATAGAAAATTTAAAAATTTAAATAAGAATCTGAAAAGATGATCCAGAAAGGAATGGAGGAAATTTCGGTTTAAACATAAAGCCCTCATTTTAAATAACGACATAAATAACAAGGAAAGCAAATAAATTAAGTACCAACAATAGTTGAAAATATTTTTGTTAAGTCCAGAATGTCATCAGGAACTTCTGTGAATTTTCCTGAAATTTTGGGAAGTAATTTCATATTTTTCTGAGGTTTATTCCATTAATTGCGCATTTCTGAAAATCTTTGAAAATAAAAATGAAAATCCTTCCCTCCTTCCCCTCTCGGGCCGACACTTGGCCGGTCCCGATGCGCGACACCACGCCGCCGCACCCATCCACGGCCCAGGCCGCTCGCGCTGCTCCGCCTCTGCCGCGTGGGCCCGCGCCCCGACCGCGCCTCTCCTCCCGCTGCCGCGTGGCCGCGCGGACGCCCGCGTGCGCAGCGCACCCGCTCCCTCTGCGCCGTGGCCCCGCTCCCTCGCGCGAGACATCTCTCTGGCCGGTGGACCCACCGCGCTCGCGCTCTTCTCTTTCTTCCTCCTCGGCCTTTCTTCTCCACGCGGCCGCCCCCCTCGCGCCCACCTTCCTCCCGCGTCTCCACAGCCAATCCCTCCCCTCTCTCTCTCATACCTCGCGGGCAAATTCAAAGCACCCCCTGTGCTCTCTCTCCCGCGAGATCTCGGCAAGATTTGGTTCTTCCCCCCTCCTCCAGCGGCAACAGAGCGGCGGCCTCCGCCACCTCGCCACGCGTCTCCCTCTCCCGGCTATAAAAGCCCTGCCTGGGAGCCGAAATCGCGTCGCAGCACTCCCCTCTTCCCTCCCCCGCAAGTAATTGAATTGTAGCACTCTCAATCCCCGCCGGCGACGCCTTCTTCCTCACGACCGGCAACCGAGCCGCCGCCGATTCCGGCCGCCCCGAAGCCAACCCAAGCTCCTGGAGCTTTGCGGGAGCGCGATGAATCTAACGCCGGTCTCCCCCGCACCTCCCGAAGCCCACAGCCCGCTGTCGCCGGAGCTCCCACTTGGACCGCCGCCGTCGCACGCCGCCAGCCTTCTCCGGCCACCGTCGTCCCCGGCCGCCTACACCAGAAGCTTCGCCATCACGCCAAGGTTATATTCTACGCAACCCCCGAGCCTTCCCGACAACCCTCGCCGCCGGCCACCGCCATCTCCGACATTCCTCTGCCCGGCTCCCTCCCGAAGCTGCTTCAAAGGGAATTATTACCCTTATAGGGTAAGCATCGCTCGGTCGTCCGAGTGGCTTTCAGCGCTATCCTTCCCTCCCCCTCGCTCCCGCGGCGCGCGTTCGAGCCCTGCTCCGCGCGTAGCGGTCGAGCATTTCGTTTTATTTTCCGCGCTGGCAGCTGGGCCCCGCTGGTCAGCGACCGCCCGCCGCAGGCCGGCTGACATCCGGGTTCCACCCGTCAGTGACCGAGCACGCTGACACACGGGCCCCACTGGCCATAGAGACAAGGAAAGTAGTAAAAGAAAAGAATAAAAATTTAAAATATGACATATGGGACCCACATGTCAGAGATTTCATATTTTCCAGAATTAATTCAAACTGAGAACTTCAAATAATCATAACTTATTCATTTTAACTCCAAATTGGATGAGACAGATTTCTAAATTCATCTAAAATCAAGATCTATCCAATGGAACTGAAATCATAATTTTTAGAGTTCATTTGAATTTCTGGCGATATTTTGAGTGATTGGTTGCTTTTCTTTTATTTGGGTAGTTCGCACGATTAAATAGCATACGAAGCACAAGAAGAGGAGATCGAGGCAGCGACACTAAAAGCACCAGAGAATCCGGATCCCGACCACTGTGACCAAGGCGAGTCAATACGTACCTTGATCATGTTGATCCTATGTTTTCTGCAAATTACTTTGTTTTTAAATTATCAAATTGCATGCTGTTAATTTATATGCAAATACATGCTTATTTTAATATTCTAGTTATATGCCCATTGTTTACCTTGAATAATATTACCCCTCCGTTGAAATATTTGAGTGCGTGAACCTTGTCGCCCTAGCAAAATATAATAATAACATTTCAAAAATAAGTCCTTAATTATATGCCATGCTTAGCATTGATTAGGAACCCGGGGCAAGAAATTGTCCCAAGCATCATTTTTAATCATGAGAAATTGATTTGGGCAGTCATGGTGGGAATGACTGATATTTGTTGGTATGATTACTTTATGTTCCCAAAAACCCCAACATGCTTAAATATCTGGGCGGATGGTTCGGGGGTGTGGTGCAGAGGTGCACGGAAGTGGGATTCGTGGTAGAACCGCCCAGATACCAATAAGGACAGAATCTTGTCATGTCAACCCGTGTAAAACAGTACAACCACAAGTCTGTAAAGTATAGCTTGGCTCAGTAGATGTACCGGACCCTGAAAGTCATCCTTCCAGGAGAGGTGAGTGGAGTAGTGCAAGCGGCTGTCTAAGAAACGGCTTGAATGGGACACCCGGTGAGGGGTGAAGTTCTGCTGTGGCGGGCTAGCAGGGGCGTGGCCAGCTGCTAGACGTTCAGAAGGAGAACATCCCGCACAACGTATGGGACCCACCGCAAGTGGGAGTGCCCCATAGGGTGAAATGATGGGAGGGGCGAGGTACTTTGAAAAGTCACTGTGATGGTCTGCTCAACCACATGGCTAAGGAATCGTGTGGGGCAACGAGTTGATTGTCTCTTGTGGTGAAAGTGTACAAACTCTGCAGAGTCAAAACTATTCGAATAGCCGTGCCCACGATCATGGGCGGACATGGGAACTTAACTAGATATAGTTCTATTTCAAAATGTTTTATGAATGGGAATGGAAAAGTGAAGGGCGAAGGAAAGCCCTGATTTGAATTGTCCTGGGTGTCGTCCCAGTGGTAAGATAAGCGGCTATAACGCTGAAAGATGTTATACGGTGTGATACCATATGTATGGTAAATCATGTTAATATTCCTTGAACATTATGATTTGTTCCAAAGCTGCTAAGTCTTAGGAAATTTTATGTAATATATTTCAAATAGTGGCATTACTACTCTTACAAACTAAAATATGGGTGAAATAAACAGGGTTGTGAGAAAAGGAGGTAGATGTTTTAGTATGCACTTAAAAGTATTGGTGGATTCAGGTCGATCATGAATAGGAAATAATAGGGTGGGTTCTGGGAGAGATAAATTAGCCGGGTCCAGTGGATTAAATAGGCTAGATAAATAATCTAGTTGAATTTTCAGGAATTTAGAGGAATAATACAAATATTGGATTTTAGTTCTTGATTAGTGATAATCTTGGTGGATATATGATTTAAATGATTTTGGAGTATTAGGAAGTGTAAAGGCATTGGTTGGATTACAACACTGAGATTTAATATAAATCCTTAGAAGATGTTGACCATATTGGGATTATTAGGATTGGAACAATCTCCAGATGGATGACTTGATTATTGGGAATTTGGAGGTATGATAACAATTCTTGGAGTATAAGCTTGATCAATGATATTCTTGGTGGATATATACTAGTGAATCATAGACTTGATCAATGATATTCTTGGTGGATATATACTAGTGAATCGTAGACTTGATCAATGATATTCTTGGTGGAGGTATACTAGTGAATTAGTTGGAGATAGATAATGGAAAATAAAGTTGATTATTGGAAGATCAAATGATGGTTTTGGATCAATAACAAAAGGATTGAATTATTAGAAAGTCCTGATACAAATGATGTCGGTGGATTTAAAAGTAATTATGTTAGAGGATCAATAGAATTCAGAAATGAAGAGTTGATAAATAGTTATTACAGGACTGGATTATTAGTAATTCAAAATACAAAGTATGATCGGTGGATTAAATAAATGATGACACTTGCTGTTTGGAGTCTTAGACAGCAGTCAATAAAGAAAGTACATTTTGGTGGATTAGGTCAATTTTGGCAATTGTAGAATGGAGTTGGGTAGTAACTATAGCACTTTGATTAAATATGAGTAATAATGCTGCTAAAAGCGATTTTTGGCAAATAAAATAACCCGAGCCTCTCCTTTGTTAAGCCCTGCATACTATTTATTTGCATTCTGTGTATTGGCTCGCGGAGCACGGGGTCGGAGTGCTCACGCTCGCTTTGCGACAAAAATTCAGAATCAAGAATCACATCACCGCGCCTCAAGCAACAAGACTGGACAAGCTGGCAGAAAAGATGAAGATGTAAAGGGCTAGGTCGCGAACCTCCAGTTGGCTGCCTGTGGGCATGTCCTGAAGGTCCCACCTGTGTGCTTCGTTCTTCCGCTGCTGCAACTTATTGAATTCGGCCTAATCGGCCCATGAGTAAGTCTACTATTATATTTACATTTTCGCATGATATGTACTTTGATATTCAGAACTGTAACTGTGTGCACTATCTACTGATCCAGGGAATAGTGTAGTTAAACACAGTAGATTCCAGATTATAAAATCTGGGTCTGACACTTTATCACCAAATAGATAAATTTTGAACCTGTTTAGGATCCCCAATAATATGGTTCCCATGAGCAGTGGACTTTATCACCAAGTGGCTCAGGGGCTGGGGTGGTCCTAGAATCTCCCACAGGAGAGACCTTAAAGTAAGTCATCCAATTACTCTTTCTAGCTACTAACAATGTGGCTAAGTATGAAGGTTTGTTGGCTGGCATATGAGCCACTAAAGTGCTTGAGATTCATTAACTACTCATAAGAGGACACTCTCAACTAGTCCTGAATCAGGTCAGAAAAGAGTATCGATTCTCGAGTATGTTCATGTCTTACTACTTGTTGGAAGTATGGAAGCTTGAAAAGCACTTTTCTGGTTTCAATTTATAGTATGTCCCTTGAAAAGATAAATTTCTCGCAAACCAGTTAGCTCGGATAGCTTCCTCTTGATCGCAAGTACCGTTGGGGGCTTTCTTAGAGCAACTCTAGAAGCCGTCTCTAGTCGAAGCACTAGAGACAACTCCTAATGAGACATGTTGTAGGGGTGGCCCCCACCTAAGCCCAGCAGGCCTGTTGAAAGGCTGTAAGGCCCAAAATGGGCATGTGTAATGACATAAATACCCTTGAGAGGAATACTCAGATGTAAGGGCAATATTGTAAAAGCACTCCCCATGAGAATATATATATATATATACGACACAGGTCATGGGGGAAACCGTAAGCATTGCTCACCTAACTCTCCACTACCATACCTTTCTCTCTGTTTGGTCTGTAACTACAACAGTTAGTGTCGTCCGTGGGGAGCGACAGGAGTAAGCCTCAAGATCCGAAGGATGGCACCAAAGAAAGCTTCGTTATCGGTAGCCAAGAAGATGGCAGGCGCGACGAAGTCTCGCGTCAACACCAGGGCTTCGGCTTCGGTGATCGCGGGCGTGGACGACGACGAAGGTGCGGCAGCCATGAACGTCGGCGTTCACAGCACGACGATCGACCCCGCCATCGCCACCACGACGGTCGACCCCGCCATCGCCTCCACGGTGGTCGACCCCGCTGCCGAGGCCACGACGGTCAACATCGGCGCCACCGACCGGGTGGTCGGGGAAGGTAGCGCCGGTGCCCATGCTGGCACGGTCGCCGTCCCTACACCCGATGCGGAAGCGCCAAGCGGTCCTGGCGGCAACGCTGACCTCGCCCCCGACCCCGAAGTCCACCGCGTCGGTGCATCGGGTGACAGCGTGGCCAGGTGCGCAGAGTGCCTCGACTGCGCCAACGGTGGAGAGCGCCCTACTGGCGGCCATTGGCACATTTCAGCGGGAGCTAACAGATCTCCGTGGAGCTGTGCGAGATATGCGGGAGGCTTGGCGCCGCCCCCACGTCCACGCCGGAACAGACGGGCAGCCGCGACGCCCCCACGTCCAGCCGCGTTCCGCTACGGCATGTGGATCCGGAGTCCCTCCTCTCGGCGGGCTTGCAGCGGGCGGCACGGTCGGAAGGATTCAAGTTTCCCAGGGCCATCGAGCCGTACAAGGGTGATACGGACCCTCGAGAGTTCGTGTGCGTGTACGAAACGCTATTGAAGCAGCAGGCGGGGACGATACGACAAAGGCAAAGGGACTCCCCCTCGCTCTACAAGGAGTGGCGCTCTCTTGGTTTTTCACCATAGGGCCAAACTCCATCTATGCGTGGGAGTAGATCCGCGACCGCCTATACAACAACTTCCAAGGGAACTATGTCGAGCGTGTAGACGTAGATCAGCTCTTCGCCGTTAAACAAAGACCTGCGGAGAAGCTTCGAGAGGACTTCAATCGCTTTGCGGAGGTCCGCTGCTAGGTCAAGGACGTTAATGAGACAACTGTCATCAACACAGCAGTACAGGGCCTCGTCCCGGGGCCGCTAGCCACGTACAACGCCCGCAAGCCAATCAAGACGGTCATGAAGCTCTTTGATAAGGTGGAGGAGTACGCGTGGGCGGAGGAAGACTCGCGGTGGCGTAACGGCGAGGATTCTGATTTCACCGCGGCAGAGGGGTCATCACGGAAAGGAAGCCCGCAAGCAGGGGAGGATGCCCCAAAGGGCAAACGCAAGCAAAGGTTCGCGAAGGACGCCCCCGAGCGCAGCAAGGCCGAGCATCATGAGAGCCCGCCAAGTGGTAAGCGCAAGCCCAGGCACAACCAGCGTAGACCTCTTAGGCCCCACCAGGTCCTCGGCATAGAGGACGCTCTCTGAGATTATGCTCCCGCCTTGGGTGGGAGGACCCGGGGGGAGGGGGCGTGGTAGGGGCTGTGGCGAAGGACCACACGTGGAGCAGGAAATCAGGGACTACAGCAGGTGGTGCGAAGTACATGGCTACGGCGACCACTTCATGCGGACATGCGCAGCAGTTGCGGCGCTGCGGCAGGCGACTGCCGGAGCTCGAGTCTTATCCGAACTGCTCCCCACCGTGGTCCATGTGCAGTGGCCGCAAGGAAGTCCGCAGCGAGTCAGGACCCCCGAGGGGGCTCAACCTCACATCATCAGCGTCATCTCCGGAGGTTCGTCGTCTCAGGCATCCCCGGCGCAGCCACCCCCGAAGATGGCGCACCGCGAGATCACATTCACGCCAGCCGACGCCCAAGGCGTCGAGTTCCCTCATCAAGACCCCTTGGTCATCCAAGCTGATATCGTAGGTTGCGATGTCAGGCGCGTCCTCGTGGACAGGGCAGCTCCGTGAACATCCTATTTGCGGAGACCCTCAACCGCATGGAGATCCCCTGGAGTCGCTTGGGACCATCGGAGACCCCGCTCCAAGGTTTTGGAGCCTAGCCGCTGAGGACACTAGGCCAGGTATGTCTCCGAGTTTCCTTTGGCCAGGGTGATAACGCCAGGAGCGAGGACGTTGCCTTCGACATCGTGGACATCACACATCCATACAATATCATACTAGGACGCCCTGTCATCAACTCCTTCGGGGGCAGTCCCACATCACGACTTCTTGTGTATGAAGCTTCCAGGCCCGCGAGGTATCATCACTATCTTTGGTGACCAGGACCTCGCCCGGCGCATAGAGACTGGCGCCGTGGGCCCGCACTGCCAGGTGCATGTTCTCACCAACAAGCCGAAGGCAGACACGCCCTCCGCTCCAGGGTGGACGCCTAAGCCTCGGCCGGAGGGCGGGGTCAAGAGGCTGCTCCTCCAAGCCGAGGGTCAATTCGTGTCCATTGGAGAGGGCCTCCCCCTAGAGGTGGAGCAAGATTTGCTCCGGGTTCTCTGGAGCAATGCGGATGTCTTCGCATGGTCCCCGGAGGATATCAAAGGCGTGGACCGTGCCCTCATCGAGCACAACCTGGCGATCCGTCCTGACGCTAAGCCGGTCAAATAGAGGCTTCGGCGCATGTCCATGGACCAGCAGCAAGCGGCTAAGATGGAGGTAGCGAAGCTTCTCCAGGCTGGGGTCATCCGCGAAGTCCAACACCCGGATTGGCTTGACAACCCGGTATTGGTGAAAAAGGCCAACGGTGCCTGGCGTATGTGCATCGATTTCACCGCCCTCAACAAGGCGTGCCCGAAGGATGATTACCCCTTGCTGCGCATAGATCAACTGGTCGACGCCACTGCGGGGTGTGAGCTCATGAGTTTCCTGGATGCATACTCCGGCTACCATCAGATCTATATGGCCAAGGATGACGAGGACAAGACCAACTTCATCACGCCGATTGGGACATACTGCTTCGTCAGGATGCCCTTCGGTTTGAAGAACGCGGGTGCAACCTTCACCCGCCTCATCGCGATAGCGCTAGCCATTCATCTCGGGAGGAACGTGGAGGCTTACGTCGATGACGTTGTTGTCTAAATTAGGCACCTCACCTCACACGGTCAGGACCTGCAGGAGACCTTTGATAACCTCAGGAAGGTAGGCATCAAGCTCAACCCGGACAAGTGAGTCTTCGGGGTGCAAGCGGGCAAGCTCCTGGGTTTCCTCGTATCTAGACGCGGAATCCAGGTGAATCCCGACAAAGTTGATACCATCCTGGCCATGGAACCACCCAAGACGACAAGGGAGGTCTAGAGGCTCGCTAGCTGCATGGCAGCATTGAGCCATTTCCTGTCAAGGGCAATGGAGCGGGGCTTGCCATTTTTCAAGACACTTCGCGGCTGCGACGGGTTTCGTTGGGATGGCGATTGCGCGAAGGCCTTCGACGACCTCAAGAGACATCTCGCTAGCCTCCCCACGTTGGCCGCCCTGACGCCAGAGGCTCCCCTCCTGCTTTACCTCGCCGCTTCCACGACAGCAGTCAGCGCCATCCTTGTCCTCGAGGAGGGCGCCCTGCAGCGGCCCCTCTACTTCGTCTCCGAGGCCCTGCAGGGCACCAAGACGTAGTACATGGAGCTCAAAAAGTTGGCATACGCGCTGGTCATGGCCTCGAGGAAGCTTCGACACTACTTCTTGGCCCACCCAATCACGGTACCATCCTCATTCTTCCTGGCGGAGATGTTGCACAACAAGGAGTCCACAAGGCGCATTAGCAAATGGGCGGCCGAGCTCGCGCCATTATCCTTAACGTACGCTTTGCGAACGACGATCAAATCCCAAGTCCTTGCGGACTTCCTCGTGGAGTGGACCCCACCGGTTCAACACGTCCAGAAGCCAGAAGACCCGG
Source organism: Dendrocalamus latiflorus (assembly GCA_017311315.1). Taxonomy (NCBI): domain Eukaryota; kingdom Viridiplantae; phylum Streptophyta; class Magnoliopsida; order Poales; family Poaceae; genus Dendrocalamus; species Dendrocalamus latiflorus. The sequence goes on from CM029638.1 coordinate 28,632,623, forward strand.
TGTGGACGCTTAATACTGACAGAGCCTACGGTGTCTCTGGCGTGGGCATCGGCGCGGTGATCACTACGCCAGAGGGCCACCGCCTGCTGTACTCGGCGCGCCTAGGATTTCCTGCCACCAACAATACGGCCGAGTACGAGGCACTCCTCTTCGGCCTCGCGAAGCTCAAGGCTTTGGGTGCGAGGCGAGTTCTTGTCCGCACGGACTCACGACTGGTGGCAGGCCATGTGGACAAATCGTATTAGGCTAAGGACCCTAAATTAGTCAAGTACCTGGCAACTGTAAGAGCGAAGGAGCAGCACTTCATCGCGTCACGGTCAAGGCCATCCCCCGGGCGGATAACGAGCAGGCTGATGCCCTCGCGAAGGCCGCCAGTCAACAGCTCCCCACCCCCGAGGGAGCGTTCTATGAGGTCCTCCCCATGGCGGCCATCACTCAAGACAACCGTGATGCGGCCCTCATCCACCAAATTGCTCACCAGGGCGACTGGCGAGAGCCCATCTACGGTTTCTTGCAGGGCATCGCGGAGCCGGACAATCCCATCGAGCTCCGGTGCCTGCAGTACCACGCCAGGTCCTTTCAGGTGCTCGACGGAGTAATCTACAAAAAGGGAGTTTGCGCACCGCTTCTACGGTGCCTCTCGTGAGACGAAGGAAAGCACCTCCTCGCAGAGATTCACGCGGGACTCTGCAGCTCGCACCTTGCGCCGAGGTCGCTAGTTGTCAAGGCATTCAGGCAGGGCTTCTATTGGCCAACCGCCGTTGCCGATGCCCAGGACCTCGTGCACCGATGCCAAGGATGCCAATGGATGGGGCGGGTTATATGTAGACCCTCGACGAGCCTCAACCCCATTCCACCGGTATGGCCACTGGCACGGTAGGGCATCGATGTTGTGGGACCGCTTCCTCGGGCTCCAGGAGACCTACGCTTTGTGGTAGTCGCTTTGGAATATTTCTCCAGGTGGCCATAGGTTGTGGCCCTAGCCAAAGTAACTTCAGCGGGCGCTGCAGCGCTTCCTTTGGCAGAACATCATATGCCATTTCGGGCTGCCCAAGGAGATCACCATCGACAACGGCTTGCAGTTTGACTCTGCCGCATTCAAGGAGTTCTGCGACAGCATGGGCATCACGCTCCAATTCACTTCAGCGTCTCTAGTCGAAGCACTAGAGACAACTCCTAATGAGACAACATCTCTAGAGTATGAAGAGGCATGGATGGCTCCCATCTATGATTACCTTAGGAGGGTTCAATACTCAGCGATGATCTAGAAGTAGATCGTTTTGCCTGCAAGACCAGGATGTATGCCCTCGTCGATGGAATACTCTATAAACAAAGTACTCAGCGGGTTCTCATGCGATGTATATTGCAGAAAGAAGGATTAAAACTATTTAACGATATACACGAGGGTATCTATAGAGCACATGCTTTCTATAAAACGTTGGTTGGTAAGGCCTTTCGATAAGATTTCTATTAGCCAACAACTCTCAGTGATGCCAAGGATCTGATTAAGAAATATGTACAATGCTAGCTTCATAGATGGCAAATACACCAACCAGCCCAGGCTCTTTAGACAATCCTTCTATCTTGGCCTTTTGCAACCTAGAGTCTCAATATCCTAGGGCCGTTCCTAAGAGCACCGGGGGGCTTCGAGTTCCTCTTCGTGGCTATTGATACTTTACGAAGTGGATCGAAGCCGAACTAGTAGCTGGGATAACAACAACAACCGTAAAAAGGTTCTTCATAATAAGTGTGATTACTCGATTTGGAATCCCAAGTCGAATAATTACAGACAATGGTAAGCAATTTTTTTATCACAAAATTCCTAGAATTTTGCGACAAATTAGGTACCAAATTATGTTTTTCTTTGGTCGCTCATCCTTAGAGCAATGGGGCAGTTGAGTGCACCAATGGCCAAATTATGCAAGGAATTAAAACTTAAGCCTTCGACAAGTTTGTAAATCACTTGGCGGCTTGGGTTCATGAATTACCTTCAGTATTATGGGCAATTCGCATGACTCCTAGTCGAGCGACTAGAGAAACTCCTTATTTTTAGTTTTTAGAGCAGAGACCATGCTTCCTCTAGAGCTAAAGAGCTGGTAGGCAAGAGTCGAGACCTTTAATGACTCTAACCAAGAACAGCTTTGAGCAGATGATATCATCCTATTCGAAGTGAAGAGAAATCAAGCCTTAATCCGATTAGTAGCCTATCAGCACGCCATGCGTAAGTACTACGATCGTAAGGTCTGGCCTTGTAGCCTTGCTGTAAGAAACTTAGCATTAAGGAAAATCCAATCCTAGTATGATTAGAATAACCTTCCCCCTAAGAGGGAAGGTCCTTACACCGTGGTCGAAGTCACATGCCCTAGCTCGGTACAACTTGCTATGTAAGACGACCAAATTCTCTCAAACTCTTAGAATATCGATCAATTACGCAAATTCTATGTGTAAACATTTCTTCCTTTTTTAATAAAAATTTTAGTTTGTGTAAATTTTTATTGTTGTATATTCAGTGGAGCTTCTTATTTATTTGTTCGACCACTTCTAGCACATCCAATTTGTTTAACTGGTCGGAGAAGGGAACACTACTAGTCGAAGTCTCTCCTCTTTACATGTGGTCCTGCCTACTAGAAGGAGCTTCCTAGTGCTGATCTGTTCCTTAACTTTTGCTATCAGCACACAACAATTGAGTTGTCTACGAAAACATTAAATGAACATTCAAGAAGACATTCTAAGTATTTATCCTCTTATCATTCAAGAAGTCAAAGAGAAGTAACCACTCCCAGTCGAAGTCTTTCCTCTTGCATGTGGTCTTGCCCACTAGAAAGAATTTCCTAGCATCGACTCATTCTTCCTCTTTACTGTCAGTACATGTAATCGAATTCGATAACGATTATCAGATGAGTCATTCAACTCTCTGCAAACAATACTCTATACTATTAACTTTATTTATTCACATAAGTGATGCAAATAGTTGGGGGCTAGGATAAAGTTACCAGCATAATTCATAACTTTATTTCTTAGCCATAAATCCATTCTCTTTCATTTTTTGATTTTGTCTTACGAGTACTAACCTCTCAATGAGATGAATCATAGGAAAATAAAGAAGTTTATTCATCATCCAAATGTGAGTTTTTATAGAGTTGTTTTTATTTATAAACTACTCTATTCTGAAGCAAAAGGAAAGCCAAGTTGCATTTCTTCAGACACTTTTCATCTGATTGGCTCTACTTCTTCGATCAGGCGTGTCGCTTCATCCAAAGAGCCGGTGAAGTCATGCTCGATAGGATGTAGGTTGAGGTTCCTATCGCATGCCTTGAGTTTTACCAAGGCATAGTTTATAGCACCCTTGACTGTGTCCTTGATTGACTTCGCTTGGTCGACCTTTAGTGTCGTTAAATGCTTTTCCAAATCTTTGGCTTGTAGTATAATCATACTCGTGTGAGCGGGGATAGTTTCCTCAGAAGTAATCATCTTCTTCGCGCCAAATTCACCGAGTAAATTGTTTAGGAGAATACCATAGTCTTGAAGGCTTGCCTTTGTTGACTTTCTATCTTCTTCGCTACGAGTCATTGCTTTAGAAAAACATTTTATTTCGACCATACACTCTGTAGAAGAGTTAAGTTTGGTCAAGACAAAACTCATTACAAGACTTGTTGAAAAAACTACATGAAGGTAAAGTTTTTTCTTACCTTTAGACAAAACACACAGGATTCTCGAGATCTGCTAGAATGCCCAGGTATGCTTCGTAAAGGTATACGAAGATGTTGAGCATCGTGATTGAATTGGGAACCAAGTTCACAAATTCAAAATTGAAATATTCAAGAACGATTGTGAGGAAAGGATGAGCAGGGAGACAAAGACCACACTCATAGAATGCCTGGAACATCGGGACCCAGTGGCTTCAATCCATCGAATGAGTTGCCGTGGCGGAATATTCTCCATGATCTCCAATGCCTCCAACTTAGCATAATCCATTTCTAATACAGCCTAAGTCGATGAAGACTTTGTCATTATTTCGAGTAATCAGGATGGATTTGAACAAGATTGAAGAAGAATAAGGGGACTATTTGTTGGTAGAAAGCTCAAATAGATTGGAGCAGATGGGGAAGTGAAAGACTAAAGGTTACCCCTAGTAAGTCTTTATAACCCTGTGTGTTGTTTACTCGTCTCGAGAACCGAGCGTTTGTGTTTGGAACTGAATCAACGGATAGATTGATGACGATCGCACTTCCTCTTGCTCATGTCTATCTATCTTTACAACTCAAACAAAATTACCAAATTGACCACGCCTATTCCTGGCCAAAAAAGGTTGAAAAGGCTCTGCTTTCGACCACATCCTTTATCTACGACCTCGCTTGCTCGAGTAAGTTATTTTCGCTTGAAGTTGGGGGCTAGATGCCGAGGATAGAATAATCCTCAAATTATTATGTCATCATATTTCCTTGGATATACCCATTATCGATAAGGGGAAAGCTTCACAAAATGGTCGTAAGTCCCGCTACGATCACATGGTCATAAGCTCTTCTACGACCGCATGGTCATAAGCTCTTCTATGACTACATGGTCATATGCACTTCTACGACTGTATAGTCATAAGTCTTACTATGTCTATATCTTGGTCGTAAGTTCTCCTACGACCACATAGTCGTAAATCATCCTACGGTCACCCTTTAGTCATAGACATTCCTACGACTAAGATATACCTTTGACCAACTTGTCTATGATGACCAACTAGTTCAAGGATTCATTTGACAAGGCGGTTAGAACGTGCGTTTATCCAATAATTGTACACGATCTCTTTGACAATAACCACTACATGGTGAATAGCCACTACGCCTCTCTGACAATAACTTTCGTCGGACGGTTATCACCCGAAGCGTTAATACATATTCTATCATGGAACAATGGCCATCATTTCACCAGTTATAAAAAGGTTGACGTTGGAGAGGGAGAGGAGATTTGGATCTAAGCATAGTGATTCTGATCCAAGCAAGAGATAGTGCTAGGCTTTTGCATTACTCTTAGTTGTAAACCTTTTCTGGTGATTAGCAATGACACAGGACATAGGGTTACTATTCTCTCAGGAGAAGGTCCGAACCTAGATAAAAATTCTCATGTCTCTATTCTGCATGTGCATACATCAGGTCTTCTAAAAGTTTCCCTGAATCCAAACAAATTATACGTAAGATTGATATTAAAACATTGACACCACTTGAAAAAGATGTGGAGTTTAGGATTAACCTTGTTCCAAGCACACAACCTATCTCTATATCCCCGTACAATTTAGCATGACCTTTCCAAGAGGAATTGAAAAAGCAATTAGATTAGTTGTTATCCAAGGTGTTGATTCATCATAGTGTTGTCACTTTGGGGAGCCCCTGTCCTATTCATTGAGAAGAAGGATAGGAGTTGGCATGTGCATAGACTATCATGCTCTTAATCAGGCTAGCATCAAGAATAAATATCCATTGCCTCAGATTGAAGACTTGTTTGATCAATTGAAGAGAGTCAAGGTGTTCTCCAAGATTGATCTACAATCTAGGTATAATTATATTCATGTGCGGTAGCAAGTATTGAAATGACAGGTTTCCCCATGAGGTATGGGCACTACGAGTATAAAGTCATGTCCTTTGGACGGATGAATGCCCAAGTTGTCTTCATGGAGACGATGAGCAGTATGCTGCATAAGTATGTTGATGGCTTTGTAGTCATGTTCACCGATGATATCCTGATTTATTCCAAGACAAAGAAAGAGCATGAGCAACATTTGAGACTTGTACTTGAAACTTTGAGAGAAAATTAGTTCTTCACCAAGTTAAAGAAGTACAAGTTTTGGATCTCTAAAGTGGGCTTCCTAGGTCATGTAATTAACCAGGAAGGAATTTTGGTAGATCTAGGCAAGATTTCTACTGTCATAGATTAGAAGAGGCCATCTAGTGTTAATGAAGTGAGAAGTTTTTTGGGCTTAACTAGTTATTACTGGCATTTCATGAAAGACTTCTTTATTATTGCCAAGCCAATGTCTCAGCTTACAAAGATGGGCGTGAAATTCTAGTGGACCGATGAATCTGAGCGCAGTTTTAGTACTTTAAAAGAGAAGCTAGTGACTGCTCTTGTTCTCATGCTTCCTAAACTAGGAAAGCACTTCACGGTCTACTCGGATTTTTCTTGAGTGGACTGGGTTGCGTGCTCATGCAATACAGCAAAGCGATTGTGCATGCATCACGGCAATAGAAGCTACATGAATAGAATTACCCTACTCATGATTTAGAGCTAGCCGCAGTGGTTTTTGCTCTAAAGATTTGGAGACATTACTTATATGGAGAGTCATATGATATTTTCACTAACCACAAGAGCCTCAAGTATATTTTCACTCAGAAAGAATTGAATTTGAGGCAAAGAAGGTGGTTGGAGCTGATTAGGGATTATGGTCTCACTGTCTAGTACCATCTAGGCAAAGCAATGTGATTGCTGATGCCCTTAGTTGCAAGATGACACCCTCCACCCTAGGTTGTCTTATTGCTGACTTTGATCGGATAGTAATTTCCTATTATTATGCTGGTACAACACAGGTTGAGATGTAGCTATTGTTGGAATCAGCAATTCCAGAGCAAGCGAGAGAAGTGCAACAACATGACCAGTTACTTCAACAAGTGTGGAAGCGCCTCAATGAAGGGAAAATGGGAGATTTCAGCCATGATAAGTCAGGCACATTACGATTTACGGTCCGTCTTTGCTTGCCACAAAAGGCTCAAGTCAAGGATGATATATTAAGAGAGGCTCATCGTACCCTATACACGGTACATCTTGGTGAGACATAGATGTATCAGGATGTAAAAAGGAGCTTCTAGTGGAAAAGAATGAAAGTGGATGTCATTGGTATATGGCATCTTGTGGGATTTGCCAGCAAGTGAAGGGTGAGTATAAGCGTCCTATTGGGCTATTGCAGCTTTGGATGTTTCTCAGTAGCCATGGGACGACATTATCATGGATTTCGTAGTTGGCTTGCCTCGTACCTAATGAGGTGGTAGACCGATTCAGTAAGTTCACGCTCTTCATCCCTATTCGTACGATGAACTCGGCAAGTAATTTGGCACCCATCTATATGCGTGAGATAGTGAGGTTGCATGATGTGCCCAAGAAGATAGTTTCAAACAGAGATGCCAAGTTTGTCTCTAAGTTTTGGAAGAGCTTGCAAGGCACTCTGGGCATGAAACTTCAGTTTAGTACCGTGTTCCACCTACAGATGGATGGGTAGTCTGAACACACCATTCAAACACTTGATGACATGTTGAGGTCCTGTGATCTCTTAAAAAGGTAGCTAGGACGATCATTTGGCACTCACGGAGTTTGCCTATAATAATAGATACCACTCCAGTGTTCGGACAGCGCCATTCGATGTTCTGTATGGGCAAAAGTGTAGATCTCCAATTTGTTGGGATGCCGTAGGTGAGAAGGTAGTTCTGGGTCTGGATTGGGTCCAGCGGATAGTGGAACTACTAGCCTGAGGTACATATATCGGGCCATTTTCGATTCTGGTATGAATTGGAAAGCTGACATATCGCTTGGACCTTCCTAAATCCATGCGAGGAGCGCGCAAAGTATTCCATGTTTCCATGTTGAGAAAATTCTTAGAGGACCCAGAGCATGAGATGTGCTAGAACCGGTGCTCATTAAGCAAGACATTACTTTCGAGTCCTACCTAGTTTGGATTTTGGAGGAATCATAGAAGGTGTTGAGGCATTAAAGTCCCACATGCGTGAGAATTACCCAAAGTTGTTCTCTACAGGTACGAATTAGAGTTATTTTATGTATAGTTCATTTTGTTTCGCACTTCTATGAGGATTATCGAGCGTCAAAATTAAGAACAAATCTATTAAGGGGGAGAATGTAATTCCAGTAGAAAGAACAACGGAGAATGGAAATGTTCCAAGTGAGAATAAAAAGAAACAAAATATTTAGCCATCAGAACCTTTCGACTTTAGAATGCAAAATCGAATAGTGCTTATTGAGGTTCCCACATCGTTCGGGGCTAGTCGACGCCTCTCGCTTATGTGGGCATCATCATTCGGCAGAAAAATTTAGCCAACACCCATATTTTTACCGACTTACCTGGAATAGTAGAAAAGCCATTAAATAGTGTAGAAACCACCCTTTGGACCAATGTTCCAAGAGTTTTATCTAGCAAAATAGTCAACCAAGAGGAAGGAGTGGATAAGGTGAGGGCAGCCAAGTCATTGCATAATAAGAGAGAGAAGCTAGCCAAAGCCTTCGCACTCTTAAGCAAGATAGCCACACCAAGCTTCACTCAAATTCTCATTTCTTCCCTCAACCAAGAACTTACCCAGAGAGCAAGCCAAGCAAAAGGCAAAAACCACATTGCCACTCCATTTTCCAAGCAAGATAGAGAGCAAAGCCAAGCAAGGCCACACCACCACCAAAGTCCCATGCGATCACAGAGAGACCATGAGGAAGTGGAAACTTGGAGAAGGGGAGCCAAGGGAGTAGGGGAAGACAAAGGGAAGTAAATGGTGACTGTGACGGCAAGGTCAAAGGAAGGCTGACCAAGTCATTGAGCTCATGAGAGCAACGTCATGGACACCACGAAATCCGTTGTCAGCCCAACATCAAGTAGGCCCTCATTTCTCCCCCAATCTTTTCCCCTTTCCATCCATGGCATGACACAACCGCTTGGCTACCATGCCATTGGCGGCAAGCCCGTAACAACTGCCTTGCACCCTTGAAAGGGATGATGTACCCCCAGTGTACGCCTCCCTAGCAAGTTCTGTCATGATGACAATCTTAGGCCTTCCCAAAACCATGTGTGGTAAAATAATGAAAATAGGCAAAAATGGAACCTAGGACAAAATGCATAAGTAAAGGGGGAAGAAGAATAGACCATCCCAAGTAGGAGAAGTGGCGACCTGGTGGAACCGTGCCAACCTCGACCTTGTCGGAGTTGGTCTCAGTCGGAAAGAGAGGATGGGAGCAGCAGGGGACCTTGTCGACGTCGCGTCGATGGCCTGCAGCGCCACACAGGGATGGCACCAAGCGCCCACCCCATGCCAGCGTGAAGCTAAGACCTGAGCCATGGTGTTAGGCCACGGTCGAGCCGCTCGCTGGAGTTAGGTTGGGAACAACTGCCAAGGATGTCAAGGATACCAATGAAGCCAAAGGATTCATCAGACAACGAGTTCACATTGGATGACCCTAGCCACAGCCAAGGGCGTAGAAAGGCCGATGGATGACATGGGACCGGCAGAGGGAGGCGAGGTGCCGAGCCCTCTACCAGCGACGAGTCATGGGTAGCAAGCCCTAGAAGGTGATGGTGGTATGTAGATCGAGAGAGAGAGGCGACACTTGGGGAGTTGCATCGAGCGTGGTGCCATGGAGCTGAGTGAAGGGAGCATGGTGCTGGATCGGAGAGACTCGGGGCGGAGGAGGGGAAGATTGGGAAGGAGTTGAGGTAGTAGAGAAGTGATAGGAGGGGAAGAGATATGGAAGAGGTGAAGAGAAAGAAAAAGAAGGGGTGGCCTCAGCTAGGTAGAAGAAAAAGAAGAAAGGAAAAGAAAGAAAAAAGGGCTATGCGTGTGCGATAGAATTTTATTCTCACAAATCTTTTTACCCTAAGCATTGGCTATGCGTGTGCGATAGAATTTTATTCTCACAAATCTTTTTACCCTAAGCATTCCGATGCCTGTGTTGGGTTTGCATGTAGGAATGGTGTCATACGTCTATGTGCACATATTGCTATAATATCTTGAGACTAGGTTAAGCTTGTATAGGTGGCGGTTCGGGTTTAGCATCGTCCATGCATCGTCCACTAGGTTAACTGACAAGTGCATAGTAGAATAGCGGATTGTGATGAATGCTTGGTACTCGTGTTTGCTTACCATGATTTACAGTATTGATGAGGCAATATACATGATTATGTGCTAATCATACCCCGATGAGTGCTGCTTATGATTAAATGCCAACATTCATAGAATGTTGCATCATGTATTCTACTCATACATAGGACGTACCGTGGGTAGGCATCCCACAAGAGTGGGAAGATAAAGGCCTGTTTCGGTGAGCACTCCATGGGAGTGAATGTTGAGACCCTGTATGAAATATGACGGGACGATGTAGTTCATCGATGGGTGAACACTTCTCTATACCAGTATGAGCTACAATTACAGACGCATCACATTGTATTGCATTAAAAATGACAGAGAAAGAGATATAGTTGCAGATGCATTCCATTGTATGAAAGTGACCAGAGAAAATGATACAGTTACAGAGATTACGATTTACAATTCACAGTCATGAAATTGATTGAATTGTTATATTGATGCCACTGTTTTATCGTGTGCTTGCTGAGTCTTTGGACTCACCCTTATTTAATTGTTTTTAAGGTAAACTGTGAAGTTGACAAGTGTGGACGGGAGTAGCAAGTTTATTCCACGTGTGAACAGTAATTCACATATCACCTTTAGTTAATATATTTAGACTTTAATGACATGCTATGGTAGTAGTGTGTACTGTATGTCATCATGGAAATAGTTGGCCATGTGTTACTCTTGCATTTTCCGTTCGTTAGCTAGAAAACTTGTGCATTTGCTTTAATGCACAGCATAAATGTGTGTTGCTTATCGTATTGTTGAACCTTAAATGAAGGATCAACTGCCAACGTCTAGTAGCGTTGGATACAAATAGTAGTGTTACAGAGTGGTGTAGTATTCCGAGCTCATGAGTTAAGACCGGGGTGTTACAACACAAGCTTCAAATGTTGAGAAAACTTGGTAAAGATTCTGTTGCAGAACATATTGTAATTAGCATTTAATGCAAATCCGAATTTTACCTATAGGCATAGTAGAAAACTGGAGATCATCAAGCCTGTCCTTGTCTTTCCATCTTTGCAATGGACAACCACCACGTTTTCTATATCCTCCTTCAACCACGAGTAGGCACTTTGCCACAATGATCATCAAAAGGGAAGCAAGCGACCTGAAACATGCACCTTAAATGCGAATATATTCAATAGATGGATTATTGGATTACCAAATTATTTGAAGGAAACTGAGACAAAAGATGGGAACAATTGGTACTTATATTGTCTTTATTTTTTAGGTGGGTGTATGTGTCTCACATCTACACTAACTAATATAAAAAGGAGCAGTTATATTTTTTCGTACATCCACACAGTCGTGTATACACAAAGCATTCCTAAACCTCCAATGGACAGCATCAGTGGTCAAGAATCATTCCATATCCTACCACTCCCGGTGAATTCTAGCCATTGGTCTTTGGAATCTAACAGCCTAGATTTAAACCCACGATAATCCTGTATGGAATTATTACGGACAATTACCATAGTCATACCTACAAACCCACTAATCCTGCCTAATCAATCATCCCCTTCCCCATCCCTGCGATGCACAAATGCCCCACGCGCTCCTCGCCTCCTCGTTGGGACGCCAATGACACCACACCCACCCCAAAACCATCCTCGCCCAACCCACCGATGCCCACCGTGGTTCACACACCACCCGAGCCGCCCACACTCACTCCCACGACGAGGATTACAGATCCTCAAAAGGCAAGCCATACCCTTGGGATCTTTAATATATTGATGGTTTGTTTGTGTAGCTTTTTACAAGAAAAATTGGATGTGCTCACTCCAAGTTTTGAATCTCTTTTGCATACTGGTGTGATGTGGTATTGAAACTGCAAATGCTCTGTGTTGAATTGCTGATTATTGTTGCATGGATGCTTGCTGGACTGAAGCAGTGATACGAACATTTAGTGACATTTCTTGTCTTGTGCTTGTCACAGCAGCTTCCGAAAATTTATAATGTATATGCCAATAACAATTATTCTAAAATATAATGCTGTTGTTTTACCATCTTTGCTCTACTTAGCAGAATTTTCTAGGTGCGTTTCTAGAACGTTTTGTTGTACCTTTAGTTTTATGATTCTACTTGCTTGAGATATTCTATTACAGGTATTATGATTTCAATGAACCAAATTTTGGTTCATGATCATGCAGTTGAAAAATTGATGCACATTTTTCATGTTTTGAAAATTGGGCTTACAACCCTGACTAGCTAAACATCTCTATCCTATCCAGGCTGCACGCATGCATGCAAACTAACTAGTGCCAAACTACTCTAACCACTACTTGACTCAGGCTACATTCACGACTCCAACTAAAACGTGCACACACGCAGGTACATGTCAACTCACTCTACACTGAAACATGTCAATATTATGGGACGTCCACCATGGAGCAGCTCCACTGTGGAGTTTCTGGAGTAGGTGATCCTGTTTGGCACGCAGCCTAACTCCAGCTCCAGAAATGTGAGATTTCCCTGAGAAGGTCGAATGTGCCCCTGAATGATGTTTGGTGTATGTTTTGATGTCTGTGGAGTATATGTAACTGAATATTTTTTGTTGCCAATTGAAATATGATGAAAAATATTATAACCGCAATTAATTTATTCGAGAAAACCAAAAAACAAAAATTTTGATCAAATAATTCCATCCTTTTGTCCCATAAATTGTAACGTGCATGATAGATAATTAACAAAGTCCATCATTCGAATACAAATAATAATAGTTCATCACAACAATATCCATTACAGAGCAATATCCATTCCATTGCTCAAACAGTATATACACATTCAGATTTACAGCGCGATCAGGCCTTATTGAAGAAGCCCTGCAGTTCATTAACGAAATGCCTTTGAAGGCAGATGCATTGGTTTGGAAGACTCTTCTCGGTGCTTGCAGGACCCATGAATTCATAGTTGGTGGCTGGTTACAGAGAACATCATCCATTTAATTTTGATGAATCAATACAAACATGTCTAAAGCCAAAACAAAGCAATATTCAGAGGGAAGTCTCATCTCTGCTTGCCCACTCACAAACTAATACTATAACCTCTACCAACACAGATCACAATCAGCACTACTAAAAATTCTACTAACAGAACATAATTTGCTGAGTGATCACAGGGCATATAATACAATAACAGAAATCAAATTAACAAGGCACAATAACAAATCCACTGGTCATATGCATCCATCACAGTAAGACATAACAGAACACAATCACATTGCTCCCCAAACATTCACAGTTCATATAGCATCACCAATAAACAAGTTAATAGTATCAGTAACAGTAATTGAAAATAGAAGATGATGTTAAATTATGTGGGCCAAGCCCATACAATAAGAATAATTCCTAAACTAAATCTCAAAGGCCCACTCATGCAAAGGAGGCATGCATGTGACCTTTAGTACCATATTGCTAGTTCTAGGAGAGGAAGACCACCTTAAAAGGGATGGTGCACTCCTAGCCACTTGAGGCATGTGTGGGAGAGAACTAGAGGATAACACGCGCGCGCTCGCTCGCCTCGCCTCGCCGGGCCGGGCGGGGCGGGGCGAGGGGCGCGGGCGCACGGCACCTGCGTGAATGGTCCGCCAAAATCGGCTCCAGGTGCTTGCGCAGACGCGGCTTCCTTTTGCAGTTTTGTTTTGCTGTTTTGAGTGGCGGTGAATCCGGATCGGTTACGCGTGACTAATCCATTTCGGTTACGAGTTATGGAGAACGTGCAGGCGTCTTGATCACGCGTCCTGATCTTTCTATAAAAACTGAGTCGCCGCCTCCATACAGTATATGCGACAATCGATCTAGGGTTTTTTGCCTCCTCCATTGTGCTGCGCCGTCCCACGTAGTCTACTCCGTCCCGTCCGTCGGCGTGCACTGTCGTTCGGGAGAGCAGGTCTCCGGAACCGTCGCCTTCGAAGTCCTGCACCGGGAGAGGGCGAATAAGGTTTTTGGGAAGCGCTCTGCGCGACTGCTTGCTGTAACTCTGGCTCGTCTTCCCCGTCGTTCGGCTTCGGCAAGTCGTCATCGACCTCGTGTCATCCACACCGTACCTGCAGCGTCAACATCGGCAAACCGATCAGAACAGAATCGTCGGTACGTAACAGTCGTATTTTTCGTATTAGATCTGCTCATGTATAGTTTCCTGATTTACATGTCTAGATCTTTTATGCCTGTGATGGTTCTGTTATGTTGCCTGCATGATGTCATGATTTATTTATGGAACAAATTGAACCTACATGTGCTTAAATTTTCAACAATCCAAAAACCTTATTGTAGGCACTGTGGTTTTACTATGGCTGGATTTGCCGATGCACTGAGGCCGGATAAATTCTCCAGTGTGCACTTTAAGAGATGGCAGATCAAGGTCACTCTGTGGCTTACTGCTATGAATGTATTCTGGGTTAGTAATGGCAAGCCTTAAGGTGTTCTTGATGCTGAAAAGCAGAAAGAATTCGAGAATGCCACTACTCTCTTTGTTGGATGCATTCTTAGTGTTCTTGCTGACCGTCTGTGCGAGGTGTATATGCACATGACAGACGCGAAGGAGTTATGGGATGCACTGAATTCCAAATACGGTACTACTGATGCTAGCAATGACATGTATGTCATGGAGCAATTTCATGACTACAAGATGGTTGATAACCGTTCTGTAGTCGATCAGGCTCATGAGATACAGGCCATTGCCAAGGAACTCAAACTCCTGAAGTGTGCCTTACCCGACAAGTTTGTGGCTGGATGTATTATTGCGAAATTACCTTCTTCATGGAGGAATTTTGGAACAGCACTCAAACACAAGAGACAAGAGTACTCTGTTGAGAGTCTGATTGGGTCTCTTGAGATTGAGGAGAAAGCTCGGGAAAAGGACGCCGCGTCTAAGGGTGATGGAGGGCAGTCTAGTGCCAATATGGTACAGAAGTCCTCAAGCAAGAACAAGGGGAAATTTGTCAAAGCCCAACAGACAACCAACTTCAAGAAGAAGAACAACAACAATCAGGATGATAGAACTTGCTTTGTGTGCGGTGAGGCTGGTCACATGGCCAAGAAGTGCCCACAACGCAAAGGAAAGAAGGCACCTATAGGATAGACTTTTAAGTCTGTCAACGTGACCATTGGCAAGACTGGAGATGGGACTGGGTATGGTAATTTGCCTACTGTTCTCTCAGTTAGTCAATCTACCAATTGGTGGATTGATACAGGAGCTAATGTACATGTGTGTGCTGATATATCGTTGTTTTCTTCTTATCAGGTCGCCCGGGATTCCTCCGTCCTAATGGGGAATGGGTCACATGCTACTGTTCATGGTGTTGGCACGGTAGATCTGAAGTTTACTTCGAGAAAGATCGTGCAGCTGAAGAACGTGCAGCATGTCCCTTCTATAGAGAAGAATCTCGTTAGTGGCTCCCGTTTATGTAGAGACGGGCTTAAGTTGGTATTTGAGTCTAATAAAGTAGTCGTGTCTAGACATGGATATTTTATTGGTAAAGGCTATGAGTGCGGAGGCTTGTTCCGCTTTTCCCTTTCAGATTTCTGCAATAAGACTGTGAACCATATTTGTGGCAGTATGGATGATGAGGCTAACGTTTGGCACTCATGTTTATGTCATATTAATTTTGGTTTGATGACTCAGCTTTCCAGTATGAATTTAATTCCAAACGTTTCCATCACCAAAGGTTCTAAATGCCATAGTTGTGTGCAATCAAAGCAACCTCGTAAGCCTCACAAGGCTGCCGAGGAGAGAAACTTGGCACCACTAGAACTCCTGCATTCAGATCTTTCTGAGATGAATGGCGTGTTGACGAAGGGTGGAAAATGATATTTCATGACATTGATTGATGATGCAACTAGGTTCTGTTATGTGTATTTATTGAGAACGAAAGATGAGGCTTTAGACTATTTTAAAATCTATAAGGCAGAAGTTGAAAACCAATTAAACAGAAAGATAAAAAGACTTAGATCAGATCGTGGTGGAGAGTATTTCTCAAATGAATTTGACTTATTTTGTGAGGAACATGGCATTATACATGAGAGGACGCCTCCCTATTCTCCCGAGTCAAATGGGATTGCTGAAAGGAAAAACCGCACGTTGACTGACTTGGTGAATGCCATGTTAGACACTGCGAGATTACCTAAGGCATGGTGGGGGGAGGCTTTGCTAACCTCTAATCATGTATTAAATAGAGTTCCTAACAGAAATAAGGACAAAACACCATACGATGTATGGATTGGGAGAAAACCATCACTTTCTTACTTGCGTACATGGGGTGCTTGGCGAAAGTCAATGTGCCAATAACTAAGAAACGCAAGCTTGGACCTAAGACTGTGGACTGTGTCTTTCTGGGATATGCTAATCATAGCATTGCCTATAGATTTTTGATAGTTAAAACTGAGGTACCTGACATGCATGTGGGTACAATTATGGAGTCTCGAGATGCAACGTTCTTTGAGAATATCTTTCCAATGAAGGATACACATAACACTACTAGTCAACCTTCTGAAATAATTCCCAGTTCAATCACACCACCTGAACCTTTTGAACATGCACATGAACTTGTCAATGAGGAGGATGACAGTGGAGCTCCTAGAAGGAGCAAGAGACAAAGGATAACCAAATCCTTTGGTGATGATTTTACTGTGTACCTTGTGGACGACACTCCCAAGTCTATTTCAGAAGCATTTGCATCCCCTGATGCAGACTACTGGAAGGAGGCTGTCCGTAGTGAAATGGATTCCATTATCGCTAATGGAACCTGGGAGCTGACAGATAGACCTTATGGGTGCAAACCTGTAGGATGCAAGTGGGTGTTCAAAAAGAAGCTTAGGCCTGATGGTACTATTGAAAAGTACAAGGCTCGGCTTGTTGCCAAGGGCTATACTCAGAAAGAAGGCGAAGATTTCTTTGACACTTACTCACCTGTTGCTAGATTGACCACAATTCGAGTACTACTTGCTTTGGCTGCCTCACATGGTCTTCTCGTTCATCAAATGGACGTTAAGACAGCTTTTCTTAACGGAGAGCTGGATGAGGAAATTTACATGGAACAGCCTGATGGATTTGTAGTAGAAGGTCAAGAAGGCAAGGTGTTAAAACTGTTGAAATCTTTGTATGGTCTGAAACAAGCCCCTAAGCAGTGGCATGAAAAGTTCGATAGAACACTGACATCTGCAGGCTTTGCTGTCAACGAGGCAGATAAATGTGTATACTATCGCTATGGTGGGGGTGAGGGAGTTATTCTATGCTTGTATGTGGATGACATCCTGATTTTTGGGACAAACATCAATGTGATAAATGAGGTCAAATTATTCTTGTCTCAAAACTTTGATATGAAAGATTTGGGAGTGGCTGATGTTATTCTAAACATTAAATTGGTTAGAGATGAGGATGGCATTACACTTTTGCAATCTCATTATGTGGAAAAGGTCTTGAGCCGTTTTGGCTTTTCTGATAGCAAGCCCTCTCCAACACCTTATGATCCTAGCGTGTTACTTCGTAAGAATAAGAAAATTGCTAGGAATCAGCTGGAATATTCTCAGATAATTGGCTCACTTATGTATCTAGCTAGTGCAACAAGGCCAGACATCTCCTTTGCTGTGAGCAAGTTGAGCCGGTTTACTTCTAACCCAGGAGATGATCACTGGAAGGCACTTGAGCGAGTGTTGCGCTATCTGAAAAGTACTTTGAACTTTGGACTTCACTATACTGGGTACCCGTCGGTACTGGAGGGTTATAGTGATTCCAACTGGATCTCTGATGCTGATGAGATCAAAGCCACTAGTGGATATGTTTTCACTATTGGTGGTGGTGCTGTTTCATGGAGGTCTTGCAAACAGACCATTTTGACGAGGTCAACCATGGAAGCAGAGCTTGCGGCACTAGACACTGCTACTGTTGAGGCAGAATGGCTACGGGATCTATTGATGGATCTACCTATGGTGGAAAAGCCAGTGACAGCTATCCTTATGAACTGTCATAATCAAACCGTTATCGCTAAAGTGAACAGTTCTAAGGATAATATGAAATCGTCTAGGCATGTCAAGAGACGATTGAAATCTGTCAGGAAATTGAGAAACTCCGGAGTTATAACCTTGGATTACATCCAAACATATAAAAACCTGGCAGATCCCTTTACAAAGGGACTATCACGGAATGTGATAGATAGTGCATCGAAGGAGATGGGTATGAGACCCATGTGAGTTATCTATGGTAGTAACCCAACCTATGTGATCGGAGATCCTGTGAATTAGGATCTGGGAAAAACAAGCCATTAGTTAACTGGAG
The DNA here is from genome assembly GCA_017311315.1 of Dendrocalamus latiflorus. Taxonomy (NCBI): domain Eukaryota; kingdom Viridiplantae; phylum Streptophyta; class Magnoliopsida; order Poales; family Poaceae; genus Dendrocalamus; species Dendrocalamus latiflorus. The sequence goes on from CM029638.1 coordinate 28,650,775, forward strand.
GAGAGTAATTTCAACCCTCTCTATGTGAAGATGCAATACTCTCAGAAACTGCAAGGCAGGTTGGTTAAGACCTTAATGTGTTCCATTGGCTTTCAGAAGCGAAGACGTTATCCTGCAGAACGTTCTTGAAAGAACACACCTATATGAGCCCGACTGTTAGTCGCAGTCTATGGAGATCTTAGGAAAATCTCCTACTAAGCTCATGAAGAGACCAAGGAGTATGACTTATACGCTCCAACCAAGGGGTAGCCTACTGGCGGCCTAGTATCAGTTAAGTCTTTAAGTGAAGCTTGCTTGCACCAAACTTGCAATTCAAGGCGTAGTCCATTGCTCAAGTTGTGAGTAACTGGAGCTTGGAGTTCTAGGTGGATGTTCAACCTTAATCGGTCTCCATCGAAACACTGATATATAAACAGTACATTGGAATTCAGGCAAATCTCTGTGGGACTTTGAGATCTGGTGGGGGATTGTTGAATTATGTGGGCCAAGCCCATACAATAAGAATAATTCCTAAACTAAATCTCAAAGGCCCACTCATGCAAAGGAGGCATGCATGTGACCTTTAGTACCATATTGCTAGTTCTAGGAGAGGAAGACCACCTTAAAAGGGATGGTGCACTCCTAGCCACTTGAGGCATGTGTGGGAGAGAACTAGAGGATAACACGCGCGCGCTCGCTCGCCTCGCCTCGCCGGGCTGGGCCGGGCTGTCAAGACCCGAATATGCAAATCCGGACTCTGTGTATTCTGCACTAGTCCAGGATCACGCTAGTGCACACAGTCAAACATAGAGGTAATCGTCACCACAATCACGATATTAAATAAGGGAAACTCGAATTATTAATGAATATCCAAAAGTGAGACCTTATAGTCAAGTTAACAATCTCAATAGCCTTAAGGGCTTAACAAAAACTAGCAGCGGAAAATCCAAAATAAAACGTAGTGGCCAATCGACATGCCCACGGGCAATCGAGTGGGGAGCGAAGCCTAGAACGTGTAGTCGTCGAAGTACTCGCCTCCTGGAACCTCCTGCTGGTAGTACTCCTCATCCTCAACTGAGCAACATAGGCGTAAAGCCGTGAGTACATTGGTACTCAGCAAGCCGTTTGTAACAAATGATGCAATATAGTATGCAAGGCTTACCAATGGAAGGCTGAAAGGGTTAATTTGCATAAAACAACATTTGAAATTACCATAAATAGATTGAAGGAGAATTGTAAATAAAACAATAATGAATAATCAAAGGAATTGACGTAAACCACTTATGGACCTCCCATCCACAAGCTAAACCAACAGTGAATTAACCATCCACTGACCTACTACAAATTTTTCCAAGGGAAACTATACCTCGTGTGAAATCACCGAGCATTGTCCATGACCAAGGACGCGGCTATTCGAATAGTTTTACACTCTGCAGAGGTTGCACAACTGTACCCACACGATGTGATAATCCTCACGTTAAAGATAATCACAACAAGGCCTTTACAATGTTCAATTCCAACCCAATCCCGCCCGCTAGGGTTTCGCATCACACCCCCCCTTGCGCCTCATGGAAATCAGCAACCATGTTCATCCCAACGAGATTGAAATTGAAACATCCCAAATTAATCAGCCAGGTCTGTCCCATACCAGACATGTGGTTTGCACGGTAAGACTCAGATCAATGGCGCACAAAGTTAAGTCCTTAAGTGTACCCAGGCGAGACTTCCACATCCCACGAAGTGAATCCACACTTCCCCCTTTACTGCACGATCATTCGCCCGAGTGAAAACCAATTTTGTATAACCACCGCCAATGACGCACCAACGTCACGGCACAAATTTTATAACAGTGGCACCAACCACAATTCAATATCTCATTAAGTCAAATTAATTAATCACATGTGATGATGAACCCTTTCGCAAAATAAGCAAGGCTAAGCATTCTAATCGTACCAACCCAATGTGACAATTAACATAGCATCACTAATAAAATTCCCAACCTAAGGTGACAATGGCATCAAGGTATTCCAAAATATCAAGGAAGGGAATAACCAATTGGGACGATAACTACCAATACAAGGGTTTGAATAAAAATAGCGATGCAAGATAATTTAAAACAAAATAATTAATTAATAGATTGCAAACTGGGTTCAACATGATCAAAGGACACGACTTGCCTTGGCCTTGCTCAGTTGACGGCTCTTGATCTTCAAATCCGGCGTCGGCTCCTTCGAACGCGTGATCTAACGAGAGAGAAGACAAAACGAAGAGACAAAATAATTCAAATAAAATTCAAATGAACTCCAAAAATCCTCAAACCTGAACCAAAAGGTAGAGCTCAATTTTAGATGAATTTAGGAAAAAGAATCGGGTCAATCGGAGCTAGGACGAGGGAGAACGGGGCTCTGGAAAAATCAATCTACAGAAAAATCGGGAAATTGGAAAAGTGCACTGTGATGTGGACCGGGCGCACGGGAGACTGGGTCTACGGTGGACTCGGCGCACGGAACAGTGCGGCTGACTGGCTGCTGGCGCAAGCGGCTAGGCTGACGTGGCAGCTGACTGGGCTGACATGTGTGCGGGTAGGGCGGACGTGGCATGCTGGCGTGGCCGGCTGACGTGGCACCTGGGACGGCTCGGCTGCTGACGTGGCACCCACGTGGCACTGACGTGGCATGACACGTCGGCCTAGGGCTGACGTGGCTTGGCTGACTTGGCTGCTGACGTGGCCAGATCGGCTCACGGGTCTACGAGACCATGGCTGACGGGTGGGCCCGGCTTGTCAGCGGCTCGGCGCACGGTGGACGGCGTCCACGGGGAGGTGAAGCGACGGGCGTGGCTGGCGTCAGCGCTGACGCACGCGGGCGCGGGGACCGAGGCGGTGGGCGCGGGCGTCCGCTGGCGGCGTGGAGCGCGGGCGGCGGCCGGGCGGTGGCGGCGGGGTGTCCGACGGCGGCGGCGGACTAGGGTTAGGCCGGCGGGGCTCACCGGCGACGGCGGCGGAGACGGCTACGAAGGCGGCGCGCACGACAGCGACGAAGGCGGCGCGCACGACGGCGACGCGGGCTGGCGGCGGCGGATCTGGCCGACGGCGGCGCACGGCGGTGGCGGCGGTGCGGGCGAGGCACGCGAACCGAGGCGGGCGGCGCAATAAATACCCAGCGGCGAGGGTAGACGTGGCACGGACGCCGAGAATCCCGGCCAGATTCGGTCTCTGACAGGTGGGCCCCACCTGTCAGTGGCACCGGGCGAGCGGGCGGCAGCGATCAAACGCGGGCGCGAGCGGGCGGACGGGATGGCGACACGCGTCGACCATCGGGCGGAGGGAGGCGGGCGCGGCCGAGCGCGGATGCGCGCCGCGTGGCGAAGGAGCGGGGCAGACCGGCGGAGGCGGTTGGGCCGACTGGGCCGGTTCGGTGGGCTTCGGCCCACCGGCCGGTTTGGGATTTTCTTTTTCTTTTCTTTTTCCAGAAATTCAAATAATTCTTTTTTAGCTCTAGAAAATAGCAAATAAATCCGGAAAATTCACCAAAAATACCAGGAAATTCCTTGAGACTCAAGGAACACAAATAAAATATTTTTGGCACATGTTAATGTTTGACTTAATCATATTAAATCCTTTTAATTCATAAAAATTTCCATTAAGCTTTAATTAATTCCTGAAAAATGCAAATGATGAATTTTATTTTAAAAGCTTCAAAAAGGCTCTAAAAATCAGGATGTTACACGGGCCGGGCGAGGCGGGGCGGGGCGCGGGCGCATGGCACCTGCGTGAATGGTCCGCCAAAATCGGCTCCAGGTGCTTGCGCAGACGCGGCTTCCTTTTTTAGTTTTGTTTTGCAGTTTTGAGTGGCGGTGAATCCGGATCGGTTACGCGTGACTAATCCATTTCGGTTACGAGTTATGGAGAACGTGCAGGCGTCTTGATCATGCGTCCTGATCTTTCTATAAAAACTGAGTCGCCGCCTCCATACCGTATATGCGACAATCGATCTAGGGTTTTTTGCCTCCTCCATTGTGCTGCGCCGTCCCACATAGTCTACTCCGTCCCGTCCGTCGGCGTGCACTGTCGTTCGGGAGAGCAGGTCTCCGGAACCGTCGCCTTCGAAATCCTGCACCGGGAGAGGGCAAATAAGGTTTTTGGGAAGCGCTCTGCGCGACTGCTTGCTGTAACTCTGGCTCGTCTTCCCCGTCGTTCGGCTTCGGCAAGTCGTCATCGACCTCGTGTCATCCACACCGTACCTGCAGCGTCAACATCGGCAAACCGATCAGAACAGAATCGTCGGTACGTAACAGTTATGTTTTTCGTATTAGATCTGCTCATGTATAGTTTCCTGATTTACATGTCTAGATCTTTTATGCCTGTGATGGTTCTGTTATGTTGCCTGCATGATGTCATGATTTATTTATGGAACAAATTGAACCTACATGTGCTTATATTTTCAACAGATGTGGTAGAAGGAATCAACTGAGATGCAGAGGAAGCGTGGAGCCGAGGAGGGAGGAAGAAGTCGGAGCTCGATGAAGAGGAAGCAGGCGGCGGGCTCGGTGATGGTGCTGGCCGTAGAGGAAGAAGGGAGTTACCGTGCCTTCGCCGTCGGTGTCGGTGCTGGCGGAGATAGGTGTGGTCGGCGACCTGAGGAGGTGAAGGCGACGGCGACGATGTGGGGTACCGGTCGGAGTAGTGGGAAGAGGAGAAGCAAAGGGGGGCTTGGGGAGAAGAACAAGGAAGCGCCGGTGAGAATGGGGGCCGAGTAGGAAGGAGAAGGCGGCCAGGGGTGGAAGAGATGGAGGAGCGGCCGGAGAAGAGGGGTAGCGCGGTGGATCCGGAGGGGCGGCGCGCCGGAGGGAGCGAAAATGGGGCGGCGGCCGGTGGATGTGAAAGGGGAGAGGTGGAGAGGTGGAGCAATAGGGGGTGCAGGTAGAAGGGACGCGGGTAGAGAGAGTCGGCGGTGTGATGGGGCACACGGGGCAGATAGACGGCGCGGAGGTAGGAAGGAGGCGACCGGTGGTGCCGCGCCGAGGTGGGCGGCGGACTCGGTGGAAGAAGTTGGGAGGAGCAGTGGAGATGTGGCCGGAGGCGGAGAAGGAAGGGGCGGCTGGTGGAGTGGAGAAGTGGCCGGAGATGTGGTGGCGCGGCGGAGCGGCGAGGTGGAGAAGGGAGGCGGCGCCAAGGCGGCCGAGGGAGGAGAGAGCGCGGTGGAGACGGGAGAAGGTGGCGCAGAGGAGTAGCGGCGGGTGGGGAGAAGGAAAAGAAAACGAATCGGTACGGAAGAGGAGCTGTGTAATGCCAATGGTGGGTAATTTTCCCCCAACTCCATGAGGAGATACAAAACTTCAGTTTCTGGAGTACCCCTTGAGGAGCTCCAGAAAAAACGTGGAGTTGGCCTTCAACTCCACCTTTTTCTTGGAGCAGAGTTCTTGGAGTTGGACCCGTTTGGCTAGACAAATTTGGAGCAGAGTTGAAAAAGCTGGAGTGGAGCAGTCCCAAACAGGCCCTATATCTAACACTTGTGGAGGAATCAGCATCAGATTTCTTGTCAACGGATTCAGCAGCTGGTTTTGGTTTTGGTGGTTGTGAACCATCATAATCTACCGTAACGACCACGACCTGGAACCCAGGTGACGGTAACTTTCTCTGGATATAATAAATAGTCGGTTAGTCTGAACAAATTACAAAATAACAAAAATAACTCAGTAACCACCAATGAAAGATGCAAGCCTTAGACAAGTAACTGATCATTTGCAATATCTTTTTTCATCACATACTTGAAATGAATTGTTTCCATTCAAATTGACAGGAAAAAAACATGTATCAAGTTTACCACAACTTAACTAGAGCCCTTGCAAATACATAAAATTCAGCATGGCAACAGATGGAGCTGTTATGGTTACAGACCAAACAGAGAGAGAGAGAGAGAGTATGGTAGTGGAGAGTTAGGTGAGCCATGCTTAGAGTCCCCCCATGGCCGGTATGGCATATATATATATATCCATATGGGGAGTGTTTTACAATTATATCCTTACACGCAAGTATCCCTTACAAGGGCATTTATGTCATTACACGCGTCTCATATTGGGCTTTACAACCTTCTAACAGACCAGCTGGGCTTAGGTGGGGGCCACCCCTATGACAGGAGCCTCTCATGGTGAAGGGTTTCACGGGCCGAAGCCATGTTGCCGAACTATTTGGCCCCCTCCGTCCCTACGGCCTGTGACTTTCTATAATCTCGGGTGGAAATGCAGTTGTCCGCGCGACCCCGCTTCGCAACGAGGACGCGGAGTCAGACTGGTTGCCGAAGTCGTCTCCGGCCGCGAAGTCTTTCATCCTGGAGCTAAAGTTATCGGTGGAGTCGCCTTACCGAAGTCGAAAGTGTTCTGTGCCCTCCCGGGCGCGACGTCGGGGCCGAAGGCATGCTTATCCCACGGAGGTGAGCCCGAAGCGGATACACCGCTGAGGTGACTTGGTAAGTGGACGCACGGTGTGATGGTTTGCAGCGCGAAGTCGGTGTCTTAATGGCGGTGAGAATCACGCCGACTACCGAGTTGTCAGGGTCGCGCGCCTATGGCTGCATGCGCCTTGTCGATGGGCAGGCACACGTGGTGGGACGCAATTGGTGCGTCGTGCGCTGTCAGCGGTCGCGCGACCGTGGTCGTGCGTTCCTTCCCAAGGGAGTGGGTACGCGTGGCGGAATGCTGTTAGTGCATCGTGCGCTATCAGGCGGTTCACGACTGCGCGTCGCCGGTTACCGCCGGTTGTGCCTCCCGATCGTGGGGAGCTGAACCGCTGGGCTCCCGCCGGTTGCTTTCCTGATCGTAGGGGGAGGTGAGAAGGCTTTATAAACCCTCTCACCGGCATGTGAGTAGTCTTTCCATTCGCTCATTTGCTTACTCGTTGCTCCTTTGCCTTCTTTCCTCCTTGCTTGTTGCCGCGATCTCTTGCCCCCCATCTGTTTGATACTGTGCTTTTGAGGGGAATGGATTGCCGCAAAGACACTATTCACTAGTCCAGCGGAAGCGCCTCGTCCAGCCAACACGGTTGTTCGCCGCCACCAGCGGAATACCCTCTGGTAGTTCACGATCCCTTGCAGGCCGACAAACAATGGGAGGCTATGGAGAAGGCGGGGGTCACTGCTCTGGCATGCTAGGGCCAAGTCTCGTAACGGAGTAGACGATCCGATCTCTCCTTCGGGAGGAGAGGCTGGAGGACTGCGCCGCGGTTCACCTGCCTGCCAGGATGAGACAGAGCCGCACCCGGAGGAAGCGGAGGCGATCGTCTTTGTCGCGTACTTGGAGGCCAGGCTTCGGATACCAGCAACGCTCTTCATCGGTGAGGTCCTGTGGGCCTATGGACTGGAGTTGGGGCAGCTGACCCCAAATGCAATAGTCCGCCTGGCTGTTTACGCTTGAGCGGCGCGGACAGAGGGTGTCCATCCCAATGCAAGTGTATTCACCTTGCTTCATGACGCGCGCTGCCAGCCGAAGAAGATCGAGGGGGGACGCTGTCAAACTTCGGTAACGTCAACTTCGTCTTGAGGTTACCATGCACGAAGTTCTTCCCCGCATTGGCGACGCGAGGGAAGTGAGAATCCGGCTGGACACGATGGTGGTTCTACCACCGCGTGACAATCACCAGCGGTCTTCGGTGCAGGGGGCGGCCAATATCTTTCAATAGTTCACTGAATGTGGTGCCCAAAGGCAACGACGAGCAGCTAGCGCGGAGGCTAGTCGGTATCACCCTTCGGTTCAGCATGCGTGACCTCGCCGAGGAGTTTGTCATGTATGGGGTGGCGTCGCTATCGAGCCGGTGGAAGCATCAACGAAGTTCCACCTGGCGGGACAGCGTTCATCCAATAGTGTCTTCTCTTCCAAAATCCTCCACTCCTCGTAAGTCCCGCTTTTTGTGAGCGATGTCCCGCTTTGCATGTAGGGCTCTTGTTGGAGGATGCGGAGCGCGAGGTAGTCGTGTTCCTTGGGTCATGCACGGCCAAGGAGCACAAGTTGTGCGAGGCCGCGACCGCTCCTGTGAAGCTAGGGCAGATAAATCATGTGTGCGAGGCCTTAGGCATCCCTGTGCCAGAACGTGCGGCGCCGGCACCAGCCCAGACCCATCGCCGCGATGGCGACGGCAAGGCAGGAGAATCTCCCTCCCAGCGCAGGGCTCGGTCCGATGCCGCCGTATCTAGCCTGTCAGTCGCATCTCCGGCGGGTACCGTCGAGACCTAAGGTATGCCCGGCGCTGGGTCCGAGCACGTCGGCTCAGGGGAGGAGCACACTGCCCCCAGCGAGGGGGCTTCGGGCGGCGCTGAGGAAACGGGCCATGGCACCGACGCCCCCGAGGGCGAGGCCTCGTCGCTTGCACCAGCCGCCGAGGGCTTACTGTCTGCGCCGGTCATCGCAGCCGTAGGAGCGGCCGAGGAGGCGTTGCCAAAGTTCCCGAGGGCGAAGCGCCCCCAGATACGGTCGCCCAACCCCTCGAAGAAGGGGTTCAACGTGGCGGGCGGTGTCACCGGGGACTCGGAGTCTGATGGGGAAGCCCTTTGGACTGAGGAAGAACTTGTCGCCCCTACGCAGATGAAGCCCCCGCGGCTCAGATGGAGGCTGGGCAGACACCTCCCCGTGCATTGGTTGAGGGTGTCGAAGGTAGGCGCAATTCCTTTCCCCCCACGAATTCGCGAAGCTTTCTCCAATTTGCTCGCTCATTCCGTCGTCGACATCAGGCGAGACAAGGTCTCCCGGACGCAGCCAAGGATCAAGCAATGGAGACGGCCGCAAAGTCGCCCTCCTTCCTGGCCAGGACGTCATATCAACGCCTGGTGCTATGAAAGTTGCTGGCACGGAGGCTCAGCAACCGGCTGTCTCCGACTTCATTTCCCGGCCAGAGATGCTCCGGGTTCTCCACGAGATCGCGGAGTGCGTTGACGCCAGCCTAGATCGACGGGCGCTGTCGTCGTGCGGGAGGGAGCTCCTGGCGGGCGCGCTAGAGGATTCGGAGATGAGGTAAGTGCTTGGGCTCATCTCTTGTGTCGCTGTCCGGGACTTTCTAATGACCGTCCTTCGCAGACCCTTGCTCTGAGCCGAGCCCTGGAGGAGGTACATATCCGTGAGCGGAGAGTGCTAGAGGGCTGGCTTCGAGCTGCCGAAGAGGCCAATGCCGCCAAGGACGAGCGCATCTGATTGCTGGAGATGGAAGGCACGAGGGTGGTCTTCAATGCGCAGATACTCGCTGCAAATGCGCAACTCGCAGCGATGGAGATGCAACATGCCGCAGTGGAGGCACAGAATGCAGCGGTGGAAGAGCGTGACGGTTTGCTCCAGCAAATTACAGCGCTAGAGGAGAAGGCCCAGCTCGCCGCGTCCCTTGAAGAAAGGAACCGGACCTTGGGCGACGTGTCGGTGGCGGCCTAGGGGGCGATGGAGTCTTTGGAGGGTGCCCTCACAGACCTCTCTATCAACGTGCCGGACCTAACATTCGGTCCCTAGGACCTAGCGTAGATGCTTGGGCGAATTGGGGAAGGTTCGGGCCTTCCCTCCGTGGCGCCAAGGCCTTCGGTGACCACTGTGGCTTCGCTAGCGCTTGCATTGCCATGGCCATGCTGCACAACTGAGGGTGCCAACACGTCGCCGAACTAGCCGACCCCCAACTGGATCTGCCAGCTGGAGCCGGGGCGATGTCGCATGCCATTCGCGACGTCCAGCCCGCTGTCCAGGCCTTCTACGAACAGATCTGGGGTTACATCGGGGAGGCCGCGGCCAAGGTGGCACTGTGGCGGATGCTGCATAGGGAGGGGAACTTCGGCCAGTGGCTCGACGAAGTTCCTTGGTGCAACGAAGATAGTGTCGCCGCCCCTGGGCACGACGTGGACCTGCAAGTGTGATGCCAGGGTCCGGTGTGTAGGCGTGCGTTGCTATGTATCCGTTTTTTGTAAGCTGGCGCCCTATGGCCCCCTCCCCTTTATATGAAATGGTTTTGCCCAAAGCGCTCTGACGATACGTATTATTTTTTTCCTGGGTGGATGTTTGATAGAGGCTGATTAGTACTTGGGGACCGCATGATTCAACGGCATCTCCAGCGTTGGGCATGGGCAGGAGAGGCCCGGAACTCCTGGACGACCCAGGTTTCAGCGAATGATACTTCTATGCCGAAGTATGTTAGGGTGGAGCCAGGCGAGTGGTGACCTTAGGCACTCAAAGGCACTTATAGACCTTAGCCCTTCGCAAATGTAACTGTCGAATCCCTGTGACCATTTCCTTGTGAACGCCCTAGGCTGGTTGGGGTACATGCCCCTTAGCGGAGTTGGCGCGTAGCTGAAGTAGACGCACGAGCGCTCCGTCCCCTACCCTTCGAAGTGGTGGCAGCGGAGCTGGCGCCTAGCCAAAGTAGACGCTCGAGCACTCCGTCCCTTACCCTTCGAAGTGGTGGCAGCGGAGCTGGTGCCTAGCCGAAGTAGACGCTCGAGCGCTCCGTCCCCTACCTTTCGAAGTGGTGGCAGCGGAGCTGGCGCATAACCGAAGTAGGCGCTCGAGCGCTCCGTCCCTTATCCTTCGAAGTGGTGGCAGTGGAGCTGGCACCTAGCCGAAGTAGACGCTTGAGAGACCATGTGGTTGTGACCCCATGTGTGTGATGAGTAATTGACATCGATTTAGGAGAGTCGAGTTTGGTTTGTGTGGTTCGGACCATGTCGTTGCACGGTGCAATCAACTTCGGTTGGACTTGGTCAAACTTAGTCAAAGTGGTTAGAATGCATATTATGATGATTTGACAGGTTGGGCTCTTTCATGCATAAGTATGATTTGTTGGAGTTATTATGCTTTCATGTATCGAGCGGTGCTATTTGATGTGTTTCTTGTCTGTGATGGCTGCAGGATGTCGAAACGGAGTCGTGGTGAGACATGAGGTGACCGGACTAGACACAGGCGGTGTCGAGGTCAGAACGGTCGGATGTGTCGAAGACGGCGGAGATTCGATGTGGTTGCCAGTCATCGACGACAAGGAGCATGGAAGCTTCCCGGAAGGTGCAGGAGGGGCGAATTGGTAATTTCGCGAGGCTGCACAAGCGGGAGATGGTTCCGTTCGGTTTAGCCGACGTAACGGGTTGGAAACCCGTTAGCCAAGGGCTATAAGTAGGAGGGAGTGGCTGCATGCCCCCTCATGGATTTGGGAGAGAGTTAGGGTTTTCTTGAGTCAAAAGAGGCTTTGGGAGTTTGTTTTGCCTTTGCTCTTTAGTGGTTGAGGGCAGCATGTTGTTGTCTCCCGCAGGTCTTCTCTGTGTGTTGTCTTCTCTCCAGGAAAGGATGTAGTGTGTGTGTTCTTGAGATTGGAGAGGGAGAGGATGGTTTGAGGAGCTTGTAATCCTTCTTGTTCTAATGTCCATGCGTATCGGGACTCCTCTGTAATTCTCTTTTGATTTGGAATGAAAATCTGAAATTTATCTCTCGTGCTCCTGTGTTCTTCGTTCCTCCCTTGGTTTATTTCTTGACTTTTTGAGTTTCTGTTGTTTCTTGTTGAGAAGGGCCAAAATGGGTTGCTCTGGTTGGGATGATGCTTCAAGATCATTTGATCGATATTTCCCAAGAGCAAATCAAGTTTAATCTTAGATTTGGCCTTTTGGGTTTCTCTGTTCTTATGGTCATTTCTAGGGTTTTGATGTCTTTCTTTATTCCCTTCACGAGATGGCCTGATTCTTGACATGTGAAGTCCAGAGGTTATTAAATACCTATCTGCAATATTTCATGGCCAAAGGATCAAAGATTGGGAGGAATTTGGATTTTGGGTGTTGCCCCTATTGATTTTCAGATTTTTCCTCAAATCTGAAATTCATGTCTTTGAAGTTGATCTTTTTGTTTCCCAAGCCCCTCTTGTTATTTAGGGTGGTTGTGTGCTGCTTTGGGCTGAAGGGATTGGGTGCAAACCCCCTAATTTCTCAGTTTTCAAAGATCTGAATTTGTGTCAAAATTCTGTGTTCAGTTTGTTGTCTCGGGTGCCCTGGGATCAGGGGAGCGGTCAGACCGCTGTTTGGCTTGCGGTTAGACCGGGGTGTTAAAGGCGGTCAGACCGGCCTGTATGCACCGGTCAGACTGGCCCAATAAGACCGGTCAGACCGGCCTCCCCTCTGCGGTCAGACTGCCCGAAGCGCCGTACGCTCCATCGGTGTTGAGCATCCACACTGGGTCCTCTAGCTGTTGGACGTGCTGGGCCGGCGAAGTCCATTCTGTGAGGAAGTCCGCAAGGACTTGGGATTTGATTGCCGTTCGCGAGGCGTATGTCAAGGAGAACGGCACGAGCTCGGCCGCCTACTTGCCAATGCGCCCGGTGGACTCATTATTGTGTAGCATCTCTGCCAGAGGGAATAAGGATGGCACCATGATTGAATGGACTAGGAAATAATGTCGAAGTTTCCTTGAGGCCATGACCAGCGCGTACGCCAGCTTCTACAGCTCCGTATACGGGGCACTGAAGGGCGCCCTCTTCGAGGACGAGGACGACGCTGACTGCCGTTGCTGAAGTGGCAAGGTAAAGTAGAAGGGGAGCCTCTGGCGCCGGGTCGACTAGGGTGGGGAGGCTTGCGAGGTGCTTCTTAAGGTCATCGAAATCCTTCGCACAGTCGCCATCCCAGTTGAACCTGTCGTAGCCACGAAGGGTCTTGAAGAATGGCAGGCCCCGCTCCGCTGCCCTAGACAGGAAGCGGCTCAGCGCGGCCATGTGGCCAGCTAGCCTATAGACCTCGCTTGTCGTCTTGGGCGGCTCCATGGCTAGAATCGCGTCGACTTTTTCAGGGTTCGCCTAGATGCCCCGTTTGGACATGAGGAAGTCCAAGAGCTTGCCTGCTTGCACGTTGAAGGCACATTTGTCTGGGTTGAGCTTGATGCCCGCTCGCTTGAGATTGTTGAAGGCTCTTGGAGATCCTGGCCATGAGAGGCGAGCTGCCTGGTTTTGACGACCACATCGCCGATGTAAGTTTCCACGTTCCTCTCGAGCTAGGAGGCCAGCGCTAGCGCGAGGAGGCGGGTGAATGTTGCTCCCGTATTCTTCAGGCCGAAGGGCATCCTGACGAAGCAGTATGTCCCAATTGGCATGATGAAGCTGGTCTTATCCTCGTCGCCCTTGGCTATGTAAATCTGGTGGTAGCCGGAGTATGCATCCAGGAAGCTCATGAGCTCGCACCCCGTCGTGGCGTCCAGCAGTTGGCCTATACGCGACAAGGGGTAGTCGTCCTTCGAGCATGCCTTGTTAAGGGTAGTGAAGTTGATGCACACGCGCTAGGTGCCGCTTGCCTTTTTCACCAGCACCGAGTTGGCAAGCCAATCTGGATGTTGGACCTCGCATATAACTCTGGCCTGGAGAAGCTTCGCTGCCTCCACCTTAGCTGCCTGCTGCCGATCGATGGACATGCGCCGAAGCCTCTGCTTGACTGGTTTGGCGTCAGGGCGTACTGCTAGGTTGTGCTCGATGAGGGTGCGGTCCACACCCTTAATATCTTCCGGGGACCATGCAAAGACATCTGCATTGTCCCGAAGAACCCGGAGTAGGTCTTGCTCCACCTCCAGGGGAAGGCCTTCGCCGATGGACACGAACTGACCTCCGGCTTAGAGAGGGACCCTCTTGACCCCGCCCTCCGGCTGGGGCGTGGGTGTCCATCCCGAAGCGGACGACGTGTCTGCCTTTGATTTGTTGGTGAGGGCGTGCACCTTACGGTGCGGACCACTGGCCTTGGACTCCAGACGCCGAGCGAGATCCTGGTCACTGAAGGTCATGATGACGCCTTGCAGGCCCAGGAGCTTCATGCATAAGAAGCCATGGTGCGGCACCGCCCCGGAGGAGTTGAGAGCTGGACGCCCTAATATGGCGTTGTATGGGTGTGGGACGTCGACGACATCGAAGGTGACGTCCTCGCTCCTTACGTTGTCGCCTTGGCCAAAGGAGACTTGGAGGCGTATCCGGCCTAATGCGTTCAGTGGCTGTCCCCGAGGCCCTGCAACGAGGTCCGCGAGGGGTGTAGCCGAGTCCGGGGGATCTCCATCTGGTCGAAGGCCGCCACGAATAAGATGTTTGCGGAGCTACCTCCGTCGACTAGGACACGTTTGACGTTGCACCCTGCGATGGTGGCCTGGATGACCAGGGAGTCCTGGTGGGGAAACTCGACGCCATCTACGTCAGCAGGCGTGAAGGTGATCTCGCGCCGCGCCCGCCCCGACGGTGCTTGCGCCGAGGGGAACTCCCGTGCTGAGCCCCCGGAGATGACGTTTATGACCCGACGCGGGGCTCCCTCCGAGGCTTGAATTTGTAGGGGGCCCTCCCGAGGCTGCTATACGTGAGCTATTATGGGGGCCGCCGCCGCCAGGGTTCTGTCCCTGTCGAAGTTCTGACGCAGCGCCGCAATGGCGGTGCATGCCCGCGTGGAATGGCGCTACGACCGTGCACCTCACACCACATGCCGTAGTCCTGGTTCTCCTGCTCTACGCAGGTCCTATTGTCACGACCACGGCCGTGTCCGCGCCCCCGGCCTCTGCGGCCTCATCTGCGGAAGGCGGGGGCGGCGTCCTCGGGGCCGCCTTTGGCATCGAGGACGTAGTGGGCCCTTTGATGTCTACGTTGATTGCGATTGGGCTTAGGCTTGTCACTCAACGGGTCCTACCTATTCTTGGTGTCCCTGCGCTCGTGGGCGCCTGATGAGGACTCTTGCTTGCGCTTGCCTTTGGGGGAGTCCTCCGGTGCGTCTTCGTTCTTCGCCGAGGCCTCCGCTTAATTAGTGTCGGAGCCGTCGCCTTGGCGCGTTCGCACATCCTCTTCCACCCTTGCGTACTTCTCCATCTTATCAAAGAGTTTTGCGACCGTCTTGATCGGCTTACGCACTTTGTATCCGGCCAGCGGCCCGGGGCGGAGGCCCTGTATCGCAGCGTTAATGACGGTCGTCTCGTTGACGTCCTTGACCTGGCAGCGAACCTTCGCGAAGCGCTTGAAATACTATTGGAGCTTCTCTGAGGGCTTCTGCTTGATAGTGAAGAGCTGATCCGCGTCGACGCACTCGACATAGTTCACCTGGAAGTTGTTGTAGAGGCGATCGCGGATCTACTCCCACGCGTAGATGGAGTTTGGCTATATGGTGAAAAACCAAGAGAGTGCCACTCCCTGCAGCGCGAGGGGGAGCCCCTTTGCCTTGGTGGTGTCATCTCCACTTGCAGCTTCGATGGCAGTCTCGTACACGCGCACGAACTCCTGGGGGTCCGTGTCGCCCTTGTACAGCTCGATAGCGTTAGGGAACTTGAATCCCTCTGGCCATGCCGATTGCTGTAGGCCTGCGGAGAGGGGGGACTCCGGATTCACGCGTCGCAGCGGGACGCGACTAGACATAGGGGCCTCACGGCTGTCCACCCGCTCTGGCGTGGGTTCCGATGCGGCCATCGACAGGATCTGCTGGCTTCGAGCCTCTTGCATGTCCTGCACAGCTCCGCGAAGGTCCGCTAGCTCTCATTGGAGCGTGCCGATGGCCGTCAGTAGAGCGCTCTCCACCGTTACCGTGGCTGGGGGTATCGACGCACTTGGTTACTCCGTCGGGACAGCAGTGACCACGGCCCGCGCTCCTGAGTTGCCCGGCGCGTCGGTGCGGTGGACTTCGGAGTCGGTGACGAGGCCGATGTTGCCACCAGAGCCGCTCACTGCTCCCATATCGGGTGTAGGGACGGTGGCCGTGCCAGCATGGGCACCGGCGTTACCGCCCCCAACAACCCGGTCGGTGATGCCGGTGCCTACCGTCGCGCTAGCGGTGGGGTCGAACGTCGCGCCGGCGGTGGGGTCGATCGTCACGCCAACGGTGGGGTCAACCGTCGCGCCATGAGCATCGACGTTCGTGGCTGCAGCGCTGGTGTCGACGGTTGCGCTCGCAATCACCGACGCCGAAGCTTTGGTGTTGACGCGCGCCTCCGTCGCGCTCCTCTTCACCGATGATGAAACTTTCTTTGGTGCCATCCTTCAGATCTTGAGGCTTGCTCTTGTCCTCCCCACGGACGGCGCCAACTGTTGTGGTTACAGACCAAACAGAGAGAATGGTAGTGGAGAGTTAGGTGAGCAATGCTTAGGGTTCCCCCATGGCTGGTATGGCTTATATATATCCACATGAGGAGTGTTTTACAATTATATCCTTACACTCAAGTATCACCTCACAAGGGCATTTATGTCATTACACGTGTCCTATATTGGGTTTTACAACCTTCTAACAGGCCAGTTGGGCTTAGGTGGGGCCACCCCTACGACAGGAGCAAAAATTGGCAAGGATGGCAAACTCCAAATAGGACCACTCTCAATCATAAAGTGTGGACAAGGGTTCTCATTCTCAACCGGGTTTTCTCAGGGGGTCCCAAGAAATCACGAAACCGGCAAAAAAAATTCTGTTTGATTTGTATTCCAACACAGTTCAACATGTTTCCTTCTGTTTTTCCTTTTTTTTACCCACGTGTCAGCATTCAAATCAGACTCGTCACCCATTCATGCTATCCTGATTCCTAGCTATTGGGGCTGCTGCCCTCTGGAGTGCCATCACATAGGCCCTAATGGGCGGCACGTGACATAACAGAGCTTGAAATATTTTTTAACTGAGCTTCAAATATTTTTTCATGTTTTCGGTACTTTGTTTTAGGGGGGAACAGAAAGGAGAACCCTACTAAACTATATTAAAGAAAACCTGAAACAAAGAAAAAGAAAAATAAAGAGAAAACAAAGTAGGCTGCTCAAACAGCAACATTCACAAATTCCAAACGGAATCTTTCTTTCTAGCATTGCTATTGTATTTAGTTTCCACGAAGCAAAACCCAGAGAAACGCACAATCTTTCAGCATGCATCAATTTTTCCAGACAGATCTAAAAGTGGAAGTTAGCATATCTCCTGAAAGAAACACCATACATTTTTCGTGTATTATTCACTGGATTTCAAAAGTATGTCCATTTGTCATCAGGAGAGATGTCTAGGGGGGAAAACATGGACAATCATGATTTGCAAATCCTGAAACTCTTGTGACACAATTTCTGGTAGCAGCTGGACAATAGCCTCAAGATAGATATGCTACCTTGGTAATCCTAAGTGTTTGGCCTGGGTTCAAAGCTCGTGTCAAACAGAGGCAAAAACATTATTTCAGCAAAGAAAAAAAGCATCAAGAAAGCTCCTGCATAGTTAAGATCTCATGTTCCCTAAAAAAATGAAAATAAAAAAGTTAAGATCTCATGCACTGAAGCTATCATAGTTAGCGAATGAGAAGAGCAGAGGATAATCCATTGGCAATACACCACATAGCCATGAGTCAAGACTAGAACATAATCTGCCACTTTCAAAGTTCATCCTTTGCAATGCCTTTTGTAAGTACTTATCTGCTTAAGGGCAGACTGCCACCAAAACAACCCCTTTCTACTAATCGTATAACAGAATTGGAATAATAATGCTGCCATAAAAACTGCCCACCGTGATTCACACACCACCCAAGCCGCCCACTGTCACTCTCGTGGTTCGTCCTCGCCTCCCTCTATCAGTCTTGGCTCACCAAGCCCATGACGCTGTCGAATCTTGCAGATCAATCATGGAGGTGGGTCAACTGGAGCCCAACAGGGCTTAGCACAATGGCAGTGGATCGACCGTGAATCAATTCAACAGAACACAGGGGGTGGCAACGCGATACTCCAGAGTCCACAATGACCAGACGGTAGCTTGACAGCGATTTCCTTGAGTTATGAATCATGCTATTCTCATCAAAAAAAAGTTATGAATCATGCCTGCCCTCTAACTCTAACCCCCAATGCCATCTCTGACCTCTCTGCCTACATCTCCTCCTGGTCTCTGCCAGTCTGCCACCACATGGGTTCCGATCTTGAGGGCCGCTGCCAAATCCTCTGCCGTTGTGTATGATGAGAGCCATCCATGGTGCCCATTAAAGGGTGTGCTAAAGTACTACTTTCTATTGTTTATGATTCGGTGACCCAAAAGTAGTAGCAAAAAGGAAAAAATATGAGCTAGAGAAGATGGACCTCCTCCATCAACTCAGCCAGACCTTCCTCCGACTGTAAATGGCAAGGTGGTGCTTCAACCTGCTTCTGTTTTGCGTGCCAGGCTCCATCAGGGAACCTGGGAAGTTTTGGTGCAATGGGAGGGTCTGCGGGACACCGATGCAATTTGGTGCAATGGGAGGGTCTACCGGACACCGATGCAGCTTGGGAACATTTGGACGAATTTCGGTCAGAACACCCCCAGTTTTAGCTCGAGGACAAGCTGTTTCTTCAGGGGGAGAAATGTCGTGGACCTGCTAACAGATTTGGTCACGTGTACAGGCGACATGGCAAAGAGGGAATCTCGGCAGACGAAGGGAGGCAGGCTATGGCATAATCTCCTGCAGATGTACTGGACGGGGAATAGGGCAGGTTTGGATAGGTTTCCATACTAGTATCGATTATTATCTCTGGATTGTTAGTTTCCTTTCTGCATGGTTTGTTTCCTTGTTAGTTAAGATTGCAATTGGTTGTTACATGCCGTCTTAGATTATAAGAGGCAGGCCAAATAATAGAAAGGGGTAAGCAAGATTTACCTCCTTCCTCTAGCTTCTCTGCCTTTTCCCTTCCGACTACTTCCCTTCTTCTCGGCTGAGTTTGGGAGTCGCCGACACGGCGCCTCCCCAGCGAGTATCCATCCACCATCGCCAAAGTCCACATCCGCATTACAACCTGCGATCAAATCCAATCCATATCAGGTTAATTGCAGTAAGGAGACAATATGTATTGTGTTCATGAACAGACGAACTTACATGTTCATTCTACATTTTATTAGGTTATATTAATGACCTTTTGTATTAGAATACCCTTGGGAAGTTTAATATATTGATGGTTTGTTTTTGTAGCTTTTTACAAGAAAAATTGGATGTGATCACTCGAAGTTTTGAATCTCTTTTGCATACTGGTGTGATTTGGTATTGGAACTGTGCAAATGCTGTGTGTTGAATTGCTGATTATTGTTGCACGGATGCTTGCTGGACTGAAGCGGTGATACAAACATTTAGTGACATTTCTTGTCTTGTGCTTGTCACAGCAGCTTCCGAAAATTAATAATGTACATGCCAATAACTATTATTCTAAAATATAATGCTGTTGTTTTACCATCTTGGCTCTACTAGCTCGGCAGAATTTTCTAGGGGCGTTTCTAGAACGTGTTGTTGTACCTTTAGTTTTATGGTTCTACTTGCTTGAGGAACCTGCACAAAATTGTAAGCTGCCCATACCTTTCCCTCAAAAAGAGATGCATCATACAGCTTTTCTGAGCAAAGGTTGTACACCTTATACTTTCCCTGTAACAAAATAATTGAATTAGGAGGTTAAAAGGCATAAATAGATAAAGTAACACTCCTAACAGTCTCTCTAAATGATGTGCAAGAAGATAAACCAACAAATGCAAGTTAAACTACAATGTAAGACTTGTAAGTTTAGACTCAACTGGACTAAGTAATGAAAACTAATTAGCCCACAGATGTTAACTATTATTTGCTGAAATCCTTAAACGCACTTTTTCCAAATTAGCTGTTCATTGGTACAAAAAAAAAAGACACAAATAAAACATACATCGACAAAAAATTACAGATACCACCCTCATGCAAATGCAAAACCATACAAGTAGTACAAATGATCATCTAGTGCTCATCATCTTATGAAAAATATGCATCTTTACAGAAAGTGACAAAGCGAAGTGATCAATAGGAAACACCATGCATGGGACTGTGTCCCCCTCCCCTCCCCCTCCCGGCGCCCCTCCCTCCACCAGCCCCATGCCGGATTCAGTCCATGGTCCGGCGGCCACCCCAAAGGCCGTGAGCCCGGCCTTTCTCCCCTCACAGGTGCCGGTGTCCCCTCTCGTCAAGCCTCTATCTCATATCGGGCGTTCCAAAGGGAAAAGGTGGTGTGACACCAGCCCGACCTCGTCCGCTGGCGACTCCTCCGCCGCCTCGTTTCGTGACGTCCTGCTGGCAAACAGCGGATCGCCTCTTGGCCAGCCGCCGCCGGTGGTGGGGGTGGAGCGGCCTCCAACCAAGATCACCCTCAAGGAGCGGCCTCGTCAGGTGTTCGCCTCGGGGGGCCCTGACGCGCTCGGCTGGCAGCAGTTTGAAAGCCGTCGTTCTCGCAAGCTCCGCCTGAAGAAGCTGCGAGGCCCTCGCCGGCCGGTGCTGGAGGACCTCAGAGGGAGGTGCTTCAATTGCTTTTCCCCGACGCACCGCGCCGCTGCCTGCCGCAAGGGGCCTCGCTGCTTCAAGTGCCAGGCGCTAGGACATCGCGCTTACAACTGTACCGGTCGCAGTCAGGCACCGCTGTGTCCCTTCGTCTGGCGGCCAAAGACGTCACCTTGTGCTTCGGTTTCTAGGAAGATGTTGACCTCGCCCAGCAGTGAGGGTTCTGGAGGAGCCGAAGCACACCATTCGCAGGTCTGGCGTCAGCGGCGCCGAGTTAGGAGGCGGCGGCGAGCAGGAGCTGCTGGCCAAAGCGCGGGCGGGCCTTCTTTGTTGGAAGAAGAAGTTATCGGCGCGCCGCCTCAAGAAGTTGCTGCCTTTGCTGGCGAGTAAACTTCCTCCCCCGGCGTTCCTGCCCGGCTCCGGCGCATCGTTGATCGCTCTGCTAAGATGGCAAGGGCTGAGGACGAGTTGTGCAAGGCTCTCTCGGTTTCGATCGTTGGAGACTTAGCGACGCTATCGGTTGATGTTCTGGTGGGCGAGCTAGCTCGTCGCTATGAACTCCCGGTCGAGTCGCTTGAGTTTCACCGTCTTAGCCTTGACGAGGGCTTGCTGGTTCTCCCCGACGAAGCTATGGCGACTCGGGTTTGCAACGAGGGGCGGCCTCTGCTTTTGCCGTCGTTTACCCTCTGCTTCCGGCGATGGTCCCGTCTCAAGAATGCGTCCGCGGTGGAGTTGCCCTCGCTTGTCAACATCGAGCTGAGTGGCATTCCGGCGCACGCCTGGGAGCTCGAGACGGCGGAACATCTGTTGGACGAATGGTGCTGGGTTCACGAGCTACACCCAGATACGATTGACCGGCGGGACTTCTCGTCCTTTCGGCTCAAAGCGTGGTGCGCCCACCCAGAGCTTATCCCGGCGGTCATGGAGCTGGTCATCGTCGAGCCTCCAGTTCAAGCTGCAGAAATCCCACCGCGGAAGCGTGCTCTGAGCTATGAAATCAAGATCACAGCGACGCTTGATATGCCTTATTTGGTGGAGGACGTTCCGCCGCCTCCCCCGCCGCGTGAGGACTCGGACCATGGAAGGCGTCGACGCCGGCGGCGAGTTTCTGCGTCGCCGGAGCCCCTTGCCCATGGCTCCGATGTCCAAGGTGGTGCCCCACGGGTCTCTGTGCATCGTCGACTGGGCCCTGGTCCAGTGGCTGACGACCACGTGGCGGACCTTGAGGAGCTGGTTGATGGCGCGCAGCCCCCTGTGCCTGAAGTGTCGCAGTCGTCATCGGTTCCTTTTTCTATCCCCGCGACCGCCTCGGTTCTGCCGGCTATCATTGACGACCTGGCTGCCCTTGTCATCAAGCCAAGGCTCGGGAAAGAGGAGGGGATCCCGGAAAAGCAGGGATTTGGGGTCAGGTGGCAGGGAGACGGCCCCGTAATCCCGGCTCCGCCGACGTATCCGTTTTGCCCTGTTAGCTCGGAGGAAGATGCTGGGCCTGTGTCGAGACCCGAATATGCAAATCCGGACTCTCTGTGTATACTGCACTAGTCCAGGATCACGCTAGTGCACACAGTCAAACATAGAGGTAATCATCACCACAATCACGATATTAAATAAGGGAAACTCAAATTATTAATCAATATCCAAAAGTGAGACCTTATGGT
Source organism: Dendrocalamus latiflorus (assembly GCA_017311315.1). NCBI lineage: Eukaryota > Viridiplantae > Streptophyta > Magnoliopsida > Poales > Poaceae > Dendrocalamus > Dendrocalamus latiflorus. The sequence continues at coordinate 28,672,602 of CM029638.1, forward strand.
CAAGCTTACAATTATTAGCCTGAAGGGCTTAACAAAACTAGCAGCGGAAAATCCAAAATAAAACGTAGTGGCCAATCGACATGCCCACGGGCAATCGAGTGGAGAACGAAGCCTAGAACGCGTAGTCGTCGAAGTACTCTCCTCCTGGAACCTCCTGCTGGTAGTACTCCTCCTCCTCAACTGAGCAACATAGGCGTAAAGCCGTGAGTACATTGGTACTCAGCAAGCCGTTTGTAACAAATGATGCAATATAGTATGCAAGGCTTACCAATGGAAGGCTGAAAGGGTTAATTTGCATAAAACAACATTTGAAATTACCATAAATAGATTGAAGGAGAATTGTAAATAAAACAATAATGAATAATCAAAGGAATTGACGTAAACCACTTATGGACCTCCCATCCACAAGCTAAACCAACAGTGAATTAACCATCCACTGACCTACTACAAATTTTTCCAAGAGTAACTATACCTCGTGTGAAATCACCGAGCATTGTCCATGACCGAGGACGCGGCTATTCGAATAGTTTTACACTCTGCAGAGGTTGCACAACTGTACCCACACGATGTGATTAGCCTCAGCTTAAGGAAATCACAACAAAGCCTTTACAATGTTCAATTCCAACTCAATCCCGCCCGCTAGGGTTTCGCATCACACCCCCCCTTGCGCCTCATGGAAATCCGCAACCATGTTCAACCCAACGAGATTGAAATTGAAACATCCCAAATTAATCAGCTAGGCCTGTCCCATACCAGACATGTGGTTTGCACGGTAAGACTCAGATCAATGGCGCACAAAGTTAAGTCCTTAAATGTACCCGGGCGAGACTACCACATCCCACGAAGTGCTCCAACACTTCCCCCTTTACTGCACGATCACTCGCCCGAGTGGAAACCAATTTTGTATAACCACCGCCAATGACGCACCAACGTCACGGCACAAATTTTATAACAGTGGCAACAACCACGATTCACCGTGGCACCAACCACAATTAAATATCTCATTAAGTCAAATTAATTATTCACATGTAATGATGAACCCAAGCGATACTAGAGGCATGGCTAAGCATACTAATCGTACCAACCCAAATGTGATCATAACATAGCATCACTAACAAGTTTCCCATCCTATGGTGACAATGGCATCATGGCATTCAAATTTATCAAGGACGGGATTACTCAATTGAGGTGATATCTACCAATTACAAGGTTTGTATGAAAGTAGCGATGCAATGTAATTTAAAACAAAATATTTAAATAATAGATTGCAAACTGGGTTCAACATGATCAAAGGACACGACTTGCCTTGGCCTTGCTCAGTTGACGGCTCTTGATCTTCAAATCTGACGGCGGCTCCCTCGAACGCGTGATCTAACGAGAGGAAAAACGAAACAAAGAGACAAAATAAATTCAAATAAAATTCAAATGAACTCCAAAAATTCTCAAACCTGAACCAACAGATAGAGCTCAATTTTAGATGAATTTAGGAAAAAGAATCGGGTCAATCGGAGCTAGGACGAGGGAGAACGGGGCTCTGGAAAATTAAATCTACAGAAATTCGGGGAAATTGGAAAAGTGCACTGTGCTGTGGACCGGGCGCACGGGAGACTGGGTCTACGGTGGGCTCGGCTCACGAAACAGTGCGGGGCGGTCGGCTTGCTGGCGTGGCGGCTAGGGCTGACGTGGCATGACACGTCGGCCCTAGGGCTGGCGTGGCTGCTGACCGGGCGGGTGACGAGGCTCGGCTAACGAGCGGGCCCCGCACGTCAGCGGCTCGGCGCACAGTGGACGACGTCCACGGGGGGGCGAAGGGTCGCGCGGCTGCTGGCGTCAGCGCTGACGCGGCGGTGCGGGGACCGAGGCGGCACGGGGCACGGCCGAGGCGGCGAGGCGCGGGCGGCGGGTCTGGCCAGGCGGCGGGGCTGCGGCGTCCACCGGCGGCGCGGAGCGCGGGCGGCGGCCGGGCCGCGGCGGCGCGACGGCGGCTGGCCGGCGACGGAGTGCGGGCAGCGGCGGCGACGGCGAGGGCGGCGCACGGCGGCGGCGGCTAAGGTTAGGCCGGCTGGGCTCACCGGCGTCGGCGGTGACGGCGGCGGAGACGGCGGGGCTCACCGGCGACGGCGGAGGCGAGGGCGGCGCACGGCGGCGAACGGCGGCGCGCGGACGACGACGAAGACGACGGCGTCGGCGACGAAGGCGACGGCGGCGCACGGCGGAGGCGACGGGCTCGACGGCGACGACGACGACGGCGGCGGCGGCGCGGTCTGGCCGACGGCGGCGCACGGCGGAGGCGACGGCGGCGGCGAGGGTTCGGGGGTCGGCACGCGAACCGAGGGACGAACGCGGGTTTTACCACGCGAACCGAGGTGTCCAGATCGGTTACGACGCGGGCGCGAAGCGGATCGGGTTTGGACGGCGGGGATGCGACCACATCGCGCTGATCCGACGGCGGAGACGCGAGGGCGCGGACGACTTTAGGGTTAGGGTTAGGGTTAGGGTTAGCGGCGCGCGCGGGCGAGAGGACGGCGCGGATGCGGCGTGGGCGCGGGCGGCAGCGGGGATGGGCGACGCGTGGCGCCCATCGGGAGGGTCGAGGCGGGCGCGGGCGCGGCCGGATGCGCGCCGCGTGGCCAGGCGGGTGCGGGCGCGGCTTGGGCCGGCGGCTGGGCTGGCTGGGTGGGCTTCGGCCCACCTGGCTTTTAGAATTTTCTTTTTCTTTTTCTTTTTCCAGAAATTCAATAATTCATTTTGAGCTCTAGAAAATAGCAAATAAATCCAGAAAATTCACCAAAAATACCAGGAAATTCCTTGAGACTCAAGGAACACAAATAAAATATTTTTAGCAAATGTTAATGTTTAATTTAATCATATTAAATCCAAATAAATTCTGAAAATTCCTTTTAAGCTTTAATTAATTCCAGAAAAATCCAAATGGTGAATTTTATTTTAAAAGCTTCAAAAAGGCTCTGAAAATCAGGATGTTACAAACCTTACCCCCTTAAACGGGATCTCGACCCCGAGATCCGGGCTCACTACTAGAATAGGTTCGGAAACTCTGCCTTGAGATCCTCTTCGCGCTCCCAGGTGGCTTCCTCCTCGGAGTGATTGCTCCACTGAACTTTGCAAAAGCGAACAACTTTATTCCGGGTGACTCGTTCTGACACATCCAAGATTTTGACAGGACGCTCTTTGTAGGACAGATCCTCCTGAAGATCAATTGCCTCAACTGATACAGCCTCTTCTGGCACTCTCAAACACTTCTTCAGCTGGGACACATGGAAAACATCATGTACCCCACTGAAGGACGCAGGTAGCTCCAATTGATAGGCAACCTCTCCCCTGCGTTTCAGAATTCTGAACGGACCAACATACCTTGGTGCAAGCTTCCCTTTTTGCTGAAACCTCTTCACACCTTTGAATGGTGTAATCCTGAGATACACAAAATCATCTGGCTCAAAGCTCAGCTCTCGGCGTCTAGTATCTGCATAGCTCTTTTGCCTGACCTGGGCAGTCCTCAACCTCTCCTGAATCAAACGGACCTTGTCCTCAGCCTCTTTTAAACAATCGGGACCAAACACCTGACCTTCCCCTGTCTCTTTCCAATTGAGAGGGGTCCTGCATTTCCTGCCATAGAGTGCTTCAAATGGTGACATCTGCAAACTTGCCTGATAACTATTGTTGTAGGAAAACTCTGCAAAAGGCAAACAGCTGTCCCACTTCGGTCCATAATCTAGCACACATGCTCTCAACATATCCTCAAGAATCTGATTGACTCGCTCTGTCTGACCATCTGTTTGGGGATGGTATGCGGTACTGAAATTCAGGTGCGTTCCCATAGCCTCATGGAAACTACCCCAAAACCGAGAAGTGAACTGGGAACCTCGATCTGACACTATTTTCTTGGACACTCCATGCAAACTGACGATCCTCGACATATAAAGCTCTGCCAATCTGTCACCAGTGTAGGTCGTCTTCACTGGAATGAAGTGAGCAACCTTAGTCAATCGATCCACGATGACCCAAATCGAATCATAGCCCTCTTTGGTCTTAGGCAGACCGACTATGAAGTCCATACCAATCTCTTCCCATTTCCACTCAGGGATTTTCAACGGCTGGAGCAGACCTGCTGGCCTCTGATGCTCTGCCTTAACTCTCTGACAGACATCACAAAGTGCCACATACTCAGCGATCTCACGCTTCATGCTAGGCCACCAATATTTTTCTTTAATGTCCTGGTACATCTTGGTACTGCCAGGGTGTATCGAGTACAACGACTCGTGAGCTTCCTTTAGCAACAGATCCTTTAGCTCCTTCTTATTGGGCACACACAAACGTTGCTTGAACCACAGGGTTCCTTGGGCATCCTCTGAAAATCCTGACTCTTTTCCTTCACTCATACTTTGTCGGATACGCTGAAATGCCTCATCATCCGTCTGAGCCTGACGAATCTGACCATCCAAAGTGGGCTGCAACTCCATTGCTGCCAAAAATCCTTCTTCAACCAATTCCAAACTGAGCCTTTGGAATTCCTCATGCAAAGCTGGCTGACTCTCCTTGACCATCACTGAATTACAATAAACCTTCCTGCTCAGAGCATCTGCGACCACATTGGCCTTACCTGGGTGATAATGGATCCCGACATCGTAATCCTTTATCAACTCCAACCACCTCCTCTGCCTGAGGTTAAGCTCGGACTGGGTGAAGATATATTTCAAACTCTTGTGATCTGTATAAATCTCACATCTATTACCCAAGAGATAGTGCCTCCAAATTTTCAATGCATGCACTACGGCTGCTAGCTCCAAGTCATGGGTAGGGTAATTCTCCTCATGCGGTCTCAACTGGCGCGAGGCATACGCTACCACTCTCTTTTCCTGCATCAATACACAACCCAAACCCTTGCGTGAGGCATCGCAATAAATCTCAAAATCCTTGTTTAAATCTGGCAATACTAGCACTGGGGCTGTGGTCAAACTCTCCTTCAACTTCTGAAAGCTTTTCTCGCACTCGGGCGTCCAAACAAATTTCTTTTCCTTTTTGAGCAATTGGGTAAGTGGCTTGGCTACACTGGAAGATCCCTCGATGAAACGACGGTAATATCCAGCCATACCCAGAAAACTCCTGACCTGAGTCACCGAAGAAGGTGACTGCCAATCCAAAACATCCTTGACCGTTCCGGGGTCAACAGCAACTCCCTCTACGGACATCACATGGCCTAGGAAGGCGACTTCCTTCATCCAAAACTCACATTTGCTAAACTTGGCATACAACTGATGGTCCCTTAATTTCTGCAATACCATCCTCAAGTGTTCCTCATGCTCTCTCTCATCCTTGGAGTAGATCAGAATGTCGTCAATGAACACAACAACAAACTTGTCCAAATATTCCATGAACACCTTATTCATCAGGTACATAAAATAGGCTGGAGCATTGGTCAAACCAAAAGACATCACTGTGAACTCGTACAATCCATAGCGAGTCGAAAACGCTGTCTTAGGTATGTCCTCCTGTCGAATTCTCATCTGATGGTAACCTGACCTCAAGTCAATCTTGGAGAAAACTCCTGCTCCCCTGAGCTGATCAAACAAATCATCAATCCTGGGCAACGGGTACTTGTTCTTGATGGTGACTTCATTAAGTGCTCGGTAGTCCACGCACATGCGCTGGCTCCCATCCTTCTTCTTCACAAACAAGACTGGCGCTCCCCACGGGGACGAACTGGGCCTGACATAACCTTTGTCCAAAAGCTCCTGAATCTGCTTCTTGAGTTCCGCTAACTCATTTGCTGGCATCCGGTAGGGTCTTTTGGAAATCGGAGAGGTACCGGGTACCAACTCGATCAGAAACTCAACCTCTCGCTCTGGTGGCATCCCTGGAAGATCATCTGGAAACACATCAGGGTACTCCCTGACAATCGGCACATCCTCCAACTGAACTCCCTTGATCTGACAGACCATTACCTGCTCTGGCTGATTCTTGCCAGCTGAAAACTGCACCTTCCTCCCATCGGAGCTGGTCAAGGTCACTGCTCTGCTCCCACAATCCAAAACTGCATGGTGCTTCTTGAGCCAATCCATACCCAAGATCACATCTAGGGACTGGATATCCAAGACAATCAAGTCTGCTCTGAACTCAACTCCCTGGATGTCTATCTGAACTCCGGGACAGCCTAAGTTGGTGCTCAACTCCGCACCGGGGGATTGGATCAAACGAATAGATCCCAGAGTATCAATTTTCAACTGATGCTTTAAAGCAAAACTCCGAGAAACAAACGAATGGGAAGCTCCAGAATCAAATAAAACTGTGGCAGATGCTGAATGAACTAGGAACTTACCGATCACAACCTCTGGTGCTGCCTGGGCCTCCTCTGCAGTGACGTGGTTCACCTGGCCTCTCACCACCTGTGGAGTCCTGCTGGCTTGACCTGGCGCCTGGGGTGCTCCACGCCCTGCTCCTGGGGTAGGAGTCCGTCCTGGTGTGGCTCCCAAGTCGAAGTGAACTGGAGTGGGGGCCTGCCTCTGGGGACATTTGCTAGCATAGTGCCCCGGCTCATGGCACTTGTAGCAAGTAACAGACGCTGCTGGATTAATGTTCCTCTGCTGCTGACCACCAGACCCACTGGGTCTCTGTCCTGACTGCTGGGGACGGGGCGCGGGGGCCGGTGTCCTGAAGACTGACTGCTGCTGCTGCTGCGGCTGCTGAGGCACTCGAGTGGGCTGGTAAGTGCTGAAACGCTGCCGCTGAGCCTGGTGAGACTGCAATCCCTGCTGAGCCATCCTCCTCTTGCGAGACTCCTCGAGCTCGCGGCGACTGTCCTCAATTAAGATGACCTTATCCACCATCTGCTGAAAACTGGCATAGTCGTTGCCCACGACCTGCACCTTCAATCCTGGGTTTAAGCCTTTCCTGAACCTCTTCTGACGGGCTTCATCTGTGGCTACGTCCTCTGGTGCGTAGCGAGCTAACTGAGTGAATTTATTGAGGTATTCACTCACTGACATGTTTTTCTGCTGCAACTCACGGAACTCCTCCTTCTTCATGTCCATCACCCCATCCAGGATATGGGCATTACGGAAAGCAGTGTAGAACTCGTCCCAAGTAATACTATCCTGGTTCTCGTGGGCATCACAGAAGTTCTCCCACCACTCTGCTGCAGGTCCCTCTAGCTGGTGTGCTGCATACAGCACTCTCTCCCTGTCTGTGCACTGGGCCAAGTCCAGCTTCTTCCCTACTGAACGGATCCAGTCGTCTGCCTCCATAGGCTCTGAAGAACTGGAGTAGGTAGGCGGCCTCGTCCTCATAAACTCTGCGAAGCGGGACTGCTGGTGGGCGGCCTGAGGTGCTGCTACCCCCGGGTGCTGACGCTGAGCCATATTGTTCATATTCTGCATCATTGTTTGCATCATCTGAGTCTGGGCCATCAGGAACTGACTGAGAGCGGGGTCCAGGGTCGGCGGAACTGCCTGGGGTGGCTGAGTGGAACTGCTCCCTGGGTTCTGGTTTGCCTGCTCACGACCTGCGGAGTTCCTGGTTTCAACCATCTTGCTGCTGCTCTGAAAAGAAAGACCATTTGCTGAGAACTGACATTCTGAAGGCTCAAAAGATAAGAGGGAAAAGCAAAGATAAGCGGTAAACTCGTCTAAGGGGATACTAATGGCAACCTAAACTAAGCAAACACTTAGCTGAAAAGGCTAACAACAAAACTGGCAAAAGATAACTCCAATAAAAGATGGACATGATTGCAATATAATGCTTTTAAAAGCAAAATTTACAGCTCACATCCCAAACAACTGCAAATAAAATCCAACGCTCTACTCGTTCTCCTAATCTAGTGGCTCCCACTCTGGGCCTGACAAATAGGGTTCGCTATCCTCATCCTCCGCATCACTATAGAAGACCCATGAGTTGCGAACTGGCGGCGACTCTGGCGGCGTCTGCTCTCTGGCGGGGGCGCGGGCGGCGGGGGTGAAGCGTCGAAGGTACGCCTGACGGTCTCCGGTGATGCGTCGTCCCACCTCCGGGCTCGGCGGTGTAGGCGTCGGTAGAGGTACTGGCGGCTGTGGTTGGGGCTCCTCCCTGACTGGCTCTGGCAATCGGAGGGTGACTTCATATTGCTTCTTGAACCTCCGAATAAGTCTGGCCATGTTGATCTTGTATAATTTGCAAAGCTGTCGGATAGCTTTGTATGCGGCTGCTTGTACTGAACATCCTCCGTGAGATCCGGTGCCCTTGAAGCTATGATGTAGAATCTGTTCGCCGACTCTCGTGGTGAAGTACAACCTGGTGATGCTTCCAATACGTTGCCCTCCAACTTTCTCATCCTTTGTGAGGTAGACGGGCATTCTCTTCAATCCGAGGCTTCGCAGCAGAACACAGAGAAGGGCTCTACAACCACCCGCCTGGTTGAAAGAAGCTTGAGACATCTAAGGCATTTTACAAAAGAAAGATCAGCACAAAATTTACGAAAATAAATCGTGAGTGAACGGGGTAAGGAGCAGAACTTCTATAGAGAAGATAAGAAAGTATAGATATTACTATTCATCAAATTTAGTTGGTTTGATTTAGAAAATATTTTTTTTATTTGACCACTCTAGCTAGGGCTTCGTCCTACAGTCGATATGGCTCTGATACCATCTTTGTCGAGACCCGAATATGCAAATCCGGACTCTCTGTGTATACTGCACTAGTCCAGGATCACGCTAGTGCACACAGTCAAACATAGAGGTAATCATCACCACAATCACGATATTAAATAAGGGAAACTCAAATTATTAATCAATATCCAAAAGTGAGACCTTATGGTCAAGCTTACAATTATTAGCCTGAAGGGCTTAACAAAACTAGCAGCGGAAAATCCAAAATAAAACGTAGTGGCCAATCGACATGCCCACGGGCAATCGAGTGGAGAACGAAGCCTAGAACGCGTAGTCGTCGAAGTACTCTCCTCCTGGAACCTCCTGCTGGTAGTACTCCTCCTCCTCAACTGAGCAACATAGGCGTAAAGCCGTGAGTACATTGGTACTCAGCAAGCCGTTTGTAACAAATGATGCAATATAGTATGCAAGGCTTACCAATGGAAGGCTGAAAGGGTTAATTTGCATAAAACAACATTTGAAATTACCATAAATAGATTGAAGGAGAATTGTAAATAAAACAATAATGAATAATCAAAGGAATTGACGTAAACCACTTATGGACCTCCCATCCACAAGCTAAACCAACAGTGAATTAACCATCCACTGACCTACTACAAATTTTTCCAAGAGTAACTATACCTCGTGTGAAATCACCGAGCATTGTCCATGACCGAGGACGCGGCTATTCGAATAGTTTTACACTCTGCAGAGGTTGCACAACTGTACCCACACGATGTGATTAGCCTCAGCTTAAGAAAATCACAACAAAGCCTTTACAATGTTCAATTCCAACTCAATCCCGCCCGCTAGGGTTTCGCATCACACCCCCCTTGCGCCTCATGGAAATCCGCAACCATGTTCAACCCAACGAGATTGAAATTGAAACATCCCAAATTAATCAGCTAGGCCTGTCCCATACCAGACATGTGGTTTGCACGGTAAGACTCAGATCAATGGCGCACAAAGTTAAGTCCTTAAATGTACCCGGGCGAGACTACCACATCCCACGAAGTGCTCCAACACTTCCCCCTTTACTGCACGATCACTCGCCCGAGTGGAAACCAATTTTGTATAACCACCGCCAATGACGCACCAACGTCACGGCACAAATTTTATAACAGTGGCAACAACCACGATTCACCGTGGCACCAACCACAATTAAATATCTCATTAAGTCAAATTAATTATTCACATGTAATGATGAACCCAAGCGATACTAGAGGCATGGCTAAGCATACTAATCGTACCAACCCAAATGTGATCATAACATAGCATCACTAACAAGTTTCCCATCCTATGGTGACAATGGCATCATGGCATTCAAATTTATCAAGGACGGGATTACTCAATTGAGGTGATATCTACCAATTACAAGGTTTGTATGAAAGTAGCGATGCAATGTAATTTAAAACAAAATATTTAAATAATAGATTGCAAACTGGGTTCAACATGATCAAAGGACACGACTTGCCTTGGCCTTGCTCAGTTGACGGCTCTTGATCTTCAAATCTGACGGCGGCTCCCTCGAACGCGTGATCTAACGAGAGGAAAAACGAAACAAAGAGACAAAATAAATTCAAATAAAATTCAAATGAACTCCAAAAATTCTCAAACCTGAACCAACAGATAGAGCTCAATTTTAGATGAATTTAGGAAAAAGAATCGGGTCAATCGGAGCTAGGACGAGGGAGAACGGGGCTCTGGAAAATTAAATCTACAGAAATTCGGGGAAATTGGAAAAGTGCACTGTGCTGTGGACCGGGCGCACGGGAGACTGGGTCTACGGTGGGCTCGGCTCACGAAACAGTGCGGGGCGGTCGGCTTGCTGGCGTGGCGGCTAGGGCTGACGTGGCATGACCCATCGGCCCTAGGGCTGGCGTGGCTGCTGACCGGGCGGGTGACGAGGCTCGGCTGACGAGCGGGCCCCGCACGTCAGCGGCTCGGCGCACAGTGGACGACGTCCATGGGGGGGCGAAGGGTCGCGCGGCTGCTGGCGTCAGCGCTGACGCGGCGGTGCGGGGACCGAGGCGGCACGGGGCACGGCCGAGGCGGCGAGGCGCGGGCGGCGGGTCTGGCCAGGCGGCGGGGCTGCGGCGTCCACCGGCGGCGCGGAGCGCGGGCGGCAGCCGGGCGGCGGCGGCGCGACGGCGGCTGGCCGGCGACGGAGTGCGGGCAGCGGCGGCGACGGCGAGGGCGGCGCACGGCGGCGACGGCGAGGGCGGCGCACGGCGGCGGCGGCTAAGGTTAGGCCGGCTGGGCTCACCGGCGACGGCGGTGACGGCGGCGGAGACGGCGGGGCTCACCGGCGACGGCGGAGGCGAGGGCGGCGCACGGCGGCGAACGGCGGCGCGCGGACGACGGCGAAGACGACGGCGTCGGCGACGAAGGCGATGGCGGCGCACGGCGGAGGCGACGGGCTCGACGGCGACGACGACGACGGCGGCGGCGGCGCGGTCTGGCCGACGGCGGCGCACGGCGGAGGCGACGGCGGCGGCGAGGGTTCGGGGGTCGGCACGCGAACCGAGGGACGAACGTGGGTTTTACCACGCGAACCGAGGTGCCCAGATCGGTTACGACGCGGGCGCGAAGCGGATCGGGTTTGGACGGCGGGGATGCGACCACATCGCGCTGATCCGACGGCGGAGACGCGAGGGCGCGGACGGCTTTAGGGTTAGGGTTAGGGTTAGGGTTAGCGGCGCGCGCGGGCGAGCGGACGGCGCGGATGCGGCGTGGGCGCGGGCGGCAGCGGGGATGGGCGACGCGTGGCGCCCATCGGGAGGGTCGAGGCGGGCGCGGGCCCGGCCGGATGCGCGCCGCGTGGCCAGGCGGGTGCGGGCGCGGCTTGGGCCGACGGCTGGGCTGGCTGGGTGGGCTTCGGCCCACCTGGCTTTTAGAATTTTCTTTTTCTTTTTCCAGAAATTCAATAATTCATTTTGAGCTCTAGAAAATAGCAAATAAATCCGGAAAATTCACCAAAAATACCAGGAAATTCCTTGAGACTCAAGGAACACAAATAAAATATTTTTAGCAAATGTTAATGTTTAATTTAATCATATTAAATCCAAATAAATTCTGAAAATTCCTTTTAAGCTTTAATTAATTCCAGAAAAATCCAAATGGTGAATTTTATTTTAAAAGCTTCAAAAAGGCTCTGAAAATCAGGATGTTACAGCCTGTGGGTTCCGTTTTGGTCCGGCCCATCAATCTTCCACAAACAGATCCAGAAGCAACCCCAGTCTTCGAGTTGCACGCTCCTGCCCATCCGGACCTGGCTTCTAGCCCACCGCGAGGGACATCAGAAGACAGCGGCAGTGGTGGCTTCGCTGCTTCACCAGCTTTGGATGACATCCCATTTCTCGATCCGGTCTTGGCGGCTCTGCGTTCTTCGCCGGTGATCACCTCCCCCGGTCCAGAGGTAGCTGCAGTTCAGGGCGCCTCGTTGGAAACCAGTGCAGCCGCTCACGTGAAAACTTACTCCAGGCGACGACGTCGTACGGGCGAAGCGGACGGAGTGGCCGTGGCTCCGCTCCTGGCCCCTCTTCCCGGCCCGGTGAGTGTGGTAGCCATGGCTGCGTCCCCGCCGGTAGGAGCATCTCTTCAAGCTCCGATTAGTGGTGACTGTTGTGGTTACAGACCAAACAGAGAGAGATGGTAGTGGGGAGTGGGAAGTGTTCTGCCTTCCTCCTCCACCATACAAATGTATATATATTCATATGGGGAGTGCTATTACAATACTGCCCTTACATTAGCTTATGTCTATTAGGGGCATTGGAGTCATTACACATGTTCTATTCTGGCCCTTATAACCTCCTAACAGGCCTGCTGGGTTTAGGTGGGGTTTCGATGAACAAAATGTTCGCGGAGCTTCCCCCGTCAACGAGGATGCGCCTAACGTCATAGCCTGCGATGCGAGCCTGGACGACCAACGGATCTTGGTGAGGGAACTCGACGCCCCTTGCATCGTCGAGGGTGAAGGTGATGTCGCGAGGCAGTGCCCACGGGTACGCCGGCTCCAAGGGGGCCTCTGATGTGTAGCCACCAGAGATGACGTTGACGTCGCAATGCCGCTCGTTGGCTTCGGCGGGGGGCCGGAGGGGCGAGGTCTGAGACTCCGCTACTGCCCGTCGCAGCCCTCGGACCGCGTCTCATGTCTTTGTGCAATGGTCTCCGCGCCCGTGGACCTCGCACCACTTGTGTTCTGGATGTTCTTGGTTCGTACGGGGTTGCTCGTCCCAGCCAGATCTGCGCTCCCCCCCTCGGCGCTCCTCTCGCGAGGTAAGGGCAAGGACGCGACAGGCCTTTGGTGGCCTGCGCTGGTGACGTTGGGGCTTGCGTGTGGCGTCATGGTTCGCCCTTCCTAGTGCGGGCTTGAGCGCGATCACCGGCCCGACCTGATGACTTGGCGCCTCGTGCATACTCCGGGCGACTCCGAGAAGACCCCTCCGGTCCCGCCCGAGAGCCGCTAGCAAGGCGCTTTCCCCCGCAGATCCATCCGCTGAGCGGGCGGCGCGACCTCCCGGGCTATCGACCACAGCGGCAGTTGCGGGGTGGGTCGTCGCAGCTCCGATGGCGGGATGGGTCGTCGCAGCTCCGCGAACGCCGACGCTCGTGCCCGCCGCCGTCGAAGCCGAGGCCCCGGTGCTCATGCGCCGCTCCGACTCATCCACCTTCTTCCCCTTCGCCACCGCTGATGAAGCTTTTCCTGGTGCCATCTTTGATCTTCAGGCTTGTCTTCGTCGTCCCCACGGACGGCGCCAGCTGTTGTGGTTACAGACCAAACAGAGAGAGATGGTAGTGGGGAGTGGGAAGTGTTCTGCCTTCCTCCTCCACCATACAAATGTATATATATTCATATGGGGAGTGCTATTACAATACTGCCCTTACATTAGCTTATGTCTATTAGGGGCATTGGAGTCATTACACATGTTCTATTCTGGCCCTTATAACCTCCTAACAGGCCTGCTGGGTTTAGGTGGGGGCCACCCCTACAACAGTGACCATGGGGGCGATTGGGGCCCTGTTGAAGTGGCTTCCGTCCTGTCTCAACTAGTCATGTCGTTCTCCCCGGCCTCCCCAAGATCAGCCTTCTTATCCAAGGTGGTAAAATCTGTGGGCGTTATCCTGCCGGCTCCCCCAGCTCCAATTCGAAGGAAAAAGACCTTGTCGTCTGATTTTGTGCCGAGACGGAGCTGCCGTGTGGCAAATCTTCCCCCAGTTGCAGATCATAATGCGGCAGCTTCAGTGTGCTGACATCTAGGCTTTGCTAACGATGAAGAAAGAGTCTCAGCGGCCTCCATAGATCGCTATGCCAGTGTGTTTGACCAGACTCTATCCCGACAGCACTTGAAAGCGTTGGCGGCCCTGTTTGGGTGGGACGCGCCACCTAGTAATGAGATGCGAGCTGCAAGCAGCATTGTTGTTATTTGAGGGGGCTCTTTGTTGGTCGTCCAAACCTTTGTATTCAATGGCTTCTTCTAATTTCTTGATCTGGAATGTGCGTGGTCTCAATGACAAAAAGCGCCGTGATGTGGTTCGCCAATTAGTCCAGTCTTGCCAGCCAGGGGTGGTTTGTTTGCAGGAAACCAAATTATCTCATATTTCACAGTGTGATGTGTTATCTCTCTTGGGGCAGAATTTTAGCTCCTTCGCCTATCTGTCTGCTCAAGAAACAAGAGGGGGAATTCTGGTAGCTTGGCGGGATGGTTCTTTTGCTGCAGAGTGCTATCGAGTGCACCGACACTCTGTTTCGATCAAGTTCCAAAAGGATGGAGGGCAGTCATGGTGGTTCTCCGGAATTTATGGTCCCCATGAGGATGCAGAAAAACCGGCCTTCCTTGATGAGTTACAAGAAGTAAGGAGTTTGTGTGTTGGGCCTTGGATGCTAGCAGGGGATTTTAATATGATCTACAGTTCGGATGATAAAAACAACGACAATGTGAATAGGGCGCTAATGGGACGGTTCCGTCGTTTTGTCAATGAAATGGAACTGAAAGAGATATCTTTGTTGGGTCGTCGTTTTACTTGGTCGAATGAGAGAGTTTCCCCCACTCTCGTCAAGTTGGATAGAGTTTTGTGCACTGCGGATTGGGAAGATATTTATCCTCATTGTGTGCTCCAAAGTCTTGCGACGGAAATGTCTGATCATTGTCCGCTTGCGCTGGGACTTAAAGATGGTGTTAAGGGCAGGAAGCATTTTCATTTTGAAAGCTACTGGACACGCCTTCCTGGCTTCCTAGACACGGTGAAGATCTCTTGGGATGAACCAGGCCGGACATCTTGTCCCCTTGACCATATCTCCTTCAAGCTGAAGCGGCTAACTCGTGCTTTGCAATCTTGGAGCTCAAAAAGAGTTGGGCACATAAAAACTTAGCTAGCTAAAGCTCGTGAAGTGTTGCACAGGTTAGAAATGGCTCAAGAGAGGTCACTGTCTTCGGAGGAGGACTAGCTGCGAAGGGAATTGAAGCGGCTTTGTCTGAAGTTAGCTTCTCTGGAAAGAACCATAGCAAGACTTCGCTCTTGGGTAAGGTATCTAAAAGATGGAGATGCAAATACATCTTTCTTTCACAAGCAGGCTGCTTTCCGAAAAAGAAAAAACTATATTCCCAAGCTCATGGATGGTGATCGGATGGCAACTTCTCAAGATGATAAACAAAAGTTATTGTTTGATTTTTATGAGAATCTGCTAGGCACAGCCCCGAACCGATCTGCGTCCTTGGACCTGCAGTTTTTCCATAGGGCCACAATGGATTTGTCAGTCCTCGATAACCCAATCTCGGAGGAGGAAGTTTGGGAAACAATCAAGATGCTGCCGGCTGATAGAGCCCCAGGACCAGACGGCTTTACAGGCAGATTTTTCAAGGCATGTTGGCAGGTGATTAAAGCGGATTTCATGGCGGCAATTTTCACCTTGCATCAAGGGGATGCTAGGGGGCTGGGTCTGTTAAATGCAGCTTATATCACTCTGATCCCGAAGAAGGATGATGCGATGGCGGCGAAGGACTTTCGCCCCATCAGCTTGGTGCAGAGCTTCGCTAAGCTGATAACCAAGATCCTGGCGAATCGTTTGGCACCCTTCTTAGATTCTTTGATTTCTACAAATCAGAGTGCTTTTATTCGTGGAAGATGCATACATGACAACTTCATCCTAGTGCAGCAAACAGTTAAAGTATTACATCGGCAAAAGGTGCCTAGCCTCTTTCTCAAACTTGATGTCTCAAAAGCATTTGACTCGGTTTCTTGGTCGTTCATCTTGGAAGTACTGCAGTATTTGGGTTTTGGTTTGGCTTGGTGCAATTTGGTGTCTAATCTTCTATCAACCTCCTCAACTCGAATTTTAGTGAATGGAGAACCAGGAGAACTCTTGCAGCATCAGCGAGGACTTCGCCAAGGGGACCCCTTATCCCCCATGCTCTTTATATTAGTGATGGATGTGCTTAATAGTTTGTTTGTGAAGGCAGGGAATGAGGGGCTGTTGCAACCTTTAACCCGACGTGTGGCTGGACAAAGACTTTCCTTATATGCTGATGATGTTGCTTTGTTTATCAAGCCGATTGAAGAAGAGCTGCAGATTACTAGAGACATTCTCAAGGTTTTTGGGGATGCTTCAGGACTGCAAACCAATATTCAAAAAAGCAATATTATACCCATCAGCTGTACGGAAGATGCCTTGACAGCAATTCAAGATACTTTGCCATGTACGATCTCTGAGTTCCCGTGTAAATACTTGGGCCTGCCGTTATCAAATAAGAAGCTTCGGAAGAGGGATCTTATGCCGTGGATTGAGAAAATCGCTGACAAGCTCCCGTGTTGGAAGGCAGCTCTTATGAACAGGGCGGGATGTGCCACGTTAGTCCGGTTTGTTATCTCCGCCATGCGCGGTCTATTTGTTAATTGCCATCAACGCTCTGAAGTGGTTCCTCAAGACGGTGGACAAAGTCAGAAGGGGTTTCATTTGGCAAGGAAAGGAAAAGGCTAATGGTGGTTGTTGTCTAGTGGCTTAGGATAAGGTTATGAGACCGTTGGATCTTGGAGGGTTAGGTATTCCCAACTTGGAGGTGATGGCCTGGGCTTTACAAATCAGATGGCAGTGGTTTAAAAAGACCATAGCTGATCGGTCATGGACTGACCTTGAGCTTCCCTCGCATCCTAACTCGATAGCTCTTTTTGCCATTGCAGTCACTTCGGAGGTAGGGAATGGAAACAACACACTTTTTTGGACTGATCGTTGGCTGCACGGTTGCTCGATTGAACATCTTGCGCCAATAGTTTTTGCTTGTGTGCCTCCAAGAATCCGCAAGAGCCGGACTGTGGCTGAAGCTCTCAACAATGTGGTATGGCCCAGGGACATTCAAGGAGGCCTATCTTGGACTGGTTTTAGAGAATTCATAGGGGTTTGGGACTGCCTCATGGATTTTGCGTTGACTGACCAAGAGGATCGTCACACTTGGAGGCTTGATGCTAGTGGATGTTATTCTTCCAAATCTACATATAAAGCTTATTTTTTTTGGCGCCGTGACCTTTGAGCCTTGGCGTCGTTTATGGAAGACCTGGGCCCCGGCCAAATGCAAAATGTTCTTGTGGTTGGCAATCCGAAACAGATGTTGGACAGCGGATAGGCTAGCTAAGAGGGGCCTCTCTCATCCGGAAAAATGTCCACTATGCGATCAAGAAGACGAGACGATACAACATCTCTTGTCATCGTGTGTTGTGGCAAGACAAGTTTGGTTTAGATTGTTCAATCCGTTGGGCCTAGCAGATTTAGTCCCACGGCAAAACGAACGGAGCTTTGCAGATTGGTGGCGCAAGACGATGAGAAGAGTTAAAAAGGAGCACAAAAAAGGAGTGAACACTCTGATTATGCTCGGCGCCTGGATTTTATGGAAACATAGGAATGCTTGTGTGTTTGAGGGTGCTGCTCCTTCGGTTAACACGATTTTGAGTGAGTTGAAGGACGAGCACAGCCTTTGGTGCATGGCTAGTGCGAAGAAGCTGCAAGGGTTAGGGCTTGCGCTTGCACTCTAGGTCAGAAAGGTCTAGGTCGAGTCGTGTTTGTTCGCTTTGTGTTTGTTTCTTGAGTCTGTGTAAAAGTCTCATTCATATTTGGTCCCCGTATGAGTGAGGATCCTGTTGGGGACCCCCCTCTTTTTTTCCTCCCCCTAATACAATGAAACGCAGCTCTCCTGCGTTTTCGAAAAAAAAAGAAAGTGACAAAGCCATCATGGTAGAAATGGTTGAACCCTTAAGGTTTGTTTGTGTTGGCTTTTGTTTTTGGTTTCTGCTTTGAAAAAGCCAAAAACTAATATGAACACCTGACTTCTCGAAGCGGCTTCTCCACTCCGCTCGCTACCATCTCGCTCCAGAGATAAACTAGAGAGCCACGGGTGTATCACGCACCTTACTCCTCTCGCTCCCGTCACTCGCACATATCTCTCCCTCACTGCTCGCGCCCTTCAGCCACTACTATTCATTTTTAGCCATAAACCGTGGCCAAAAACCATTAGCAAAAGTTAATACGAACGCCCCCTTAGTTATTTAATGTGAACAAGTCATCAACTGTTCTCACACTGGTAAATGTCCTTCAAAAGTTATTCCTGTCTCATTTTCAGAGGACAAGCTCACAAGCAGTAGGCTACATTGAAGATAACTCATCTTTTTCCCCAAGAAAGGTAACCCCTACTCATATTATCAAGTCAATGAAGTGTGGTCAATGTACCACGGACCATATGGATGCATAAACAGGCAAAACAAGAACCAACAGGCCTGTAAGTCACTCTTACCAAAAACCTTAAATGTGTTCTCCATGTAGCATATATGTTAAGAATCTTAATAGAGAGTGAAAGCTACCTTGTGGTGCATTTCAAAGAACCTGATGACTTCCTCCATGTGGTTGAGGTAGAAGCCCTGCAATAGAAGTATCAACTTGTTTTTTTTCTACAGACAAACTGTCAGTAAACTTTGAAGTCTTGTTAGTGCACTGACCTCAAAATATCCAAAAAGCCCTGAGCTCAAATCACCAGCAGGAAAACCCATAGCAATTATGTTCTCTGTAATATATGTCATATCTAAATCAAATCCTCCTTCCTGTCATAGGAAAAAAAACAGATCAACAACTGTTGTCCTTGATATTAGATCTACCAAGACTAAACAATTAAGAGACCATCCTGCCTATTGTTTGCCATAAAATTTCTTAATAAGGTGTTGAAAACAACAAAAAAAACTTCCAAGGATCTAAAAGCTAACACACATTGCTCTGGAATTAGAACAGACATTTGACCCTTCTCTCAAAATAGCACTGCTTATTGTCCTTGACATTATATCAAAGTAACACAGAACTGATGATTTACTATCATCATAAGGCATTAAACATGATCACCAAACTACATATAAACACACAAATGTGAATATTTTTTGATAAAATGACTGATGTGAGAATATGCATGTCAAATATGAAAAGATAAACAAATATACAGAGCTAACAACTATTGACATGGATGAATTCTCACACAAGACATATTATGCATAAGCTTTTCCAAGACAATGTTCTGATCAGATCCTGTAAGTGAGTGGCGGAAATCTGAACAAAATTGCTATCCAATCAGAGAAGGCAACGCATGTGATCATGCTACACAATAACTGAACAAGAGAAGAAAGGGATCTGAAGATGTAAAAGTTCAGTCAAGCTTGAGATAACAAGCACACGCAAATGTACCTGATATCGCCTTTTATTTTGTGAGACCATGTGGCGAACCTTGACTGGAACTGCCTTAACAGCGTTCTTAGAGGAATCCACAATGCCTTTTGTCGAAGAACCAAAAACACCAGGTTGTTCCCTTGTTGGGGTGGTACTGCCTTCAGCACTCTCATCTTGTTGTGGAGCTTTTGGAGACAAGCACAATCCAAGGCCGCTTGTCAGGCGGGAAAAGGTTTTTTTTTTCCTGTTGGTGATTCTTGACCTGAAGAAGGCTGAGGGATTTTGAGGGTTTTAGCCCAGGAGGATAAGCCAGATGTAGACAATATGGATGATGGCACCTCGCGTCCTGCAGCATCTTGTGTGGGAGCAGCAGTTGGAGCAGGAGATGATGAAGGAACAACAGGGTCGGTACTGGCAACCTGAGTGGAAGAATCATTTGATGTAGCCTGAGGAACAGGATCAGTAGTAGTAACAGGAGGAGAAGCAGCTCAATCTTGGCTGTCCATAGGAGTAGTGGGCAGTGGAAGAGATGGCTTGACTTGTTGGTCTTCCATGATTGACAAACAGGGTTAATTAATCTCAGAGAGTAGAAACACAAGCAACATCTGCAAGATCATCATATATAGATATTAGAAAGGCAATTCAATCCTCAAGTACTAAAATAGTCCGTGAAGCAGTGGGGTTCCCTGCTGGCCTGCTGCATAGACGTGATTGTGAACAATGGATAGTGCGGATGAATCCTTAAAATGTCTTGTCCTCTACTTTCAATTGCATAACTTTTATTTACAGAGAATGTGAATGCTACTTCAATTTCCACATTATTAACCAATATGGAAGACATCATTTTGATCAATAAGCAATGCCATATCAACACTTATCAAACAGTATGTCATGCGTCTGACAACAACAGTACATGACACTTTGGCATAACTATCGGCTTACCACAATCACCAAAGACTTGACTTACTAGTAGGATACGATGCAAAACCACAGGAATACCTAAGTGAGCTGTTCGAGGTGCAGCCACCATTGTGGGGGGTGTGGGGAAACAAACCAGTTCACTTGAACAGCAAGAAACAGATCTACCAACATCTATCATATATCCAACTAATATATTCATCTATCACATAGCAATGTTCACGAATAACATCTATCACAGATCCAACCACATAATCATAGTCATTTGGGCGATTTGGGTTCCATACATTCAGTTTGGGGAAGACACCCAGGGTGAGGGAGAGGAAGAAGACGAGTGGATCCAGTCGCGGATGCAGGGGATCCCGTCGCTGCCACCGTCGGCCTCCCGTCGCAGCCCTCGTCTCCGCGGTCTCCCGGTCACCGTTCTCCTCGCCTTCCTTCCCCTCGTTGCCGCCGTCGCGGTCCTCGTCGCCTTCTTCTTCCCCTCGTCCCCGCGGTTGCATCTTCTAGATCAGCAAAGCTCGGATAACTAGGCACATGGTCAGGCTTGCTAACAACGCTTGAATATCTTATAAAAGTTGTTATTTAGTCCTTATATGATCACCCATATGTAATGAAATCACAACACTTCCATCAACGCATACTAGTGATTCGAACTACCAGTCATACAAAAGATCATCATATATCCAAATCTAAGTTAATTCATGGTTTAGAAAAATAAATTTGACATGCAGGTTGATAACATATAATAGATTGCAAGTATTTGATACAAAATTAAGCCAAAGCAGCATGATTAAAGGTGTTGAATTTGTATGAGAAACTAGAAGAATTGGAGACCGGATGCTCAAGTTTGAACAGCAAATCCCTAGGTTGCTCCAAAACTAAAAAAATGCATACAGAGTTCATAGGAACTAAGAACCAAATGAAAATCATGCACATGTCGGTACTGAACTACACGCTTATACTATTGAAAAACCCCAAAAATTTCAAACCCCAAAAATTTTGTGATTTTTGCTACATTTTTGAGTGATTTCTGGAAACTTTCCCTTTTGGGAAAGTTCCCCTCGCGTTCCGCCTTCCTCTTTTGGCCAGGCGCCTTCCTCCTCCGCTGGCGCCCTCCTCCTTCCCATCTCCTCTCCTCTCTGGCATCTCCCTGTCTCCGTCCCTTCCCGGGTGCCCGCGCCGTCCCCTTCTCCTTGGCGCTCGCCCCTTCCCGCTTTCCCCCTCTCTTCGACGCCTCCCTCAGCTCCCTCTCCGCTGGCGCCTCTGCTTAGGTGGGATTCCGAAGGCTGTCTTGACAGGTGGTCGTCCGACACAACTGAAGAACAGAAGTTTGCATAATAGCTAAACCTAAACTCAATGAAATCCCCGTCCGATCAACGGAGGCGGCGGCTCATTTATAGGGAGAACGACCAGGGGGGCGTCCAAGTGCACGCCCTAGGGTTACAAGGCCCATGGGCCCAAGTGGAAGTGGCGCAGCACCCTTTTTGACTCAGACTCAGAAACTAATGTGGACTCTTTTGACGATTGCGGCTGGCTCAGATGGAATTTGAAGATGAGATTGGATCCATTGGAAATTATACTTCATAAGCTTTCCATGAAGTA
The DNA here is from genome assembly GCA_017311315.1 of Dendrocalamus latiflorus. Taxonomy (NCBI): domain Eukaryota; kingdom Viridiplantae; phylum Streptophyta; class Magnoliopsida; order Poales; family Poaceae; genus Dendrocalamus; species Dendrocalamus latiflorus. Next base: position 28,694,451 of record CM029638.1, read on the forward strand.
CAAGAACGTCCCAAACGGAGTCCGTATGAGGAAGTTATGTCCGTTTAAACATGCACCATTGCAGCAGTCCGAATCCGATTCCATTACGTGTCCAACACGGACTCTTTTAATGATTGCGGCTGGCTCGGATATAATTTGAAGATGGGGTTGAATCCTTTAGAAAGTAGACTTGATAAGCTTTCCATCAATTCCAAGAACGTCCCAAACGGAGTCTGTATGAGAAATTTACGTCCGTTTAAACTTGCACCATTGCAGCAGTCCGAATCTGATTCCAGTACGTGTCCAACAAGGACTCTTTTGAATTGGTGTAAAAGTGACGTGGTGCTGTAAAAATATATATTTTCAACATTAGGTAGCATCATATTCTCATTTAAAATATGTTGAGCCTGAAGAAACGAATTCACCTTTAGTTCAATCTTGATATTGGGCGCTATTGTCGTATGTGTTTGTGGCGTGGTCAATCAAGTGGGTAAACCCTGAAGGTCAGAAAGTGGTAGAAAAAAAAACAACAACAACAACGAACAAACAAACCGAGAAGTATGGAAGGATGCAAGAAAGCGCATGATCAACATGCTAGCAGTTACAGTTGATCAAGTACCGGTAGTACCAGAATACCCTGATGTGTTTCCGGAAGAACTGCCGGGCAGACCCCCCTGACAGACAAGTAGAACTTGCCATAGAGTTGACTCCAGGCACCAAGCTGATTACTAAGCATCAGTACAAAATGTCAGCCAGTAAACTGAAAGAGCTCAAAAGACAGTTAGATGAATTGCAAGAAAAAGAATTCATACGACCAAGTGTTTCACCTTGGTCGGCACCAGTTTTGTTTGTGAAGAAGAAGAATGGAGAGCTAAGAATGTGTGTAGATTACAGAGGACTGAATGCTGTCACCATCAAAAACAAGTACCCATTACTCAGAATTGATGACCTGTTTGATCAGCTCAAGGGTGCCAAAGTATTTTCCAAGATCGATTTGCGCTCGGGTTACCATCAGCTCAAGATCCGAGAGCAAGATCGAGAGAAGGCAACCTTTATCACCCGACATGGATTATTTGAGTTCACGGACGTGCCCTTTGGTTTAACCAATGCGCCAACTTATTTCATGAATCTTATGAATCTGGTGCATATGGACCAACTGGACCGATTCGTGATAATCTTCATTGATGATATTCTGATTTATTCCAAGAGCGAAGAAGAGCACAAGGAGCATTTGCACATGGCATTGACCAGATTGAGAGGGTATCAGCTGTATGCCAAGTTTGACAAATACAGTTTTTGACTGAAGGAAGTTGCTTTCTTGGGTCATATTATATCAGAAGATGGAGTCAAGGTTGATCCAGAAAAGATAGCTGCAGTCATGGAATGGAAGCAGCCCAAGACCGTAACGAAAGTGAGAAGCTTTCTTGGATTGGCGGGCTATTATCACCGATTCATAGAAGGATTCTCCAAGATTTCTCGTCCACTCACTCAACTGCTGAAGAAAGACAGGCCATTCACATGGACAGATGCTTGTGAGGAAAGTTTTCAGTTGTGGAAGACCAAATTGACAACAACACCAGTTTTGATTTTTTCCCAATCCCGAGAAAGAGTTCCAAATCTATTGCGATGCTTCAAAGCAAGGCTTAGGATGTGTGCTCATGCAAGACGGAAAGGTTGTTGCCTGTGCTTCGAGACAACTGAAACCACATGAAGAAAACTACTCCACACACGATTTAGAGCTAGCAGCTGTGGTGCATTCACTCAAAATTTGGCGACAATACCTGCTAGGAAATCGTTGTGAGATATTCTTAGATCATAAGAGCCTGAAGTACCTGTTCACATAGCCAGAGTTGAACATGAGACAGCGAAGATGGCTAGAACTGATAAAAGACTATGACGTCGAACTTCAATATCACCCGGGCAAGGCCGATGTAGTTGCCGATGCCCTTAGCCGCAAGGCTCGTCCAAGCAGAGTTAGCATATCAGAGTATCCACCAGAGTTGCAAAGAGAGATATTACAGTTGAACTTGGTGATCACAGATCAAGGAGAAGAAGCAGCATTAGAGATTCAACCACTACTGGCAGATCAAATTAAAGCAGCACAAGATGAAGATGAAGAGATTCAAAAACTGAGAAAGAAAATTCAAGAAGAAGGCTCGACGGAGTATGCGATAGACGAGCATGGAATCCTTACTTTCCGTGGTCGCTATTGCATACCCGACAAGAAAAAGTTGAGAGAATTGATCCTATCTGAAGCCCATTCGTCTCAATTCTCAATCCATCCCGGAGGCACCAAAATGTACCAAGATCTAAAGAAGAAGTATTGGTGGAACCTGATGAAGAAAGAAGTGGCAGAGTATGTAGCAAAGTGTGATGTATGCCAACAGATCAAGATAGACCACCAGAAACCATCGGGATTGTTGCAACCTTGCCAATTCCTGAATGGAAGTGGGATAATATTGGAATGGATTTCATCACTAGACTTCCCAAGACCCGTGAGGGATATGATGCTATCTGGGTCATTGTTGATAGACTGACCAAGGTAGCTCATTTCCTCCCGATCAAGCAAACCTATGGGAAGGATAAGCTTGCCGAGCCGTATTTGACCAGAATAGTAACACTCCATGAAGTTCTGAAGAAGATTGTCTCCGATAGAGGAGCGCAGTTTACATCCAAGTTCTGGGAGAAATTACATGAAGCTATGGGCACCAACTTAAACTTCAGCTCAGCATATCACCCACAGACAGATGGTCAGACAGAAAGAACAAATCAGATTTTAGAGGACATGTTGAGAGCTTGTGCAATCGTATATGGTGCAGCATGGAACACCTGCTTATCGTTTGCTCAGTTCTCATACAACAACAGCTATCAAGCTAGCATCCAAATGGCACCGTTTGAAGCACTTTATGGCAGAAAATGCAGGACTCCACTGAACTGGACAGAAACAGGAGAACGACAACTTATTGGTCCCCAGATTGCTCAAGATGCAGAAGCACATACCAGAATTGTCAGAGACAGCTCAAGAGTGCACAAGACCGACAGAAGAACTATGCAGATAACTGCAGGAAGGACTTGAGTTTCGAAGTTGGAGACTTCGTTTACATCAAAGTCACCCCATTCAAGATAGTCAAGAGATTTCAAGTCAAAGGCAAATTAGCACCAAGATATGTGGAACCGTTTCAAATTACCGGGAGAGTTGGAGAGGTAGCTTATCAAATGCAGCTCCCGCCCAACTTATCAAGGATCCACAATGTGTTTCATGTATCTCAGCTTCGAAAGTGTCTGCGGCAGCCTACCAATGAAGTGCCTTTGTCAGATATTGAATTACAAGATGACTACACATATGCTGAAGAACCACTACAAATACTTGAAACGTCAAAGAGGCAGCTCAGAAACAAGAATGTCAGATTTTGCAGAGTGCAGTGGAAAAATAATACAGCAGATGAGGCCACTTGGGAAAAAGAGTCAGACTTGCAGCGGGATTTTCCCAACTTACTCCCTGGATCAAGTTAATCTCGGGGTCGAGATTCTTTTAATGGGGGTAGGTTGAAAAACTCCAAAAATTTCAAACCCCAAAAATTTTGTGATTTTTGCTGCATTTTTGAGTGATTTCTGGAAACTTTCCCTTTTGGGAAAGTTCCCCTCGCGTTCCGCCTTCCTCTTTTGGCCAGGCGCCTTCCTCCTCCGCTGGCGCCCTCCTCCTTCCCGTCTCCTCTCCTCTCTAGCACCTCCCCGTCTCCCTCCCTTCCCGGGTGCCCGCGCCGTCCCCTTCTCTTTGGCGCTCGCCCCTTCCCGCTTTCGCCCTCTCTTCGACGCCTCCCTCAGCTCCCTCTACGCTGGCGCCTCTGCTCCTCCCCCCGGCGCACGCGCTTGCGCTGCGCGCTGCTGTAAGATCGAGGAGGCCGACTAGAGGGGGGTGAATAGGCGGTTTTAAAATTTTTCTTCTAATTTCAATTAACAATTTTAAACTTAATGAATTGACTAGAGCAAGTAGACAATAGCACAACTAAACAACCTAGAAAAGGCTCAAGTGATCACAAGTGCAAGCAATTGACTAAGAATAAGATCAATTCACCTAAGACAAAGTTTGCTACTCTAACTAAGCAAGCAATCAAATAATTCAAATGAAGTAAATTGCTTGAATGAAATTCAGTACAAGAGAGAGCAAACCACAATTGACACAATCACTTTTTACCGTGGTGATCGGAGACTTGCCGGTCTCCCCTAGTCCACGTTGAGGTAAGCCCGAACGAAAAATAATTGCCGTTGCATTAAACAATCCTGAAAAATCAGGGAAAACGGAACTACCGCCGTTATATGGGCGGTACTTTCGGATTTCCGCCGCCTGGTCAGAACGACTATGTCAGAGAGTCAGAAGTGACCGTTGGTCAATGAGTGCGGAACTACCGCCGTTGAAATTGCGGTACTTCCGGAATTCCGGAACTTCCGCTTTTCGCCCCGGTACTTCCGATCTCAGCGAGGTCAAGTCTAGTTCCGGGCGCTCTCTGGAAATAAAGTTCCGCTTGGGTGTCCGGAACTTCCGGCCAAGCGGTAGTTCCGTGATTCAACCCGCGGTACTTCCGTTTTCCGAGAGATTAAGTTAAACTCCGGGCGCTCTCTGGAAATAAAGTTCCGCTCGGGTGGTCGGAACTTCCGTGCCTGCGGTAGTTCCGCAATTTAAACTCCGGAACTACCGAAATTTCTGACAATGCACAGATTTGATATTAATTTAATTTCTGAGTGCATGCATGATCCTAAATTGATCCATAGGGCACATTAGCATATGATTTAGCAAATCACCATGATCCCTCTTAATAGTACGGCGTCTATCCTATAATCCGGTCTTCCACCATATCTCTAAGACCGGTAAAAATAAAATAGCCCTAAACTATTTACCTTGTCGCCCTTGAGATCTTTGAATCTTCGTGAAAACATTTTATGTCCCTCTTTCTTTGTCGTTGAGACTAATCCTTTTAAACACTTAACACACAAATTAGTCCCATATTCACATAATGTCATTAATTACCAAAATCAATAATTTTAGGGGCCTAGATGCTTTCAGCTGCGCCGCGCCGTCCCTGGTTTCTCCCCGCGCTCGCGCCGTCCCGACCGCCTCGGTCCGAGTTGGTGGACGCCCTCGCGCCGCGTCGCCCCGCCTCTGCTCCGGTCCCACCTGCCAGAGGCCGCCTTCTCCCTCTCCCGCACGCGGACGCTCCCTCGCCCGTGCCCGACCTCACCTGCTCCCGTCTCGTCGCCATTAATCCTCTGTGCCGAGCCGGCGTCACCCCGGTCACCACCCCGTCCCGCGGAGGAGACGCCCCAACTGCTCCCGTCCCCTCCTGTCGACCCCAGAGCCCCGACCGTTGCCTTCTCCTCGAAGGTTTCCTCTCCTCTCCGCTCGGTATAAAAACCGCTCCCTTCGCTCCCTCCTTCCCCTTTCCTTCCTGAGCTTCCCCACCGCTCTCTAACGCTTCTTGCCATCCCAGAGAAGCTCCCGAAGCAGCCAATTGAAATCCAATCGCCCGGAACGCCGCCGCCATCTTCCCCTGCGCCGGCGACCCCGTAAAGCGGATCTCCCGCTCCCCTCCCTCATTCTTCAATTACTCCTCACCAGAGCATCTCCTCAGGGTGCTAATCATGTTGGTGTTTGTCTCTGGCGAGGAGGAACCCCGTGGAGCACTGTCGTCGAAGCTCCCCGCCGGTCGAATCTCCCTCCCCGTGGCCAGCCCTCTCCGAAGCTCCTCCGCCAAAACCACCGCCGCCAAAGTGAACCTCGGACTTCCTTACCCGTGTACCCGCAGCCGATTGAACCATCTCGCTGCCGGCGACCCCCCTCCACCACCAAATAACCGAAGCACTTCCGTCTCCCTCCTGCTTTCCCCTTCACTCCCCTCCCCTTTCAAAGCCCTAAAATGGAACCCCCGTACCCAGCTCCACCCGGTGAAACTCTCCCCGGCCATCGGGAACCACTGCCGCCGCCGGAGAGCGGAGGCGCCGCCATCTCCACCTCTCTGTGGAGCGCATCCGTCGGGAGGAAGACGACGACGACGTGGCCTCCTCCCCTCCGTCCATTCCACCCATCACCATATAACGGAGGCCTAGAGCGGAGAGTGCCGGCGTGCACAAGGTAGGGTAAGGGTTGGGGAAGAGCTGGCGAGTTAGTCTTCGCCCATCTCTTACCCTAGGAATGAAGTTAGGGTAAGGGTGTTGTGGGGTGCCGCGAGACGGCTTTCGCCCACCGCTTACCCTAGGTTGGGTCGCGGGCCTGGCGAGGTTGCGGACCATATGAAAATATAAGGACTAAAACCCTTACGCTGAGCAATTGTCATGGTGATCGCTCAACCACAGGAGTTGACTTGTCAACACTGGTTTAGTAGCTGCTCAACTTGATTGAAACTCTACAGGTGTTGAGAAAACTTGGTGTTGAGACAAGCGAGGTTAGGTAGGCTGTGCTGTGGGTGCCTAACAACGGTAGAGTTCACTCGAAGCGGACGGGAGTTTTATTGTGCCAGACCCGAGTGAATTCTACCGGGTAGAGCCTATATAAAGAATTGAGCAGTGAAACGACCTGGCTTTCTTAACCCGGACGCGGAAGTTAAGAAATCGTGTGGGTAAAGCTGAGCAAACTCTGCAGAGTCAAATAAATGGTATTCGAATACGCCGTGCTCCCGGTTATTGGAGCCGTGTCACTTGGGTGATTCCAGCAGCGAAGCTTAAGTAGATTTGTACATGCTTTAACTTGTTCAGTTGGTTAATTAACCTTTCATGAAAAACCCTGAGATCTTGAGGAGTAGTTTTGGGTCCGTTTTATCAAAATGGTTGCAAATAAAACTGCATCCACTCAAAGTTAATAAACCAAATATACTCCATTCCTTTGTTGATCCGTGCAAGTAGTAAGTTAGGGTTTCCCTTGTGATTTGCTGAGTACGGGGTTGGAGTACTCAGGCTTGCAAAATTCCACAGATACCAGAAGAAAAGAAGGCAATTCAAGATTTCGTGTTAGAAAGGTCTCCCCGTCGAGGTCGTCCCGGAGGATCTCTTCTTCGACGAGGACCCGTGGCTTTAGGTCTTCGCCGTGCTCAAGCGGATCTTGGAGTCTCTTGTGATGTAATTATACTTTGGGCTTTCACGCCCCGCTGTCAAAACTGAATGTTATTCCATATGTGAATTATATGCTAGACTTTTGTTGTAAGCATGCAATGGTATACTCTTGCGCGACACTCCATAACTGTTCATGCGTGAATAGTTGCGGAATGCCGTGTCTGTACGCGCCCCTGGAAACGGGGGCGTTACAACTATCGTTAGATTGAATTACATTCTCCCCAAAATACTAAGGTTTTGAATGGGGACAACAGAAAGTAAGGAAAACATTTATTTGAAGAAAGAAAAGTGTTTTCTTTTATTAACAACTTGAGTATATCTTTACTACTTAAAAGAATAAGTTTGTGACTTAGTGGTAGTGATTTATCACCGGTGGTTCATCCACCACCCTTCTTCCTCATATGAAATACTGTGCCGACATGTGGGCCACGCCCCCTCCCTTCCTTCCCCGCCTGCTCCTCCTTCCTCTCCACTCCGCCGCCTCGCCCCCTCCCCTCCCACCTCCGCTTGTTCCTCCTCATTCGTCGCCACTCCATTGACCTTCAAGAACTTGACCTTCGAGACCTCTTCGGGCATTGAGGTCATCAGTAGCTTTGACCAGATGGGAATCCGTGATGACCTCCTCCGCGACATCTACACCTACGGCTTCGAGAAGCCCTCCGCCATCCAGAAGCGTGCCGTCCTCCCCATCATCAATGGCCGCAACGTCATCGCCCAGGCCCAGTCTGGAACCAAAAAGACCTCCATGATTTCACTCTCCGTCTACCAGATTGTAGACACCGTTGTCCGCGAGTATGTACCTCAATAACTAACACCAATCTATCTTCCAATTATGCGGATCTATTTTGCTGCTACTATGTACACTGTTTGGTGGACCAATTAGGGTTTACATATTATCGCATACATTTGTTATGCCGAGCAATTCGGGCACTGGAATTAACACATCTGCTTTGTATTCTAGATTTGTGGTCGCATGTATGATTTTGACATACATTTGTTGTGTTAAAAGTGTCATACTTTACCTGGTTTTGAGATTAGAGTAGATGCATGTATGATTTTCACATGCAGTTTGTGTTAAAAGTTTTTTTTTTAATTTTTTTAGCTGGTTTTGGAATTAGATTATGTTAGTTTTGATATGCACTGGAGCGAATATGGCAACAGCCAAATGAGCCAAGACTCTATTTTGGTGCTGCGAAAGCGGCAGCTTTTCATGCAGTATATTACCGAATATATAGAGCATATGCAAAGATTACAAGTCTTAACGAACAACCAAAAAATGCGGGCTGCCTGAGCTATTCTCGGCACTACCTCCACTCCTGCGCCCATTATTCAGAGTCATGCTACGTGCAACAGAACGCAGCGGGAATTTAGCTAATAATAGAAACATGCATTGCTAAGTAACTGAAACAATCTTCAGGCATGGGTTATCTAACAAAACTCCCCCTAAACCTTGCGTGATTGTTTGACGTCGACGAGGCCAATGCGTGCGCGTAGCTGTATGAACTGATCGCGTCCAAGGGCCTTCGTCAGAATGTCCGCTAGCTGCTCATGAGTCCCAACAGACTTGATCATCACCCTGCCTTCCTCAACACACTCTCTGATGTAGTGGTACCTGATGTCAATATGCTTGCTTCTATCGTGGAAGACAGGGTTCTTGCTGAGCATGATCGCGGATTGATTGTCGATCTTCAATTGGAAGGCGCCCACCTGTTCTCCTCGGAGCTCTGCAAGGAGGCGTGCCAACCACACTCCCTGGCAGACAGCAGTAGTAGCGGCAATATATTCAGCTTCACAAGATGAGAGTGCTACAACCTTTTGCTTTTGTGATTGCCAGGTAATCAAGTTGTCTCCAAGGAAGAAGAGTGCTCCAGTGGTGCTCCTGCGAGTGTCCACATCACCTGCATGATCACTGTCACTGAAACCACGAAGCTGAGCCACTCCATTCTTCTTTTTATACTGACAGCCAAAGTTCAGGGTCCCGGCGATGTACCGAAGAACCCTCTTGACTGCTGCCAAATGCTCAGTGGTGGGCTTCTCCATAAATCTGCTAATGTAACCAACGGAGTACGCCAAATCCGGTCTTGAATTCACCAGATAGCGTAGGGAACCCACAACACTCCTGTACATGGTAGGATCAACAGCAGGAGCAGTGCTTGACTTACTGAGCTTGAGTCTGGTCTCCATTGGGGTAGAGCTGGGATTGCAGCCTCCCATCCCTGCACCTTCAAGAATCTTGGCTGCAAAGGCACTCTGGTTCACCGTGATGCCCTCTGTTGACTGCACCACCTCCAGACCGAGGTAGTAGTGTAGGAGTCCGAGGTCGCTCATCTGGAAAGTGCCTTTCATCTCTTCTTTGAATTGCTTGATGTCGTTGGAGCTGCTGCCCGTGATGACGAGATCGTCAATGTACACCCCCACGATGAGGCGGTGTGCTCTTGTGCCGCGGAGATAGACAGCGTACTCCGAGCTGCTTCTGTGGAACCCAAGCGACGCGAGTGAAGCATCCAGCTTGGCGTACCACGCCCTTGGCGCTTGCCGGAGACCGTAGAGAGCTTTGACAAGACGCAGCACCTTGTGTTCCTGCCCGACGAGGACAAAACCTGGTGGCTGCAGCACATGAACCTCCTCCAGCAGATCGCCATTCAGAAAAGCGGACTTGACGTCCATGTGATGAACCTCCCATCCTTCACTGGCAGCATGCGCCAGCAGGAGCCGCACAGATTCCAGCCTTGCCACCGGCGCGAACACCTCGTCGAAGTCAATCCCTTGTTGCTGAACGTAGCCTTTAGCTACCAAGCGCGCCTTGTACTTGCTGATGTTGCCCGTGGCGTCCTTCTTGGCTTTGTACACCCATTTGAGGCCGATCGGGCATATGCGCGGTGGTGGATCAACCAGCTCCCAGGTGTCGTTGGCTTCAATGGCCGTCATCTCATCGAGCATCGCGTGGCGCCAGCAGTCGTGTTGCTGCTCCTCCTCGAAGGTGGAGGGCTCCGCCTCGCTTGCTAGCATCAGGTTCTCCTTCGCCAGGGCACGAGCGACCTGCCCGGGTGCCGCAGCCGGCCCCAGAAGATTGTTGACGGTGCGGAATCGTAGGGGCGCGTCGTCGTGGTCGGCGTCGAGGTAGGCACTGTCTCCCCTACTGGTGGCGAGGCGAACTCGATCGGCGGTGGAGCTGCTGGTGTAGGAGAGCTCGATGCAGAGGTGCCAGGTGACCATGGCCCGGTTGGCGACCCGCCGGGGGATGCTGCTGCTGAAGAAAAGCTCATCGGTGAGGGTGCAGCAGGCGATGTACTGGAGGTTGTCGTCGTGGTCGTCACGATGACCCGCCCAGAATCTTCTCCGGGGCTGTACTCGATGACGAAGTCGTTGCTTGTGCCGTCGTGCTCCCCTGTCCACGCCCACTGTGCCGCTTCGTCGAACACGACGTCACGGCTCACATGGACACGCATGGTTGTTGGATCGTAGACTCGATAGGCCTTTGATCCGGGCTCGTACCCGATGAAGATCATATGCCGACTCCTGTCGTCGAGCTTCTTGAGGTTCGGCGTGGTCACTTTGGCATGAGCGACGCACCCAAACGTGCGGAGATGGTGCACCATCGGTGTGCTGCCAGTCCACAGCTCGTACGGGGTCTTGCCGCCAAGACTCTTAGTTGAAGAGCGATTGAGGAGGTAGACCGCCGTGGTGACGGCCTCCCCCCAAAACACGCTGGGGAGCCCCTTGGCCTTCAGCATACTGCGTGCCGTGCCCACAACAGATTGGTTGCGGCGCTCGATGACACCGTTTTGTTGGGGCGAATTGGGCGCCGTCAGCTCGCGTCGCACGCCTAACTCGGTGCAGTAGTCGTTGAAGTCGGCGACGGTGAACTCTCCTCCTCTGTCCGTGCGTAGTGCACGGAGTTTCTTGCCTGTCTTGCGTTCTGCCGCTGCCTGAACGCGCTTGATGGCAGCGGGCGCGGCGTCCTTGGACGGCAACAGGCAGAGCCACATGTAGCGAGAGTAGTCATCAACAAGGAGGAGGAAGTACCGATTCCCACTGGGCGTTGGCGGCGTGATTGGACCACAGAGATCACCGTGAAGAAGTTGAAGAACCTCCTTGGAGCGCTGTTGTGCCTATTGCGGGAACCGGGCACGTCGGTGCTTGCCGGCGAGACAGGCCTCGCACACCTGCTCGACTTGAGTTAGCAGTGGTAGGCCTCGCACCAGCGTCTCACGCCCCATCTTCCGCAGCGCAGTGAAATTGATGTGGCCGAAGCGAGCGTGCCAGCGCCAGGCATCCTCGTCGGAGCGCGCCGCTAGACAGACTGGACGTGCAATGGTGATGTCGAGCACGTACAGCCGCCCGGGACTGCGATGAATCTTGGCGAGCAGCCTCCTCTCCTCATCCCAGATGCGCATCACGCCTTGCTCCACGAGCACCTGGTACCCGCCTTCGTCGAGCTGGCCGACAGAGATGATGTTGGCGGTCAGCCGCGGCAGGTAGTAGACATTGGGGAGCGACCGGTGCTCTCCATTCTTGCAGGAGAAGAGCACGGTGCCACTCCCCTCGATCCGCGCGACGGAGCCGTCTCCGAACCGCACAGACCCAGTGACGCCGGTGTCGAGATCGGCGAAGGCTGTGCGCGACCCCGACATATGATTGGACGCCCCGGTGTCTAGGATCCAGCGCTGCGGATCCCGGTCTTCCTCGGCGTCAAAAGCAGCGAGGACTTACTTCTCGACGAGGTGGAGGACGGTGCCATCGCTTGGCCCTTGAGTTGGAGAGGGCGGTGGGGCTGGTGGCACCTGAGGGAGCGATGGAGCCGGCGGCGCCTGCGAGAGCGGTGGTGCGGGCGGCGCCTGGGTGAACGGCGGAGCGGGAGGCGCCTGGGTGGTGAGCGGCGGAGCGGGCGGTGCCAGGGTGAGCGCCGGAGCGGTCGGCGGCTGCTCGGAGGGGAATGAGCTCACCCGCTCGTGGATCGGACCGACAGCCAGCATTAGGGTGGGCTCGTCGTCCTGGGCCGTGTGGGCCTTCTCCTCCGTCTTGGGCTTGCCACGACAGTTCTGGGCCCAATGGCCTTTCTTGCCGCAGCGTTTGCAAACATCGTCAGGGCCGGCCTTGCCTGCGCTGGAGCCGGCCTTGGAGTCGCCACTGCCGCCGGAGCCACGACCTCGGCCTCTGCCGCGGCGCTTGCCACGGCCACCGGAGCTGGAACCGCCACAGCTGGACTCCTGGTCCCTCCTCTTGTACCGCTCGACCCACTGCTCCTCAGTGAGTAGCAATTTGCCGCCCGCAGTCTGCGCCGGCGCGGGCTCGACATCATCGGTCGCCTTCAACCTTCCCGTCACCTCTTCAATGGACAGATGAGAGATAACAAGAAGGGTCTCAATTGAGATTACTAGCTACCTGTAGCCGGGCGCACGACTCGCAGGTACTTGGCCACCACTTTGTGATCAGGCTCCGGGTCGCCGAGCGTCGCCAGGCGCTGAACGATCCCCGTCAAGCGCAAAGCGAAATCTTCAATGGGCTCACCGTCGCGGAGCGTGATGGCCTCGTACTCCGCCCGAAGGTTCTGCGCGGTCGCCTTTCGCACCCGGTCATCGCCGATGCGGAGGATCTTGATAGCCTCCCAGGCTTCCTTTGCAGTCTGCTTGGTGGCGAGCGTGGGCACCATCTTCGGCGGAACGGCACTGCAGATCGCGTCGAGCACATTGCGGTCATCGTGGAACTCCACATCGTCGTGCTCGACAGCGTCCCAGAGATGGCGCGCCTGCATCTTCAGCTTCATGAGCAGTGACCACTCATTGTAGTTCGTCTTCGTCAGCTGCGGCCAGTTGCCGGAGCTGCCGGTCTCCCTGATGACGCGCTCGATCACCACCTCCCGCGGACGGCGTGCACCCAGGGTGCGCGAGCGACTTGCATCGCGCGTGCGCGATCGGCGTTGTGGAGAACGGCTCGGAGAAGGCGTGCGTGGCGGCGTCTTGTTGCCGGAACCGTCACTCTTCTCTTTCCCGGATGATGAACGACCACGGGGTCTTGGTGGAGACGCCATGGCGACAAGCCGACAACGAGGCCTTCACGAACCTTGCTCTGATACCACGTGTTAGTTTTGATATGCACTAGAGCGAATATGGCAACAGCCAAATGAGCCAAGACTCTGTTTTGGTGCTGCGAAAGCGGCAGCTTTTCATGCAGTATATTACCGAATATATAGAGCATATGCAAAGATTACAAGTCTTAACGAACAACCAAAAAATGCGGGCTGCCTGAGCTATTCTCGGCACTACCTCCACTCCTGCGCCCATTATTCAGAGTCATGCTACGTGCAACAGAACGCAGCGGGAATTTAGCTAATAATAGAAACATGCATTGCTAAGTAACTGAAACAATCTTCAGGCATGGGTTATCTAACAGATTACATGCCATTGATGTAAGTTTGTGCTGTTATCTGTGGTGTTCCATGGACTAACTAGGTGTTAGGATAGTGGCATAGGTGATGGCATTGAACTGTAGCTTTAGTAGACACATTGGTTTAATTTCTAGCCAACAGTTATGTCTCGTTCCCTGACGTTATTGTCTATTTTGTATGAATCCTTGTGTCTGTCTGAATTCCTGTGTTGTTATTGTGATTCACCATCTTTTTTGTGCATTTTTTCCTGTAGTGCATCAGCTTCGTGTAACGTATGTACCATTTGCTCCAAAAGTGTAAATCTCAAGTTGATACTGGGTATAACTTTTTTTCCACATTTTCTAGGATGCAGACATTGATATTGTCACCAACTAGAGAACTTGCTCCACAAACAGAGAGACTCATGCTGGCCATTGGTGACTTCATCAATGTACGAGTGCATACTCGTATTGGTGGCAAAAGTATCGGTGAGGATATTAGAAAGCTCGAGCATTGAGTGCATGTTGTGTCAGGAACGCCAAGCAGAGTCTATGATATGATCAAGAGAAGGACCTTGTGTACAAGAGCCATCAAGTCCACTTTATCTTCACCTAATCATCTTCATGACTTGTGGAGCTGAGTGGCTATGTTTTAGGATCCCTTATGTACAAAGGTACAACCGCAATAATTTTGCATCTTCCATATCCATGATCCTGAAGCTCAAACATCATTCAATGACTCTAAGTGATGACTGAGCTCAGAGAACATATCTCAGATATTTGCAGAGCCTGACCACTAATCTCCTTGTGCAGTTTGCTACTGGATGCTGATGACATGCTATTGAGGTGGCATCGACTGCAAGCCCTGTGCTCCCTAGGTTCTAAAACCTGTGTCTCATGAACAACCTGCAATCTCATAAAACTTAATATTGTGAATTAAACTAATGAATTGTTTGAAATTTGAATTTCTGAATGTATGTGAGCTTGATAAACCTGGTGTTGATTGTACCGATGGAGCAATGTGGTAACTGATATCAAGATGATGTAGATTGGTATGACAATTCCATCTGTTCTGAACATCAAGAGCTATCTCACCAACATAATTTTGTCAGTCAAGTAATCAGGTTTGCACATGCATCATGTCTTGGAAGATAATTACATTTCAGAATTAAGTGTCTTACAGTGATCAGTGCCATCAAGTACACTTCAGGACCACTGAAGGTGTACCAACAGAGCCATCAACTGAAGGTGTATGTTTCGGAATACATGTGCATTAGTTGACTATAGCATGAGTGCTTATGTCCAAATGGAAGGTTTATTTCTTGGCGACTACGTGACCATAGATGTCACCTTTTGGATTGGAACCTTGAGATTCAAAGCTTGATGTACCAGCAGCGTGCTCTGTGGTTTGCGCTTTGTACAATCAAAATTAACAAGTTTCTTTTTTTTATTGTGATAAATTAGGCTCTCTTGTTCTATTCAATATACAAAACCCATGGTTGCTTTTGTTTTTCATTCCCCTCATGACAGTTTTTAAGTGTACATCTCATTCTTTGCCGACTATTCAATTTTTGCAGGTGCTGATGTGGCTGGTGGAAAGGGTTACTATTTGAAGGATGAAGGTGTTCTCCTGAATCTGGCGTTGATAAATTTTGGGTTCACTTTCCTGAGAAAACGAGGCTTCAAGGCAACGCAAACACCCTTTTTTATGAGAAAGGAAACTATGGCAAAATGTGCCCAATTGGCCCAATTTGATGAGGAGCTTTACAAAGTAAGACCAAGGAAGTTTTCCCTTTATGTGTATTATGGTGTTATTAAGCAACTGTACTTGCATTTGTTCACATTTCATTAATTAAATTAAACTGTGGTTCCAAAGTTTTTTGTTGGTATGATAATACATTATGCTCTTATCAATTTACTATTACATGTTGACAACTTTATGATAAGTATCACACATATTTGTTATTATTACGATTCTATTAAGCAAAACGAAAATGGTACAATTAGTTTTCAGGTAACTATCCTTCATATTCTAAATATCTAATTCATCGTATTAGCATATCTATGAATTAATGTGCATAGTTTTGGGCTTCGACAGTTGAAACATCACTTGTTTGGTTCCCATCGCATCGGTTGCATTTATGCTTCCCCATGTTTAAAAAAATGGTTACTGTCAATATGTTTGTTACTCGTAATTGTTTGATTTGAATTAGATGGATGCTCCAGTAGTATTCCTTGATCCAAAATATATTGTAAAAACAAAAAGAGGAAAAGTATCTCATAGCTACATCCAAGCAACTGCTTTGTGCTTATCATCTAGGAGATCGAATTTATCCTGCTGAACTGCCAATTAGGTGGGTAACATCTAACTTTAGGTAAAGAGGGATCGTTTTGCTACAGATTTAGTAGCAGTTTAGCAAGGAGGAATTGGGGCTTATGCATCGATTTAGGGGGGGGGGGGTGTTTAATGTTGAAGGATTGGGTTTTTGGGATTAAGAAATATGAATTTAGTAGGTAATTAATGATAGCTACAGCTTGTGATTTTATACGCTGATTTGATGTTTTCGATGAAAGATACATATTTGATGCATGTTCTAGCTAATTCACGTTAACCTCGGCAATGTCTATTCAATAAATGCAAACTATAATATCTTCCGGAGCTCCACTTACTGGCACGCTGGGAAAATATTTATATTTAAAGTGCTTACAATATTAAAAATCCAGGGTTGTTTGTGTTCTTGTTAAATGATGGATATATGTGTGAACATAAAGTATTTGTGTTCTGTGATTCTGTCTTGATGTTTTTCCTCTTAGTTGTCATGATTCATTGAGGTACATGCTTTTATAGTTTGGATTATGTTGTATCGTACGGGCATGGGACTGTAATTTTATAAACACTTATTTTATTTAATTATAAAGGAATTTTCCTTTAATAGTGAAATCGAATTAACAGATTTTAAAAAAGGTTTATTACATTTGTGAAAAATAAAAAAGGAATTCTGTTTATTTAGAATAATCTTAATTAAAATTTAAAAGATTAATTAATTTTGATCTGAAAAACAATTCAAGTTGATTCATTTAATATCTTGTTTTATTTTAAAATACATTTTGGTTCTGAAATTAAATACTGAAATTGAAGTTGTGTTTTGGAAATAAAGAGAAAAATAAAATGAAAAAAAAGATCATAACCCATTATTGGGTCATCCCACCGTCCCGGCCCAGCCCAGCCCAGTAGCTCACCACACACCCACGCAACACATACACACAGGCGCCCGCCCACACGTGCACAGCGCCAACACACGCACAACGTCTCTCTCTCTCTCTGCTCACTCTGGCGACTCCACTTGCTACCAACGCCGCTCAAGCCATCGCAGAGCCGACCACCTCAGGCCACCGCACGGCGTCGCACCCGGTGCCACCTCATCTTGTCCTCGCGCTCTTGTCGCTGTCGTCGCTCGATGCTACAGTGGACACCACCTGAAGCTCCTCCATCTCAGCGCCGAGAACGACCTTACGGTATGACCCCATGATATTAACTTCTGAGAAAGATAGGTGATGTCTACGTGGAACTTCTGAAACACAGCTGGTACCTAAATGAAACTACCGAACCTACATGAAACTTCTGAAACATACGTGATACCTACACATGAAGCTCCTACAGCATGCATAATACCTACACGAAATTTCCTGAAACACAGCTGATACCTAAATGAAACTACCAAAACATAGACGCCTATATATATGAAACTCAATTGTGATATGTGTATGAAACTACCAAAGCATGAACGACACACAATCCACATGATATGTGTATATAGGGCACTTTTGGCATCTCGAACCCATGTGGTACCTATACGAAACACGGCTGATACTCCAAATACTTGGAACATGAAACTTACCCCTTGGAAATAGAAAACACTTTGACCAGTTAAGTGTTGCCATTTCAGATTTGTTCCATTACAAATATGGCAAATGCATTGAGTTTGACCTTCAGGTTTTGCATGGCATGGCTGTAGAAATAGAACACACCCTCCCCTGACTGGGTAACTTTTCGAGACCTTAGCTTTCACGAGTATTCAATGTTTGGACTACCATAATTTCATAGAAATTTTATAGGAAATTAATATAATTCAATATTATTCCGATAAGATTTCCTGTATTAGGCCCGAATGAATAGCATTTACATGACTTTTTCTGTTGAGTTTTTCTAGAGGTAAACACCTGTAGTAAATATTGTGTACTTCATCAATTTTTTAGATTTGGGAAAAATTAATCAGGGCCAGTTTTTTATGACTATGGCTCATGGCTTTTGGCTAAAATTTTTGAATTTTAGATGTTTACGACAGAGATTACGGAGAGAGAGATACTCGCTTGCGATTTTGGATGGTACAGATGTTGGACTTTTAACATGTACTACAATTAACTTGTAGACCCCATCTTGAAAAAATACTCCGTTTGAAAGTTAGGTACTGTAGCCAAAAACCATTTTCAAAAGCCGAAAAGAATAGACCCTCAATTTGGTAGTTAACAATAGGGCTGTACAAAAAGGGTTTAACTGGTATGAAACCTAGAAGGTTACGAGACCTAGAATGTTACATTGTGGGCAAATATCGAATTTACCCCTGAGGGGTTTTTATTATAAATAGATAAGTCCATGTACAAGAAATCAATCCGAAGATTTATAAAGACTTCGTTTATTGGCGTCATCTCTAATTGTTCTTTGTTGATTGATTGTGTGGATTGCATTGGTGTTTATTATTTCTCAACATATTATCAGCACAAATCGCTCCACAAGGTGCAAGGTATGTTAATCTAGATAAATTCGATTGTTCGCAATGCTATGATTAAATCTATTGCTCTCTAGTCCAGTAGATTAAATACCTAAGATCTAGATCGGTGGGCATAGATAGATTGAAATTGGGCGTTTGATTCATACAATCATGCGATGTGATGCAATGCTAAATTTTTTTGATTCAGCCATGGAGACCGCCGTTGGCCACAACCGCCAAGTCGCCAAGGTCGCATGAGGCATCGTGGTCGCCTAAACCCGCGCCGGCTACCTGGCTATCCGCCCGTCACCGCTCCCCGTGTCGGTCACCTGAAGCTGGCCTGCTGTTGCTCGAGGCGCACCACGGTTGCTCGCGTGCGCGCTTGACTGCCTGCGCCCGCGCTCGACCGAATTTCTCTCCAAAGAAATTAATTTTTAGATTATATGAGTTTCATTATAATCTTTTAGCACCTTTGTCATTATTATGTTACCTAGTTTTATTTTTTCAGTACTTTATTTTTGCTTATTAGTAATTCTGAAATTTGCTTATTAATTAGCAAAAATTCATTAAAATTCCCAAAAAATTCTAAATAATGTCTACAAATAGATGAAAATCCATACCTTACTGATTTAGTAGTATTCATGCATTTTTACTTGTCGTAAATTTAGAAGATCGCATGAATAATGTGGGAAATGTCTGACATCAATAAGGAGTTTGTTCAGCTCATCCTGGATTGTACCAACTACCCCACATAGGCAATGGATGTTAAGACCAACTTGATAGCTCAGTCGTTGGGCGCTGCCATTACCCCGCCAGTAGCTGGGGCTCCCGCCATTCATGAGGCCGCCAAATACGCTAAGACCTAAAATCTGAATACCTGCTGGAAAAGGACCCATTGGCATTGTGGAATTCATTGAATGAAAGGTATGACCAACAAAGGTCCATCATGCTACTTGAAGCACAGTGTGAGTGGACCAACATAATGTTTCAAGACTTCAAGAAGGTGTGACCAACAAAGGTCAATCATGCCATTCATAAGCTTGTCGCCAAGCTCAGGTTCTGCAACTAGAATGTTACAAATGTTGAGATGATAGACAAGACTTTGAGCACATTCCACCCCACCCACAGGACACTCCAGCAGTAGTACCGCTAGGCCAAGTACAAGAAGTACTTGGAACTGATTACCACTCTTCTCGAGGCAGAGAAGAACAATGAGTTACTGATGAAGAACTATCAGACTCACCCACTGGATCACAGCCACTACCAGGAGCTCATGCTAAATCCCAGAAGATCAGTGGTGGCCAGGGCCAAAGAAAGGGACCCAAGTAAAAGTGATGTGGATCGAACCTCCAAATGAGATTGAATCTAAGGGTTGCCCGATCTTTCACAGTGGTAGAACAGCTAGATATAAGTGGAGCACGAGTAATAGTATACAACTCGCAGTAAGATAGATGATTTCACTCCCGTGCATACCACAACACATGATTGATAAGTAGAGATCAAAGATTAGTGGGCAAATATCTACACTGCAGTATGAACCAACAAGCTAAGATGAAATTCTAGATTGGAATTCACAAAAACACAATAGAACATGGATGAACCATAACGTGTTTGTTATATTAGTAGCCAGATTCCACTGAGCTTTGCTTCCTTACCTGTGCTGATGTTCCACTACATGTTATCTATTGTATCAGAATTTTGTGAGGACCTACTATTGTAAACCCTCAGATTGTTGACACATGATGTTACATACGTGGTACTGTAGTGCACGGTACTGTTCATCCGTGCAGTTATTGTTCATGAAGAAGTTGAAGGCTAACAGCGAAGAGCAGAATGTCTTCAACCGTGGCCACCACTACAGCTCGAGGATGAGCTGTTTTATCTGGAGGGTGTAATGTTATGCACGTGGTACTGTAGTGCACGATACTGTTCATATAGAATGTAGTACTATTCATCTGCGATTAGTTTCCTTTATTAGAGATTAGATTGATTTGGTTACTTTAGAAACTTATCTTCGATTAGTTTGTTTCTTTAAATTAGAGATTGTTTCTTAGGGGTCAAGTCAAGTTATCCCTATAAAAGGGATATATAGCATTGTATCTTCTTTAATCAAGAAAATGATGAATTAATAAGTTCCTAGTCCCTAAAGTCTAGCTGTGGTCTCTCCCCTAGACCGGTTACTCTAGATCTATTCCTCACTCAAGCGATGCCCTCCTTCGTCTAGCGCTGTTTTACTTCAAGTCTTCGCCGTCCAACATCCCTCCGATGGATGATTACCCCCTTGTTGTGCTAGTTCACAACACATGACTTCAGAAAATCCCTCAATGAATTTCTCTTTTTTGTGTGTGAAGACAAATGGCACTAATGCGTCTTTAATTTATAATTGAACTGTCACTTGAAGAGGACTTATAATCAGTATTTTATTTGCACCTGCAGATCCTGGAGGAAGAGAAAGTTCATCAGAAGTTAACACTTGGGGAATACCCCTTGTATTTAGTTCCTTTGGATGAGGATGTCCTTTCTTTCGATCTTGATCATTCTTTGCAGGTACTGATTCACATTGGTCTAGCATGTGTATTTTGATATTATGAATCTCACTGGAGCGTTTATGATTATCAGGAATGCCTTATTGAAGGGGATACAAGTTCTATTTGACATGTTGCAAAAGCTATTCATAAGTTAGAGGTGTGTGTATCTTCCCTTCATGTATTTGGGATGTTTTGCACTTGAAATAAGGATTAATCCCATTGAAGATGAATTTGTTTATTGCGGAAACATTATATGGATAGACTAAGTTGTTATCTGCTACTATATTGCAGATTGCACAATACTTAACAATTATACAAATCTGCAATCTCACAAGTTTTTGACTTCATCTTTCATAAACTAGAAGGCTTGACACCCTTTTATAATTTGGTATACTGACTTTCATAAAATTCTTGAAGTGATGCCTATTATTGTATCTTTTTCCAGTTGCCTTTGGAGTTATCCCCAATGTACCGGCCAAGGGTGTAGCATCAACCAAAGCCGCAGAGTTGCTGAAAAATATGCAACTAGAAGATCCTGTCAACATGGATGATGTAATGACAACTGATTTCAAGCTTTTTTGACTCAGATCTGTAAATTTAGCTGATCAGTTTTTTTTCCTTCGTGATGCTTTAGATGGGGATTCCGGAGATAAACACCCTCATTTTGTTCGATAGAGAGGTAAATCTTTTGTTCTATTTATACTGGCATTTTTAGTTCTGAAAAGTGAAAACAATCATGCTGCACTTCCTCTTGATTTCTCTTTTTTTTTGGCGTGTATGAACTATTGCACTTATTTTTGTCTTAATTCATAAAATATTAATACAAATTATGTTGATCTTAGGGGTGATACCCCCTTTGATGTCTTGAATTTTTTGTAATATATCTTTTTCTCATTCAGGTGGATATGGTGACACCAATGTGCTCTCAGTTGACATATGAAGGTTTATTAGACGAGGTGACTATGAAGTTGGCCATTCTGGCATTACTCATGGGTGTTTGATTTGTTAGCCTTTTCTGTTGGACGGTAACTTGCCAGTGTAGTTATCATACAACCTACGAGCTAGCATTCTAACAATGTTTCATCTGAAGTTGGAGTCGATGTGAAACTTCACATAGTTCCCTTCCTCCTATCAGTTACCATGTTAAAAAAAGACAAATTCTTCGATTCTGGTTCCATATTTGTTTTGAAAACTACACTAGATCCTCCATTTGAGCAGACACAATGAATTTCAGCATGATGTATTGAAAAGCCCCAAAATCTCAAACCAAAATTTTCCTTTATTTTTGCTGAATTTTTTAGTGAATTTTGGAAACTTTCCCTTTTTGGAAAGTCTTCCCGGAATCCGCTTTCCCTTTTCGGCCAAGCGCCTCTCCTCTCCTCCGGCGCCCCAGCCTTTTCCGCCTTCGCCTTTCCCCGGCGTCTCCCTCGCCTTTCCCCTTTTTCTTCTCCCGTTGGCGCCGCTCCCCCTCTCCGCTTCCTTCCTCCCCTGGTGCCGCCTCGCTCCCTCTCCTCCGCTCGCGCCTTCCTCCCTCCCCGCCTTCTCCCTCGCGCACGTGCTCACGACCGCGCCTGCGACCGCTCCACACCACGGACTTGCGCCCGTGGTTTCGCCCCGCCGCCCGTGCCGCGCGTCGCCGCCTCCTCCGCTCGGCCCCACCGGCCAGCCTCTCCTCCCTTCCCTCTTCCCCCGCCAGCCCGGCCGTCGCCCAGTCCTCCCCCTTGACTGCCTTGATCGCGCCCGGGCCTTCTCCCCCACGAAATCCCCTCCCCTGCCCGGGTATAAAAGCCGTCCCTGCCTCCCTCACGCTCCCTTGCTCCTCAAGTCCTCCCACCACCCGCAACCACTCCCCACACCTCCGAAGAGTCTCCCTGAGCCTCCAATCGAAGCCGCAGTGCCCGAAGCTCCGCTGCCGCTCTCCCCTGCGCCGGCGACCCCGTAACCCAATTCTTCCCCATCCTCCCTCCATTTCTCAATTGCTTTCTTTTGGAGCTTCCCCACTACTCTCTAATCACCGTGATGCACTTGTTTGGCCAGGAGGATCACCAAGGAGCTCCCGCATCGAAGCTCCCCGCCGGCCGAACCACCGCTCCCGTGGCCAGCTCACTCCGAAGGCTCCGAGCTTCAACCACCACCGCCAACGTGAGCTCCCAGCTCCCCTGAACGTGTATCCGCCGCCAATTGAGCCCTATCGCCACCGGTGACCTTCCTCACCGTCGGGAAGCCGAACTCCCCCTCTCTGCCTCCCACCGTCCTCATTGGTCTTCGCAAGCCCCAACTCCCCAAATCGAACTCCCCAAGCAAAATCCTACCCGGTGATGCCCTCCTTGGCCGTCGGGAGCCCTTGCTGTCGCCGGAGAGCGGAGGCGCCGCCGCCTCTGCCTCTCTGCTGCGTGCGCCCGGCGAGAGGAGGAAGACGAAGGCGTGGCCCCTTCTCCGCCGTCGGATCCTCCCGTCTCCTTATAACCTCAGCCGTCCACCTCCCCGTACCGTTTCGCCCACCTCCTTTGCTTCGCCACCGTCCGATCGCCACCCCCACTCCAATCTAGACCGCTCCCTCCCTCACCATATCCACCGTCCGCCAATGCCACACGTCGGTCATCCGAACCATGTGGGCGCACGCGAGCGTGGGCCGCTTCCTCGGCCTGCTTCGTCGCCGAGCGCGCGAGTGCGGGCTGCGCAAGCACGCCGTGCGTGAGCCACGCTGGCCGCTGGCCGCGCGGGCTTCACAGTGCTGGGATGCGCTGTGGCTTTGGGCCGGCCTAGCACTGTTCACCGATTTTCCAAATAATTTTCCAATTTCTAAAATCCCAGAAAATCCAAATAAATCCTAGAAAATCACAGAAAATCCCAAAAATTCCCAAATTTCATCACTTTGCTCCAAATAATGTCCTGAACCCATTTTTGGCCTCCATTTCCACATATTCATTCCAGATAAATTCTTAAAATTCCCTATTTGGAGATTTATGCATTTTACTCCTTTTTAATTAGTTTATTTTTCCTCGCTTGATTAGTCTCAAGCTGGATTTACTTATTTTACGTGTTTGCGCTAGTGTCGGAGATTCCAGAGGTTCAAGTGCAGTCACAGGATCCAGGAGCTTCTTCGTTCGAGCTAGCCGAGATCGTCCAAATCAACGGCAAGTCCCAGATCCTTTGATCATATTGTATCCCATGATGTTTAATTATGTTACTATGTTATTGCATTAAGCTAGTTCTGAAAAGTTAGTTCAAAGTAAAATAAAATGTTTAGAATGACATGTTATGTAGTTAAACCTACCACCGACAAATGCCATGTCAAACTTGTAGCCATGCCTTTGTTCACCCTAGAAATAATTACTTGGTAATCTGGATAACTGTAAGTTATTATTATCACTCAAAGTCTTACACTAATAAGGTCGTGCCTGCGGGCCAATAGAATTTGGAAAACCTGACTCTAGGGTAAGGTGGTATGGGACACCGTACCCTAGGGCGGAGAGTGCCGGTGTGCACAAGGTAGGGTAAGGGTTGGGGAAGAGCCGCAAGACGGTCTTTGCCCATCTTTTACCCTAGGTTTGGAGTAGGGTAAGGGTGTTGTGGGAAACCGCGAGACGGTCTACGCCCACCGCTTACCCTAGGTTGGGTCGCGGGCCTGGCGAGGTTGCGGACCATGTGAAAATATAAGGACTAAAACCCTTACGCTGAGCAAATGTCATAGTGATCGCTCAACCACAGAAGTTGACTTATCAACACTGGTCTAGTAGCTGCTCAACTCAATTGAAACTCTACAGGTGTGGAGGAGGAGGAGGTTTAGAAGTGTTAGATAGGTTGTGCTGCGAATGCCTAACAACGGTAGAGTTCACTCGAAGCGGACGTTTGTTTTCTTGTGCCAGACCCGAGTGAATTCTACCGGGTAGAGCCTATATAAAGAATTAAGCAGTGAAACGACCTGGCTTTCTTAACTCTTTAGCGGGAGTTAAGGGGTCGTGTGGGTAAAGCTGAGCAAACTCTGCAGATCAAATAAATGGTATTCGAATACGCGCTCCCAGTTATTGGAGCTGTGTCATTTGGGTGATTCCAGCAGCGAAGCTTAAGTAGTTTTGTACATGCTTTAACTTGATCAGTTGGTTAATTAACTTTTGTTGAAAAACCCCTGAGATCTTAAGAAGTAGTTTTGGGTCCGTTTTATCAAAATGTTTACAAATAAAACTGCATCCACTCAAATTAATAAACCAAGTATACTCCCTTCCATTGTAAATCCGTGCATGTAGTAAGATAGAATCCCTTTGGGGTTTGCTGAGCCGGTTGTTTGGTTCACGGCTTGCTAAATCCACTCTTTAGAGGATCAAGACGAAGGTGAAGGTCTCCCCATTGAGGAAGTCCCAGAGGATCTCTTCTTCGACGAGGACCCGTGGCTTTAGGTCTTCGCCGCGCTCGAAGCGGATCTTGGAGCTTTTGTGGTTGGGCTTGCACGCCCCGCTGTCAAAACTGGATGTTATTCCATATGTGAAATATATGCTGGACTTTTGTTGTAAGCATGCAATGGTATACTCTTGCGCGACACTCCATAACTGTTCTCGCGTGAATAGTTGCATAATGCCGTGTCCGTACGCGCACCTGGAAACAGGGGCGTTACATGTATCAAATTTGAACCATAGAGTTGCGCTGCAGTAAGCCACCAATGACCACCTAAAACTCTTGTTGTTACATCAATGATGCTGGCTCCTTCAACCTTCATGTTTGCTGCCTAGTTTCGAAATAGGTGTCGTTTTAGAATGAATGCAGTCAAACATTTTAAACTTTTGACCACTAATACGCACAGAAGTGTTCAGATATATCTTATTGAAATAATATTTGTAGATTTCTCATCAATAGTGCTTTCTGAATATTATATTTTTCTAATTTGTATCTACATATTACTATAAAATTCAATGGTCAAAGGTGTATATTGGACATTGTGCCCATGTCTAAAATGACATCTATTTTGTTATTAAACAACAAAATTACATCTATTTTGTTGTTATTCTAATCAGTTGATTGATTTTATGTTTCAATATTGGTCTGCACAGATGTGTACCGGACTTGAGCAGTGTTCAAAATGTTTAATTTTCATACTCCCTGAATTATGTTAGCCAATGGCTAATTCGCTTTCTTTTATTGTCCCACATAGGAAATGTGAAATACCGATAGATGTTATATTTGTTGTTGTCCTATATATTTATTCTCCTACCACTACTACAGAAAGCCTAATAGTAGACGCCAAATCACAGACGGTTTTGTGAAACCGTCTATGATGTACACTATTACAGACAGTTTTAATTTGGAGGCCATCTGTGGTATTTGTGGCGGGAAAAAGGAGTATCACAGATGGTTCTTACTGATGAACCGTCTGTGATACTTTAGTATCACAGACGGTCTGTATTAAGAACCGTCTGTGATAATCCCAGATTATCACATACGGTTTTTAATAAAAAACCATCTGTGATAATGGCACAAGGCATTTATTGCGCGGCTCAGACCGCATCTGTCTTCATTTCGATCCAGATCTAGCCACTGCTGCACACTTTTTCACTCAGGAGGAAGCTAGGTGATTTCAGGGGAGTTAATTTGGTGGGAAGAGGCAAAGATTGAGCTTTGAAGATTCATACTTTCCTGGTTGCTCTAGATATGGTTAGTAATGAAATTTATTTTCTCTCTAATTACATTACAATCTAGTTCTAAGTAATCCATGAGTGTTATTGAAGATGGTTAATTTGCAAAATTGTTGGTTATATAATAGCTGTTGTGTTTATAATATGAATTGAGCTAGCAAATTAAGCCTCAATATAATAAATGTGGCCGGTATATACGTAGTAATAATTAGTTAATCTAATTTTTAATACTAAGTTGTTATATATGTACGTAACGTAGGACCGAAGCTGGATGTATGCCGCGAGCCGTGTGAGTGAAGAGTACATTAATGGAGTGTCTGCTTTTATAAGAGCCGCCGAGGAGGATATGTTGAATAAGATGGTAGAATATATGTATTGTCCATGCACTGACTGCGAGAATTTAAAGATGTTTAAGAACCGAGGGCAAATTGAAGCGCACTTGATTCGGAGGGGTTTCAAAAAGGATTATACGTGTTGGACCAGTCATGGCGAAGTGAATGATCATATGTCGCCGGATGACATCGCCGGTGAAGTGAATGATATGCCGCCGGATGACATCGCCGGTAAAGTGAATGACATGCCGCCGGATGATGTCTATAGTCGTTCGGATTTGGATAGCCAATAAACAGAAATAGATTTAGGGGCTGAAGGGAATATCACAGACGGTTTTTGAGTAAAAACCGTCTGTGACAGCTGATAATCACAGACGGTTTTTTCATCACAGACGGTTTTTAGTTAAAAACCGTCTATGATTATCAGATATCACAGACGGTTTGAAAACCGTCTGTGATGACCTTCGATTATAACTGACCCATAAATTCAGACGGTTCACAAAACTGTCGGTGATGACATTTTTGAATTGTCTGTGATCACCTTTTCTGTAGTAGTGTACCCTCCTTATGCTAGCACTACTACAGATAGCCTAATAGTAGACGCCAAATCACAAACGGTTTTGTGAAACCGTCTGTGATGTACACTATTATAGACGATTTTAATTTGGAGGCCATCTGTGGTATTTGTGGCGGGAAAAAGGAGTATCACATATGGTTCTTGCTGATGAACCGTCTGTGATACTTTAGTATCACAGACGGTCTGTATTAAGAACCGTCTGTGATATTAAGAACCGTCTGTGATAATCCCAGATTATCACAGACGGTTTTTAATAAAAAAACCATCTGTGATAATGGCACTAGGCATTTATTGCGCTGCTCAGACCGCATCTGTCTTCATTTCGATCCAGATCTAGCCACTGCTGTACACTTTTTCACTCAGGAGGAAGCTACGCGATTTCAGGGGAGTTAATTTGGTGGGAAGAGGCAGAGATTGAGCTTTGAAGATTCATACTTTCCTGGTTGCTCTAGATATGGTTAGTAATGAAATTTATTTTCTCTCTAATTGCATTACAATTTAGGTCTAAGTAATCCATGAGTGTTATTGAAGATGGTTAATTTGCAAAATTGTTGGTTATATAATAGCTGTTGTGTTTATAATATGAATTGAGCTAGCAAATTAAGCCTCAATATAATAAATGTGGCCGGTATATACGTAGTAATAATTAGTTAATCTAATTTTTAATACTAAGTTGTTATATATGTACGTAACGTACGACCGAAGCTGGATGTATGCCGCGAGCCGTGTGAGTGAAGCGTACATTAATGGAGTGTCTGCTTTTATAAGAGCCGCCAAGGAGGATATGTTGAATAAGAGGGTGGAATATATGTATTGTCCATGCACTGACTGCGAGAATTTAAAGATGTTTAAGAACCGAGGGCAAATTGAAGCGCACTTGATTCGGAGGGGTTTCAAAAAGGATTATACGTGTTGGACCAGTCATGGCAAAGTGAATGATCATATGCCGCCGGATGACATCGCCGGTGAAGTGAATGATATGCCGCCGGATGACATCGCCGGTAAAGTGAATGACATGCCACCGGATGATGTCGATAGTCGTTCGGATTTGGATAGCCAATAAACAGAAATAGATTTAGGGGTTGAAGGGAATATCACAGACGGTTTTTGAGTAAAAGCCGTCTGTGATAGCAGATAATCACAGACGGTTTTTTAATCACAGACGGTTTTTAGTTAAAAACCGTATGTGATTATCAGATATCACAGACGGTTTGAAAACCGTCTGTGATGACCTTCGATTATCACTGACCCATAAATTCAGATGGTTCACAAAACTGTCTGTGATGACGTTTTGGAATTGTCTGTGATCACCTTTTCTGTAGTAGTGTACCCTCCTTATGCTAGCACTACTACAGAAAGCCTCATAGTAGACGCCTCATCACAGACGGTTTTGTGAAACCGTCTCTGATGAACACTATTACAGATGGTTGTAATTTGGAGGCCGTCTGTGGTATTTGTTGCGGGAAAAAGGATTATCACAGACGGTCAGTCTATATTAAGAACCGTCTGTGATAATCCTAGGTTATCACAGACGGTTTTTTATTAAAAAACCGTCTGTGATAATGCCTCTAAGGCATTTATTGCGCTGCTCAGACCGCATCTGTCTTCATTTCGATCCAGATCTAGCCACTGCTGCGCACTTTTTCACTCGGGAGGAAGCTAGGCGATTTCAGGCCAGTAAATTTGGTGGGAAGAGGCAGAGATTGAGCTTTGAAGATTCAGACTTTCCTGGTTGCTCTAGATATGGTTAGTAATGAAATTTATTTTTTTCTTTAATTGCATTACAATTTAGGTCTAAGTAATCCATGAGTGTTATTGAAGATGCTTAATTTGCAAATTAAATTGTTGGTTATATAATAGCTGTTGTGTTTATAATATGAATTGAGCTAGCAAATTAAGTCTCAATATAATAAATGTGGCCGGTATATATGTAGTTATAATTAGTTAATCTAGATTTTAATACTAAGTTGTTATATATGTACGTAACGTAGGACCGAAGCTGGATGTATGCTGCGAGCTGTGTGAGTGAAGAGTGCATTAATGGCGTGTCTGCTTTTATAAGAGCCGCCGAGGATTGTATGTTGAATAAGGGGGTGGAATATATCTGCTGTCCATGCACTGACTGCGAGAATTTGAAGATGTTTAAGAACCGAGGGCAAATTGAAGCACACTTGATTCAGAGGGGTTTAAAAAAAGATTATACGTGTTGGACCATTCATGGCGAAGTGAATGGTCATATGCCGCCGGATGACATCGCCGGTGAAATGAATGATATGCCGCCGGATGACACCACCGGTGAAGTGAATGACACGCCGTCGAATGATGTCGATTGTCGTTTGGATTCGGATAGGTTGCACGATGATAATCTGGATCAGATGCTTCGCGATGTAGAAGAGAACTATGATGAGAGAGAGTATGTTAAATTCCAGGGCTTGATGGAGGACTCGGAGAAACCTTTGTACACGGGCTGCAAGTACACGAGGTTGTCGGTCGTGCTTGAACTGTTGAAATTGAAGGCAAGCAACGGTTGGTTCGACAAGAGTTTCACGGCGCTGCTAGGTCTTTTAGCGGACATGCTTCCGGAGGGAAATGAGTTGCCTAAAACCACGTATAAAGCCAAGAAGGTTCTTTGTTTGTTGGGAATGGAAGTAGAAAGAATACATGCATGCCTGAACGACTGTATCCTCTACCGTAAAGAGTATGCAAAGATGCATGTATGTCCGGTGTGCAACGCATCCCGATACAAACGTAACAATCAATCAGATGATGGCGAGGGAACAGAGGCGAAGAAAGGACCTCCTGCTAAGGTGGCATGGTATTTTCCTATAATTCCCCGTCTGAAAAGGTTTTTTGCAAATCCAAAGGAGGCTAAACTGCTACGTTGGCACTCGGAGGAGCGCAAGAAGGATGGAATGCTAAGACACGTTGCTGATTCCGCGCAGTGGAGAAACATCGATAGGAGTTTTGCCGACTTCGGTGCAGAACCAAGGAATATAAGGTTTGGACTAAGTACAGATGGAATGAATCATTTCAGTAGCAAGAGCAGCCGACATAGCACATGGCCCGTGACTCTCTGCATCTATAACATTCCTCCTTGGTTGTGTATGAAGCGAAAGTATATTTTGCTGTCTATACTTATCCAAGGGCCAAGACAACCTGGGAATGATATTGATGTGTTCCTAGCACCGTTGGTGGAAGATCTAAAAGTACTGTGGAATAAAGGGGTACAGGTATGGGATGCATATAAACGAGAGAACTTCACTCTACGCTCCTTATTGTTCTGCACCATAAATGATTATCCTGCCCTTGGTAACCTATCGGGCCATAGTACAAAAGGTGCCAAAGCTTGTACTCACTGTTTAGATGGTACCGAGAGTGTGTGGCTGAACCACTCATGCAAAACCGTCTACATGCGTCACCGCCGGTTCCTTCGGAGGGCTCACGCATACCGCAAGATGAAGAAACAATTTGACGGAGAGAAGGAAGACGGTTCAGCTCCAAGGCATTTAAGGGGACATGAGGTTTATGATATGGTTAAGGATTTAGATGTTGTCCTCGGAAAGGGACGTCAATTGAGGGCTCATGAGAAGAACACCTGGAAGAAGAGATCAATATTTTGGGACTTACCTTATTGGGAGTACCTAGATGTTCGGCACTGTATCGACGTCATGCACGTAGAAAAGAATGTATGCGACAGCTTGATTGGTCTCTTACTGAATATCCGTGATAAAACAAAGTACGGCGTCAACGCACGGCTTGACTTGGCTGACATGGACATCAGGCCTGAGTTAGCACCGACATGCACTGATAATGGACGAACGTACCTTCCCCCTGCGTGTTACACTCTGTCCAAGGCTGAGAAAACAGAACTGTGCCAGTACTTGCATGGTGTCAAAGTTCCGTCTGGTTACTCCGGCAATGTGAAGAAACTTGTGTTGGACCGAAATGGCGACAGAGGGGGGGTGAATGTCGATTCTTGAAAACGAACCCCTCAAAAAGTACTCACGAAGAGATTCCTCTCCAATAGCTATGATGAGCTATGAAGTGGAAGAACTAAGCTCCTAATACCAAGACTAGCAGAGGGTATATACCAGCAAGACACACCAGTAGCCAAGAAGAATAGAAATCAGTGGACACACAACTCAAATGCAATGAGAGGCTCTAGGTTTCTCTAACAAATAATACTGGATAAACAAGAACCTCACAAAAGGAGCCTAGGAGAAGAAAGCCAAGAAGGACCAAATGATAAAACAACAGAAGAGAAGAGCCGCAGCTGGGGGCCGGTTAGACATGAACTGACTGGGCGGTCTGACCGCAATTGTGCCGCCGGTCAGACCGGCCCAGTCACCCTGGTCTGACCGCCCTCACCATTCAACTCAGACCGCCCCTCGGGGGACAGCAGGCCAAAGTCCCTGATTTTTCAGACAAAAGCTTATACTTCAAACTGCAGGCAAATTTAGGACTTTCCTTTGAAAATATTTGATCAGAACAATGAAGAGACTCTCCAAATACCCTAGAGGACTTAGGAGATCAATTAAGTCCAACCCAAAACCACAATTTTCAGATTATGCCCACAAACCTGAAAATTACAAAGAGCAAGATTAAAACTCAAATTTCTCCTCCATCTCTGATTCTTTGGCTTTGAAACTTTGAGGGAGACTAATTGATAGTCTTAGGTCACCGGAAACCAAGTTTCAAGCCTTCTCCCAGAGAAAATCACAGAAAAGCATTAAACCCTAGAAATGACAAGAATCTGATCATATTCAGAGAAGAGAACACACAAATCCAAATTACTCCATGGTCTCAAACCTTTTGCAAATGGGATTTTGCAGATATGATAGCAATAGTCCTTGGACCCTCCAGACCAAAACTCAGGCTATTTCGAGAAGGAAAACATGAAATACACTCAAACCCTAGAAATAGCCTGACAACTACAGAGAGAGCCCAAAAACTCAGATTTCTCTCAAATCTTGAAACTTTTACTCATGAGCTTTTGCATTTCAGTTACACATGATCTCAAGACAGTGCAGCACAAATATCAAGTCATCTATTTAAGGGAAACACAAGAAACCAACCTCCTCTGCCATGAAACCCTAGCTACAGTAATAAACAAAGGAAATGAGCAAAAAGGAATCTTTGGATTTTGCTTTGAACTTGTTGTAGCGGTGGCCCCCACCTAAGCCCAGCAGGCCTGTTAGAAGGTTATAGGGCCCTGAATGGGACTTATGTAATGACATAAATGCCCCGGAAGGGGATGTTTTGGATGTAAGGGTATAACTGTAAAAGCACCCCCTATGTGGATACGTATATGCTATACAGGCCATAGGGAAGACCCTAAGCCATTACCGAAGCACACTCTCCCACTCTCCACTACCATCTCTCTGTTTGGTCTGTAACCACAACAGAACTCTAGGGAATTTGTCTAACCAAAAGGTCTAGAAGCATCATCCCATCACTGAGAAATCCATTTTGCTATTCCACGCTCAAGAAAACAGCTAAAACATCAAAGAGAAGAAAATGGGCAGAGAGTAGCAGAAACTGAGAAATGAGCTAGAAACCTCAAGAACTCAAATGTATTCATTGGAATGGAGATGAATGATTACATGTAGAGTTCTACATCCCTATGGATGCTTACATACAGAGGAATGATTACATGGGATTTCACTACATGCTTGAGAACACACACAGTAGCTCACTCCTCTCCTACTGCTTAAACTCAAGCATGCTACAGACTCACTCCATTTCTTGTTTTCCACTCGTGAGCACTCTCTCTACAGAATGGAATACATGAATGCCTGAATGCTTGACTTGCTACTGCCTTCTCCTCTCCATTTGAAGGCCAAGGGCTCACCCCAAACTAGCAAATCAAGAATTGTCATACCTCTCCCACTCCATGCCACTCAACCACACGGGGAAAAGGTGTCAGACCAGATTTTTGGAGGGAAACCTGCCTCCACCTCCATTGCTTGAGTCAAATTACCATTTTGCCCCTCAAGCACATTCCCGGAAGCTTCCCGCAACCGGCGCCTTTGACCAACTGGACCTCGACTCCTTCCTGAGCCTAGTCCGGTCCGTTCCGTCACGTACGACCGCAACCGACATCCAACCGTTCTGGACCTCCGACTCCTCCCTGAGCCTAGTCCCGGTTCTCCCGTCGTCGCCCGTCGTGTCTGTCACCGGTAGCTCCCGCTTCGGTTTCTCATCTCCTGACTCGCAACCACTTCACTGGCCTCGATCATCTTCGGCATCACCGACCGTCTGGACCTCAACACCTCCTGTGTCTAGTCCCGGTCCTCCTCGCCTCACCATGACCTAGCTCCGAAGTCCTGCAGTCACACAGACAAGCAAACCGTCACATAGCACCGCACGAAACAGCATAATCCATAATAGCACAAGTAAAGGTACTCAACCCTAGAATACCCGAAAAAAAACTCAAACTCACTAAAACCACCGTCAATTACTCATCACCAACATGGGGATACCTCCACATGGTCTCTCAATCTCCCCCTTGATGAGTATATTGACAAACACCGAAAAAGCATAAGTTTTGAGTTTGTTTACAAGTCAAGCTTGGTCCAACGAAAGGAAGTGATGCTAATGACCAAGATGACATAAGGAGCAAAAGAAAGAGCAAGTTTTCCTCAAAGCTCCCAAAACTCCCAAAATGTGGCTTTTTCCCAACTATTCTCCCCCTTTTGGCAATAAAGTCATCAAGTTACTCGGAGGAAAAGAAATCATGATGTGACTGAATTTTATTCAATACTAAGCAACTAGAGCCATGAAGATTATCCAAATTGACCATTCAGTATTACACCAAGCCATGACTCAGATGAATGCTATCAAGATCATAACAAAATATGCATAATCAAGCCAAGCCACATAAGTAACAATCTGAGATTTAGATGAATTTCTTAACATGTCAAGCCATGCAAGATCAAAGTCTAGCGAAAGGTATCCAAAGATGATGCAAGTCATGTCAATAATCTAAGTGGAACCAAGAAGCTAGAATTGAGCCATAGTGCTACAAGTTCAGGAATTAATCATTTGTTCAAGTACTTTGTTTTTTTGGAAGTTAAGCAAATTTGGCACAATTGACATTTTCCTTTAAAACTCATGGTCGTCTCCAACCAAAATTTTGTCATGTGCTAGATCTCAAGCCTTATGCGACCATTCCAAGCGAGAATCTTAAGGAGATGATCTTGGTCATCCAAAACTCCCGCTGAGTTCATGCCTAGTGCAATGGCAAGCAGTCTCATGAGAAAGAATTGGTGAGATCAGTTTTTTCGCACACATAAAAAAGATCTTTTGCTTTTAAATAATTGTACTAACTCATGATCTATCCAGAACCTATCATAGCTCAATCGAAAGCTCAATTTAAAGATTCAAAGCTCAACTTAGCCTAGTTGACATGGCATGAATCATAAGAGGATAACTAAAGACAGACTAATCTCAAGAAGTAACATGACATGTCTTAATTCAAGTTGTGCAATTTTTTAATTAACTCATCATGGCAAAGGCTTGACGACACATGTAAAGTCATGATAAATCTAGCAAATGAAGCATAAATCATGACATGATGTAAAGCATTGTACTTATATCAACTAAGGATAATAATCAAGGCTCCATGCAAGTACTATGCAAAATGCTAGAAATGCAGAAAATCCAACTCCTCCTCAACATTAGATGCACTTTTAGTTCAAGTTGAGTTATGTCAATGTTAAGCTCCAGAAGCTCCCAAATGAACTCCCCCTGAACTAAAGCTATAAGCTGAGAAGCTGGCAAAGAACTCAGAAAAAGGCAGTCCTTAAAGCATAGATAAGATATAGAGGATGCTATGGCTCAGACTGACTCTCATCTACCCCATATGACTCTAGGACTGTCAGACCGGTAATCTAGCACACTAAGGAGCAAACACGTACCCTGTCTACCCAAGGGTGGCCCGACCCTTGCTAGAACCTAAAAGTAGTGAGTAGGCTCAACCTAGTGAAACAGGAGAAGCGGCTAACAGAGAAGAACCCTAGATCACAAGATGAGAGGAAGAAATCTAACCCACTAGACAAGAGAGAAACACTCTAATCTATGCTGAGAGAACTAACCCAAAGGCACCCCGAATGCAATGCAAGCAAAATGAGAACAGGAGCATAATATATATGATAGAGCAATAAATCACAGAAACTCCCCCTCACTACAGTCCATAAGGACAAACCACCCCAAGCTCTCCCCGCAAGGCTGAAAATCTAGAGCTATCCAAAGGCTTGGTAAAGATATCAGCCAACTGGTGGTCACTCTCCACAAACTGGAGCACTATGTCACCCTTCTCAACATGGTCTCTAAGGAAGTGATATCGAATATCAATGTGCTTGGTCCGGGAGTGCTGCACTGTGTTCTTAGCAATGTTGATAGCACTAGTGTTATCACAAAAGAGTGGAACACTGTCTATAACTAACCCAAAGTCCCGCAGGGTCGAAGCCATCCAAAGTACCTGGCTGCAGCAACTGGCTGCGGCAACGTACTCGGCCTCTGCGGTGGACTGTGCAACACCGGACTGCTTCCTAGAAGACCAAGAGACAAGAGAAGTGCCAATGAATTGGCAGGTGCCAGAAGTGCTCTTCCTATCTATCCTACAGCCAGCAAAGTCTGCATCCGAGAAGGCTCTCAAGGAAAGATAGGAAGAGGAAGAGTACCAGATACCATAGTCAATGGTAGCTCGAAGGTACCGAAGAATGCGCTTCACCGCCTGGCGGTGAGATACGCGAGGAGAAGCCTGAAACCGGGCACTAAGACACACAGAAAAGTGTATGTCCGGTCTCGAGGCAGTGAGGTATAAGAGGGAGCCGATCATGCTTCTGTACTCTTTCTGATCAACAGGCTCACCATCCTCATCTGGGTCAAGTGAAGCTGTAGAAGCCATGGGTGTTGACACAGGCTTACCATCACTCATGTCAAAGCGTCTCAGGAGGTCACGAGTGTACTTACCCTGATGCAAGAAAGTACCCTCCCGAGTCTGCTTGATCTGGAAGCCAAGGAAGAAGGTCAACTCACCCATCATGCTCATCTCAAACTCGGTGCTCATGACATCCGAGAACTGTGAAACAAGAGCATGAGAAGAGCCGCCAAAGATGATGTCATCCACATAAATCTGGACGAGCAGGAGGTCAGTGCCATGCCGGCGAATGAATAAGGTCTTGTCAACTTTTCCCATCTCAAAACCATGACTAAGCAAATAGGACTTAAGCCTCTCATACCAAGCTCTAGGGGCCTGCTTAAGTCCATACAAAGCTTTAGAGAGCTTGTAGACATGGTTTGGGAATTTGGGGTTCTCGAAACCAGGAGGCTGTCTCACATAGACTTCTTCCTCAATGAAACCATTAAGGAAGGCACTCTTGACGTCCATCTAGTAAAGCTTGAAACCCTTAGAAGCTGCAAAGGCAAGCAGGATTCTAATGGCCTCAAGTCTAGCTACAGGGGCAAAGGTCTCCTCAAAGTCAAGACCCTCAACCTGAGAAAAGCCCTGAGCTACCAGTCTAGCCTTGTTTCGAATAACGACCCCATCCTCACTCTGCTTGTTTTTGAACACCCACTTAGTCCCAATGATATTGTGACCTCGCGGGGGCTCAACAAGCGACCAGACCTTGTTTCTCTCGAAATTTTCTAGCTCCTCATGCATGGCATTGACCCAAGACTCATCTGAAAGAGCATGAGAAACATCTTTGGGCTCGAAAGAAGCAACAAAGGCAGGATGGAGACAGAATTGTGACATGCCAGATTTTGAACGAGTGACTCGCTCAAACAGGTCTCCAATAATCTGCTCAGAAGGATGGTCTTTTTGGATATGTCTAGGAGGTCCAGAATGAGATGAAGAAGTGACCTCTACCTCGTGAGCTGATGAGGTAGGGACAGGGCCACTAGCTCCAGAAAAAGAAGGTTCGAACTCAAGGAGGTGATTCACAAACACACCCTATCCACATGGTCTCTAGTCTGTAACCTCATACCACGGAGCAAAAGCACACTATGTCAATGCACAAGACTCTAGTGGCCAAGAAGAAAGTTCAAACTAGGAAGAAGAGAATCCTAGAGAACCACAGCTCAAACTAGGTAGTAAATAATCCTAAAGAACCATTTGGAAGAGATGTGTGAATGAGACATCATCACCTAGAGATGGCTCCTATCTAATCAAACGGACCCATCCACCACTAAACAAGAATACTAAGCAAAGCCAAGTGGTGGGAAACAAGACTTCTAAAGATCACAAGAAGAACAAACCTCTCTCATGGTCGCTTGGTGGGGAGTCGTGATCGTAGACCTGATCGAGTATGAGTGTTGCCTTGACCGAGGTCGAAATACGAGTCCAGGACGTGGTCGTAGTCGAGACCGTGATGTAGTCGCGTCAAGTTCGGCCGATAGTCTAGATCGCACTCGTAGTTGCTATGGCGTAGTCGTAAAGACCAAGGAGCGGTCGTAAAGGCTGTACCAGTCTCCCCCTCATTCACAGCTGCAGGTTAAACACAGGAACGACTGGTGTCCTAGTACTGGGGTAAATGATATACAACATGGAACCAGTACTGTGACAAGTAACAACAATAGTAGCAACACAAGTACTAATGACAAAGAATACATGAGAACACACGCCCACACAAGCTCAATCTAGCCCTCATCAAAAGCACCTAGAACACAAAGCCTAGTGCCACCCAACACTAGAAGAAGCTTATGACCTAACCACAGATCTCATGATATCTAAGCAAAAGCACAGGCCAATGCTACCAAGTTGTCACACAGTTTGTTTCATGCCATAACAGCAATAAGATCAAAGTATACAAGCATCATAATGAATCACAACCATACACATAGCAGGTGACAAGAACAGTCACAGAAGCATATGCTAGCATGGATAAAAGCATGTATACTAGAAAAGATACAAAGGCATGAATAAACATAGCATCATGACACAGAGAAACTACCCAAGATATAATCAAGCTCATACTGTCCATACATATGCATACATCATGTAGACATACAACATGACAAATCAAGATCATGGAAAAGTATGCTAACATGTATAAATAATGATGAATGAACATAAGGAGCAAGATGTGAACCATGATAGATACTGCAGAGCACAAGATCATGATGATATTTGACTTCTAATACACCCATTCTACTTAAGCTCATTAAGTCAAGTCAAAGCTTAAGCATCCAATCAATTAACATATATATCATGATACAAGGATACCTAAGCAACATACACATATAAACATGTCAAGAAGACATCAAGAGTAAATCATGCCAACATGGTACAAATGAGCACAAGAACACGCACAACATGCCAATTATGACTAACACTTGAATATAAGGGCATCAGGGTATAGAATTGCTCACGAAGTAGGTGAAGACGCAACCGGTGAAAGCATATGCCTCTTGGAGGCCATGAAGTGGAGAACCAATGAATGTTCTAGTCACGTGATGAAGCAGAACACTAAAACCCAATCAATCCCATGTTCTCCAACCAGCGTCTAGATACCTACAAATGACAAGACCAAAATGCCCAAGTCTTGGATCCCGAAGGGTTAGTAGACATGTACATGGGAATTCAAGACTTGACACACAGCCACTCAGCAGAAAAGAGTGGTCGAAGCGTGCTACGACTACGTCCGAGAAGCCGAAGCTGTGATCGTAAGGCATTACGACTACAACGACGACACAGTAGAGGAACTTGGCTTTACTAAACCAAACTCTAACAAAATCAAGCTTCTCTACACAAGTGTGGTGAGTCAAAATTTTAATTTCTCATTTTCAGATTTTAACAAGCAAGTAGAGAAATTAAATTTACGCCATCTATAGAACTAGACTCACAACCTACAATGATAAATGAGATTTCCACCTAGCAAAAACAATCTAGTATTTTATCATCTAGGCATCTCACATTCTCCCTAAGAGCAAGTATATTCATCTTGGACAAGACCAAGGTCACAATGAGGTTTTACCTTGCTCATGATGAGTTAGCGCTCGTCCTTCTTATCATCATCATCCATGTGTTCTTTTCAAGACTTTCTTGATCCTGGCACTTGAGCAACCAAGAAAAGAACCAACCAAAACATCAAAGAGACTCACGACTTCTCCTTGCCGTAGGAGCACACCTCGTTTGGGCGAATGAGGTCTACCAAAAAGAAACGGCGGAAATCCTTCCTTAGGACAGCACGCGGACAAAGATCAAAATCAAAAGAAACAAGTCCGCGATGTCAAAAAATGTCCATCCTTCTCACAAAATGAGCAATGGTGCAAGTGTCTACTACGAGACATGATCCAAAAGCACAATCCTTGCTCAGAAAGAGAAATCCCTTGGACCAACCGAGAAAAGCCGACAAGAAATGCACTAGCCAAGAATAGAAGTAACTAATCAAAAGGCATAAGTGCAATCAACAAAAGAAGTATGCTCAAGGAAAGATCCACCTCTTAAATGAAAGAGGTGACAAACTCTCAAGATGCAGTGCTCGTATCATTGCACTCCTGTCCTCAAAGTATTTTCACCATCTCAGAAAGTATGACACCATAAGCTAGAGATGAGAATGCACGAGATCATCCTCTCACCGAAATCAGCCTCTTGTCACAAAGGACATCATTGGCAAAAACACCCCAACAAGATGCAAAGAGAAGCTCACAAGATTCCCTACTAGTCGCCATTCTCAAGATCGGTTAAGATCAAATTCAGAGCCAACCTTGCTCTGATACCAATTGTTGGACCGAAATGGCGACAGAGGGGGGGGGGGGTGAATGTCGATTCTTGAAAACGAACCCCTCAAAAAGTACTCACGAAGAGATTCCTCTCCAATAGCTATGATGAGCTATGAAGTGGAAGAACTAAGCTCCTAATACCAAGACTAGCAGAGGGTATATACCAGCAAGACACACCAGTAGCCAAGAAGAATAGAAATCAGTGGACACACAACTCAAATTCTTCCTCCCATAGATATAGAATCAATGCAATGAGAGGCTCTAGGTTTCTCTGACAAATAATACTGGATAAACAAGAACCTCACAAAAGGAGCCTAGGAGAAGAAAGCCAAGAAGGACCAAATGATAAAACAACAGAAGAGAAGAGCCGCAGCTGGGGGCCGGTCAGACATGAACTGACTGGGCGGTCTGACCGCAATTGTGCCGCCGGTCAGACCGGCCCAGTCACCCCGGTCTGACCGCCCTCACCATTCAACTCAGACCGCCCCTCGGGGGACAGCAGGCCAAAGTCCCTGATTTTTCAGACAAAAGCTTATACTTCAAACTGCAGGCAAATTTAGGACTTTCCTTTGAAAATATTTGATCAGAACAATGAAGAGACTCTCCAAATACCCTAGAGGACTTAGGAGATCAATTAAGTCCAACCCAAAACCACAATTTTCAGATTATGCCCACAAACCTGAAAATTACAAAGAGCAAGATTAAAACTCAAATTTCTCCTCCATCTCTGATTCTTTGGCTTTGAAACTTTGAGGGAGACTAATTGATAGTCTTAGGTCACCGAAAACCAAGTTTCAAGCCTTCTCCCAGAGAAAATCACAGAAAAGCATTAAACCCTAGAAATGACAAGAATCTGATCATATTCAGAGAAGAGAACACACAAATCCAAATTACTGCATGGTCTCAAACCTTTTGCAAATGGGATTTTGCAGATATGATAGCAATAGTCCTTGGACCCTCCAGACCAAAACTCAGGCTATTTCGAGAAGGAAAACATGAAATACACTCAAACCCTAGAAATAGCCTGACAACTACAGAGAGAGCCTAAAAACTCAGATTTCTCTCAAATCTTGAAACTTTTACTCATGAGCTTTTGCATTTCAGTTACACATGATCTCAAGACAGTGCAGCACAAATATCAAGTCATCTATTTAAGGGAAACACAAGAAACCAACCTCCTCTGCCATGAAACCCTAGCTACAGTAATAAACAGAGGAAATGAGCAAAAAGGAATCTTTGGATTTTGCTTTGAACTTGTTGTAGGGGTGGCCCCCACCTAAGCCCAGCAGGCCTGTTAGAAGGTTATAGGGCCCTGAATGGGACTTATGTAATGACATAAATGCCCCGGATGGGGATGTTTTGGATGTAAGGGTATAACTGTAAAAGCACTCCCTATGTGGATACATATATGCGATACAGGCCATAGGGAAGACCCTAAGCCATTACCGAAGCACACTCTCCCACTCTCCACTACCATCTCTCTGTTTGGTCTCTAACCACAACAGAACTCTAGGGGACAATCATGAGGCTATGTTATTTCTTTAACACAATTGCTCAGAAGGTCATCGATCCCGAAGGACTAGATGCTCTGCAGGACGAGGTGGTGATGACTCTATGTCACCTTGAAATGTATTTCCCTCCTTCGTTTTTTGATATCATGGTCCATCTCATTGTTCACGTTGTGTGGGAGATAAAAATATGCGGGCCCGTATTCCTACGTAGCATGTACCCATTTGAGAGGTTCATGGGAATTCTCAAGTCCTACGTACGGAATCGTTCTCGGCCGAAGGGCAGCATCGTCGAAGGTTATGCAAGCGAAGAGGTCATTGAGTTTTGTGTCGATTATATGGCTCAGATTCAACCAATAGGTGTCCCTCAATCTCGTCATGAGGGGAGGCTGAAGGGTCTCGGAACTATCGGAAGGAAAGCAATCACTCCAGATATGGACACGTATACTCAAGCCCATTTCACGGTGTTGCAACACATGACTAAAGTGGCGCCTTATGTGGACCAGCACAAGGATGTGCTTCGGCAACAGAATCCGGAGCGGCCGGATGTTTGGATCATGAGGCAACACAACCGTCGGTTCAACCAATGGTTGAAGGAGCAAATTGCTAGGAGCTCACCGAGTGAGATGCTGACATGGTTGGCAAAAGGGCCGACATTTACAGTTGTGACATGGCAAGGATACGACATAAATGGGTACACATTCTATACGCAGTCTCAGGATGTCAAGAGCACTAACCAGAACAGTGGTATCCGCATAGATGCATTCAGTTCCGATGGGTCGAGAAACTCGTACTATGGCTTCATAGAAGAGATTTGGGAGCTTGACTATGTGGTTTTCAAGATCCCCTTATTTCGCTGCGATTGGGTGCATCTCCCACAGGTGAAGGTTGACAAGTATGGTGACACGACCGTGGACCTCCAACGTGTCGGGTACAAAGACGAACCATTCGTACTCGCCAATCAAGTTGTTCAAGTTTTCTATGTAACCGACCCGGCAAATAAGAAACTCCATGTAGTTCTTCATGGAAAAAGGAGAATTGTCGGAGTGGAGAATGTAGTGGACGAGGAGGAATACAATCAATTTGACGAGTTACCTCCTTTTGGAAATGGCATAAGGGTCGACGATGAACAACGTGACGAAACTAGTTACGTACGCATTGATCATGATGAAGGGCTAATTTTTAAATGAAATAAGTAAGTACAATAAGAATGTATATGTGAAAATGTGTGATGTAGTCAATTTTGAGATGTATATGTGAAAATGTGTGATGTAGTCAATTTTGAGATGTATATGTGAAAATGTGTGATGTAGTCAAATTTGAGATGTACATGTGAAAATG
Organism: Dendrocalamus latiflorus; assembly: GCA_017311315.1. Classification (NCBI taxonomy): domain Eukaryota; kingdom Viridiplantae; phylum Streptophyta; class Magnoliopsida; order Poales; family Poaceae; genus Dendrocalamus; species Dendrocalamus latiflorus. The sequence goes on from CM029638.1 coordinate 28,737,308, forward strand.
TGTGATGTAGTCAAATTTGAGATGTATATGTGAAAATGTGTGATGTTGTCAAATTTGAGATGTATATGTGAAAATGTGTGATGTAGTCAAATTTGAGATGTATATGTGAAAATGTGTGATGTAGTCAAATTTGAGATGTATATGTGAAAATATGTGATGTAGTCAATTTTGAGATGTTTGGTGGTTGATCATAAATTAATGCAGCTGTGTAGTTACTGGTAGTTATTGGTGTTGTCTTAATAACAACAGGCGGAAAAGGCTTATCACAGACGGTTCTAAACTTAGAACCGTCTGTGATATCCATATCACAGACGGTTCTAAGTTTAGAACCGTCTATGATAGTAAACTATCACAGACGGTTATAAACTTAGAACCGTATGTGATATTTATCACAGATGGTTCTAAGTTCAGAACCGTCTGTGATAACCTCCCTATATAAACCCTCTCGCTAGGGTTTTCCGGGTGCGCTGCAGTTATTCGATCTAGCTAGATCTAAATCCCGAGCCCGTCGTCGCCGCCTCCCCGAGCCCTCGCCGGCCGCCTCCCCGGACGAAGACGTCGCCGCAGCCTCCTCCTCCTGCGTCGCCGCCTCCCCGAGCCCGTCGCCTCCTCCTCCTGCGTTGCCGCCTCCCCGAGCCCGTCGCCTCCTCCTCCTGCGTCGCCGCCTCCTCCTCCTGCGTCGCCGCCTCCTCCTCCTCCTCCGTCGCCGCCTCCTCCTCCGTCACCAAAACCCTAAGGTCATCAAAACCCTCACCGAGCTTCATGCTTACTGTTAGGGTTTAGGGTTGATGCTTGATGATTCATACTTAGCTTCATGCTTACTGTTAGTGTTAGGGTTTAGGGCTTACTGTATATTCAAGTTTGTTATGTTTACTGTTATGGTTAGTTGCTTAGTTGCATTCATGTATATTCAAGTTTGTTATGCTTACTGTTATGGTTAGTTGCTTAGTTGCATTCATGTATATTCAAGTTTGTCATGCTTATTGTTATGGTTAGTTGCTTAGTTGCATTCATGTATATTCAAGTTTGTTAATCTTCCATATACTGAGATTGCTATGGGATTTACAGTTGCTCGATGATGATAAATTCATATACTGAGATTGGTTCATTCGGTCTTTGAGCTCTAATAGATGTCGGTTCATGTAGTTTTCAGGTTATAGCATGTTATTAAATTGATTTCTTAGGATTTAATCTTGACAAGTTAAAAGACTGAATTATTGGGCAAAGTTAACTTGTATGGTCTTGATCTGTATGAATACTGCTGTCTGAATATATGCATGCTGAATATATCTTGATCTTGAGATTGTAGAGTTTGTATCTAGAGCACAAAAGACTGAATTCATTATTTGGCATAACCAATCAAGGAAGAGTATATGATTTAGTAGCGGGACGGCCAAGATTAATCTTGTGCAACCCTACAATTTGAGAGCACAAATTAATCAATTAAAACTTGAGCTTGTTGCTTGTCTTAATTGATACATGCCTTTTACATTGTCATACATATTCATGTTGAGACTGTTATTGATTCTATTATTGATGCTTGTTGCTTCATATTGCTACCATTATATATGTATATATGTAGGTATATATATGTATATGTATGTATATACACATATATATGTATTGTAATCGCCTATATTGAGCGAAATAGATAGATATTGCACTTTCTTATCTTATGGTATGGCACTTTCTCATCTTATCCTAATAGACCCACAAATTGAGCAACATGTCATCCGCGCATTCTTCAATACCATCACCGGAGGCGTCCGCTCCAACATCAAGACACCAAGGAAGAGGGCTATCGAAGAAGCCTGAGGGCCGACAGACCATCACAGCGGTGGATGCATCTGGGGTCCCTATCCTTCCTCAGCAAGCAGTAAATGCATTCCGAAGCATGGTCGGCATAGTTGCACGAGAACGAATTGAGATCACATACAATTCGTGGAAGAACGTGCCTGACACTCGGAAACGTGAGCTGTAGACCGAAATTTTGGCATCGTTCGAGATCCCAGAAGAACATCTATATGCTGTGCAGCGACAAACCTACCTAGCGGCGTGCAAAGCATGGAAGAACTTCAAGAGCACGCTTGTCAGGAAATACGTGGAGACGGACGAAACGCCTTTTCATAAATACCCATTCCTGGAACCACAATGGGAAGAGTTCAAGGCGATGAAAACGACCGAAGATTTCAAACGTACAAGTGTGGCGCACAAGGCCCTCCAGGCAAAAAACACACACCCCCACAGACTTGGCACAGCTGGGTATAAGGGTAAAATCCTGCAGTGGACGAAGGAGGATGAACTGGCAGCTGCACAGGACATCGCCCTGCCGTTTTCCAATATCTCGGATGACCGCGCTCGAAATTGGATTAGAGCAAGGTCATCTACAACGACATCGGGGGACGTCACCTTTCCAAACCCTGCAGACTAGCAAGTGTCCCAGCGCCTGGTAAGATATCGATCAAACTACATAGCTTGTAATTACTCCACAACTTCGTATGAATTAAATTGACATGTCGTGCTCTTGCAGGAAGAGCTGAGTTTTGAATCTACCCTGGGATCATTCCAGGGAACAAGGGAGAATGATATGCTCTCCGTGGCCCTGGGGAATAAGGAGCACCTGGGTCGTACGAGAGGCCTTGAGCTTTACGTTCCTTGGAAACATGGTTTCCAAGATGACTCCGGAATGTATCGGCGTAGGAAGAGAAACAAAGCTGAGCGTGATGCACAGCTACGAGAAGAGATCAAGGCATCTCTTAGAGAGGAGCTAATAGGTGAGCTGGCTGATGTAATCAAAGATGAGGTGTGGAAACAAACAGAAAGTCAGCAGGCCGCTACCGCTGCTCCTGTGGTAGCAGCCCGCACAACCGTCCGAGTAGCTGCGCGTCCAATCCGATGCAAACCCAGGCCAAATTTCCTGTGGACGACATCCTGGTAATAATTATTACCTCTCGAATGCTTGCTCCATTGATAGGCCTATTCGAGTAGCTAATTTTGTATCGTTATGTAGGAGCCTACGAAGTGCAGGCTCCAAGTGAGATATGGCTCCATTCCCTTGTACGCTACTTGGGGCCAGGCATATTCGTCTGGTATCGGGGCCATGGTGCACGGTCAAGCTTTAGCGCCATGCTTCGCAAAAGTTAATGTCGATGGTGTGCATGTCAATTTTGAGGTGGTCCCGCTACCGAAGCCCCTCAACGACGAGATTGTGACTCTAGGACAGGCCATTGGAACATTCATCCAGTGGCCCAAAAGCGACATCTCCCTGGAGGCTTCTTCACCAGTGGCAGGACCAGAGCAACATGCACTTTTGCCATCTCCATTACAAGACCAGTCGGTTCCACCACCGGATACTGCACCGGTGCTATCTCCACGGGTCCTATTCTCGCTAGAGCAACTTGCACCGCTGCTACCTTCAAAGTCGACCTATAGCCGAGGCAGCAAGGCCAGCAAGGGCAAAGCAAAGAATACCAATGATGATATCCCGTACCTACCTTTGGCCCATAAATTCGTGCTTGTTGAGCCGTTGCTCGAGCAAACAGCCCTCAGAAAGCTAGCATATAGTTGCATACAATTGCACACGTGGTATATGCAGCAGTCCAATAAGCTAGAGGGAGAACGGACCTCAAGTATCACTGTCAAATTCACGTCGGATGATTTACACCACAGTCTTCAAGAGTGTATGTTCTTGGTCGCCTTTGAGGATTTATTCGATCTGTTCACGCTCAACGCTCTTGACGTCTCAATCATTCAATGCTGGACGCTGTAAGTGTGTACAATCACAGTCTCCGTTCATGTCATACCGATAAATGCCATATCTAATTTGTTGCTTTCGTGTGTATATATATAGATACATGCTGACTAAAGCTAGATTATCCAACTCACCGGCTAGTTTCTTGGACCCACACTTGGTCGCCAATGATACCATTGACCAGGATACATCCCTTGTCGAGAGGTACATTGCATCAGGACCGCTGGGTTGCCGCAATAAGGAATATGTACTTATGCCCTTCCATCAGAACTTTCATTGGATTTTAATAGTAATTGTACCAAAATGGAACAAGGTATATTACCTTGATTCCCTAAGTAAGAATAAAATGGACTTCACAGTTGTCAGCCAAGTAATCGATAGGTAAGCACATATTCCCCATACATATCAATATTGTACTCTTTCTTTCTTTCCGAATGACTAAGGTTAACTTTTTCGAATTACGTAGGGCGTTCGCGATGTACATTGAAATGGGAGGTGTCTCGAAGCACGGGGCCAAATGCCTGCTGACACATGCTCGAGATTTTAAGGTATTCGCTATTTCACATTAATTAATCCTATGCAACAGTTGGTACTAATGTCTCTTGAACTAACACATTCCATTTTTTGTAGTGCCACCAGCAGCAGCCGGGCAACACATGTGGATACTACGTTTGCGAACATATGGAACTACTCCTCGATTCCTCGAAGCTCACCAATCCCAAGGTTTGTCACTCTTTCCATAATTACTTCATACTTATCACGTTACATATATACGCACATTGATATTCCTATCGACAGGCTGCGTACATCTCGTCAACTGCATTGAAACAGCCTGATCTTGGACGGATTCGAGCAGAGTTGGCGTACTTTTTGCTGACTCAAGTCATAAAGCCAGGAGGACAGTTCCACTGCGCACCATGATTTCTTATTGGTCTTATCACTAAGTGCAAATGCTGTGTAGATCTTTTGTAACTGTGCATTTGTTAATGGATATTTTATTTCAATTCAATTAATTGATTTGTGAAATGGATGCATGCTTTATGTTTGTGAAATGAAGTGCGATGTCAATTGGATGTTTTATGTCTGTGAAATGAATTGAGATGTGAAATGTATTTGAAAGGAAATGAGATGTGTGAATTGTATGTTTTTTGTCTGTGATTATCTACTTGTTTTAGAGGGCATGGCTAGCATTTCCTGAGGCTAGCCAATAAACAGAAATAGATTTTGATTTAGGAGGGAGGAATATCATAGACGGTTTTTAAGTAAAAACCATCTGTGATACGTATCACAGACGGTTTTCTACTACAAACCGTCTGTGATTATTACATATCATAAACGGTTTTTATTTAAAAACCGTCTGTGATATCGGATAATCACAGACAGTTTTTAATGAAAAACCGTCTGTGATATCTAATAATCACAGACGGTTTGAAAACCGTCTGTGATAACCTTCGATTATCACTGACCCATAAATTCAGACGGTTCAGAAAACCGTCTGTGATGATGTTTCTGAACCATCTGTAATGTCGATTTCTGTAGTAGTGTAGTTTACATGCGCTGCTAGGGTAGTATGGTGCAATGATCTTTCAGCAAATATCCTCATTTTGCTAGATTACATGCATTACTACTTGCTAGGGAGTAGGGTGCAATGATCTTTTGGCAAATGTTGAACTAGTTAATCTTGGGCCAACTAAAAATGCACATGCGGCTCGATTCTTATTTGTGTTCTTTGCAGCAGGCTAGTGTTGCCTCAGATTTTAGCTCAGTGGCTGGGTTTGTTTCCTTTTTGTCTGTTTTTTCCGTTGATTCTGGAAGCAAGATTAACGCAGGTGCCATATCGTCACTGCATGGATGATAGATGTGTGATTGTTAGTGCCTAAGTCAATGCAATAAAAAAGAACTGAATGTCCACCATTCTAACACTGCATTTCCTTTGATTCTAAAATCTAAAGCAGATTGAAATGAATCACTCGATCATGTTTTATTCTGCAGATGTTGCAAATCCATAACGGATCTGTGGAAGTTGATGCAAGCATCATGGGAGCCCAACAAGATGGAAAAAAAGGTTAAGGTTCCATTGAATTCGAGGTAAGTATCATGTATCCCCGAGTATATACTATTTCAGTTAGCAACAAAAAATCTGCCTATTTTTTTCAAATACATGTTATATCAATATGATGTGTGCCTGTGAGGCTGTGAATACATTTTTTGTAAGCTTCTTGTGATACTAGTATATTTGGCTTCCTTGCCCCTCAGGAAAATTATGGTTCATCTTGCCACTTGGAAAGCTTTAGATGCAGAAAGTTTGGATATTTTGTTAGGAAATGACTACTTAGTTTCCTTATCTTCTACTCCCTCCCGTCAAAGTTAACTGTAGTATTAAATTGCGTAGTGCGTACAGTGAAACCATTTTGGGCCCGTTCAATTGGTTTTTGCTGATAACTTTTGATTTTAGTTTATAAATAGTAACAACTTATAGAGATCCATATGGAGAGAGAGAAACTCGAATGGGATTTTGGCCAGTATAAATGAAGTCGCTACTCACTACAGTGTGTACTACAATCGACTAATAGACACCGCCTTGAAAAGACACCCCTTTTGAAAAAGAGATACTATAGAAAAGCCATTAACTGCAGAAAAGCAGCTTTTAGAAGCCAATATATCTAACCAGTAAATATCTTTATGAGTATTTAGATTAATCAAATGAATATGATATGAGTGGATTTGTACAATATCATAATGTTGTAGTTTTGTTAGGTTTATAAATATATTTTGATAGAAATTGGTGGTCAAAGTTATGGTTTAGAGACAGTATCATTGTCCAAAACGATAATTATTTGTGACTAGAGAGTAAGTTATTATTTGTTACTCCAGCCAAAAATAAGTGACATCCTAGTGTCCTCGAATGCTTGTAGTCAAACTATTTGAACTTTAATCAACAGTATCTTCATCAATATTTAGATTGGCTATATGAAAATGGTAATGAGTAGTTTTGTTTTGAAAAAAAAATACTTCCATAATAGTGTAAATATTATAGAAATATATTAAAACAGAAAGTGGTTTTCAAAGTACTATTTTGAAGAATTGTCGATGTCCCAAACGTCATCAGTTATATGTGACTGGAGGTAGTAGTCTCTACCATTAGTGCCTGCCATGTTAGAACGGTTGCTTAATGTATAAGAGATTAATTGTATGTAGTAGGGATAGAGGAAGCAATGGACTTGGGCTGTCCATGGACAATTGGATACATTTATCATTGGACCATAGTGGATTGCATATAGCTGGATTTGGATATCTGGTTGGACCAATCCTATATAAAGTATGGATAACTGTATCATTTTGGATTGGACTTTGGGTAGTAAAATTGGAACTGTACGTACACAGCCCAACTAGTCTGGACTTTTCAGAACTATCTACACAGCCCAGTTGGTCTTCAATCTTCAGTTCTATCAAAACAGATCAAGCAATAAAAAAGCTTTCCATAGAAGCGGTGGCAGCATGCGTAACTGGCGCGCATTTGCGGTGACGTGAGGGCGGAAGCTTGCATCTGCAGCGCCAGCGCTCTGGCTGCAGCGCACGTTTGCGATGACCGTGTTGGTCGTTCAAAGATGCAACAGCATGATGATACGAATGATTCCAATCTAATCTAGATGTTCTCTCTGTTCCAAGGTTCCGTTGATTACATTTACCGTGTTCTGTCTATTCCACTCTGATCTAGACACTCGAACGTTGTTCTTGTTCGTCAGCAGCATGGGTTCTCCGAGTCTTCGATGGGATGAGTCAACATGCATAGGATTGTCGAAGGAGGTGGAGAATGGAGATGGCAGTATGGGATTCGCAAAGGTGATGCTGACGCACATCGGCACATGTCAAGGCCCAGCGGCAAGGGCTGCCCTTCACGGTGGTTGTGGAGCAACGAGTGTCTGCTTGCAATGCCTCTACTGTCTTATCCAATTGGATTTGGATATCCGTCGATATGTTTGTTCTATATAAATTGATTTGGAGTTTGGACTAAGTGAACTTAATTTGATAGTCGTTGGACATCTAAACTTTGAATTTGGATATCCATCCATTTGCATGTCTAATTAGGGATGAAAACAACAAGAAGAAATAAAGTACTTGTCTTTTCAATCCTTATTTCTCTCCCTATTCCTCTTCTATAGGGTGCTAGCTCAATCATTATGGCACGATGAGGAGTGCGGAGTGCCCATCGAGAGGTCAAGAGAGGTTGACCAATTAAATACTGTCAAGGGAGGTTAACCAATTAAACACTACAATTGTAACTATGTTCCTTAGCACGATGTGGAGTGCGGAGTGCCCAGCGAGAGGTCAAGAGAGGTTGACCAATTAAATACTGTCAAGGGAGGTTAACCAATTAAACACTACAATTGTAACTATGTTCCTTAACCAAGGATGTTAGACCATGTGGCTAGGTCTAGGATATTTTGATGATGAATAATTGACAATGGTTAATTTGTGATGATGAATAATTGGTAATTTTGTTTAGCGTTGCTATGCGAGTTGTGTTGCATGTGTGCGGATTAATGTTGGTCAAGTTTGGACGAACTTGTGCCGGAAGAATATTCATTGGTCTTTGCATGTGCAGGTTGGGCGTGGAGACGGTCATAGTCGGTGACGAGGAAGACTGGAACTAGGAGGGGGAAATCTGAGGTCCAGGCGGTCGAGGATGTCACAAGGTGGTCGGGCTCACGCTGGAGCACATGGAGATCAAAGGTGGATGATACGTGGAGAAGATACAGGAGGTGCGGTCCTGGAGGCTTCGACACATAATGAATTGGAGAAGTTGTAGTTGGAATTTTGGAAAACCCGTGTTAGGAAGGGTTTTAGGTCCCTTATTTGTTGGAATTGGACTAGAACTCGTGGGCTTGGGATAAACCCAGGTTTTGGGCCCTAGACTATAAATAGAAGTGGGGTTGAAGGCTAACCCCGTGGCTTTTGAGATGCAATTTTCGTTCTAGGGTTTGAGGGGTGCCAGGAGGGCACTTTGTAGCCACCATGATTCAGAAATAAAATCTAGATCTATTTCGAAAGAAAAGAAATCTGATTGGCAACGTGTTTCTCTTCGCGTTGTTTGAGGCAAACATCAGCGTCATCTTTCGCACGCGAGAGACAGTAGCGCCAACGTCCTTGAGCCATGATCGAGCGAAAAAAACAAAAGAAAAAAACACAGAGCAGCGGCCGAAACTACTATGATGATGGATGGAGATGAATAGTTTCTGCATTTTTTAATAAAAGTGTGTGAGTTTTTTAATTCGCATATATTATCATTTTTCCTGGTTTTTTGATTCCTACGTATTCTTCATGCATTGATCAATGTCTAGGTATTTTTCTTACTTACATATATGAATCATTTTTTAATTAAAAATCGATTAGAAGATTGAACAAAAAATGCACTTTTAGCAACCCATTATCTAGTCGCTACAGTAACTGCTATAGTGCGCGCTACGGTACTGTTATAGTAAAATCAAAAATCCTGTTTTTTTGTTTTGTTATTTCTATTTTTTTGCAGATTAAACAATTAAATGGCAGAAAAATTGAGAAAAAGCTTCCGCTAGGTGTTGCAATTATTCACCCCCTTGATTGCCATCGACAATCCTACAAGTGGTATTAGAGCAGGTTGCTATGAAATCAGAGAGGCGACTGCGTCAAGCTCTTGTCTTGGTAGAAAGAAGAACGATGACTTCACATTGATCTCGATGAGGTAGGACAGTCGTATGATGAGCTTGAAGGTGGCTTGATTAAACTTGCTATTGAATTAAAAAAGACAAAAAAGAAATTGAAAGAAAGTAATTGTCTTGTTGAAAGTTAACTTCCGAGATTGATAGACTTAGATCTTTAATTCCTGATGATGAATCATGTGAGTCTTGTCAAGTTTTACATTCTGAGTTGAAGGCTTCTAGATCTATCAGTACATCAAATCTGGGTCAACTTAGGGATGTAACTGATAAATTTCATGAATTAAAATTGACACATGACTCTTGTGATAAAAAATTAAAACCTGCAAATGATGAAATTGAAAAACTCAAATCTAGTTGTTCCATATGTTTACAGTCAAGTATTTGAAATGCTCAATCTAAAGCTTGCTCTAATTGTAAATTGCTACAAGTTAGAATTAACTCATCACACGAATCTATTCAATAAATATTTTATCATGAAAACATGTCTTGCTGAAATTGTCCTAAGTTAAATATTGAAATTGATGCTTTAACTAGACAATTGAATGATTTTACTGAAAAGAAAAGATTGGCTCAATCTAGTGCTTCCAAGAATTTTGTGAATGAACTTGTTAAATGCACTGCTTGTTCCACTTTAGCTACAGAAAATGAGTATCGTAAGGACACTTTAGAGAGATTCTCTTTTGGTAAGAAAAATCTGAATATGATTCTAGACAAGTCAAAAATAAGTGTGAAAAATCGTGGTCTAGGATTTAATTTTGTTGAGCGTGCCAAGAATAATCCTCCTAAAATTGTTAAGGTTCATGAACCTAGAAAACTTGAAGTAAAATCTGAAGCAAAACAAACTGTGTTTAAATCTGCTGGTTTTGTGCAAAGTTCATCGAATAATAATGTAAGTGATAGCTTATCATCTCAAAAGAATTCTGGTTATATTAAATTCCATTGCACCTACTGTGGAAGAGATGTGCACTTACATAAATTTTACTTTAGGGAAAGAGAAAAAAAGATTGAATGCTTTAAGACAAAAACTTTTTATTCCTAGAACTAATGTGAAAGCTAAGTTTTTCGAGAACTGATTTTAAATCTGCTTCACATACTGGTTTGGGATATAATTCAAATAATTCACGTCCTTTTCGGCATTCTGATCATCCACATGCACGTGATTTTGGTTCTAGATTTGTTGCTCCTGTTTGTCGTGTGTCTCAGTACTGGATTCCTAGATCTTATTTCACTAACCCAGTACTATGAGAGCGATGTTTCCTATGATGTAAGAACCGCTGACAAGGATGGAGAACATGAGTCCGATTGGGTTCCGGTCTTTTACTTTATTGCTTGATTGGAATACTTGATGGTTCTTCACTCTCTTTGATAGTTTCCAAAAGATTTCACTTTTTGAGAGACCATATGGAAAAGGTGATGTTGTCTTACATCTTGTTAAATTCTCAAGTTGCTGATATTCACCTGAAAGCGCTTGATACTTCTCATTTTGCTCTTTTGCGAAGTGAGTTGGGCGTGTTGCATCCTATAGGATTATTCTAAGGGGGAGTTTGATGTTTAAAAATTTAGAAAGCTTTGTTTATTATACTTGTCAATTAAATCAACAAGTCCAAGCCATCAATTTAAATGATTTATGGAGCTCTCTTTATCATATTTATTCATATGCTGTGTAGCTTTGATCATAACTGGTTATAATTAATTTGTTGCACTTGAACTAAAATATGACATGGCGGAATATTTTGACTAGATTGATTATAAATAGTACTTTGCGATGTTCATAAAAAAGGATTAGCTTAATTGTGAGTCTTATTTTAAATCTCGGCTATGAGGCTCACATGTTTCATATTGCAATCTTTTTATGATCATTCAATTTGACATGTTATAAAAAATAGAAAAAGACATTTGTAATGGATTGCGCGTAGGCTACGAGAGCAGAAAACAAAATTTTTCTACCGCGCACACAAGGACATCATGCTTAAGGAGGGATCATGGATCGTTACCACTTGACGCGCAGCGCAGCGGAAGAAGAGTTGGAGAAGCCGATCCAACCACGCGCGTCGAATAGATCGTCTCCTCCACGCGATCAACCACACCACGAGCAGATCTAATCTGTAGGTTGTTGATGCCGATTAACGCCGCAACGAGCAGTGCCTCCACCGGTATCCACACGTCCGGGGTTGGAACGCCGATCGCGAGTGTACTAGCACTCGTGTGTGACCCTGTAGGTTCACATATACTTGGTCGCGACCTGGAAACGCCTCTCCGGTCACCCTGTTAATAGCGGACTCTAGTAAGACATATTAACCCCAAAGTATACGTAAAGATCATATCGGCTGAACCTGTAATGTTCTCATGTACGAATCCCTTTGCCTCACGATATAGATTGAGCTCAAGGCGAGACCTGTGTCATCCTCTTAATAGCTCAATCACTCTCTCGATTCCGTGATGGATTATAAACTTGTGATTGACTCCTCAATCACCTTGGCATGGCCATGCACTTTCATAATCCATTACATCGAGGGGCCCAGAAATATCTCTCCCATAAGGAGGGACAAATTCTATCTTGATCATTCACATCCCACTACATGTTTCATAGCAAACCCGAAGACTACTTTTATGACTACCCAATTACGGAGTAGTGTTTAGTAGTCCCAAAATAAGCTACTACGCATGTTGGGAACCATGATGATCTCAAGTCTAAGGATTCTACATAAATACTATTTGAGACCAACTGATGACACATGGAATCTCTGCAGTGTCTCATGGCGGGTCTATCCAACATATGTTCACTAACACATGTCCATATTATTGATTTGGTATCACCATACCATGATCCATGAGACATGATCATCAATCAATACATATGCTGATCTTTGAATCATATTTGTTCCTCATATGATATATGATCAGGGATCATTTAGAAATAGCAACATTTTAGCATTAAGAGTCTCATGAATAAGTCACATACTCATTGATCAATAATGATAATGTCTATTTCAAGGAACAAAGTAATGCATCATAAACATAGTATGTGATATATATAACATCTCCATGTTGCCTCTAGGGCATATCACTAACAATTTGAAAAGATGTATGCTGCAAGCATGCCATGGTAAACAAAGAAAATGCACAAAAAGTGCACAAGATGAAAAGAAGTATGTTTCAAGCATGCCACCATTTACAAGAAGTAAGCTGTCATGAAAAGAAGTATGCTACAAGCATGCCACATGCGTAAGAATTGAATGTGGAGCAATATATTGTTATATGAGACCGCTAGCTTGTCTAGATTGATTTGCTTCACTTTTAGGCTTTGACTTTTTGTTGTAATATCTCATTGTGATCTCTATAATTGGTTTGGTCATTGTTGAGATGCTTGTCATTGATATAAATTGCTTAATTATATTGAAAACTTTGTTTTGATATTGCTATATGATATATGACTATATATGATCTAGATAGCTCCACTCAAAAATATGGCTTGGTTAAATTATTCAATCAATTCAAAGTGACTTAGATAATCTACAAAGCTTCTAGATTTTTATTCTCATTGCTTCTTCTTAGAATAATACTTCGTTGATGTTTCTTGATGATTACATTGCCAAAGGGGGGAGATTTGGTGTGCTTTATGAGATATTGGAGAAATTTGCTAAAATTACATCTCTTGTGTTGAGGGGGAGAGATTTGAGACTTGTGGCTTCAGTTCTTCGCTTATGTCTAATTGAAGTTAATTCATCATGCTATCTTGAGGTGTTGTCAATGTATTCATCAAGGGGGAGATTGTTAGACCATGTGGCTAGGTCTAGGATATTTTAATGATGAATAATTGACAATGGTTAATTTGTGATGATGAATAATTGGTAATTTTGTTTAGCGTTGTTATGCAAGTTGTGTCGCGTGTGTGCGGATTAATGTTGGTCAAGTGATGAGACGATGGGGTCCCGATCTTCCGATAGGATCGATAACTTCGATTTGGGAGGAGGCGACCCTTGCGATCCGACTACAACCGAACGACGTCGCTTGCGCCTTAGCAATCGCTGAACCACACTCCAAGTTGTTATCAACCGTGCCAAGAACGCGGTTGACCTGACCACGAAGGTCTATTCCTGCATGCAATCAAAGAACAAGTAAGAACAAGATAACAAGCAATCTGAAAATTGCAAATATTGATATTGAGTTCAAAAGGTGGGATTCCGAAGGCTGTCTTGACAGGTGGTCATCCGACACAACTGCAGAACAGAAGTTTGCATAATGGCTAAACCTAAACTCAACGAAATCCAAGTCCTAGAAAGGGAGGCGGTGGCTCCTAAATAGGGAGAACAACCAGGGGGGCGTCCAACATGCATGCCCTAGGGTTACAAGGCCCATGGGCCCAAGTGGTGGTGGCGCAGCACCCTTTTTGACTCGGACTCAGAAACCAACGTGGACTCTTTTCATGATTACGACCGGCTCAGATAGAATTTGAAGATGAGGTTGGATCCATTGGAAAGTATACTTCATAAGCTTTCCATGAAGCACAAGAACGTCCCAAACGGAGTCCGTATTGTGAAGTTATATCCATTTAAACTTGCATCATTGCAGCAGTCCGAATCCGATTCCAATACGTGCCCAACACGGACTCTTTTGATGATTACGGCCGAATCGGATAGAATTTGAAGATGACGTTGGATCCATTTGAATGTAGACTTCATAAGCTTTTCATTAAGCACAAAAACATCCCAAACGGAGTCCGTATGAGGAAGTTATGTCCGTTTGAACTTGCACCATTGTAGCAGTCCGAATCCGATTCCAGTACGTGACCAACACGGACTCTTCTGATGATTGCGGTGCGCACATAAAGAATCTGGAGGTGGTACCAGATCCATTGGAAAGAGGATGAGAAAAGCTTTCCAACAAGTACTCGTGGACCTCAAACGGACTTCGTATGTGAAAGTTAGGCACATTTGAAGTTGGGCCTGTCAGGCTGAATCCGAATTGATCTGGAGGCCGAATTGGATTCCAAAATGTGTCCAACTTGAACTCTTGCTTGAATTGGTGCCAAAGTGATGTGGTGCTGTAAAGATATATATTTTCATCATTAGGTAGCATCATATTCTCATTTAAAATATTTTGAAGCTGAAGAAACGAATTCACCTTTAATTCAATCTTGATATTGGACGCTAGGATCGTATGTGTTGGTGGCATGGTCACATCATCAAGTTTGGACAAACTTCTGCCAGAAGAATGTTCATGTAACATCCTGAAAAATTAAATTTGAAAATATAATGTTCTTAAATTATTTTGCAATATGTTCTGTTGAAATTTGGATTTTTTTTGGCAATTTTCCGAATTTCGGTGGAGGATCCAAAAACTTAAGAGAAGATTCGAAAAATAAAACTAGTAATAATAATGTCACAAAAAGGAAAGATGCAAATAATGGGAAAACAAAAGCTCTAGATTCAAATCTAAAAGGGAGGTAGAAACTTAAAACTAGAATATGAAATTTCGTTTTAAAAATAATAGTATGAAAGGGCAACAAAAATAAATATATAAAATTATACGCAAATAGGTATACAAAAGGCCTAGAAAGATGAGCAAGACATAAAATGTAGTTATAAATATATATACATATATAGGCGAAAAGAAAATATATACTTGTGTATAAAATGAAGGAGCAAATAAATAAATAAGAAAGAATACATATATATGTATAAAATAAATATATATACATATACAAAAAAATAGACATAGATAAAAATATATATACATGTGTACATATATCTATATATGAAAATATATGCAAATAGATAAAAAAAAGAGAGTGTGAGGGAAGTCAGGCCGGCCAATTGGCCTGGCCCAAACCCCCCATTCCCGCTTCTTTCCCCGCGTAGCCCAGTCCACCCGCGCCTCCCCCTCTCTGCCGTCGCTGACAATCGGCCCCCACACCCACCCGCGTCTTCCTCTGCGCCGTGGACCCTGCGCCCCACCCGCGCCTCTCTTTCCCCTGCCGCCGCGTGGCCTGCGCGCCCGGCTCCTCTCATTGCCCTGCGAGCCCGTGCCCCGCCCGCCTCCCTCTTTCTTCTCTCCCCGCTCGCGTTAGCCTTCTCTTTCCCCCTTTCTTTCTTCCTTCTCGCGCGTGCCTGCTCTCCCTGCTCCCGAGCCGTCCCATCGCCCCCTCCCTTTTGTGCAGCTTCGTCGTCACGTCCCCTCCGCGGGGTGGCCCCTTTCCGCTCTGCACACGCCGCGCCGATCCATCGCGTCCCCGAGCTCCGCGCCCTGCACGCTCCTCGTGTCGAGCCCCACGCCGGGCATTGCCCCACGGTCCTCCGCCGCCTCCGCCCGATCCTCCGCACCTTCCCCGCCCCGCCGCAGCCATAAGAAGCCCCCAAGCTTCCCATGGCCTCCTGCGCTCTTTCTCCTTTCCCTATTTCTTCCCCCAACTTCTTTTCCCCAAATTTCTGGCCGCCTGCGCCATTCTTATCACCGCCGCCTCCTCGGCGGGTCCCTCTTCAATTTTGTGTCCTGGGAGTACCACGACGACGTCCCAAACCCACCCGAACCACCGGCCGAAGCTCATCGCCACTCGATCTCTCTGGCCACGGTAACCTCCCCAAGTCGCCACTGCCGCTCGCCGCCGCTCGCCACCGGTCTGCCTCAGCGCTTCCCGGACCCCATCGCCACCTCGATCGGCATCCCCGCACTACCAGCGACCCATTTTTGTCCTCCTCGGCCTCCCTCCGACCGCCACCCACCGGCAACGCCGCCACCGGCCGCACCACCGCCGAGCTACCTCTGTTCCTGCGTTTGCTTCCTCGGCTCAGCTAAATTTTCTGTCTTCAATCCATCATGTAGCTTATTCGGTGAAGGAAAAAGGCAACTAAAATTCAAAAAAAAACAAAGATAATTAATAAGAGATGCTAAGAATTCATAGAATATAGATGAGATTGTTTAAGATCCAAACTTGGATTAGTTGTCACATATGAATAGTTAATGTGACTTGGATAAATGAATTGAAAGACTAATTATTAAATAGGATATTAGTAAGAAAAAAAGGTATGTTTAATGTCCAAGGTTACTAAGGATCTCAACTAAAAATACATTCAAGATAAAGTTAGGAAAAAAATAAGTTGGGTGTTATATAAAAACTATAACAAAAGGCTTTAAAATAAAGATTACCCTTGTATGAAATTAAAAATATATGTTTTAACATTTACCATGCCACCATCAAACAAACCTCAATGATATATTTTATTGAATAACAAGAATGAAATATTACCTTGCACAATAATCTCTGCCTAGAGAAATAAATCTAAATACCAATAAAAGAGCGTTAATAGAGGGTAGTTTTTGGTAGAAATGTCCATGCATTACAAGAACCGTAAATGAAATAAAAGGCCAAGGTAATTAGCCAACATGCACAAGTAACTCAAATTGAAATACAAAGCAAGAATTTTGTGAGGATGGTGAAAAGGTACCCTTGTAAAATATATATATCTATACAATTTTGTTTTTAGGCTTAAGTTGCACCAAATAACAACCAAAGGTACATAAATTGTTAACTATATTAGCAAGGTTCCCAAATTAAAAAGATTGCCCTGGACCATAATATAAGCGTAAACATGCTGCAATTAAATAAATCTTGATGGTAGGTTTAATTGAATTAGGCCTCTTCATGAAATTAATTAAATGATAGGGCGGGACCATAAACATTCAAAATAAAAGGTCATAATAATATGCAGGTGCTAAAGTATAGTAGCCCTAGGTCATTAAGCATCAAAATAATCTCACCGACATATAAACGCTCTAAAGTGAACATTTGACCAATAACAAGAGTAATTAGGACTGCATAAAATGATACATATCAAATTACTAGTAATATGAATTAACTCGATAAACCAAGAATTGTATACATCGCATATGGCATAAAACCTGAGAATGGGCGCTGGACAAAATAATGCTCCTCTAGTCTTGTACCCTGAATCCTAAATCTAACCTAACTCATGGAACTTCATTGAGAGATACAAAAATAATAAAAAAAGATTATAACGGATCAAGTTATTGTACTCCATCATCGGCCTCACCACAAATCACCCGAATCATCCATGAACTCATACTAAAGCTAAATTGAGTTTATTCGGATTTATTTGGGTCTTTTAAGTTAGTTGCTCTTTTTCGGATTCAGTCATTTGTCGCGTAACTAGAAACCGGGATCTTGAAGATTCTATGGAACAAGTGGGACCAAGATCGATGAAGGCAAGAAAATTAGAGATCATCGCATGAGACAACTTTGTGTGAGCTCAAGATAGCGGTAAACCGCGCCAGGTGAGTCAATACTTTGATCATGTTGAACCTACATTTTATGCAAATTACTTTTGTTTAAATTATCAAAATGCATGCTGTTATTTTATGTGCAAAATATGTTGATTTAAGAATTTTAGCTATATGCCCATTGTTCAACTTGAGTAAGTATTACACCCCTCTTTGGAATATTGCATATGTGAGCCTTGTCGCCTAGTGGAAAACTTTATAATGGTTATCTTTTGAAAATAAGTCCTTGATAATATGCCATGATTAGCATTGTTTAGGAACCTGGGGCAAGAAATTGTCCCAAGCATCACTTTAATCATGAGAAATTGATTTGGATAGTCATGATGGGAATGACTGGTATATTTTGACATGGTTATTTTATGCTCCTGAGAGACCATGTGGAGGTCACCCCATGGTTGTGATGAGTAAGTGACTCCTGATCTAGGAAGAGTGAGATTGGTTTTTGAGGTTTGAGCTGTCTCTGCAAAATCGTAAGCCTTGAGAATGACTCTTTCTGTTGGGTAGGCTTGCGATCATGTGGTCGAAAAGGGGGCATTTACGACTTGGTAGTCATAATTGAGCTTACATCTTAGTGTTCAGCAGAGTATCAAGCTCTATCGAGTGGTCATAGATTGCCTACGACCACGGTGTGTTGTCTCTGCGAGGTCGCAAGTTCCTTCGGGTGGTCGCCAGAACGTTTACGACCATGCTGTGACTATTGAGTGGTCGGCAGACCAGTTTGGCCATGGTCGGAAGTCACCAGGAGGGCGTACGACCAATTTTAGCTGTGGTTGAAGGCCATCAGGCAAGTTTACAACCACTTGTTGGAAGTCGAAGGCCACCAGAAAATTTACGACCACCATTGAGTAGTTTCTGTGTAGTCGTAGCGTCTAAGAGAGGTCGGAACCCTTTTAACGACTTTATTGTTCCTGGTCGGAACCTGGTAGAATTGTTGATCGAGTGGTCGAAAGGCTTTACGACCACGTTGGTCGTGGTCGGAAGCTGTGCGCACTGTTTATGACCACGTTGTGGCGTTTACGACCACTTTGGCCGTGGTCCGAAGGCAGTCAGACCGGTTACGACCACATTGGCCGTGGTCGAACACATTTTGACCATGTTGGCCATGATCGAACTTTGCTACAACCATGTTAGCCGTGGTCGAAGGCAGTTACGACCACGTTTTCGAGGATGTGCGCGGGGAACGTTCGGACGGGCGCTGGGAAGGTTCGGACAAGCGCGGGAGCGATCGGACGCGGTCCGAATGTTCTCGTGTGCGGTCAGATGTGCCTGAAACGCGGTCAGACACGGTTGAATGTGGCCGGAAGGGGTGTCGACCACGGTGAAACTCGTGTACGTGGTCTGAACCAGGTTCGACCACGTTGGAACCTCTGGTAGTAGTCGTAGCATGGGCCAGCGATGGTGTGTGCGGTCGTAGGCTGCAGGAAGGCTGTGGTGAGCTCGAGTGTTTCTCTGTTTGGTGCAACAAAGTGGTCGTTTGGATCTAGACTTTGTGCGGTAGAGTCGTAGTGGCGTGTGATGGTCGTAGCAAGCTTTGAGGTGGTCGTATGGACCACTGGGGTGATCGTATGGACTATGGTAACGGTCGTAGGTCTTGTGCATGTCTTGTACTGCTTTTCTGATTGGTCGTAGGGCATTTACGACTTTGGAGGAATGTGTCTTGAGTGTTTTTCCTGATTCATACTTATGGTCTGAATGCTATGAGCGGTGCTATGTGATGGTTTTCTTGTATGTGTGGTTGCAGGACCTCGAGGCTAGGCGTGGCGAGGCATGGATGACCGGACTAAGCACATGGAGGTGCTGAGGTCGGTGAACGGTCGGGAGATGCCGAAGACGGTGAGGCCAGCGAGGTGGTTGCAAGCCGAGGAGACAAGGAACCGGAGCAGGAGCAACCGGTGGAGGACGCGACATGCAACAAACCAGACCGAGACCAGACTCAAGAGGAGTCGGAGGTCCGATCGGTCGGAGACAGTCGGTCGGAGACAAGTCTTGGTGAGGCCTGGAGTGGTCGGGACGAGACACAGGCGGTGTCGGGGTCCAGAATGACCGAGTGAGGCCGAAGAGAACTTGGTCTTGCGGGATGGTTACAGGACCTTGGAGACAAGTCTTGGTGAGGCTAGGATGGTCGGGACGAGACACGGGTGGTGTCGGGGTCCAGAACGACTAGGTGAAGTCGAAGAAGACTTGGGGCTCAAGGTGGTTGCAAGCATGGACGGCAAGGCAGCAGAAGGAAGCTTCCGGGAAGGTGCCGAGGGGCAATCTGGTGAATTGACTCGGACCTGAGAAAGGAAGTGGATTCTGTTGGAAGTTAACGGGTAAAGCACTGTGAAACTGGCTGTGGAAGCGGGTTGTTGTAGTGGTGTCGAGTGATAAAACCCGGTGTTAGGTGGGGTTTACGGGTTATCCCCAAAATGGACTAATGGGTGAATCCATTAGGGTTAGTCTCGGGTGTGAGGCTATAAAAGGGAGAGGGGAGGCAAGTGTTTGGTTGAGTTGGCCGGCTGGGCCTTGGAGGCAGCCGCCTCTCCCTCCCATGGAGTCTGTGTGTGAGTTTCGCTCTAGGGTTAGAGCTTGTCCTCCCGAGGGGAGTGGCTGTGTGGAGAGTCTGTGAAACTTTCATATATCCAATCATTCATCTCTCTTCCTCTATTTGAGTTGTGTTCTCTGTTCATTGCTTGGATGTCCTGATTGCGATTTCTCTGTTTGCTCTCTCTTTTCTTGTTCTTGGTTTGAGGAGGCTTGGTCTTGATTTGCTCTGAACGGGGAATCAGTCTCAAGACCATTTGGTTAGTTCACTCCTGAGAGCAAATGTTTGAATCGAAGAGTGTTTGCGTCTCACAGTCGCGCACATCGAGTTCCTCTATTTTCAGTTCGACTACGTCGTTCTCTCTGACCGTAGCAAAAACTTCAGTTTTTCTTGGTATTTTCTCTAGCAGAGGGTATGCTCTTATTTTGTTTCGAGTTTCATGTGATTTGGTTCTTGGAGCCTAAAGTTCTCTGAAGTCTTCGTTCTTCGGTTGAGTGTCCTTTCACTCTGGTTTTGGTCGAGAGCCTGTTTGCTTTCAGTTGTCGATCGGTTCCTCACTACTAAGTCTCAACTGCTCTGAAACTGTTTTCGGTCTCTTTGATCACAGCAGAGAGTTGAGTGATCACTGGACTTCGGCCGAGCATCTGCCTTGGTCTGTTGATGCTTTGTCTATTTTCTGATCTGGCAGAGTGTTTGTTCTTCTTCTGCTGTTTCTGTTTGATCTCTCGATTTCAAGTGAACATCATCTTCTTGCTTCCTAGCTCCTGTAGCTATCCGAGAAGAAGATTGTGTGATTACTTGGGGAGGTTTGAAGGCACCATTCACCCCCGTCTGTAGCCATTTCGGTCCTACAATTGGTATCAGAGCAGGTTGGCTCTGGTTTTGATCTTAACCGATCTTGAACCTGGCAACTAGTTAGGAATCTTGTGAGATTTTCTTTTGCATCTTGTTGGGGTGTTTTGCCAATGATGTCCTTTGCGACAAGAGGCTTGAATTCGGTCAGACGGTGATTTTATTTGCAAGAAACCACAAGTGTGAACATTGTGGTACATTCTTTATCCTTTGTTGTTCAAGTGCCAGAAAGGAGAAAGTCCTGGAGGACGAAAGCAATATTCGTAGGTGCTGGGACGTGGTTGTAAAAAATTATGACCACAGTCTCAGTGGCCCCACCTGCGACTACATTTCGTCGACCTGGTGCTTTCCCTCGGTGCCTGGCTCTCCGTAGAACAACATGCCTTGGTATATCTTGTTCTATGACCATGGCGCACTCGACTACGTCTTCTGAACTGAGACCAAGATCACAACTCTATCACTTGCATTTTTCATCTCTAGATTTTATTGTCAATTTTTTTTGAGTTGATGATAATTCTTTGAGGAGAGGAGTGCAATGATACGAGCACTGCATATTGAGACTTTGTCACCTCCCTCATTTAGGAGATGGATCCTTCTTGAAGTGAGCATAGTCTTTTCATTGTTAGCACTAATGCCATGTGTTTAGATGATTCTATTTTGGCTAGTGAAATTCTTGTTGGCTCTCTCGTTTGGTCTAAGGGACTTCACTTTTTGAGCAAGGATGGTGCTTTATCCATTTGGATCTTGTCTCATAGCAGACGCTTGCACCATTGCTAATTTTTGTGAGAAGGATGGACCTCATTGGCTTTTTGGCATCGTGGACTTGTTTTGTGTGTTTTTATTCTTTTTGTCCACGTGCTGTCCCGAGGAGGAATTTTCGCCGTTGCTCAAATGATGAACCTCGTTCGCCCAAATGAGGTGTGCATCTACGGCGAGGAGAATTTGTGAGTTTCTTTGATGCTTTTGTTGGTTCTCTTCTTGGTGCTTTCAAGTTAGGTATTCATTGCTTTTTGGGTTATGGGACTCATTTCACTTGACGAGTTGTCCATTTGCGGTGTGTCACAGGGATTGATCTTCTTGCTTGAACCATTCATTGCATCTTGTTATCTTGCATACTTCTTTTGTGAGTATGTCAAGTCTTGGGTTCCCAAGTACTTGTCTACTGACCCTTCGGGATCCAAGACTTGGACACTCTGTTCTTGTCATTTGTAGGTTTCCAGATGCTGGTTGGGGAACATGGAATTGATTGGGTTTTAGTCTTCTGCTTCATCATGTGACTAGAACATTCATTGGTTCTCCACCTCATGGCCTCCAAGAGGCATATGCTCTCACGTTGGCGTCTTCACCGGTAGTGGATAGAAGTGGATATGCTATGGCAAGGGGACCTGAAGGGACACCAGTGGAGGGTGAAGTTTTTCCAGCTGTTCTAAGCGTTGCGGGGAGTTGAGAAGCCCGGCTACGTTAGTAACTGTGGGGAAACATCCCGTGCATAGATGGGACCCACCGCAAGTGGGCAGTTTCCCACAAGGTGAATGAGAAAAGGGACTAGATACTTTGAATAGTCACTGTAATGGTCTGCTCAATCACATGGCTAAGGAATCATGTGGGGCAATGAGTTGGTTATCTCTTGTGGTGAAAGTGTACACACTCTGCAGAGTCAAAACTATTCGAATAGCCATGCCCACGGTTATGGGCGGACATGGGAACTTAACCAGATATAGTTCTATTTCAAAAACTTTATGGGTGGAATTGGAAAAGTGAAGGACTGCAGATGGTCCTAGTTTGAATTGTCCTAGGTGTCATCCTAGTGGTAAGTTAAGCGTTTATAACGCTGAAAAGTAAGCATATGGTGCAGATGCCATATACGGTGAACGAAAAATCTGTATCGCTATTAATGATATTGCATTCTTTTTACCATTATGATTTTATTCAAACTGCTAAGTCTCAGGAGATTTCTATGTACCATATTTCGAAAGCAGTTTATGGCAAATAAAGTAACCCGAGCCTTCCTTTGAAAAGCCATGCATATTATCTATTTGTATTCTGTGTGTTGGCTCGCAGAGCACGGTGGTTTGTGCTCACCCTCGCTCTCACAAATAATCCAGAATCAGGAGTCAAGTCTCTACGCTTCAGCAAATGACTGGCAAAATGATGAAGAAGATGAAGGTGGCAAGAATTAGATCGTGAACCTCCAGTTGGCTGCCTGTGGGCATGTCCTGAAGGTCCCACCTGTGTGCTTCTTTCCGCTGCTGCAATTTATTGATTTTGGCCTAATTGGCCCATGAGTAAGTCTACTATTTTATTTATGCTTCCGCATGATATGTATTTTGATGTCCATTACTGTAACTGTGTGCACTATCTACTGATCCAGGGAATAGTGCAGCTAAACACAGTAGATTCCGGATTACAAAATCTGGGTCTAACAGTTCATTGGTCTTTGCATGTGCAGGTTAGGCATGGAGACGGTCATAGTCGGTGACGAGGAAGACCGGGACTAGGAGGGGGAAATCTGAGGTTCAGGTGGTCGAGGATGTCACAAGGTGGTCGGGCTCACGCTAGAGCACATGGAGATCAAAGGTGGATGATACGTGGAGAAGATACAGGAGGTGCAGTCCTGGAGGCTTCGACACGTAATGAATTGGAGAAGTTGTAGTTGGAATTTTGGAAAACCCGTGGTAGGAAGGGTTTCAGGTCCCTTATTTGTTGGAATTGGATTAGAACTCGTGGGCTTGGGATAAACCTAGGTTTTGGGCCCTAGACTATAAATAGAAGTGGGGTTGGAGGCTAACCTCGTGGCTTTTGAGATGCAATTTTCGTTCTAGGGTTTGAGTAGTGCCAGGAGGGCACTTTGTAGTCACCATGATTCATAAATAAAATCTAGATCTATTTTGCAAGAAAAGAAATCTGATTGGCGACGTGTTTCTCTTCACGTCGTCTGAGGCAAACATCGGTGTCATCTTCTGCATGTGAGAGACAGCAGCACCAGCGTTCTTGAGCCGTGATCGAGTGAAAAAACAAAAGAAAAAATACAGAGGAGCGGCCGAAACTACTATGTTGATGGATGGAGATAAATAGTTTCTGCATTTTTTAATAAAAGTTTGTGAGTTTTTTAATTCGCATATGTTATCTTTTTTCCTGGTTTTTTGATTCCTACGTATTCTTCGTGCATTGATCTATGTCTAGGTATTTTTCTTACTTACATACATGAATCAGTTTTTAATTAAAAATCGATTTGAAGATTGAACAAAAACATGCACTTTTAGCAACCCATTATCTAGTCACTACAATAACTGCTACAGTGCGCTCTATAGTTTTTTGCTAAAGCAATCGGTACGGTACTGCTACAGTAAAATCAAAAAAAATCCTTTTTTTGTTTTTTTTCTTCTGTTTTTGCATATTAAACAATGAAATGGCAAAAAATTTGAGAAAAAGCTTCCGCTAAGCGTTGCAATCATTCACTCCCCCTCTGATTGCCATCGACGATTCTACAAAGGAACACAACAACTTTGTGTTAGAGCCACTTGTTATGTCTTCCAAAAGCATTCGAGATAATCTAGAAACCCTATTTGAGAAGTTAAACCCATGTCTTCCAAAAGCCACCCTAATAGGAAGACTTGGCAGGTGACTCTGATACCACGTTGTTATGTTCCTTGCTTAAGGTATGTAGATTTGTAATTTTGGGGGATAACTGATCTTGCTTGTCAGCGCGAAGTTCCTTGCCAACACTATCTCAGCCAGCAGAACCACCTGATCACCTCACTTGAGCGATTTATACAAGTTTGATGACTAAAGTATCTAGTTTCTTAGTGCAGTGACCTATTGGAACCATCAAGACAAGTTTGATGACACAATGCATCTACCATGACCTGTTGTAAACTAGCATAACAAAGGGGCAAACATTTGTTGGAGAGAGGTGATGAGGGGGGTTCCCGATCTTCCGTCAGGTGATGATAGATAACTCTCGTTTTGGTGGAACGCGACACACCGATCTGGCTTCAGATCAAAAGACCCGAACCCTGCAACCTTAGCACCACGACCCTCTGGTTATCAACCGTGTCACTAATCCGGTTGACCTCACCAAGAAGGCTAATCCCTGCCTGCGAAATGAAGAACACAAGCAAGAACTCGAAAGAACACAGCTCATAGAAGTGACAATCTGCAGATGTATGATTAAGATCACGAAAGTGGGGTTTCACGACCGAAAACGGCGAATCTGTTCAAAGACAAATTAATCTAAGCAAAACCCAAACCCTAATGGTGGGGGTGGCGGCTGGATATAGAGAAGTAAGGGGCGTGCAAACCCCTGGACGCGCCCTAATGGGCTCCAACACGATACAAAGCCGAAAGGCCCAAAAGACGGTGGCGCAGGACCCTGACAGATTCTGAACGCTGACTTGTTTCGATGATTTCTATTGACTCCGGTAGAATTTGGACCTCAAACCAAAGCCATTGGTTAGCCTATGAAATTATCTTTCCATGCATATGTGGATCGTCGAAAACGGAGTCCGTATGCGTCCTGGACGTCTGTTTTACTGCAGGCTGGTCCTGAAGGCCGAGGCTGACTCGAACTCGAGTTGGACTGGGCCTCCGCCTTGACTTGGACGTCCTTGCTGGTCTTCTCCGCCTCCACACCTCTCTCCATGTACTTCATGACCCTCTCCAATGTTCCTAAGCAAGATAACATCATTAGGTAGCAATCTATTCTCAAAACTATGAAAAGGACCGCTTAGGAACGAGCTCACCTCTAGATTTAATTGTCGCATGCGAGCTCGGGTCATTGGACCTTGTATAACGGTTGGAGGATCAGCGGTTGCATCCGAAGGAGTGATGTCCTTATCAGAAGGGCATCCTGACAAAGCAGAAAGTCCCAATCGGTGTAATGAAACTGGTCTTGTCCTCGTCGTCCTTGGCCATGTGGACCTGGTGGTAACCAGAGTAAGCATCCAAGAAACTCATTAATTCGCACCCGGCGGTAGCGTCGACCAGTTGATCTATGCGTGGCAAACGGTAATCATCCTTTAGGCACGCCTTGTTAAGTGCGGTGAAGTCCATGCACATACGCCAGGCCCCGCTGGCCTTTTTGACCAACACTAGGTTGGCGAGCCCTTCCGGGTGGTGGACCTCGCGAATGACCCCAGCCTGGAGAAGCTTCGCCACCTCCACCTTGGCCGCTTGCTAGCGATCCATAGACATACGGCGAAGCTTTTGTTTGACCAGCTTGGCGTCGGGGCGGACCGCCAGGCGGTGCTCGATGAGCGCGCGGTCCACGCCCTTGATATCCTCCGGTGACCATGCGAAAACGTCTGCATTGCTCTGGAGCACCCGGAGTAAGTCTCGTTCCACCTCCAGAGGGAGGCCTTTGCCGATGGACACAAATTGCCCCTCCGCTTGGAGTGGCACCTTTTTGACTCCGCCCTCTGGCCGAGGCTTAGGCGTCCACGCCGGAGCGGACGGCGTGTCCTCCTTGTGCTTATTCGAGAGGATGTGCACCTTGCGACGCGGACTCCGGATGCTGACTTCGACGCGTCTGGCAAGGTCCTGGTCACCGAAGACGGTGATAATACCCTTCGGGCCCGGGAGCTTCATACACAAGACGGCATGGTGCGAAACCGCCCTGAAGGAGTTGATGGCGGGCCGGCCTTCTATGGCATTGTACGGGTGCGGAATGTCTACTACGTCGAAGACGACGTCCTCGCCTCAGACGTTATCTTCCTGGCACAAGGTAACTCGAAGACATACTTGACCTAGGGCCTCTAGCGGTTGACCCCCAAAGCCTTGGAGCGGGGTTCCTGACGGCTCCAGATGACTCCGGGGAATTCCAATGCGATCGAAGGCCTCTGCGAATAGAATGTTCGCGGAGCTTCCCCCGTCGATGAGGATGCGCCTGACGTCGCAGTCTACGATGCCAGCCTGGATGACCAAGGGATCTTGGTGAGGGAACTCCACACCCTGGGCGTCATCCGGGGTGAAGGTGATGCTGCGGGGCGGCGTCTCCAGACGTGGCTGTGCCAAGGAGGCCCCCGGTAGGGAGCCTCCGGTGATGACGCTGATGATGCGGCGCTGTGCCTCTTTCGTGACTGCGGCTCGCGAGGGGCTTCTCCACGGTGCTGCACATGGGCTACGGCAGGAGGCTGAACAGCCGAGGCCTGAGACCTGGCGGTCGCCAGTCGCAACTCCATGACCGCGATACACGCCTTCGTGAAGTGATCACCGTAGCTGTGCACCTTGCACCACGTGCTGTAGTCTAAAATCTCCTGCACCGCGCGCAGTCTCTCGTCGCAGCCCGGCTCGCGTCCCCATCCCCGACCCCCTCCCCGTAAGGTGGGGTGGTCTCCCGGAGGGCGTCACCGGTACCAAGGATATGGCGGGCTTTTTGGGGCCTGCGCTTGTTACGCCGGGGCTTGCGCCTGCCCCTTGAAGAGCTCTCCTGCTCCCCGGCGTCGCTGCTTTCAGGAGTTTCTTCCCGGGACTCTTGGTTGCGACCTCGCTTTGGGGAATCGCTCCCCGCGCTCCCCTTGTGCGGCGACCCCTCCGCTTGGGTGTGGCCGGGGCCATCGCTGTTGCATCTTCGCGCATCTTCCTCTGCCCGCACGTACTCTTCCATCTTGTCGAAAAGCTTCGCAAGTGTCTTGATGGGCTTCCGCGCATTGTACTTGGCCAACGGCCTCGGGCGAAGACCTTGCACCGCTGTGTTGATGATAGTTGTCTCGTTGACACTCTTGACCTGGCAGCGTACCTTCGCGAAGCGCTTGAAATATTCCCAGAGCTTTTCCGAGGGTTTTTGTTTGACAGCGAAGAGCTGATCTGCATCGACTCGCTCAGCGTAGTTCCCTTAGAAATTGTTATAAAGGCGGTCGCGGATCTGCCCCATGCGTAGATGGAGTTTGGTTCTATGGTAAAAAACCAAGAAAGCGCTACTCCCTGCAACGCGAGGGGGAGTCCCTTTGCCTTCGTGGTGTCATCTCCGCCCGTGGCTTCGATTGCGGTCTCGTATACGCGCACAAACTCCCTTGGGTCTGTGTCGCCTTTGTACGATTCGATGACGCTGGGGAACTTGAAACCTTCCGGCCACGCCGCCTGCTGCAGACCCGCAGAGAGCGGGGACTCTGGGTCGACACGCCGCAGTGGCACGCGGCTGGACGTGGGGGCATCGCGACTGTCCGCCCTCTCTAGAGTGGGCTCTGGTGCGACCACCGGCGTGGTCTGCTGGCTCCGAGCCTCTTGCATGTCCCGCACAGCCCCGCGGAGAACCCCTAACTCCCACTGAAACGCGCTGAGGGCTGCCGGCAGGGCGTTCTCCACTGTGGACGCAGTTGGGGCCGGCGGCGCACCTGGCGGACCGACCGGAACGGCGGCGACCACCGCCTGAGCTCCCGGGTTGTCGGCTGTGCTGATATGGTGGGCCCTGGGGTCGGGGATAAGGTTTGCGCCGCCACCGAGATTGCTCGTCGCTCTTTCGGTATTGCTATCCCCAGCCACCTGATCGGCGCTGCCGGCCATCGGCGCGGCGCCCGCGGTCGTAGCGGTAGTAGCAAGGCTGGTCGCCGCAGCGGTGGTGGCGGGGTCGGTCATCGCAGTGGTAGCGGCGGGGTCGGTCGTTGTGGTGGTAGCGAGGGGGTCGGTCGTCGCGGCGGTGATGGCGGGGTCGGTCGTCGCGGCGGTAGCGACGGGGCCGGTCGTCGCGGCGGTAATAGCGGGGTCGATCGTCACGCCCGTGCCAGCCGACGCTGAAGCCCGGGTGTTGACACGACACTCCGCCGCGCCCGCATTCTTCCCCCTCGCTGCCGATGATGAAGTCTTTTTTGGTGCCATCCCTCTTCAGATCTTGAGGCTTGCTCCTGTCCTCCCCACGGACGGCGCCAACTGTTGTGGCTACAGACCAAACAGAGAGAGAGGTGTGGTAGTGGAGAGTTAGGTGAGCAATGGCTTAGGGTTTTCCCCCATGGCCTGTATCATATATATATACACATGGGGAGTGCTTTTACAGTTATACCCTTACGCATATACATCCCCTTCAGGGGCATTTAAGTCATTACACATGTCCCATTTTGGGCCTTACAACCCTCTAACAGGCCTGCTGGGCTTAGGTGGGGGCCACCCCTACAGCAGCAACCTTTGCAGATACCCGAGTGGAAATGGGAAGAAATTGGTATGGATTTTATAACTGGATTACCGAGAACCAAATCAGGCTATGATTCAATTTGGGTTATTGTGGATCGTCTGACAAAAGTCGCTCATTTCATTCCAGTAAAGACAACTTATTCTGGAGACAGACTCGCGGAACTGTATATGTCAAGAATCGTGTGTTTGCATGGAGTTCCAAAGAAGATTGTGTCAGATCGAGGAACTCATTTCACCTCGGATTTTGGCAGAAACTGCATGGACTTTTGGGCACCAATCTAAATTTCAGCACAGCATATCATCCGCAGACAGATGGTCAAATAGAGAGAGTAAATCAAATATTGGAAGACATGTTGAGAGCCTGTGTCTTGGCTAATAAGACTAATTGGGATCAAAGTTTGCCCTATGCAGAATTTTCCTATAATAACAGTTATCAATCCAGCTTGCAAATGTCTCCTTTTGAAGCATTGTATGGTAGAAAATGCAGGACACCGTTGTATTGGAAAGAAACGGGAGAAGGACAAGTGTTTGGACCAGATGTGCTGAAGCAAGCAGAAGAGCAAGTTCGTCTGATCCAGGACAGATTAAAAACAGCACAAACAAGACAGAAAAGCTATGCGGACAATCGTCGCAGAGCATTGGAATTTGTACCTGGAGATCATGTATATCTGAAAGTTTCACCTCTCAAAGGAATTGGACGTTTTGGAGTCAGTGAAAAGCTTGCTCCTAGATTCATCGGGCCATTCCCAGTTCTAGCTAAAAGGGGAGAAGTTGCTTATCAGTTGAAGCTTCCGCCTCAGTTGACAAAAGTGCATGATGTCTTCCAGAAGAGCAGATGTCCCTAGATGAGGTTTAGATAAAGGAGGACCTAACTTATCCAGAGTATCCAGTCAAAATTTTGGATGAAGCAGAGCGTCGTACCAGAAACAAGGTCATCAAATTCTGTAAAGTCCAGTGGAGCAATCATTCTGAATCAGAAACAACTTGGGAGCGTGAAGAAGATCTAAGAGCAGAGTTCCCTAGTCTTTTTCCCAGTCCGTCCGAATCTCGGGGTCGAGATTCTTTCTAAGGGGGTAGGTTTGTCACATCCCAAATTTTCTCTTTCTGAAAAATTTAATTTCAAATTAATTATTTTAAAGTATTTGAATCTTATTTGGATTTATCTGGATTTTATTTCAAAATTTAAAGCAAGAAAATGTATTTTAAATATTTTATTAGAGCCAAAAAGAGTTTATTTTATTTTTCCTAGCCTTCCCTAAAATTTTAATTAATTTTTGAGAATGTCTGAAATTTAAAATCAATTTTCAAAGTTAAAAAGTATTTTATAAAATTAATAAATGCAAATATGAAATTAAAAATATTTTTCCTAAGTATAAAATGCTTCCAGGAATATTTTATGATTTTTCTGGAATTTTTAGACATTAAATATTATTTTTCTAAGTATTTACAAAGTTTCTAGTATTTTCTGAAATTTATTCCGAAAATAAAAAACAAATTAATCCAAGCCCGCCACGTGTCGCTCTCAGATTAAATCATTCTCTCTCCACGATTTAATTATAGCCATACAAAGTCACTTACCCCTTCATATCCATCCAAAGGCCATGAATCATTCACTTGCCACATGTCGCAAATCCGACGGCCCGTATCCCTTCACTTCCCCTCTCTCTCACCGACGCATGGACCCCACATGTCATATGTTTCTTCAACCTCTCCTTCCTCCTCCCACTCTCCCTCTCCTCCACCATTAGAGCCGAAATAAAGCTTTGATTATTGTCCGTTTCCTCCTCTTAACTCCCGATTAAAGCATGGAAACAAATGCCCTAATCACCCCCACTAATCCACCGGCCATTTTCCCCTTTAATTCGCTCTCAAAACCGCCAGCCCCTTCCTCTCATCTCTCTTCCTATAAATTCCCGAATGCTGGCTCTTCTTTCTTCCTTTCGGCCTTCTTTCACCGCCGCCCTCCCCCTCTCCTTCGGCCGCCACCCCGCCGTCGTGCGCCGCCGCCCCGTCGCCTCCCGCCGGCCGCCCCGCACCTCCCCGCCGCCGCCACCATCTCCCGCTGCCGCTGGCCACCCCGGGTCCGCCGCTGCCGTGAGAAGGTGCGCCGCCGTCCCTACTACCCTCGCCGCCCCGCCTCCGGCCGCCGGCCGCACGCCCCACCATGTGTCTCCTCTGTGATTTGCTCTCTAATCATTTTCCTCGTTTATTTTGTCTTGTTGATGCTTCCTTGTCATGAAAGATCAAGAGCTCACTTGGCTAGGGGAGTCAAGTTAGTGCGTGTATTTGTGAGGTTGTGGGTTCAAATCCTGGTCATGCATTTTCGATTGGACTTTAGCGAAATTTTTGTTCACCTATAGTCAATGACAAGCGGGACCCACTTGTCATATATTATTAAAATAAAAATCTGTACCCAATGACAACCGGGCCCCACACATCATACACTCAAATATATCCAAAAATCAGCCAAAAATAAGATTCTAGAGAATATTCCCTCGGTTTTGCATTTTCTGGAATTTCCAATTCATTCAAACTTCCAATCGCTCGTTGTCCGAACTCCGAATCCAGTGATTCAAATTTCTAAATTTGTATAAAATCATAAAATATCTTGCAGTGTATATTTTATATTTTTGTGATTTTATTTATATTTACTTGTTTGTTTGTTTTGTTGTTTCGCGCGTAGAACCCGACGTCGCCGAAGAGTTTGTCGAGCCGCAGCAAGAAGGACCAACTAGCACGCAAGAAGGCAAGTCTCCTTTGAACATTTTGAACCGATGTTATGAAATGTTTTTAATTATTTTAAATTTATGTGCATCGTTATTTACATAGAACCCTACTTTTGTCTTAGTAATATAGTTAATCCAACCTTGTTACGCCCTCAATTGAAAATTGAATGCCATGTACCCTTGTAACCCTAGGATCATTTTTTCTCTCAATAATGAGATTATTATTTAATCTTTGATAAATATTAGAACGGTAGTATAATGCTTAGCCATGCAATTTAATCTTGTTGTAGCTTTGAAATGGGAAATTATATTTCATTCAATACTCTTTGTATTCAGAAATTTAGTGGCGATTGGTGTTGCCACTGTCCTTTTAAAAAAAAATAAAATATGAAAATTGTTTTAGACCGGGGCGGATGGTTGATTTGGATTGGTGCGGTAAGCACGAGATCTTGTAAAGTGTATGTTCCGCCCTAGTCAATTAAGGACCGATGCTTGTGATTGTCCAGACTAAGCACTACCGTACAACCCCATATCTATATGGGTATGACCTAGCTGACTAACTTACGATAGTTTAGTTTAGGTACCACCAGTGGAAAGCGGGTGCCAGGGATTTACTGGTTTTTCACAGTGAGGGACAGGGATTTACTGTACTCATATGGCGCAAGAGGGGGCTTCGGACTGGGTGGATTTAGCCCTTCTGCAGTGAAACCTCAGCGGGTGGTGTCTAGCTAGACTAGAGTGAGGTAAAAGCTTTGTGATATTTTATCTGGGTCTCATGCCAAAGGAAGCGTGGTGACTGTTAAGATAATATATCTCTTGGGGGTAAAGTTGTACATCCTCTGCAGAGTGTCAAACTATTCGAATAGCCGTGCCCACGGTCAAGGGCGGGCAAGGAATGCATTCACATGGTAGACCTTTGGTTTTAGTTTTAAAAACAAAGAATTGAAATTCCGAGAGTGGAGGGAACTCTCGGAGGGTTACTGGCAGTTGGAGCCAGAGCGGGTGGTTGGAACCCACAGTTTTAAACTGTATCGGTTAGAGTTGGTTAATTAGTGTTGGAGGATAGAACCTTCACTATGATTTGTTTACTAGTTTCAGCTAAAAAAATTACTTTGTGCAAATTAATGCCTTCGAAAATAATTAATGTTATTTGAAATAAAATATTGCTTTGTGCAAGAGAAACCTTCCTTTGTTAAGCCTTGCATGTACTGCGTTTCTTTCCCAAGACTTGCGGAGTACTTTATGTACTCACATGCTGCATTAAAATCAACTCAAAGGAATATGAAGCTCAAGAGGGAGACTACGACTACTACGCGTGTCGATTCGATGAAGGCTTCCCAGAGTTCTAGGTTGCGTTTCCCTAGTCAATTGCCTGTGGCGTATTGTTGGGACTTCACCAGTTTATCTTCTGCTTCCGATGTGTTTTATGTGTGTGAGGTCTTGAAACCTCCTTTGTAATAATGAGACCTTTCGGTCGGTACTTTCTACTATTGTAATAAGTCGTTGTTGGCTATGTATTCATCACTATTTAACTATGTGCACTAGCTTTGATCTGGGACTAGAGCTGTAATACACAGAGGGCCTGGGTTCGGAAATCCGGGGTCCCGACATAAAATAATACCCTTTGGTTTCCCTAGGATACCCAACAAAGAAGCATTTATAAGATTTAGGATGGAGCTTATCAGACGTCAAACGTTTCACATAAGTCTCACAACCCCATATCTTAAGGAAAGACAATCCAGGACGTTTCCCGGTCCATTTCTCGTATGGTGTCTTTTCCACTGATTTAGATGGAACTCTGTTTAGTGCAAACGCAGCAGTTTCTAGAGCATATCCCCAGAAGGACAATGGAAGATCAGATTGGCTCATCATAGACCGAACCATGTCTAACAAGGTCCGGTTCCTCCGTTCAGATACCCCGTTCCACTAAGGCGTGCCAGGCGGAGATAGCTGTGGAACAATTCCACACTGTTTTAGATGTTCACCAAATTCATGGCTCAAATATTCACCTCCACGATCAGATCGCAGAATTTTAATTGTCTTGCCTAGCTGATTTTATACTTCATTCTGAAATTTTTTGAACTTTTCAAACGATTCAGACTTTGTTGGACCGAAATGGCGACAGAGGGGGGTGAACGATTCAGACCGCCGTGTGCGTACCCCCCTTGTATAGCGTCATGGGTTCACATCGTTAGGTAGAATGCGATTCTACGTCTAACTTGTTTTTGCAGGGAATGATGTGAATAGTATGGCCCTATAACTTGTTGGAATGTATGAGATGTATGTGATGCATGTAACATTCGTTCATGGCCTGCGTGTCATGATTATTTCAGCTATTGTTAGCTGTCTATATTGTATTTAACGACCTGCGTGTCGACCTTAATGCTTGAATCTATCTATGTAATCGTCAATTTCTAGCTATTATAGGTAGTAGCCTAGTTTTGAGGTTACAAGCTTCAAGCATGGTGGCCCTAAAGGAGTGATGTGGAGGATGGAGATCATCTACACCTACATGGAGATGGATATCACCTTTTGGGCCATACTATTTCACAGTTAAATATGTTTATCTGTGATGTTATCTATCTTATTCTTGTGCAATGATATTTGCTTTGATAGGATAGAATCCCTCATAAAAAAAATTAGGTGTTAATGCCCTTCCATATGTTGCACCAAAAGATAATGATCACCGTATGGTAGGTCTACCAAAGTAGAGTGCCGTCGGTCATCATCATTCTTTGGGGTAGATGTCGGACATCTACATGCGGAAGCATTTGGTTTACTTAACAAGGTTATCAAAACAGTTTTGGACCTTGGGGCATAGGTTGGGGCCGGGGCATACTGATGTCACCCAACAAACAAGAGTCACATAGGGATGTGATTAGCAAGGTGTTGCTTACCCATGTCACTAGTTTTCTAGCCGTGATGCCAAAGCTCACTAGGAATTAGTGAAATGAGGATCTTGACCCACTATGTAACTCAGAGGGAGTTTTGTTGCAAAACACATAGTGGGAGTCTTTTGTTAAATAGTTTAATAAAAGATGAACATAAACATAGTGCTAAACTTTGCATATTCTTGTGTTGTAGATCATGTCATCCAACGCCACATCCAGCACTTTTAATTTGCGATCTATTCTTGAGAAAGAAAAACTCAATGGAACAAACTTTATGGATTGGTATCGCAACTTGAGAATTGTTCTCAAGCAAGAGCGCAAGGAGTATGTCCTTGAGTCTCCTTACCCCGATGACTTGCCTGATAATGCTACTGCGGCTGCACGGAGAGCTTATGAGAAGCATACGAATGATTGCCTTGATGTGAGCTGTCTCATGCTTGCCACAATGTCCTCTGAGCTTCAGAAGCAATATGAGAACACAGATGCCTACAATATCATTGTGGGGCTGCGTGGTATGTTTGAGAACCAAGCAAGGGCTGAGAGGTTCAACACTTCAAAGTCCTTGTTTGCGTGCAGGCTTGCAGAAGGGAATCCCGTCAGCCCTCATGTGATTAAGATGATTGGCTACATTGAGAGTCTGGAAAAGCTTGGTTTTCCCCTTAGCCAAGAGTTGGCTACTGATGTGATTCTCCAGTCGCTCCCCCCGAGCTTTGAGCCATTCATACTGAACTATCACATGAACAACATGGACAAGACCTTGGCTGAGTTGCATGGGATGCTAAAAGCTGCCGAGGAAAGCATTAAGAAAAGCACCAATCATGTGATGATGATGCAGAAAGGCAAGGGCAAGCCCAATATCAAGAAAGGCGCGGTCAAAAGAAAGTTAGCTCCCGATGAGATCGCGAGCAGTTCTAAGACCAAGCAAGTCAAGAAGGGCCCTGCTCCTGATGCAGATTGTTACTACTGTAAGAAATCAGGACATTAGAAAAGGAACTGCCCAAAGTACTTGGAGGATCTTGAGAAGAAGGGAAGTACGACTTCCACTCCAGGTATAAATGTTATAGAGATCAATCTTG
The DNA here is from genome assembly GCA_017311315.1 of Dendrocalamus latiflorus. NCBI lineage: Eukaryota > Viridiplantae > Streptophyta > Magnoliopsida > Poales > Poaceae > Dendrocalamus > Dendrocalamus latiflorus. The sequence goes on from CM029638.1 coordinate 28,773,246, forward strand.
CTACTTCATCCACTGATTCTTGGGTATTTGATACCGGATCAGTTGCTCACATTTGCAAATCGTTGCAGGGGCTAAGAAGAAGTAGAAGTTTGAGGAGGAGCGAAGTGGATCTTCACGTTGGCAATGGAGCAAAAGTTGCTGCGGTGGCTGTTGGCACCATGCCATTGTCTTTACCTTCAGGATTAGTTTTGGAATTGAATAATTGTTATTGTGTTCCATCTCTTTCCAAGAACATTATTTCTGCTTCATGTTTGCAAGCAGAAGGTTATGACTTTAGATCTGTGAACAATGGTTGTTCTCTTTATTTTAAAGATATGTTCTATTGTCATACTCCATTGGTGAATGGGTTATATGTTCTTACTCTTGAAGGGTCACCAGTCTATAACATTAATGCAAAGAGGCAACGTTCGAATGATTTGAATCCCACGTTTATTTGGCACTGTCGCTTAGGTCACATAAATGAGAAACGCATGGAGAAGCTCCATAGAGATGGTATTCTTCACTCATTTGATTTTGAATCATTTGAGACATGCGAATCTTGTTTACTTGGCAAGATGACAAAGGCACCTTTCACCGGTCAAGGTGAACGGGCAAGTGACTTATTGGCACTCGTACATTCTGATGTATGTGGACCAATGAGTTCAACAGCCAGAGGTGGTTTTCAGTACTTCATAACTTTTACTGATGACTTTAGTAGATATGGGTATATCTACCTGATGAAGCATAAGTCCGAATCCTTTGAAAAGTTCAAAGAATTCCAAAATGAAGTGCAAAATCATTTAGGCAAGACAATCAAGTTTCTACGATCCGATCGTGGAGGCGAGTATTTGAGCCATGAGTTTGGCAATCATCTGAAGGATTGTGGAATTGTTCCACAATTGACTCCGCCAGGAACACCTCAATGGAATGGGGTATCTGAACGGAGAAATCGCACCTTATTAGATATGGTGCGTTCCATGATGAGCCAAAGTGATCTTCCGTTGTCTTTTTGGGGGTACGCTCTTGAAACAGCCGCTTTCACACTAAACAGGGTTCCATCAAAATCAGTAGAAAAGACACCATATGAGATGTGGACAGGACAACGTCCTAGCTTGTCTTTTCTTAAGATTTGGGGATGTGAGGCTTATGTAAAACGTTTACAGTCTGATAAGCTCACTCCTAAGTCTGATAAATGCTTCTTTATCGGGTATCCTAAGGAAACAAAAGGATATTACTTCTATAATCGAGAAGAAGGCAAAGTGTTTGTCGCCCGGCATGGTGTCTTCTTAGAGAAAGAGTTTCTCTCAAGAAGGGATAGTGGGAGCACGGTGCAACTTGAAGAAATTCGAGAAACACCTGAAAACGTTTCAACTCCTACAGAACCACAACAGGATGAACAATCTGTTGAAGAACCTGTTGTGGACACACCGGCACCACGTAGGTCAGAGAGGTCACGTCGTGCACCTGAGAGGTACATGTTCTTGACTACTCAACAACGGGACATATTGTTGTTAGACAACGATGAGCCTAAGACCTATGAAGAAGCGATGGTGGGACCAGACTCTGAGAAATGGCTTGAAGCCATGAGATCCGAAATTGAATCCATGCACAGTAATCAAGTTTGGAACTTGGTTGATCCTCCTGATGGTGTTAAAACCATTGAGTGCAAATGGGTTTTCAAGAAAAAGTTAGACATAGATGGAAATGTTCACATCTATAAAGCGCGATTGGTGGCCAAAGGTTTCAAACAAATTCAAGGTGTTGATTATGATGAAACTTTTTCGCCCGTCGCAATGCTAAAGTCTATTCGGATCATTCTAGCGATTGCTGCATATTTCGACTATGAAATATGGCAAATGGATGTCAAAACAGCTTTCCTTAATGGAAATCTAAGTGAGGATGTGTACATGACACAGCCCACGGGTTTTGTCGATCCACAATCAGTTGGAAAGATATGCAAGCTGCAAAGATCCATTTATGGATTAAAGCAGGCATCTCGGAGTTGGAACATTCCTTTTGATGAAGTAATCAAAGGGTTTGGTTTCATCAAGAACGAAGAAGAGCCTTGTGTTTACAAAAAGGCTAGTGGGAGCGCACTCGTATTTCTGGTCTTATATGTGGATGACATATTACTGATCGGAAATGACATTCCTATGCTCGAATCTGTTAAGTCTTCATTGAAAAATAGTTTCTCTATGAAAGACTTAGGAGAGGCGGCATATATTCTGGGCATCAAGATCTATAGAGATAGATCAAAAAGGCTAATTGGATTAAGCCAAGATACGTACATTGACAAGGTGTTGAAAAGGTTCAACATGCAGGATTCCAAGAAAGGTTTTCTACCTATGTCACATGGTATAAATCTTAGCAAGACTCAGTGTCCTAGTACACCTGATGAGCGGGATAAAATGAATGCGATTCCATATGCTTCGGCTATTGGGTCCATTATGTATGCCATGCTTTGTACACGTCCAGATGTCTCGTATGCTTTAAGTGCTACAAGTAGATACCAGTTAGATCCAGGTGAAAGTCACTGGATTGCCGTAAAGAACATCTTGAAGTACTTGAGAAGAACTAAAGATGTGTTCCTCGTCTATGGGGGTGAGGAAGAGCTCGTTGTAAATGGTTACACCGATGCTAGCTTCCAAACTGACAAAGATGATTTTAGATCGCAATCTGGATTTGTGTTCTGCCTGAATGGCGGTGCGGTGAGCTGGAAGAGTTCCAAGCAAGAGACGGTTGCTGATTCTACAACGGAAGCCGAGTACATAGCAGCTTCTGAAGCTGCTAAAGAGGCTGTTTGGATCAAGAAATTTGTTTCTGAGCTTGGTGTGGTGGCTAGTGCATCCAGCCCAATGGACCTCTACTGTGACAATAGTGGGGCCATTGCGCAAGCCAAGGAGCCTAGATCGCACCAAAAGTCCAAGCACATTTTACGGCGATTTCATCTCATCCGCGAGATAGTGGAGAGAGGCGATGTGAAGATATGCAAAGTACAAACGGATTTGAACATTGCAGATCCGTTGACAAAGCCGCTTCCCCAGCCAAAGCATGAGGCTCACACTAGGGCAATGGGTATTAGATACCTACATGGTTGACTCTAGTGCAAGTGGGAGACTGTTAGTGATATGCCCTAGAGGCAACATGGAGATGTTATACATATCACATACTATGTTTATGATGCATTACTTTGTTCCTTGAAATAGACATTATCATATTGATCAATGAGTATGTGACTTATTCATGAGACTCTTAATGCTTAAATGTTGCTATTTCTAAATGATCCCTGATCATATATCATATGAGGAACAAATATGATTCAAAGATCAGCATATGTATTGATTGATGATCATGTCTCATGGATCATGGTATGGTGATACCAAATCAATAATATGGACATGTGTTAGTGAACATATGTTGGATAGACCCGCCATGAGACACTGCAGAGATTCCATGTGTCATCAGTTGGTCTCAAGTAGTGTTTATGTAGAATCCTTAGACTTGAGATCATCATGGTTCCCAACATGCGTAGTAGCTTATTTTGGGACTACTAAACACTACTCCGTAACTGGGTAGTCATAAAAGTAGTCTTCGGGTTTGCCATGAAACATGTAGTGGGATGTGAATGATCAAGATAGAATTTGCCCCTCCTTATGAGAGAGATATCTCTGGGCCCCTCGATGTAATGGATTATGAAAGTGCATGGCCATGCCAAGGTGATTGAGGAGTCAATCACAAGTTTATAATCCATCACGGAATCGAGAGAGTGATTGAGCTATTAAGAGGATGACACAGGTCTCGCCTTGAGCTCAATCTATATCGTGAGGCAAAGGGATTCGTACATGAGAACATTACAGGTTCAGCCGATATGATCTTTACGTATACTTTGGGGTTAATATGTCTTACTAGAGACCGCTATTAACAGGGTGACCGGAAAGGTGTTTCCAGGTCGCGACCAAGTATACGTGAACCTACAGGGTCGCACACTTAAACGGGTTGGAACACTAATTCGAATATGATTCGGATGTGGGCTCAATTCGGATAGAGATCCGAATAGACTCCTATTGGGCCTCGGTCCACAAGGCCCAAGTGAGGAGGTCTATATATATGGAGGCGAGGGGCTGAGGGACGTGTGCTTCTGTTTTCTCCCGAGCCAAACCCTAGCCGCCACCTCCCGAGCCAAACCCTAGCCGCTCGCGAGTGCTAGTACACTCGCGATCGGCGTTCCAATCCCGAACGTGTGGATACCGGTGGAGGCGCTGCTCGTTGCGGCGTTGATCGGCATCAACAACCTACAGATTGGATCTGCTCGTGGCGTGATTGATCGCGTGGAGGAGACGATCTGTTCGGGACGATCGACTACTTCCACTACTACCTCGACGCGCGTGGTTGGATCGCTTCTCCAACTCTTCTTCCGCTGCGCTGCGCGTCTAGTGGTAACGATCCATGATCCCTCCTTAAGCATGATGTTCTTGTGTGCGCGGTAGAAAAGCTTTGTTTTCTGCTCTCGTAGCCTACGCGCATTCCTTCAGTGGTATCAGAGCCATCTTGCTTAGTTTGCGATCTGGATCAGCGCATATGTTGGTATGCGGTAGTAGTAGATTGGATCTATTACAGTTTAGATCAGTTGGTTCATGTGATGAATCGGTGGTAGCACGGGTTGATGAGATCAATCGGTGAATAGGGGTTAGATGAGGCGGCGCAGATTGTATCACTACTAGTGCCCTAGAGATTGTCTCGGATCGGCATAAGGTGTTATGTCGAATACTAGTAGGATATGAATCTGATAGCCTCGGGCTAACGAAAAACTAGTGTCCTAGAGAATGTCTCGGACCGGCATAAGGTGGTTATGTCTCGGACGTTGTTGGCTATGTATTCATCACTATTTAACTATGTGCACTAGCTTTGATCTGGGACTAGAGCTGTAATACACAGAGGGCCCGGGTTCGGAAATCCGGGGTCCCGACATAAAATAATACCCTTTGGTTTCCCTAGGATACCCAACAAAGAAGCATTTATAAGATTTAGGATGGAGCTTATCAGACGTCAAACGTTTCACATAAGTCTCACAACCCCATATCTTAAGGAAAGACAATCCAGGACGTTTCCCGGTCCATTTCTCGTATGGTGTCTTTTCCACTGATTTAGATGGAACTCTGTTTAGTGCAAACGCAGCAGTTTCTAGAGCATATCCCCAGAAGGACAATGGAAGATCAGATTGGCTCATCATAGACCGAACCATGTCTAACAAGGTCCGGTTCCTCCGTTCAGATACCCCGTTCCACTAAGGCGTGCCAGGCGGAGATAGCTGTGGAACAATTCCACACTGTTTTAGATGTTCACCAAATTCATGGCTCAAATATTCACCTCCACGATCAGATCGCAGAATTTTAATTGTCTTGCCTAGCTGATTTTATACTTCATTCTGAAATTTTTTGAACTTTTCAAACGATTCAGACTTTGTTGGACCGAAATGGCGACAGAGGGGGGTGAATGTCGATCAATTAAAATTCATCCCGCAAAAGTACTCACAAGGCAATCTTCTTCAATAGCTATGAAGAGAAGCTATGAAGTGATTGAACCAAGTTCTCTGGAAGAAATGCTAGACAAGGAGAAAACCAGAGCAGAGAAGGAAGGGCACAATAATCTACTGGAACATTAACCAGCAAAGAGGGAGTCTCAGCGAAGGAAAACAATGAAATCAAAGAGGCAAACCTCACCCAAAACAGCAACCAACACTGCTATCAGGGGGCCGGTCTAACCGTAGCACTCGGGCCAGTCAGACCACCCAGGCCGGTTAGACCGCCCTATAAGGGCCGGTCAGACCACCCGTTGTGCACCGGTCAGGCCACCAACTAGGGTCCGGTCTGACCGCCCCTCGGATTCAGGTGGCAACAGAGGCAATTTTTCAGGCTGATTTTTGAGAACTTCACACAAAAGCAAATTTCAACTTCTCCCTTTGCATTTCTCTGCCCAGAATGATAATACTACACTCAAAATAGCCAGAGAAGCCTTAGGTACCAACTAAAACCATCACAACAGAGAGAAGTTCAGATTATGCCCAAAAAACTGAAAATACAGAGAAGACTTCCCTCAAGTCCAGATTCCCATTCAATCCTTCATCCTTTGGCAATGATATTTGACTTCAGAAGTCAAATATCAAGCCAGCTAAAGGAGGGAAACAAATATTTAAGCCAAACCCTAGAAATGCAAGGATGAACAGGGGAGGCCCAAAGAGTAAAACTGAAATCAAAAATGGGTTCTTGGGATTTTATCTGATCAAATGATCTTAAGGTACTATCCCAACTCAGAGCAACCCATTTTGGCACTCCTAAGCCACAAATAACAAGAAATTCAAAAACTCAAAAATCACCAAAGAGAAAGAATGAAGAACAGAGAGCCAGAGACTTGAACTGAATCAACCAAAGCATCTCATATTAATATTGAGGATCAAAGAGATGTCCTCATACATGATTACAACCAGAGGAACGATTACAAGCTCTCAATCCATCCTCTCCCTCTCCTCAACTCATGAACACACACCCATACATGCTTGAGAAGAGGGGATGAACACACTCAGTCAACCATCGAAGGGAGACAGAACACAGACACCTTCTGCATCTCCACCCACTCTCACCAACTAAAGAGCCAAAGCAAAACTACTCCCTAAAGACTCTTTTGACTCACTAAAACCCTAGCTCTCTCCCAAAGCCATGAGGAAGCATGCAGCCCCTCACATCTATTTATAGCCCATGGCTAACTGGTCTCCACCCTGTTACGCCCGCTAAATCCAACGGAGCCTGCTCCCGCTTGTGCAGCCTTGCGTTTTTCCCGAAATGCCCCTCCTGCACCTTCCGGGAAGCTTCCACGCTCCTTGTTGTCCAAGCCTCGCAACCACATCGAATCTCCGCCGTCTTCGACACATCCGATTGTTCTGACCTCGACACCGCCTGTGTCTAGTCCGGTCACCTCGTGTCTCGCCACGACTCTGTCTCGACGTCCTGCAGCCAACACAGACAAGAAACACATCAAATAGTACCGCTCGATACATGAAAGCATAAATCTCACCATCAAATCATACTTACGCATAATGAAGTCGAAACCTGTCAAATCAACAGAATATGCATCCTAAACACATTGACTAGGTTTGACCAAGTCCGACCGAGCCCGATTGCACCATGCAACGTCAAGGTCCGAACAACCCAAACCAAACTCGACTTACCTAAACCAATGTCAATTACTCATCATACACATGTGGTCACCTCCACATGGTTCATCAGACTTGTGCCTCATTAAGTAGATGTATCCATATCTACTAAAGTCATTGGTAAAAGTAATGAAGTACTGAAAACCACCTCTGGCTACTGAGCTCATTGGTCCACATACATCGGTATGTACAAGTCCCAACAAGTCACTTGCCCTCTCACTATGACCGGTGAAAGGCGCCTTTGTCATCTTGCCAAGTAAACAAGAATCGCATGTCTCAAATGATTCAAAATCAAATGAGTTGAGTAGACCATCTTTATGGAGCTTCTCTATGTGTTTCTCATTTATATGACCTAAGCGACAATGCCAAATAAAAGCGGGATTCAAATCATTAGGCCGCAGCCTCTTTGCATTAATATTATAAACAGGCTTATCCTCAAGATCAAGAACATATAACCCATTCATCAATGGACAATGTGCATAGAGTATATTATTCAAATAAATAGAACAACGTTTGTTATTTATTACAAACTCATAACCACCATCTTCCTCCAAACATGAAGAAGAGATGATGTTCTTACTCAATGCTGGAATGTAATAACAATTATTTAATGCCAAAACTAATCCTGAAGGTAATGACAAGTGATAAGTGCCGACAGCCAGTACAGCAACCTTTGCTCCATTGCCGACACGCACGTCCAACTCGCCTCTCGCAAAACTTCTAGTCCTTCTTAGACCCTGCAGCGATTTGCAAGTATGAATCATTGATCCGGTATCAAATACCCAAGATTCACCAGAAGAAATTGCAAGATTAATTTCTATAACATTTATACCTGAAGCAGAAGTCTCGCTTCCCTTCTTCTTTTTTAGATCCTCCAAGTATTTCTTACAATTTCTAGACCAATGCCCCTTGACATGGTAGTGGTAGCATTCATCACCAGGAGAAGGGCCAGATTTGACCTTCCCATTTGGCTTTGCTTAGAGCTAGGGTGCTCATTAGGAACCTTTCCTTTGCCTTTGCCTTTGGGCATCCAACGCTTCCTCTTTTTATTCTTCTTCTAAACCATCATCAGATGATTGGTGTTTTTCTTAATGCTTTCCTCTGCTGTCTTAAGCATCCCATGCAATTCAGTCAATAATTTCTCCATGCTATTCATATGAAAGTTCATAATGAACTGCTCATAGCTCGGAGGGAGAGATTGGAGAACAACATCCCTAGCTAGATCAGGATTAAGGGGAGAACCAAGCTTCTCCAAGCTCTCAATGTAACCAATCATCTTGATCACATGAGGATTGACTGGACTACCTTCCGCTAGCTTGCACGCAAACAAGGACTTTGAAATGTTAAACCTCTCGGTCCTAGCTTGGTTCTCAAACATGCCACGTAGTCCTTCAATCATAGTGTGAGCATCTGCATTCTCATAATGCTTCTGAAGCTCAGAGGACATGGTAGCAAGCATGAGACAGCTAGCGTCGAGTGAATCATTGCAGTGCTTCTCATAAGCTTTGTGGGTGGCAGCGTTTGCACTCTCAGGGAGTTCATCGGGGTAGGGTTGCTCAAGAACGTATTCCTTTTTTTCTTATCTGAGAACAATTCTCAGGTTGCGGTACCAATCAATAAAATTTGTTCCATTAAATTTTTCTTTCTCAAGAACAGATCGCAAGTTAAAATCGGAATTGTTACTAGAAGCAGCCATGATCTGCAACAGAAAATAAACAAGCAAAGTTCAACACTATGTTCATATTTGATCTTCTATTAAACAATTTAACAAAAGACACTCCCACTATATGTTTTGTAATCGTCTTCCCTCTAACGACATATAGTGGTCAAGATCCATGTTCATCTAAGTTCTAGTGAGCTTTGGCATCACCGCTAGAAACCTAGTGATGTAGGTAGCAACGCTTGCTAATCACATCTTATGTGACTCTTGTTTGTTGGGTGGCATCCAATGCCCTGGCTCCCAACACCATGCCCCAAGGCCCAAATCCAATTTGATAGCCTTGTCAAGTAAACCAACACTATGCATATGGATGTCCGACATCCACCCTATTAGATCAAGATAGTTGATGGTACTCTGCTTTGGCAAACCTACCAAACAATGATCGTGATTCTTATAGGCGCAGCAATTGGAAGGGCATCAAATAAATTCTTAATTTTTATGAGGGAAGCTATTCTGTCATGAAAAATACATCCTCTACAGGTATGGCATGAAAGAATAGTATGACAGGAAATAAACATCACATGCATATAATCACATCATCCTGTGAATGGTATGGCCTTTTGAATCGTAGTGGTCGCCATCGCCGTGGTTCCACGGTGATGTCCTTCGCCACACTTCCTGTCCTTTTTGTCATCATGCTTGAAGCCTCTATGGTAAAGAACTAAACTATTACAACTAATAGCTAGCAAATGAATTACATGATGAGCGCAAGCATCACAAGTCGACACGTAGGTCGTTATACAATTAAAGAACAGCCTCAACCCAGCTGTGATTAATACGACACACAGGCCGCCAAAACACACATGCATCACATATACATCTATGCCATACCATTCACATCATTCCCTGCAAAAACAAGTTAAGCGTAGAACGCATTCTACCGCCCTGATATGAATGTGTTTGTATAACAATCTATGCGTGTACACAACGGCGGTCCCACGGAATTACATAGATCGCATCTATGAAATCGCTATGAAAATCTCATCGGGCCGATCAAATCAACCCAAATCCGAGCCATTCAAAATGTCTCAACTTTCATTAGATCAATCACATTAATCATCGCGATCGGTATACTTGAGGAGACCGCAACACAAGACCTCGATCTATTGGCTCGATCTACTGACTGTGCGCGCAGTTAGCCCCGATGGTGATTCCAGCTGGTAGGGGCAAGTCGCGCGTACATCAAAGAAGGAGCACGAACTAATCTTTTTGGCCACATGATGCTATCAACTCATACCTATTTCAACCCCTTATGACCGATTGATCTAATCAACCCGTGCACCGAAAGATCCATCACATGAACCTAGCATAAGAACAGTAATAGATCGCATCTACTACAAACAACATATCATCTACAAGCGCATGATCCAGACCACATACTACGTAGCTTTAATTTGCTCTGATACCATTGATGGAGAACGGGTAGGCTACGCTAGCTACAACATTTGATTTTCTACCGCGTTCAACCAGAAAACATGCGTGTAAGGGAGTCATGGATAGTTACCACTAGATGCGCTGCGCAGCGGAAGAAGAGTTGGAGCAGCCCGATCCAACGTAGATGCGCGTTAATGAAGAAGAAGCAGTCGATCGTCGCACGAACTGAACGTCTCCTCCTCGCGTCCTATCAATAGCCTTGCACTTCTCGCCGATCAGCACAGCAGCAGCAGCAGCGGCGCCTCCACTGAGTCCACACGTTCGGGATGGAACGCCGTGCGTTGGTGTGCTAGCATCGCGTGCCTGGCTAGGGTTTCGGTATTACGGCCGAGGGGAGGTGGCGGCCAGGGTTTTCAGCATGGTAGTCCAAAATACCTGCAGGCCCGCCTCCACATATTTATAGAGCATGCTAATGGGCTTCCACGTTGTAGGCCCATTAGAACCCTAATCTCATATGGATCAATATCCCTTTTAGCCTATAAAACCGAATTGTTTATGATTGTCTCTTGGGCACATCACTAACATCAGCGGTGCTGCAGCCGGCCTGCATGACGCGTCGCCTGTTGGAACTTTCTTGCGCCGGCCAGTCTCTCCCGCCGTCCACCATAATGCCCAAAGTAGTCCGTTGCATCGCAGAATACTGTTTTTAGTCTCCTCGCGCGTTCGGGCACCATGCGATATGCTTGGCGAGCTCGGCGGGCGCGTTACGCGCAGGGTGACCGCGCGGGATGGCCTGACGCGTCCGCATACCGCACAAGGTGGGTTGGCGCGCCACCCTGCCGCACGAGGTGGCTGAGCCACGGTGTGGTCGATTTTTTCCTATGAAACAAAATAGGGTGATTTTTTAGGAAAACAAATTAAAAAATGCTATTTGCAGGCTGCGGCTGGGGAGAATAAGAAGGGACGGCCTGGCGCACAGCGACAAACGGCCGGCGATGCAATTGTTTTTTTTTTCCGGTGAAAGCGAGGCTGCGGCTGGGGAGAATAAAAACGGCCTGGCGCGCAGCGACAAACGGCCGGCGATGCAATTGTTTTTTTTTCCCGGTGAGAGCGAGGCTGCGGCTGGGGAGAAAAAACAGCCTGGCGCGCAGCGACAATCGGCCGGCAATGCAATAGTTTTTTTTTTCAGTGAGAGCGAGGCTGTGGCTGCGGAGAAAAAAACGGCCTGGCGCGCAGCGACAAACAGCCGGCGATGCAATAGTTTTTTTTTCCCGGTGAGAGCGAGGCTGCGGCTGGGGAGAAAAAACGTCCTGGCGTGCAGTGACAAACGGCCGGTGATGCTTTGAGGACTCCTAGGCCGGTCAGACGTATACAAGGTGCTTACATATTTGTGTTCGGTACTTCTAGTTCTCCTAGACTTGGTGCATTGAGAACAAATACTTGTATGTAGCTCTATGCACGGAAAACAGGCCTAAGTTGCTCGTGAGGCTGCACGTACACCCGCATGAATCCACTTCAATTACTATCTCCATTCTAAAATAGTACTCATGTTTTGAACATCGACTTAATATACTTGTAGAAAATATAAAATTATGTTATTATAAAAGTATTTTTACTATGAGTAAACTAATATTATTTTTTGCAAAAATGAACTAATATTATTTTCATATTACCAATCTAGATACTTTATTGTATAAGTAGTCAAAGTAAAAAAAAGACTATCCGTGTGATATCTAAAGTGACAACATCTATTTGAGAACAAAGTTACTAACGTATGAACATTTCCACTCTCCGATGGAATCAAACTCTAGCAATGGAGATTTCCACGAATTCAGCAAGTCAAGGTCTTCCCATGTTCTCTAAGTCAACAAAGTCTTTCTCATTTAGGTATAAATCAGCCTAATTACTAGCTTTCCTTCTCGCGCAACTGCTCTTGTCAGTTCCTGGCAATGCACCATTCCACGAGCATATGGCCACTCCCAGCCCCACCATCACTCTAGTACTACTGCTGGCGGCGTCTGTTGCTATTGTCGTCGCTCCTTCGCCGAGCACTGGCAATGGTACTGATTCTGACGTGGCCGCGCTGCTTGCTTTCAAAGCCCAGCTCTCCGACCCCCTCGGCGTTCTTCTCACTAACTGGACGACGACCGCCTCCTTGTGCCACTACTGGGTCGGCGTCTCGTGCAGTCGCCGCCGGCCGCGCGTCACGGCTCTCGTGCTGCACGACGTGCCACTCCGAGGGAACATCTCCCCTCATCTTGGTAACCTCTCCTTCCTCACTGTCCTAAACCTTAGCAGCACAGAGCTCACGGGCTCCATCCCACTGGATCTTGGAAGGTTGCGTCGTCTGAGATCTCTTGTTCTTGGCAATAACAGTTTGTCTGGCCTCATTCCTTCTACAATAGGAAACCTGACAAGGGTTGAGCACATTGATATGCGGCACAACAACCTCTCAGGGCAAATCCCTCGTGACCTGAGAAATGTGCACAATCTTAGACACCTAGATCTGATAGCAAACTCCTTAACCGGGACAGTATCAAATGATTTGTTCAATAACACTTCTCTGCTAAGATATCTGAACTTGGGGAACAACAGCTTGTCAGGAGCAATTCCACATGCCATTGGCTCCTTGCCCATGCTCGAATCCCTGAACTTGCAAGCAAACCACTTCTCTGGTCCCGTACCTCCAACCATTTTCAACATGTCCAGGCTGCAATCCATGTTTCTTCCGGGCAACTATGACCTGAATGGGACTATGCCTAGCAGCAACAAAAGCTTCAGCCTACCCATGCTACAAGCATTATCTCTCTCTGAGAACAGTTTCACGGGTCAGATTCCCTTGGGGCTTTCAAATTGCCAATACCTCCAAAAAATTTCCCTGTCACTGAATTTCTTCGAGGGCACAGTGCCAGCATGGTTGGGCAAACTACCAGACCTCGTTATTATTTATCTAGGTAGCAATAACCTTGTTGGCTCGATCCCTACTGCGCTTGGCAATCTCACCAAGCTTACCTCACTTGACCTTTCACGGTGCAAGCTAACAGGGCAGATCCCTCCGGAGTTTGGACAACTGAGGCAAATCAATCAATTGTTTCTCGGAGGTAATCTCCTTACAGGACACATCCCTACTTTCTTTGCTAACTTATCTCAACTATCCTTCCTCCTATTGCACGAAAACATTTTGAATGGGTTAGTACCAACGTCACTCGGTACTGCCGGTTCATTTGAGATTCTTGGGATCGCAGAGAACCGCCTACAAGGGAACCTCAATTTCTTGGACACCCTTTCAAATTGTAGAAAGCTCAGGTACCTCTACCTTGAAGATAACTATTTCACTGGGGCCATTCCAGCAGACTATGTAGGAAACCTCTCTAGTCGGCTGGAAATTTTCTCTGCTAGCAGAAACAAGCTAACCGGTGAACTTCCTGCTGCGCTATCAAATTTAAGCAGCCTCACAACGTTAGACATTTCGGAAAACCAATTGAGTAGCACAATTCCAGAATCAATCATGATGATGGACAATCTTGTAATTCTTGCCCTCACTAGTAATACCATGTTTGGTCCCATCCCAAAACAGATCGTTATGCTCAGGAGCATACAAGAACTATACCTCAACAACAACAACTTCTCTGGTGGCATACCACAGGATATTGGGAACCTCACCCAAGTAGAACGCCTCTTCCTATCTAATAACCAGATATCTTCAACCATACCAGCAAGCCTCTTTCATCTTGATAGCCTGATAGCCCTTGATCTGTCTCAAAACTCCCTGCAAGGTGCATTACCAGTAGATATTGGGCAATTGAAACAAATCTACGCAATAGATCTCTCTAACAACCGCTTGCTTGGTAGCCTCCCAGAATCCTTTGGGCAGCTACAAACGACATCCCATTTGAACCTGTCACACAACTCATTTAACGATTCATTTCCAGACTCTTTCGACCAGTTAAAAAGCTTGGAATCACTAGACCTGTCCTATAATGATATCTCTGGTACCATCCCACAATACTTGGCCAATTTTAGCTATCTCACTAGCTTGAACCTTTCTTTCAACAAACTACATGGTCGGATACCGGAAGGAGGTGTCTTCGCAAACATCACCCAACAATCTTTGGTGGGGAACTCTGGTCTCTGTGGAGGTGTTTCGCGTTTAGGATTTTCACCATGCCAAACCGAGCATCACTCAAATAAATGGCACATCCTAAAATTCTTGCTCCCAGCTATCATCATGGTAGTTGGAGCTGTAGCTACCTGCATATACATGATGATCAGGAAGACAGCCAGGATGCAGGAAGAGAGGGTGGTTCCCCCTCATATGGTCGATATGTTAAACCATAGGTTAATCTCTTACCATGAGATTATTCGCGCGACAGATAATTTTAGCGAGAGTAACCTGCTGGGCGCTGGAAGTTTTGGAAAAGTTTTTAAGGGCCAGCTGAGCGATGGTGTGGTAGTTGCAGTAAAAGTTCTAAACATGCAGCTGGAACAAGCTGTTAGAAGCTTCGATGCCGAGTGTAATGTGCTGCGCATGGCTCGACACCGCAACTTGATAAGGATAATTAGCACCTGTTCAAACCTGGACTTCAAAGGTTTGGTGCTTCAGTATATGCCCAACGGAAGCTTAGAAGCACACTTACACACTGAAGGTAGAGGGCAACTGGGATACCTTCAGAGGTTGGACATTATGTTGGATGTGTCGATGGCAATGGAGTATCTACACTATCATCATTGCGAGGTAGTGCTGCACTGTGACATAAAGCCCAGCAACATTCTATTCGACGAAGACATGGTCGCGCATGTCGCAGACTTCGGCATTGCAAAATTGTTATTTGGTAATGACAACTCCGCCGTTTCTGCGAGCATGCCAGGAACAATTGGGTATATGGCACCAGGTATTTCTACTGTATTCTACTTGATCTAGATCAAGCTAGACCATTTAATTAATTGCCATGACTAATTTTTTCTTCTGTTTGGAAATGTTTTGGCTAGAGTACGGATCTGTTGGAAAAGCATCAAGAAAAAGTGATACTTTCAGCTACGGGATCATGCTTCTTGAAGTATTCACTGGAAAGAAGCCTACAGATCCCATGTTTGTTGGAGAACTAACCCTTAGGATGTGGGTTAATCAAGCATTTCCATCAAATGCTATGGATGTTGTGGATGACCAGATACTACTGCAAGATTCTTCTAGTTGCATGAATAACTTTCTAGTGCCAACATTTGAGTTGGGTTTACTGTGCTCAAATGACTTGCCGGACCAAAGAATGACAATGTGTGATGTGGTCGTGAGACTGAAGAAGATCAAAAAGGATTACATGGCGTCTATAGCAAGAATGCACAGTGCCCAGTGATACATTGTATGTATGTCGAATTGTCAACACAGTTTCATAGTGTCATCTTGATTTTAGCTTTAGTATTTTGCAAAATCATATATGTCAAATAAGCTCTGGCCTAAGGTACTTGAAGTGGAGGTGACGGTATAACTTCTTCTGTTCTTCGTTTGTCATGCATCCGTATTCTTCATGTTCCCGGGTTGCTTTTGAATTGGAGGGACAATGGCTGCTGAAGGGGTTATTGGTCTAGCAAGTGAGCTAGAGATGATAATCCAGGAGGAAGTATAAAAGTTTAAACCTACCTGCTCATTTAGATTTTTCAGAGGCTCGATATGCTCCATTAGATCAAAAAAATTGGATAGTTCGGTCTATCTACTGTGAAATTATATTGCTCTTTAATTTATTAAAGACTGGGCCTAATTAAAGTTGGAAAAAGAATTACTGTAGGAGTATCTGTGGGATAATGAAGAGGTTCATAACCACTAATCTATTTACGCAAAGTAAGAAGTGTTAAGTCCAATAGATGATAGTGCTGGAGGGATGGAGCCATACTGGAAAGAACAAGCCAACGGCCGTAATACAACATGTTTCAAAAAAATGCTGTAATAGAAAGGATGACGTTGTTCCACGTGATGCTCTAAAATGATGGGAATGATGCTGTAAATTAATATGAGTGAGCTTCAAAGATAGGGGAATAATAGAGGCAGCATAAACTAGTAATCCAAACCATGAACCATTATCCGATAGTAGAATTCGATATGAAAATGATTACAAAACTCACACCATAAACCATGCAATGCAAATTACTAGACCAAACATATTACATCCCATGCATCTAGCTAGCTAGCCTGCATCTAGCTAGCTAGCCCCTCATGTTCCTCTTGCTAATGACCATGAACCATTACTAATGCAAACCAAGAAATATTCGAATTTGTCCTGAAAAGGAGTATGACTCACACCATAAACCATGCACAGATCAAACATATATGAGCTACATGAAACAAACCAAATTTTCAGAAAATTTAAAATTTTCTTTTAAATTCAAACCCTCTTAATTCCTTGCCCAATTTAGCTCAAATCCAAGCTAATTTAGCCCCAAAACTCCTTCCAAATTACCCTACCAGACCTATTTTATGTCGGCACTGTTCACGGTCAAAACTTTTTCGCCACCGCCAATATTTCTTCGCTGCCCGAGCTCTCCAGCGCCCTCTCGCGCCTTCGCGCATTCTCCTTCCTCTGCCACACAGCAGCTAATGTCTGACGGTCGTACACCTCCCCCTGACACCCTAGCTTCCCCCCATGCCACGCGTCGGGCGGTTTGCCGTGCGCCGCCTCCGCCTCTGCTCTCTTCTCATGAACCCCTCTCTCGGTCGACCAGCCGCAAGCCTTGACCACCACAGCTCCCCACCCGAGGTGCCCTGACACCCTGCTGCCATGGACCAGCTCTCTCGAAGCCTCCCGAGCCGACCTGAAGAAATGCCACCTTGCTACCAGCACCTTAGATTCGCTATAAAAAGCCCCCGAGCTCCCTCATTTTAGACCCACAGGTGCTCATCAAGCCGCTCACACCCCTAATTGCTTCGGTGACCCCACACCGCCGGTAATCGACAAAAAAACCCTAAGTGAGGTCAAAACCCAATTCTCCTCCCCTAGTCTATTTCATTCCAATCACGCGCTCCTGTAGCTCCCAGGAGACTTCCCAAACCCTTACCTGTAGGAGTCTAGATATTACAATCCGGCATCCTCTGTGATTCCACCGCACTATTCCCTGGATCAGTAGATAGTGCTCACAGATTACAGTTCTGAATATCAAAGTACATATCATGCGGAAGCGTAAATACAATAGTAAACTTACTCATGGGCCGATTAGGCCGAAATCAATAAAATGCAGCAGCGGAAGAACGAAGCACACAAGTGGGACCTTCAGGACATGCCCACAGGCAGCCAACTAGAGGTTCGCAACCTAGCCCTTGACATCTTCATCTTCTCTGCCAGCTTGTCCAATCTTGTTGCTGAGGCGAGGTGATTTGATTCCTGATTCTGAATTTTGTCGCAAAAGCGAGTGTGAGCACTCCAACCCCGTGCTCCGCGAGCCAATACACAGAATGCAAATAAATAGTATGCATGGCTTAACAAGGAGATGCTCGGTTTATTTTATTTGCCAAAAATCGCTTTTAGTAGCATTACTACTATTATTTAATCAAAGTGTTATTATTGCTACCTAACTCCACACTACAATTGCCAAAATTGACTTAATCCACCGAAAATGCACTTTCTTTATTGACTGCTGTCTAAAACTCCAAACAGCAAGTGCCATCATGTATTTAATCCGCCGATCATACTTTGCATTTTGAATTACTAACAATCCAATCCTGTCATTACTATTCATCAGTTCCTCACCTCTGAATTCTAATAATTCTCTAACATAATTACGTTCATATCCACCGATATCATTCGTATTCAATCCTTTTCGTCATTGATTCAAAACCATAATCCAGTAATCAATCTCATTTTCCATTATCTATCACTAGCTAATCCACAAATATACCTCCACCGAAAATTCAATTTACCAAGATTATAATCCACTAATTGTTATGAATCCTCCAATCTTCTCAGAAATTCAATTCATCCCTCTAGTAATTGATCAACTCCTATTAATTCCCATTATCGCCAATATCTTTCAAGAATTTATTTTAATCATTAGTGTAGTAATACAGCAATTTACCTTTGCACCCCCTAATTCTCCAAATTCAATTCATTATTATATATATCCACCAAGAATATCACTACTCAAGAATTATAATCCAATACTGGTATTATTTCTCCTAATTCCCGAAAATTCAATTAGATCATTTATCTAGCCTATCTATTCAACTGGACCCCACTAATTTATTTCTCCCAGAACACACCCTAGCATTTCCTTTTCATGATCGACCTGAATCCACCAATACCTTTATGTGCATACTAAAAACATCCATCTCCTTTACTCACAACCCTGTTTATTTCACCCATATTTTAGTTGTAAAATTAATAATGCCACTATTTGAAATACAATACATAAAATTTCCTGAGACCTAGCAGTTTTGGAACAAATCATAATGTTCAAGGAATACTAACATGATTTTCCATACATATGGCATCACACCATATGCCTAATATCACCATAATTTTTCCATACATATGGCATCACACTATATAACATTTTTCAGCGTTATAGTCGCTTAACTTACCACTGGGACGACACCCAGGACAACTCAAATCAGGGCCTTTCTCTACCCTCCACTTTACCATTCCCATTCACAAAGTTTTTGAAATAGAACTATATCTGGTTAAGTTCCCATGTCCGCCCTTGACCGTGGGCACGGCTATTCGAATAGTTTTGACTCTGCAGAGTTTGCACACTTTACCCACAAGAGACAGTTTACTCGTTGCCCCACGCGATTCCTTAGTCATGCGGTTGAGCAAACCATCACAGTAACCGTTCAAAGTACCTCGCCCCGTCCATCATCTCACCCTATGGGCCGCTCCCCCTTGCGGTGGGTCCCATACGTTGTGCGGGATGTTCCCCTCCTATGCGCCTAGCAGTTGACTCCCCGTACTGCTAGCACGCCGTAGAAGAACTTCACTCACAAAGAGTGTCCCATTCAAGCCGTCACCCAGAATCGCTACTTGCACCACCACTTCTCCTCCACCGATGATGATGACTTTCGGGGTCCGGTAAATTTACTAGGCCAAGTTGTACTTTACAGACTTGTGGTTGTACTTGTTTTACACAGGAGGTCATGACAAGATTCAGTCCTTAGGGTTATCTGGGCGGTTCTACCACAAACCACACTCTCGTGCACACCTGCACCATACCCCCGAACCATCCGCCCAGATAAATAAGCAGTTTAAGGTTTTTTGGGAGCATAAAATAACCATATCCAACATACACCAGTCATTACCACCATGACTGCCCAACCATTTTTTCTCAGGATTAAAAGTGATGCTTGGGCGCTTTCGTGCCCATGAGTATCTAAACATTACTAAGCATGGCATATAATTATGGACTTATTTTTGAAAGGTTACTATTATAATTTTTGCTAGAGCGACAAGGTTCACAAATTCAAATATTCCAAAGGAGGGGTAATATTAATCAAGGTACACAATGGGATATAACTAGAATCTTAAATTAAACATGTATTTGCATATAAAATAACAGCATGCAATTTGATAATTTAAACAAAAATAATTTGCAGAAAATGTAGGTTCAACATGATCAAAATATTGACTCGCCTTGCGCGGTTTACCGCGGTCTTGAGATCACTCAGAGCTATCTCATTTGATGGTCTTGGGCTTCTGGTCTTTATCTCCACCTTGATCTTGATCTTGCTTGATCCATTGATTCTTCGGGACTCCAGTTTCTAACTATGCGTTAAGCGACTGAATCCAAATAAAAATAAATAACTCAAGAGGTCCAAATGAATCCAAATAAGCTTTATTGAGCTGTATTAGGAGTTAATGGGTGAGTGAATACAGGGTTGGTTGGGCACGGAGTTTGACGAGTCAAATGGGGTTTGAGCGAAAGGAAGAATAAAGGGGAGAAATCTGCCAAGACAGAGGTTAATGAGCTTTCATGACAAGGGGAATATTCACGAGAATATTCTGCCTTAGGATTTGAGGATGGCTAGGCATGGTCGACTTTTAGAATACGACAGATTGATCTTTTTATTTAATAACATCTTTTATTATTTTTATATTTATTTAGGAAGTTCCATAAGTTAGATTAGACCTATGAGTCGGTGTATAGCAATTTAACTTATCGAATTACTCTTAGAGTTTGTGTTTGTGGCATTTTATACTGTGATATTTTATGTGAATTTCTTTGTCAATTAATCAGTTTATTAATTAAATGATTAACACCTTAATTTATTATCACATGGAATTGTTTATTTGGCTACTGTTATTTTAAATAGTTATCATTGGCTGATTTCTATTTTTCATTGACCAGTGACCATTGGGCTATTCTAGGGTGACCACTGTACTATTCTAGTTCTTAACTACAACTCAAATAAAAATACCACTCCTAGCTATGCCTAGTATCATTGGACTTCAGATTACACATTAGCGAGATTATTTTAATTACTGACGACCCATAGCTACTATATTTTAGTACCTGTACACTAATATGACCTTTTATCAGGAGGCATTCTGAGAACCAACTAACATTGACATTTTATACTTTTAATTAATGTCTGGCATAATTTTAATCTTAACTAAGCTCTGCAATGGTTAATTCTATAACATCTACTAATATGCAAGGGCTTATGTTCTACTGTTTAGTCATTCTTTATTTACTAAGTCATCATTTCCTGAGAGCATATCTCTAAACAACATTCCTACTAAGCCTTTAGTTAATAAAGATTTAAAATAAATATTCAAGGCATATTATTTACTGGCATGTGATGATTAATCCATGGTTAAATGTTTAAGAAGCTCACTCATGTCCTAATTAAATTTTAGCACCTTTTATTAATGCTCTTTTTATCAATATTTAGACTTTAAATAAATAGTCAAGCCATATTAATAATTTATCCAATATAAAATCTTGAATAGTCTTATTTTCATCCAAATCAAATTTCATTAGCTTCCATGGATTCTTTCCAAAAAATTTTTAATTGAAATGGGTTAATGAAGCAAGAACAAAAATGAAAGAAAAAGGTGCAGAGAGGGGATTCGAGCTTGCGACCTCTCAGGCAGATAATGCTGGGGCTGGCGTTGGTGACCAACTGGGCAATGCCCGTTTTGTGATATTGGAGGGATTATTTTTAGATGAAGCAACCGGTAATTCCGAGCTCTAAACAGAGTACACAGCCGACCGAAACAGGGGAAGCGGTCGCACTGGGCAGTAAGGCGATGTCGCCGGCGAGGAATGGCTGGGGAGGTGCCGGAGACCAGCAAAACGGGTTGCAGGGACGGTGAGGAAACCGGTGGAGGGGGTGGCGTGGCTCGGGACGGCGCTAGGAGGGGTCGGCAGCGCTGAGAGCGGCCGGCGGCGAGGGTGGAAAGGGGGCAGCGGCGCCGGCGTGGAGGATGGGGAATCTGAGGTGCGCAGGAGCAGGACGGGATCACGAGGATGCTTACCGACGAGTTGGCAGGGCCGGAGGGGAAGGGAGGCTGGCTGGCGGCGTGAGCCTGTGGCGGCGCGGTCTCGCGCACGGCGCCGACGACGTACAGGCGGCGAGGGCTTCGGCCGGTGGTCGGCGGAGCTCCGAGGCGTCGCGGTGAAGCTCCCACAGGGAGGAATTGGAGGGAGCTTGGCTGTGGAGGGAACAGCGGTGGTGGAGGCGCATTTGGCCGGCGGTGAGGAAGAAGCCGATTCCGGCGAGCACGGCGGTTCTTGGGGCAATTCCTCGCAGTGGAAGGATGAGGGAGGGTAGAGGCGCGAATTGGCACGGTGCAATTGGCCGGAGCTCGCCGGAGCGGCCGGGGTGGCGTGGAGGCGTAGGCGGCGGCGTCGCCCGTGCGCAGGAGAAGACAGAGGAGAAAGGGAAAGAGGGCGGCGGGGTTCTTATAGTCGGGAAGGGGTTGCCCCAGGGGCACTGTGGCCGACGACCCAGGGATGGGAAATGGTGGGGGCGGCGGCATGGCTCCGCACGGCCGATAACGCGCGGCACAGTGCGCGGCGTGCGGGCGCAGGGGCAGAGCAGGCACGAGGCGACGGGCGTGAGTGGACGGGGCAGGAAAAAGACGGGAGCAGGCGCGCGTGTCCGGCGGGGCGTGGCCAAGCGCAGGTGACGCGAGCGGAGGACAACCGGGGAAGAAAGAGGACTGATGGCAGTGACGACCAAACAGGAAAAGGATGCTGGGGGAAAAAGAAAGAAAGAGGGGAAGAGGAATCGGGCCCTATTGCAGGAGTGGAGGGGGAAAGAGGGAAAGAGAAGAGGTGTGGGACCCGCTGGGAGGGAGAGAAATGTAGGAGAGAAGGGAAAAGAAAGAAAGGCCCAAATCAAATTTGTAATCTGGACTTTTAATTTAGATTTTTACCTTACATTAGCATTTATTGATTTTGACTTTTACAAGATTCTAAAATGTGAATCTCTAATTTAAATTTCCATTTTAGGCTTAAGATTACTGATTTTAATTTTTGAACTTTTCAATTTAAATCCTTGCTCAAATATCTTGATGCAAAAGCTACTATTTCTTTATTTTATATTTTATTTAACTTTGCCCTTGGATTTTGATATTGATATTACTTTGTTCTAACTTGCATAATTAAGTTTTGATTATCAGCCTTGTGTTTTTGTATGCCAGTTTAATTTAAAAGAAGAGGTCTATGGTTTAATTATTTAGAGTTATATTCTAATATTCTTTTTATCTTTGGTTCCTTTTATTAACATCAACATTGTTCTCAAATTTGGATATTATTTATTAATATTTTAATTTGTATGCCACAAAGCTCAAAAGATTTCCAGCAAATATTCAAATGAAAATTTTGAACTCCAGCACAATGCAAGAAAAGTTCAAAAATATTTCATATTTTTGAACCTCCGAATTTTGGATTGTTACATTACCCTAGCTCCTCGAGCCCTTTCCTTCCTTGCCGGCGATGTTCGCCGCTCGACATTGGGACCTCGCCGTAGCCAGCCTCACACAGGCCTCCCCAGCCCGAACCACCATCCCCATGACCATGCCTTAGCCCCAAGTACGCTCAAATGCCAGAGCCCCGACCCCCTTAACCCTAGAAACTCACCATTGCCGTTAAAAACCGCCCCGAGCCTTGAGCTCGCTGCCGGTGAACGCCGCCTCCCCGGCCGCCACCGACCCCAAAAATTGGACCGTGACATCCCTAGGAGTCCGTTCATGGTCTCTGTTTGTGTCTAGAGCGCCGTCGGTCGTCGTCGCCAACTTTCCCTGTTCCTCACTCGTGCGTGTGTCTGGAGGTTGAAGACAACCCTGTTCAGCTGGGCCGCATAGTGCTGGGCCGAATCAGCCGAGCAGCCCAGGACACCAATTCCTGTGCGACACTGTAGCGACCGGGTCTCAACAGTAATCGAACCCGCCAAGAACAGTATCGGATTCAGGTGATCGAACTCGAGATGAACAGTAGAATTTGCAATGAATAGTGTCGACCCGATAAGGAATAGTACCAAACCCGTTAAACTATCTGAAAGCCCAAAAATGCATATTTATAGTCATTTTGACCGTTTCGAGCCCACGAACACATTTTTCAACTCCATTTCACCATCCCAAGCACCCAAAAATTCAAAATCCTATTTTATTTGAATTTCTTTAATTTTCTTTTTATTTGTTTTCTTTCTTCCTCGCTCAGTCTTTTGAGCTCGGAACTGATTTAATTTCTCCCTTTTTGCGCTAGCTCCTGACATTAATTTTCAAGAAGATCAAGGAGGAGAAGTGCAAGCTCAAGAGCTAGAAGGTTACGAACTTGTACAAATAATAAATCCGCAAGGCAAGTCACATATTTTTGATCATGTTGAAACTACTTTTCGTTTATTATTATTTATTAGTATTTTCATTATGTTATTTGCGCGCTGTTATTTTATGTACAATGAATGTTTAGAATGACATGATATTAGCTAATGTCCTACCACCTAAAAGCCCTGTTTAATTTGATGGCCATATTCACCTTGACAAAACTTAGTAATATTAAAAGTATTATTAATGTAATCACAGTAAATTAGGAAACTCAACAATCTGTTACTACTAAGAGTCTTGGCATTTTGCAGATAGAATTTCAAAAGTAAATCTAGGATAAGGAAATATCACGGGGTGCCACAAGATGGCTTAAGCCCATGATCTTATCCTAGGGTGAAAGTTTGGCAGTGCCGCGAGCACTGGAATATGAGTTTGTGAGAAGAAGTTGTCTCAGTAAAAATATATGGACTACATCCTTATGCCAAGTAAAGAACATAGCAACCGCTCAACCACAAGCGCTGACTTGTCAAACCTAGTTTTAGTAGCTACTCAAATCAATTGAATATCTACTATATGGATTTAATATACTGTCCCAAAGCGGGAATAGCCGGCGCAAAGACGTGGTATGGAAACGGTAAAACCATATTTCACAACGGTAGGCTCCACTCTGTCAGGCCGTCGTATTCCGGAGAGAGGGTTCATAGTCTATCGAGTGGATGCTACATAAAGAGATGAGCAGTGAAACGACCTTGTTTTCTCAACTCAGTGATGAGGGTTGAGGAATCTTGTGGGTAATGAAGCCATTTATAAAAGTATTCGAATACACCGTGCTTCCGGTATATGAAGCTGTGTTTAATGGGTGATTCCAACAGCAAAGCATAAGTATATTTGGAATGGTTTTGGAAATGTGAAGGTGTGTTAATGAAGTTTGGAAACCCCCCCCCCCAAATACCCTAAGAAGTTTATAATTTGATATTTTATGTTTAAAAGTAAAGTGCTTACAAACAAAATTGCATCCATATAAAATAATAAACTACTTTACCCTGTTCCATGGCAATCTCTAGCATATAGTTAAATAGCATTTCCCATGTGACTTGTCGAGTACGGTTGATTGTACTCATACTTGCTAAAATCATTACCAGATGATGTCTGTCAAGAAAGTGAAGAAGTTTTTCAAGACAACGCCTAGTTGTACGATGTAGATGACGCCTGGTGTTAGGGTTTAATTCTACACTCAGGCCCGCCTGTGGAATCTTTTGGTAATGTAACTTTGGGCTGAATGCCCCTTTATGTAAAACTTAGCTGTTAAGCCTTACTTCTACAATAAAGTTTGGTTTTTATGCTTAAGCTTGCTTTGGTAATGGTGTATACTCATTTACAGTATTCGCAACTGAACAGTCATAGGCAGTTGCGGGAATAACCTAACGTCCCCAGAAATGGGGGTGTTACAGAGTGGTATCAGAGCCAGCTCGCTTGACTGTAGGATAAAGCCTATGTTATACTAGGAAAATTTACAAAACTTTGATTTAAAAATATCAAAAGAGTTTTAATAAAATATAAGTACTAGTGCTATCTTTTCTCTCCAAATGCTATCTCAACTATCCTAGAATTTTTATTTGGTTCGATTTTGTTTTTGAAAAAGGATTTGCATCTATCCTTTTCTAATCTCAAAATACATGTTGTATAGTTGTGTAGATCATGCTAAAATAGAAGTAACCCTTTTGTAGGAATTTCTTTTGTGTGTAACACGAGTTGTAATATGTACCTCGTATGTATGGTATGTGTTTAGCTTGTAAAGATAAATGAAAACTATGTTGTTTGCTATCTCATAATTTGTTTGAAGTTAATATCTGATATCTTACCTCCCTCAAAATTCTATCTTTCTCAATTCATCTTAGCTCATCTTGTTCAATCCATTCTTACCTTAAATCTAGACCCTTACTCATCTATCTGATCTTTATGAAAAATCGCTGCAGAACCAACTTCAAAACCCAAGCGGTTAAGATGGCAGGAAATAAATCTCATGGCCAAGGTAGCCCACGAGCAGAAGAAGTCAATCAGAGTGGCGCAGCAGAAGCATGGTAAGCCCATAACCCACAGACCAGTTGGGCAGATGTTCTGGCAAGGATGGAACAAAACTGATTCCAAGCTGAGCTAAATCAAACAAAGATGATGGAGCAACAAACACGAATTTTGGAATAGATAGCAATGACAAGAAGCACATCAGAATCTACTACCAATCATGGAGGAACACAAATCACATCCAAGTGGTCAGACTTTCTCAACACAAGACCTCCGACTTTCTCATCCTCTTCAGACCCAATAGTAGCGGATGACTCGATCAGAGACATAGAAAGAAAATTGAATACTATGTAGTGTATGGAAAAAGAAAAGACTTTGTATGCCTCTTATCAATTGCAAGGACCAGCCGCTACATGGTGGATAAACTATCAAATCATGTGTGAAAACCAAGAGCTACCATGGGAAGAATTTGAAGAGTCATTTCACCAAACCCACATTCCCACTGGAGTTGTAGAAGCAAAGCGACTAGAATTTCTCGCACTCAAGCAAAGAGGACGAACAATAATGGAATACCTTCACCAATTCAATCAACTTGCTTGGTATGTTCCAGACGATGTCAAAAATGAAGCAAAGAAGATGGAGCGATTTAAAGAAGGATTGCAAAGGTCCCTAAAATATCACATCTCAGCAATGGACTTTAAAGATTTATCTAGCATGGTGAATAAGTTAATTGTGTCTGAAGAAGCAAGAAATGAATTAAGGGATGTCCAAAAGAGAGAGAAAGAGCAAGAAGTGGTGTTATCAAAGGCACCCAAAAAGAGAATGGTACTATTACCAAAGACCAGAAACCGATAAAATCAGCAAGTGGTACTCACACCAAGACCTCAGCAAACTACTACTCCAAGCTCACAGTATAATGTTCTCCAACCTACAACAGTACAGTGTCATACTTGTGGAGGAAGCCACTATTATCAAAATTGCCCAAACAAGGGAAACGCATGTTTCCATTGCGGACAAGCAAGCCATCTCAAATATCAATGCCCTAACAGAGGACTGCCTTCTGAAGTGGCAAAAGCTCAGGTTAAGGCTCAAGCTCAATCAACTAATCCACAACAAACTACACCATCACCACTGCCAACTTGAACATCAACAGGCGTGCAAGCAGGAAAAGGAAAACCGAAGATCCTTCAGGGAAAAATAAATCATATCTCGAACTCAGGAGAAGCAGGAGCCACCAATGTTGTCATGGGGACGTTCACTTAAAGCCCTCATCAGTTTTAATTGATCCTAGAGTTATGCAATTGTGGAAAAGAGGTGCCATACACTACTCTACAAAAGTCCTAAACTTTTCAAGACCAGAAAACGATTAAAATATCGCTCGTGAATATGTTAACCTTGGGCATGACAAGAAATATGATTGTCAAGACTTCACCAAATACAATGGCAGACTAACACAGTGGATAAAACAGCTTGGGATAAAGAATTGGATATGTAGCGAAATTTTCCAACCTGTTCCCCGAATCTCAAGGACGATATTCTTTTTAAGGGAGGTAGGTTGAAACAAACCAGCTTTTTAGAAAATTTAAAATTTTCTTTTAAATTCAAACCTCTTAATTCCTTGCCCAATTTAGCTCAAATCCAAGCTAATTTAGCCCCAAAACTCCTGCCAAATTACCCTGCGAGCCCTATTTTATGTTGGCACTGTTCACGGTCAAAACTTTTTTGCCGCCGCCGATATTTCTTTGCTGCCCGAGCTCTCCAGTGCCCTCTCGTGCCTTCACTCATTCTCCTTCCTCTGCCACGCAGCAGCTAATGCCTGACGGTCGTACACCTCCCCCTGACACCCTAGCTTCCCCCCTTGCCGCGCGTCGGGTGGTTTGCCGTGCGCCGCCTCCGCCTCTGCTCTCTTCTCATTAACCCCTCTCTCGGCCGACCAGCTACAAGCCTTGACCGTAGCAGCTCCCCACCCGAGGTGCCCTGACACCCTGTCAACCTCCCTGCCGCCATGGACCAGCTCTCCCGAAGCCTCCCGAGCCGACCTGAAGAAACGCCATGTTGCTGCCAGCACCTTAGATTCGCTATAAAAAGCCCCCGAGCTCCCTCATATGATACCCATAGGTGCCCAGCAAGCCACTCACGCCCTAATTGCTCCGGTGACCCCCACACCGCCGGCAATCGACAAAACACCCTAAGTGAGCTCAAAACCCAATTCTCCTCCCCTAGTCTATTTCATTCCAATCACTCGCTCCTGTAGCTCCCTAAAGCTCCCAGGAGACTTCCCGAACCCTTACCCTAGCTCCTCGAGCCCTTTCCTGCCTTGCCGGCGAAGTTCGCCGCTCGGCCTTGGGACCTCGCTATGGCCAGCCTCACACAGGCCTCCCCAGCCCGAACCACCATCCCCATGACCATGCCTTAGCCCCAAGGATGCTCAAATGCCAGAGCCTTGACCCGTTAACCCTAGAAACTCACCATTGCTGTTAAAAACCACCCCGTCTCCCCGGCCGGCGCCGACCCCAAAAATGGGACCGTGACATCCCCAGGAGTCCGTTCATGGTCTCCGTTTGCGTCGCAAGTCCCTAGAGCGTCGTCGGTCGCCGTCGCCAACTTCCCCTGTTCCTCGCTCGCGCACGTGTCTGGAGGTTGAAGACAACCCTGTTCAGGTGGGCCGCATAGTGCTAGGCCGAATCAGCCGAGCAGGCCAGGCCACCAATTCTTGTGCGGCACTGTAGCGACCGGGTCTCAACAGTAACCGAACCCACCATGAACAGTACCAGATTCTGGTGGCCGAACTTGTGATGAATAGTAGAATTCGCGGTGAATAGTGTTGACCCAATAAGGAATAGTACCAAACCCGTTAAGCCCAAAAATGCATATTTATAGCCATTTTGACCGTTTCGAGCCCACGAACACATTTTTCAACTCCATTTCACCATCCCAAGCACCCAAAAATTAAAACCCTATTTTATTTTAATTTCTTTAATTTTCTTTTTATTTGTTTTCTTTCTTCCTCACTCAGTCTTTTGAGCTCGGAATTTATTTAATTTCTTGCTTTTTGCGCTAGCTCCTGACATTAATTTTCAAGAAGATCAAGGAGGAGAAATGCAAGCTCAAGAGCTAGAAGGTTACGAACTTGTAGAAATAATAAATCCGCAAGGTAAGTCACATGTTTTTGATCATGTTGAACCTACTTTTCGTTTATTATTATTTATCAGTATTTTCATTATGTTATTTGTGCGTTGCTATTTTATGTACAATGAATGTTTAGAATGGCATGATATTAGCTAATATCCTACCACCCAAAAGCCCTATTTAATTTAATGGCCATATTCACCTTGACAAAACTTAGTAATATTAAAAGTATTATTAATGTAATCACAGTAGATTAGGAAACTCAACAATTTGTTTCTACTAAGAGTCTTGCCATTTTGCCGATAGAATTTCAAAAGTAAATCTATGATAAGGAAATATCACGGGGTGCCACAAGATAGCTTAAGCCCATGATCCTATCCTAGGGTGAAAGTTTGGCAGTGCCGTGAGCATTGGAATATGAGTTTGTGAGTAGAAGTTGTCTCAGTAAAAATATAAGGACTAGACCCTTATGCCAAGTAAAGAACATAGCAACTGCTCAATCACAGGCGTTGACTTGTCAAACCTGGTTTTAGTAGCTGCTCAAATCAATTGAATATCTACTATATGGATTTAATATACTGTCCCAAAGAGGGAACAGCCGGTGCAAAGACGTGATATGGAAACGGTATAACCATATTTCACAACGGTAGGCTCTGCTCTGTCAAGCCGCCGTAGTCCGGACAGAGGGTTCATAGTCTATCGGGTAGATGCTACATAAAGAGATGTAGACAATGCCTGGTGTTAGGGTTTAGTTCTACACTCAGGCCCGCCTGTGGAATCTTTTGGTAATGTATCTTTGGGCTTAACGCCCATTTATGTAAAACTCTGCTGTTAAGCCTTATTCTGCAATAAAGTTTGGTTTTTATGCTTAAGCTTGCTTTGGCAAAGGTGTACACTCATTTACAGTACTCGCAACTGAACAGTCCTAGGCAGTTGCGAGGATAACCTAATGTCCCGAGAAATGGGGGTGCTATACTACAGATTGTCAGAGTAGATGGATAAGGAAGAAGCTAAGTGATGCGCAGCCTCACACAGAAGATGGAGGTGCTGCCGTTAATAAATAGAGTGTGCTGGATGGTGAACAGTGTCACACTAAAATCGGGATTACAGGAACAGAGTATAGCCAGGTCACCTGATAGCTAACATACAAGTAACAAACTCATATACAGTAGAATATATAACTCTCAACACCCTCTCTCAATCTTAACTGGGCATAGCCACATTACGCGAGAGGTTTGGTGAGGGCGTCGGCAAGTTGATCAGAAGATCCAATGAATTGAATATCTAGAGCCCGACAAGCCACCTATTTCAAGATAAAATGGAAATAAATTTCAATATGTTTCGTGCGATCATGAAACACCGGGTTTAGCGGTTACATTAGCCAGACCGAGACACGGCGACCTGTTTATGCTAGCTCCAAGAAGTCATATTTGGACCATGGAACACAGCGAAACCACTGGTAGAGTGCCTGTCATCCAGACAGCTGGCCCAGTCGGCATCGATAAAAGCACTAAGCAAAAGAGTGGAAGATGGTTGAATCTTCAGGCTAGTAGTAGAAGAAAACTTTAGATAGCAAAGCATACATGTGACAATCTTCCAGTGAACATCAATTAGCACATGAAGGTATTGACAAACCTTGTTCAAAGCAAAAGCAATGTCTAGCCAGGTGATTGTAAGGTACTGAAGGCCACCAGCAATACTACGGTACTATGTAGCATCTTGGTCAGAGAGAAGTTGGCCAGTATCCTTGGTCAATTTTTTCAGCGGTGGACATAGGGGTAGAAACTGGATGGTAGTTAGCCATATTGGCCCACTAAAGAAGCTCAGCAATATACTTTTGCATAGAAGCCAAACACAATGGCCATCGGATACAACTTCAATACCAAGAAAGTAGTAAAGCTAACTCAGGTATTTGATGGCAAACTCAGAGTTTAATTGATGAAGAAGGGCATTAGAAACTTGTGCACTAGAACTGACAATATGTAAGTCATCCACATAAATGAGGACAAACATGGCAATATCACCGTGCTGGTAGATGAATAGTGAGGTATCTAACTTGAGGGATGTAAAACCAACCTCGTGAAGTTTGGCACTAAGCTTCGAATACCATGCTCTCAGCGCCTGTTTTAATCCATATAACGCCTCATCAAGCATGCAAACGTGATTGGGAAATTCATGGTCTGCAAAACCAGGGGGCTACTGCATAAATACCTCCTCTTCCAAGTCACCATGTAAGAAAGCATTTTTGAAATTGACTTGCCATAGATTCCAACCACCGGAGATTGCAATGGACAGGAGAAGGCGAATAGAGGATGGCTTTACAACAGGAGAGGAAGTATCCTCATAATCAACCTCATATCTTTGTTTAAACCTTTTTGCCACAAGAGAGCTTTATATCTTTCCATGGTAACATCAGCATGCTTCTCTAGTTTAAGACCCCATTTACAGTCAATGAGATTAATACCTGCCTGGTGTTCATCAAGTCTCCAAGTCTTGTTTTCGAGGCCCATAAGGAATTGTACCATCCATTCGCACCTTAGGATGCCGAATATTGTTTTGAAGTTGTGTTCGAGGCCGTTGTGGATGCTCAGCCCTAATAATCTGACATGGTAGATAATCAGTAGCACAGGGCAAAGATGACACAATAGAATCAGTAACTATACGACTATCTCCTAATTGGCCATCCTCAGGAGAAGAAGAAGTAGAAGAAGAGGAGCAAGGAAAAAACAACAGAAGAACAACATCTATGGAGGAGACAGGAGTGCAAGTCGGTGTGGAATGTTGATTAAAAGGAAAACGATGTTCATAAAAAGTGACATTACAAGATATATAGACATGTCTAGTGGGTATACGAAGGCACTTGTGGCCCTTATGTTGATCAGTATACCCTAAGAAAACACAAAGTTTAGATCGGAATTCCAACTTGCGTGCATTGTATGAACGCAAATCGGGCCAACAAGCTCACCCAAACACTCTAAGGAATGTGTGTTTAGGTTTCATACCGAAGAGTTGTTTAAGAGGAGTGTGATGATTGATTACTCTACTCAGGAGACGATTAATCAAATAGCAAGCTGAAACAAAGGCATCATCCCAGAATTTCATGGGAACACAAGATTGTGCCAACAAAGCAAAGCCAACATCAACAATGTGGCGATGTTTACGTTCAGCTCTACCATTTTGTTGTGTGTATGAGGGCAGGAAACTTGATGTTATATGCCTATATGTTGAAAGAAAGAGTGCAACTTTCTATAGTCACCTACCCAATCAATCTAGACATAGATTATTTTTTTATTCAAACGATGTTCCATAAGAGTTTGGAATTGAAGGAATACTTGAGTAACATCAAATTTGTGTCTAAGAGGAAAAATCCAAGTGTATCAACTGTAATCATCAATGAAACTTATATAATAATAAAAGCCATTAACAGATGTTATAGCAGGTCTCCAAACATCAAAATGAACAAGCTCTAATGGGGCAGAAGACACATTGTTGAAACTAGAGAAGGAAAATTGATGACTCTTAGCTACCTGGCAAGCATCACAAATTGAAGTTGCATCTTTATTTGTGGAGACTAAAAGTTGATTGGATTGAAGGACTTGACGAAGAATAGAAGATGATGGATGCCCAAGACGGCTATGCCATTGCTTCCAGGATGGTGTAACAGCAAGAAAAACCTCCCTAAACTTCAATGTTGGCACAATGGGATAGAATCCATTTTCACATTTGCCATGCAGAAGGAGACCCTGTGTGGCTCGATCCTTAACAAAGAATTGGTTAGGATGAAACTCAGGAAACACATCATTGTCTTTTGAAAAACGATGAACTAAAAGGAGGTTTTTACTAGCATGAGGGACATGAAGAATATTATTGAGATTCAGAGTTCTATTATAAATTTGAATATGAGAATGGCCAATATGTTGGATAGGCATACCTGTACCACTAGTTGTTTGCACTTGATCATGGCCAATGTAGTGTTCTTGCATAGTCAGGGAGTCAAGGTCACTAGTGATATGATATGTTGTGCTCATGTCAGTATACCAATTGGTATCAACTCTACAGGACGGACTAGATGCAAATGCCACAATATGCTCCTCTTCAGGTTGGTACGCATGATCGAATCTATGATAGCATTTTAGGGCCACATGACCGATCTTCCCACAAACATGACATGTAGGACGATTCCCCCCAAAATGGTGTGACTGATTATGACCACCATTATTGTTGTAGTTGCTGCGCGATTGGAAGTGACCGCCATTGTCGTAGTATCCATTACCATTGTCGTTGGCACTGGTGTGGCCTCCCTTGCCACCATGGAAGGAGTTCTTATTGCCATGATAGATGTTTTTGTTGCCATGCAGCCCCGCATTGCATTACTCCACATGTAGATCAAAGCTCAAGAGATGAGAATAGAAATCATTGAGCAAAACCAGCTCTAGACGTGTCGACAACGACGTCACAAGAGAGTCTTATTCCTCCCTGAGCCTACCTAGGAGATAGGAAA
The DNA here is from genome assembly GCA_017311315.1 of Dendrocalamus latiflorus. Taxonomy (NCBI): domain Eukaryota; kingdom Viridiplantae; phylum Streptophyta; class Magnoliopsida; order Poales; family Poaceae; genus Dendrocalamus; species Dendrocalamus latiflorus. The sequence goes on from CM029638.1 coordinate 28,806,926, forward strand.
CAATCTCCTCATTCTGGAGTGGATGCCCAATGGACACCATGGTGTCGGTCAAGTTCCACCTTTCCAAAATACTCCACCATAGTCATGTTATTCTTCTTCATGTTTGCCAACTAGATGTGAATTTTCACCACATGCATGGAGGAGTGCAGTGCAAACATCTATCCAGCGCTGTCCATACTTCAGCTGTTGTGTTGAGTTGCAGCACCTGGGAGAGCACCTCCGATGACAGGGAGGAGAGGAGGGTACTCAGCACCAACTGATCATCTTGGAGCTAGGTGAGGTACACTGGATTAGGAGTAGTGACAACCTACCATCCATCTGTTGTTGTGGTGACAACTTTGCCTAGGCAAGGATTTGTGATGTCAACGTACCCAAAATGCTATTGGCTATAGAGGTAGGGCAAAAAATGCACCTTCTAGAGGACACAGTTCTCTCGTGCCAGCGTCATGTTGGTCAAATGATTGAAGGAGGTGGTAGTATGCTTGATGAATTGGTCACGGGTACAATCAAAGAAGATCAAGATGTTTGCCGCAGAGCCAGCAATGGTGGTGTATTGTGTATTGGATTAGGGAGCCTCTAATACCATGTCAGAGTAGACAGACAAGGAAGAAGATGAGTAATGCACAGCGTCGCGCAGAAGATGGAGGCACTACTGTTAATAAATCATGTGTGCTGGACAGTGAACAGTGTCACACCAAAATCGAGACTATAGGAATAGAGTACTTGGCGATAGCAACAGAGTATAGCTGGATCGCCTGACAGTTAACAAACAAGTAACAAACTAGATCCCATATACAATAGAATATATACTCTAACACATATGACTTCCCATCAAGCTAGCTAGACGCTCTTGTTATTCTTGCTCATGACCTCCTAAAGCATAGGCTTAAGAATTTCAAGCCTCATGAGTTTGGGCACAAACACATTAGCATCGGCACTCGTGAATGATTCCTCGCTATATAAATTAGTTGAGACCCCAACAATCTTGGCCTCAGTAGCTCCCATAGCAGTGATCTTGACTATTTCCAGACAAATGACACGAAATTTGTGTAGGAAAGTGCTTATAGGACTATCAGTACTACATGAACAATTAAGTGGTAGGCAAAACAAAGAAAATGTTTATTTTAAAAATAAGCTATCAATGACATTTTTATGTTGCTAAATTGTTGTAACCGATATGGCAATCAGAGGGGGTGAACGATGCCTTCAAATTCAATCTCTCAAAAAGTATTCTAAAATTTTTACTCCACTAGTAAATTGGAAGCTAGGAAGATTAGTTTAGGCCACCAACAAAGAACTCACACAAGCACGGAAGCAAACAAAATTCAACTCCTTAGGGTAGGTACAACCATTGTGGAGAGGATGGTAGAACTGAGCTGAGCGGTTTGACCTCTAGTGTAGGCTGGTAGTACCGTAGGCCTAGGGTGGTATGATCGCACCCTAGATTCCAGAACAAGAAATCAGTTCGAGTCAAGACCCAGAAAGGTGCAATCTTCAAAATACATCTCTAAATGGTATGAAATTTTACACACACCTTGCTAAGAATCTTAGGAACCTAATCCATCAAAAGATCGCATGGATCTTTGCTAAAGTTTCAACCTTTTCTCAAGACAAGCATGGTTGCATCAAAACTAGACAAAATTCAAGAACTTGAGTTATGACTTTCTCATGAGTTAGGGATGGCCAAGATGTCTCTAGATGAGTTACCACATGTCACAGCAAGCATAAGCATGCAAATATTCAAGGCCAAAACCCTAGAATCAAAATATCTGTAGACAGGCTCCAAATCAAACAAAAATCGGGCAACCTCCAATATCTTGCTACAGCTAGTCCCTAGATAGATGGTACATGATTCTCATGAGGTATCTCCATCACTTACTTATCCTTTAAGCCAATAAGATGAAGAGGGAAGAAGAGAGAGCAAAAACACCTACCAAAACAAGTGCAAAACCAACAAGATCAAGAACACACCATGTATAATGAACAAGATTGATCTATTGCAACTTGTAGATGAAGATTTTACAACCACTCCACCATGGTGGATAGAGCTCTCTCTTCCAAGAGCACTTACCCATACTATAGAAAAAGTCATCATAGATGGTTCAAAAACATCATCACAGACGGTTTCATGAGCCATCTAAGTTTATGGGTCAGTAATGATATGAGGTCATCACCGATGGTTTTCAAACTATCTGTGATATAGATTATCACAATTGGTTATTAACTCATAACCATCTATGATAGTTGACTATTATAGATGGTTTGTAGTAGAAATTGTCTGTGATAGCTGATGTGTCACAGACGATTTCAACTACAAACTGTCTTTGATATAACTATTATAGATGGTTTGTATTTGAAATCATATGTGATATCTAATGTATCGCATATGGTTTTCAGATGAAACCATCTATGATATATGTGTATTATAGATAGTTTGTAGATAAAACGGTCTGTGATATTCCTTTATATTGCTAAATCTATTTTTGTTTGTTGGCTAGCCTCGGGAAATGCTAGCCATACCCTCTGAAATAAGCAAAAACGCAACAAGTACATGTATACATCCAATTCACATTCATTTCAGAAACAATAATATCCATTTCACAAATCAATTAACTCAAATGAAATAAATTAACTATTCATGAACAAATACACATATACAATTAAGTTTAATCTTATCCCAATCAAATTCATTCTACATTGTGGAACTCTCCATCATTTTTTATGACCTAAGACATCAAGAAGTATGCATACTATCCTCAAATTTTTTTTGGAGCTCAGTCTGTTCCAATGCAGTTGTAGCGATGGTCACAACCTGTTAGTAGGAACATCAAAGTCGTGCATACATATAAATTGATAAATCTAAGGTAATTGGTCACCACAAAACCAAGGTGTAGTTCCATGTTGTGGCAAACATTGTATCCATAAGTGTTGCCCGGCGGCTACTGGTGGCACTACAAAATTAGAATTTGTTAGTTCGAGAGGCATTACTATGAAGTGTTATATAGGATTAATGTGTACTAGCGAATACCGAGAAATCTAGATCATGTCACAGGGCGCTGATCCCTCCTTTGGATCTTTGTACAATAGCAACATACTCGGTGATCAACCTACATGATTCCAAAAAGTTAGCCTTAGCTATTGCGAAGGAAAGAAAGACCACAATAGAGTTATCTATGGAGGAAATATGTTTACTTGTCGATTAATTATTGGACAACTGTGAAGTCAGTTTTGGCCCTTATTAGGGAATTAAGGTATACTACCTTATTACATTTTGATATAATTACAATTAGAATCCAGTGGGACCTACACAGTTATGCCACCATGGTCATTAAACCTAAGTTCGTATTGCTTATAAAGTACAAATCAATAAGTATAGCTACTAGAGCAGCACTTACCCCTGGTTGTAGGGCAAAACTATGAATTCCTTATCGCGGTGAGCTACCAATGCCATCGTCATGTAATCCTTGACGAAGGATGTATCCTCCTTGATGATTTGCATGGAGACCAAGGGTAGGTCGAGGAAACCTACTGGTGATTTCATTAATCTGGCTTCACTCACCTTGTATCTATATATACACACATGCACAAAAGCAAGGAGTTATATATGACATTTATTGGTATTACATGAATGTATACCATGACTGTACACACTTAGAGTGTCTAGCAACGAATGAGTATGTTATCGAGGGTGTCGAGGTTGAAGAGAAAAAACAAGTCTTTGAAGGTCAGTGTGAAGACAAAGTCCTGAACCACGTGCTATAGATGATGCGGCCTAAATGTGATGTTGACACCCAAGCACAGTTGTCCATCTATCTTGTTGGCCTGTTCCATGTACCATACATGCAATCTCTGGGAAGCGAATCATAGGGTTAGGAGGTGCTCTTTCGGGACAACCAACGGTTCGCCTAGCACAAATTTCTGGGTCAACGGCAAGTAGTAGATATCATCAGTCTTCTTCGGTTTGCCCTCGCTGCCTCACTGTTTAGAGGTCAACTTCATGGTAGTCAACTGAGCACAAAATGTAGATGCATGTGATGCACCGTGCCCTTGCCGCATCGATGTTGTAACTCTAATGTAGGTAGCTTTGGTGCAGATAGTTTCGGTGGACTTGGCACCAATGTAGGACTTTCCTATGAAGTTGACACTGGTGTAGGAGTCTCCAAGCAGATGTCCCCCTTGAGCCAATAAATGAATGTTTCATGGCTTGCCCTTGAGTCACGACCTCGTTGTTTAGGGGCATCTGCAGCGAGATGACCTCAAAATTGGTATGAACACCATCCACATTTAGTTTTACCAAACCTGATGCTAGAGTTATACTGTGCACCAAGGCCCCAACACCAGATGGATACGCCTGGCCCCAAGCAGCAAATAGGGCAATAGAGGTATATCTCATTTGGGGCTTGCATTTCGTAGCCACCTACATAATGATACAAAATTAGATACTCCAATAGGCCTATTAATGGATCGAGCATTCCAGAGATAATACTTATTACCAGGATGTCATTGACAGAAAATCTGTGGTCGCTTTCTGAGATAGGTTGGATGCTCAGCTACTTTGGCGGTTAGGGGGCTGACTAGCACAGAAGCAGTGGGGGCTTTCAACTGATTTCTCCTAAACCTTTCCTGCATGCTCTCCATCTGCCTTTGAATCTCATCTCTAATAGCATCAATGATCTCCTATCTAGGGATACACGAATCTACTCTCGTAGCTGTGCCTCACACTCGTTTTTGGCTCTCTTCCTACTCCAATACACTTCAGTGTCCTCTGATAATCCCTGTTTCCATAGAACATAAAGACCAAGGGCTTTCATGCGACTCGGGTGCGCCTTGTTTCCCAAGGCCAAGGAGAATATATCTCTCTCCTTGACTACCTGGAATAAGCCTTAGGAAGATTCTACACTCAACTCTTCCTACAAGAGTCCGACATATCATTTCACTTCCTGTGAAGTTATGGAGTAATTACAAACTAGGTAGTTTGATATCTTACTAGACAGTGGGACACTTCCTCATCTACACGGTCTGGAAAAGAGATGGCCCCTGATGACACAGTAGATGACCTCGCTCTCATTCAGTTTTTGGCGCGCTCATTAGGGATCCCAACAAATGGCGGGGAGGCCTCCCATAGGATTGCATGCTCGTCCTTCTTCCTCTATGCGGGATTTTACACGCATACCTAGCAGTGCCGAGTCTGTGAGGGTGCATGTTTTTTGTCTGGAGGGCCCTGTGCGTCGCACTTTCACTCCTAAAACCATCTATCATCTTCTTCACCACAAAGTCTTGCCAACATAGTTCCAAGAACAGATACTTCTAGACGGGCGTCAGATCATTCTCCACATTTTGCTTGATAAGCATGCTATTGAAATTCTTCCATGCTTTGCAGGCTACTAGCAACGTGTGTCATCAAACGGAGGCCTAGTGTTCTTCCAGGATGTTGAACGATTGGAAAATTTCTGTCACCAGCTCATTTTTCTGATCTTTGCTCAAGTCCTTCTAGGAATCATAGGCAATCTCAACCCATTCCTATGCAACTATTCTGACCATTCTCTAGAATGCGAACACTACGCTACGAGGATGGAGAGGGGTCCCAGATGCATCGACATCCATGATGGTAAATTGGCCCTCAGGCCTTTTCACTTGTCCTCTTCCATGGCGCTTGGATTTTCAGAGGATGGTGCATCAGATGCATGAGGTGACAATGATTGAGAATAAGTGGACAACATCTTTACAAGATAATAGAAGTGTCTAATAGTCTCAACAATTCTAGTAGACACAATCAGCTAACAACAAATCTCCAGAGAATTTTATAACACTAACAATATTCAAGATCAACCAAAATAGAGAGTACTAATGAATTGCCTGCCAATAACAAATGACAATAAGAATCAATTCAAATAGCTCAAGCCTGACAACTTTATCATTTTAATTTCATAATATGATAATTATCCTCATCGAGTAGTAAAACCAAGCCCACAACATTACAAGCATTGTCTCCCAGTACTGAAATATGACTTATCTTTTATTTAGGGAATTGATGCTTAAGAGCATTAGCAATTCATCTTCAGGATATTGACATCAAAAGGGCATAATTGAAACTTAAGCCTAGGCATTCATCCTCGGCACATGCATTGATGAAATAAAAACAGAGCAAAAGGGATAATTGGTAGCCATGATGATACATTGTTCATTGTTATATCATAAACAAGAAAGAAGAATGTTACATACAACATGCTCGCGGAAGAGGCATGCTGAGGGAGGAGAAGGTGTGCTTGAGGAGGAGAAGGTGTGCTCGGGGAGGAGACGCGCCGGGGAGGAGGGCAGCATGCTCAGAGAGAAGGCACACCAGGGAGGAGGTGGCGTGCTCGGAGAGGTGGTAGCGCTCTCGGGGGAGGAGGTGGCGTGCTCAGGGAGGAGGTGGCAGCGGCTCATGCTCTGGGGGAGAGTTGAGAATATTAAGCATCTGAGTTCATGGGCGCATGGGCAAAGCTGAGAGTCCGAATATAAATAGGTTAGATATCATAGACGGTTCTAAATTATAATTGTTTGTGACAATATACATCATAGATGGTTTTACTTTAGAATCATCTGTGATAGATGGTTTTACTTTAGAATCATCTGTGATAAGTATACATCATAGATATACGTCACAGACGGTTCTACTTTAGAACCATCTGTGATATATATACATCATAGCCAGTTCTAAAGTAGAACCGTTTGCGATAACTACACATCACAGATGGTTCTAAAGGAGAATATCTCATATATAGGTGATTTTGTATTTATGTATATGAGAATGCATTTAGACGGTTCTACTTTAGAACCATCTGTAATGTGTAGTTATCACAAATGGTTTTACTTTAGAACTATCTAAATGCATTCTGATTAAATGCAAATTCACATATATATGTTAAACATTCTTGTTGTGGTTACAGACCAAACAGAGAGAGAGATGGTAGTGGAGAGTGGGAGAGTCTGTGCTCGGTAATGGCTTAGGGTCTTCCCCATGGCCTGTATCGCATATATGTACCCACATGGGGGTGCTTTTATAGTTATACCCTTACATCCAAACATCCCCTTCTGGGGCATTTATGTCATTACATAAGTCCCATTCAGGGCCCTATAACCTTCTAACAGGCCTGCTAGGCTTAGGTGGGGGCCACCCCTACAACAGGAGCCTCTCATGGTGAAGGGCTTCACAGGGCCGAAGCCATGTTGTCGAGTCCTTTGGCCCACTCCGTCCCTGCGGCCTGTGAGCACCTCCAAACTGGCGGAGCCTTGATGTGCAGCGGATCCGAGACTGATGAGCCGAAGCGGAGGCGCGCGCGCGCGCTCCGTCCCCCACCCTTCGAACGGGTGGCCGCGGAGCTGGCGCCCTAGTCAAAGTAGAGGCGCGCGCGCGCTCCGTTCCCGCGCGGAGATTGGAGCTTTGGCCCGCCGACGTTGTTGTGCTTCGGAGCTGCTGTGACCTCGTCGCCTGGTGGTGCGGTTTTACTGGCGGTTGAGTTGCCAGGGGGCGGGCTGTCGCGTCGTGTAGTCCGCCTTCTCGTGAGTGGAGCATGTGGCGGTTTGCGACTTGCGTGGTGGGATGCGGGCGGTTGCACTTACCCATTACGGGTAGTTGGACCGCCCGGCACCCACCGTTTGTGCTTCCGCCGATTGGCGTGCCACCGATTGGCGTCCTGCCAAGCTGGCGACTCCTCGCCTGGTGAGGCTGGGTATAAATATATTGGTGTCGGGGGCTGCTCCTTGGTCATCCCTTGGTACGCGTCCTGTACCTGCACATGGTTAACTTCTCACGCGTAGGCCAACTTTTGTTCATCTGCGTTTGATGACTACATCGACGGACGCTAATGTCAGCGAGCGCTGGTGAACAATAGATGACCTATTTATGGGAATACTTCACAGCTTGATGTGGAAATGGCAAGGCCTGACCTGCTCTCGTTGACAGATATGATCGAACTCACCCGCACCCTCTGATTGGGTCCACGGGCATATATTGGGGCAGGGGGTCATATCTGTTTACGAGAGCGAGTCTGTGCTTGCCGCAAACCAGTCGCCATGATGTCGAGGTAGACGCGCGTGCGCTCCGTCCCTCACCCTTCGAACGGGTGGCAGCAGAGGCTGGCGCCCAGTCGAGGTAGACGCGCGCGCGCTCCGTCCCTCACCCTTCGAATGGGTGGCAGCGGAGGCTGGCGCCCAGTCGAGGTAAACGCGCGCGCGCTCTGTTCCTCACCCTTCGAACGGGTGGCAGCGGAGGCTGGCGCCCGGTCGAGTGCCCGGTCGAGGTTTGGTGGTACAGTTGAAGTTTGAGACTGCGCACCGCGGACACTGCTGCGCCCGCGATGACTGTCACCTCATAAGCTGGGACTTCGCTGTACTGCCTCTCGATAGTGCTGCAGGCTGTTGGTATGGTAGCGTGCCTTTAATGGCGTCTGGGCCCGTGCCGACGCTTGGCCTTCCAAAAGGTGGGTTGTCGCATCGTAGCGCTTGCCTTCCTGTAGGTAGGGCACGCGGCAGCTTGCAATTGGAGCGCCGCGGCATGCCAGGGGTTGCGTGATCGCGATGGCTTGCGTTGGCGGTCGTTAGCCCTGCGGTCGCGTGCGGCGTATACCGCCACGACGCCTCATCTTCGGTTTATGGGGAACCGTGTGGGACGGGCCTCTGTACAGGTGCGGTCGGGTTCGACACGCGGACCGTCGCGACGCTTCGATGGCAGCCGTAGGGGTGGGGTGGCTTAAAATAACCCCCGTAACAGCGCCCCCGCACTTCTACGCTCTCCTTTCGCCTGCATCACCCTTTACGCCCCTTTTTCGCCTGCACCGCCTTGTATGGCCCTTTGGTGGTCTTTTGCGGCCGTATTCCTTCTTCCGTCAGAAGCGATGGCGTCCGGCGACAATCACGGCCCAGCGGCGGACGTCAGCGGCGTTCGCCGGCGGCCATCACGGCTGGAGGTGAAATATTCGCTCAGGGAACGTGATCCGGCGGTGGCTGGCGGCGGAGAAGGAGAGCTCGGTTTCCGGCGAGCTGGGACGCTCGCTTGTGACCGAGAAGACGATCCAAGGGTTGCTACGCGAGGGGAAACTATCCGATCGCCAGGCGGTGCGATTGCCTTCCGCCGACGAGACGGAACCGCGCCCCGAGCAGTCGGAGGCGATCGTATTTGTCGCCTTCTTGGACGCAAGGCTCCGCATCCCGGCGGCGGCGATTGTGGGCGACGTGTTGCGGACCTTCGGGCTGGAGCTGGCGCAGCTGACTCCGAACGCCGTGGCCCGGCTCGCCATATACAACTGGGCTTTACGTACGGGAGCGTGCTGGCCCAGCTCTTCTTTGTTCGCCTACCTGCACGAAGCACGGTTCCAGCCCAAGGATCGGAAGGGCAGGACGCTGTCGAACTTCGGCAGTGTCAGCTTCATTCTTCGGTCGTCTTGCACCAAGCTCTTCCCCACGAATTCGACCCACTGGAAGTGGGAGTCCCAGTGGATGAAGCGGTGGTTCTACCACCGCGTAGAGAGCGGGAGCGGCCTCGAGTGTACAGGTCGGCCGATCGCCTTCAGGACCTCGCCCGGCCGGACACTGGACGACGAAGACAGGTGAAGGGCCTGACGACTCGTAGGCTTGGCGGCCCGCTTCAACATGCGTGACCTCGCCGAGGAATTCGTGATGTACGGCGTGGCGCCGCTTGCCAGCAGCTGGCGTCTTGCCGTTGAGAGGCGTCCAGACGACAATGTTGAGCCGTCGGTCTGTGTATTGCCGGCGCCCTCCGCACCTCGTAAGTGCCGATCGCCTCTCCCTTTTGCTTGCGCGGAGTGCGGTACGTATTCACCCCCTTCTTCCTTTTGCTTGGATTTAGATATTAGCTTGGAGGATGCAGAGCGACTCGCGCACGTGTTCCTCGGGCCGTATACCGGCAGGGAGCATGAGCAGCGCACGGCCGCAACCGCGGCGGCGGGGTTGGGGCGGATAAACCGCGTGTGCGAGGCCCTGGGCCTTGCCGTACCGGAACACCCTTGTTCGTCTTCGCAACCTCAAGACGTCGGCGCCGCGAGGACGAAGGCGCTGTCTCGCAAGAGGGGTCGAGGCGGAGCGTCTGCCGTCCTTGGTATAGCAGCCGCCCCTGCTGCTGCCGTCGGCGCGGCCGTCGCGGAGTCGGATTCGACGAAGTATGCCGACTCGAGCTCGAAGGCCGGGGACGCCGGGGGCGAACAGTCTTCGAGGGGTGGCCCGGACGACGAGCTTGCCGCGGGCCGCCAGGAAGGAGAGGTCTCGTCGACCGCGGCGATCGTTGAGACTGAGCCCGTACCAGCCGGCGACACTGAGGCGGAGCCTTCGGCTGTGGTTACTGCAACGCCGGAGGCGCAGCCTTCGGCCGCGGCTACCGTGACGGCTGAGGCGCGGCCTTCGGCCATAGTCATGGTAACGCCGGAGACGCAGCCTTCGGTCACCGCGCCGGAGGTCACGGCGCCGGAGGCGCAACCTTCGGTCATGGCTATTATGGCGCCAAGAGCACCCTCCGCAGGGGCGCACGGAGCCGGGCCTTCAGCGACAGCAGCCGCCGAGGCCGATGTGTCCTCCGCGGAGGCTATCCTTGTGGGGTCTTCACCCACAAATGCTGTAGCCGCGGGGACCTCTCCCGACGCGGCCAACGAGGAGGGGCCGTCGCCACTCATTCCGGCGAAACGGCCGCGCCTGCGGCTAGGGCTCCACCGGACGTCGAGGGGGTTCACTGTAGCAATGGGAATCAGGAGTGTGTGGGACTTGGACACCCGTGCCAAGGTCCCTGCGGCGCGTGTTCTCCCTGCGCCTCAGGCTGCGCCGTTTACCCCACCGGAACGATCTGCGGCGGCCCCGGCAGGCCCCCACAGCCCTCCGGCTACCACCGAGGGTACGTTGGCGTAGCTTACCCTGGTATGTTCCTCACTGTGCCTTGTGGTGTGCTGACATGCACCCTTGCCTGCAGCATCGCTTATCCCGGAGGAGGAGGCTTCGCCGGAACATGGGGGTTCCAGTGCCGTTGGCACGAACATCATGCGCCCCAGCCCCGCGGAGTTCGTTCCTCCGCCGGAGACATTGAGGGCGTGGCACGGCATTGTGGATGACGCGGCCACCAGCGTCAGGCAGCAGGCGCTGTCCACGTACGGGGTGGATCGTCTTGGGAACGCCTTCGAGGTGTCGGGGGTGCGGGTAAGTACGTACTTACCCGACAACGCCCGGCCATGCTGAGCTTGCTAAATCGCTTTTTTGCCCTACAGACACTGGTGCTGGGGCAGGCCCTGCAGACGGCTCATGTTCATGCGCAAAGGGCGCTGGAAGATATGCTGCGGGTCGCCGAGGAGCGGCTACGCGAGGCCACGGGGGCTCGGTCTGCCCAGGATGCTCGCATCCGCCAACTGGAGTCGGCTGCGGAGGCGGCGCGGGCAGAGTTCGCGGCAGAACAAGACGGCCTTCTGCGGCAAGTCGCCTCGCTAGAGAAGGAAAAGGGCGAACTTGCCCTGACCCTAGCAGAGCGCGATCAGACGCTTGGCGAGGCTTCAGTGGTTGCATGGGACGCCCTGCAAATGCTGGAAGTCCATCTCCAAGGGCTTGTGGCTAAAGTGCCGGACCACGCCTTCGGCCCGGAGGAGTTGCTGCGGGCCCTTCGCTGGATCAATGATGCCGCCGACGTTGCGCATGGTGCTGCGACGACCTTTGGCGACCACTGTGCCTATGTGGCGTCATGTTTGGTGTGCGCCCTCCTACGGCACCGTGGTTGCACGCACATCGCCGGGCTAGAGAACCCTCAGCTGGAGATGCCCGGTGGGGCCGGAGTGATGTCCGGTGAAATCCGCGCCGTTCGCCGTCCCATGAAGTTCTTCTACGAGCGGATCTGGGACTACGCCGGGATAGCCGCCGCGGAGGTCGAGCTCCGGAAGACCCTTCATGGCGAGGGGAGCCTCGGCCAATTTCTGGACGAAGTCCCGCGGCGTGACGAGGGCGGCGCTGGGGCGTCCGAACCTGCCGAAGGCTCACAGGTGTGAAGGCGAAGTAGCTAGGTGTGGGCGTGCGTTGTAATGTCCGCCCCTCTCTTGAATAAATAAAGTGCATGCTTGCTTGACGAGCTGACTATTTGACTTGTATCTCGGGCAGCTTCCCTGCTAGGGGCGACTGCTCGCGTCTGGCCTTGCGACCCGACGGCGCCTTTGACGGTGGCAAAGGGCCGAGGAGTCATTGAACTTTTGGGCATGCCGACCTTCTTCGGGCGAGGCCCCGACTTTAGCGCGTGTTAAGGATGAGCCCGCGGAATAGCGGCTCATAGCGGCAGGGATGTTGTCGGACCTTTGTACTTTTGTGATTTTTTCGATGTGTAGACTTTATGCACTGTGTGTTGTTTCCATGTCGGGTTCACGGATACGTCATACGTTGCGCGGGGGCGGGATCTCGACGCTCGAAGTGTGCCGTTGATGAAGTAGTTGCACGAGAGCTCCGCCCGCCCAGCCGAGGTGGACGCGGTAACGCCCCCGGGATTTTGTTCCTCGGAGGATGCACGTAAGCAGGTCTCCTCGGTGACCTCCCTAGGCGCCCTTCTCGACCTCCGCCAGGGCATCCGCGGGGTTGGGGTGTTGGCTGCTTGGTGGGATAGCGTGTACGGAGGCGAACCTCGTCGTCACGACTTGTTTGAAGCCCGTAGAGGCGGACCTCGGCGCTTCGCCTCTTTACAGTCTGTAGACTGGCGCGTGCGGAGGCGGACCTCGACGCTTCGCCTCTTTATAGTCCGTAGACTGGCGCGTGCGGAGGCGGACCTCGACGCTTCGCCTCTTTATAGTCCATAGACTGGCGCGTGCGGAGGTAGACCTCGACGCTTCACCTCTTTATAGTCCATAGACTGGCGCGTGCGGAGGCGGACCTCGACGCTTCGCCTCTTTATAGTCCGTAGACTGGCGCGTGCGGAGGCGGACCTCGACGCTTCGCCTCTTTATAGTCCGTAGACTGGCGCGTGCGGAGGCGGACCTCGACGCTTCGCCTCTTTATAGTCCGTAGACTGGCGCGTGCCTTCTTAAGCGGGGGTAGCCTCTGGTGTACCTCGCGCTTCTCGTGTTTCCTCCCCGGACGCAGCCTCTGATGCGATGTCGCCCTCGCTCAGAATTCTTTGGGGCTGGACCTCGGTAGTGCAACTTGTGTTCACCTCCCGGGGCACGCGATGGCGAGCTGCGACTCCTCGACGGGGTGCCCCGTGTGCTATTTATACTCCGGGGAGTACGCACAGGGACGAGGTTCCTGGCGTGCATGGGATTCGCGTCTTGTTTAGACTCCGTAGAATGCGTGCGAAGGCGGACCTCGATGGCACGACTTGCTTTATAGTCCGGAGACTCGCGCGTGCGGAGGCGGACCTCGATGTCACGTCTTTATTTAGAGTCCGTAGACTGGTCCGTGCGGAGGCGTACCTCAATGCTACGTCTTATTTAGAGTCCGTAGACTGGTGCGTGCGGAGGCGTCCCCCCACATGTCTTTTGTTTATACTCATACCCGTGCCTTCGACGGAGAGTGCACACGCGGACGTGCGTCTTTGGTTTATACTCAGACCCGCCCTCCCTGGCCGCGGCGAGTGCACACGCGAATGTGCGTCTTTGGTGATGTGAGGGTGGCCCGATCTTCCGAGAGGTACTGATAAGTCGATTGTGGAGATCTCGACGTTGATGATCCAAAGGCTCCGACCAAAACAGATCGAACCCCTCGCAATCACTACACCACCGCTCCGTTGGTTATCAACCGTGCCGAACACGGTTGACCTCGCCAAGAGGGCTATCTCCTACAAGCGAATCGAGAACACAAGCAAGAGAGTACAAGATGCAATCTATATTGCGGATAAAGATTAAGTTCACAAGTTGGGGTTTCTCAAACCGAACATGCGGCGAAACTGCTAAGCAGAATAAACTCTTAAGAAAAACCCAAGGAAAACTAAATGGGTGTGGCCTCCTTAAATAGGGGAGGGGGAACCCACACTTATCTAATGAAAAGGGATGTGGTACTATTCCTAGTTACTGTTCACGCGCATGGTACTGTTCACGTGAACAGTACCGGCCCAAATAGCCCAAGTTACAAGGCCCTCGGCCCACTTTGACTCGGACTGGAAAAGTGATGTGGCTTGTTTCGCAGTTTCTGATCTGCTCGGGTGGAGTTTGGAGGTGAGACTAGATCCATCTGAAAGTAGACTCCAAGATCTTTCCAACGAGTACTCACGGGCCCTGAGAAGCCTTCTGGATCAAAAGTTATGGCCGTTTGAAGTTGACCTGTCAGGCTGAATCCGAATTGATCTGGAGGCCGAATTGGATTCCAAAACCTGTCCAACTTGAACCCTTGCTTCAATTGCTTCCAAAGTGATGTGGTGCTACAAATATATATATTTTCATCATTAGGTAGCATCATATTCTCATTTAAAATATGTTGAAGTTGAAGAAACGAATTCACCTTTAGTTCATTCTTGATATTGACCGCTATGGTCGTACGTGTTGGTGGCGTGGTCACATCATCCTCCCCTTCTTGATGGAAAACCGTCATCGGTTTTAACATATGTGTAGTGTCACGTATTGCATGATCTTGATCGTAAATCTCATAATTTAAGTGATGCGTAGTAGCTCTTGTAATTGTAACAACAAGTAGAGCAAATATGGTTGTATCCATAGGGTTCATGTTCTTATCATCCTCCCCTTCTTGCAAACAAAGCCGTCCTCGGCTTTTGATAAGCTGAAAATGTGATAACAAAGAAGCCAAGGTGTATGCATGGTATATGTATATGTCATCCATTTTAACAGTTCTTCGTTGTTGCACAATTAAGGTTATAAAATAGCAGCGATCGTAAAAGCTCATTGTATTATTAACCCAAGAGTAATCATATATGTTAATGAGCAATTCAAAATTTCTCACACAGTAATTGTTGCAGCTTGTTTTGCGAATATAAGTGAAGAACAATTCATCCATATAATCATACCTCAAACGAACAATAGCAAATTCATCTAGCCTAGGTGAAGAGATTTGTATGTTCTGCCATAATTCATCATCTTTATTCAGATTGTCCGTACTAGATGGTGCGAAAAGAGTTGAACACATAGGCATTGGATGAGTACTAAATTTTACTTCCCTCTCACATTCAACATGATTCAGCATACAAGAATTGTTGTCCCAAACAGCAAGTTTCAATTCATCCATGTGATTGCAAGTTATGCATATTCGATATACAAGAAATTGATTGTCCACACCATAATCTCCAATCAAATTAAACCTATATCCAGGGGTGTAGGCACTAAACAAGAATTTCGAACATGTAAGTTCAGAAACTTTCTCCATAGCATGTGACAATTTCATAGGTAGATCTAACATGATATAACACAATGAATTAGCAGGAGAAATTCTAGTCAAAACTTCTTTATGTGTTATTAATTCGACATGTGCAAAATTATGAGAATTTAGAGCAGCACATGATTCATTTAAGTCAACACAAGGAACATCAAAAGATTGCACTACAGCAGGTATATACTCACAAGGTTGCTCTATGTCTTGTTGTAGCACCAAATCAGTACCGTGAGCGATGATAGTACCATGTTCTTTACCTTTTTGGCTCTCCTCAGATGATGTAAGTGCATCCATCTCCTTATCTTCATTCTCAACCAATGGGGTCAGTGATTCAATCAGCTCATGCTCTTCTTTGGCATGGTTCTCAACTACCTGCAAGTTGTTAGTCATAGAAAATGGCACAAACACAGGTTTGTTCTCATGATCATCACCATTACCTGCAAGGTTAGCTGCAAGAGCATATTCATCCTCAACATCACTAGCACTTACATAACCACCATCTTCTGTCGCAATGTACGCCCGCTGACTTGTGCAATCTCTCATGACGTGGCCCATCCCTTTACAACGGTGGCACACAATGCCCGTCGTACGGCCCGTGGAAGCAACCGATGAAGAGCTCTGTGCTGGTGCCTGCACACTAGTAGATTTGCTTGTCTCGGGTGCGCGTGATGGTGGCGGCGGTGCTGCTGAACGCGCCCTACTCACAGAGGGGGCAGCAGCTCGACAAATAGGAGGTGGGGCTATCTTGGCTTGCCTAGGCGTTGATCTCGATGTAGACGTACCTTCAAAGTTGCTCCTTGTCCTTTGTTGCCTACCCTGCAATTCTTTTTCTGCCAAACAAGCAAGCTGGAACAACTGGTTGATAGTAGTAAAATCTTTATAATAAACAATGTCCTGAATTTCACGCCGTAACCCCCCGTAGAAACGACAAATCTTATCCTCCTCATCTTCTACAACATTACAACGCAACAAGCCTATTTGTAGTTCTTGATAATATTCTTCAACAGTTTTATTACCTTGGTCTAAGCGCTGCAATTTCTTATCCATTTCATGTTTAAAAGTAGGAGGAACAAATCTAGCACGCATATCTACCTTCAATTTATCCCATGTATCAGGTTGTAAGCGCATGGTACCCAAATCATTCCACCAAATAATAGCAAAGTTTTTAAACTCACTAGTAGCTTGTCTAACTCTATGTTGTTCAGGAACCAAGTGAGCATTAAATTTTTGTTCAACTGTCATCTCCCAATCTAGATAAGTTTGAGCATCATAAGTACCCGCAAAAGATGGTATGGTAAATTTAACTTTAGCAAATGGTTTATCATTAGCACGAGCATTGTGGTGCTGAAAATTAGTACCTCCCATACCATGACGGTTTTGATGTAGGCGGTGTCGTGGGCGTGCATCTTGGGAAGCAAATGAAGCACTGGCGTCGCGGTTTTGTCTCTCGTTATCATCTCCCTTTAAAACACACACTTGATCATCAGATGACCCACCTGTCATGGTTAGCAGAAAACAAAAGACAACACAAAGGTATTATCCCTATTCACTACTAGGTGGTGGAAGGTGGAATCACACATTCTCAAGCGTCTTATCACACTCTTACAAGTGCTCTTACCAATGCAGCAGGTGGTACAACCGGTGGCTGGTTCGTGACACCGTGTCGAGCGTGGGTACGATTGCAAGAGGGAACCTGTTCTGATCAAGAGTAGGTGTAGCTTGGAAGGCACAATATGGTAGCAATAGAGAACAATCAGTTAATTTCAGAATTGCATAGAATTGAATTATAGTCCGTATATAGCACTTAGCCTATGTTGCTGATCAACCAAGAGTGGAATAAGGCTAAAAACAAGTGTATGACAATGTGTAGGAGTGGTAAATACAAGATAATTCAATCCAATGCAACCTGGAATTGAAGAACACAAGGATTGACCCAAAACTGAAAACTGAAGATTTCTGTCCACTGGACAGTACGTCGGTATTTTGGCCGTAACTTTTTGTCAGATGCCTCTTTTTCACTGATTCTTTTTTTCTTTGTTTTCTGAAGGCTTTTTATACAGATTTTAGTTTGGGGCCAACTTCTGAATCCCGACACAGAAATTCGCACAAAAATCACAACTTCTGACTGTTGCAGATTCAGAACAGATAATTGGGTCAACTTTCACGGCATATATCTCTTAACTGGCTTGCTGGAATGACGTGAAATTTTACATATAGATGGATAAGGGCTTTTTGAATCTAATGGCGGTGGTCCCACTCAAAAATAATCTCGGAATCAAAAGATATGGCGTTTTTGGTGGCGGCTGCAGAGAAAGGAGAAATCAGCCGAATTTGGAAATTAGGGTTTGGGGTGGGGAATTTTTTTTTGTTTGGATTTTTAATGGAACAAAGATATGACCAGCAACTAGACAATGCTAATATGGACACAAATTCAATTTAGCAAACCAAAACTAACAGATTGAAAGGCACAATGGGGTTTGGACAGCGGAATTAATTCTTTTTGTGGGGCAATTTTTTTTTCTGGACTATAGGAAATAAAAAACCAATCTACTAACTAGGGATACAAGAATTACCTCACGGGCAACCGTTGCTCTGATACCAACTGATGTGAGGGTGGCCCGATCTTCCGAGAGGTACTGATAAGTCGATTGTGGAGATCTCGACGTTGATGATCCAAAGGCTCCGACCAAAACAGATCGAACCCCTCGCAATCACTACACCACCGCTCCGTTGGTTATCAACCGTGCCGAACACGGTTGACCTCGCTAAGAAGGCTATCTCCTGCAAGCGAATCGAGAACACAAGCAAGAGAGTACAAGATGCAATCTATATTGCGGATAAAGATTAAGTTCACAAGTTGGGGTTTCTCAAACCGAACATGCGGCGAAACTGCTAAGCAAAATAAACTCTTAAGAAAAACCCAAGGAAAACTAAAGGGGTGTGGCCTCCTTAAATAGGGGAGGGGGAACCCACACTTATCTAATGAAAAGGGATGTGGTACTATTCCTAGTTACTGTTCACACGCGTGGTACTGTTCACGTGAACAGTACTGGCCCAAATAGCCCAAGTTACAAGGCCCTCGGCCCACTTTGACTCGGACTGGAAAAGTGATGTGGCTTGTTTCGCAGTTTCTGATCTGCTCGGGTAGAGTTTGGAGGTGAGACTAGATCCATCTGAAAGTAGACTCCAAGATCTTTCCAACGAGTACTCACGGGCCCTGAGAAGCCTTCTGGATCAAAAGTTATGGCCGTTTGAAGTTGACCTGTCAGGCTGAATCCGAATTGATCTGGAGGCCGAATTGGATTCCAAAACCTGTCCAACTTGAACCCTTGCTTCAATTGCTTCCAAAGTGATGTGGTGCTACAAATATATATATTTTCATCATTAGGTAGCATCATATTCTCATTTAAAATATGTTGAAGTTGAAGAAACGAATTCACCTTTAGTTCATTCTTGATATTGACCGCTATGGTCGTACGTGTTGGTGGCGTGGTCACATCATTTGGTTTATACTCAGACCCGCCCTCCCTGGCTGCGGCGAGTGCACACGCAAACGTGCGTCTTTGGTTTATACTCAGACCCGCACCCTTGAGTGCGGCGAGTGCACACGCGAACGTGCGTCTTTGGTTTATACTCAGGCCCGCCCTCCCTGGCTGTGGCTAGTGCACACGCGAACGTGCGTCTTTGGTTTATACTCAGACCCGCACCCTTGAGTGCGGCGAGTGCACACGCGAACGTGCGTCTTTGGTTTATACTCAGGCCCGCACCCTTGAGTGCGGCGAGTGCACACGGGAATGTGCGTCTTTGGTTTGAACGCCCGGAGCCCACGCGTAGGCAAAACCTCCGCGCACCCTTCGCCGCGTTTTGGTATATAATGACAAACAATAGGCGACAAACGGTGAACTTTATTGCATTCCCGTTTACGCTGGTGAGCAATTACAGCAGATGGATAGACTAACCGTTTGTCCTTGGCGTGGCCGAAGCCTCTAGTGGTTGGACTACCTGCAGGGCCCGCCCAGCTGCCTTCGAATGACGCCGCGGGCCCCTGCTCTGCGGTGCCGGCTCTAAGAGCGTCGTTGAGCTTCGCGACGTGGATACCTGGTACCTGGCTCGATGCGCCGGGCCATATCTTGGTCGCCACGGACAGTGATGATAGCCCGCGGGCCCGGGATCTTCATGCATAAATAGCCGTGGTGTGGCACCGCGCCGAAGGAGTTGAGGATTGGGCGCCCTAGTATGGCATTGTAGGGGTACGGGAGGTCAACCACGTCGAAGGTGGCGTCTTCGGCCCGCAAGTTGTCGTCTTGGCCAAACGAAACTTGCAGGCATATCTGGCCAAGCGCCCGTAGGGGCTGTCCCCCGAAGCCTTGCAGCGGGATTCCCGAGGGCCCTAGACGGCTTCGAGGGATCCCCATCTGGTCGAAGGCCGCCGCAAACAGTACGTTCGCGGAGCTACCACCGTCTACGAGGGCACGCCTCACGTCATATCCCGCGATGATGACCCAGATGATCAGGGGGTCCTGGTGAGGAAAGTCCACGCCTTGGGCATCGTCGGGTGTGAACGTGACTTCATGCTGTGCCCAGTCCGGTGGTGCTTCGCTGGGTATGCCGCCACGTGATGTAGCCTTCGCGTATAGGCTTTCTGCTGCCGTGCTGAGGCGAACTCAAGCGCAGAGCCGCCGGATATGATGTTGATGACCCTGCGGTGTGTTGCCTCCGGGGCCTGCAGCTGCAGGAGGCCCTCCCGAGGCTGCTGCACGTGAGCCTGGATCCGTAGGGGGCCTTCCTGGGGCTGTACCCCTTGCGCCTGGATCTGCATGGGGGCTTCGTACGGGAGCTGGACGTGGGCCACCACAGGCGGACGCGCCTCCGGGTTCCTGTCCCTAGCGACGCTCTGGCGGAGCGCCGCGATGGAGACGCACGAGCGTGTGTCGTGGGTGCCTCGGCCGTGGACTTCGCACCAAAGTCCTTGGTGTTGGTCGTCGTATTCTCCACGGCTTCTATCGTCGCGACTGCAGCCGCGGCCGCTTCCTCGACCTCGGCGCCCCCGACCACCTCGACCAGCGGAAGCGCTTTCTTCGGGGCCGCCTTCGATGTCGAGGACGAACCGGCCTCGGCGCGACTTCTGCTGGCCGTGCTTAGATCTATTGGACGGGTCCTTGTGCGAGGCCTCCCCGCACTCGGGCGCGTCTTTGGACGACTCTGGCTTGCGTTTGCCCCTAGAGGGGCCGTCTTGCGGCGGGCTTTCAGCTTTCGTCGAGCCCCCGGCTTGGTTGGTGTCGGAGTCATCACCCTGCCTCCGGCGAGCGTCCTCTTCTGCCCTGGCGTACTCCTCCATTTTGTCGAAGAGCTTTGCCACTGTCTTTATTGGCTTTCGCGCGTTGTACTCGGCCATGGGGCCCGGGCGAAGGCCCTGTATGGCTGCATTAACGACGGTGGTTTCATTAACGTCTTTCACCTGGCATCGAATCTTGGCGAAGCGCTTGAAGTAGTCCCGGAGCTTCTCCGAGGGCTTCTGCTTGACGGCGAAGAGCTGGTCCGCGTCGACTCGCTCAACATAGTTTCCTTGGAAGTTGTTGTGAAGGCGGTCGCGGAGTTGCTCCCATGCGTAGATGGAGTTGGGCTCTATGGTAAAAAACCAGGAGAGCGCCACTCCTTGCAACGCGAGGGGGAGCCCCTTCGCCTTGTTGTGTCGTCTCCGCCGGCGACTTCGATTGCGGTTTCGTACACGCGCACGAACTCGCGGGGGTTCGTCTCGCCATTGTATGGCTCGATGACGCTGGGGAACTTAAAGTCTTCGGGCCACGCCGCCCGCTATAGTCCTGCCGAGAGCGGGGACTCCGGGTCGACGCGTCGCAGCGGCACGCGGCTTGATGTGGGAGCGTCGCGGCTGTCTGCTCTTTCTGGCGTGGGCTCCGGCGCGGCCGTTGGCGCGGCCTGCTGGCTTCGAGCCTCCTGTATGTCCCGGACAGCCCCGCGAAGATCTCCTAGCTCCCGCTAGAATGCGTTGAGGGCCGCCAGCAGGGCGCTTTCTACCGCAGGTGTGGTCGGGGCCGCCGGCGCGCCCAGCGGACGGGCCGGCGCAGGGACTATCGCCTCACGAGCTCCCGAGCTGTCGGTGGCTCCATTTCGGCTACCTCCGGCCGCCTGATCCGCACTGCCGGCGAGGGTGGAGGGTGCGGTCATTGCAGCGGCGACGGCGGGGCCGGTCGTTGTAGCGGCGACGGGATCGACGGGGTTGGATGTCGTTGCAGCGGCGATGGCGGGGTCGATCGTTGTAGCGGCGATGGCGGGGTCGGTCGTTGCTGCGCGAGCGTCGACGTCCGCGCCCTCGACGGCCTATGCCGAAGCCCTAGTGCTAACGCGCCGCTCCGACCCAACCGTCTTCTTTCCCTTCGCCGCCGCTGATGAAGCTTTTTTCGGTGCCATCCTTCTTTTCCGATCGTCAGGCTTGCTCCTGTCCTCCCCACGGACGGCGCCAACTGTTGTGGTTATAGACCAAACAGAGAGAGAGATGGTAGTGGAGAGTGGGAGAGTCTGTGCTCGGTAATGGCTTAGGGTCTTCCCCATGGCCTGTATCGCATATATGTACCCACATGGGGGGTGCTTTTATAGTTATACCCTTACATCCAAACATCCCCTTCCGGGGCATTTATGTCATTACATAAGTCCCATTCAGGGCCCTATAACCTTCTAACAGGCCTGCTGGGCTTAGGTGGGGGCCACCCCTACAACAATTCTCATATACATAAATGCAAATTCATACATAAATGACACATTCTCGTATATATAAATGCAAATACAGAACATATGACACATAAACATTTCACTCATCATTCCACCTGCTTATTTCCTTTGAAAATTAGCCCTTCATGATAATTGAGGTGTATGTAGCTAGTTTCATCATGTTGTTCTTCCTTAACCCTTGTTCCATTTTTGAAAGGAGACAACTCATCAAATTGATTGTATTCTTCCTCGTACACTACATTCTCAAATCTGACAATCATCATTTTCCATGAAGAACTACATGGCGCTTCTTATTTTCCTGGTTGGTTACATAGAAGACTTGAACAACTTGGTTAGCGAGTACGAATGGTTCATCTTTATATTTGACACATTCCAGGTTCCCGTTAGTGACACCATACTTATCGACCTTCACCTGTGAGAGATGGACCCAATGGTACCAAAACAGGGGGATCTTGTAAAGCACATAGTTGAGCTCCTAAATTTCCTCTATGTACCCATAGTAGGAGTTTCTCAACCCATTGGTACTGAATGCATCTATGCGTTCATTGCTATTCTAGTTAGTGCTCTTTACATACTGAGCCTAGGTATAGAATGTGTACCCATTGATGTCGTATCTTTGCCATGTCACAACTATAAATGTTGACCATTTTGCCAACCATGTCAGCATATCACTTGATGAGTTCCTAGCAAGTCGCTCCTTCAACTAGGTTGAACAGACTATTGTGTTGCCTCGTGATCCAACATCTGGCCGCTTTGGATTCTATTGCTGAAGCACGTTCTTGTGCTGGTCCATATACGAGGACACTTCAGTTATATGTTGCAAGACTATGTAATGGGCTTGAGCATACGTATCCACATTTGGAGTGATTTATTTCCTTCCAATGGTTTCAATACACTCGAGCCTCCCCACATGGCAAGATCGAGGCAGACCTATCAGTTCAACCGAAACCATATAATTGATGCAGAGCTCAATGATCTCTTTAGTTGCATAACCTTCGATGGTGCTGTCCTCCGATCGAGATCGATTCTGTATATAGGACTTTATGCCAATTAACTTCAAATATTCCATCGAAATAAATTTCTTCATGTTGGCGAAGTAACTAGACGGAACTTTCATTTCATGCAAGCACTTGTATAGTTTAGTTCTCTCAGCTTTGGACAAAGTGTAACTAGTAGAGGAAAGGCACGTTCATCCTTTATTAGTCTACGTCAGTGCTAACTTAGGTCTGATGTCCATATCAACCAAGTCAAGTCGTGTATTAACGACATCCTTTATTTTGTCATGAATGTTCAATAAGAGATCAATCAAACTATCACACACATTCTTCTCTACGTGCATGACATTGATACAGTGATGAACTTCTAGGTGCTCATAATAAGGTAAGTCCCAAAATATTGATCTCTGCTTCCAGATATTCTTCTCACAGGTCCTCGATTTACATCCCTTTCTGAGCACAACGTCTAAATCCTTAACCATATCATAGACCTTTTTTTGCTTAAATGTCTTGGAGCTAAATCATCCTCCTCTCTGTCGAATTGTTTCTTTATCCTGTGGTATGGATGAGCCCTCCGAAGGAACCTACGGTGACGTATGTACATGGTTTTATGCGAGTGCTTCAACCACACATGCTCGGTATCATCTAAGCAGTGAGTACAAGTTTTGGCTCCTTTTGTTATCTGGCCTGATAGGTTAGCTAGCGTAGGATAATTATTTATGGTGCAGAACAACAGGGAGTGTACAATGAAGTTCTCTCGTTTGTACATATCCCATACATGTACCCCTTCGATCCATAGTATTTTTTAAGATCTTCCACCAATGGTGCTAGGTAGACATTAACATCATTCCAAGGTTACTTTGGCCCTTGGATAAGTATCGATAGCAAAATATACTTTCGCTTTATACATAACCTAGGAGGAAGGTTGTAGATACAGAAAGTCATAGGCCAAGTACTACGTCGGCTGCTCATGTTACTGAAAGAATTCATTTCGTCTGTAATCAATCCAAACATTATATTCCTTGGTTTTGCATTGAAGTCTGCATACCTCCTATCAATATTTCTTCACTAGGCGACATTAGCAAGGTGTCTTAGTATTTTATCCTTCTTACGCTCCTTCAAGTGCTATCGCAGCAACTTTGCCTTCTTTAGGTTCACAAAAAAACTACTTCAAATGGGAAATTACAGGAAGATACCATGCTGCCTTAGTAGGAGGTCCATTCTTCACCTCTATTCCCTCACTGTCATCTGATTGATTCTTACACTTGTATTGAAATGCATTGCACATCGGATATACATGCATATTTGCATACTTTTTATAGTAGAAGATATAGTTATTCGGACATGCATGTATTCTTTCTACTTTCATTTTCAATGGGCAAAGAACCTTCTTAGCTTTGTAGGTAGTTTTGAGCAACTCATTTATCTTTGGAAGCATGTCCACTAAGAGACATAAAAGCCTGTGAAACTCTTGTCGAACCAATTGTTGCTTGCTTTCAATTTTAGCAGTTCAAACATGGCTAACAATCTCGTGTACTTTGGTTTGCAGCACGTGAACAAAGGTTTCTCTGAGTCCTCCATCAAGCCTTGGAATTTAACATACTCTCTCTCATCATAGTTCCTTCTGCATCGCAAAGCATCTGATCCAGATTGTTATCATGCAGCCTATCTGAATCGGAACCACAATCGAGATTATTCAGCAACATATTGTTGACTTCATTGGTGATATTATTACTACCTTCCTGTGTAATATGTTCTTTACCATGAATGGTCCAACGTGTGTACCCTTTTTGAAACCCTTTCGAATCAAGTGTGCTTTGATCTGCGCTCAGTTCTTAAACACTTTCAGATTCTCGCAGTCAATACATGGACAATACATATATTCCACCCCCTTATTTAACATATCCTCCCCAGCAGCTCTTGTAAAAGCAGACACGGAATTAATGTACTCTTCACTCACACGGTTCTCAGTGTACATCTAGCTTTGGTTCTACGCTACGCATATAATAATTTAGTGTTAAGTATTGAATTAATTAATTAGTATACTAGCTATATATGATCTAAAGTAGCTATATGTAGCAAGAATAATTAATTTAATTAAATTAAGTAGAAATATACTATGAATTGGCTAAACCCTAAACCATGCTGGATGTAAATAATTTTCTCTCTACATCAAGCTAGATATAAACTATCTTCAATTCTCCCTTTACCAAGCTAGATCTAAAATATAATGTAATTAAGAAAAGTTACTAAACATAGATAATCAAGAATAAATGGATCTACAATCACTCTTCCCAAATCTGTGGTCTCCTTTCATCAAATGGCCTCAAAGCCCCACCTTCTCAAAGTAGCAGTCTGTGAGAATAGATCTGGAATTTAAGACAGATTTGTGAGAGTCGAGTCTGTAATAAGTGAAATTATCACAAACGATTTTTAGTACCAACCATCTGTGATGACTTAATTATCATAGACAGTTTTTAATACAAATAGTGTGTGAAGTATCACAGACAATTTTAAGAAAAACCGTCTGTTGTGGTTACAGACCAAACAGAGAGAGAGATGGTAGTGGGGAGTTGGGAGAGTGTTTGGCCTTCCCATAGCCTCCCATCGGTATATATATATTCACATGAGGGTATGCTTTTACAACTATGCCCTTTCATTAGTACATCCCTGTCAGGGGTATTTACGCCATTACATATGTCCCACTTTGGGCCCTATAACCTCCTAACAGGCCTGTTGGGCTTAGGTGGGGGCCACCCCTACAACAGGAGCCTCTCATGGTGAAGGGCTTCATAGGGCCGAAGCCATGTTGCTGAGTCCTTTGGCCCCCTCCGTCCCTGCGGCCTGTGAATTCTTATCTTGCGGAGCCTTAATTTGCAGCAGGGCCTGAGATGTGGAGTCAAAGTTGAAGGTGTTGCCGAGGCTGATTAGTCGAGGTAGACGCGCGTGCGCTCCGTCCCTTACCCTTCGAACAGGTGGCAGTGGAGGCTGGCGCCCAATCGAGGTAGACACGCGCACGCTCTGTCCCTCACCCTTCGAACGGGTGGCAGCGGAGGCTGGCGCCCGATCGAGGTAGACGTGCGCGCGCTCCGTCTCTCACCCTTCGAACAGGTGGCAGCGGAGCTAGCGCTTAGTCGAAGTAGACGCGCGCGCGCTCCGTCCCTTACCCTTCGAACGGGTGGTAGCGGAGCTGGCGCCTTAGTCGAGGTAGACGCGCGCGCGCTCCGTCCCTTACCCTTCGAATAGGTGGCAGCGGAGCTGGCGCCTAGTCGAAGTAGATGCGCGCGCTCCGTCCCTTACCCTTCAAACAGGTGGCAGCGGAGCTGGTGCCTAGTCGAAGTAGACGCGTGCGTGCTCCGTCCCTCACCCTTCGAACGGGTGGCAGCGGAGGCTGGCGCCCAATCGAGGTAGACGCGCGCGCGCTCCATCCCTTACCCTTCGAACAGGTGGCAGCGGAGCTGGTGCCTAGTCAAAGTAGACGCGCGCGCGCTCCGTCCCTCACCTTTCGAATAGGTGGCAGCGGAGGCTGGCGCCCAATTGAGGTAGACGTGCGCGCGCTCCGTCCCTCACCCTTCGAACGAGTGGCAGTGGAGGCTGGCGCCCGATCGAGGTAGACGCGCGCACGCTCCGTCCCTGACCCTTCGAATGGGTGGCAGCGGAGGCTGGCGCCCGATCGAGGTAGACGCGCGCGCGCTCCATCCCTCACCCTTCGAACGGGTGGCAGCGGAGCTGGGGCTTAGTCGACGTAGACACGCGCGCACTCCGTCCCTTACCCTTCGAACGGGTGGTAGCGGAGCTGGCGCCTTAGTCGAGGTAGACGCGCGCGCGTTCCGTCCCTTACCCTTCGAACAGGTGGCAGCGGTGCTGGCGCCTAGTCGAAATAGACGCGTGCGCTCCGTCCCTTACCCTTCGAACAGGTGGCAGCGGAGCTGGCGCTTAGTCGAAGTAGACGAGCGCGCGCTCCGTCCTTTACCCTTCGAACGGATGGCAGCGGAGCTGGCGCCTTAGTCGAAGTTGACGCGCGCGCGCTCCGTCCGACGCAGTAGCGAAGGCGGGCCTCGCATTGTCGACGTCGCTGCGCTTCGAGGCCGTTGTGTCCCCGCGGTCCGGTAGTGCGCTTTTAATGGCGGCTGGAATCATGCCGACGCCTGGCCTGTCGGGTGGCATGGTGTCGCGTCGTGCAATCTACCTTGCTGTAGGCAGGGCACGCGGCGGTTTGTAATTGGTGCGTCGTGGGATGTGAGCGGTTGCGTGACCGCGGCCGCTCGCCTCTTCCCCAGGGAAGCAGGACACGTGGCGGGCGCCGATTGGCGTTGTGTGCTGCCTGGCCACGTACCAGGCACGCTCCTCTGAGTGTTGGCGGTTCTTTTCCTCCAAGTCATGGGTAGCCAAACCGCTGGGGGAGGCGAGCGGACTTTATAAGGTGCCCTTGTTGTGGTGGAGGCGTTCCGTCTCGCCTGGCCTCCAGAACTTCCATCGGCGGATCTGGGGCCGTGTCGGGGAGGATGCGGCGAAGGTTGCAGTGCAGCACACGCTGCATGGGGGAGGTGACCTCCTCCGCTGGCTGGAAGGAGTTCCCCGGCGCGATGACAGCGGTACTGGCCTGTCGGCGCCGCGCGAAGGCTGAACGGTTGGTGTGAGAGGGGAAAGTGGGGTTGTATTTGTGCGCGCATGCTTGTAGTCATTTGACCCCATACTTTTGCAATGAACCACCGCCTCACTTTTCTTACTACTGTAAGCTGTGCTTTTTTTTGGCCGGTGTTCTTTGTGCGCATGCATATGATCGACTTTCAAGCCGCATCTATACACCGGGGAGCACGCACAGGAACAACGCCTGTGCTTGCGCAGAATTCGCGTCTCACTTATACTCCGTAGGGTGCGCGCGAGGGCGCCCCCCCCCCCCCCCCCCGCTGCGTCTTGTTTAGAGTCCGCGGAGGCTAACCTGTGTGCGGGGGTGATCTTCTGCACATCGCGGCCAGACAATGGGATGCTGCAGGAACAGCAAGCTTTATTGAACTCCCGTTTGCGCGGGCGAGCATCGTACAATAAAGGGCTGATGCCGCTACAATTGCTGTCCTGCTTCTAGGCGTAATATCACCGCAGCTTGTCCACGTTCCACGTGTGGCGGAGAGTGTGCCCCTCGAGCGTGGCGAGGCGGTATGCTCCCTTCTGTAATGCTTCCATCACGATGTACGGACCTTCCCACTTGGACTTCAGTTTGCCTACTGTCTCCGCGTTGAGCGCCACCCTGAGGACAAGATCTCCAGGCTTGAACCCTTGCGGATATACAGAGCAGTCCCGAGTACGCACTGTCTGCCATGCGTACTTCTCGGCATGTTGGGTCGCACTCGCCCGTATCCCGTCGAGGAGGTCCAAGGACACGAGGCGCTCCTCGTCTGGCGCTTGGACGAGGACCCTCCGGGAGCCAACCATGATTTCTTTAGGCGTCACTGCCTCGTCACCGAAAAGGAGCTTGAAAGGCGTAAACCCCGTCGAGCATGTTACTGTTGTGCGAAGGGACCAGAGGACGCTATGAAGCTCGCTCGGCCACTTGCCCTTCGGCAACCCGACTAGGCGCTTCTTGACGGCAACAGAGATGGCGCCGTTTGCCTTTTCAACCGCTCCGTTGGACTGGGGGTGCCCAACCGAGGCGAACCGGAGTGTGATGCCCATGCCATCGCAGAACTCTTTGAACAAGGTGGCGTCGAATTGCAAGCCGTTGTCGACGGTGAGCTCCCTAGGCACGCCGAAGAGACAGATGATGTTCTGCCAGAGGAAGCGCTGCATGGCCGCCGAGGTTATTTTGGCCAGGGCTACCGCCTCCAGCCACCTGGAAAAATATTCCAACGCGACTACCACGAACTGCAGGTCCCCCAGGGCTCGGGGCAGTGGTCCCACTATGTCGACACCCCATCGCGCCAGCGGCCATACCGGGGGAATAGGGTTGAGGTTCGTCGGGGGCCTGCAGATGATACGCCCCATCCACTGGCACCCTTGACACCGGCGCACGAGGTCTTGGGCGTCGGAGATGGCAGTCAGCCAGTAAAAGGCTTGCCTAAATGCCTTGCCGACCAATGACCTCGGCGCCAGGTGAGACCCGCAGGCACCTGCATGGATCTCCGCCAGGAGCTCCATCCCCCCATCGCACGAGAGGCAGCGCAGGAGCGGCTGTAACATCCTGAATTTCAGAGCCTTTTTGAAGTTTTCAAAATAAAATTCACCATTTGTATTTTTCTGGAATTAATTAAAGCTTAATTGGAATTTTCATAAATTAAAAGGAGTTAACATGATTAAGTCAAACATTAACATTTGCCAAAAATATTTTATTTGAGTTCCTAGAGCCTCAAGGAATTTTTGTGAATTTTATGGGACTTGTCTGGATTTATTTGCTATTTTCTGGAGCACAAAAGCCTTTAGTTGAATTTCTGAAAAAGAAAAATCCTAAAATCCTTATTAAGCCGGTGGGCTGAAGCCCACCAAGCCAAACCGGCCCGGTCCAGCCGTCCCGCGCCCGGCCTGCCCCACCCCGTGCCATGCGTCGCCCATCAGCGCCATGCCGCTCACCCGATGCCCGACAGCTATCGGCCATCGGAGGACTTTCCGCGCCCGCGCCCCGCATTCGGGTTGTCCGCTCGCCCGT
This sequence comes from Dendrocalamus latiflorus, assembly GCA_017311315.1. NCBI lineage: Eukaryota > Viridiplantae > Streptophyta > Magnoliopsida > Poales > Poaceae > Dendrocalamus > Dendrocalamus latiflorus. The sequence goes on from CM029638.1 coordinate 28,836,629, forward strand.
GCCACCGACAGGTGGGGCCCCCCCGTCAGACCCGTCATCCCCGCTCGGGACTCCGGCCCCGTCTTCCTCGTGGTCTCTCCGCCGCCGCCTTCCGCATCTCGGCGTCCGTGCCCGACTCGAACTCCGTGTCGTGCCCATCCGGGAGTCCTCGGCATCCGGGTATAAAAGCCGGCCGCCCCCTCGGCCCTCTCCATCCCAAGCCACCGCCTTCGCCGCCGCTAGCCGCAGTACGCCGTCGCCCTCTTCGCCGTCGCCCTCGCCGCCGTTGTTTGCCGCCGCCGGTGAGCCCCGCCGTCGTCTTCCGCCGTCGCCTGCCGCCGCCGGTGAGCCCCACCGCCGTTCCGAGTCGCCGCCGGGCACCCCGTCGCTCGGTCGCCTCACCTCGGCCGTGCCAACGTCACCTCACGCCCCGCGCCCGCATGCGTCAGCGCTGACGCCAGCCGCGACCCACCGTTTCGCCTTCCCGTGCACCGGGTCCGCCGTGCGCCGTGCCACTGTCATGTGGGACCGCTCCGCCAATGTGAACCCGTGGACCGAAGCCACGTCCACCAGCCACGCAAGCCGAGCCACGTCAGCCCTAGTGCTTACGTATCACGCCACGTGGGTGCCACGTCAGCCCTAGCTGCTTGCGCCAGCAGCCGGTCGGTCCGCACTGTTCCATGCGCCGAGCCCACCGTAGACCCATCTCACCGTGCACCCGGTCCACAGCACAGTGCCTTTTTCCAATTTCCCCGAATTTCTGTAGATTTATTTTTCCAGAGGCCCGTTCTCCCTCATCCTAGCTCCGATTGACCCGATTCTTTTTCCTAAATTCATCTAAAATTGAGCTCTATCTTTTGGTTCAGGTTTGAGAATTTTTGGAGTTCATTTGAATTTTATTTGAATTTATTTTCTCTTTTCGATCTGTTTTCTCTCTCGTTAGATCACGCGTTCGAAGGAGCCGCCGTTGGATTTGAAGATCAAGAGCCGTCAAGTGAGCAAGGCCAAGGCAAGTCGTGTCCTTTGATCATGTTGAACCCAGTTTTCAAATCTATTATGTATTACTTTGTTTTAAATTATCATGCATCGCTATTTTATTATCAAACCCTTGTATTGGTAGCTATTGTCCAAATTGATTAATCCCTCCTTGATAATTCGATTGCCATGAATCCATTGTCACCATAGGATGGGTAATTATCTAGTGATGCAATACTAGTTATCACACGGGGTATACGACTAGTTTGCTTAGACAGGCTTATGTTTAGAACGTTGGGTCTATCATCGCATGTGTTAATTAATCATGACTTAATGATATACTTGAACGTGGTGGTTAACCACAGTTGTAAAATTTGTTGCCATGACATGGGTAGTGTCATTGGTATTGGTTATACAAATTGGTTTTCACTCGGGCGAATGATCGTGCAGTAAAGGGGGTGCAATTTGCACATTGGGATGTGGATGCTTCGCCTGGGTAATATTTAAGGACTTAACTTTGTGCGCCATTGATCTGAGCTTTACCGTGCAAACCACATGTCTAGTATGGGATAGACCTGGCATAATAATTTGTGAAGTCTCAACTTTGGTTTCGCTACTGATGCTGTTGTGGCGTAAGGGGGGGCAATTATCGACTAGGGGGTTACCCTACTCGACGGTGAAACCTTAGCGAGTGGGATCAGGTTGAGATGGATCATTGTAAAAGCCTTGTTGTGATTATCTTTAACGTGAGGATTATCACATCGTGTGGGTACAGTTGTGCAACCTCTGCAGAGTGTAAAACTATTTGAATAGCCGTGTCCTCGGTCATGGACAATGCTCGGTGATTTCACACGAGGGGTAGAGTTTTCATAAAATCTTGGTTGGGTTAAGTTGGGAAGTGAATGGTCAGTTCACTTGTGGTTGTCTTTAACTCATTTGATTATTTATTTATTATCATTTTCGAAGTCAGCTTTTCAATCTAATTATTGTATTTACTTTAAATTGTTGCATTATGCAAAATTAACCTTTCAACCATCCTTTGTTAAGCCTTGCATACTATATTGCATTCTTTGTTACAAACGACTTGCTGAGTACTCTATGTACTCACGGCTTCAAACATATTTGCTCAGTTGAGGAGGAAGGACCAGACCAGCAGGAATTCTTGGAGGGAGGATACTACGAGGACTTCACGGACTAGGACTTCGCTCCCCAGTCGATTGCCCGTGGCATGTCGAATGGCCCCTGAGTTTATTTTGTTTTCCGCTGCTAGTTTTCTCTAAGCCCTTCAGGCTAATAATTGTAAGCTTGACCTTAAGGTCGTACTCTGTTATTTATTAATATGATTTGGATTTTCTTTAGAATGTCGTGATATGGATGATATTTATCTTTGTTTATACTGTGTGCACTAGCGTGATCCTGGACTAGTGCAGAATACACAGGAGAGTCCGGATATGTATATTCGGGTCTCGACAGCGGCGCACAGACCCCCTTCTTGTAAAGTATTCCTTCGAACACCTGGAAGGATCTTGCACGGTGTTGCAGACGCCGGAGCCCGGCGGGGTCCTCCGGCTCGGCGATGCCCTGCAGGAAATTGAAGATGGGTTCTCGCCAGTCGCCCTGCTGGGTAATGTGGTGAACGAGGGCCGCATACCGGTTGTCCTACGCGATGGCCGCTTGTGGTAGCACTTCATAAAACGCCCCGTCAAGAGGCGGCAGCTGTTGGCTAGCCGCCTTCGCAAGGGCGTCGACCTGCTCATTTTCCGCACGAGGGATGGCCTTAACCGTGACACCCAAGAAATGCCTTTCCCTCGTCCTTACGGCCACGAGGTATTTGGCCAGCTCAGGGTCCTTGGCTTGATATGACTTGTCCACGTGGCCTGCCACCAGGCGCGAGTCCGTGCGGACAAGCACCCGCCGCGCACCGACCGCCTTGAGCTTTGTCAGGCCGAAGAGCAGCGCTTCATACTCAGCCGTGTTGTTGGTGGCTGGGATAGCACGCGCTGCCCCTCAGGCGTAACAATCACTGTGCCTACACCCGCACCCGCGACACTGTAGGCTCTGTCGATGGTGAGCGTCCAGACCGGGTCGTCGTGCTGCTGGTCAGGCTGAGCCGACGGAGTCCATTCTGCGAGGAAGTCGGCGAGAACTTGAGATTTGATGGCCGTCCGCGAGGCGTATGTCAGGGAGAACGGGGCGAGCTCGGCAGCCCACTTGCCGATGCGCCCTGTGGACTCCTTATTGTGTAACATCTCTGCCAGAGGGAATGAGGAGGGCACCGTGATTGGGTGGGCCAAAAAATAATGTCGGAGCTTTCTAGAGGCCATGACTAATGCATAGGCGAGCTTCTCAAGCTCCGTGTATCTCGTCTTGGCGCCTTGGAGGGCTTCAGAGACGAAGTATACGGGCCGCTGCATGGTGCCTTCCTCTAGGACGAGGACGGAACTAACCGCTGTAGCTGACGTGGCCAAATAGAGCAAGAGGGGAGCCTCTGGTGCTGGGGCGACTAGAGTGGGGAGGCTCGCCAAGTGCTTCTTGAGCTCGTTGAAGGCCTCCGTGCAGTTGCTATCCCAACAAAATCCGTCGCACCCGCGGAGCGTCTTGAAAAATGGCAGACCCCGTTCCACCGCCCTGGATAGGAAGCGGCTGAGGGCTGCCATGCGACCCGCCAGCCTCTGGACCTCCCTCGTCGTCTTGGGCGGCTCCATACCCAAGATGGCCTCAACCTTATCAGGATTCGCCTGGATGCCTCCTTCGGATACGAGGAAGCCCAGGAGTTTTCCGCCTGCACGCCGAAGACGCATTTGTCGGGGTTGAGCTTGATGCCGGCCTTCCTGAGGTTGTCGAAGGTCTCCTGGAGGTCCCGGCCGTGCAAAGCGAGCTACCGGGTTTTGACTACCACGTCGTCGACGTAGGCTTCCACATTCGTCCCCAGCTGGGTGGCTAGGGCAAGTGCAATGAGGCGGGTAAAGGTAGCGCCTGCGTTCTTCAAGCCGAAGGGCATTCTGACGAAGCAGAAAGTCCCGATCGGTGTGATGAAACTGGTCTTGTCCTCGTCGTCTTCGGCCATGTATACCTGATGGTAGCCAGAGTAGGCGTCCAGGAAACTCATGAGCTCGCACCCGGCGGTAGCGTCGACCAGTTGGTCGATGCGTGGCAGGGGGTAATTGTCCTTTGGGCACACCTTGTTGAGTGCCGTAAAGTCGGTGCACATGCGCCAGGCTCCGCTGGCCTTTTTAACCAATACTGGGTTGGCGAGCCACTCTAGGTGGTGGACCTCGCGAATAACCCTGGCCCGGAGAAGTTTTGCCACCTCTACTTTGGCCGCCAGTTGTCGATCCATGGACATACGGCGCAGCTTTTGCTTGATCGACTTGGCGTCGGGGCGGACCGCCAAACGATGCTCGATTACTGCGCGGTCCACGCCCTTAATGTCCTCCGGTGACCATGCAAAAATGTCAGCGTTGCTCCGAAGCACTTGGAGTTTGTCTCGCTCAACTTCCGGAGGGAGCCCCTCACCAATGGACACAAACTGCCCCTCCGCCTGGAGCGACACCTTTTTGACTCCGCCCTGAGGCCGAGGCTTAGGCGTCCATCCCGGAGCAGAGGGTGTATCGCCGAGCGTGTCTGAGAGGACATGCACCGAGCGGTGCAGATCCCGGTTGCCGACTTCAGTGCGTCGGGCGATATCCTGGTCGCCGAAGACGATGATGACACCCTCGGGGCCCGGAAGCTTCATACACAAGAAAGCGTGGTGTGGGATCGCCTCGAAGGAGTTGATTGCGGGCTGCCCCAATATGACATTGTAAGGATGCGGGGCGTCTACGATGTCGAAGATGACCTGCGCGGATCGGACGTTACTCTCTTGGCGGAATGTGACTGGGAGGGATACATGTCCTATAGCCTGCAGCGGCTGCCCCCCGAAGCCTTGAAGTGGAGCTCCTGACCGCTCCAGACGACTCCGAGGGATCCCCATACGATCGAGGACCCCTGCGAATAGAATATTCACGGAGCTTCCCCCATCGACGAGGATGCGCCTGACGTCGCAACCCGCGATGCGGGCCTGAACGACCAAGGGGTCTTGGTGAGGGAACGCCATGCCCTAGCGTCATTCGGGGTGAAGGTGATGTTGCAGGGCGGTAGCCATGATTGCGGCTGCTTCGCAGGGACCCCTGACAGGGAACCTTCGGTGATGACGCCGACAGTGCGGTGCCGTACGTCTTCCCCGACGAAGACTCGTAGAGGGCTACCCTTTGGACGCCGTGCGGGGACTTTGGCAGGGGGCCTGGCTCGGGATCCAGCGACCACCTGTCGCAGCTCCATGACCGCGGAGCACGCCTTCGTGCAGTGATCGCCGTAACCATGCACTTCGCACCATCTGCCATAATCTAGGAGTTCTTGTTCCGCACGGGATCGCTCATCGCGACCGGGTCCATCCTCGCATCCCCAGCCCCCTCCCCGCGAGGCGGGGGTAGCTGCTCGAAGGGTGTTCTCGATGCCGACAACGTGGCGAGCCTTTTGCTGCCTGCGTTGGTGACGTCGGGGCTTGCGCCTGTTCGCTGAAGGGCCTTCCTGCCCCCCGGTATCGATGCCTTCTGGAATATCTTCCCGGGGTTCTCGAGTACGGCCCGGCTTCGAGGAATCATCACCCGCACCTCCTTGGAGGTCGAGGGTGGCCGCGTTGCGCCTCCGCGCATCGTCCTCCGCCTGCGCAAACCCCTCCATCTTGTCGAAGAGCTTGGAGACTGTCTTGATAGGCCTCCACGCGTTGTACTCGGCCATGGGGCCTGGACGAAGGCCCTGCGTGGCTGCATCGACGACAGTCGTCTCATTGACGTCCCTGACCTGGCAGCACACCTTCGCAAAGCGTTTGAAGTAGTCTCGGAGCCTCTCCGAAGGTTTCTGCTTCATCGCGAAGAGCTGGTCCGCATCAACTCGCTCGACGTAGTTCCCCTGAAAGTTGTTGTGGAGGCGGTCACGGATCTGCTCCCACGCGTAGATGGAGTTTGGATCTATGGTAAAAAAACCAGGAAAGCGCCACTCCTTGCAACGCGAGGGGGAGTCCCTTCGCCTTTGTGGTGTCGTCTCCGCCTGCAGCCTCGATTGCGGTTTCGTACACGCGCACAAACTCCAGGGGGTCCGTGTCGCCTTTAAATGGTTCGATGACGCTTGGAAACTTGAAGTCTTCGGGCCACGCCGCCTGCTATAGACCCGTCGAGAGCGGGGACTCTGGATCGACATGCTGCAGCGGCACGCGGCTTGATGTGGGGGCGTCGCGGCTGTCTGCCCTTTCCAGGGTAGGCTCTCGCGCGCCCATTGGCGCAGCCTGCTGGCTCCGAGCCTCCTGCATGTCTCGGACAGCTCCGCGGAGATCTCCGAGCTCCCGCTGGAATGCGTTGAGGGCCGCCAACAGAGCGCTTTCCACCGCAGGTGCAGTTGGGGCCGCCGGCGCGCCCAGCGGATGGGTCGTCGTGGCTACCTCCAACCACCCGATCCGCGCTGCCGGCGAGCGTTGCGGCGAAGGTGGCGGGAGTAGTTGTCGTCGCAGCAGTGGCTGGGTTGGTCGTCACCGCGGCAGCGGCGGGGTCGGTCGTTGTCGTCGCGGTGGTGGCGGGGTCGGTCGTTATCGTCGCGATGGTGGCGGGGTCGGTCGTTGTCGTTGCGGTGGTGGCAGGGTCGGTCGTTGCAGCGCGAGCGTCGACATCCGCGACCACCGCGCCCACGTCGTCACCCGCGCCCGCGACGGCCGATGCCGAGGCCCTGGTGCTCACGCGACGCCACAATACAGCCGCCTTCTTTCCCTTCGCTGCCGTCGACGAAGCTTTTTTCGGTGCCATCCTTCTTCGGATTTCAGGCTTGCTCCTGTCCTCCCCACGGACGGCGCCAACTGTTGTGGTTACAGACCAAACAGAGAGAGAGATGGTAGTGGGGCGGAGTTGGGAGAGTGTTCGGCCTTCCCATAGCCTCCCATCGGTATATATATATTCACATGAGGGTATGCTTTTACAACTATGCCCTTTCATTAGTACATCCCTGTCAGAGGTATTTACGCCATTACATATGTCCCACTTTGGGCCCTATAACCTCCTAACAGGCCTGCTGGGCTTAGGTGGGGGCCACCCCTACAACATCGTCTATGATATTTAGTAATATTACAGACGGTTCTTGTTCATAACATCTGTGATACTTCACAGATGGTGTTCAACATGAATCATCTGTGATATTACATCTTCACAGACGGTTTTTAGGACATCGAGCAATACAGATGGTAGCTAAACCAGAACCATCTGTGATTGTATATATACATCTACATATACACACACACACATATACATACATACATACATATTCCAATATGATTTGGTTGAAAAAATTCATCAGAGCCCTTTGTATACACAAATTAAATGGAAACCGTGATGAAATTTGGAAACCATAAACAAATCATAGGAGCCCTTTATATAAACTTGAATCAGAATTGATAATATTTAAATCACAATTAAATTAGTATGGAATTGAAAGGAAGTAAACATGCTAAAGTTGACAGCTCTCGAAGTTCTATCTAAATCCAGTTGAAATTGGTACGAGTTTTCTATGAACAGGTTGATGACTAGTTGTTAGCTAATTTTAATTCAAGTAGGTTAGCTTGTCTCATTTTTTTTCTTGGGTAGCTAACTCAGTTAGCCAAAAATATTATTTGGATCGATTAGATGTGTTACATGGGTTTAGTAGTAGAATAACATAAATCGTGAGGGTTAGTTATGGATTAGCTTATTCTATATTTTTTGTTATCCACCTGGCATTACGATGGCTTTTAAAAAAGTATTTATTTATTTGCACTTTTAGGTGTAACAATTAGTTGATAACATTTTCTTTGGAGTTGTAAAAGTAATTTTTGTTATCCGCTTGGCATTATGATGGCTTTTTAAAAAGCATTTTTTTTATTTGCACTTTTTTGATGTAACAATTAGTCCAAAACATTTTCTTTGGAGTTGTAACAGTAAAATGTTGCTGGGATTAGTAAAGATTTCCCAAACTAACTAGATTCCATGACGCAACATTTAGTCTTGAATTTAGGGTTAAAAGGCTTTGACTTGGTTAAGTTAATCCTTCTAAACAGTATGTTTCGCCAGTTAAACCCGGAACGAAATGCAACTCTATTTTTTTTATAGAAAACTTAGGCAATTCGCGGTAGACCAATATGATGAATTTTGGCAGGCTATATGACATAAGTCTACTATAATGCACCACCAATTCTAGTAAACAGCCTCTCGTAAAAGAATCAACGTACAGAATCTTTCTATAAACAAATAGGAGAGGTATTAACAAAGTGCAGACCTCATCAAGTTACAAGTTCATCTGGGTACATCGCAGCTTGATAAAAGGCCACAGTGAATACAAAATGCAACACTACTACAGAAATCCACATTACAGACGGTTCAGAAACGTCATCACAGACAGTTTTTTGAACCGTCTGAAATTATGGGTCAGTGATAATCCAAGTTATCATAGACGGTTTTCGAACCGTCTGTGATTATCCGATATCACAGTCGGTTTTTCATTAAAAACCGTCTGTAATTATCCGATATCACAGACGGTTTTTCATTAAAAACCGTCTGTGATTATCCGATATCATGGTCTCAGAAGCACCAAACTATACAGTGGCAAACCGTAACCACAAAGGTGGTTATCCAGTCGTAGTCATCTTCATCTCCGAACGAGAAGAACGAAGCGTCTGCAGCAATTGCCTTGAATTCGCTCACGCTAGAAGATTCAACTACAGTTTTGAGAGATGTAGCGTCAGAGGCCCTTGCAGTTCCTTGTTCGCCTTGAATTCGCCCCTTTTGCACAACGCTCGTTTCAGATGCCTTGGCAGCATTTCTAGTACGGCTCGCCCTCCTACCATTGGATGATCAAATCATATGTGTCAAGGCAAGATCTACATTTTCAACTCATATGTGTCGCTCGTGGATGCCAGATCAACTTTCATCAGATTAATAATAGTTACCTTGTCAAAATCATCAAGATCAGTTGGATTCAAAGTCACCCTATTCTCTATCATTGTTGTATTTAGCCAGCTGAAGAGGTGAATAAGTGGAACAAACAATTAAGACGATGATTTCTTTCCAGTTTCCAATGTAAAATTTTGAAGCCACCCAATCTAAATTATATATACATGTACATCTCTGCAACTAACAACCTTATTCTGAAGGACCATGTGAGAAGTCTATGGTATTATAGTGATGAACCATTGCAATTTTCATAGAATGGTCAAGTAATTTTGCAAAGATCGCACTTTGTTTGGATTGGTTTTTGGCGGAAATTAAGGATTTTACGATTCGAGTCATGGATTGAGTTGAGGTGACCTGGGTCATTGTATTAAGGTTACATGATGCATGTTGTGACTAACATTGGTTAAATTGTAAAGAACTTGTGCCCGAAAATATTTTCTCTATGTTTAGGTGTGCAAGGTCTCTTTGAGTCAACAAGGGTCAACGGTGAGGATCGGGACTAGGCTCATGGAGAAATTGAAGCCCAAAACGATCGAGAATGCCGGGTGAGACAGCGAGCTCAAGCATGGTACGAGAAAGACGAAAAAAATTGAAAGTGAGTTCGAATGGCAGAATTGCACCATATGGCTTAGACGGTCCAAGTAAAGAATGGGAGAGACTTGACGATGCATAGTAAGCTAGTTGTGCACCTACACATGGTAAGCATGGCGATTGCTTGCAAAGGATGGTGATGACTGGGTTAATAAAGAGTATTTTGGTAGTTTGGCCAAATTATCGGAAACTACTTTGGATCAAAATCACGGTGCATGTGTGGCGCTTGGGAGAGTGGTTTAGGTCAAGGTCGATCAAGGTTAAGGATTTAGCAGATTCGAGCTTATGCGCTTTGAAAAGCATAGACAAGTGAACATGTGTGAGTAAAACCCGTGTGTGTGTGGAGTTAATAGGTTTACCCTATTGTGCTAAGTGGATAGTATCCACTAAGGGGTCAGATGTGGCTGGCTAGCCCATCTATAAAAGGGGTTGGGATAGAGGCATGTGGTTATCTATCCAACCTATTTCTCTTGTGCTTTCATGTTTAGAGTTAGGGTTTAAGAGTAGAGTGCTTGGTGTGCAGCTTGGTGTGCTCTCTATCTTCCAAGGTGGAGTGTCTGTAAAACTTTCCATTTCAAGTAAGCAATACATTAATCTTTGTGTTTGTCTATGAATCTACCATGTCTTGATTTATGGGCTCTTGATTTGGTTGGTTTTGATCTCCTTCCTTCCCTCTTCTTGATCTTGCTATGCCAAGGACGTATAAGAGATGGAGATAATATCAGGAAATCGGTCTCCACCCATCTAGGCACTTTGGTAGCTCTCCTGACTTTTTTGGTTTTAGGCAGTGTCGAAGATTTGGTTTTCAGCCTTCTTCTGGTTTTGGTCCTCGAGTTGCTTCTAGTTAGGGTATCTACCATCCTGAGGATAGACCTTGTTTTCCCTGTTGAAGTACTATCTGTGGCGTAATTTGTATACACCAGGCAGAGGCTTGGGTTCTGTTTCTAGACCTTCTGATTCTATGAGAGGTGAGTTGCATAGGGTCGCTAGAGGTCAGTCTTTTGTTTTTATGACTGGATCTTCTACTCGTTGTGTGACTTAGTTCTAGGTTCCTACATCTGCTCTTATTTACCCTAGTACTAAGTCATTGATGTTGTCTTCTCACTGATTAAGGTTCATTGGGCTGGGAAGGGAGATGCTTGGTTTGTTGACTCTGGTTGTTCTCGTCATATGACAGGGGATTCACGTTGGTTCTCTTCCCTAGTTCGAGCTCCAGGTAATGAGACGATCACCTTTGGAGATGCTTCGTCGGATCAAGTCATCGCTAAAGGTACTATGTGCATTAATGATTCTTTCATTCTTAAGAATGTTGCCTTAGTGAGTAAGCTGCATTATAATTTGCTATTTGTTTCTCAGCTTACCGATGACAAATTCAAGGTTCTTCAGGTAGTCTAGTTTACGGGATTTCTAGGTTTGGGAGGATCTTTTGTGCTAATTTTGTCGAGTCTTCTGGTGATTCTCTCATGTGTTTAGTTGCTTCAGAGTCCCGTGATATTTTTTTGGCATAGGAGACTTGGTCACATTGGCTTTGATCACCTGACTCGAGTTAGTGGCCATGGCCTCATTCGTGGTCCACCTAAGCTCAAGATGGTCAAAAACATAGTTTGTGCTCCTTGCCGGCATGACAAGATGGTTGCTGCTTCTCATCCTCCAGTCACTGTGACTATGACTAATATACCAGGATAGCTTCTTCATATGGACATTGTTGGTCTAGCTAAAGTGTAGTCGACCGGTGGGAAGTGGTACGTTCTTGTTGTGGTTGATGACTTCTCAAGGTTCTATTAGATGTTTTTCTTAGTTTTGAAGGATGAGACTTTCAGTCATTTTTGGGGTTTGTTCAGTAGGATGTCTGTTGAGTTCCTGGGTGCCTTACGAGCGATTCGTAGTGACAATGGCGCAAAGTTCAAGAACTTCTACTTTGAGAGGTTCTGTGATGAGACAAGTGTGGAGCATTAGTTCTATCCTCCATACGTCCCTCAGCAAAATGGCGTTGTGGAGAGGAAGAACCGTACCTTGGTAGAGATGGCTAGGACAATACTAGATGAGTATGGTACACCTAGGAAGTGTTGTGCTGCGGCTATAACCACCACTTGCCATATTTTGAATAAAGTTTTTCTTAGGGCACATTTGCATCACACTTCTTATGAGTTGAGGTATGGATGAAAGCTAGTGTCTCAGATTTTCGTGTCTTTGGTTGCAAGTGTTTCATTCTAAAGTCTAGGAACCTAGGTAAATTTGAATCATGCTTATCTGATGGTATCTTTTTGGTTACTCGACTTCTTCGTGGGGTTATAGGGTCTAGAACTATGAGACGAGTAGGATAATAGAGACATGTGAGGTTACCTTTGATGAGGCTAGTCCTGGTACTAGGCATATCTTAGGTCCAGTAATGCAGTCCAAGACCATATTTGTAGATGATGAGTATGATGGAGATGAAGGTTCCTTACTGATCCAGTCCCATCTATCCCTAAGGAGCCTGTCTCTATCGCTGCATCTCAAGGAGATCAGCCCTTACCTTCCAGCTCTTCTGGGGCTTGTAGCTTTCCTCCTACCTCCACAGCTCATGAGATAGAGGCCACTTCTTCATCACATTCAGGACCTCCTGGACACATTCAGCGTCATCATCCTTCTGAGTAGATTATAGGGGGATCTCTTTGAGCGTATCACATGCTCGAAGTCTAACTTATCTCACTTTTGTCTACACTCTGCCTTTGTCACTGTTGTGGTTACAGATCAAACAGAGAGATGATAGTATGGTAGTGGAGATGTTAGGTGAGCAATGCTTGGGGGCCTTCCCCATGGCCTCGATGGCTTATATATATTCACATGGGGGCATTTTACAGTTATGTGCTTACACCCAAGTATCCCTCTCAAGGGCATTTATGTCATTATACATGTCCCATTTCGGGCTTTACATCCTTCTAACAGGCCGGCTGGGCTTAGGTGGGGGCCACCCCTACAACAGGACCTTCTCATGGTGAAGGGCTACACAGGTCGAAGCCATGTTGCTGATCCATTTGGCCCGTCCGTCCCTGCGGCCTGCGACCCTCTAGGATATTAGGCAAAAACTGGATCTTGCTGGCGTAGCGCGTCCTAATGGCATGGACACGGGGCGGAAGTTGCTGCCGAAGGCGTCCTCTAGTCACGAGGTGTACGCCCCGAATGGAGCCGGTCCTTCGACACGGGAACGTAGAGTTGAAGCGGGCTCCGGAGCCGACGTGCAGGCTCGAAGTTGTGGTAGGCGTGCGTGCGCGCAACCTTGCGGCTTCGGCTTCCACGAATGTGCACCCCCGATGGTAAGTGACAGTCGGAGTCATTCCACAGAGGCAAAGTCGGTGCCGAAGTCACAGCCGGAGTGATTGACTAGTGGCCCACCGCTAATGCATTAATGACCCCGAGAATCGTGCCAGCCCCTGGTGCGTGACGGGGGTTGGACCATGTCAGGCGGCCGTACGACTGCATTCGTGCATTCGCTCATGAGGGGGCGGACGCGTGGCAAGACAACATTGACGCGCCGTGGGGTTTGAGGCATCATGCTCACATGCCATTACGACACTTCTCCTCCCGTCGGTTGAACTCCCGCTGGTTGCACTTCCCAGCTGGGTGGGGAATGGGTATATATACTCTGCTAGCACCGTAGCATCGTCATTGCCTGCGGTCTGTAGCCGGGTACGGCCGAGATGATGTTCTTCCCAAAAATGGGCCTTCTTCAGTTCATCTACATTCTGTAATGGCACTATTTCATGGCGGAATTGGCGCCAACAGCACGATTCAGAGAATGTTGATGAATTGATGGAGGCCTATTTTTGGGTACTCGGTCAAGGCTTATCGCCGATGACCGGTCGCGCTTCCCGATCGAGGGGAGTAAGGACGGTTGCATCTCCGCTGGTTGGTGCTCTGCCGAAGGCATCCTCTGGCTGCGAGTTGTATGCTTCCAGCAGAGTCGGTTCGTCCTGACAAGGCCAAGTCAAAGGACCGCTCCGTTCCTCAGACACGGTGTCGACGCGAGCTACGGGGTCGTCGCGCAGAAAAGTCGAGGTGGCGTCGCTTCATGGATTCGATCGAAGCAGGCTTCGGAGTCTTCGCATGGACTGGAGATTGGAGGGCCACCTGGTGCCTCGTAGCTCAAGGACGGTACGTTGATGGCATTGTGGATTACGCCGGCATTTGGCATGCGACGGGACGGGACCGGGACGCGTGGCGATGCGCAATTGGCGTGACGTGCGCTAGTCGAGTGGTCGGGCGGCTGCACGTATTTGGACTCCACCTGTCGGAGGCGGTCTATCAAGACGAAGCCGAGTCTGCATCCAACCTCGCTCCATGGACATGCAGGTGAAGCGGGATACGGAGCTGCCCCTCGTTTGCGAGGCTGAGTCAGAGGGCCGACTCGACTCCATAGACATGGAGTCAAAGTAGGCTCCGGAGTCATCCTACGGGCTGGAAGTCGAGGTGGTCTTCGGGTTTGCCATACAGACTCGTTTGGAGGCGCAGCCGGCTGGCTTGACGATGCTGCTTTATTACACCCATAGTGCGACGGTAATCGCAGGACACTGCGGTATGCGACCGGCGCGTCTTGCGGTGCCACGCTTTCTCCCGATGGGGTAGGGCACATGGCCGCACACGATGGGCGTTCCGCCGCGAAGTCGAAGTTGCTGGCAGAGTCACCTCGCGGGGTCGAAGCCAAAGTCGAAGTCGGGGTCGCTCTGCAGAGGCGGAGTCCATGTCGAAGTCGAAGTCAGAGCGACTGGTTAGTGGCCTGCTGGCACTACATTAATAGCCCCGAGAATCGTGCTGACTGCTGACGCGTGATGGAAAGGTGGGCCACATCGTGCGACCGCACGATCGCAGTCGTGCATTCATTCCTGAGGGAGCAGACACGTGGTAGGACATGATTAGCGCGTCGTGCGCTATCAGACTGCCACACGACCACAATCGCACGCTTCGTCCCGATGGGGCGAGACGCATGGCAACGCGGGATTGGCGTGTCGTGCGTCGTCAGGCGGTCATGACCGCGGTCATGCGTCCATTCCTGTGGTGTGGTCATGACCGCGGTCATGCGTGGGTGGCTGCGCCACTTCGGCTTCCACCAGTTACATTTCCCAATCGTGGGGGAGGCGAGCGGTTTGGCATGCGCCGGTTGCGCTTACTGGTGGTGTGGGAGGTGAAGGGGCTTTACATACCCCTTTTGGCACCGTGCCGGCGTTCTCCTTCACATACCTCCTGCTCCCTTGCTCTCTTGCGCACTGTGCTCTAACCTCCCTTGCTGTTGCGCTGTACTCGTCGCCGTTTAATTCCCCGAGAACAATGGCCCGTGGTGAAGAATGTGCTCACCGGGCCGGTGGTGACACCTCATCCAGACGATCGTCATCGATCGAGGTGGAATACACGAGCCATCGCTGGTGGACAAGCGATGGGTAGCGGCGGAGAAGGTGGAGGTTCTTTGTTCCTGCATCTTGGGCCTAACTCTCGCGATGGAGGAGACGATCCGAACTCGGTTGCACGAAGGGAAGCTGTCGGACTGCCGCGAGGTGCGCCTGCCTGCCCACGATGAGACGGAGCCGCACCCAAAGAAGTCGGAGGCGATCATCTTTGTCGCTTATTTTGAAGCCGGCCTTCGGATCCCAACGGCCCTGATCGTCGGCAACGTCTTGCACAATTGACTCTGAACACAATATCCTGCTTGGCTATTTACAGCTGGGCGCTGCGAACGGAGGCCTGTTGGCCTAGCTCCTAGCTGTTCGCATTTCTCCATGACGCACGATGCGTGACCTCGCTGAGGAGTTCGTCATGTGCTGTGTTACACTACTTGCCGATGGGTGGCGCGTCCAGGCTGGAGGCCTATTGTGCGATGGCATCCGGCTGTCCGTATCCTCACTGTCGAGACCCTCCAATCCTCGTAAGTTTTGCACAAGTGGTCCTTGTGTTTTTTTACTCTGCTTCGCCTTTTCTTGTAGGATTCCTCCTGGAAGACGTGGAGCGCACAGTGACCGTGTTCTTTGGACCGTATGCAGCCAAGGAGCACGAGCTGCGCGAAGTTGCGACCGAGGCGGCGAAGCTGGGGCGGATAAACAGGGTGTGCACAGCTCTGGGCATTTTTGTGCCGGAGTGGGCCACTCTAGCCCCGAGCTAACCTCGCCGTCGCGACGGCGACGAAAAGGGGAAGGGGTCGCCTTCTCGACGAAGGGCCCGGCCCCCCGCGGCCGTCTCCAGCCCAGTGGCTGCCGCTCCCTTTAACTCTGCTGGAGCCGAGGATGCGATGGCCGCTACCTCCGACTCGGCGAAGTATGCCGATTTGGACCCTGAGGCCGGGGCGGCTGCGGGCGAGGAGTCCCTGGGCGGTACAAGGGGCCAAGGGGGCGGCGTGGATGATCAGGAGGGTGAAGCGTCCTCACCTACGCTAGTTGCTGAGGCTGAGGAATCCTCGCCCCAGTCTTCGAAAGTGAAGCGACCACGGATGCGGTCGCCCTCTCAACCGGAGAAGGGATTCGCTATGGCAGTCGCGGTCGCAGAAGATCCAAGGTCCGATGAGGAGGTGATCCAGCCAAGGAGTCGCCCTCCCGACCGAAGGAGGGGTTCGTCGTGGAGGTCGGCGGGGTCAGGTGGGACGACTTCAACACGGAGACTATCTGACCCGAGGAACCGGCCGCCCCAGGCGGCGCTGGTGTCCTCGCGATTCCTTGCGAGGCCGAGGGTAAGTTCGACCACCCTGTACGATCATGCGGGGCTTCCCTAAAGCTCTCTGACCACTGTCTTTTATTATTAGCGGAGGAACGGTCCCCTGGCCGTGGGCAACCTCGAGGGATGGAGACGTTCCAGGGGTGGCATCGGCAACCGGTGCCCTGGGAATTGTCTCCGCGGAGGCCGCGCGACCGACGTTGATGAACTTCGTCCCTCAGATAGAGATGCTATAGGCCTGGCAAGGGGCCGCGGAAAGTGTGGTCGCCGGCTTGGATCACCAGATGCTACTCGTGTGCGAGCCGGAGCTCCTGGAGGGCTAGCTAGAGGCCTCGGAGATGAGGGTTAGTGCTCGACTTCGATGATCCTACCCTCAATTTAGGAATGTTGTTGACGACTGTGCTATGCAAAAACACAAGAAATTCAGAGATTTGCCAAGGACTTCAAAAAGTACAGAGGCAACCTCAAAAATCAAATTTCTCCTCAATCATTGAATCTTTGATCATGAGCTTTTGCAGTTAAGTTAGCAATAACAAAAGAACTTCTCAGACCAAAAATCAGATCATCTCATGAAGGGAAACTCGAAATGCAACAAAAACCTGGAAGGCAAAAACAAGAACAGAGAAACCCCAAAAATGAAATCCGAGATTAAATGCGATTTGCTCTTGGGAAAATCGATCAAATGACCTTGAGGCACTATCCCAACATAGAGCAACCCATTTTGGCATTCCCCAACAACAAACAACAAGCAATCAAGAAAGTCAAGAATTCATCAGAGAGGATGAACGAAGAACACAGGCCAGCACGAGAGAAAACAACAGATTTCCATTTCAAATCAAACGATTAAGAGGAGTCCCCATACGCATGGACATTAGAACAAGGAAGATTACATGAAATCTCTACTCAATCCCTCTCCTCATCCTCTCCCAAACACAAAAACACACCTACTCTCTACATGTTTTCTTGGAGAGACACAACACAGGGAGAGGGGATGAACGTGGGAGACACTTCCTGCTACCCTCAACCACTAAATAGCAAAGGGAAAACAACCTCCCAAAGCCTCTTTTGACTCAAGAAAACCCTAACTCTCCCAAATCCATGCAGCCCCCAAGGAGACATCCTCTCCTTATATAGGCCTTGGCTACCGGGTCTCCAACCCGTTACGCCTACCAAACCCGAACGGAACCCGCTCCCGCTTGTGCAACCTCGCAAAATCACCAATTCGCCCCTCCTGCACCTTCCGGGAAGCTTCTGCGTTCCTTGTCGTTCAAGCCTCGCAACCACCTCGAGCCTCCGCTGTCTTCGACACCTCTGACCGTTCTGACCTCAACGCCACCTGCGCCTAGTCCGGTCACCTCGTGTCTCACCACGACTCCGCCTTGACGTCCTGCAGCCAACACAGACAAGAACACATCAAATAGCACCGCTCGATACATGAAAGCATAAATAACATCAAAGATTCATACTTACTCATGATGAAGCCCAAACCTGTCAAATTATCATAATAAGCATTCCAACCACTTTGACCAAGTTTGACCAAGTCCGACCAAGGCCGATTGCACCGTGTAACGACATGGTCCGAACCACTCAAACCAAACTCGACTAACCTAAACCGATGTCAATTACTCATCACACACATGGTATCACAACCACATGGTCTCTCATTAAATGCTGTTTTATGAAAACTAACCCTATAAGCCTTTCATTGAAGCATTTATCATTATGTTGCATTTTTCCGTGTGACTTGCGGAGTTCAAGTTTGTACTCACCTTGCTATCTCATCACAGAGGAAGATGTCGACTACGGTGGAGACTTGGACGAGTAGGCCACGTCTTACTGTCGTTTGCCTATGGACAGGCTTGGGCTTCGCTTCTTTTCAGTTTGCTTCCGCAGTTATTTGCTTTATTTATCTTTGCCAATGAGCATTGATGTAAGACTTGGCTATAAGGTTGTATCCTTTATTTAATAAAGTTGGTCATTTGTGCTTGATATGTATCTTTGTCGTACTGTGTGCACTAGCTGATCCTGGACTAGTGCGATTTACACAGAGGATCCAGGAGTCATTGCTCTGGGTTCCGACATGCTCCTCCGGGTTCACGTTGCTTCAGCACCAAGGCTGCCAACACGTTGACGAGTTGGTCGACCCCCAGCTAGAGATGCTAGCCAGAGCCGGGGTGATGTCGGGCATCATGCGCGCCGTCCGCGACACCGTCTGGGCCTTCCATGACTAGATCTGGGGCTACGACGGACGACACATCGGAGAGGCCGCGGCGAAGGTAGCGCTACGACGGACCTTGCACAGCGAGGGGAACTTGGGCCAATGGCTTGATGAAGTTCCCCAGCGCAACAAAGATGGTGCCGCCGCCCTGGGGCATGGCGCGAACCCCCAGGTGTGATGCCGGGGTCTAGAATGTACAGGTGCGTTGCGGTGTATGTGCTTTTCGTAAGCTGGGGCCCTACGGCTCCCCCTTTTATGAATAAAGTGGAAATCGCCCCGCGCTCGGATCACTTTATTGTTTTTGCCCTGGGCAGCTACTTGATAGGGGCCAGTTGCTAGTCCCTAACCTCGTGACTCGACGGCGTCTTCGGCACTGGGGGTGGGCCGAGGACTCACTTAACTTTTGGGCAGCCCGAGCTTCAGCTGGCAAGACTTCGGCACGGGAGTACATTAAGGTGGAGCCAGACGAGTAGTGTCCTTAGGCATTCGAAGGCACCTGTACACATTAGCTCTTCATATATGTAATGCCGAATCCCTGTAACCATTCTTTTATGAATGCAATGATGGCTTTGGTTGGAGTACGTGTCCCCATTGCGCCTCATGATCACGCCTGCCTCCGATCGGCCCGTAGGACTTAGTGCTCCGTAAACGCCCAAGCGCTAAGTAGACAGTCGAGCGCTCCATCCCCTACCCTTCAAAGCGGTGGCAGTGGAGCTGGCGCCTAGTCGAAGTAAACGCTCGAGCGCTCTGTCTCCTACCCTTCGAAGCGGTGGCAACGGAGCTGGCGCCTAGTCGAAGTAGACGCTCGAGCGCTCCATCCCCTAACCTTCGAAGCGGTGGCAGTGGAGCTGACGCCTAGTCGAAGTAGACGCTCGAGCGCTCCGTCCCCTACCCTTCAAAGCGGTGGCAGCGGAGCTAGCGCCTAGTCGAAGTAGACGCTCGAGCGCTCCATCTCCTACCCTTCGAGGCGGTGGCAGCGGCGCTAGCACTACGTCCTACTTATACTACGTAGAGCGCACACGGAGGCTTGCCTCCGCTTGTCCTGTTTATACTCCGTAGAGCGCGCACGAAGGCGTGCCTCCGTGCGTGCTATTTATACTCCGTAGAGTGCGCACGGAGGCGTGCCTCCGTGCGTATTATTTATACTCCGTAGAGTGCGCGCGGAGGCATGCCTCCGTGCGTCTTATTTATACTCCGTAGAGTGCGCGTGGAGGCGTGCCTCCATGCTTCTTATTTATACTCTATAGAGTGCGCGCAGAGGCGTGCCTCCATGCGTGTTATTTATACTCCGTAGAGTGCACGCGGAGGCGTGCCTCCATGGGTATTATTTATACTCCGTAGAGTGGGCACGGAGGTGTGCCTTCATGCGTGTTATTTATACTTCGTAGAGTACGCGCGCAGGCAGGCCTTCGTGCGTCTTATTTATACTCCATAGAGTGTGCGCGGAGGAGTGCATCCGTGCGTCTTATTTATACTCCGTAGAGTGCACGTGGAGGCATGGCTCTGTGCATCTTATTTATACTCTGTACAGTGCGCGCAGAGGTGTGCCTCTGTGTGTCTTATTTATACTTACGTAGAGTGCGCGCGGAGGCGTCCCTCCGCATGTCTTATTTTATACTCATGAAGAGTGCGCGCGGAGGCCACGTGTCTTATTTTATACTCATAAAGAGTGTGCGCGGAGACCGCGTGTCGTATTTTATACTCACGAAGAGTGCGCGCGGAGACCGCGTGTCTTATTTTATACTCACGAAGAGTGCGCGCGGAGACCGTGTGTCTTATTTTATACTCAGGAAGAGTGTCGCGGAGACCGCGTGTCTTATTTTATACTCACGAAGAGTGCTCGCGGGGACCATGCGCGCGTCTTATTTAGACTCTGTAGAGTGCGCGCGGAGGTGTGCCTCCGCACGTGTTATTTATACTCCGTAGAGTGTGCGCGGAGGCGTGCCTTCATGCGTCTTATTTAGGCTCCGTAGAGTGCACGTGGAGGCTTGCTTCTGCGCGTCTTAACACAAAATGAGAAGTTTGGCAAATGAATGGACTTTATTAATGTCCTGTTTGCGTGGGCGAGTGATTACAAAAGAAAGGATACTAACTGCTGACCACTCAAGGACAAAGACGGCGTTGGCCGCTATAGCTGTGGCAGTGAGGTAGAGGCAGCGAGGAGCCTCTGGTGCTGGGGTGAGCCTCTGGTGCTAGAGCGACCAACGTGGGAAGGCCTGCGCAGTGCTTCTTGAGGTCGTTGGAAGCTCTTGCGCGGACTTGTCCGCCTTAGGATTCTTGGTGGGCCTTGTGGTGCGGGCCCTGAGTACCAAGCTCTATGCGCCGGATAAGGTCCTGGTCACCGAGGGTGGTGATGATACCTTGCAAGCCTGGGAGCTTTATGCATAAGAAGCCATGGTGCGAGACTGCCTCGAAGGAGTTGAGGGCTGGGTGCCCCAGTATGGCATTGTATGGGTACGGGATGTCGACGATGTCAAAGGTGACGTCCTCGCTCCTTATGTTGTCGCCCTGGCCAAAGGAGACTTGGAGGTATATCTAGTCGAGCGCCTTCAGCGGCTGACTCCCGAAGCCCTGCAGTGGGATTCCCGAGGGACCCAAGCGACTTCGGGGGATCCCCATCTGGTCGAAGGCCACCGCGAATAGGATGTTCACAGAGCTGCCTCCATCGACCAAGACGCGTTTGACATCGCATCCTGCAATGGTGACCTGGATGACCAGGGGATCCTGGTGAGAGAACACACCCTCAACGTCAATGGGCGTAAAGGTAATTTGGGTGTAAAGTACGCTGTCATATGGTGTAGCCTCTGTGTGTAGGCCTTCTGTTGCCGCGGCGAGGAGAACTCCAATGAAGAGCCCCGGAGATGACATTTATAATCCGATGCTAGCCTCCCTCTGGGGCCTGGATTCGCAAGGGGCCTTCCTGGGGTTGCTGCACGTGAGCCTGAATTGCAAGGGGTCCTCCTAGGGCTGCTGCCTGTGGGCTTGAATCCGCATGGGGCCCTTTTGGGGCTGCTGCACGTGGGCCATGACAGGCGGCACCGCTTCCAGGGCTCTATCCCGAGCGACGCTTTGACAGAGCGCTGCAATGGCGGTGCATGCCCACGTGTTGTGGCCACCCCGGCCATGCACCTCACACCACAGGCTGTAGAGCTGGTCTTCTTGTTCCGCACGGGGCCTATCGTCACGACCCCGGTCGCGCCGGTGTGGGCACTGTCTATAGAACTACCCTCGATGTCAAAGACGTAGTAGGCCCTCTGGGATTTACATTGGCTGCAGTTGGACTTGTCACCCGACGAGTCCTTTGGCTTGGCGTCCTTGCGCTCGAGGGCATCCTTCGAAGACTCTTGCTTGTGCTTGCCCTTCGAGGAGCCCTCCGATGTGTCTTCGTTCCTCGACGGGGCCTCCGCTTGATTGGTGTCAGAGTCATCGCCTTTGCGCCGTCGCACGTCCTCCTCTACCGCCGCATACTCTTCCATCTTATTGAAGAGCTTCGCAACCATCTTGATTGGCTTACGTGCATTCTACTCAGCCAGCGGCCCCAGGCAGAGGCCTTGTATCGCCGTGTTGATAATGGTTGTCTCATTGACGTCCTTGACCTGGTAGCGGACCTTCGCGAAGCGCTTGAAGTACTCTCGGAGCTTCTCAAAGGGTTCCCCTGGAAGTTATAAAGGTGGTCGCGAATCTTCCTATGCGTAGATGGAGTTTGGCTCTATGGTGAAAAACGAAGAGGGCACCACTCCTTGCAGTGTGAGGGGGAGCCCCTTTGCCATAGTGGTGTCGTCCTCGCCTACAGCTTCAATGGCAGTCTCGTACACGTGCACGAACTCCCGAGGGTCTGTGTCGCCCTTGTACAGCTCGATGACGCTGGGGAACTTGAAGTCCTCTGGCCATACCGATTGCTGCAGGCCCGCGGAGAGGGGGGACTCCGAATCCACACGCCGTAGCGGGACGTGACTGGAAGTTGGGGCGTCGTGGCTATTCACTCGCTCTAGCGTGGGCTCTGGCGCGGCCACCGGCAAGACTTGTTGGCTCCGAGCCTCTTGTATTTCTTGGACAGCTCCGCGGAGGTCCGCCAGCTCCCGTTGCTATTAATAGAGTGTTTTCCACCGTTAATGTGGTCACAGCAGTTAGAGCGACGGGTTGTGCCGTTGGGCCAGCAGCAACCACGACTTGCGCTCCAGAACTGCTCGGCGCGTCGGTGCAGTAAGCTCCGGAGTCGGTGACGGGACCGGCGTCACCGCCGAGGCCCTCGCCACTCCCGTGCCGGGTGTAGCGGCAGTGGCCGCGGTAGCCCGGGATCGGCTCAATGCTACTGATAGTCCGGTCAGTACCTGCACCGACCGCAGTGCCAGCTATTGGGGCGACTGTAGCGCCACGGACATCGAGGTCGGTAGCTACAGCACCGGCGCTGCCGCCCGCACCCGTAGGCTCGACGCTATCACCCGCACCCGTGGCCGACGCGTCACCGAGCGCTTCTTTCATACTCCTCTTCTTCTTCGCTGCTGCCGATGATGAGGCCTTCTTTGGTGCCATCCTTCTTCAGATCTTGGAGCTTGCTCTTGTCTTCCCTACGGATGGTGTCAACTGTTGTGGTTACAGACCAAACAGAGAGATGATAGTATGGTAGTGGAGATGTTAGGTGAGCAATGCTTGGGGGCCTTTCCCATGGCCTAGATGGCTTATATATATTCACATGGGGGCATTTTACAGTTATGTGCTTACACCCAAGTATACCTCTCAAGGGCATTTATGTCATTATACATGTCCCATTTCAGGCTTTACAACCTTCTAACAGGCCGGCTGGGCTTAGGTGGGGGCCACCTGTACAATAGTCACCATATTTGAGCCCAAAGATCTTGGTCACGCTTTGTCTGATGAGTCTTGGGTTAATGTCATGCACGAGGAGTTAGAGAATTTTGAGAGGAACAAGATCTAATCACTTGTTGAGACCCCTAGTGGTCATAATGTCAAAGAAACTAAATGGGTCTTTAAGAACAAGTAGAGTAAGGATGGGGTAGTCATTCGAAACAAGACTAGACTGGTAGCACAAGGTTTCTCCCAGTTGAGGGCTTAGATTTTGAGGAGACCTTCACCACTATAGCTAGGCTAGAGGCCATCAGGATTTTTCTTACATTCACAGTGTCTAAGGGCTTCAGATTGTACCAGATGGATGTCAAGAGTGTCTTTCTCAATGGGTATACTGAGAAAGAGGTCTATGTTAGACAACCTTCAGGTTTCGATAACCCCAATATCTAAAGCATGTCTTCAAACTTTACAAAGCCTTGTATGGACTTAAGCAAGCCCCTAGAGTTTGGTATGAGAGGCTTAAGTCCTATCTTTTGAGTCATATGTTTGAGATGGGTAAGATAAAAAAGACCTTGTTCATTCATAGGCATGATAATGACTTTCTGCTTGTCCAGATATATGTGGATGACATTATTTTTGGTGGCTCCTCTCGTGCTCTTGTTTCTAGTTTTCTGATGTCATGAGCACAGAGTTTGAGATGAGCATGATGGGTGAGTCGAGCTTCTTCCTTGGCTTCTAAATCAAGCAGACCCAGGAGGGTACCTTCTTACATCAAGGCAAGTATGCTCGAGAACTTCTGAGATGCTTTGACATGAGTGATGTCAAGCCGATATTGACTCTGGTGGTGATCTCCACCACAGTTGATGCTGATAAGGATGGCGAGCCTGTAGATCAAAAGGAGTTCTGTAGCATGATTGGCTCCATCCTGTACCTCACTGCTTAGAGACCGAACATACACTTCATCATGTGTTTGTGTGCTCGATTTCAGGCTTCTCCTCGTGTATCTCACTGTCAGGCGGTGAAGCACATTTTTAGATACCTTCGAGCTACTCTAGACTATGGTGTCTGGTACTCTTCTTTTTTGTGTCTTTCCCTTAGAACATACTCCGACGCAAACTTTGCTGACTATAGGATAGATAGGAAAAGCACCTCTGGCATTTGCCAATTCATTAGCACTTCTCTTATTTCATGGTCCTCTAGGAAGTAGTCCAGTGTTGCATAATCCACTGCAGAGGCCGAGTATGTTGCAGCCGCTAGTTGATGTAATTAGGTGCTTTGGATGATTTTGACCTTGCGGGACTTTAAGTCAGCCATAGATAGTGCTCCACTTTTCTGTGATAAAACTTATGCTATTAACACTGCCAAGAACGCAGTGTAACACTCGAAGACCAAGCCATAAATATTTGATATCATTTTCTTAGAGACCATGTGGAGAAGGGTGACATAGTCCTTCGGTTTGTGGAGAGTGATCACCAATTAGCTTACATTTTCACCAAGCCTTTAGATAGTTCGAGGTTCATTGCTTTGCAGAGAGAGCTTAGGGTGGTTTGTCCTTATGGCATCATCTGAGGGGGAGCATCATGTACTTTCTATATCATATGTTCATTTGCTTCTTTCTGCACTTTGCTTCTGGGCGCTTTTGGGTTAGTCTTCCTAGCATAGACTAGAGTTGGTATCATACTATGCTATTTAGATTTCTTTCTCTTATTTGTGACCTTAGGATGCTACTTATTAGTTGCTGCTCTTCTCACTAGGTTGAGTTCACTCACTTCTTTTAAGTCTAGCAGGGTTTGGACCCCCTGGGTAGACAGGGAATATGTTTACTTACATGTGTTTAGATGACCAACTAATAGTCCTAGAATTATGTGGGGTAGATGAAAGCGAGTCTGAGCCATAGTGATCCCTTTATCTTGTCTATGCTTGAAGGACTACCATTTCTTAGTTTCCCAAGCTTTTTCTCTCTTGCTTA
The DNA here is from genome assembly GCA_017311315.1 of Dendrocalamus latiflorus. Lineage (NCBI taxonomy): Eukaryota > Viridiplantae > Streptophyta > Magnoliopsida > Poales > Poaceae > Dendrocalamus > Dendrocalamus latiflorus. Next base: position 28,861,848 of record CM029638.1, read on the forward strand.
TTGCTTTGGTTCGGGGGGAGTTCATTTGAGATTTTCTTGAGCTTAACATTGGCATACCTCAACGTAAACTAAAATATTTCTAAAATTGACTAACTTACTGAGGGGGAGCTGGGATCTTTATTGCATCATGTTGCATTTTAAATTCAGCAATGTGCGTTGTAATATAAACACATAGAGCTTTGACTATTATCCTTATGTGACATATTTTCTTGCTTTCCATCTTGCCTTATCTTGTGCTAGCTTACAAGATTTATCATGTCTTTTAATGTATAGCTTAGCTTTTGCCATGTTAGCTTTATTAAATGTGAATTAAATCATGTCTTATTGGATCTTGTGACTAGTTCTATTCTAGTGATTCTCTTACGATTCATGACATGTCAAATAAATTAAATTGAGTCTTGAACCTAAATTGATATGTAGATTGAACTATGCTAGTTCTTTATTGAAGCATAAATTAGCATTAGCTTTTGTTCTTGAACTAAGTGAAGAAAATGCAAAATAATCTCTTTTATGTGAAAAAACTGATCTCACCAATTCTTTCTCATGAGACGGCTTGCCATTGCAATAGGTCTGAACTCAGGGGGAGTTTTAGATGACTAAGACCACTTCTTTAAGTTTCTTACTTAGCATGGTCGCATAAGTCTTGAGATCTTAGTGCATAGCTAAGAAAACAAAAAAATATAAATAATGGTTGAAGCTCAGCTAAAACCAAAAATGAATTTCAGAAAATGCCAAATGTGCTAAATTTGCTCAATTACTAGTGATATCAGGTACTTGAACAAAATGATTCAATATTGAATTTGTAGCACTCTAACTTGACTCAATTTTAGCTTCTTGGTTCTATTTAGAATATTGATATGGCTTGGCTCATTTTTAGATACCTTTAGTTAAACTATGATCTTGAGCGACTTGACATGTTAAAAATCTATTTAATTTCATATTATTTCTCATTTGGCTTTCGCTTTGCTATATATGATTTCGTATAATCTAGATAGCTCCTAAATGTTAAAAATGAATAAAATACAGTCACTTCATTCCATCATGTACTTTCTTCTATGCATCTTGATAACTCAATTATCAAATGGAGAGAAAGATTGGTAAAAAAATACATATCTAGAGCATGATTTGGAGTTTTTGCGCAAAATTTTGCTAAGTTGGAGCCTTTGATCTCTTCTCACCATGACTAAGGTCAAATTAAATAATTGTTCTTTTATATGGATGTAGAGTGAGATTTTTCCGACTCATTTGGAGGATTTGAAGCTTTTTATGGACAATTTGTCATTTTCAGTAGCTTCACTCTATTGCTGCCTCATATGGTCATTTTCAGTCATTGCATTCCTCTTATGACCATTTTGAGTCTCTCTTTACAAAATTCTTCTTTGTTAAAAACTACCTTCTATTTGCATTTTTGAAGAATTACCAATGGGTACATTAAGGAAGAGATTGAAGGACCATGTGAGAAGGTCTACGGTATTGCTATGATGAACCATTGCAAGTTTCGTGGAATGGTCAAGTAATTTTGCAAAGATCACACTTTGTCTGGATTTGGATAGAAATTAAAGATTTTGGGATTTGAATCATAGATTGAGTTGGGATGACCTGGACCATTGCATTAAGGTTTTATGATGCATGTTTTGACTAACGTGAGTTAAGTTGTGAAGAACTTGTGCCAGGAAACGATTTCTTTGTCTTGGATGTGAAGTGTCGCTTGGAGTTAGCCATGATCAATGGCAAGGATCAGGGTTAGGCTCATGAAGGAGTTGAGGGCCAAAATGATCATGGATGTCGAGTGAGACGGTGAGCTCAAGCATGGTATGAGAAAGGTGGGAGATGTTGAAGGTGAGATCAAATGGCGAGATTGCATCATGTGGCTTGGACTGTCCAAGTAAGCCATGGTTTGGTGGAACCAGGATGGGAGAGACTTGGCAACGTGTGGTAAACTAGTGGTGCACCTACACGTGGCAAGCATGGCAATTGCTTGCAAAGGATAGTGATGATCAGGTCAACAAAGAGTATTTTGGTAGTTTGGTCAAAATATCAAAAATTACCTTGGATCAAAACTACGACACATGTGTGACGCTTGGGAGAGCAGTTTAGGTCAAGGTGAATCAAGACTAAGGATTTAGCGGATTCAGGCTTATGCACTTTAAAAAGCGTGCATAGTGAACGTATGTGAGTAAAACCCATGTATGTGGGGTTAACGGGTTCCCCCATTGTGTTAAGTGGATAGTATCCACTAAGGGGTCGGATGTGGCTGGCTAGCCCATCTATAAAAGGGGGTTGGGATGTAGATATGTGGTTATCTATTCAATCCATCTCTCTTGTGCTTTCATGTTTAGGGTTAGGGTTAAGAGTAGTGTGCTTGGTGTACTCTCTGTCCTTCAAGGTAGAGTGGCTATAGAACTTTTCGTCTCAAGTCACAATGGAGATTCCTAGAGTCCCACATTCATGACTTCATCTCTAGCGCCTCCCAATTCGGGATGTCTCAGTAGGAGCACATCGACGCTTACCACCAGACAATGTCTGGTGTACCTTAGCCTATTGCACCACCGCTAGTCACTCAACAAACTGAACGGTCTCCATACCTCCTCCGAACTGACACACAAGCTCTGGACTAGCTAACGTACCCTACGGGACATGCTCACGCTCAACGAAAGACAAGGCCACGCGCATGGAGGCAGACACGACAAGGAGATAGCAATGGCTCAGATGAGTGAGCTATATCGTATCTCGTGGGATGCGTTTTTTGTACTATTATATATACTCCTTGCATAATTGAATAAAAAATTGCACAATTAAGTCTACTGCTATAATTTTTCATCTCCTTCATATATTCGTATATTCCTACAAATAGTTTACGTAAATAAATTTTTAAGTAAAATTCATAACGGAAAAATTACGAGCGAATTACACAACGAACTACGCTCCATCGGGAAGCTCCACAAAAAATTTTGTAAGTTTTTGTTCTCATTTGCTATATGTATAGAATTCTACAAGCAGTGCGTGTTAAATTTTCTATTCATGCAACTAAACTAATTAATTGTAGTGCTAATCACCTGGAGCCCAGTGGCTGGGTGGCTAGCCTTGGCCACACGGTGGCTGGAAGGCAGGTTGCCTGCCGCTCAGCCACGTGGCTCCAGGTAACATGTGTTGACTCCACAACTTCGTCGCCTGATGACCGAGTGGCAGAATGGTCATTTTTGCTAATATGTCGGGGTGGGGCAGGTTGGGTGCATCCCCAACGAGCTGGCGCGGTGGTGCGTCGATGGCTTGACGTGAGACTAGCAGATCAACGGTGCGATCAGGCTTTTCAACCAAAATCTGGTGCCCTGGTTGATCAGCTCAACACACTGCCGGGAGCGCACTTCACCTACAACAACTACGACATCTTCAACGACATCATGAAGACCCTGGAAGCCTATGGTATTGTTCACAGTGGCGGAGCTGGGCCTCGGGCCGCCGGGGCAATGGCCCGAGGCCCAGTCGAAAATTCTTCATTGTGCTATACTGTAGCTAAGAGGCTAAAATATGATTTTTTTTTTATGGCTATCCATAGACTGTGCCCGAGGCCCAGCTCCTTCCTGGCTATGCCCCTGATTGTTCATATCTCATTTGCCTCAAACATTACCTTATTATTATTGACCAAACTAATAATGGAGAAGTATTACTCCTCCGTTCTTTCTTACTCGACGTTTTTTATTTTTATTTTTTTTCACGGTTTTTAAGATACGACTTTAATTATTATGTTTTATAATTTTGCACTAAAATATACTAATAAAATTGTAATATTATAAAAGTATTTTTAGCAACAAATTTAGTAATATAATTTTCGTATAGCCAATCTAGATATTTTTAAATCTATTGGTGGAGTTTGACTACACGAAATCTAGGAAGTCAAGTAAAAAAGAACAGCGTGAGTACAAATTATGTAACAAATGCAAAATTCCAAATAAATATAGTTCATGTCAGTTTTGAACCTGCACGTTTGGTTTAAGAAATAAAGCAAAGGTGTGCCTTTTCGTGTACTTAACTCTCCATTTCGAGGTAAGCCGGGTTTCAGCTCAACTTGTGATAACGGAGGTTGAAAAGAATTGCATGCGTGTAACGCTTTCAATTACGTGAACAAGGGTGTCAAAATTATTGCAGGTTTGAAGGTAATCAACAGAGGATGCTGCGGAGCAGGGAGGAACAAGGGGCAGGTGACGTGCCTCCCTTTCCAGACACCGTGTCCCAACAGGCACGAGTACCTCTTCTGGGACGCCTTCCATCCGACGGAGGCGGTGAACACCCTCGTCGGCCAGAGAATGTACAGCACCGCGCAGCCGTCCGATGCCCCCAGTGGGCATCCCACCCTTGCATGTCTCTGGTTAGACTGAGCGCAACACGGCCACAATTAATATTAAATAACTTTCTTTCTTCGAAAATGCTAAATATTACTCGAGTTTGTTTTGTTTATGAGTGCTCAATTTTTTTATCCGTTGGATGTTGTTTTGTGATATATGTTGTTTATGAGTACTCAATTCTATGCTAGCCACCCGAAGTAACCACGAAACGATGGCCAATCGCCCCCCCCCCCCCCCCCCCCAATGCCGAGCTAGGTGGATCAGCGCGTCCACGGAGGGAGGGCGGGTGGCACAGGAGGGAGGTGTGTGGGAGGGAGCTGTGCCAGGTATGCTAGCGTGGAACAGGGGGGCGCCAGATTGGTAGCGCGGTGCAGCGCCACACCATGGGGCCAACTATGGCACTTCGCACGAAGGGCGGCCTTTCTCGGCATTGCGCTGCCACAGAGGGCCACTTTGGCCAAAAATTCAGTAACTACGATGGGGAGGAATAGAAAAGGGATCGGAACATCCAATCGGCGCGTCCATGAGACATCTCTTTCTTTTCAATCATGCTTCTCCAATTTTCATTACTTAAAACATACAAAAACACAATATGGACTGAAAGTTCATAAGGTAACAAAAAGTTTAATTCAGTGATCACACCAAACGATCAACCAAATCATACTTTTCGACACCGACGTAAGCATCCATAGGGGCGAAGCTAGAACGAAAATGACCGAGACTCACCATTTCACCATATATATAACGACATATGTAGTTTTCAAATCATATTTTGCTAAATAGTAATATGTTCGGTAATTTTTAGCATCAATACTTTAATATAATCGATGACAGTGTATGATGATAAAAATATTGATTGAAATACTTACCAAAATAAAAAACCTAATAATAATATTGATTAGTTGCAGCAAACTAAAGAAACTAAGGATGAAACCACAGACAAAAGTTGGTCGACATTGGTAAAATACATTATTCGATCTTAATGGCCTGTTAAAAGAGAACAAAATTACTTAAAAATTTGAAGTAAAAATAGTAGAATGATCAAATGTAAGTTAATGTGTTATCTTTTAATATTTACATTCTAAGTTCATAAAGCAACGAACCATAACATCATTAGTAATTTTCGTTAATTCTTAATTCTCTACATTGCAAATAAATATATCATTCATGAAATTATCACCAATTACTTGGAATTTGGGCTGCTACTGCTCCCTTCATTGGGTTTTCAGAAAAAAAATCGGGTGCACTAAGTTTAGCCTAAGGGTTCACACATGGACTAAAAGTGCTAATCCCTGCTAAAATTTTTTTGGACCCAGTGTCCTATGACACTGGGTCCCACCACTCAGTTCCGTCGATGAGTGTCTGTAACATCCCAAAATTTTTCTGAATTTTTAAAAGTTATTTAAAGATTAAAAAGTATTTTAAAGGAAAACAAAAATTAAAATTTTACGGTGCGACCCACCCTGCCGGATTTTCTTTCCTTTTCCGCCGCCCGTGCGACCCGCGCCTTTCCTTCTTCTTCCTCCCCCGATTCCCTTCCTTCTACAGTCGCCCTTTCCTTTCCTTCAATCGCCGCCGCCCGCAATCTCCGGCGAGCAATCCTCGCCGATTGCCCCCTCCCCGGCCCCTATATAAACCCCCCACGGCCTCCCCCCCACTCCGCACCACCTCCCACTCCACTCCCCTCTCCCTCCCGGCCTCCCCACCGCCTCTGCGCCTTGCGCATCCGCCCCGCCGCCGTCGCCAACTTCGGCGAGGAATTGTCGGAGCCTCGGGCCTCGCCTAGCCTCGCCGTCTCCACCACCGCCTTCGCCGCACCCTCGCGCACCTCGGAGACCCTACGGCCGAGCCCCTCCGCCGCCGGAACCACCTCGCCGCCGGAGCCCCCGAGCCGCCGCCACCTTCCCTCGTCGCCGACCACCTTCCGGCCACCCTCGGTAACCTCCGCCCCCACCACTGCACTCCCCGTCGCCCCCTCCTCCCATTTCCGCCCTCGCCGCTGGCCGCCGCCCGCCGGAGCGCCGGCGAGCACGCCATGCCCGTGCGCCACCACAGGCCAGCGGCCACGTCCGCTTGCCCAGCCCACGTGGCAGCCCGGGTGGCAGCTCGGTGGACGCCACCTCAGCGCTCCTTGCCCGGTCAGCACCACCCCGCCACCTCAGCCTCCCCATGAGCCCGTGGACCCGGTCCACAGACCCGGGGCCCACCTATCAGCCTTTGCCCGAAGGTGCTGATGTCATGCTGACGCAGAAATCTGGTTTTTCAGTTGAAAAATAATTCGGCTGAAATTAAATTCCCTGCTGACGCAATAATTCAGATTTTCCATTTTCTCTCTTTTTAAACTTCCCGAAGCCCGTTCTTCTTCATCCTAACTCCGATTTGGCCCATTCAAATTTCTAAATTCATCAAAAATTCCCCTCTATCCATTTCTGGCTCAATCAAATTTTTGAAGTCAATTTGAATTTATTTGAAGTTTGTTTGGATTTTATTTGAGTTATTTTCACATGTAGACTGCGACGATTCCGGAGAATTCTTCGACGACGATTCACACCCACTTGAGGAGCAAGGCAAGTCACACTCCTTGATCATGTTGATCCCAGATTGCAAATAAAATTATGTTGATTCAAATTATATTGCATGCATAATTTTATTCAATGTATTTCAATTCAGTTTTAACTTTAGTTAATACCTGTTTGTTATTACCTCCTTTGACATTGCAAATCCTTATACCTTGTCACCCTAGAATCAAACTCTAGTTGGTACACTAGTTTGGCTAGAGAGTTTTAATCAAATGCTTAGACCTACTTAAACATAATTTTGATTTTGGGATACCTTTTCACATAAAATGATAAACTTTTGAGACGTATTCTTAACTTCGTAGAGTCAAGAAGGATGATAAAATATTTTGAAAACAAAATATAAAATCTGGTTTAGACTTGGGCTAATGGTTAGGTGGTGGGTGCAGGCATGCACTGTTGTTCGGAGACATAGTGTTGATTGTCGTGCACAGGGGGTATGTGGTTGGGCCTAAGTCAATTAAGGACCGGTCTGTGAGTTACTGTTGCAAAGCCCTAACGTACTACCATAAGGCTGGTATGGGACAGCCCTGGCTGAATAATTTGCGGGTCCCAACCTGGGTCATGTCGTAGGATGAAAGTGAGCGTGGCGTAGGCCATGTGAAGTCTCACTCGGCTCAAGAGGGGGTCCCGGTCTGGTGGAGTCCTTACTGGGGTGAAACCTTAGAGTTGGCTTGGCCAGGTTGAAGGCTTTGCATTGTAAAGGCCTTGTCGTGATCTCCCCGCCGCACACCTAAGGAAGTATGTAACTCGCGTGGCAAAACGGGATGATCATGTCTTGTGGGTAAAGCTGTACAACCTCTGCAGAGTGTATAATCTATCCTGGATAGCCGTGCCCACGGTCATGGGCATGCTGAGTAAGGTTTTTCATGGATTAGACTTTGGTTTTAAAATGATTTATAAAACCTTGTGGTCAGAGCCACGTGAAATCTTTTGGAAAAGATGGACCGGGTGGGATGCCCGAGAATAGGTTAGTGTTTGGTCGGAGCCTGCACTAACGGTATTAATTTTAATTACAGTTATTGTTTTTACTTACTGTATTAAATTTCAGCAGTTTCAATCTATCTATTGTATTCTTTTAAATGCTGTTTTCTGCACAACTAACCCTATATGCCTTCCCTTGTGGCCTTAAGCATTATATTGCATATTTCCCGTGTGGCTTGCGGAGTACAAGTTTGTACTCACTCTTGCTATCTCATCACAGAGGAGGACCACGACAACTACGGTGAGGATCAGGATGAGTAGGACACGTCTTGCAGTCGTTTGCCTGTGGGCAGACTTGGGCTTCGCTTTTCCAGCTTGCTTCCGCAGTTTCTTTTGCTATTAATAAATTTTGCCAATGAGCGATGATGTAAACGCTGGCCATAAGGCCGTACTCTTTTAGATGGAATAATATTGTCATTTTGCTTGGTATTTATCTTTGTTATCCGCTGTGTGCATTAGCTGATCCTGGGCTAGTGCGATTTACACAGAGGATCCTGGAGTTGCCGCTCCGGGTTCCGACAGTGTCCATCTCTTCTACTCCTCCAGTCCACTCCATTGTCCTTGCTCTTTACCTCTGGGTTATGGCAGCACGATGCTCGAGCACACGGATCTCCTCGACAGCACTCCCATGCTCTGCCACGGCCGATTGGCTCCAATGATTTATTGGCAAGTGTAATACTTGTGAGAAGGGAGCTAGGCTGGCTTCGGCCTAGCCCAGCCAACACCACCTCCTCACATAAGGAGGCAAGCCAGGGGAGGGGACACCCTTATCCTCTCCTCCCCCGTGCCAACTCTATCGAGCCTCCTTCCTTGTTGCGCACGCCACCGCCCCACTCACGCGCGCTACCGTCGAGCGCCGCCTCCTTTGCAGCTACTGACGTCACTCCACTGTTGGCCACCATCGCTAGACACCAACGTTGCTGCCCCACTGGTCGCACCTCACCTGCCCCGCACCCTAGTTGTCGGCACTGTCGCCTCTGCCCTCCATCCAACCCGCTCACCAATGCACCTTGCTCCTCCTAGGCACACGCCATCGCTACACTGGCTAGCATAGGGAAGAGAGGAAGAGGGGACAGCGATGACGTCATCAACCCTCCAGATATGACTGCAACTCCATGTACCAAACAAAAGTTCAAGCTGGACACATTTTGGAATCCAATTCGGCCTCTGGAGACAGCACCAACTTCAAATGAGCATAACTTTGACATACAGTCATACTCTTTCCAACGGATCTAGCCTCACCTTCAAATTCCTTTTGAACACAACACAATAACCAAAATAGTCCACTGCTATATCTGATTCCAAAACGGAGGGGTATTGCGCCATCCTTTGCTGGTAAATTTGAACATTATGCCTATGTTAACTGGGAGATAGCTCTAGACAATGAATTTGAATGTTATGAATGGACTCATAGTAGGAGTTCATCAACCTATCAATATTGAATACATCTATGCGGACACTGCTATTCTGGTTAGTGCTCTTTACATCTTGAGCCTGCATATAGAATTTGTACTCATTTTTATCTTATCCTTGCTATGTCACAACTATAAATGTTGGTCCTTTTGCCAACCATGTCAGCATATCACTGGACGAGCTCCTAGCGAGTCGCTCCTTCAACCATTGGTTGAACTGACTGTTGTGTTGTCTCATGTAAGGATGCAAACGGATCGAATATGGACGGATAATGTTTCTACCATATATGTTTTTATATTTTTTTTCTCAAATGCGGATACGAATACGAATACCTCGGATACAAATACAAATACGAATAATATCAAATACAGATACGGAGCGATATGAATCGAAATGAATACGGTCACGAATATTTATCGGAACATGAGAAACCCCTTAAACTATACATCTAAAATTAATGAAAACACATAAATAGTTTATCTTGTTAAAACATTCATGAAATCTAAACAAGTATAAGTATTTTTATCCACAATAGTCATACCATCATACAGATTTTAAATCTTCAAATGGCAGTTAATTTTTTCTAAAGTCCTAAATAATTCTTAATGGATTTCTACCATTTACATGTGACTAATAAATTAATTATGTATTTAAATTTACATCAAATGACTTAAACAGGAGTTCATTGATTTAATCGGTACAAATTTTAATCTACCGACAATACTAAATTTATTTTTTAATAAACATAAATATTTGCTAGTGGTGTTTGTAATTTAATATGACTAGGGAACCTAATGCCTAATGGTAATGGAGGCTTATGGCTTTGTTGGCCTTGAGTCTCCCCTCATGGCGAGATCTAGGCACAAAACTCAATGACCTCTTCAGTTACATAACCTTTGATGATGTTGCCCTCCAGCCAAGATCAATTCTGTACATTGCAGTTGAGAATTCCCATGAACCTCTCAAATGGGTACATGCTATACGCAGAAACATGGGCCCACACATTTTATCTCCCACGCAATGTGAACAATGAGATGGACTATGATATCGAAAAATGATGGAGGGAAATACATCTTAAGATGACATAGAATCGTTACCAACTCGTCCTACAGAGCTTCTAGTCCTTCAGGATCGATGACCTTCTCAGCAATTGTGTTGAAGAAATAATATAGACTCATGATTGTCTCTCGCACCTTGATCAACAAAATACTTCTAATTGCAATGGGGAGCATCTGTGTCATTAGCACATGATGATTATGAGACTTCATACCAATTAACTTCAAATCTTTCATCAAAACAAGTTTCTTCATGTTGACGGAGTAACTAGACGAAACTTTCACACCATGCAAGCACTGGCACAGTTCAGTTCTCTCGGCCTTAGACATAGTGTAACAAGCGGGGGGAAGGTAAGTTCGTCCTTTATCGGTCTTTGTTGGTGCTAACTCAGACCTAATGTCCATATCAACCAAGTCAAGCTATGCGTTGACACCATCCTTTATTTTGTCACGAATGTTCAATAAGAGACTAATCAAGCTATCGCATACATTCCTTTCTATGTGCATGACGTCAATATAGTGGCGAACTTGTAGGTGCTCCCGATAAGGTATGTCCCAAAATATTGATCTCTTCTTCCAGACATTCTTCTCACAGGTCATCGATTTACATCCCTTTCTGAGTACAACATTTAAATCCTTAATCATATCACAGATCTCTTTTCCGCTTAAATGCCTTGGAGCTAAATTGTCCTCGTTTCTTCATCCTGCAGTATGGGTAAGCCCTTCGAAGGAACCTATGGTGACACATGTACACGGTTTGGCTCAAGTGCTTCAGCCTCACACTCTCAGTATCATCTAAGCAATGAGTACATGCTTTGACCCCTTTTGTACTCTGGCCTGACTAATTAGCAAGGGCATGATAATCATTTACGATGTAGACAACATGGAGCGTAAAGTGAGGTTCTCTCGTTTGTATACATCCCATACCTGTACCCGTTCGATCCATAATATTTTTAGATCTTCCACCAACGGTGCTAGGTACACATCAATATTATTCCCTGGTTGTTTCAGCCCTTGGATAAGTATCGACAGCAAAATATACCTCCGCTTCATACACAACCTAGGAGGAAAGTTTTAGATGTAGACACTACTACAAAAGAGGCTAAACTAGACGCTTATATTACAGTCGGTTCCTAGGAACTGTCTGTGCTACAAGTATCACAGACGGTTCATACGAATAACCATCTGTGATATTTTCACAGATGGTTTTTAATATGAACCATCTGTGATAACTTTATTATCACAGATGGTTTTTAATAAAAACCGTTTGTGAAGTATCACAAACGGATCTAGACATCACAGATGGTTCTTATCTAGAACCTTCTGTGATACTTCACAGACGGTTTTTAATAAAAACTATTTTCATTATCACAGATGATTCATATTAAAAATCATATGTGATATGTTTCCTACCTTGCAATTCCTCAAAATTTTATAATTTCCCGCCTGAGTCTAAGTAGGATTCAGTTTTGAGACACTTCAATAAAACGGGCATAACTTTTGCGTACAGTGTCCATTTTCAACGTTTTCATACTCGTTGGAAAGCTAACAACAAGTCCGATCCAAAACAAATGACCGCTTGCACCAGTCACCCTCCAAGACCCCAAAAATCGGCCATCTTTGGACCTAAACATGCGTCGTAAGTTTTTGGTTTCTGTTTTTGCCCTTTTTCTTGGTCTTCCTTTCAAAATTTGGATTTTGCTTCAACTGAAAAGTTGTAGATCTTATCGAAACCTTTCAAATGAGTATATATAAGCCATATAAAACTTTGATATTTTATCTTTTCATACTAGTTTATATTGCATCGGTATATAAAATTTTGTGATAAATGAATATCACAGACGGTTCTAGCTACCAACCGTCTATGATAATCTGATCGCTAGGCCCGTCGATCCTCCTCAACCCAATCCTAGCCAATAGAAATCCACCAATCCTCACCCCACGGATCATAGCTACGCCTCTCCGTCCCCTATAAATAATCACCAGAACCCAGCCTACTTTTTGTTCTCCTCCTTGTTGTTCTACTCCTCTTTGCTGTTCTTTTCCTCCTTGCTGTACTCCTCCTCTTTGCTGTTCTCCTCCTTGTTGTTCTCCCCTCCTCCTTGACCCATACCATAATAGCCCCATGAAGCAAACGATGCACAAGGCAGTGCTCAATCAATGCCAACGATGGTGGGCGTCAAAGACATCTAGCTCGTGCGCTGCATCAGGGGCGAGAAGGCCTACCATAGAGGATCTTTGCTTTTGTCTGTTCTTGTTGTGTTAGCTAGATGGGCAACCTGTTTGTTGTTTTGGGATATTGTAATGGTAGGCTCTAATCTTAATAAAAATAAAATGTGTACTATGTTTCATACTATATTTGCTTGTTTTCATTTCAATTAATTGATTTGCGAAATGGATGTTTTATGTTTGTGAAATGAATTGAGATGTGAATTGGATGTATACATGTACATTTTGATTTGCTTGTTTCAGAGGGCATGGCTAGCATTTCCTGAGGTTAGGCAATAAACAGAAATAGATTTAGGGGTATAAGAGAATAGCACAGATGGTTTTTAACTAAAAACTGTCTGTGCTAGATATCACAGACGGTTTTTAACTAGAACCGTTTGTGATATGTAGATATCACAGACGGTTCTAGTTAAAAACCGTCTGTGATATTTACACCACAGACAGTTCAAAAGCCGTCTGAGATGAACTCGTATCATTACTGACCCATAAATTCAAACGGCTCACAAAACCGTCTGTGATGACGTTTCTGAACCGTCTGTAATACGGTTTTGTGTAGTAGTGAGATAGTCATGGGCCAAGTGCTATGTCGGCTTCTCATGTTACCGAAATGATTCATTCCATCTATACTCAATCCGAACCTTATATTTCTCAGTTCTGCACCGAAGTCTACAAAAATCCTCTCAATGTTTCTCCACTGGGTGGAATTAGCAAGGTATCTTAGCATTCCATCCTTCTTACACTCCTCTGAGTGCCAACGAAGCAGTTTTGCCTCCTTTGGGTTTGCAAAAAACCACTTAAGACAGGGAATTACGGGAAGATAACATGCCACATTAGCAGGAGGTCCTCTCTTCACCTCTATTCCCTCGCCGTCATCTGATTAATTGTTACACTTGTATCGGGATGTGTTGCACACTGAACATACATGCATGTTAGTATACTCTTTACAATAGAGAATACAGTCGTTTAGACATGCATATATTCATTTAACTTTCATTCTCAATGGACAAAGAACCTTCTTAGCTTTGTAGGTAGTTTTGGGCAACTTGTTTCCCTCTAAAAGCATGCCTGCTAAAAGACCTAACAGTGTCGTGACACTCTTATCAGACCAACCATTACATGCCTTCAATTTCAATAGTTCAAGCATGGCTGATAACCTCATGTACTTTGACTTGTAGCACATAAACAAAGGTTTCTCCGAGTCCTCCATCAAGCCTCAGAATTTAACGTACTCTCTCTCATCATAGTTACTTTCTGCATCGCGAAGCATCTGATCCAGATTGTCATCATTCAGACTATCCGAATCGGAACCACAATCGACATGATCATTCGGCGGTATATCATTGACTTCATCGGCGATGTCATTATTACTACCGTCTTGTGTAATCTGCTCTTGACCATGACTAGTTCTGATGCGGATATGCATATGCTTAGCACTTTTAAGTCAAATACATTATTTCACTGGAAAGAAGTATTGAGCCGCATTAAATATTATCAGGTGAATTTGTTTCTTAATGAATTTCCTTCTATTCGTGGGAACGATATACTACCTTATGCGAAATTCTTGTTTATTATTAGGTTTGAACATTGTGAAGATTCCGGGGCCAAAGCAATGGAGAAGCCCATGCAGCCGATCAAGGAGGAAAGAAGCACATGCAGTGGGAGAGCAAAAAGGGAGGAGCCCAAGGACTTAAACTACAAGTTTTGGATAAGATTTTCAAGCCAAATTCGGACTTCCCACGTGGTCAATCCAATTCAAACTCGGATTCAACTCAGAATTCAATTCGGATTCGGTTCGGAACAGCCTGACAGGCAGTTACTAAAAAGGCCATAACTTTCAGAAACGGAGTTCGATTCAGGAGTTCATGTACTCGTTGGAAAGATAATTTCAAGGGCTACGCAATGGATCTAGTCCCACCTTCAAATTCGTCACAGATAAAAAGTTATGACCGAAACAATATGACGGGTGAAAACTGTAGTTTCCTTTTTGTGAGAGTTCGTATCTAAAACCATATAGGGTTGAGTTGTAATTGGTTTGGGGACCATATGGACGTCCCAAGGGGCTATATAAGCCTTGTAATGGCAGCCTTTAGGGCACAGACCACGTTTGAGAAAAATCAATCTACTAAAGTTTGTTCGAGGTTAGTATGGCTGCCGATGTTCCATAGGGAATTAGGAGCGTTCTCTTCAATTAAGATCGTTCAGCCTTTCCGTTGGGAATTGGGTGCACGATTGATGTTCGCTTGGTGGTCGGCGAAATCAACACGAGTGTGTTTTGGCGGATTAAAGAGTGTTCGTCCCTTGCATTGGCATTGGAGGATCATTACGATTCATCAAGACTCCCGTGAGTATCCATCCTACGTCGAGAAGATCGGGCCACCCCGTATCATCTTGGTATCAGAGCGCGGTTTACTCGGTAGGATCTTATCCCTTTAAATTTCAGTATTTACTTGCTGTCCTATACTCCTATAGTCCATAAACCAAAAACACAAAAAAAATCCAAACCCTAGTTTTGCATCTGCTATTTTTGTGAGTTTTATTAAGTCTTGATCCATTAGAAATTTTGTTTACATGCTGATCTTTGTGTTCCTTCGCGTAACTTGATCTTGTGTCCCCATAAAACAAAAAAAAAGTAGATTCAATTTACTCTTGAAGTTGAGTCCGTATCCATAACTCCTCCCAGATCAATCCGAGTACAACTCTAGAATCCAAGTCGGTTTTGGCTAGCTGTCCACTTCCGAATCCGTTTGGAAGTTGCCATCCGAAACCAACTCTAGAGAGTGTTAGTGTTCGCGTTGGCTTCCTTGAACACCATACGGCCGAACACCATACATACGAGCTTCACTTATATCCTTTGAATACTTGAGACTAGTCATTGATATTGTATTGGGGGCTGCTTCTGAACACTTATAGCTGAATATTGGGCTTGTGCATCACCACTCCGGCCGGTCGAAAAAAAATTCAAAGTTTAGAGAGAGATATCCCTACCTTCCACAAAAGTTTATGATCCATATACCTTAATAGACTCAGAACAGTGAGTTGAACATATTTGGGAGATTGGCAAGGTAGCAAGAAAAAAGAGGTGAAAAAAAAAGAAGAGAAGAAAAAAAAAGAGAGAAGGCTGATTTGGGTGAGTGGTTCTAGCTCCTATTTGGGTGAGTAATTTGAGCAATCTTGTGCCCTCTATTCTGGTTATTGCAATTGGCTAGCGTCTCTCCTAGTACTTGATGCAAACGAGCTATTGTTCCTATTTGTTCCCATTTAGCTCATTCCTTTGTTGTATTGAGTCACATTGATCATTGCGTGTGCGTTCATACACTTCACTTATATCTTTTGGATCAGCACATAGGCAATATTTTCTAGCTTGGATTATTACTTAATTTTACAACATCGAGAAATTCAGATTGTGTAGGATAAATACTTCCTAACCAAGCTCCACAAAATATCCTTTGCCGTGCAATTGAGAGTCACTTTTAAATCCGCTTGATCATCACTTGTTATTGTACCCACCACCAAGTGTAAGTTTCTTTGGCCTCAATTCACTTCGGAAAGGTAAGAACTTTACTTGGTTGAGGAAAAGTGAGATTGAGTGACTCCACATATTACCCATATATTTGTGGCTTTTGTGTCTTCTTTTTGCTACTAACCATGTCAGGTGGAGACGACAACATGGGAGAGGAGCATGGTGTGAATTCCCCGGTGACTCGTTTTCAATTCCAAGCTTTGAGGGGAACTTTGCGCAATGAGTTCGTCGCTACTACTTCTGCCTTGGAGGAGCAACTCAAAGCAGAGATCCACAACTCCACACAAGACATACGCATTGAGATGAACCAACAAATGAATGTGCTACATACCAACATCGTGAACGACATGGTGCGCGCACTTCGACCACAACAAGAGGAAGATACTTTTGTTCCTTTCTATGGCAGTAATGACCCAGAGGAGTATCTTGAATGGGAATGGCGAATGGAGAAAGTGTTTAGATTTCAGAAACTTTCCAAAGACCAAGAGGTGATGCGTGCCACGAGGGAGTTTGAAGACTATGCTTATAGTTGGTGGCAACAACTAATTGGAAAACAATTCATTAAATCTTGGTCAGATTTGAAGGCGTTCATGAGAAGCGAGTTTGTGCCATCCTATTATGCACAAGAATTGCTTCACCATCTGGAGAATACCACCCATGGGAGTAATAATGTTCAAGATTACTACTATGAGTTGAAGCATGCATTGTGTCGTGCCGGTGTCACAAGTGCATTAAGGGAGAAGGCATATTTCAAAGCAGGCTTGAATTTTGAGATCGCCACTGCACTTCAAGGTAAATATTTTAGTAGCATGCATGACCTTGTGAATTGCGCTATTGAGCAGGAGAAGAGACTTTTGGAGAGGCATACACCAAAGTTTTATCCAAGTCCATTCTTCAGTTCTTATGCTGCTACTGGTGTGTCATGTGAGAAGATGACCGAGCATGGGACTTTCCCTTCGGTAAAGGAGACATCTTGTGCTGCCCCAATGACACATACAACAATTGAGATGCATCAAAAGCCATGTGAGAATGAGAGCCACATAGCCAAATTGAGTGAGGGTGTTAAAAAGAGCAAGCTGTGTGATCCCACCATATGTGAGTTTGAGAGCATCCAAATTGAGAGTGTGAGAGATACACCAAAAGAAAAGAGAGAAGTAGAAGATAGACAAAGTGAGGTTGATTTTGAAACTAACACATTAATGTCTACTTCTAGTGTTGTTTCTCACATTGTGCAGGTTGAAATTGAAGATGAGGAGTTAAACATTCAACAACCGGCATCATTGGAAGTCAAAGATGAGGAGATAACCACGGTTGAAGATGAAGTACTTGCGGTTCCGTTGTTACATCATGATAATTTAATACCTACAACACTTACATCAACTGAGGAGAACAACAAAGGTAACAATATCGGTGCTGAAATTGATTACGAAACGGTGAGTACTTGTGAGAACTCATATGTGCGAATAAAAATTCCATGTTCTGAAATTTCTTTGCTCAATTTACATAATGTGGAATTGATTACTCATAAGGAAGTTCTTACTCGAATATCTCCTAGTGATTCTTTGTACTATATCATGTTTGATGATCCTAGAGAGCTATCTAGTGTGCTTGAGAATCTTGCTGAAATTTCATGTTTAAAATCACTAGTTAGTGTTTATGCCTATGCCTATAAGTTCAATTTGATAGGAGATTATGGTGTAGATGACAAGTTTTATATTTATCGAATATTCATTACATGTGATAAGCTTGCTGAATTGAAATTGCATATTTTGGATAAACAACCTTTTATACCATGTCATGATTACAATGAGATAAGCTTCAACAATAGTGCTTCACATTTACAAAGATTTTATAATCCTACTTGTTCATCCTTTCATGTGCGATCATGTACAATTAATCAGAGTAGCGCAGTTGAAGCATGGAAGGCACTTAAAATTTTCTCTTCCATATTTGAACCGTTTGATCTGGTTTTGCCCATTAATGACTTGTCCACGTACTTCTCAAAGTCGAGGACGACTTTTTCTTATGGGAGGGAGAATGGTGTGAATGAAAACATTGCAATGTATGCATTTGATAGCTGTTGTAATATCAATTGGTTTGTGCAAAACAGTGAGAATGAGAATGACACAATAATTGATTCATACATATACTATGCATATGTGTTGTTCTTTTTGTTTACTACACCTCCAGGTAATAATAATGTGAAAGACGGAAGGGGTTTAACTGACCAATACATATACCATGCATACACATTGTATTCTTTGTTTAGTACAATTTCAGGCTATCAAAAGCCGAGGACGGCTTTTCTTGAAGAAGGGGAGGATGATGCGGATATGCATATGCTTAGCACTTTTAAGTCAAATACATTATTTCACTGGAAAGAAGTATTGAGCCGCATTAAATATTATCAGGTGAATTTGTTTCTTAATGAATTTCCTTCTATTCATGGGAACGATATACTACCTTATGCGAAATTCTTGTTTATTATTAGGTTTGAACATTGTGAAGATTCCGGGGCCAAAGCAATGGAGAAGCCCATGCAGTCGATCAAGGAGGAAAGAAGCACATGCAGTGGGAGAGCAAAAAGGGAGGAGCCCAAGGACTTAAACTACAAGTTTTGGATAAGATTTTCAAGCCAAATTCGGACTTCCCACGTGGTCAATCCAATTCAAACTCGGATTCAACTCAGAATTCAATTCGGATTCGGTTCGGGACAGCCTGACAGGCAGTTACTAAAAAGGCCATAACTTTCAGAAACGGAGTCCGATTCAGGAGTTCTTGTACTCGTTGGAAAGATAATTTCAAGGGCTACGCAATGGATCTAGTCCCACCTTCAAATTCGTCACGGATAAAAAGTTATGACCGAAACAATATGACGGGTGAAAACTGTAGTTTCCTTTTTGTGAGAGTTCGTATCTAAAACCATATAGGGTTGAGTTGTAATTGGTTTGGGGACCATATGGACGTCCCAAGGGGCTATATAAGCCTTGTAATGGCAGCCTTTAGGGCACAGACCACGTTTGAGAAAAATCAATCTACTAAAGTTTGTTCGAGGTTAGTATGGCTGCCGATGTTCCATAGGGAATTAGGAGCGTTCTCTTCAATTAAGATCGTTCAGCCTTTCCGTTGGGAATTGGGTGCACGATTGATGTTCGCTTGGTGGTCGGCGAAATCAACACGAGTGTGTTTTGGCGGATTAAAGAGTGTTCGTCCCTTGCATTGGCATTGGAGGATCATTACGATTCATCAAGACTCCCGTGAGTATCCATCCTACGTCGAGAAGATCGGGCCACCCCGTATCAAGTTCAACATTCATACCCCTTTTTGAAACTCCTTCGAATCAAGTGTGCTTTAATCTGCTCTCAATTCTTAAATATCTTTAGATTCTCGCAGTCAATGCATGGACAATACATATATTCCACCCCCTTATTCAACATATCTTTCTCAACAGCTCTTGTAAAAGTAGAAACGCCGTTAATGTACTCTTCACTCACACGGTTCCCAGCGTACATCTGGTTTCGGTTCTACATTACGCATATAACAATTTAGTATAACATATGCAATTAATTAATTACTATACTATATATGTACGATCTAAATTAAGTGGCTATACGTAGCTAGATGTAAATAATCTTCTCTCCATATCAAGCTAGCTAGATCTAAATCATCTTCAATTCTCATTTCACTAAAAGCTAGATCTAAATTATAATACAATTAGAAAGAAATTACTAACCATAACTACCCAATAACTTGGTGGGTTTACAATTACTCTTACCAAATAGTCGATCACCTTCTACCAAATGGCCTCAAAGCCACACCTGCAGCTCAACGCAGTAGCGTAGATCTGGAATATAAGACAGAGGAGGTCAACAGGTCTGCACGCTATTAATATAGTGAAATTATTACAAACGATTTGTATTACAAACCATCTGTGATAAATTAATTATCAGAAATGGTTTTTATAAGGGACCGTCTGTGAATTATCACAAACAGTTCAAATTAAAAAACCGTCTACGATACTACCATCTCACTACACATAAGGCCGTGTATGGATTTCACGCTTGTTTTGTTGACTTTTTTTAGATAATCCTAATTGTCGGCATGCATGGTATGGAAGTAGGCTTTTTGCACTACACTTCTTAAATAACATCTTAGCCACCCACTTTGTATTCATGTTTAATTTCTTGTTATGTTGCTTTAGTTAATTCTGGTTAGAGTATGCTTTGAAAATGTTAAAGGTTTACATGGGACGCGATTAATCTCCTTTTTGCTTAAAGTGGACAACGAGGTTATCCTATCAGTGCGAAATCCATACACGGCCTTATGTGGTTCTCAGATTCATTATAATATGTTAGGAGCTCGTGGTTATGAGATTTCATAAGCGTGGAGCCCTATGTTTATTCTTGTTATGGCTATATGTGACATGGTATTAGGGTGCCTTTGGTTGAGCTTTTGGGAGCTGCTTTTGCTTCCAAAAAGCCAAAAGCCAACCAAAGGGGTGGAAACCAGAAGCTGCTTTTTCAGAAGCAGCTACTTTTGGGTAGTACAGTTTTGAAAGCACCTTGGATCCTGCTTTTGGCTTTTGGCTTTCTGCTTTTTGTAATGGTGAAAATAGAGAGTTGTTTCACAGTTGTTTCAAAGAAAATAGAGATAGGAGGTAAGTTATACTTGTTTGAACCAAACAGCTTACAGCTTTTCCACAGCCCACAACCTACAGCAGCTTTTCCACAGCCCACAGCTCACAGCAGCTTTTTCAAAAGCCACAGCTCAACCAAACACACCCTTAGTTATCTTACTACGGTTTAATCTATGTAATGTCTATTGCTCCTTGTTTGTAGTCAAATAAACAGGGAAGGTGTTGTCGAAATTGTTAATAGCAATGCCAATTTGAGATGGTAGTTGTGTAGTGACAGTATTCCAGGCTTAGAAGATGGACTGGGGTGTTAAAGCTAGTGAGAAGATGAATGGCCAGGTATTATTTTTCATTAAAGAGAAAAATAGAAAATTCTCACATTAATCAGATAAAAGGAAAAAAATAATTGGTCAACCAGAAGAACTTCCACGATTAGATGTAACCTAACAAGTCCACGTAACAACGAATTTTTTTTCTTTTTCTTACTCCTTTTATTCCTTTTATTTTCAAGTGTTCCACATAGTTGCAGTATCAACCATAAATATATTAATTTACAAAAGTAAAAAAGAACACTACCACCACAAAAATAATGAGGTAATACAAATTTATAGATTCAAACCAACAACAATTACTGAAAAAGCACTATCCTATCCTTAACAATAATTATTACAAAAATCAAATAGTTCTTTGAATATATATTGTCATTCTCAGTTTACATAAAAAGTGTAAAAAATGATGTTTTAAAATTTGCTAGCCCGTGCAGCGTATGGGTTGATGATAACTTTTACTAAATTAGTTGGGTGAAAATTCCGGTTCGACGCACGTTAATCAGGTGATACTAGTAGAAAGCTATGCTGCCGTTGATGGGGCGTTTTTTCGGTTGTGGCGGATATCTTTTGACCTTAACGTAAAGCACATATGCAAATGAATGACAACAAAAAATTGTTCCGTTTATATATTCAGAGAAGAGCTCTTTTACGGTACCCCAAAACGAATATAAGCCTTCTATTCTATCTGATCCAATGGATCATACTAGTTAGGATTTATTTTTATTACCACCACTATTATTAGTAGTATAATCTAAAAAAGATAAAATCGTTAAGGAAATAAATGATGCAATAGTAAATTCTGCAACTCTGATGGATTAAGATGGGTCATTCAGATTGACCATGTAGAGGGGCAGTGGCCCATTAGTTATCTTCCGCTGCTGCTCCTCCATTTCTTTTTGCCCAAGTCTCTTACAGCGCATGCATGCATACACAGTGCATATAGAGAGTACGTCGTGTTATGAATAGCGCTTGTATTCATATGAGGCCAATGGGCCGGTATATATACACAAAGTACAGGTGGTAAATATGCAAAGAACCCCTTATAACAATGGGGAATAACAAACTACACATATATCTCTAACACCCCCCCTCAAACTCATGGTGGATCAACAACACTGAGTTTGGAGAGGTAGAAGCTATGCTGTGCTCGAGTTTGGGTCTTCGTGAAGAAATCCGCTATTTGAAGCTCCGAAGGCACATACTGAAGAGTAATCACCTGATCATGCACACAAGACCTCATGAAAGAAGCATCAACACCAATATGCTTGGTGAGCTCATGCTTCACAGGATCACGAGCAATACTGATAGCACCTGTACTGTCTGACAAGAGAGGGGTCGGTGTAGTGACAGAAACACCAAAATCCTCAAGTAACCACCGTAGCCAAGTAATCTCTGCTGTCAAGAGAGCCATAGCTCGCAACTCAGCCTCTGCACTCGAACGGGACACTGCAGTCTGTTTCTTCGTCTTCCAGGCAATAAGAGAACCACCAAGAAAAACACAGTAAGCGGAGATAGACCGGCGATCAGAAGGATCGCTGGCCCAAGTAGCATCCGAAAAGGCCTGAAGCTGTAACGAGCTGGAACGTGGAAAGAAGAGACGGCGAGAGATAGTCCCACGAAGGTATCGCAGAACTCGAAGAAGGTGGCTGTAGTGAACCTGAGTGGGAGCTGAAACAAACTGACTCAGAATATGAACTGGATAAGTGATATCCGGACGAGTAACAGCAAGGTAGACAAGACTCCCAACAAGATGATGATAGCGAGTCGGATCAGAAAGAGGCTCGCCATCAGAGAGTCGGAGGTGAACATTGAGCTCCATGGGAGTCTCAACAGTACGCTGATCAGTGAGAGAGGCGCGATCAAGAAGATCCTGAATATATTTCTCTTGAGACATAAAGAAACCATCTGGAGTGGAAGTAACCTCAATCCCAAGGAAGTAACTAAGAGGACCAAGATCCGACATAAGGAACTGCTCACTAAGACGAGCCTTGACAAAGGCAATGTACTCAGAATCATCTCCCGTAATGATCATATCATCAACATACAGGAGAAGAAGAGTCCGACCACGAGACGAAGTGTGGACAAAGAGCGCAGGATCATGATTACTAGCTGAAAAACCAGCAGCAGTGACCACAGAGGAGAAGCGCTCAAACCAAGCACGAGGGGCTTGCTTAAGGCCATAGAGAGAGCGACGAAGGCGACAGACCATGCCCTCAGGAACAGAATACCCAGGTGGCGGATGCATGTAGACCTCCTCACGCAACTCGCCATTAAGAAAGGCATTCTTGACATCAAGCTGAGAAACAGACCAGTGGCGAACAGACACCACCGAAAGAAGAGTGCGAACAGTGGTCATGTGGGCCACAGGAGCAAAAGTCTCGTCGTAGTCAACACCATGCTCCTGCTGGAAGCCACGAGCAACAAGACGCGCCTTATAGCGCTCAAGAGAGCCATCAGAGCGAGTCTTAATCTTATAGACCCACTTACATGTGATGGGATGAGAATGAGATGGAAAAGGAACAAGATCCCAGGTACCAGTACGCTCAAGGGCAGCAATCTCCTCAGCCATGGCAAGCTGCCACTCAGGATGAGTAACAGCATCCCGGTAGGAGACAGGCTCACGAGTAGCTGCGCCAGCAAAGGCAAATCGGGCAGGAGGCCGAATCGACTGGCGATCGCGGAGAGCGTAGCGAGGAGAAGATGACCCATCAGGAGAAGATGGAGCATCAGGAGAAGAGGAACATCAGAAGAAGATGACTCATCTGGAAGATCCTCAATACGAGGTCGACGAGTATAGAAGATAAGGGGAGGAGGTACTGTAGTGGGAGGAGCCTGGGGAGTCGTAGGAGACGACACAGGCGGCGACAACGGTGGAGAGGCCACAGGGGGAATATGTGGAGACTCAGTGGGACAGGTGGACGAGGGCAAAACAGATATAGGAGTATCTGGAAAGATCAAGAAAGACAGAGACTCCACAGAGGAAGCCGAAGGAGAGACAGGACGTGGGTAGAATGGACGAGACTCGTCAAAAGTCACATCCCGAGAAACCCGCATCCGACGACCAACTGGATCCCAGCACCGATAGCCCTTGTGCTCGGCACTGTATCCAAGAAAGACACACTCAACAGACTGAGCGGTCAGTTTGGTGCGTTCTCGAGGGGCAAGGAGAACGTAGCAAACGCAGCCAAACATATGAAGGGTAGAGTAGTCAGGAAGAAGACCACAGAGACGCTCAACAGGGATCGCTCCCTGAAGGGCAGAAGAGGGCTGGATGTTGACGAGATAGGTGGCAGTGGAAACAGCCTCGGCCCAAAAGTGAGGTGGAATAGAGGCGGCAATCATCAGAGTACGAGCCGTCTCAAGGAGGTGACGATGCTTGCGCTCAGCGACACCATTCTGAGCATGAGCACCAGGACAAGAGAACTGAGCGAGAGTGCCCTGCTCAGCAAGGAAGCTGCGCAGGTAACGAGAGAGGTACTCGCCAGCAGAATCAGCACGAAAGACACGAATAGGAGTGGAGAACTGTGTATGAATCATAGTGGCAAATTGTTTATAGATAGACAGAACCTCACTACGAGAAGACATGAAATATATCCAAGTATGGCGAGAAAAATCATCTATAAAAATGATATAATATCGATGACCCCCTTTCGAAACGAAGGGAGCCGGACCCCAAACATCTAAATGAACAAGATCAAAAGGGCGCTGAGACACAGTCTCACTATGAGGATAAGGAAGCTGAATCTGTTTACCTAACTTACAGCCCTGACAATCTAAAGACACGTCTCCTGAGACAGACCCCAGAAGACCACAACGAACTTAGGACGACAGACGGGATCCACACAGATGGCCAAGACGATGATGCCACTGCTGGAAAGAGCCGGTAGACGAAGTGGCAGAAGCGGAGAGACTGGTGGCGATGGCGGCAGCGGAAGGAAGGTGAAGCCAGTCAAGCTCCCAGAGACGCTGTGAGTCACGGCGCCGAGGGCCAGAACCAACCAGAGCTCCCGTGTGGCAGTCCTGAACACAACAAGAGTCAGATTCGAGAACAACCCGATAACCAAGGTCAGTAATCTGCCTAGCAGAAAGAAGCTGCAAGGTAAGGCGAGGAACATGAGCAACAGAAGGAACATGAAAAGAGGAGTTGCTAAGAGATCCTCGACCAGAGACAGAAAGAGATGTACCATCAGCAGTAAGAACACTGACAGGAGAATCAAGAGGTGTAATAAAAGACAGAGTGGAAGGATCAGGAGTCATGTGAAAAGATGCTCCAGAATCAAGAATCCACGGGGAGGTACCTGACTGTGTAGGAGGTGGTCTCTCAGTGCCCGAAGAGTCAGTAGCAGAACCTGCAGAACCTGTCGAGGGAGAACCTGAAGCGGCAAGTAGGCGTCGAAGTCTGGCTATCTCCTGCTCGGTGAGAGAAGCTGCTGAAGAAGTCGAGGCAGACGTCGTCGTAGAAGCACTAGTGCCAGTAGAAGAACGGCGTGACAGATGCCGCTTCTTCTTGTAGCACTGGGACTCAATGTGGCCATCCTTGTCGCAGTAGGAACAGTGAGGACGGCCTCCTCCAGACGGAGGACGGCCACCACCACCTGTGGTAGCCGCTGGAGGAGGCAGTGTAGCAGGCAGACGAGCGGCGAGCACAGAGGGGAGTGGCATCAGACCAGCACCACTCAAACGAGTCTCCTCTGCGCGTATCTCGGTAAGAGCCTCCAGGAGAGTGACACGAGGGTGGCGTGCAAGGAGCTGGGCACGCCTTTGCTCGAACTCAGGACGAAGGCGAGTAAGGAACTCGTAAACCCGCTGAAACTCCAAGTCAGCACGTACATCCAGGCAGCACGGACAGGTACGACGGCCAGCAGTGCGAAGTGAGTCCAACTGACGCCAGACAGCAGAACTCTGAGCGTAAAAAGCGTCAACAGTAGCATCACCCTGCTGAAGAGAGTGCTCCTGGCGGACCACAGACAGGTACAGGGCATCACCAGAGGGCTCGTAGCGCTGACGAAGATGAGTCCACATCTGGAAAGCCGAAGAGAGTCCCACAACCTCAGAAGAAAACTGAGGCTGAACACTGGCGATGAGGACAGCAGCAGCCCGAGCGTCGTCATCGTACCACTGAGTGTAGACTGTCAGACGATCCTTGTAGGAATCCAGAGCCTCCTGGTAGGCAGAGGCAGCTTTATCATCAGCTTCATCATCAGCAGCAGCCTTATTGGCTGTCGGGGGCAATGCAACAGGCGTAGGCTCCGTCGGAGGAATAGGGCAAGGCGGGCAGGTGACATCGCCAGAGAGGACGCCCCAGAGACGAAGACCACGCATGTGGATGCGCATATGAGACACGAAGTCGGTGTAATTAACACCATCAAAGATCACCGGGCAGCGAGGAAGGGAAACGGTGCCCATTGGTAGGCGGCGCGGCGACCAAGGCAACGAAGTCTAACAGGCGGCGCTGGACGGCGCGGCGGATAGAACGACGTTTTTTTTTTGCTTTTTTTTTTTTTTGCTTTCGGTCGGTCACTTAGATTATAAACCGACCGAGCGGTTTACAACCCGACCGAGCCGCTCCGCACAAACCCCTCCGCACCAGCCGAAGGAGCAGCAGGCGGCGGGGCGGCGGGACTGCGACCAGCGGGCGGCGGCCAGGCGACGACCACCGGGCGGCGGGGTGACGACCACCGGGTGGCGGGGCGGCGACCAGCCAGCGCTGGCGGCAGATCCGAGTGGCGACCCGGCGTCGGCAACTAGACGAGCCGCGAAGCGACGGCGACGAGCGGTGGAGCGGCGGCCGGTACGGCGCCGGCTGCAGATCCGAGCACCGGCGACCGGGGAGGCGAGGCGGAGGCGGAGGCCGCGTCGGCGACCGGGGAGGCGAGGCGGAGGCCGCGTCGACGACCGGGGAGGCGAGGCGGAGGCCGCGTCACAAAACGGGGAGGCGAGGCGCCGCTCCTCACGACGCCGCCGGGGACGAGACGCGGAAGCCGCGCCGGCGGCCGGAGAGATGGGATCTTGCGGCGGCGGCAAGGATGGGAGGCCGGAGGCGGCACGCGGGCGCGGAACCTTAGGTAAGCCAAAACCCTAGTTTTGGCTCTGATACCATGTTATGAATAGCACTTGTATTCATATGAGGCCAATGGGCCGGTATATATACACAAAGTACAGGTGGTAAATATGCAAAGAACCCCTTATAACAATGGGGAATAACAAACTACACATATATCTCTAACACGTCGCATACCATCACACAGAAGATACTCGTTCTAGCAAGCTAGGCTAAGCAATGGAGAACCCGGCTGAACCCGACAGTGGCGACGGCGTGGCGAGGGCGGAACCTGACGAGAAAAGCCAGTGCGGTGTGCGGTGCTCGTCTACCGCTTCTATCCGATGATCCTGGGCGATCGAGCGCTGGCCATCGTCGTGCTCGTCCTGGGGATTCTCGGCCTCGTCCAGGAATGTTTACAAGGGAATTGCGACGGCAACAAAACTAAATTGCGAGGTACAGGTCTGCAAAAATAGCAACATATATTCATATCACTGGTCAAAAATACCCTCCTAAAAAAGATTTACTAACAAAAGTTTATAATACTCTCATAAATTAACGGTCAGATTTAATTTTTACTACTAATATAATATACTGTAAAAAATCTTAGAGATATCATAAACCATAAATTGAAAAAAAAAATGGCTCAGTCTCAAGTCAGCACGTTGCTTTGCTCTGGAGACACCCCTTGCTTTCTCTCCGTCTCACTCCATTCGATCCCTCATGTTGTACCCTTTTCCCTCCCCTTTCTCCTACAAAAGCGTACTGCACTTCCCCTGCTCCAAGGTAGAGCTCTCCTGCTTCTGGGATTATCTCTTCCTCTGATTCCAAAGAACAATTGATCTAGAGTCTAATTCCAAAAGCACAACCCATCAGAGCGCACGCAAGGCAGCGCCAGCGATGTCGGCGGTGCCGGTGGTGAACGCAGCGTACATGGCCGAGATCCAGAAGGCGCGGCGCGACCTGTTAGAAATTGGCCCATATAAACAAAGCCTAAATCCTTAATTCCAAAGCAAGCACGATTTAGTACTATATTACTAAAGCAAGGTAGATAAGATCAATTTATAAGATGTAGCCTTTGCCACTTCTTAAATTACGTGACACATGGATGGGAATACCACGAGGAGGATTATAGCTAATCACACACATGTGCATGCATGTGCGCACGCGTATTCGTACATTTTCACGTAAAGTGTCGTGGCGTGCCACCTTTATTTTTGCTAAACTATGCATCATCTCTCACATTTTTAACTGGTCATAATAAAGCTTAAATATCATAATGTGATTTGATAAGGCAGTTACAAGTGAATTTATACTGCTTAATTTGTGATTTGATGAAGCAGTTACCAATGAATAATTCTATTTAAACACAGCAGTGACTAGTGAATAACTGCAGCGCCCTTAAAAGGGCCTGGAGACGTCCAGGAAGGAATAGACAGTTTTCCACCTCCATTCTTCCTCAACTTTCTGCTCTGCGAGATTGTGCTGTTGTGTTGTACCGTCTGAACCTCGCCGACCTTTCTTCCCGGCGTGCACCTTGAAGGAGAGAGAGAGCGGCTATCTCCGAACTGTTGTCGCAGAAAGTACCTGCACGGGGTGGCAATAAGGTTTCTGGGCAGCACACATCTGCGCAACCGCTCACTTCACTGCATCATCTTCGGTTTGCACTGCATCAAGCCTGCACTGCTTCCTGTTCTTCAACAAGCCTAATTGTAAGTCATTTGCACGTTTGTTCGACTTTGTTAATATAATTTACTTATGTATATTCTGAAGTATGATAAGTAGCCTGCTATTAGTTACGAGTTTTACATCACTAATTTATTATTTTTGTCTCTTAGTAAAATTTAGAATTAAAATATTTTTCAGATGTTCAACACGACCTGCGCGCATTCATTGCGAGCAAGAGCTAAGCCCCCATCGTGCCCCGTCTTGCGTGTGTTCTGATCCTCTTCCTCCTTGATTTTTTGCTGCACTTATCTGGTTCCGTCCCTATGTTTCATACCGAATAGTGCATAAGGAACTACTTTCTTTGCAAAAAAAAAAGTGTCATATTTGCGATGCAAAAAAAGGAACTACTTTTTCTGATCCAAAGAAGTCTAGGTCGAAATAAACATTCTGAGGCTTGCTTCCTACGGTGCAGAACCTATTAAGCAAAAGCACCCCAAGATTACGTACGCAGACCTGTATCACGTAGCACAACAACATCTTCCGAGTACCCAGTTGTTACCACGCCATGTTCTTCGTGACACTCGCGTCTGTATGCTGACCGCGATGTAGCGGAAACTGAGCTTCCATTCCAACAATTTTCTGTACAATCTTTGCGAATGTCTTCGGCGACCGATCGGTTATCTGTTATCCATTTGAATTTGTTGTATGCATCCTTTGCCCTATTGTTCAATTATACGCCCCATTGATCAGCTTGCCGGAGTTGTTGCCGTTGAAGTCTATGTTGCGCGGATACTTACAAAAGTCGCGTACCGGTATCGGATACTGTACCGGATACGGATACTGCCCCGATACGTCCGGATACGTATCCTGATTTATTGATTATTCAAAAAAAAGAAAATAATTCCCGATACTTCTCCGATACTGCTCCGATACTTCCCCGATACTTTTTACCCTAATATTCCCACCCCACCCCCACAGCGCCCACCCAGATCCCCCATCCCGTCGCCTGCACGCAAAATTCCCCATTCCGCCGCCCGCACGCAAAATCCCCATTCCGCTTGCCCGCCGCCTCTGCTCGCCCGCCACCTCCGCCGCCTCGGCTCGCCCGCCGCCTCCGCTCGCCCGGCTCCTCGGCTAGCCCGTCTCCTCCGCTCGCCTGCGCGTCGCCCGTCGCCTCGGCCCTGCCTCACCCGTCGCCTCCGCCCGCCGCCTCGCCCGTCGTCGCGCACGTCGCTTCCGCCCGTCGCATCCGGCCGTCGCCAACGAGGATAGACTCCATCCGTCGCCTCAACACCCGCCGGCCGCCTCCGCCCGTCGACTCTGCCCGGCCGCGCACGTCGCCTCCGCCCGGCTGCGCCATCACCTCCACGGCGCTGCTCGGCCGCGGCCTCCCCTCCACGCGGCCCGACCGTGGCCTCCCCTCCACAGTGAGCCCTATCCCTTCTCTGATTTGTTGATTAGGGTATATCTGTGTATGTATGGCATATTTTTGTATGTGTTTGTTAGTGATTCACTGATTTACAGTCCCCTCCACGCCCGATCCCCTTCCCTCCCGTCGCTGCTCCCCACTTCCGGCGCTTCTAGCTGCTGCGGCTGCTCTGCCTCTTCACTCTGGCCCAAGGCCGTCGCTCCTCTCCCCATTCTGGTGCCACTGCCGCTTGTAGCTCGTCACTCGACTTCGGTGCTACCGGCTGCCAGCGCTCCTCACTCCGTATGTCTCTTTCTTCTGGCTCGGTCTGTACATTTATGTTTGTATTCCCCAGTTCTCCCCTCACATGTGTTCTTCCTTGGGTTGGTGCTTCTAGAGAAGCATATTGCTCTGATCTTAATTCATGAAGGTGTTCGGATCATAGCGCACTTGACTTCATGTGATTAGTCTATCCAGAGACCGAGAAAACAGAATGATGATATGATCCCCATGTGACACACTTTAGCTGTGTAGGTGGTTAGTTGCATTCGTAGTTAGCACTTGAAAGTTGAAATTTAGTGTGCCATTTCATGAACCAGTGTATGTATGTATGAATGTATGATGTTATAGCCAATTAATTAAATAGATGTGCACCTTTTCATGAACCAGTGTAGTAGATGTGCACCTTTTCATGAACCAGTGTATGTATGAATGTATGATGTTATAGCCCATCACAGTGTCTGTTATCACATAGAATATAATTAGCTTATTTATCTCCAATATTTTGTCCTTAGTCTAATGAACTTGAGCACTTGCACTAGTTGTGGACTTGTGGTCTTTTGAACTTGTGTGGTCTTTTGCACTAGTTGTGGACTTGCACTATCTAACTATATGTCATTCTGTACTTATTTATTTTATATTTATTACATATATATAAACGTATCGCCGTATCGGTGTTTTTGGAAAAATGGCGAATCGTGGTATCGTGTATCCGTATCCGTATCGGGGTATCTGGGCAACATAGGTTGAAGTCACCGGTGGACCAGCTATAGATTTTGTTCCTGGAAGAGGGGTAAGTTAATACAACAACGTTAGTTCATTATCAAACTGAGTATCTAGTATCAACGTATGTTATTCTCGCTTTTCACGAGCACGAGTGTACCCAGGATTGTTCAGTTTGCCCAGTGGAAGGACGCTTGCCAGATGCCAAGCAAGGTAACTTATCACTACCACTATCTAATACTACATTGTTTTCTAGTTCAATGGAATCTTTCGACGTTAATTTGCTATTTGTAAATGAAATGAGGGCTGCAACCTTGCGATTATGGTAAAGAAAAAATATTTCAACTTTAAGTTATGCCTTGTATATTCATAGATGCATGTGCCAAATTCAGCTGAAGCACTCTAAATTCGAGATTGCTTCTCATAATCATCGGCTTCAAAAATACTAAAATGTTTCATTCCATGATGTTATTATTCTGTTATAAGGTGCATCACATCTGAGGGAGGTCTTCTACCGGATGGGCTTGTCTAACAAGGACATAGTATGATAGTAGCACTCTCGGGTGGCCATACTCTGGTATATATGCAATAACACCTCTCCTATTAACATAACACATCAATTACATATCTTTGTGCTAAATAGTCCGTGCTCTGCAATGTGCATTTTCAGGGGAAAGCTCGTCCAGAGAGATCAGGATTTGATGGCGCTTGGACAAAGGATCCTATGACATTTGACAACTCTTATTTCGTGTAAGCCTAAAGCTGACGTGTTCATCAATAGCATGTTAGTTTCAGGTTATAGAGTAGTAATGTGACAACATGTTCATCACTTCATCTCGTATGGTGCAGTGAGCTTCTGAAGGAGGACTCAGAAGGGCTCTTGAAGCTGCCGACAGATAAGGCGCTTGTGGAAGATCCTGCTTTCCGTCGTTATGTCGAACTATATGCGTAGGTACATCAGAATTAATTCCTAGTCTCCTGCATTCATGCTCGAATTGTGCTTGAAAGTTGAAACACAGGTAAAATTTTGTCCGTGAGTCCCCATTGCATTCATGCTCGAACACATTGCTCGGATTGATACTTGATACTTTCTCCTTTGAATGTTGTCCTTTTGTTTTGTGTCCATTCGGTCCCAGAAATCAGCCACAGTTTTAAAACTTAAATGGTCCAATTGGAATTTCAATTTCAGCTGCAAATTTCAATATTTACGATCCAATTTGCACCAGTAGTATGCTCATATTCCAATTTGCACAGTAATCAGCAATGTTCCAACTACCATACTACCCCTTCTGACCACGGAATTTTTTCTCGCTCTTCATTGCGCAGGATGAAGACGCATTCTTCAGGGACTATGCAGAGTCACACAAGAAGCTCTCAGAGCTGGGATTCACCCCTCCTCGCTCTGCTTTCGCTAGCAAACCAGGAGAGAAGACGAAGTCCTTGCTGATGCAAACTGCAGCTGGGGTCGCAGTTGCTGCTGCAGTTGTCGCCTGGGCTTACCTCTGTGAATCCAACAAGAAGCTTGGCTAAATCGCATCTGCACATCATTATTTCATATACTCTCTGATGGGTGGCAAAAAAAACTTACTGGAGCATTTAGATGCTGTGCACTTGTATTTGTAACTCATTTGGTACATAGTACATACTGATGCTACTATGCATGTTATGTTGTGAGGTTGTACAAAGAATAAAATAAAGAACTTTCAGTGGTTATAGATTGTAAATGTTTCTAGTTCTACCAGAGTTCCATGATGTTCTCTGGTAGCAACTACAACATTAGTATGCTTGATTGCACTGCTTAACCTGATGGCTAAAATTACTGGTTTAGTTTGATGCCCAAAATTACTGGTTTAGTTTGAGATGTTGCAGGTAATAAATAAATATGTTGTTCAATCTTTTCATCGTTGCCATGTTGTCCATATCTGTCTTCTTTCAAGACTGCCAACTTCGACATGCAAGACTTCAAAATTGATGGCAATCTGCAGTCTGGGATTGGGACCGTAGGTCACCATGTTCAAGATAATAGATTGAAATATTATAGGATAAGTGCTTCCGTCCTGTCCATGAAAACTTTTGAGCAGGCTTTATTATTCTCTATATAGTACACACATGTAAGTATGTCTTAAGAGAATACTATTGTCGCTGCCTAGAGAATTTCTTCCTAAAACAGCATCATCGCATTCCTATGGAGGCCGCCTCTTGGCGACGTATGCGATGTGTGCTAGACGATTTTCAACATCGATAAACGAGATAGTCTTTATATTCAATTCATCTTGGCAATACTAAAATATAACTAGACGTCAAAGAAAGTATTGATGGCCTATTATAAAATGAGAGATCGCAAAGTATACTGCTTTTTTGTTATATCTATCAGAGGATTGAAACTGAACATCAAAGGCCAGTAGATTTGTTGCAACCATTAAGAATTCCTACATAGAAATAGAGAGAGTTTGATATAGATTTTATCACTGGATTACCTTATCTCTGTATACTATATACATGGATACACGCCACCCAACACACGTGTGGAGCATTTGGAGAGAGCTCCACCACTACAAGCTGCGGTTACTATACCTATTGCCCCGCTGCTACCGGTGTTACATAAAAACACCATGCCCCTTCCGTTGCTCGGTCATGGGCCGAAGAGGTAGAAAAACAATATGAGGTTAATAATAAAGTAAATCAGTATGTTGTTGATACGAAGTCTGATGGAGGTTTCAACCCCAACAATGATCGTAATCATCGGCGGAGATGCTTCAATCGACAAGGTATGAGGAGAGATTCACCACATCAGGTATGTGACCATAGTGATGCGTTTGGTAAAATCAAATTCGCTGTGCCTTCTTTCGTTGGAAAATATGATCTTGATGCTTATCTCACATGGGAGTTATCCGTAGAACAAAATTTTGATTGTCATGAATTCCCTGAAGATAAGAAAGTTAGAGCTACTACTAGTGAGTTTTCTAATTTTGCATCTATTTGGTGAAGTGAATATTGTCGTACTAATCATAACATACCTAGAACATGGAATGCTTTGAAGAGAGCAATGAGACTTAGATTTGTACCTTATATTATTCTCGTGATATGCTCAATAAATTGCAATGCTTCAAACAAGGCAATAGGTCAGTTGAAGAATATTATCAAGAATTGCAAATTGGTTTATTGCGCTGTGGTTTAAAAGAAACCGAAGAAGCTAAAATGGCGAGATTTTTGGGAGGTTTAAACCGTGAAATCCAAGGCATACTTAATTATAAAGAATATAATTCTATCACTCGCTTGTTTCATCTTACTTATAAAGCTGAAAGAGAGATACAAGGATATAAACCTAGGAATAAAGGAAAATTTGCAAGTTCTTTTGTAGGTTGTGGGCAATCATGCTCCTCTATCCCTATACATATCATCAATATCTCCATCTCCTTATAGTATTCATCAACACTAGAAGTATCTTGCTATAATTTTTATAGCCCATCGTACAAAGTACTAGTGTAGTGTCTAGAATAGAACATCGCCTCAAGATATTTTTCATTGCACCTAAGTATCCAGACGAACTCCTGCACAACACACTTGATTCCACCAAACTAGAGCATATCCGGTGAACTCAATTATCGCCAAACAAATTTTCTTGTTCTCGGTGTAGTCATGGCTGTCAAAAATTTGATCAACTCGCATCTTCCACTCCATGTACTCCTCTGATTCAATTTTGCCATTGAACGACAATATAGAAATTTTAACCCGCCCGATGTCATCATCCACCATCACGCATGCCTCCACCATGGGCAGCACCTCTGTCATGCATGCCTCTACCATGGTCAGAACCATGGTAGTCCTAAGCACAGTGCGGTTGTGGAGCAAAGCCTGCTACACCATCAAAGTGCTTCTCTTGTTTGTCATCTTCGTATGGTGCACACCGTTCAGGATATTGAGGAACCTGTTCAGCATGTAAAAAATGTGGTGGCCGATTGCGTATAGCCTCTGTCAACATGTCAATTAGCACTCTCAAATCATCAACTTTCCCTTCAAGCTATGCGGTGACAATCTAAGAAGTAGTCATGCATAACTTCAAGCCCTAATCACACCTCGAGCAACAAAGACGCTACAGATTGGGGCACATCCCTGATTGGTTCGGTATGATTATCACTCGTCTCATGATCTTCAGTCTTCATAGAACCTGCCATCAAGGAAAAATCAATAACCACATACCATGATCAACCACATTCTGATACCAAGATGATAAGGATCCAACTTGCAAACTAGATGGATCAAGGTTTTGTGGCCCAATTTTTCATGGTACAAACACACGAACAACTTCTTCCCCAAATCAGTAACCTTCCCCATCTAACTTCTAGTAAATCAATCGACTTTCTGTAATCCCCACGACAACAATAATAAGCAACAATTCAGTGCACGGATGTTCCTTGGCCAATGTTGGTTCAACCTCCAAACTCGTAACAGCCAACTAATCTCCTCGATCACAGCCACGTACGGACGGAACGGCGGTAGTGGCAATAGATAGATATTCCACTCGTGTACACGGTAGCACAGAAATAGATGAAATGATTAAATGATCAACGCCCAAAACTTTAGCACCACAACTAGAATCCAAAGCATGTAGATGATTTTCTCGAAGGAAAAATCACAACATAAGAATAATCTTGTCATCAAACATGATGATTTTCTAAAATTTTATTCAACTCAAAGATAAAACCTAACCTCCAAAAAAAGAGCATATGACTTAGGGTTATATAACCAACTATCCCTAGCCCCCACGTCGTAGGCCAACTCGTATACAAACAGAAAATAAATACACACATGCACCCAAGCCTTGGACTCACGCACATACATGCGTGCACACACGGCATCAGACTCGAGATGTACATGCTTTGCACATTATGCAAGTACATGCATGCACACACAACTAATTAGCCGGGCACTAATAACACGCGCACAGACGTACATGCTTTGCACATTATGCAAGTACATGCATGCACACACAACTAATTAGCCGGGCACTAAAAACACGCGCACAGAACAAACCAACCTGGGCTCACTTAAGTGCAACTGGTATTTGGGAACAAACCAACCAAGGCTCACTTAAGTGCAACTGGTATTTGGGAACAAACCAACCAAAGCTCACTTAAGTGCAACTAGTATATGAAAATCAATCAGGATATGAATCGTTCCCACATAGAACTCGTTCACAGAACTCCCAAGCGTATACGACTTCCTCTTCCACACGCGGCTACCCAAGCCCATACATTTGCCCAAGCAACGTGCCGTAGGCATCCATGGAGTGCTATGCATCGCACACGGCTCAGCTTCATGCTGCTCACGTGCCCTCACATGAGCTGGTCCTC
Source organism: Dendrocalamus latiflorus (assembly GCA_017311315.1). Taxonomy (NCBI): domain Eukaryota; kingdom Viridiplantae; phylum Streptophyta; class Magnoliopsida; order Poales; family Poaceae; genus Dendrocalamus; species Dendrocalamus latiflorus. The sequence continues at coordinate 28,898,402 of CM029638.1, forward strand.
GGTCGCGTGCTGCACTTACATGATCCAAATCACATACAAACCCTACTTGGTCTTGCTCCCTCTTGACCACCATAGAGGTAGCAGTCCTAGGCACCATATCAGCTAAACTGTAAAATGTTCACACCAAAGCTTCAGCTAGTGCATCATCTTATTTACAGAAACCCCTATTTCATATTAGGAATGCTCACACTTCAATGAAGTACAGGTGTTGACACCAATTTTGTCCGAAATTTTTACGGCACGTTACTTTCCAAGATTTTTGCGTACCGTACATATTACATTTGAGCGGCGAATTTTTATGACATGTTTGTGGTGCGAGTGAAAGTCTCGTGTCAAATTTTCAGCTTATTCGGAGCACATATGCTCACTCGAATAGGATAATACGGCCGGATGACGTACGCAAAGCATAAGTCCACCTTCCAGGATTTTTTGTGTGTGCTACATATGACCATTGAGCGGCGAATTTTTATGGCATATTTGTGGCGCAAGTGAAAGTCTCGTGTTTAATTTTTAAGTCATCAGAGAACAAATGCTGCTCGAATAAATTGATATACCCTGAGCTGGCCTGTGCATGCATGCATGAATTTTGATACTTGAGCAAAGACCTACACTTAAGCCCACGTAACAATCAGTCAGGAAACTAAATTGGAGGAGTTGCCATAACTTCTCTTCATCAACCACCCCTCATCCTTGCTCTATAAATAGGGGGCAATAGTATAGAAAAAGGGACTTTTGGAGGAAAGAAAGAAGGGAAAGACTGGCCATTTGGAAAGAAAAGAAAGCATACACAAACTATAGAGAAATAGAGAGAGCTTTTAGAGAGGGAGGGCTACACAAGCAAAGGTGAAATTCTTGCTCTTCTCTCTCTCTATTTTGCCCTTAGGTTCGGCCATTGCGGTACGAATCAAGGTGCTTCATTTTTTTTCTTTTATGCTTTTGCCCCCTTGGTTCGGTCCCGTTAGGCGGATACAAATCTGAAGAACGAGGGCTCGATCTCTCGTCTCTTAGGTTCGGTCTCCTACAAATGGATACAAATCAAGGCGAGGCATGAAGACCTCATTTTCTCGGTTCGGTCCCGTTAGATGGATACAAACCCAAAGAACAAGGACTCGATCCCTCGTCTCTTAGGTTCGGTCCCCTACAAATGGATACAAACCGAGAGTGAGAAGATTGAAAACCCCATTGCCTCAATTCGGTCCCCTCAAATGGACACGAATTAGGGGTGGGTATATGTTGCAAAAATAATAAAAATGCATGAACAAATGTTAAAAAAAACAACATTCGCCTCGGTTACGCTACATGGTAGTGGTAATACAAGGTGGAGCCAAACATTTAATTTATATTACATGACATACCCAAAGTCTATGGTATATTAGTAGTAATATAAATATTAAAATAACAAACTTCGTCTCGGTTACGCTGCATGCAAGCGCTTGACATTTGCAAGCGCTATGCAATGCTAGTAGTAATACAAGGCGGAGCAAAACAATAAAATAATTAGTTCTAAACTTTCATATACTACGTGCATAAGATCCATGGCACACTAGTAGTAATAAAAATATTAAGAAACAACCTTCACTTTGGTTACGCTACACGCAAGCGCTCAACATTTGCAAGCGCTATGCAATGCTAGTAGTAATACAAGGTGATGCAAAACAATAAAAAATATAAAATGACGACATACTCTTATTACTATACATGCCTAAAATATATGGAATGTAGCAATACAAATGTTAAAGAAATAAACTTCGCCTCGGTTACGCTACGTGCAAGCGCTTAATATTTGCAAGCGCTATGCAACGCTATTAGTAATACAAGGCGGAGCAAAACAAAAGTAAAATAAAATAATGAAACACTCAAACTCCTATTACACTATGTGCATAAAATCCATGGTGCGCTAGTAGTAATAAAAAATATTAAAAAAACAACATGCGCTTCGGTTACGCTACATGCAAGCGCTCAATATTCGCAAGCGTTATGCAATGCTAGTAGTAATACAAACGAGTAAAACAATAAAAAATAAAATAAAGAAACATTTCTATTACACTACATACATAAAATCAGTGTCATGCTAGTAGTAATAGAAATATTAAAGATAACCTTCGCTTCGGTTATGCTACATGCGAGCGCGCAATATTTGCAAGCGCTATGCAATGTTACAAGATGAAGCAAACTAATAATAAAAAAACTGAAATAATTAAACTTCAATCATGCTACATGCATAGGTTCACTAAAAAACTAAAATCATATGCCATGTTAGCAAAATAATATAGATGTAGCTAAAATACCCTCGCGCAAGCATCCATCAGCGACGCCAAGATTGAAGACCTTTTCTTTTATATTTTTGTAATAGTCATATGTTGTAATTTGTTGTAATGTTTATGTTCGAATTCTTAATCTGGGGTTTTCTCGTAAAGAGATGTAATTAACAGAATTTTTTATGTAAATGTATTAATTCTGGAAATAATGGACCCGCAATACCTGATTCCTTTGTCTCATTTTCAATTAAATTTAATTAACTTGTCTCTAATGACGTTCACGTCGGGTTCACTCCCATTTTCCCATCATCAGATTCTAGCACGCCTGGTGGGACATAGTTTTGTCGCCGAGGGTCTTGTTCAATGAATTCTTGGTACTCTGGCCATTTAGTGAAGGCCTCTGCTCGCCGCATAATAGCACCTCCAACATCATTTGCGGATGCGGATGCGCCTGGAAGCATCTCCCTCAGGGTTTGGCAGATACTCCGTGTGATATATGAATCCAGGGCAGGATTCATTCTTCCTCGAATCCTCGGTCGGTTCTTCCTTACCCTATTCCAAATGGTGGTGCCCACTTGCTCACGTTGATGTCTTGCCACGATAGGGTCAATTGCCACAGGGAAATCAACCCACGCACGCCGAGCATTGCGTTGACGACGACGATGCCGTGATGGAGAAAATGAGCCATCAAAGGAAGGTCGTGGAATTGGGGTAGATGACGATAAAGGATCTGAGATTGTAGCCGTTGGATTTACATGGCCATCTTGATGTCACCAGGAGTGAGGTACACTCCTTGCCACAGGAGCGTACGCTTGTGGTTCGGTTTAGGCATGGACCTGCTGGGTTTGTTGGCCAGCGAAGGGATAAACTCCGGTGCATCAGCTCTGAGTTGAGTTTGTGCATGACATGGCCCTCCTTCGGACGCAGCATGTTCTGTTATTGCAACCTTCCCTTTGTTCACGAGCTGCTGGTGGTAATGTTCATCCACCATCACAGCCTTTCCTTTGCCGCTTGGTTGTGGACAATGGAGTTGGTCCAGCATCATCGCCTTTCCTTTTGGCGTCGGTGACGTAGCCATAGCTGCAGTCCGAGAAGGAGCCACCCCTTCTATGCTTAGGGCATGCTTTGACGAACTTGCCCCCAGCAGCTTATGAGAAATCTGGGATGGGCTTGTGCTCAATGTTGATGAAGCATTTGCCCTCAATACTGGGTGCGCATTTGCCCCCTGTATTATAGACGGTGTTGACGGAGAAGGCACTCCCTTTGATTTAGTAGTTGTTGGGGAAGAAGTCGCAGCTTGTCCGCACGGTGTCATTTTCGATGGACCCATCCGCTTCGCACGGATAGGCCACTCATCAAGTGTTGCGCGATGAAACCTTGATGATGACCCATGGCTTCCAGACGTGGTGTGTGCTTCTTTAGAAAATCCCACAGGAACCGAGTCAAAAGGACCGGCCTCACGTATGTTGAGATGCTGATCATGTGAGGTGGCTCCTGAAGCCTTTGCTGCTGCCCTCATCCTCCTTTTGGCTGACTTGGACAGGACAGGAATGAACCCATCTTGACGTGCAGAAGTCACTTCATGCTCGTGGTTTACTGTAGCCGGGGACGCAGCTGTGGTCTGCAGCGAACTTGCACTAATGGTAGCTTGAAAAGGCCCCACCGGCACGTCTAGCCATAGCGACCCAAAGCGCAGCGTGACGAATTGTTGAACTCGCCCCGCCATCCCTTCATATAAAGAAAACCATATATTAACCTTCTTGCAGTTACTGCAAATTTTTAGACAGGCAAAAACACTTCAGTCTTAGTAGTTAATTTTACTACAGAGCCAATATACAGTACACAAGTAAACAGAACACAACTGGTCACTAACCAAATGATAAGAGGAGCTCAACATAGCCTGATTACCTACCCACTGATCATGTAACTTTGAGGTGGCATGTAAAATTCTGATTCCTCTGGATTCTCAATCCTTTCTCCTGCTATCCAACCTTACCATCTTTAAATAAATAGATAATCAGATAATCACCACCTTTGTAGCCTTGCGGCCAAGGCAGTTTTCTGACCAGGTGTTTTTGCACAAAAGTCATTTATGATTAGGCTTGGAATAGGCTAGAACTCTAAGCTCACATACAAAGAAAGAGACCTATAAAATTTTACCTTCCTCGTTTTGCAGCACAAATTCTTTCGAGTTTGTCATGCTCCCCACTACTGATGTAACTCTAAACCAAACAACCTAAACTGAAAGAAGCAAGGAAACAAACGAATCTAGTGAATAATAAGATTATAGAAAGGATTTTTGGCTGTTCAAAATAAACTTCAAGAGTGCAACAACTACCTGAAAGTACAAAAATTTTGTTGCTCAATTATATCAACTAACACTGTCCCATGTCCCCCCACAAGTGATCAACCAAAGCAAAGAACGATGATAACATACACATAGAATGCCTATAGAGTGCAAACCAATACAAATTAGAGATGGACTAACTTTTGCATCTTGTAGACATGATATGGAACTGCAAAGCAATATTAGCCCTGAAAGAAAAGCCTCACCATGTGTCAAATGGTTAATACTACCTTACTGAAGCTAGAATAGTGTGCCACCAATATCATCAACGATATGCTAAGATGAACACGACCCCCATGATATATTGCCTGATTGGTACTTCAACAAGGTAAACATAATTGTGCACCAAGATTTTAGATCGTCCTATAAAAGTATGCCACTTAAACTACCGCACATAGAACCAATCTTTTTCTTGCTCCAAGTGAAACACCAGACAATAAATTGCTGGATGTCTCTAGAAGAAACTAATGGTAAAATAAACCCATAATGCAAATATAAAGAGATTAGCCGCGTCTGTAGAGTGGATGCACTTGAAATTTGAGGCCATTTCTTCTGATGCAACGAACTGTATCACCAAAATTCTATGCGTGGACACAAACTCACAGTTATTTCTGTGGGCACAATCCACCCAATCACCACTGTGTTGAGGCACATCACCAAATGAAAGCATGTCATGCACATCCAAAAGCTCTTCTCTAGATTACTATGGTAGTATGGTTAGAATCAAAGCATTATCTCTCTAAATTGCATCGTTTGAACTCATCAGTGCAAGCTCATACGCAGTCTCACCATGCGCACAGACTCTGCCTATGTAGTTGGCCGCCATGAGGAGGTCGGTGACGGAGTCGAGGCCCCGAAGACGATCTCTATGACGGGCGCACCGCGCAGGCCCCCGACGGCGTCGCCAATGAGGTCGTCCTTGTCAGAGATGGAGAAGACATGGTCCACATACGCCACGCTGGAGCAAACCCTAGTGTCTCACAAGGCGCGACCTCGTCATAGATTAACACCTCTCTCATCCAGATCTGGCACCCTTGGCGTAGGTCGGCGATGGCGGGGTAAGACAGAGGCCACCCGATCCACTGCAATGTCCTATGGGTCTCGCTAAGGTCTGTGGGTAGCCGCCTTGCCAAGGAGCATGCAGAACCACGGCGGCGGCTCGTGGATGGATGGGAGGAGAAGGAGCTCGTGGGGGAGGTGGTGGTGAAGCGCAAGAGGATGGCGACAGCGAGAAAGACCCCACACGGGGGAAATGGCATAGAGGGAGGGGTGGAAAGGGTTGGCGGTGTGGCGGTGGAGAAGGAGTGTCCAGTGCGGCGGCGCGATTGGAGCTCGAGGGAGCGAGTGACGCGAGAGCGGGAGATGGCTAGGGAACATGGAGTGCGGGATGGGAGCCCTAGGGCTTCAGTTCTTGACGTGGTTAAGCAAGGAGAGATCGCAACCATTGATCCCACCGCCTCTCGATCTAATGGCCAGCGTAGCGCACAAGCCCCGCAAGGAAGCTGGATGCCTAGAATCGCTGCGCTCTCGCTCGCCCGCGCTAGCGTGGACACACGCAGAGACGAGCACGTCACCCGAATCGGCCGGGAGGCCCTCTCCTTGCGGGAAGTGGGCTTTAGGGTAGTACAATAAGTTCATTTAGGTTTTATGGTTATGTTTTTTGGTTTACTAGCTGAATGCCCGTGCGTTGCTACGGATTTTAAAATTTTATCATACTACATATTCTAAAACTAACGGGCAATAAAATTTGTTGAAACATGCATACAAATATGTTCTATTTTTTTCAAATCCGTAACAACGTATGGGTATTTAGCTAGTATATATATAAAGAGGAGGGGAGTGCGGAACCTTCCAAGTTCTACAACTTGTGCTGGAAAGGTAAAAAACAAAGAGACTCCTACTGATACTTTCACATAGAGCAAAGCTCAGCAGAGCTGCTACCCCTACAAATTACCATCAGTTCCAAGCAGAGGTTACAGAACAATTCACGGCCTATGTAATTGCCGTTTTTAATATTATCTGGGAACAATGTGATGAGGACATCCCAGCTCAGCATGTTCCATCACATATCAACCATTCACCATCAAGCATAAAGGATACAAATCAAGGTCCACTTACACGAAGTCGTGCCAAGAAAATACAAGAACAGGTGAATTCATTCCTAGCTGATTTTGATTTCAACATATCTCAGGATGTTATACTACCTAAATGTTCTACATTGATGTTACTTAGGTTTACACATGTAGAGGAGGAAGCTACTTGGCATGAGGAACAAATACAATGCTACGATCAGACTACCTGGCTGACCGCACCTACAGCCACAAAGAAGCAACCATAACTTTTGATTTCCGAAGGCTCTGGGGGTCCATGAGTACTTGATGGAAAGCTTATCAAGTCTAGTTTCCAATGAAACAAACCCCACGTCATTTGGACTTTCCAATAAGAAGTTATGATCAAATTAGTGGAGACTGTTCAGAAGGCTAACAGTCACGCGAGACCTCCTCGGGAATTCATCTCGTGGAGACCTTTCACCTAGCCTACCTTCAGAAATTCCAAATCCTTTTCACGCTCAACTAGGAGGGTTGTTCCTAGTATAAATACCCCTTGTATCTAAACAATTGGCAGTCTTTGAATCATTTTGATAAACCATAGTTTTGCAGCCGAGCTGCTAAGTGTCTTACTCATACCATTGTTCTTCCTTGTTCTTCTTGGACTCGTGAAGAGATCCCTTTGGGATCCCCTAATTCGTGCCCTAGGCTTTCGGGCCTTTTGTGTGGGTTAGTCCCGGATTGTGGTTCTGCGGTCGTTCGGAGATCGAGTCGAAGTCCTCAAGGTTTCGGTGTCTCTCTCCCCGTCGTTTGGTCGCATCCAACCTTGGCAGGTATAAAGCTAATTACCCCGCTGTTCGCAGCAAGTTATCCTCGGTTCTTTAGCCTACTGTCGTGAAGATTGGGCCATCCCAAGGAGGTTCCTACCATTTGGTATCAGAGCAAGGTTGTCACGGTAGGTCTTACCATCATATGTTATTGTTTTGTTCATCTCCTAGAGTCCACTGAAAAAGCCACACAAAAAATCCCATAGCCTTTTCACGGTACTGTTACCTTTGTGTCGTTGTGTTCATCAAGTTGCTAGTCACCATCTTTACTTATATAGTGTTTTGTTTATTTGTTATTCGCACCCCTGTTAGTGTCAAAAAAAACAAAATAAAAAGAGAAGAAAGAAAGAGTCAAAAAAAAGAGAAGATAAAAGAAGTGAAAAGTAGGGGCTGTGTTGCGGATTACAAAACTAAAAATTTCAGTTCTGCATACTCAAGTTTGTGGTGTTCTTAACAGCAACGTTTACATATCTTTTGAACGGTTTACGCCACTTGGTTACAGTACCGCAGCCTTCCTTGAACAGCCACCTATAGCTCCACAAAAATATGAAAACTGGACCTCTCAACTCGTAAACCTTTCAACCGCTTAACCACAGCTGGGTTACTATCACTTTTTGCGCACTCACAGTCCTTGAGAACGAGCAAGAGCTTTGGTAAGTAAGAGGTGAGGTTGTGTGATTCCACAAATTTTACCTATTCCAATTTTTTTTTCATAGTTCTAACATGGCAGGATCCAATGATTCGAGTGTTGGGGGTGGTCGTCATGGAGACGATGAACCACCAGTTGCGCGGGCTGAGTTACGGCAACTACAAAACTCACTGTTGGAGGCCATGGAGAGGATGTTCAATGAACGTCTCCCAGCAGCGGCCGGAAGGGATCCACGTCATCAACATGAAGAATCTGATGGTGAAAATTCTGGTGCTGGACATGACTTCCATGTCCACTTCAGAGATGGTCGTGGTGGTGGTAGGCGTGCTGGTCACAATGGCCGGCATGATGGAGGATATCACAGGCGTGGTCGTGACCACCGTGTGCGTTTTGATGATGAAGAATTTGATGATTATGACCATGATGAGGGATATGACAATAATGAAAATCCTTTTGCAAATAATGGGCGGTTTGAGCGGCGCCATGATCATCGCCGACGTACTGGCCATGAAGAAAGGGAACATCACCGTGGCCGTCACAATAGGGATGATCCGGACAGCATTGCTCGTGTCAAGTTGAGTATCTCAAAATTTATTGGACGAGAAGATGCAGATGCATATCTTGAGTGGGCTGAGCAGTGTGATCAAATTTTTAGAGTACATAATCTCTCTGATCAGATGTGTGTAAATCTTGCTTCAGTTGAGTTCTCTGGTTATGCTCTCACTTGGTGGAATCAAATACAGGAGAATCAGCTTGTGTTGGGGCGTGAATATATCAACACATGGGAAGAGATGAAGCAAGTGATGAGGAGGCGTTTTGTGCCATCAAGCTATCAGCGTGACCTTCGCAATAGGTTGCAAACTTTGAAGCAAGGATCCAAATCGGTTGATGATTATTATAAGGAGATGGAGTTGCTGCTAGTGCGAATTGGAATTAGAGAGGATCCTGAATCAAAAATGGCAAGATTTTTGAATGGCCTCAATGAAGAAATTTCTGGTTTCGTTGAGATGTTTCCGTATAATAATTTGCAAGACCTTGTTGATCAAGCTATGCGCACCGAGAGAAAAATTCAGCAAGAGGGACGTGGAAGGTCTTATGGAAGCCGACCTATCTCAGCTCCATGGCATAGGCAGCAGCAAGGTACCTCTGTTGTTGGAGGTCGGTCCCAAGGTGCTGCACCTAGAACTTCTCCATCCATTGCTCCTGCAAAGACGACGGTTTCTACAGCTTCTTCACCTGCCATTCAACAACGCCTTGCTGCAAGTACAGCAGCCCCTTCTGTTGCTTCGGCTGCTGCTTCCTATGCACGTAGCCGAGAAATTGTGTGCCATAAGTGCCATGGTCGTGGACATGTTGCTGCACAATGTCCAAGTCGGCACTCGAGTGAACGACCTTGTTGAGGACTCGGCGCCTTACGACCACGTTAGCGCAAGAGGAAGTCGGAGGTCGAGGGTTCGATCGCTGCGAGCGATAGTCGGCGGACCTCGACTACGACCACGTGAGAAGTCGGCAGACTTCGACCACGTTGTGAGGTGGTCGTAAGCAGTCGGACTGGCTTGGGACGCGGTCGGTTGCGATCGGAAGGGTCCGAACGCACTCGGTAACGGTCGTACGCGGTCGGACTTGGTCGGAAGCATCCGAAAGTCTTGTATGTGATCGTAGGCCACTTGTAATCGGTCGTATGACCTCCAGGAGCGATCGTTTGAGCTAGGAATCGGTCGTATGGCTTTGTGGTAAAGTCATAGACCTCGTGCATTGGTTGGTTCATCAGTTTGATCCGTCAGAATGCTGTTTCGACTTTGTGGTATGTTTGATGGTATTTACGCTTTCATGTATCGAGCGGTGCTATTTGATGTGTTTCTTGTCTGTGTGACTGCAGGATGTCGAAGCGGAGCTGTGGTGAGACACGAGGTGACCGGACTAGACACAGGGAGGTGTCGAGGTCAGAACGGTTGGATGTGTCGAAGACGGCGGAGATTCGACGTGGTTGCGAGTCGTGGACGACAAGGAGCGCAGAAGCTTCCCGGAAGGTGCAGGAGGGGCGAAACGGGAATTTCACAAGGCTGCACAAGCGGGAGCGGGCTCCGTTGGACTTAGCGGGCGTAACGGGGCGGAGACCCGTTAGCCAAGGCTATATAAAGGATTGGAGGGGCTGCATGCCCTTTTGAGCACTTGTGATAGAATTAGGGTTTTAGAGTCAAAAGAGGCTTTGGGAAGGTTGTTTCCTTTAGCTCTTTAGTTGGTGTGAGTTGGTGAGAGTGTGTGGAGAGGCAGAGGTGTGCTCCCTGTTGTCTCTACGATGGTTTCTATGTGAAGTCTCCCCTCTGTGTGTTCTTCCTCCCAAGATGCATGGGTGGCACTTGGTGTTCTTGAGGATTGAGAGGGAGATGAGGGATTGAGAGTCTTGTATCCATATATCCTTGTCCTAATGTCCATGCGTATCGGGATTCCTCTGTATTCCTCTTGTTTAATTGGAATGAAAATCTGAAGTTTATGTCTCCTCCCGTGCTCTCTGTTCTTCGTTCTTCCCTTTTGAGCAATTTCTTGTTTTTCTGTGTTTTGAGTTCTTGATTGCTGGGAGGGCCCAAAATGGGTTGCTCTTTGATGGGATAGTGCCTCAAGATCATTTGATCAAGTTTCCCTAGAGCAAACCTCTTTTAATCTCAGATTTGGCTTTTTGGGCTGCTCTGTTCTTCTTTAGCCCTTCTAGGGTTTTTATGCTTTTCCTATTTCCCTTTGCAAGAGGGGCTGAGATTTGGCATGGAGAGTCCTATGGCTATTGCTAACATATCTGCAAAGTCTCTTAGCCATAGGATCAAAGGTTACGAAGCAATTTGATTTTTGGCTCGGATTGTGCAAAAATTCAGATTTTTACCCATAATCTGAAATTCTTGCTTCTTGGTTTGATTCTCTTGTTTCCCAATGTCCCCTTACTATTTAGTATGTTGTAGTAAGGCCTTGGATCAAAAAGATTGAGAGCAAACCTTCTTTTTAGCCAAAAATCCGAAGTCTCAAAGTTCCAGCCTGAAAATCCTGTTTGCTGATTTTCTCGAGAGGTACTACCGCTCCTGGAGAGGTACTACCGCTCCTGGAGAGGTACTACCGCTCATGTTCGGACCAGTCCGATCGGCGATGAAACGTTCGGACCGTCCGAACGTCTCCGGCAAGAGGTACTACCGCTCGGCATAGCGGTACTACCGCCCAGCGGTACTACCGCTCCTGGAGAGGTACTACCGCTTGCAGTCAGACCTTCTCTGAATTTATTTTTCTTGGCTGCTTCTTTCTGGATCTGGCTTTTTCGTGTTGTTGTGTCTTCCAGTAGTACCTATCTTCTTTCTTCATAGCTTCCATAGCTATTGGAGAAGAAGCATAAGTGTGGGTACTTGAGGGGCGATTTAATTTTTAGAAAGCGACATTCACCCCCCCTCTGTCGCCATTTCGGTCCAACAATACTATAGTAACTAGTTTTTAAACGGTATGTCTTTTTAAGACAGAATCTTGATTGTAGCAAATATAGTACTGACTTCAGCTATACAGGCTAAAATCGTACACGACTATCTCTCTCTCTCTTCGTACTCTCGCGTGAACAGCCAGAATTCAAAATCCATAAGCCATAGCCAAAAAGAACCCACCTAAAGTGTCTCTAACGTATGACACATCATTTTTAGAGACAATATCTCTATTAGATTGTCTGTAGCACACTCCATAACATCAACTTTCCATAATTTTTTATTTAAAATGGAATCCACATGCAAACTATCTAGAATCCCAGCCATCTTCCTTTCTTCTTTCCATCACCGTCAACCCAATCACTACACAATCCTCCCACCACAGGCTCCCTTTAGTCGCTGCCCTCCCCCTCCCGCTGCTTTCTCCTCGCACCCCTACTGCCGCTCTCTCCCTCTACTCTGGCCGCCACCCTTTCCCTCCCCTCTGGCTGGCGCCTTCTCCCGCCACCCCCACCGCCGCCTGTATTGCCCTTCATCAATGCCATGGCCTTCGAGATTGTCGTCATCGATATGGCCAGATCGAGCTTTGATCTAATCATTCTTTTTAGCTTACGACTTTCCTGAACAAATAAATATAATGGCTTCTCTACCGTCTTTTCGATGTGGCATATCAGGATAACCTTTTCGAAAGCTATTTATCATCATTCGGTTCGTACGCATAAGCACTCGTATTAGGGCCAAAGCCATTAGCTGTAGCTATAGGACATGTTCTTTTAGGTTGCAGTTGATGATTTTTGATTGCTTTTTGAGACGGTAGCGGACGGTAGAGACGTTGATGGCATATGTGCTGACGGGTTTGGGAAGCCGTTTGAAGATGTGACTTCAAGAAGCCACTTGGAGAAAACACATTGTTTGTTTGGGCTTTCGAAGAAACTTAAGTCAAAAGCCATATCAAAAACCTAAAAGAACAAAACCACTAGCCATTAAGTGCAGCTGAAAGGAAGGCGTCCATGTGTTTGATTCGTATTCGAGCCAGTTATAGTACCCCAGCTCTTACTACGGGCCTCCTCCTTCACCCTTAGATCTTGGATGAGTTCTTTTTTTACTTTGTTTTTGGTTTTGGTTTTCTTTGTCACAGTTATAGCTTATAAACGGTGTGTCTTTTTAAAGCAGGGTTTACACGTAGATTGTAGTATACATTATAATGAGTTTAGCTGTATTAACTAAAATTATATGTAACTTTTTCTTTCTTTATACTGTCCCTCGCGAATAACCAGAATTTAAAAAGAAAAAAGAAAAAAAAAACCAAAAGCCTAACCAGTTTTAAAAACGAAAGGAAAAAAAAGCCAAAAACCCACCCCTCGGATCCGCTGGTGTCGCGTTCCCATCCCGCCCGAGATTGCAGGCGTCGCCGTCCTCCCGCCCGTGGTCGCCGCCGCCGCCACGGCTTTCGTCGCCAACCTCCTCATACTCGCCTTCCAGTTCCAATCCGGCAGCGGCACGTCGTCCTGGCCTGTGGCCCCCCTGCCTTGGCCTGCACCGCCGAGGGCTTCGTGAAGGTCACCATGTGATTCAATTAGGACTAGTGAACTAGTTGTTATGGACGATTCGTACGCACATTTGTTCGATTTGTTGTTTGGATGTTAGCACTGGGACTTTTCAGTTGCAATTTTCATAAATTTCTCTGCTTTCCTTGGAGGCATGGAGTTTGTTTTTTTTAATTTCTTCCTGAATTTTCCTAAATTTTATCCAATTTTTGTGACTTCTTTTGAATCGATTAGGTCGCTACCCCCAAACACCCAGAGAAAATTGCAAATTTAGGACTTCAAACGATCCGCTTCGCAGATTTGGGACTCCAAACATCGACTTCGTAAAAATAACCCTCCAAACGTTGGCCTCTTGATTTCCTTGACATTATGAGTATTTGAGATTTCTTTTAAACTAAATACAAGTATTTGGAGACCTAGAAGGACCCTTTTGCCCTTCTGTGTATAGATTGGCTTGCACGGAGGTACATCGCCATCGTATTCTTCCTTCTGTGTCGTACGTACGTTTCTTTTTGGCCTTCTGTGTATCGATTGGCTACACACGTACGTTTCTTTTTCTTCTGCGTCGCATCGTATTCTGCCGCCGCTTTCCCTATCGGTTCATCGCCATGGAAGAGAACTCGTCGCCGACGCTGGATCCTGAAGCGCCGCCGCCCTGTGCCCTACATCCGATGGCGTTTGGCATGATTGCGGAGGCCGCGGCCACTGCCTTAGGCCCGACGTCCTCTGGCCAGGCCGTGGAGGCCGCGGCGCCCCCTGCCCTAGGCTCGACGCTGTGTGGCCTGGCCGCGCCACCCTCTGCCCTGGCCGCGGCGCCCTCTGGCCAGGCCGCGGCCATGGATGTTGAAGCCCCACCGGCCGATCTTGTTAGTTGCCATTGTTTTCTTGTCCAGGAGCCGGAAATCTCACGTACGTGCGTACCGGAACAGAAGGCAAAAAACACAAAAGGTTATAGATGTCCTTTTAGGTCCCAAATACATGTATAAAGATGAGAAAAGAGAGAAAATACACATAATGTCAAGGAAATCAAGAGGCCAACGTTTGGAGGGTTATTTTTACGAAGTCGATGTTTGGAGTCCCAAATCTGCGAAGCGAAACGTTTGGAGTCCTAAATTTGCAATTTTCTCCAAACACCCAAGGCCTGAGTCTTCGGCAGTCGACAGAGGTGAAGGCGGAGAAGCGATTCGGAGTAGTCCGGCGAGTCGGGCGGCGCAAATCGCCTCCCCGACGGTCCTCCTCGCCCCGTGCTCCTCTCTCCTTGCTCCTTCCCACCCTTGATTGCCCTCGCCGCCTCATACGGGCAAGCGCAAAATATAAAAGAGGGTGGAGGAGGTGATCGAGGCATATGGCGCAGATCCCCAACCTCGACAACGCCCCGCTCAATCTCGCCGCCCTTAGGTCTCTCATCCTGATGCCCGCTCACCCGCTCACCTCCTGTTTGTTCCTCTGAATTTTGACCCGTGTTTTTGATCTGTTTCGACCCCGGCCTGCAGGGAGCAGTCGCAGAAGGACCTGCTTAACATCGCTAAGAGCGTGCGTTTCTCATCCTGCAACTCCACGTCGCATTCTTCTATACTCTTGTTGTTTATACTGAAGAGCTCGAATTCTTTGGTTCCTTATCAGATTAGGGGGAAGAAGTGTCTGGTCATTGATCCAAAGCTCGCGGGTACCCTGTCGCTGATCCTGCAGACTTCGCTGCTAAAGGTGTGATGATAAGCGTGAAGATCAAAATAGTCAATGCTATCTCTTTTCTATTAACCTTAGTAGATATTGAATTTCGGTGATGTATCATGAGAATATTCCTTGCAGTGCCTTTTATACATCAGGAACTAGGCCATTGTTGCAGTTAATTCTTTGATTTTCGGACTTGCATAGCTAATACATGGTTTGTTATGCTCATCAGGAATATGGTGCAGAGCTGCGGCTTCTCTCTGCTGAACCCCTGCAGACAGAATGCCCAAAAATCGTATATCTTGTACGCTCCCAGCTGAGCTTCATGAAATCCATCGCAAGTCAAATTAAGAATGACGAACCTAAAGGGCTCCAGAGGGAGTACTTCCTCTACTTTGTGCCACGCCGGACTGTTGCTTGTGAGAAGGTATCTCTTATCTCTTGGTTTTTGTATGTTTGGAAATGTACTTGTGGGTTCTATACTTCTATTATTATTTTCGGTCTTGGAACTCCAGTATGTTAGTATAGTTTGCAAGGCTCAGAGCAATTTTATTGTTCTAGATCTGATTGTAGATAGAATGACAACTCACGCAGTCACCAATTCTCAACATGGATATGTGTAGTCTGGAACAGTGGAACCTATTGATCCAATGATCCTCAGATGTTACTGTCATATAGGTGGGCCTGGGCCTAGTCGGTTTATTATTAGGAGTTAGAGATCGGTTTCTATTTGAGTTAGAGATTAGTTTCCCTTGTTAGAGATATAATTAGAGATATGAGATGAGTTTCCATATTATTAGAGATAGGATTGGAGTTAGATTCGATCTGTTAGGGGGAGCCCATCTATATAAGGGGACTACCGCATGCTATTGGAATCAATCAGAGAAATACTAAAGTCTTCCCCGTCTAAAGTCTCTCTCTCCCTCTACGCCGACGCCACCCGGCCATCTTCTCGGTGGTGTTTATCCCGCATGAACCCCGGTTCATAACAACTTGGTATCAGAGCCGTCGATCCCTTCCCACGACTTCTGCTACCATGATTTCTGCGACTAGTTCTATGGCCGAGTCGTTGGCCACGATAAAGGCTAACGCCATCAAGATGACCAGCACGAACAAAGAGATGGCGGACATCTTCTTCAACATACATGCCATCTTTGAGAGATTGGAACAAGAGACAAAGCGTCAGGCACATCATCATTCACTACCAGAAAATACTGAAATAGTGCAGGAGAGTACGACAGATGGTGGGGAGGAAATCACAGAAAAGGAGCAGGAAGCATCGCCATCTCCACCGACGGCGACGCCTCCACCGCGCCCCCTCTGCAGCCACAGCCGCCGGCGTCGGCCAACGCCGCCGACCCCTGCCATCGGGCCCAGTTCCCGCCGTCTCGCGCTGCCACGGCGCCGCCGTCGCCCGAGATCCGGTAGCTGCCAACGTCGCCGCTTACCGCGCCGCCGTCGCTCTCCTCCGGACGGCCGCTCCGCCGGTCGCTACGTCGGCTGCCGCTCCTCTGGACGGTCGCTCCTCGGGCTGCTCCGCCGACCGCTCCGTCGCCGCCCGTGTCGTAGTCGCCGACACCGGTTCCGCCTCCGCCCGGATCCGCCACCGCCAACACCGGCCACCACCCGAGCCCCTGCGCCTGGGAGCCTCCGCCAGATCCGTGCAGGCCGCCGCCCCCATCGCCCGGGTCGCCTCTGCCCGCGCGCCGCTCGCGGCCAGACCGGCCGTCGCCGTTGTCCGGGCCGCCTCCGGCCGAGCCGCAGCCGCCCGGGCCGCCTCCGACTGTGCAGCCGCCGCCGGCCGCTCCGCCTCTGCTTCCGCCGCCCGGATCCGGTCCGCACCGGCCACCGCTCAGCCACTGCTCTCCTTCTCGGCCGCCGTCGGCGGCAGCCCTGCTCCTGGCAGCCTCGACACCGTGCGGCTCGAGGTCGTCGTCTGCTTCCAGCCGTCGTCATCGTCGTCGCCCGGGTTGCCTCGGCCACGCGCAGACCGCCGCCAGACTCGGCGGTTGCCAGACCCGCCGGCCGCCGCTCCGTTGGCCGCCGGCAGTCTGCTCCGTCGCGGCCGCTTCGCCTGTCGCCGGTCCAGCGCCCGAAGCCACGCTGGCCGCAGCCGCGAGACCCACTCCTGCGCCCGAAGCTGAGCAGCCGCCACAGCCACTACGCCGGTCGGCCGCTCCGCGGGCCGCCGCTCCGTAGGCCCCCGGCCGCCCGCTCCGCAGGCCGCCGCTCCACCGGCCGATCCGCCTCCGCCAGATCCGGTCGCCGCCAGATCCGCCGCGTTTCGCCGTCTTCGCCCGCCGCTGCTCCGCCATAGCCACCGCCGTCGCCGCATCCGCTCGAGCCGCCGCCGGGTTCCTCCTCCGCCGCAGCCGCTTTTCCGGCTGGCCGCGGCGCACGCAGCCGCTGCTCCGGCTGGCCGTTCCACCGGCCGCCCCGCACCGACCGCCGCTCTTCGCCGGCCTCTTCGCCGCCGCCGCGGCGCCTTCAGTCGCCCTTGGCGTCGCCCAAGGCCGAAGATGGGTGGGCTGTGTTTGTGGGTTGGGGTCGGTTAAACCGACCGACGACTTATGGCAACGCAAAAAAAAATCCAAAAAAAAGTAAAAAAAATCCAAAAAAAAGAAAAAAAATTATTTTGCAGGCATTATGTACCCAAAGGCGCTACTTCGTCTAGGCCTTATTCCGCTTGGATCTGGCCGGTCATTTTCATCGGCTACAGGACCCTGCCACCGTTCGTCTTCTACACTGGCGTCGGAAGTCTTCCATTGGCGCCATGACCACCGCCTAGCAGCTCGAGGACGAGCTGCATGTCCGAGAGGGGTGTAATGTCATATAGGTGGGCCTGGGCCTAGTCGGTTTATTATTAGGAGTTAGAGATCGGTTTCTATTTGAGTTAGAGATTAGTTTCCCTTGTTAGAGATATAATTAGAGATATGAGATGAGTTTCCATATTATTAGAGATAGGATTGGAGTTAGATTCGATCTGTTAGGGGGAGCCCATCTATATAAGGGGACTACCGCATGCTATTGGAATCAATCAGAGAAATACTAAAGTCTTCCCCGTCTAAAGTCTCTCTCTCCCTCTACACCGACGCCACCCGGCCATCTTCTCGGTGGTGTTTATCCCGCATGAACCCCGGTTCATAACAGTTACTGTGCAGAAGGAATGAAAGTTCAATTTGCATTGATGAAATCTGGATGCGAGTAATTATCATGAGTCTAGTTGAGTTTGGTTTGCCTAGGTTCTGGAAGTTTCGCAAGCTGTAATCAATCCTTCAGTTTAGTCCTTAGAGGCTTAGACCATAGGCTATGCATAGGCATGATGTCAACGACAGTATCTTATGTATTGAATGTTCACATGTTAGGCATTGAAGGAACCTACTGAGGATCCTTTCATTGCTGATGATGCTTGCCAGTTCTGAAATGCTGTTTCCAATTTGAACACCATAAATCTTTAGATAATTGTTTCCCAAATATCTAGGTTAGGTTTTAAAAACCCACGAGCTATCTTCCTAAAGGGGAACTATGCCTTTCTTTTCCACTTGGCGTGCTGTATTGTAATTGATGTATGAATGCAGTTTTATCCATCACTAACATGTACGGTAGTTACTGTATGTTGGAACTTCTGTTAAGATTATTCATATGAATATTTTCTTCACATTCCGAATGAGCTTCTCTAGAATTTTCAGCTCGCAGTGGTTCCTGCCGCTTTACTGCTGTTCAAAGATGAGGCCCTTTTACAGTAATTTCACGGTCCATCGGCTGAGCTAATTCAACAATTCAAATTGAGAAGCTTGGGGGACATATTTAGTATTTACAATAGCTCCTGAACTGTTTCTGATTCTCTAGACAAGAGCTAGCCTGTTTTTATCAGTTTTTCCTGGACTTCATCACATTTGTGGAATGCTGATATTGATAAAGAAAAATATCTGGTTTCAGAAGCCAAAAGAGGATCCAGGGATGCTTACTATTTTTTGTATATTTTATAAAATAGATAAAATTCAACTTATACGAAAACTCCAGAAATGTCAATATATCTACTAAGCTAATTAGCAAATTCTGATTTTGAACAAAAATTACAATTATAACTCTTTTAGAAAAATAATTTTACGAATCATAATGTTCATTTAGGATTATATATGTACTAATTAGCAAAGTACATTAGTCATAGGCTCATAGCCCATATGCAATGATTATGCCATGTTCGTACTTTCAGGTGCCAAAATTGGTAAAGCTGTTTGCAAGGTATTTGTGTGGGAGACGAATTATGTGTCATCTTTAGCTATCCTGTTGTCTTGGAAAAATTAGATTTTTTTTTGTTATATTAGTAGCCAGATTCTACTGAGCTTTGCTTTCTTACATATGCTGATGTTCCAATACATGTTTAGCTATTGTATCAGAATTTTGTGAGGACCTACTATTGTGAACCCTTAGATTGTTGACAAATGATATTACATAAGTGGTACTGTAGCGCACAGTACTGTTCATCCGCATGGTTACTGTTCATGAAAAAGTTGAAGGCTAACAGCGAAGAGCTGAAGATTTTCAATCGTGGCAACAACTACAGCTCAAGGACGAGCTGTTTCACCGGGAGGGGTGTAATGTTACGTACGTGGTACTGCAGCACACAATACTGCTCGTCCATGCGGTTACTGTAGCACACAGTACTATTCATCCGTGATTAGTTTCCTTTATTTGAGATTAGATTGATTTGATTAATTTAGAAACTTATCTTTAATTAGTTTGATTCATTAAATTAGGGATTGTTTCTTAGGGATCAAGTCAAGTTATCTCTATAAAAGGGATGCCATTTATCTTCTTTAATCAAGCAAAAGATGAATAAACAAGTCCCTAGTCCCTAAAGTCCAGCTGTGGTCTCTCCTCTAGACCGGTTACTTTAGATCTATTCCTCACTCAATCAATGCCCTTCTTCGTCTAGCGCCATTCTCCTTCAAGTCGTCACTGTCCGACCTTCTTCCAACGGATGATTACCCCTTTGTTGTGCTAGTTCACAACACATGACTTCAGAAAATCCCTCAATGAATTTCTCTTTTTTGTGTGTGAAGACAAATGGCACTAATGCATCTTTAATTTATAATTGAGCTGTCACTTGAAGAGGACTTATAATCAGTATTTTATTTATTTGCACCTGCAGATCCTGGAGGAAGAGAAAGTTCATCAGAAGTTAACACTCGGGGAATACCCCTTGTATTTAGTTCCTTTGGATGAGGATGTCCTTTCTTTTGATCTTGATCATTCTTTGCAGGTACTGATTCATATTGGTCTAGCATGTGTATTTTGATATTATGAATCTCACTGGAGCGTTTATGATTATCAGGAATGCCTTATTGAAGGGGATACAAGTTCTATCTGGCATGTTGCAAAAGCTATTCATAAGTTACAGGTGTGTGTATCTTCCCTTCATGTATTTGGGATGTTTTGTACTTGAAATAAGGATTAATCCCATTGAAGATGAATTTGTTTATTGCGGAAACATTATATGGATAGACTAAGTTGTTATCTGCTACTATATTGCAGATTGCACAATACTTAACAATTCTACAAATCTGCAATCTCACAAGTTTTTGACTTCATTTTTCATAAACTAGAAGTCTTGACACCCTTTTATAATTTGGTATGCTGACTTTCATAAAATTCTTGAAGTGATGCCTATTACTGTATCTTTTTCCAGTTTGCCTTTGGAGTTATCCCCAATGTACTGGCCAAGGGTGTAGCATCAACCAAAGCTGCAGAGTTGCTGAATAATATGCAACTAGAAGATCCTGTCAACATGGATGATGTAATGCCAACTGATTTCAAGCTTTTGTGACTCAGATCTCTAAATTTAGCTGATCAGTTTTTTTTCCTTTGTGATGCTTTAGATGGGGATTCCAGAGATAGACACCCTCATTTTGTTCGATAGGGAGGTAAATCTTTTGTTCTATTTATATTGGCATTTTTAGTTCTGAAAAGTGAAGACAATCATGTTGCACTCTCTTGATTTCTCTTTTTTTTTGGCATTTATGAACTATTGCACTTATTTTTGTCTTAATTTATAAAATATTAATACAAATTATGTTGATCTTAGGGGTGATACCCCCTTTGATGTCTTGTATTTTTTTGTAACATATCTTTTTTTCATTCAGGTGGATATGGTGACACCAATGTGCTCTCAGTTGACATATGAAGGTTTATTAGATGAGGTGACTATGAAGTTGGCCATTCTGGCATTACTCATGGGTGTTTGATTTGTTAGCCTTTTCTATTGGACGATAACATGCCAGTGTAGTTATCATACAACCTATGAGCTAGCATTCTAACTTCGTTTCATCTGTTAGCCTTTTCTATTGGACGATAACATGCCAGTGTAGTTATCATACAACCTACGAGCTAGCATTCTAACTTCGTTTCATCTAAAGTTGGAGTCGATGTGAAACTTCACATAGTTCCCTTCCTCCTATCAGTTACCATGGTAAAAAAAGACAAATTCTTCGATCCTGGTTCTATGTTTGTTTTGAATACTCCACTAGATCCTCCATTTGAGCAGACACAATGAATTTCAGCATGATGTATCAAATTTGAACCATAGAGTTGCAGCGCAGTAAACCACCAATGACCACCTAAAACTCTTGTTACATCAATGATGCTGGCTCCTTCAACTTTCATGTTTGCTGCCCAGTTTCGAAATAGGTGTCGTTTTAGAATGAATGCAGTCAAACATTTTAAACTTTTGACCACTAATACACACAGAAGTGTTCAGATTGATCTTATTGAAATAATATTTGTAGATTTCTCATCAAAAGTGCTTTCTGAATATTATGTTTTTCTAATTTGTATCTACATATTACTATAAAATTCAATGGTCAAAGGTGTATATTGGACATTGTGCCCATGTCTAAAATGACATCTATTTTGTTGTTATTAAACAACAAAATGACATCTATTTTGTTGTTATTCTAATCAGTTGACTGATTTTATGTTTCAATATTGGTCTGCATAGATGTGTACCGGACTTGAGCTGTGTTCAAAATGTTTCATTTTCATACTCCCTGAATTATGTTAGCCAATGGCTAATTGGCTTTCTTTTATTGTTGTAACATCCCAAAATTTGACTTTCTGGAAAAATTTAAATTCAAATTAACTATTTTAAAGTAATTGGATTTTACTTGGCTTTTATTTGAGTTTCTGGATTTTATTTCCAAATTTAAAGCAAGAAAATGTATTTTAAATATTTTATTAAAGCCAAAAATAGTTTATTATATTTTTCCTAGCCTTCCTTAAATTTTTAAGTAATTATTGAGAATTTTCTAGAATTTAAAATCAATTTTTAAAGTTAAAAAGTATTTAAAAAAATTATAAATTCAAATTTGAAATTTAAAATATTTTTACTAAGTCTAAAATGCTTCCAGGAATATTATATAATTTTTCTGGAATTTTTAGACATTAAAATGACAACCGGGCCCCACATGTCATACACTCCAAAATACCCCAAAAATCAGCCAAAATAAGATTCCAGAGAATATTCCCTCGTTTTGCATTTTCTGGAATTTCCAAACCGATCAAACTTCCAATCGCTCGTTCTCCCTCGTCCGATCTCCGAATCCAGTGATTCAAATTTCTAAATTTGTATAAAATCATAATCTATGTTGCAGTATATATTTTATATTTTTGTGATTTTATTTGTATTTATTTATTTGGTTGTTTTGTTGTTTCGCGCGTAGAAACCGACGTCACCGAGGAATTCGTCGAGTCGCAGCAAGAAGACCCAAATAGCATTCAAGAAGGCAAGTCTCCTTTGACCATCTTGCTCCTATGTTTTGAAAATAGTTTTTGTAGTTATTTTAAATTATTGCATGGCTATGTGATATAAAGTGATAATTTAAATTTAGAAAATTTAGTTAAATGCCAACCTTGTTATGCCTTCCTTTGGAAATTGTTTACCATGTACCCTTGTCAACTTAGGATGATTTTTGGCTCAATAATGAGTTATTATTATTCTTGTTAAATTTAGAATACTAGCAAATGCTTAGTTTAGCTGATAAATGTAAAAATGCTCATATGAGAAAATGGACAATGAATGTTTTGGATTTCATGATTTGTTTGAAAAGTGGTAATGGATGTTACCACTGTAATTTCAAAATAAAAATGAAGTTGAAAGTAAAAATTGACGAGGGTGGATGGAAGGCTTGGCTGGTGCGGTTTAGCACGAGAATTTTTGGATTGTGAATGAGCCACTCTGGTCGTTTAAGGACCGACGCTTGTGTTTGTCCAAACTGAGCAAAACAGTGCAACCACAAGTCTATATGGGTACGACCTAGCTAACTAACCTATAAAGGTGTAGTTTAGATATCACCAGTGGTGTATTGAGTGCCAGGGTGTACTGGTTACTCATAGTGAGGGACAGGGTTTACTGTACTCATACGGCGCAAGAGGGGGCTCCAACTCGTGGATTCAAGTTGTGGTGGAACCTTAGCGGGTGGTATCTAGCTATACTGGAGTAGGTGAAAGGCTTTGTGATATTTTATCTGGGTCTCATGCCAAAGGAAGCATGTTGACTATTAGGATAATTTATCTCTTGTGGGTAAAGTGTACAAACTCTGCAGAGTAAAAACTATTCGAATAGCCGTGCCCACGGTCAAGGGCGGGCAAGGAATGCATTCACATGGTAGAAGTTTGATTTTGATTTCAAAACAAAATGGTTTGTCAAACTTGAGAGTGGTATAACTCTCATGATTTAAATCTGGTGGTGTAACCAGATCAGGTGGTTTAACCTGAGTTTTGAAAAGTTGGCAGATAGCCTGAGATTTTAGTGTTGGTGGTTTAACCTTCACTAAGTTATTTATCTAATTTCATTTATGAAAAACAAGATGTTTATCAAATGGCCTTCGAAGTAACTATGTAGATTTGAAATAAAATGCTGATTTTTGCAAAAGAACCATATAGCCCTCCTTTGTGAAGCCTTGCATCTATGCATCTTTCCCAAGACTTGCGGAGTACAATTTTGTACTCACATGTTGCTCTACAAATACATTAACAGAGGATGAAGAAGCTCAAGATGCGGACTACGACTACTTCATGGATGGATTCAACGAAGGCTTTCCGGACTTCTAGGTTGCGTTTCCCCAGTCAAATGCCTGTGGCGTATTGATGGGTCTTGCTTTAGTTTCTTTTTGCTTCCGCTGTAATCTTCTGTTTGGTGTGAGGTCTTAAAACCTCATTTGTAATAAAGATCTTCGAGGTCTGTACTCTCGAATATTGAAATAAAGCGTTGTTGGTTTTGTATCATCTTTTCTGTTTAAACTGTGTGTACTAGCGTTGATCTGGGACTAGTACTGTAATGCACAGGGGGTCCAGGAGTTTCTACTCCGGGTCTCACAATTGTCCCACATAGGAAATGTGAAATACCGGTAGATGTTATATTTGTTGTTGTCCTATTTATTCTCCTACCCTCCTTATGCTAGTTTACATGCACTGCTAGGGTAGTATGGTGCAATGATCTTTCAGCAATTATCCTCATTTTGCTAGATTACATGCATTACTACTTACTAGGGAGTAGGGTGCAATGATCTTTTGGCAAATCAAATGTTGAACTAGTTAATCTTAGGCTAACTAAAAATGCACATGTGGCTGGATTCTTATTTGTGTTCTTTGCAGCAGGGTGCTGTTGCCTCAGATTTTAGCTCAGTGGCTGGGTTTGTTTCCTTTTGTCTGTTTTATTCCTTGATTCTGGAAGCAAGATTCTTGGGGCACTATGTTATCTAAAAGTGTTGTAACTGTTATGCTCAACATGTGGTTTGCTAGAATGACATTAATTAAAAGGGTAGAAGGTTTGCCACATGTTCTTTCTGCCATTAAAAATTTATTTGCCATCTTGCAGGCGATCTATTGAAGAATTGTTGAAACTTTTGCCAGGTCCTCATCTGGATTTGAAAAGAGTGAGTGGATATTGTTTACGTTGAAGTTTACTTTTTTACTTTTAGGGAAGCAAATTAAAGATTTATCTCACTCATATAGGGTGGTTCGACCATTAATTCTTCATTGGAAGCTCTCCCAGGTTCGGGGGCTCAACAGAGTATTGACAGGTAAATTTTAGTAGAAGTTATCTAGAACTGTTGTTTCCTCATTTAAAAAAATGATAGAAGTGGAGAGGGAAGGAGGGTTGCCACAATCGTGTTGGCTTTGTTTAGAAGTTTTGAGGAAATGTTGATTGCAATGTTTGCATTTGTGATTTGAATATCCCAATTTGACGTCCTATTTGATGCTCCTATTTTTACTGTTTAGTAATGATAGTTTACACAATGCAAATACTCATTATGTCGAGTTGAGTTGAGCAATTAAAGTACAGGCTGTCAAATTTTTGTTGTTTACCCAGTTTGCCCCTTAAGATTGTTCACTTTAGAGAGAAGTGAGTCAACTATACATCTTATTCGTTATGGAAGGTGATATATATACAAGTCTTACATGGGCGACATGGGCTAACCTAGTTTAATGGGCCTATACATATCTACACCTTCTATATACCTGAAATGTATGAGCTTAGTTCAACATTCTGGACAATCTAGGAATGAGATAGTGTACAAGGGATGAACGGTAAAAGAAAACTAGTGAAGATACGAAAGCCAAGGAAAAAAAGGTAAACAAGACAAGTCTTTATTTTATCACTTGACATCACATCACAACAACCCTGAGAAGCCTAGAATTGCGCTAGTTTTTTTATAATTGTGAAAGTTTTTCCAGAACAGTACACAATCTCTCACTTGATATCTTTTTGTACTAATAAGGGAAGAATTTTCACTAATTACATTTCTAATATTTGCTCTAGCTGTCATACAATTTCGCTTACCTTCATCTGTTTTTGTTCTAACATGTTTGTTGTTCTAGGGTTGGTCATCGCTCCCTGGTTTTGGTTGTCTTTATTGGTGGTGTAACATTTGCTGAGATTGCTGCCCTTCGATTTCTTAGTGCGCAGGTACATATTTGCTAACTTATTTCCATTTTTCATATGTTTAAAACAAATTCCCTTCAATGTCACTCGTGCATATGTACTTTCCTGATTTTAGTTTTTATGCTATGTCATTATGAGCTCACTAAGTAGGCTTTGGTTCAACCATTTTATATGGATTTTTAACATAGCCAACGCGATTAGTTGTGTCCGGTGTTATGAGAAACTGGTTTTGGTCCAGTTGCCACTGGTTATTACCATTGATGATTGGTCCACTGGCAGATTGTGCACTTTTGTTGTATACTTGTATCCACCACTGGAGGCGCCAACTGTCATAGTGGTGGGTGATGGGCGGTCTCGGCCCTGGGCCTCATCATTCAGGTGCTGTCGTGATGGTGATGGCGACTGGAGGAAGAAGGGAATGTAGGGGGATGAGCGGGGCTGAAGCATGGGGAAGGACCATGCGAATGATGGGATAGTTCCTGACTGGAATTGCTTTAATTATAGATGATGTTACCTAGAACAAATAAAGAAGCATTTTTTCCTCAAGGGGAGAACAAGGCTGGCAAGAGGTGGCTAAACTGACAAGTCGAGGGTGTTGCCCAAATAGTGGCTGGCTGTTAGAGATAGATATAACAAAATCATAGAAATAAGTAGCCTTGCAGGATAGGCTCACTTGTACATGCTGTATAGCTTCTGCAAATTTCACAGTGATACTTTTCTGAAAACTAAGAAATTCACATTACAAAATTCCAAACAGATGATAGGGTCTATCTATTTATCACTTAACTAAATTTGTAGTGAAATCTGTCATTTTTTTATGGACTGCTGGATCAAGATGGATGCCCCAGATCTCTCCCCTCCCTCCCCCAACCCTACTGTGCCGCCAGCATCGCTCGCACTTGCCACTACTTGCATGGCGTCATTGAGAAAAAGCGGACTTCTACTGGCTTTAGCCACAAGTTGCCTAGAGAAAAGTTTAGTTGATTGATTTGATTCAATCATATATCCTTTTTAGGGCCTATCTTCGGTACTTCAGAGCAGCAAGCCAGTTCCTGTCAACCTCAGCCTCAGATTATTTGAGCTGAAATCAATGGCAGCTTATGGTAGGACTGAAGTACAATAGATACAAAAGAGTATTAGCCATTTCTGATCTGGGACTAAATTATAACAAATAATTGGCTAAGGTAATTCCATAATTGTTTGCTGTATGCTAACGAGTGATGTTTTTTACTTTTCAAAGTCATCAAGATGCTCCATTGATCACCAAATTCTCTTTATCGTAAATTCAAAAAAAGTTGTAAAAGTACAATATGATGAAAGCATTTTCATAAGAATTTCACTTGTACCATTTTCATATATCCAAATCATACATTTTAAATAGCATCTTTAGTAAAAATTAATAGCCTTGACTGCACACATTCTAGGGCATCACTCTTGTGTGGCTGGAGGGAGTAGTTGATATCCTTGAAAGCTATGCCACATCTCAAGAATTTCCCCCCTAGAGAACATACTAAGTTGGCAGGCCAGAACAAAAATTTACTAGCATTTTGATTAAATTTATTGGTCAGAATTTGCGTTCTAGGCAGCAATTGCATTTCAGCTGTTGTGTACTTATGTTTCTTTCAATTGGCCTATCAATTGTTACATACGAGGTGTCATAGAAGGGTGACTCCTAAGGTCTAATTAATAAACATTATATCTTACAAAAGGTTGGTTAAAAAACATTAACCAATTGCATTCCATTTTACTATGGTAGTCAACTAGTCATCATTAGCTTATCCGAAGCGCCCTTCTTTAAAAAAAGGAACTAGCACTTACCGTAAGCTAATTCAGACTGGAATTAGGTGACAAAACATTTTTTCCATCCATACTACGATGCTTCTAGTGGTGTGTTCACAATTTTTCATGTGCAGCTTTTTTTATTGTGCTTTTTAAAGTGATTTGAGGAAACTGAGTTTAACTGTATCGATCAGTTTTTGCAACTTGACATTACAGTATTACAATATGGTTTAGTTCACCAAAATCCTGTCCTAAGACCTTGATTTCTTATTTTTCATATTATGTATCTTGTCTATTGCAGGAAGGAATGGGCTATGACTTCCTGGTTGCAACAACAAAGGTTGTCAATGGCAACACAATACTCAGACCAATTATAGCCAATAGCAAAGAGGGAGTGATGTAATTTTTTGTTGTGCATACGTCTGTATGATAATACACACACCCGAGCTCCAGAGGGGTTTCCTTGTTTCGTTTTGCATCATGGTTTTTTCTGCAACTGCAAAAGTAGTCTTGTGCGCGTGTATTTATTTAGAGATTTCTTTTCTCAGCTGGAGTGTATATATTTATACTCTTATCTCCTGTGCAAATACAAATAGACAAGTAGTGGTGGGTGGAAATGCCGCATTGTCATTTCGATTTTCATTTCTACTGCTTAATACTTTGTTTATCAAGTTGGAAATGCCCCCAATTTGCTGAATGAGCTTCCCACGCGTGCAGATCTCTGTTGTGCCCACCTGTAATTTAATTTAGTAATCTACACGGAAGTAGCCAGGGGCGAATACGACTATAAAAATGGATCTAATATAAACGGATAATAATTGATATATTTGTTTTTATATTTTTCTTCGGATGTGTATACAAATATAGGTACTCCGGATACAAATATGAATAATGTGAAATATAAATATGGAGCAAATATGAATAATGTCAATATTTCTCAAAATATAAAAGCCCTTTTAAACTGTATACACAAAATAAACAAAAAAACATAAATAATTTATTTGATCTGAACATTTACAAAAGACATTCATGAAATCTTTATATAAGCTAAAGTTTTTTTTCTAACTTTATGAATTAATGTATATATTAATTTATAATGGGCTACTAAAGTATCGTGTAAAGGATATATGATGCAGATATTTGACTCCTAAATATCTAGATAATTCGAATTTGTATTTGTATTAGATGGATAGTGAGCTACCAAATTTTTATTTGTATTTGACAAAAAAGAGCCGTATTCGTTTTCGATCAAATACCTACCAAATATCTAAGTTGATGGTATCTGTATTAAAAATAGTCCACATTGGTCGGAAAATGTCTGGTTCGTTTTCAGGTCTAGTCTTCAGTTCTCTTTCCTGCTGCTGCATTCTAGCTAAGGAAGCAACGCAATCCTTTTTGATCTTCCAGTCTCACGACCAGCATCACACATCGCCATTCTCTGGTCTGGCAAGTCATTGGAGCATAGCAAACCCGACTCAAAACATTGACAACGAAATTATTTGAGGAACCTGAGAATCTTGAGGCCCTCCAAAAAATCAAGCACAGCTTCACGGGCAATATGCTTGTGACGTTGATAGAAAACGGCTGGGAGACTGTCAGGCAGGCCAAAGGTTAGTCTTTTTGAGTATATGTTTAGACTTTTGTTTCTATTTTTACGGTAACTTGCTATCAAATGATGTATTTTTTAAAATGGGATTTACAAATAAATTATAATACAAGTTATACCAAGTTCATTTATACTAATTAAAATCGTATAGGACTATTCTTTTTATATACTGTCTCTCATAATAGATTAGAACTGATTGATCCATCACAAATAATGCAAGCTGATAATATGCTAGTTGGAGATAGGAGTCCCGAAGGGAGCCGGCTCCGCCTATTATTCCTTTTATCTTGAGCATATGGTTATCACGCAACAGATGGATGCATATGACGATGAAGGTCTCAGACCACGGCAGACCATGGATCAAGTTCGTGAAACACTAGTTATAGGCGCGTTCTTTTCAGTAGGGGTTAATGATTTTTGACTCTAGTATAAATACCGTATAAATAAATTAAATATCTATAAATTAATAAGTTAATTTAAAAAACTGTTTTTATAAATTATTTTAAAATAAATCACTTCGATACGACGTTGAAGAAGCCATTGTTGGAATTTTTCGTTCGCTCAGACACGATTTCGGCCCCGCCCTCAACGTGACCCGTCTGCTACACGACACGTGAGAACACAACACAAGAAGAGGTGCTCCTTCTTCACCGTGGGACCTACTCCCTTGCCGTGACCCGTGTCTGGTACACGACTAGTGAGAACACAACACATCTGCGCTCCGGTCTTCACGCAACAGACAGCGCCTTGCCTCCTTTTCCTCCGTGGGTCCCGGTGACGCGCGCCGATGGAAACTTCACTGCGCGGCGCCGCGCCCAGATGCCGCAAGGAATAAGGATACAACACCTCTGCCTTCACGTGATGCTGGACATGATCCTTGGGACGCAGCAAAACGTACAACCACAGTACTGTGCTTATTTAGACTGAAAAAGTAATTTATGGTTAAAATTTTATTGTACCTGACTGAAACTGACTGAAATTGTATTATAACTGATAGTTATTTATTTGACGTAATTAAATTTAAAAAAATTAAAAATAAAAAATAGGTTAATCCATCACGGACAATGCAAACCAATACGGGATAAAAAACCAGTAAAAAGCTCAAAAAAGCCAAAAATAAAAAAGCAAAATTTAGGAATAATGAAAAATAAGCAGAAGCTCAAACCAAAATGAACGAAGCGCTAAATCAATCTTTGTTTTTCGACTGGCACTAAACACCTTTATTTTCTTATATATTTATACTCAGTAAATTATGTCACATCATGCCTAAAAAATAACATACCTTATTTAACTCGGATTCCTACCATATCTAGCAAACTTACTAAAATAAGATTAATTCTATCAATCATTCCATTCGTTTACAATAGAAGCTCTATACGACGGGATGCACCGCCGGCGGTAAACATCGATAGGGATCGAGCGAATTGGTCGGCTAGTACGGGCGTTGTTGTTCGGAATTAGGGCATGTTCTTTACCTCACAAGCCGGCGGCTTTTAGCTTTTGCTACAGTACCTAACTTTCAAACGGAGTATTTTCTCAAGACGGAGTCTACAAGTTAAACGATCTACATATTAAAAGCTCAACATCTGTACCAGCCAAAATCGCAAGTAAGTATCTGTCTCTCCGTAATCTATACCGTAAACAGCCAAAATTCAAAAATTTTAGCCAAAAGACATAAGCCGCAGTCGAAAAGAACAGGCCTTACAAGGGTGGCTTTATTGCTGCTGAGTGTAGCACAATATGTTGGCCCTGCTTATGCTCTTTCAGTGGAGACCGTGGGCATTTCGAGATGGTTCGCGTCTGATTGAAAGGAGTTTGTTGGTTTGTGGAGGAGCAAGCGTGATGACAGGTCCTCCATTGTCTGCATCCTAAAAGAGGCTCAAGAGCTGGCTGTTTATTTCTTGATCCGTCTTGTCTTCAAGCATAGGGAGTCGTCGGATTGTTGTGTGAAGTTCGCTTGAATATTTTTTTGCTGATCGTCTGGAAGCATGCTTGTTCGTGGTTTCTGGTAGCCTCTCTTGGTGAGGCCTCTATTTTGTTGCAACGTTTATAAAAACTCTTAGCTTTCTCTCAATAAAAAAAGATTGATAGGACTCTTCTCTCATTTTTCACACCATAACAACCTATCAGTAAAGAGTTGTTAATTATTCTTATGTTCATTATGACATTTGTGATTAATCTCAAATTGCGTGTCTACAGTGTTGTTGATAATTTGTTTGGCAACATAAGCAACTAATTTACGACTTAAACCACGCTAGCTAGCCAAAATTTTATTACATAGTAAACTAAAAGCTAAATCATGCGAGCAATCAATAGTCAAAAGAGGTGTCGGCAGGGACATGAAATTGTATGCGTATCCACATTCAGAAGGAACAGAACGATTTGCTCGATTTCGTCAGGTCTAGGTCCTTGGGCGATTCTGTTTCGTACTCATCTGGAGCAGCGCTCCCGAGGCCTCCGCGTGAGCCGGTCGCGTGTCTTCGGTCCTCGGTCGGAGCGTGAGGAAGAGAAATGTCGCGTCGTCCCGAGGCAGCAAGCAAGCGATCTCGTGCAAGAGGTCAAGTCTCCCGTCGGAAGAGCACGAAGAGCAGCAGATGCACGTCCATCAGCAAGCAGAAGAGAAAAAGGTGAAAAGCTTGCACGTGACAGAGTAAGAGATCAATTTCAATTCCAAGACGGACGGTCAACAATTTTTGGGGTTGGCGCCACTTCCACGCAAGGGCGGACACAGCCTAGTTAATACACACCACAATCTTTCTGAATACTCAAGCATTGCATTCATGGAACTCAGAAATGTCCGCACTGAGCGTTCAGTTTGATAGATTTGCTTTTTACTATAGAGGTAGTTTATTTGGTATAATTAAATTTAAAAAATAGAAAAAAATAAGTTAACTATCACAGATAATATGAAGGAATATGAAAAAAATGTAAAAAAACCTCCAAAAGCCAAAAAGTTAGAAAAGGACGAAATTAAGAAATAGCGAATTAAAAATAGAAGTCAGAAACTATCGTTGAAACGAGCAGGGACTAAGTCCTATTTCTTTTGTGTTTTCCATCAACATAAAATTTTAGAAGGAAATTGCTTTTTTTTAACTCTTTTTGGGGTAGTGTTGACCTTTTTTTTTTTGCTTTCGTAGCTGCACAGGATCATTTGTTTTTCACCAATAATCCATTTCCTTGCACGAGAATAGACAATGGTGATTTCACTCAGAAGGCTGATGACCCGAAAGTGCATAGGATCTTTGGTAGCACTTTCCATTATAATAGTATTCCAAGGTTTAATATTGAATCTCAAAGGACGCGTGAATATTCTACTATCGTCTAGCAACTATTTAATTAACTAATTAAATGACAGCAGAAGGGTTGCAATCATGATGAAAAATAATATTAGAAGACCAAATAAAGCTAATCTAATACTAATGTTACGACTACAAGACGGTTTTTCTGATCAGTAAATGTAGGGCCTATGGTCAAATGATCACCTGCAACCTTAGAGAATCTTTGAGGTGGTTATAATAATCTAATTAATTAGAGCAATCGAAATGATACCATGTGTAGGTAACACACACTAGTATATCTCGCTCAGACAAACATGGTATAGGAGAATCACCTCTTGCTGTTTATTTTCTTGTTCAGTCTTGTCTCCAAGCATAGGGAGTCGTCCGATTGTTGTATGAAGTTTGCTTGAATAATTTTTTTTTCTGATCGTTTGGAAGCATGGTTGTCCATGTTTTCTTGTAACCTCTCTTGGTGACGACTCTATTTTGTTGCAACGTTTATAAAACCTCTTGGCTTTCTCCCAATAAAAAGGAAGATTGTAGGACTCCTCTCATTTTCATACCATACCAACCTATCAATAGAGTTGTTAATTATTCTTATGTTCATTGTAACTTTTGTGATTAATCTCGAATTTGCGTGTCTGCAGTATTGTTGATCATTTGTTCGGCAACACAAGCAGCTAATTTACGACTTAAACCATGCCAACTAACTAAATTTTTGTTACGTAGTAAACTAAAAGCCAAATCATGCGAGCAATCAATAGTCAAAAGAGGTGTCAGCATCTTGATTTGAGTTTTTTCTAACACTTCTAGTTCTCCTAGGCTTAGCGCATTGAGAACAAAATACTAACATACGAACATTTCCACTCTCCGAAGGAATCAAACTCTTGCAATGGTCGATGATTTCCACGAATTCAGCAAGTCAGGGTCTTCCCATGTTCACTAAGTCAACAAGGTGTTCCCATTTTCGCATTCTTTTGGTATAAATCAGCTTAATTGCTAGCTTTCCTTCTCGTGCAACTGCTCTGGTAGTTCTCACACGCTGGCAGCAGTAATCCAAGCTCTAGTGTTCTTGGCAATGCACCACTCCACGAGCATGGCCACCCCCAGCCCCACCGTCACTGTAGTGCTACTGCTGGCAGCATCTGTTGCTATTGTCGTCGCTCCTTCGCCGAGCACCGGCGGTGGTACTGATACTGACGTCGCGGCGCTGCTCGCTTTCAGAGCCCAGCTCTCCGACCCCCTCGGAGTTCTTCTCACTAACTGGACGACGACCGCCTCCTTCTGCCACTACTGGGTCGGCGTCTCGTGCAGTCGCCGCCGGCCGCGCGTCACGGCTCTCGTGCTGCATGACGTGCCACTCCGAGGGAACATCTCCCCTCATCTTGGTAACCTCTCCTTCCTCACTGTCCTAAACCTTAGCAGCACAGAGCTCACGGGCTCCATCCCACTGGATCTTGGAAGGTTGCATCGTCTGAGATCTCTTATTCTTGGCAACAACAGCTTGTCTGGCCTCATTCCTTCTACAATTGGAAACCTGACAAGACTTGAGTACATTGATATGCGGCACAACAACCTCTCAGGGCAAATCCCTCACGACCTGAGAAATTTGCACAATCTTGGACACCTAGATCTGATCGCGAACTACTTAACCGGGCCAGTATCAAATGATTTGTTCAACAACACTTCTCTGCTAAGATATCTGGACTTTGGGAATAACAGTTTGTCAGGAGCAATCCCACATGCCATTGGCTCCTTGCCCATGCTCGAATCCTTGTGCTTGCAACATAACCACTTCTCTGGTCCGGTACCTCCAACCATTTTCAACATGTCCAGGCTGCAATCCATGTACCTTTCAGGCAACAATGACCTGAATGGGACTATCCCTAGTAGCAACAAAAGCTTCAGCCTACCCATGCTACAAACATTCTCTCTCTCTAAGAACAGAGTCACGGGTCAGATTCCATTGGGGCTTTCAAATTGCAAATACCTCCAAACATTTTCCCTGGCATTGAATTTCGTCGAGGGCACAGTGCCAGCATGGTTGGGCAAACTACCAGACCTCGCTATCATTTATCTAGATCAGACTAACCTTGTTGGCCCGATCCCTACTGCGTTTGGCAATCTCACGAAGCTTACCATACTTGACCTTTCAGGGTGCAATCTAACAGGACAGATTCCTCCGGAGCTTGGACAGCTGAGGCAAATCAATCAATTGTTACTCGGCGGTAATCAATTTATAGGATCCTTCCCTACTTTCTTTGCTAACTTATCCCAACTATCCCAACTCAATTTGGGCGGTAACATTTTGAATGGGTTAGTACCAACGTCACTCGGTACTGCCGGATCATTTGAGGTTCTTGAGATCGGAGGGAACCGCCTACACGGGAACCTCAATTTCTTGGACACCCTTTCAAATTGTAGAAAGCTCATATACCTTGGACTTCAGGATAACTATTTCACTGGGGACCTTCCAGCAGACTATGTAGGAAACCTCTCTAGTCAGCTGGACAATTTCGCTGCTAATGGAAACAAGCTAACTGGTGAACTTCCTGCTGCACTATCAAATTTAAGCAGCCTCACATGGTTTGACATTTCGGACAACCAATTGAGTAGCACAATTCCAGAATCAATCATGATGATGGACAATCTTGTAATTCTTACCCTCACAAGTAATACCATGTTTGGTCCCATCCCAAAACAGATCGGTATGCTCAGGAGCATACAAGAACTATACTTCGACAACAACAACTTCTCTGGTGTTATACCACAGGATATTGGGAACCTCACACAAATAGTACACCTCTACCTATCTAATAACCAGATATCTTCAACCATACCAGCAAACCTCTTTCATGTTGATAGCCTGATAGCCCTTGATCTGTCTCAAAACTCCCTGCAAGGTGCATTACCAGTAGATATTGGGCAATTGAAACAAATCTATGCGATAGATCTCTCTAACAACCGCTTGCTTGGTAGCCTCCCAGAATCCTTTGGGCAGCTACAAACGACATCCTATTTGGACCTGTCACACAACTCATTTAATGATTCATTTCCAGACTCTTTCGACAAGTTAAAAAGCTTGGAAACACTAGACCTGTCCTATAATGATCTCTCTGGTACCATCCCACAGTACTTGGCCAATTTTAGCTATCTCAGTACCTTGAACCTTTCTTTCAACAAACTACATGGTCGGATACCGGAAGGAGGTGTCTTCGCAAACATCACCCAACAATCTTTGGTGGGGAACTCTGGTCTCTGTGGAGGTGTTTCGCGTTTAGGATTTCCACCATGCCAAACCAAGCATCACTCAAATAAAGGACACATCCTAAAATTCTTGCTCCCTGCTATCATCATGGTAGTTGGAGCCGTAGCTACCTGCCTATACATGATGATCAGGAAGATAGCCAGGAAGAAGGAAGAGAGGGTGATTCCCCCTCATATGGTTGACATGCCCAACCATAGGTTAGTCTCTTACTATGAGATTGTTCGCGCGACGGATAATTTTAGCGAGAGTAACCTGTTGGGTGCTGGAAGCTTTGGAAAAGTTTTTAAGGGCCAGCTGAGCGATGGTGTGGTAGTTGCAGTAAAAGTTCTAAACATGCAGCTCGAACAAGCTGTCAGAAGCTTCGATGCCGAGTGTAATGTGCTGCGCATGGCTCGACACCGTAACTTGATAAGGATAATTAGCACCTGTTCAAACCTGGACTTCAAAGGTTTGGTGCTTCAGTATATGCCCAACGGAAGCTTGGAAGCACACTTACACTCTGAAGGTAGAGGGCAACTGGGATACCTTCAGAGGTTGGACATTATGTTGGATGTGTCGATGGCAATGGAGTATCTACACTATCATCATTGCGAGGTAGTGCTGCACTGTGACATAAAGCCCAGCAACATTCTATTCGACGAAGACATGGTAGCGCATGTCGCAGACTTCGGCATTGCAAAATTGTTATTTGGTAATGACAACGGCGTCGTTTCTGCGAGTATGCCAGGAACAATTGGGTATATGGCACCAGGTATTTCTACTGTACTCTACTTGATCTAAATCAAGCTACACCAGTTAATTAATTTCCATGTCTAATTTTTTTTCTGTTTGGAAATGTTTTGGCTAGAGTACGGATCTGTTGGAAAAGCATCAAGAAAAAGTGATGCTTTCAGCTACGGGATCATGCTTCTTGAAGTATTCACTGGAAAGAAGCCTACAGATCCCATGTTTGTTGGAGAACTAACCCTTAGGATGTGGGTGAATCAAGCATTTCCATCAAATGCTATGGATGTTGTGGATGACCAGCTACTACTGCAAGATTCTTCGAGTTGCATGAATAACTTTCTAGTGCCATTGTTTGAGTTGGGTTTATTGTGCTCAAATGACTTGCCGGACCAAAGAATGACAATGTGTGATGTGGTGGTGAGACTGAAGAAGATCAAAAAGGATTACATGGCTTCTATAGCAAGAATGCACAGTGCCCAGTGACACATTTGGTTGTATGTATATCGACACAGTTTCGTAGTGTCTTCTTGATTTTGCAAGATCATATATATAAAATAAGCTCTGGCCTAATTTACTTGAAATGGAAGTGAAGGTACAACTTCTTCGGTTCTTCGTTTGTCATGCATCCGTATTCTTCATGTTCCCAGGTTGCTTTTGATTTGGGGGGACTAGGGCACCATGGCTGCTGAAGGGGCTATTGGTCTAGCGAGCAAGTGAGCTAGAGATGATAATCCAGGAGGAAGTATAAAAAATTTAAACCGACCTAGTCAATTAGATTTTCCAAAGGCTCGGTATGCTCCATTAGATAAAAAAGATTGGATAGTTTGGTCTATCTACTGTGAAATTATATTTATCTTTATTTTATTGAAGACATGGCCTAATTAAAGTTTGAAAAATAATTACTGTACGAGTATCTCTGGGATAATGAAGAGGTTCATAACCACTAATCCAGTAATCTATTTACGAAAAATAAGAAATGGTAAGTCCAATAGAAAGAACAGGCCAACGGCCGTTATACTCCACGTGATGCTCTAAAATGATGGGAGTGATGCTGTAAATTAATAGAAGTGAGCTTCAAAGATCGGGGGACATCAGAGGAAGCATAAACCAGTAATCCAAACCATGAACCCTTATCCGATGTAGAATTCGATATGAAAATGATTACACAACTCACACCATAAACCATGCAATGCAAATTACTAGACCAAACATATATGAGCTAGCTACATATTACATCCCATGCATCTAGCTAGCTAGCCCCTCATGTTCCTCTTGCTAATGACCATGAACCATTACTAATCCAAACCAAGAACTATTTCAATTTGTGCTGAAAAGGAGTATGTGAGCTACATATTGTCAGAGTAGATGGACAAGGAAGAAGATGAGTAATGCGCAGCCTGACACAGAAGATAGAGGCACTGCTGTTAATAAATAGAGTGTGCCGGACAGTGAACAGTGTCACACCGAAACCGGGATTACAGGAACATAGTACATGGCAATAGCTACAGAGTACAGCCGGAACGCCTGATAGCTAACAAACAAGTATCAAAC
Source organism: Dendrocalamus latiflorus (assembly GCA_017311315.1). Taxonomy (NCBI): domain Eukaryota; kingdom Viridiplantae; phylum Streptophyta; class Magnoliopsida; order Poales; family Poaceae; genus Dendrocalamus; species Dendrocalamus latiflorus. The sequence continues at coordinate 28,936,351 of CM029638.1, forward strand.
TAGATCTCATATACAACAGAATATATACTCTAACACCCTCCCTAAATCTTAACTGGGCATAGCCATTTAAGATTGTGCCGAAGAAGACCAAATTGCCAAAGAGGACGACAGACGGAGATAATTGAATTAACGATTGCAATTTTGAATTGGACTAGCGCATTTCAATTTTTCGTCCAAAAATTGCTGAAAATCGTAGTAACCGGATTTCTCTCCAGATGCCAACTTCCAAGATTTCATTTTCACCAAGAATGTTAACCTTGGTGTAGACACAAGGAATGTCTAGTATCTGATCTCAACATGATAAAATGCTAAAAAATAATCCACCTAAAATGCCTATCATTACTGGGACAATTCACAATTCCGTATTTTAACACTTGCCTCCTCTCATCTATTAATTGGGTGTGTCCTAATTATGCAATGTTGTTCCCACTAGGACAAAAGTTCATCAAAATCATCCTATTCTCCATAAAGGATTAAGACTCGTCAGAAGAGAGCACTGACTCAAGATATTTAACGAATTTCATGGGCAATTGGTTAGATACGAGGCGGAACAGGTGGGAAAGGTGGCTCTTGGAGTTTGTATTAATCCAACTATCATCATACTGGCACTCAATGCACACTTTCTGGTTGCTATCATTTTTCAGTATTGTATTCCTACTCAATGTAACACCCCACCCATTCTCTGAGCCTAGAATGTTATCACCATTGCATAATTTTACCATTTTCAACTAGTACTCATAGTTTTAAGCAACCTCCACTTTATTTATATTTCAGTGACCAGATAAACATCATACCCTTTTAAGCAACTACTCTAAGATATTAGTAGGGTCTAAACATATTAAAAAAGGCAAAGGTTGATATGTAAAGTATTGTTGGTATGTAAAATTATTCATGTGCTACTCCTGCCCATGCATGATGTCTTTAGTGATCACATAAAAAACAAACAAAGTAAATGTGAGTCCGGAGACTCAGCAAGCACGTAATAGGACGATAAACATTACTAGACATCTAAGCAATTAACCAGCCATGTCATACTCCGCATACACTATTATGTTCATATCATCATTTTCATGTTTTAACATTGTCATACCATTAGTGCAATGCAGCACTACTCTACATACTCATTTGCTTATCTAATTGCATATACTAGTATAACCTAAGTGATTAGTGCAATGCAGCACTACTCTACATGTTTATTTGCTCATCTAATTGCATATACCAGTATAACCTAAGTGAACACCCATCGATGTTCACCCTATTGTGGGCCCATCCTCATCGGCATGGGGTCTCTCCACTCCCGTGGAAGCCTACTGAAGTAGGTCTTATGGAATCCACCCACATGGATCCCAGTTCTCATATCATGAATGCACATGATGCGAATACACATATCCATTGTCATAACCATACTCATCATTATCATCATTAGCAGGTAAGCATAATTGCTCACCCTACCCCATCATAATTGTCATCATTTACTATGCAACATTATAAAGCGTAAGCATCACATATTACACAACAATTACCATTGACCGCATTACCATGCACTTGTCTATTGAGCCTCGGGGACGATGTGTGGACGGCTTTCTACCCAGACCTTCACCTGTACAAGCGTCAACCTGACTTAATATATTATAGCGACACATGCACTTATACGCACGTCACCGATTCTACATGCAAAACTCGACATTAACGTAAATACGTGTGGGGTTAAGGATTTGACGTGCATGTCGCAAAAACCCCCCATTTTTTCCTTTCCTTTCCTTTTCTCCTCTTTTATTTTCTTTCATTTTTTTCTTTTCTTTCTTTTCTTTCTTTCTTTCCCTTCCTTTTCTTCTCTCTTCTTTCATTCCCCACCCGATCTCTCTCTCTCTCTCACTTTTCTCTCTCTCACTCACTTTTCTCTCTCTCCCTTTCATTCGGTTTGGCTAAATGGCCTTATCCCCTCCTCATCTCTCCTCCCCCTCTCCCTCCCTCACTCACATGGTCTTCCCCAAATCCCCTCCAAGATTGAATCTGGGGAGCGACCGCCACTGGGCCGTTGGCCACTAGCCGCTGGCCACCAACCCTCTACCGTTGGTGGCCCTTCCCCTCATCTCACTTCTCCTCACCACACCTCCTCTCCCTAATCCCCTCTCCCTCACTCCCATGATGCCGCTGCTCCCTCCAGGCTTGGCAGACAAAGCGCGCTGGCCCAGAGCTCACCGTCGGCTTGAGACCCTCCTTGGTTACCCCCTTCTCTCCTCTCATCTCCTCCCCTAGCCCTACTCGGCTCTTTCTCAACTCTGACCGCCCCTCAAACTGTCGACTACTGGCAGTGGCACCTAGCCCCTCAAGGGCTGGTTCTACACGTCATATGACCCTAGCCACAACAGAGGGCATAGAGAGGTCAAGGGACTGCATGGGACCGACAGAGGGAGGCGAGGCGCCTAGCCCTCCATCAGTGGTGACGACATGTAGATAGCGAGAGAGAGAGAGGTGACACTTGGGGAGTTGCAAGGGAGCGCAGTGCTGTGGAGCTGAGTGAAGGGAGGATGGTGCTTGATCGGGGTAATGGAATGCGTGTAGGCTACGAGAGCAGAAAACAAAAATTTTTCTACCGCGCACACAAGGAAATCATGCTTAAGGAGGGATCATGGATCGTTACCACTTGACGCGCAGCGCAGCGGAAGAAGAGTTGGAGAAGCCGATCCAACCACGCGCGTCGAGGTAGTAGTGGAAGTAGCCGATCGTCCCGAACAGATCGTCTCCTCCACGCGATCAACCACACCACGAGCAGATCCAATCTGTAGGTTGTTGATGCCGATCAACACCGCAACGAGCAGCGCCTCCACCGGTATCCACACGTCCGGGGCTGGAACGCCGATCGCGGGTGTACTAGCACCCGCGAGCGGCTAGGGTTTGGCTCGGGAGGTGGCGGCTAGGGTTTTCTAGAGGTTAACAGAAGCACATGCCCCTCAGCCCCTCGCCTCCATATATATAGACCTCCTCACTTGGGCCTTGTGGACCGAGGCCCAACAGGAGTCTATTCGGATCTCTATCCGAATTGAGCCCACATTCGAATCATATTCGATTTAGTGTTCCAACCCGTTAAGTGTGTGACCCTGTAGGTTCACTTATACTTAGTCGCGACCTGGAAACGCCTTTCCGGTCACCCTGTTAATAGCGGCCTCTAGTAAGACATATTAACCCCAAAGTATACGTAAAGATCATATCGGCTGAACCTGTAATATTCTCATGTACGAATCCCTTTGCCTCACGATATAGATTGAGCTCAAGGCGAGACCTGTGTCATCCTCTTAATAGCTCAATCACTCTCTCGATTCCGTGATGGATTATAAACTTGTGATTGACTCCTTAATCACCTTGGCATGGCCATGCACTTTCATAATCCATTACATCGAGGGGCCCAGAGATATCTCTCCCATAAGGAGGGGCAAATTCTATCTTGATCATTCACATCCCACTACATGTTTCATGGCAAACCCGAAGACTACTTTTATGACTACCCAGTTACGGAGTAGTGTTTAGTAGTCCCAAAATAAGCTACTACGCATGTTGGGAACCATGATGATCTCAAGTCTAAGGATTCTACATAAACATTACTTGAGACCAACTGATGACACAGGAATCTCTGCAGTGTCTCATGGCGGGTCTATCCAACATATGTCCACTAACACATGTCCATATTATTGATTTGGTATCACCATACCATGATCCATGAGACATGATCATCAATAAATACATATGCTGATCTTTGAATCATATTTGTTCCTCATATGATATATGATCAGGGATCATTTAGAAATAGCAACATTGTAGCATTAAGAGTCTCATGTATAAGTCACATACTCATTGATCAATAATGATAATGTCTATTTCAAGGAACAAAGTAATGCATCATAAACATAGTATGTGATATATATAACATCTCCATGTTGCCTCTAGGGCATATCACTAACACGGGGAGACCCAAGGAGGAGGGGAAGATCTAGAAGAAGGTGGGGGGGGGGGGGGAGTGGAAGGAGGGGAATAGATAAGGAAGTGGAGCAGAGAGAGAAAAAGAAGGGGCGACCTGGTTGTGTCGACTGGGTAGAGAAAAAAAAGAAGAAACAAAAAGAAAAGTGGAAAGAAAAAAAAGAAAAAAGGGCTAAGTATGGGTGATAGAATTTTATTCTCGTAGATCTTTTACCCTGGGCATTCTCACGCCCGTGCCGGGTTTGTGTGTAGGAATGGTATATACATCTATGTGCGTATATTGCTATAATGTCTTGAGGCTGGGTGATTCTTGTACAGGTGGCGATTCAGGTTTAGTGCCATCCACACATCATTCGCTAAGTTAACAGGCAAGTACATGGTAGAATAGTGGATTATGACAAATGCTTGGTATTCGTGTCTCTCTGCCATGATTTACAATATTTATGAGATGATATACATGATTACATGCTAATCATACCCCAATGAGTACTACTTATGATTAAATGACAACATCAGAAGAATATTGCATCATGCATTGCACTCATACATAGAACCAACTGCGAGTAGGCATCACACGAGAGTGGAAAGATAAATACCTACTTCGATAGGCACTCCATAGGAGTGGAGCTTGAGACCCCGTATGAAAGAAGACAGGGTGATTGAGTGGTTCATCAATGGGTGAACACTCCGCTATACTGGTATGAGTTATAGTTACAGATGCATCATATTGCATAGCATAAAAATGACAGAGAAAGAGGTATAGTTACAAATGCATTGCATTGTATGAAAGTGTCTGGAGAAAGTGATACAATTATAGATATTTTGATTTACAGCTCACAGCCACGGAATTAATTGAATTGCTATATGGATACCATTGTTTTATCCTGTGCTTATTGAATCTTCGGACTCACCCTTATTTAATTGCTTTTTAGGTGAACCGTGAAGTTGAAAGGTGTGGGCAGGAGTAGCACATTTATTCCATTTGTAAACAGTAATTCATATATCACCTTTGGTTGATATATTTAGACTTTAATGGTATGCTAGGGTACTAATGTGTACTGTATGTCTTAATGGAAATAGTTGGCCATGTGTGGCTCTTGCATTTTTAGTTCATTAGCTGGAAAACTTGTGCATTTACTTTCATGCATAGCGTAAATATGTGTTGCTTATAATATTGTTGAACCTTAAATGGAGGATCCGCTGCCAAGGTCTAGTAGTGTTGGATACAAATAGTAGTGTTACAGAGTGGTTGCAACATTCTGGGCTCATGAGTTCGGCTGGGTGTTACAGCTGGTATCAGAGCGGGCGTTAGGTCCATGAAAAAGAAAAATAATACTTTAGCTTAGTTATTCAACTAAAACTTTACCTAGGTTGATTAATTATTAAAACTTGAATTAGGCCAAATAAATAAAATTAAACATGGCACACTCAAGTGTACAATAGGATGCGGTTTGGGCCAAGCATTGCGTAAACATTTCTGCTAGTCATGTTGTTGATTTGTAATGCTTTGTGGTAGATGCTTGTCAGTTGATTGTGTGAATGCTTATTTGACATGATTAGAGATGCTGAGAGGTATAGGTTGTGGTCGTGGTCATAGCCGTGTCCAGGCAGAGCCACTGCTTGAGGTTCAGTAGGAAGCACCTAATGCGGAGGTCATTTTCATTGAGCAGTCCATAGCTGGGAATCTGACAAGGTCTTTGGACTTGCTGCAAGAGTTTGTGGAAGAGGTTGTGAGCTTCATCAACATGCACTGGCAGCTGCTACTGCGGCTGTACCCATGGCTGCCCCTACTGCCATTCCGATCGCACCGAAGGCAAGGATGGGCCTTCGTCCTTTGATGGGTCGGGTACACCAATCCATGTTGCAGATTGGTTGTGCTACATGGGGAGGCAATTTGAAGCCCTACAAATGAGATCATAGATGAGATCTCACTATGTATCCTTCCAGTTGAAGAGTTAGGTGGACATCTAGTGGGAAGGAGTTCTTTTAGCCAGGACCCCTACCCACGGTCTAGCTACCTGGGAGATCTTCACTGAGTTGTTCAAGGCAAAGTATTACCCATATTCTTTTGTGGAGAGTATGGAGGTCACCTTGTCGACCTTCATGTAGGGAAAGATGACCGTGGCTAAGTACGAGCTAATCGGTCATAAGCAATGATCTTTAGAAGGCCAAAATATTCCATCGAGGGCTCAACTCTAAGTTCTAGCATGTTGTGGGAGCTACCGCGCCACATGACTTTGGGTCTGTTGTGGTTACAGACCAAACAGAGAGAGAGATGTGGTGGAGAGTTGGGAGAGTTCTAAGTCCCCTTCCCGTAGCCTTCCCATATATATATTCATATGAGGTGTGCTTTTACATTTATGTCCTTACATCAGTACATCCCCGCTAGGGGTATTTAAGTCATTACACATGTTCCACTCTGGTTCTTATATCCTTCTAACAGGCATGCTGGGTTTAGGTGGGGGCCACCCCTACAACAGGAGCCTCTCATGGTAAAGGGCTTCACAGGGCCGAAGCCATGTTGCCGAGTCCTTTGGCCCCCTCCGTCCCTGCGGCCTGTGAACGTTTCTATTCTTGCGGAACCCAAATGTGTTGCGGGGCCCGGGGCTAAGGCCGGAACCGCAGCTGATGTCGAAGCTGAGGCGCGCGCGCGCTCCGTCCCTTATCTTTCGAACGGGTGGCAGCGGAGCTGGCACCCGAATCGAAGTAGAGGCGCGCGCGCTCCGTCCCTCACCCTTCGAACTGGTGGCAGCGGAGCTGGCGCCCAAGTCGAAGGCGCGCGCGCTCCGTCCCTCACCCTTCGAACGGGTGGCAGCGGAGCTGACGCCCAAGTCGAAGGCGCGCGCGCTCTGTCCCTCACCCTTCGAACGGGTGGCGGCGGAGCTGGCGCCTTAGTGGAAGGCGCGCGCGCTCCGTCCCTCACCCTTCGAACGGGTGGCAGCGGAGCTGGCGCCTTAGTCGAAGTGGGGGCGCGCGCGCTCCGTCCCTCACCCTTCGAACGGGTGGCAGCGGAGCTGGCGCCTTAGTTGAAGTAGAGGCGCGCGCGCTCCGTCCCTCACCCTTCGAACGGGTGGCAGCGGAGCTGGCCCCTGAGTCGAAGTCGAGGCGTGCGCGCTCCGTCCCTCACCCTTCGAACGGGTGGCAGCGGAGCTGACGCCCAAGTCGAAGGCACGCGCGCTCCGTCCCTCACCCTTCGAACGGGTGGCGGCGGAGCTGGCACCTTAGTGGAAGTAGAGGCGCACGCGCTCCGTCCCTCACCCTTCGAACGGGTGGTAGCGGAGCTGGCGCCTTAGTCGAAGTAGAGGCGCGCGCGCTCCGTCCCTCACCCTTCGAACGGGTGGCAGCGGAGCTGGCGCCTTAGTCGAAGTAGAGGCACGCGCGCTCCGTCTCTCACCCTACGAACGGGTGGCAGCGGAGCTGACGCCCAAGTCGAAGGCACGCGCGCTCCGTCCCTCACCCTTCGAACGGGTGGCGGCGGAGCTGGCGCCTTAGTCGAAGTAGAGGCGCGCGCGCTCCGTCGCTCACCCTTCGAATGGGTGGCAGCGGAGCTGACGCCCAAGTCGAAGGCGCGCGCGCTCCGTCCCTCACCCTTCGAACGGGTGGCAGCGGAGCTGGCGCCTTAGTCGAAGTAGAGGCGCGCGCGCACTCCGTCTCTCACCCTTCGAACGGGTGGCAGCGGAGCTGGCGCCGGAATCGAAGTAGACGCACGCGCGGTCTGTGTTGTGACCCCGCGATGTGGTGGTGCGCTTTTATTGGTGGCTGACACCACGCCACGACCTGACCTGTCAGAGGTCGGGCTGTCGCGCCGTGCTGTCTGCCGTCTGTGGGTGGGACACGCGGCGACTCGCAATTGGCTGGTCGTGGGTCATGAGCGGTTGCGTGACCGCAGCCGTTCGCCTCTTCCCCAGGGAATGTGTGTTCGTGTCAGGCGTGTGCTGGTGCTGTGCGCTGTCCAGCCACCTACCCCGCACGTTTCTCCAGGAACCGGCGGTTCACTTTCCCAGAACGTGGGCAGCGGAATCGCCGGGGGAGGCGAGCGGACTTTATAAGTGGCCTTTGCCACGATGAAAGCGTTCTGCTTTGCCTTTTGTTTGCGCACCATTTTTCGCGCTGTCCATCGTGACCTTGCCTCTTGCCTTGCTCCACTTGATGTGGTCTTGAAAACAATGGCCGGCCGCGACGACGTCTCCCATCATCCCGGCGGCGGTTCCGTGCCTGGCCGTGATGAGCCGTCGCACCCCTCCGAGGGGTACGAGCTGGTGCCGCGGGGGGAGTCCCGTGCTGACCGGTGGTGGAGCGCCGTGGAGCACTCAGGGGGCCGCTGCTCCCGTGTGCTGGGGAAGAGCCGCGTGACCGAAGAGACACTGAAGCGGCTTGTGGAGGAGGGGAAGATCGAAGATCGCGACGGGGCTCGCCTGCCCCGACGCGGCGAGACGGAAGCGAAGCCCCGGGCACTGGAGGCGGTTGTCTTTGTCGCCTTCTTCGATGCCGGCCTCCGGATGCCCTCCGCGATGTTTGTGGGCGAGGTCTTGGGGGCCTACAAGCTGGAGCTGGCTCAGTTGACGCCCAACGCCATAATCCGTCTGGCCATCTTTGCGTGGGCGATGCGGACGGAAGGGCGGCGCCCGAGCGTGAGCCTATTCGCCAGCTTGCACGACGCGTGCTGCCGAGTGAGGAAGATCGAAGGGGCGATATCTAACTTCGGCAGCGTGGACTTCGTGCTACGGGCGTCGTGCGCGACGCTGTTCCCTGCGCCCGCCTTGTCGGGGAAGTGGGAGTCCGGCTGGACGCGGCACTGGTTTTACTTCACCGTGGGCAGCCATAGTGGCCTGTCGTGCCTCAGCTGGCCGATTTCGTTCAACACTTCGCCGACCGTGAAGCCGGAGCCCGACGACCCGCAAAGTTTATGCAGTCTTGTCGGCGTGACCCGTCGGCTGAGTACGCGCGACCTGGCCGAAGAATTTACAATGTACGGGGCAGCGCCCCTCTCTTCCCGGCGGAAGTACAGTGGGCGGGGCGACATTCGGGCGGATGGAGTCAACCCATCCGTGCGCTGCCTACTTCCGCCTTCCAACCCTTGTAAGTCACCAAACGCCTTTGCGCGCACTCCCTTGTATGCACGTGGTCCCCGCGCGGTTAAGTTGCTGTCCTCTGTGTAGTGGCTCGGCTGGAAGACGCGGAGCGCGCTGTTGCGGTGCTCCTTGGCCCGTACACGCTCAAGGAACACAGAGCTTGGGAGGCCGCGGTCAGCGCGGCTAAGCAAGGGCGGGTGAACCGCACCTGCGAGGTTCTGGGCATTGCTGTGCCCGAACGCGTGGTACCGGAGGAGACTCCCGCAGGGGCCCCGAGTCACTGTGGCGGCGTAAGCCAAGCGAGGGCCTCGCCTTCGCGGCGCCGCTCCCGTTCTGCGGCCGGCGCGTCCAGTCCCTCAGCCCCTTCGGCCTCTGGCACTGTCGGGACTGGGCGCTCGACCGGCCATGGACCCGACGAAGCCGGCCGTGGACCCGACCCAACCGGCTCGGGGGAGAATGCTGTGTCAACTCTGGTGGCGGCACCCTCCGCCGATGCCACCGAGCCCGCGAGCGCGGCGTTGGTGGAGCTTGGCGGCCCGAGGGACAGCGTCGCTGGTAAGGACGTTACGTCTGGCGGCACTACGCCAGCCGCGCCCGCTACCGAGGATGTGCCCGGGCCGGCGAAGATGGGAAGCGCGGAGGAATCGCCTGTGACGCCGTAGGCTAAACGTCCTCGAGTCCACTCCCCGCCATCTTCTAGGGGTCGGTACAGCGTTGCTGGCCCCATGCTTGGAGCTGTGGCACCCGGAAGGTCCCCGCGACCCCCCACCGAGGCCGTCTCTCCTCGAGCAGCGGCCGAACAGGCACCACCTCCTGCCTTGACGGAGGGTGTGGAAGGTAGGCATAGCTCCTCTTCTTCGCGTGACTTCGCGAAACTCTCTCCGATTTGCTCGCTCATTCTGTCGACATCAGGCGAGACGAAGTCTCCCGGGCGCGGTGAAGGATCGAGCAACGGGAGAGTGTGCGAAGTCCCAGACCTCGTGCAGGGTGGGCCACCCGTGTCTATCGTCGTCGAAGTGGGCGACGTCTCCGCAGCTCCCGACGCCAAGAGGTACTCCGCGTTCTTGCCGCGGCCGCGGAGCGCGCCAGCGGCGGCCTCGATCGGCGGCTGCTGTCTGCGTATGAGGGGGACTTCTTGGCACTCTCGCTGCGGGCCTCGGAAATAAGGGTGAGTATGCGCGTTGTAGCCTGCTGAAATGCCGTGGGGCACCCGCTGACCTGGCACCTCTTGTAGACCATAATGATCAGCGAAGCCCTCGAGGAGGCTCGCATCCGAGAGCGACGGGCGTTGGAGGTCCGCGTTGGAGAAGGACAACGAACTTCGCGTGCTGGGGGACACCGTGGAAGCCGCGCTTCTTGAGGCCGAATAAGCCAAAGGCGCCGCTGCGGAGGAACGCGCCTCCTTCGCACGTCGGATCGCCACCCTGGAGGAGGAGAAAATCCAACTGGTGGAGGCTCTTGCTGAGAAGACGCGAGTCTTGGGCGAGGCGTCCACGTCCGCCTGGGGGGCGATGGGGTCTCTGAACCAGGCCCTCCGTGATTTAGGCGCCGGCGTGCCCGACACGGCCCATAGGCCGGAAGAGTTGCTGGAGACGCTTGGTTTGATCGAGGAGGGGGCGGGCATTGTTTTCCGCGGTGCCAGGACCTTCGGCGAGCACTGCGGCTATCTTGGCGCGTGCCTTGCCCTTGGCCTGCTTCACAGCCGCGGGTGCAGGCATGCCCACGAGCTGACGAATCCTCAGCTAGATCTCCCTGGCCTGCCGGGGGCGTTATCGGACGCTATCCGCTCCATCGATCCCGGTGTCCGGAACTTCCATGAACGGATCTGGTGCCGTTTCGGGGAGGATGCGGCCAGGGTTGCGGTGCAGCAGACACTGCGCGGGGAAGGGGACTTCCTTCGCTAGCTTGAAGAAGCTCACCGGAGCCACGACAGCGGCACGGGCCCCTCGGCGTCGCGCGAAGGCTAGGCTGTTGTCCAGCAGAGAGTGGGGGCGGGGTTCATACATGTATGGATATGGTTGTAACCATTGGACCCCATATTTTGCAATGAATCGTAGTACTTCTTCTTCTTGCATGTCGCCGAGCGCGCGGGGGAGATCCCCGCGCTCTTGTTTATACTCCGGAGAGTGCGCGGGATCGACATCCGCGACTTATTTATACTCTGAAGAGTACGCACGGGAGCAATGCTTGTGCGTGCGCGGGAAGTCGCGTCTTGTTTATACTCTATAGAGTGCGCAGGGAAAACGTCCGCGTCTTATTGCGCGCGAGGGCGTCCCCCCGCTGCGTCTTATTTAGAGTCCGTGGACTGGCGCGTGCGGAGGCGAACCTCGACGCTACGACTTCTTTATAGTCCGGAGACTCGCGCGTGCGGAGGCGGACCTCGACGCTACGTCTTATTTAGAGTCCGTGGACTGGCGCGTGCGGAGGCGAACCTCGACACTACGACTTCTTTATAGTCCGGAGACTCGCGGACGCTACGTCTTATTTAGAGTCCGTGGACTGGCGCGTGCGGAGGCGAACCTCGACGCTACGACTTCTTTATAGTCCGGAGACTCGCGCGTGCGGAGGCGGACCTCGACACTACGTCTTATTTAGAGTCCGTGGACTTGCGCGTGCGGAGGCGAACCTCGACGCTATGACTTCTTTATAGTCCGGAGACTCGCGCGTGCGGAGGCGGACCTCGACGCTACGTCTTATTTAGAGTCCGTGGACTGGCACGTGCGGAGGCGAACCTCGACGCTACGACTTCTTTATAGTCCGGAGACTCGCGCGTGCGGAGGCGGACCTCGACGCTACGTCTTATTTAGAGTCCGTGGACTGGCGCGTGCGGAGGCGAACCTCGACGCTACGACTTCTTTATAGTCCGGAGACTCGCACGTGCGGAGGCGGACCTCGACGCTACGTCTTATTTAGAGTCCGTGGACTGGCGCGTGCGGAGGCGAACCTCGACGCTACGACTTCTTTATAGTCCGGAGACTCGCGCGTGCGGAGGCGGACCTCAACGCTACGTCTTATTTAGAGTCCGTGGACTGGCGCGTGCGGAGGCGAACCTCGACGCTACGACTTCTTTATAGTCCGGAGACTCGCGCGTGCGGAGGCGGACCTCGACGCTACGTCTTATTTAGAGTCCGTGGACTGGCGCGTGCGGAGGCGAACCTCGACGCTACGACTTCTTTATAGTCCGGAGACTCGCGCGTGCGGAGGCGGACCTCGACGCTACGTCTTATTTAGAGTCCGTGGACTGGCGCGTGCGGAGGCGGACCTCGATGCTACGACTTTCTTTATACTCCGTAGAGTGCGTGCGAAGGCGTCCCCCCGCACGTCTTTGGTTTATACTCAGCCCCGTCACCTTTGGCTACGGCGAGTGCACACGCGAACGTGCGACTTCGATTTATACTCAGCCCCGTACCCCTGGCTACGGCGAGTGCACACGCGAACGTGCGACTTCGATTTATACTCAGCCCCGTACCCCTGGCTACGGCGAGTGCACACGCGAACGTGCGACTTCGATTTATACTCAGCCCCGTACCCCTGGCTACGGCGAGTGCACACGCGAACGTGCGACTTCGATTTATACTCAGCCCCGTACCCCTAGCTACGGCGAGTGCACACGCGAACGTGCGACTTCGATTTATACTCAGTACGCATGCGCGCGCAGACGAGGCCTGCGCACGCTCCTGCCACGTTGCCCCGCATTCTTGCTCCCCAAAATAGATTGGCGACGAGCGGTGAGCTTTATTACGTCCCCGTTTGCGCGGTTAAGCAGTTTACACAGGGCGAAAGTACTGGCCGCTTGCCGGAGCCTCTAGTGATTGGAGTGCATGGGGGGGGGGGCTTGTGGTGCCGCCGTATGACGCCGCGGGTCCCCTTGTCGCGGTACCAATTCTAGGCGCGCTGTTGGGCGTCGCGACGTGGATATCTGGACCCATGCTCGATGCGTCGGGCCATATCTTGATCGCCGCGGACGGTAATGATAGCCTTCGGCCCTGGGAGCTTCATGCACAGATAGCCATGATGCGGCACCGCTCCGAAAGAGTTGATGAGTGGACACCCTAATATGGCATTGTAGGGGTACCGGAGGTCGACGACGTCGAACGTGGTATCTTCAGTTCTAACATTGTCGTCCCGGACGAAGGAGACCTGTAGGCATACTTGGCCAAGTGCCTGTAGAGGTTGTCCTCCAAATCCCTGCAACGGGACTCCCGGTGGGTCGAGGCGGCTTCGAGGGATCCCCATCTGGTCGAAGGCTGCTGCGAATAGGACATTCGCTGAGCTGCCGCCATCGACTAGGGCGCATCCCACGTCGCATCCGGCTATACCGACGCGGACGATGAGGGGGTCCTGGTAGGGGAGAAAATCCAACTGGTGGAGGCTCTTGCTGAGAAGACGCGAGTCTTGGGCGAGGCGTCCACGTCCGCCTGGGGGGCGATGGGGTCTCTGAACCAGGCCCTCCGTGATTTAGGCGCCGGCGTGCCCGACACGGCCCATAGGCCGGAAGAGTTGCTGGAGACGCTTGGTTTGATCGAGGAGGGGGCGGGCATTGTTTTCCGCGGTGCCAGGACCTTCGGCGAGCACTGCGGCTATCTTGGCGCGTGCCTTGCCCTTGGCCTGCTTCACAGCCGCGGGTGCAGGCATGCCCACGAGCTGACGAATCCTCAGCTAGATCTCCCTGGCCTGCCAGGGGCGTTATCGGACGCTATCCGCTCCATCGATCCCGGTGTCCGGAACTTCCATGAACGGATCTGGTGCCGTTTCGGGGAGGATGCGGCCAGGGTTGCGGTGCAGCAGACACTGCGCGGGGAAGGGGACTTCCTTCGCTAGCTTGAAGAAGCTCACCGGAGCCACGACAGCGGCACGGGCCCCTCGGCGTCGCGCGAAGGCTAGGCTGTTGTCCAGCAGAGAGTGGGGGCGGGGTTCATACATGTATGGATATGGTTGTAACCATTGGACCCCATATTTTGCAATGAATCGTAGTACTTCTTCTTCTTGCATGTCGCCGAGCGCGCGGGGGAGATCCCCGCGCTCTTGTTTATACTCCGGAGAGTGCGCGGGATCGACATCCGCGACTTATTTATACTCTGAAGAGTACGCACGGGAGCAATGCTTGTGCGTGCGCGGGAAGTCGCGTCTTGTTTATACTCTGTAGAGTGCGCAGGGAAAACGTCCGCGTCTTATTGCGCGCGAGGGCGTCCCCCCGCTGCGTCTTATTTAGAGTCCGTGGACTGGCGCGTGCGGAGGCGGACCTCGACGCTACGTCTTATTTAGAGTCCGTGGACTGGCGCGTGCGGAGGCGAACCTCGACGCTACGACTTCTTTATAGTCCGGAGACTCGCGGACGCTACGTCTTATTTAGAGTCCGTGGACTGGCGCGTGCGGAGGCGAACCTCGACGCTACGACTTCTTTATAGTCCGGAGACTTGCGCGTGCGGAGGCGGACCTCAACGCTACGTCTTATTTAGAGTCCGTGGACTGGCGCGTGCGGAGGCGAACCTCGACGCTACGACTTCTTTATAGTCCGGAGACTCGCGCGTGCGGAGGCGGACCTCGACGCTACGTCTTATTTAGAGTCCGTGGACTGGCGCGTGCGGAGGCGAACCTCGACGCTACGACTTCCTTATAGTCCGGAGACTCGCGCGTGCGGAGGCGGACCTCGACGCTACGTCTTATTTAGAGTCCGTGGACTGGCGCGTGCGGAGGCGGACCTCGATGCTACGACTTTCTTTATACTCCGTAGAGTGCGTGCGAAGGCGTCCCCCCGCACGTCTTTGGTTTATACTCAGCCCTGTCACCTTTGGCTACGGCGAGTGCACACGCGAACGTGCGACTTCGATTTATACTCAGCCCCGTACCCCTGGCTACGGCGAGTGCACACGCGAACGTGCGACTTCGATTTATACTCAGCCCCGTACCCCTGGCTACGGCGAGTGCACACGCGAACGTGCGACTTCGATTTATACTCAGCCCCGTACCCCTGGCTACGGCGAGTGCACACGCGAACGTGCGACTTCGATTTATACTCAGCCCCGTACCCCTAGCTACGGCGAGTGCACACGCGAACGTGCGACTTCGATTTATACTCAGTACGCATGCGCGCGCAGACGAGGCCTGCGCACGCTCCTGCCACGTTGCCCCGCATTCTTGCTCCCCAAAATAGATTGGCGACGAGCGGTGAGCTTTATTACGTCCCCGTTTGCGCGGTTAAGCAGTTTACACAGGGCGAAAGTACTGGCCGCTTGCCGGAGCCTCTAGTGATTGGAGTGCATGGGGGGGGGGGGGCTTGTGGTGCCGCCGTATGACGCCGCGGGTCCCCTTGTCGCGGTACCAATTCTAGGCGCGCTGTTGGGCGTCGCGACGTGGATATCTGGACCCATGCTCGATGCGTCGGGCCATATCTTGATCGCCGCGGACGGTAATGATAGCCTTCGGCCCTGGGAGCTTCATGCACAGATAGCCATGATGCGGCACCGCTCCGAAGGAGTTGATGAGTGGACACCCTAATATGGCATTGTAGGGGTACCGGAGGTCGACGACGTCGAACGTGGTATCTTCAGTTCTAACATTGTCGTCCCGGACGAAGGAGACCTGTAGGCATACTTGGCCAAGTGCCTGTAGAGGTTGTCCTCAAAATCCCTGCAACGGGACTCCCGGTGGGTCGAGGCGGCTTCGAGGGATCCCCATCTGGTCGAGGGCTGCTGCGAATAGGACATTCGCTGAGCTGCCGCCATCGACTAGGGCGCATCCCACGTCGCATCCGGCTATACCGACGCGGACGATGAGGGGGTCCTGGTAGGGGAGAAAATCCAACTGGTGGAGGCTCTTGCTGAGAAGACGCGAGTCTTGGGCGAGGCGTCCACGTCCGCCTGGGGGCGATGGGGTCTCTGAACCAGGCCCTCCGTGATTTAGGCGCCGGCGTGCCCGACACGGCCCATAGGCCGGAAGAGTTGCTGGAGACGCTTGGTTTGATCGAGGAGGGGGCGGGCATTGTTTTCCGCAGTGCCAGGACCTTCGGCGAGCACTGCGGCTATCTTGGCGCGTGCCTTGCCCTTGGCCTGCTTCACAGCCGCGGGTGCAGGCATGCCCACGAGCTGACGAATCCTCAGCTAGATCTCCCTGGCCTGCCGGGGGCGTTATCGGACGCTATCCGCTCCATCGATCCCGGTGTCCGGAACTTCCATGAACGGATCTGGTGCCGTTTCGGGGAGGATGCGGCCAGGGTTGCGGTGCAGCAGACACTGCGCGGGGAAGGGGACTTCCTTCGCTAGCTTGAAGAAGCTCACCGGAGCCACGACAGCGGCACGGGCCCCTCGGCGTCGCGCGAAGGCTAGGCTGTTGTCCAGCAGAGAGTGGGGGCGGGGTTCATACATGTATGGATATGGTTGTAACCATTGGACCCCATATTTTGCAATGAATCGTAGTACTTCTTCTTCTTGCATGTCGCCGAGCGCGCGGGGGAGATCCCCGCGCTCTTGTTTATACTCCGGAGAGTGCGCGGGATCGACATCCGCGACTTATTTATACTCTGAAGAGTACGCACGGGAGCAATGCTTGTGCGTGCGCGGGAAGTCGCGTCTTGTTTATACTCTGTAGAGTGCGCAGGGAAAACGTCCGCGTCTTATTGCGCGCGAGGGCGTCCCCCCGCTGCGTCTTATTTAGAGTCCGTGGACTGGCGCGTGCGGAGGCGAACCTCGACGCTACGACTTCTTTATAGTCCGGAGACTCGCGCGTGCGGAGGCGGACCTCGACGCTACGTCTTATTTAGAGTCCGTGGACTGGCGCGTGCGGAGGCGAACCTCGACGCTACGACTTCTTTATAGTCCGGAGACTCGCGGACGCTACGTCTTATTTAGAGTCCGTGGACTGGCGCGTGCGGAGGCGAACCTCGACGCTACGACTTCTTTATAGTCCGGAGACTCGCGCGTGCGGAGGCGGACCTCGACACTACGTCTTATTTAGAGTCCGTGGACTTGCGCGTGCGGAGGCGAACCTCGACGCTATGACTTCTTTATAGTCCGGAGACTCGCGCGTGCGGAGGCGGACCTCGACGCTACGTCTTATTTAGAGTCCGTGGACTGGCACGTGCGGAGGCGAACCTCGACGCTACGACTTCTTTATAGTCCGGAGACTCGCGCGTGCGGAGACGGACCTCGACGCTACGTCTTATTTAGAGTCCGTGGACTGGCGCGTGCGGAGGCGAACCTCGACGCTACGACTTCTTTATAGTCCGGAGACTCGCACGTGCGGAGGCGGACCTCGACGCTACGTCTTATTTAGAGTCCGTGGACTGGCGCGTGCGGAGGTGAACCTCGACGCTACGACTTCTTTATAGTCCGGAGACTCGCGCGTGCGGAGGCGGACCTCAACGCTACGTCTTATTTAGAGTCCCTGGACTGGCGCGTGCGGAGGCGAACCTCGACGCTACGACTTCTTTATAGTCCGGAGACTCGCGCGTGCGGAGGCGGACCTCGACGCTACGTCTTATTTAGAGTCCGTGGACTGGCGCGTGCGGAGGCGAACCTCGACGCTACGACTTCTTTATAGTCCGGAGACTCGCGCGTGCGGAGGCGGACCTCGACGCTACGTCTTATTTAGAGTCCGTGGACTGGCGCGTGCGGAGGCGGACCTCGATGCTACGACTTTCTTTATACTCCGTAGAGTGCGTGCGAAGGCGTCCCCCCGCACGTCTTTGGTTTATACTCAGCCCCGTCACCTTTGGCTACGGCGAGTGCACACGCGAACGTGCGACTTCGATTTATACTCAGCCCCGTACCCCTGGCTACGGCGAGTGCACACACGAACGTGCGACTTCGATTTATACTCAGCCCCGTACCCCTGGCTACGGCGAGTGCACACGCGAACGTGCGACTTCGATTTATACTCAGCCCCGTACCCCTGGCTACGGCGAGTGCACACGCGAACGTGCGACTTCGATTTATACTCAGCCCCGTACCCCTAGCTACAGCGAGTGCACACGCGAACGTGCGACTTCGATTTATACTCAGTACGCATGCGCGCGCAGACGAGGCCTGCGCACGCTCCTGCCACGTTGCCCCGCATTCTTGCTCCCCAAAATAGATTGGCGACGAGCGGTGAGCTTTATTACGTCCCCGTTTGCGCGGTTAAGCAGTTTACACAGGGCGAAAGTACTGGCCGCTTGCCGGAGCCTCTAGTGATTGGAGTGCATGGGGGGGGGGCTTGTGGTGCCGCCGTATGACGCCGCGGGTCCCCTTGTCGCGGTACCAATTCTAGGCGCGCTGTTGGGCGTCGCGACGCGGATATCTGGACCCATGCTCGATGCTTCGGGCCATATCTTGATCGCCGCGGACGGTAATGATAGCCTTCGGCCCTGGGAGCTTCATGCACAGATAGCCGTGATGCGGCACCGCTCCGAAGGAGTTGATGAGTGGACACCCTAATATGGCATTGTAGGGGTACCGGAGGTCGACGACGTCGAACGTGGTATCTTCAGTTCTAACATTGTCGTCCCGGCCGAAGGAGACCTGTAGGCATACTTGGCCAAGTGCCTGTAGAGGTTGTCCTCCAAATCCCTGCAACGGGACTCCCGGTGGGTCGAGGCGGCTTCGAGGGATCCCCATCTGGTCGAAGGCTGCTGCGAATAGGACATTCGCTGAGCTGCCGCCATCGACTAGGGCGCATCCCACGTCGCATACGGCTATACCGACGCGGACGATGAGGGGGTCCTGGTAGGGGAGATCGACGCCTTGGCCATCGGCGGGTGTGAATGTGATCTCGTGCTGCGCCCAGTCTGGCGGTGCCTGTGCTGGGTACGCCGCTACATGGTGCAGCCTCCGCACATAGGCCTTCTGCTGTCGTGCTGAGGTGAACCGCAGCGAGGAGCCTCCGGAGATGACGTTGATGACCTTGGGATGAGTCGCCCCTGGAGCCTGGAGCTGCAGAAGGCCCTCCCGAGGCTGCTGTACATGGGCCTGAATCTGCAGAGGGCCCTCCTGGAGTTGTGTCCCTTGTGCGTGGATCTGCGCGGGGGCTTCATACGGGTGCTGGACGTGGGCTACGATGGGCGGGCGTGCCTCCAAGCCTCTATCCCTGATGACGCTTTGCCGGAGCGCCGAGATGGAGGTGCACGTGCGCGTGTCGTGGGTGCCGCGACCGTGGACTTCGCACCACAGCCCATGCTGTCGATCGTCGTAATCTCCGTAACCTCTATCTTCACGGCCCCGGCCGCGGCCGCGACCGCCCCGGCCTCGGCGGCCCCGATTGCCACGACCGGCGGAGGCGCTTTCTTCGGAGCCTCCTTCGATGTCGAAGACAAGGTGGCCTCGGCGCGACTTCTGCTGTCCGCGCTTGGGCTTGTTGGGTGGCAGCGTATGCGGGGCTTCCTTGCCCTCGGGGGTATCCCTGGATGACTCCAGCTTGCGCTTGCCCTTCGAGGAGCCGTCTTTGGCCTGGTCTTCGATTCTTGTCGAGCCAGCGGCCTTGTTGGTGTCGGAGTCGCCACCTTGCCTTCGCCAAGCGTCCTCTTCCGCCCTGGCGTACTCCTCCATCTTGTCGAAGAGCTTCGTCACCGTCTTGATTGGCTTCCGCGCATTGTACTCGGCCATCGGACCCGGGCGGAGGCCCTGTATGGCCGTGTTGACGACGGTAGTCTCGTTGACATCTTTGACTTGGCATCGTATCTTCGCAAAACGCTTGAAGTAGTCCCGGAGCTTCTTTGAGGGCTTCTGTTTCACAGCGAAGAGCTGATCCGCATCAACTCGCTCGACGTAGTTCCCCTGGAAGTTATTGTGGAGACGGTCGCGGAGCTGCTCCCACGCGTAGATGGAGTTCGGTTCTATGGTGAAAAACCAGGACAGCGCCACTCCTTGCAGCGCGAGGGGGAGCCCCTTTGCCTTCGTGGTGTCGTCTCCACCCGCGGCCTCGATTGCTGTCTCATATACGCGCACGAACTCTCGGGGGTCCGTGTCGCCTTTGAACGCCTCGATTACGCTGGGGAACTTGAAGCCTTCGGGCCACTCCGCCTGTTGTAGCCCTGCTGAAAGCGGGGACTCCGGATCTACGCGTCGCAGCGGGGCGCGACTGGATGTGGGGGCGTCGCGGCTGTCTGCCCTTTCCGGGATGGGCTCTGGTGTTGCTGCCGGCGCGGCCTGCTGGCTCTGAGCCTCTTGCATGTCTCGGATAGCTCCGCGGAGGTCCCCCAGCTCCCGCTGGAATGCATTGAGGGCCGCCAGCAGAGCGCCTTCCATCGCGGATGCGGTCGGGGCCGCCGGCGCGCTTGACGGGTGGGTTGGCGCGGGGATGATCGCCTCGCGAGGTCCCGGGCCATCGGTTGCTCCGCCACGGCTGTCTCCCGTCGCGCGGTCCGTGCTGCCGGCGAAGGTGGCAGGCGTAGCCGTCACGGCGGCGTGGCTGGTTGCCGTAGCCGCGGTGGCGGGGTAGGTCGTTGCAGCTCTAGTGGCGGGGTCGGTCGTCGCAGCTCCAGTGGCGGGGTCGGTCGTCGCAGCTCCAGTGGCGGGGTCGGTCGTCGCAGCTCCAGTGGCGGGGTCGGTCGTCGCAGCTCCACGGATGCTGACGCCTGCGTCCGCCGCAGCCGACGCCGAGGCCCTGGTGCTCACACGCCGCTCCGGCCCGACCACCTTCTTTCCCCTCACCGCTGCCGGTGAAGCTTTTTTCGGTGCCATCTTCTTCTTCAATCTTCGGGCTTGTCTCCGTCGTCCCCACGGATGGCGCCAACTGTTGTGGCTACAGACCAAACAGAGAGAGAGATGTGGTGGAGAGTTGGGAGAGTTCTAAGTCCCCTTCCCGTAGCCTTCCCATATATATATTCATATGAGGTGTGCTTTTACATTTATGTCCTTACATCAGTACATCCCCGCTAGGGGTATTTAAGTCATTACACATGTTCCACTCTGGTTCTTATATCCTTCTAACAGGCCTGCTGGGTTTAGGTGGGGGCCACCCCTACAACAATATCCATATGGGGAGTGTTTTACAATTATGCCCTTACACCCAAGCATCCCTCTCAGGGGCATTAATGTCATTATACATGTCCCATTTTGGGCCTTACAACCTTCTAACAGGCCGGCTGGGCTTAGGTGGGGCTACCCCTACAACAGGAGCCTCTCATGGTGACGGGCTTCACAGGCCGAAGCCATGTTGTCGAGCCATTTAGCCCCCTCCGTCCCTGCGGCCTATGAACTTTTGTATTGTTGGATGGAGTCTCATTCTCTAGTGTAGTCTTTGGCCCGCACCGAGGCGTCCTTGACCACGGCGCCCTTTGGTGGCAGAGTCAAAGCCGAAATGGAGACAGGCTCGTGCTGTGGACATGCCAAGGCGCGGGGCAGGTCCAGCTGCCATGCATAACGCCTCCGCCAAGTGCGGGGTCTTCGCACGGAGACGGGTCCGAAGCGAGCTAGTCGTGGAGGTGCTTTCTGGGGTCACGCTATAGACGTGGAGTTGGCATGTGGCCCAACAGCTTCGTGGTCTGGGGTCGACGTCTTAATGGCAGCGAGAATTGCGCCGACCTGTGAGATGTCAGGGGCGAGCAGCTGCAGCCGTACGCGCTGTCCCGATGGAAAGGTACACGTGGCAGGACATGACTAGCGCGTCGTGGGCTGTCAGCGGTCGCACAACCGCGGTCGCACGTCCCTTCCCGAGAGAGGCGGGACGCGTGGCGGGATGCTACTAGCGCGTCGTGCGCTGTCAGGCGGCCTGCAATTGCGCACCCCCAGCTGCCAGCGGTTGCGCTTCCCGATCATGGGGAGCCGAACCGCTGGGCTCCCGACAGTTGCGTTTCTGATCGTGGGGGAGGTGAGAGGGCTTTATAAAGCCTTGCCACCGGCATGCGGGCATTCTTCTCAGTTGCTCATTTGCCGTTGCTTTGCTCTCTTTTTTCCCCACCTGCTAGCGCAATCCGCCCCTGCTCCCGCTCCTTTAGCCCTCTACTTTGGAGGAGAATTGCTTGCCGCGAAGATCCCGCTTGCTGGCTCAGTGGTAGCACCTCGTCTAGCCAGCGCAGCTTGTCGCCACCACCGGCGGAATACTCTCTGGTGGTTCGCGAGCCACCGCAGGTCGACAAGCAGTAGGATGCCATGAAGAAGTCGGGAGGCCACTGCTCCCGTGTACTAGGGTGAAGTCTCGCTACGGAGGAGATGATCCAGACTCTCCTCCAGGAGAAAAAGCTGGCGGACCGTGCCGGGGTTCGCCTGCCTACCCGTGACGAGATGGAGCCGCACCCGAGGAGTCGGAGGCGATTGTCTTCGTCATGTTTTTCGAGGTCGGACTTTGGATGCCCGCAACGCTCTTCATCGACGAGATCCTACGGGCTCATGGGTTAGAGCCGGCGCAGCTGACCCCGAACTCGATAGTTCGCCTGGCTGTTTATGTCTAGACGACACAAACAGAAGGCATTCATCCCAGCGCGAACTTGTTCGCCTTTCTTCATGACGCGCGCTGCCAGCCGAAGAAGGTCGAAGGGGGGCGCTATCGAACTTCGATGTCAATTTCGTGTTGAGGTCGCAATGCACGAAGCTCTTCCCCTCGCTGGAGACGCGAGGGAAGTGGGAGTCCGGCTGGATGCGACGGTGGTTCTACCACCACGGATGAGCACTAGCGGCCTTCGGTGCCAAGGACAGCCAATATCTTTCAACAGCTGCCAGGGGTGAGGCCGAAGGGTGACGATGAGTAGAAGGTGCGGAGGCTTGCCGGTATCGCCCTCCGGTTCAGCATGCGCGACCTCGTCGAAGAGTTTACTATGTACGGGGTGACACCGCTTTTCGGCCTGTGGAAGTACGAGCGAGGCTGCACCCGGCGAGATGGCGTTCACCCGACCGTATCTTCCCTTCCGAAGCCCTCCGCTCCTTGTAAGTTCTTCGGCCATAGACTGCGTACGCATAAGTGTATGTGTGCGACCTTTTGTGAACAATGCCCCACTTTTGCATGCAGGGTCCCGGCTGGAGGATGCGGAGCGCGCAGTAGTTGCATTCCTTGGGCCATACATGGCCAAGGAGCACGAACTACGCGAAGCCGCGACTGCCTTGGTGAAGCTGGGGCGAATAAACCGGGTATGCGAAGCCCTGGACATCCCTGTGCTAGAGCGATGGCGATGGCGAGGCGGGGGCGTCTCCTTCCCGGCGTAGGACTCGGTCTGATGCTGCCGCATCCAGCCCGTCGGCCGTATCTCCGGTGGGCACCGCTGAAACCGAAGGTACAACCGGCGTCGGGTCCGAACCCGCCAGCTCGGAGGAGCACACTGCCCCCAATGAGGGGGCTTCGGGCGGCGCCGGGGAGACAGGCCACAGCACTGGCGCTTTGGAGGACGAGGCCTCGTCGCCTGCACCGGCCGCGGAGGGCTTATTGCCTGCTCTGGTCGTTGCGGCCGTAGAGGCGGCCGAGGAGACGTCGCCAAAATCCCCGAGGGCGAAGCACCCCTGGATACAATCAGCCCCCCTTCGAAGAAAGGGTTCAATGTTGTAGAGACTCGAATATGCAAATCCGGACTCTCCTGTGTATTCTGCACACAGTATAAACAAAGATGAAATATCGACCATATCACGATTTACTAAGAAAAGACTCAAATATTATTAATAATTATCAGAATATGTTCTTATGGCCAAGCTTACAATTAGTAGCCTAAAGGCTTAAAGAAACTAGCAGTGGAAAAATAGAAATAAGCGTAGTAGCCATTCGACATGTCCACAGGCAATCGACTGGGGAGCGAAATCCTAATCCGCGAAGTCATCGAAGTATCCTCCTTCTAGTAGCTCTTGCTGATCTGGTCCTTCTTCCTCAACTGAGCAAATATGGATAAAGCCATGAGTACATAGAGTACTCAGCAAGTCGTTTGTAACAAAGAATGCAATATAGTATGCAAAGCTTACCAATGGATGGCTGAAAGGTTAATTTTGCAGAAAGCAACAATTTAAAGTAAATACAATAAAAAGATTGAAAAGCAAACTTTGAAAATGATATTAAATAAGTAACCAAAGGAATTGAGACCAACCACGAGTGAATTGACCATTCACCCCAATGAATCACCCATGAACCAAGATTCACATAATGAACCACTAGTGAACTACCCATTCACTTAACCCAACTAAGATTTTAAGAAAACTCTACCCCTTGTGTGAAATCACCGAGCATTGTCCATGACCGAGGACACGGCTATTCGAATAGTTTTACACTCTGCAGAGGTTGTGCAACTTTACCCACAAGACATGATATTCTCATATTGCCACGCGAGTGACACACTTCCTTTGGTGTGTGGCGGAGAAATCATGACAAGGCCTTTACAATGCTCAATCCCAACCCGAATCCGCCGCTAGGGTTTCGCCTCACACCCCCCTTGTGCCTCATGGAAATCCGCGACTATGTTCATCCCAATGGCGGAATCGATATTGAAATCTCACAAATTAATCAGCCAGGTCCATCCCATACTGGACATGTGGTTGTACGGTAAGGCTCAGATCAATGGCGCACAAAGTTAAGTTCTTAAGTAATACTCAGGTGAAACATCCACATCCCATGTGCAACCTGCACCCCCTTTACTACACGATCATTCGCCCGAGTGAAAACCAATTTTGTATAATCAACACTGTTGTGGTTACAGACCAAACAGAGAGAGAGAGAGATGTAGTGGAGAGTAGGGAGAGTTCTGTGTCTCCTTCCCATAGCCTTCCCTTATATATATTCATATGGGGTGTGCTTTTACATTCGTGTCCCTTACATCAGTACATCCCTGTTAGGGGTACTTAAGTCATTACACCTGTTCCACTCTAGTCCTTATAACCTTCTAACAGGCCTGCTGGGTTTAGGTGGGGGCCACCCCTACAACAGGAGCCTCTCATGGTAAAGGGCATCACAGGGCCGAAGCCATGTTGCCGAGTCCTTTGGCCCCCTCCGTCCCTACGGCCTGTGAACGTTTATCTCTTGCGGAACCCAAATGTGTTGCGGAGCCTGGGGCTAAGGCCGGAACTGTGGCTGACGTCGAGGCCGAGGCGCGCGCGCTCCGTCCCTCACCCTTCGAACGTGTGGCAGCAGGGCTGGCACCTAAGTCGAAGGCGCGCGCGCTCCGTCCCTCACCCTTCGAACGGGTGGCAGCGGAGGTGGCGCCTAAGTCGAAGGCGCGCGCGTGCTCTGTCCCTCTTCCTTCGAACGGGTGGCAGCGGAGCTGGCGCTTAAGTCGAAAGCGCGCGCGCTCCGTCCCTCACCCTTCGATCGGGTGGCAGCGGAGCTGGCGCCTAAGTCGAAGGCGCGCGCGCTCTCCATCCCTCTTCCTTCGAACGGGTGGCAGCGGAGCTGGCGCCTAAGTCAAAAGTGCGCGCGCTCCGTCCCTCACCCTTCGATCGGGTGGCAGCGGAGCTGGCGCCTAAGTCGAAGGCGCGCGCGCTCCGTCCCTCACCCTTCGAACGGGTGGCAGCGGAGCTGGCGCCTAAGTCGAAGGTGCGCGCGCGCTCCGTCCCTCTTCCTTCGAACGGGTGGCAGCGGAGCTGGCGCCTAAGTCGAAAGCGCGCGCGCTCCGTCCCTCACCCTTCGATCGGGTGGCAGCGGAGCTGGCGCCTAAGTCGAAGGCGCGCGCGCTCCGTCCCTCACCCTTTGAACAGGTGGCAGCGGAGCTGGCGCCTAAGTCGAAGGCGCGCGCGCCGTCCCTCACCCTTCGAACGGGTGGCAGCGGAGCTGGCGCCTAAGTCGAAGGCGCGCGCGCTCCGTCCTTCACCCTTCGAACGGGTGGCAGCGGAGCTGGCGCCTAAGTCGAAGGCGCACGCGCTCCGTCCCTCACCCTTCGAAGTCGAGGTCGAGGCGCTCGCGCGGAACGGTGCCGACCCTTAGCCTATCAAAAGGTGGGCTGTCGCGTCGTACTGCCTGCCCTCCCAGGGATGGGGCACGCGGCAGGTCGTGACTGGGGCACCGTGATGCGCCAGAGGTTGCGTGACCGTGACCACCTGCGCTGACTGTCCTTGGTTCTGCGGTCGCGTGCAGCACACACCGCCACGACGCCTCGTCTTCGGTTATGGGGAATCGTGCGGGGCGCATGCGGACCGTCGCGACGCTTCGGAGGCAGCCCCCCGGGTGAGGAGGCTTAAAATGGCCCCCGTAACTGCACCCCCACACCCCTACGCTCTTCCTTTGCCTGCATCGCCCTTTGTGCTCGTTCCTTGCTTGCACCGTCTTCTCCACCATTTTAGCAGTTTTTGGGGGCCGTCTTCTTTCCTTCGTGAGAAGGGATGGCATCCGGCGACAATCGCGGCCCAGCGACATGCATCGGCGGCGTTCGCCGGCGGCCATCGCGACTGGAAGTGAAATACTCGCTCGACGAACGAGATCCGGCGGTGGCGGACAAGCGGTGGGTGGCGGCGAAGGAAGGCTCATTTTCTGGTGAGCTGGGCCACTCACTTGTGACCGCGAAGATGATCGAGGGGCTGCTGCAGGAGGGGAAACTGTCCGACCGCCGGGCGGTGCGACTGCCCTCTGCCGACGAGACGGAGCCGCGTCCCGAGCCGTCGGAGGCGATCATTTTCGTCGCCTTCTTGGACGCAGGGCTCCGCATCCCAGCAGCGGCGATCGTGGGTGCCGTGTTGCGGACCTTCGGGCTGGAGCTGGCGCAGCTGACCCCGAACGCCGTGGCCCGGCTCGCCGTATACAGCTGGGCTTTACGCTCGGAGGCGTGCTGGCCCAGCTCCTCTTTGTTTGCCTATTTGCACGAGGCCCGATTCCAGCCCAAGGATCGGAAGGGTGGGACGCTGTCGAACTTCGGCAGTGTTAGCTTCATTCTTCGACCGACTTGCAAGAAGCTCTTCCCCACGAATTCGACTCGCGGGAAGTGGGAGTCGCAGTGGATGAAGCGGTGGTTCTACCACCGCGTGGAGAGCGGGAGCGGCCTCGAGCGTACGGGCCGGCCGATCTCCTTCAAGACCTCGCCTGGCCAGACACTGGACGACGAGGACAAGCGAAGGGCCCGGCGACTCGTAGGCTTGACGGTTCGCTTCAACATGCGCGACCTTGCCGAGGAGTTCGTGATGTACGGCGTTGCGCCGCTCGCCGACAGTTGGCGCCTCGCGGTTGAGAGGCGTCGAGACGACAACGTGGAGCCGTCGATCTGCGCACTGCCGGCACCCTCCGAACCTCGTAAGTACCAACCGCCTCCCCGTTTTGCTCATGAGGAGTACGGCGCGCGCTTACCCCCTTCTTCCTTTTGCTTGGATTCAGAGGTGAGCCTGGAGGATGCGGAGCGACTCGCGCGCGTGTTCCTCGGGCCGTATACCGGCAGGGAGCATGAGCAACGCGCGTCCGGGACTGCGGCGGCGGGGTTGGGGTGAATAAACCGCGTGTGCGAGGCCTTGGGTCTTGCCGTGCCGGACCGCCCGTGTCCGACCTCGCAAGATGAAGACGACGGCGCGACGAGGACGAAGGCGCCATCCCGCAAGAGGGGCCGAGGCGCAGCGCCCACCGTGCTCGGCATACCAGCTGTCCCTGCTGCTGCCGCCAGTGCCGCCCACGCGGAGTCCGACTCGGCGAAGTACGCCGATTCGGATTTGGAGGACGTGGACGCTGAGAACGAGGGGTCTCCGGGGATTGCCCCGGACGGTGGGCACACGGCGGATAGTCGGGGGGAGGCTTCGTTGCCAATAGCCGAGCCCGCTGGCGGTGCTGAGGTGGAGCCCCTGGCAGTGATGGTTACGACGCCGGGGACGCGGACTTTGGGCGTGGCCGCTACGGCGTCGGAGGCGGAGTCCTCAGCCTTGGTTGTCGCGACGTCGGAGCAACCTTTCGCCGTGACAACCGTGGCGCCGGAGGCGCAGCCTTCGGCCATGATTGCCCCGCCGCCGGGGGCACAGCCTTCGGCCATGGCTACCACGATGCCGGGGGCGCAGCCTTCGGCTACGGCTACTACGGCGCCGGAGGTGGCGACCGAAACTGAGGCGCCACCTGCGGAGGTTGCACTGGTGGAGCCCTCGCCTCCAGGCGCTGCTGTCGTGGGGGCTTCTCCCGCAGCGGCTGCTGAGGCGGGGCTATTGCCGCCAGGTCCGGCCAAGCGGCCGTGCCTGCGGCCGTGGGTCCGTGAGACGTCGAGGGGTTTCACCGTGGTAACAGGCGTCGGGAGCCTGTGGGAATCTCGAAGTCCTCCGTCTGCTACCGAAGGTAAGTCAGCATAGCTTGCCTTTACGTTCTCCGCGGTGCCGCATGGTGTCTTAACCAACCTTCCCTCCTATAGCGTTGCTTATTCCGGAGGACGAGGACCCTGGCTCCGGTGATGCAATCCCCGCGCGTCTGAACCCTGCGGACTTCGTGCCTCCACCGGAGACGCTAGGGGCGTGGCGCGCCTTCGCGGAGGATGCGGCGGCCAGTGCCGACCAGGAGGCATTGTCGACGCACGGGGTGGAACACCTCAGAGACGCCTTCGAGGTGTCGGGGGTGAGGGTATGTATCTGCTTGCATAGTAATGCCCGGCGCTGATGAGCCTTGCTAAGTGCTTGTTGTTCTGCAGACGCTCGTGCTGGGACAAGCCCTACAGGCGGCCCATGTGCGTGCCCAGCTGGCGCTGGAGGGGAGGCTGCGGGCCGCCGAGGAGCAGCTGCGCGAAGCCACGGGGGCTCGGTCCGCCCAGGACGCGCTCATCCATCAGCTGGGATTAGCCGCGGAAGCGTCGCGGGTGGAGTTCGCGGTGGAGCGGGACGGCCTCCTACGCCAAGTCGCTGCCCTAGAGAAGGAGAAGGGTGAACTCGCCCTGAGCCTAGCGGAGCGCGACCGGATGCTTGGCGAGGCTTCCGTGACTGCGTGGAATGCCCTGGAGATGCTGGAGGTCCATCTCCAAGGACTTGTGGCGAAGGTGCCGGACCGCGCCTTCGGCCCCGCGGAGTTGTCACGGACCCTTCGCTGGATCCAAGACGCGGCCACCGTTGCCCGTGGCGCTGCGACGAACTTTGGCGACCACTGTGCTTATGTGGCGTCATGTTTGGTGTGCGCCCTCCTACGACACCGCGGCTGCACACACCTCGCCGGGCTAGAGAACCCTCAACTGGAGATGCCCGGCGGGGCCGGGGTGATGTCCGGTGAAATCCGCGCCGTTCATCGTCCCGTCAAGTTCTTCCACGAGCGGATCTGGGACTACGCCAGGATAGCCGCCGCCCAGGTCGAGCTCCGGAGGTCCCTTCATGGCGGTGGGAGCCTTGGCCAGTTTCTGGATGAAGTCCCGCGACACGACGAAGTCGGCGCTGGGGCGCCCAAACACGCCGAAGGCTCACAGGTGCGAGGGCGAAGTAGTTAGGTGTGGGCGTGCGTTTGTAATGTCCGCCCCTTTTTTGAATGAATAAGGTGCATGCTTGCTTGACGGGCTGACTATTTGACTTGTATCCCGGGCAGCTTCCTTAC
Organism: Dendrocalamus latiflorus; assembly: GCA_017311315.1. NCBI lineage: Eukaryota > Viridiplantae > Streptophyta > Magnoliopsida > Poales > Poaceae > Dendrocalamus > Dendrocalamus latiflorus. Next base: position 28,965,738 of record CM029638.1, read on the forward strand.
CGGGGGGACTGCTCGCGTCTGGCCTCAAGACCCGGCGGCGCTTCGACGGTGGCAAAGGGCCGAGGAGTCGTTGAACTTTTGGGCAGGCCGAGCTTCTTCGGGCGGGACCCCGACTTTAGCGCGTGTTAAGGACGAGTCCGTGGAATAGCGGCTTGTAGTGGCAGGGATGTCGTTGGTCCTTTGTACTTTTGTAATTCTTCAGAAGTATAGATTCTGTAGCCTGTGTGCGGTGTGTTGATTTCTTGCCGGGGCTCGCCGATACACCCCGCGTTGCGCGAGGGCGGGATGCCAACACTTGTAATGCGCCGCTGGCGAAGTAGCTGCGTGAGGGCGGTGTCCGCTCGGTCGAGGTGGACGTGGGGCCGCTATCGGGGCCGTGTGCCTCGGGGGCCCGGCGCCTTGCTCGGCCTCCTTCGGTGCCCTGGACTTGTAACAGCCCGTAGACTGGCGCGTGCGGAGGCGGAACCCGACGCTTCGCTTTTTTATAGTCCGTAGACTGGCGTGTGCGGAGGCGGACCTCGACACTTCGCCTCTTTATAGTCCGTAGACTGGCGCGTGCGGAGGCGGACCCCGACGCTTCGCTTTTTTATAGTCCGTAGACTGGCGTGTGCGGAGGCGGACCTCGACGCTTCGCCTCTTTATAGTCCGTAGACTGGCGCGTGCGGAGGCGGACCTCAACGCTTCGCCTCTTTATTGTCCGTAGACTGGCGCGTGCGGAGGCGGACCTCGACGCTTCGCCTCTTTATAGTCCGTAGACTAGCGTGTGCGGAGGCAGGCCTCGACGCTTCGCCTCTTTATAAGCGAGGGTAGCCTCTGGTGTTTCTCGCGCTTGTCGTGCTTCCTCCTTGGAGCGGCCTCCCGTACGCTGCCGCCCTCGTTCGGAATTCTTTGGGATTGGACCTCCGTAGCGCAACTTGTGTTTACCTCCCGGGGCGAGCGATGGCGACACGCGACTCCTCGACGGGGTGACCCACGTGTTATTTATGCGTCGTGGAGTGCGTAGGATCAATCTCCACGTCCTACTTATACTCCGGAGAGTTTGCACAGGGATGAGACCGCTGGCATGCGCGGAATTCGCGTCTTGTTTAGAGTTCGTAAACTCGCGCGTGCGGAGGCGGACCTCGACGCTACGACTTTCTTTATAGTCCGCAGACTCGCGCGTGCGGAGGCGAACCTCGATGCTACATCTTATTTAGAGTCCGTAGACTGGCGCGTGCGGAGGCGGACCTCGACGCTACGACTTTCTTTATAGTCCGCAGACTCGCGCGTGCGGAGGCGAACCTCGACGCTACATCTTATTTAGAGTCCGTAGACTGGCGCGTGCGGAGGCGGACCTCGACGCTATGACTTTCTTTATAGTCCGCAGACTCGCGCGTGCGGAGGCGAACCTCGACGCTACGTCTTATTTAGAGTCCGTAGACTGGCGCGTGCGGAGGCGGACCTCGACGCTATGACTTTCTTTATACTCCGTAGAGTGCGTGCGAAGGCGTCCCCCCACACGTCTTTGGTTTATACTCAGCCCCGTCACCTTTGGCTACGGCGAGTGCACACGCGAACGTGCGACTTCGATTTATACTCAGCCCCGTACCCCTGGCTACGGCGAGTGCACACGCGAACGTGCGATTTCGATTTATACTCAGCCTCGTACCCCTGGCTACGGCGAGTGCACACGCGAACGTGCGACTTCGATTTATACTCAGCCCCGTACCCCTGGCTACGGCGAGTGCACACGCGAACGTGCGACTTCGATTTATACTCAGCCCCGTACCCCTGGCTACGGTGAGTGCACACGCGAACGTGCGACTTCGATTTATACTCAGCCCCGTACCCCTGGCTACGGCGAGTGCACACGCGAACGTGCGACTTCGATTTATACTCAGCCCCGTACCCCTGGCTACGGCGAGTGCACACGCGAACGTGCGACTTCGATTTATACTCAGCCTCGTACCCCTGGCTACGGCGAGTGCACACGCGAACGTGCGACTTCGATTTATACGAGGCCTGCGCGCGCTCCTGCCACGCTGCCCCGCATTTTTGCTCCCCAAAAGAGATTGGCGACGAACGGTGACCTTTATTACATCCCCGTTTGCGCGGGTAAGCGATTTACACAGGGCGAAGGTATTGACCACTCGCCGGAGCCTCTAGTGGTTGGAGTGCATGGGGGGGGGCTTGTGGGGCCGCCGTATGACGCCGCGGGTCCCCTTGCCGCGGTGCCAATTCTAGGCGTGCTGTTGGGCGCCACGACGAGGATATCTGGAACCATGCTCGATGCGCCGGGCCATATCTTGATCGCCGCGGACGGTAATGATATCCTTCGGCCCTGGGAGCTTCATGCATAGGTAGCCGTGATGCGGCACCGCTCCGAAGGAGTTGATGAGTGGACGCCCTAATATGGTATTGTAGGGGTACAGGAGGTCGATGACGTCGAACGTGGTATCTTCAGTTCTAACATTGTCGTCCCGGCCGAAGGAGACCTGGAGGCATATCTGGCCAAGTGCCTGTAGAGGTTGTCCTCCAAAGCCCTGCAACGGGACTCCCGGTGGGTCGAGGCGGCTTCGGGGGATACCCATCTGGTCGAAGGCTGCTGCGAATAGGACGTTCGCTGAGCTGCCGCCGTCGACTAGGGCGCGTCCCACGTCGCATCCCGCTATGCCGACGCAGACGATGAGGGGGTCCTGGTGGGGAAGGTCGACGCCTTGGCCATCGGCGGGTGTGAATGTGATCTCGTGTTGCGCCCAGTCTGGCGGTGCCTGTGCTGGGTACGCCGCTACGTGATGCAGCCTCCGCACATAGGCCTTCTGCTGTCGCGCTGAGGTGAACCGCAGCGAGGAGCCTCCGGAGATGACGTTGATAACCCTGCGATGAGTTGCCTCCGGAGCCTGGAGCTGCAGGAGGCCTTCCCGAGGCTGCTGTACGTGGGCCTGAATCCGCAGAGGGTCCTCGTGGAGTTGCGTCCCTTGCGCCTGGACCTGCGCGTGGGCTTCCTACGGGTGCTGGACATGGGCCACGATGGGCGGGCGTGCGTCCATGCTCCTGTCCCTGATGACGCTCTGCCGGAGCGCCGAGATGGAGGTGCACGTGCGCGTGTCGTGGGTGCCGCGACCGTGGACTTCGCACCACAGCCCGTGCTGTCGGTCGTCGTAGTCTCCGTAACCCCTATCGTCGCGGCCCCGGCCGCGGCCGCGATCGCCCCGGCCTCGGCGCCCCCGGTTGCCACGACCGGCGGGGGCGCTTTCTTCGGAGCCACCTTCGATGTCGAAGACAAGGCGGCCTCGGCGCGACTTCGGCTGTCCGCGCTTGGGCCTATTGGATGGCTCCTTGTGCGGGGTTTCCTTGCGCTCGGCCGTATCCTTGGATGACTCCTGCTCCTGCTTGCGCTTGCCCTTCGAAGAGCCATCCTTGGCCGGGTCTTCGATTCTTGTCGAGCCCCCGGCCTGGTTAGTATCGGAGTCGTCACCTTGCCTTCGCCGGGCGTCCTCTTCAGCCCTGGCGTACTCCTCCATCTTGTCGAAGAGCTTTGTCACCGTCTTGATTGGCTTCCGCGCGTTGTACTCGGCCATCGGACCCGGGCGTAGGCCCTGTATGGCTGCATTGACGACGGTGGTCTCGTTGACGTCTTTGACTTGGCATCGTATCTTCGCGAACCGCTTGAAGTAGTCCCGGAGCTTCTCCGAGGGCTTCTGTTTCATGGCGAAGAGCTGATCCGCATCAACTCGCTCGACGTAGTTTCCCTGGAAGTTGTTGTGGAGGCGGTCGCGGAGCTGCTCCCACGCGTAAATGGAGTTCGGCTCTGTGGTGAAAAACCATGACAACGCCACTCCTTATAGCGCGAGGGGGAGCCCTTTTGCCTTCGTGGTGTCGTCTCCACCCGCGGCCTCGATTGCTGTCTCATATACGCGCACGAACTCGCGGGGGTCCGTGTCGCCTTTGAATGCCTCGATTACACTGGGGAACTTGAAGCCTTCGGGCCACTCCGCCTGCTGTAGCCCTGCCGAAAGCGGGGACTCCGGATCTACGCGTCGCAGCGGGGCGCGACTGGATGTGGGAGCATCGCTGCTGTCTGCCCTTTCCGGTATGGGCTCTGGCGTTGCTGCTCCGCGGAGGTCCCCTAGCTCCCGCTGGAACGCGTTGAGGGCCGCCAGCAGAGCGCTTTCCACCGCGGATGCAGCTGGGGCCGCCGGCGCACTTGACGGGTGGGTCGGCGCGGGGATGATCGCCTCGCGAGGTCCCGGGCCGTCGGTTGCTCCGCCACGGCTGTCTCCCGTCGCGCGGTCCATGAAGGTGGCGGGGTTGGTCGTCGCAGCTCCAGTGGCGGGGTCGGTCGTCGCAGCTCCAGTGGCGGGGTCGGTCGTCGCAGCTCCGGTGGCGGGGTCGGTCGTCGCAGCTCCAGTGGCGGGGTCGGTCGTCGCAGCTCCGGTGGCGGGGTCGGTTGTCGTAGTCGCGGTGGCGGGGTCGGTTGTCGTAGTCGCGGTGGCGGGGTCGGTTGTCGTAGTCGCACGAACGTCGACGCTCGCACCCGCGACAGCTCACACCGAGGCTCTGGTGCTCACACGCCGCTCCGGCCCGACCGCCTTCTTTCCCCTCGCCACCGCCGATGAAGCTTTTTTCGGTGGCATCTTCTTCTTCTTCAATCTTCGGGCTTGTCTCCGTCTTCCCCACGGACGGCGCCAACTGTTGTGGTTACAGACCAAACAGAGAGAGAGAGATGTAGTGGAGATTTGGGAGAGTTCTGTGTCTCCTTCCCATAGCCTTCCCTTATGTATATTCATATGGGGTGTGCTTTTACATTCGTGTCCCTTACATCAGTACATCCCTGTTAGGGGTACTTAAGTCATTACACCTGTTCCACTCTAGTCCTTATAACCTTCTAACAGGCCTGCTGGGTTTAGGTGGGGGCCACCCCTACAACAAACACCAATGACATTACCCATGTCATGGTACTCAAATTTTATAACTGTGGTTGACCACCACGTTTCAGTTTCTCATTAAGTCAAGATTAATTAACACATGTGATGATAGACCCAACGTACTAGCAATAAGCATGGCTAAGTAATTTAGACGCGCAACCCATGTGACAACTAATATTGCATCACTAAGTAAATACCCATCCTATGGTGACAATGGAATCATGGTATTCAAATTATCAAGGAGGAAGTAATCAATTAGGTCATTAACTACTAATACAAAGGTTTATAATAAGATAGCGATGCATGATAATTTAAAATAAAATAATACATAATAGATTTGAAAACTGGGTTCAACATGATCAAAGGACATGACTTACCTTGGCCTTGCTCAGTTAGGAATTCTTGATCTTCGAATCTAGCTTCAGCTCCTTCGAAAGCGCGATCTAACGAGAAAGAAAGCGAAACAAAACACAAAAATAAATTCAAATAAAATCCAAATAAACTCAAATGATAGAGCTAAATTTTAGATGAATTTAGGAAAAAGAATCGGGTCAATCAGAGTTAGGACGAAGGAGAACGAGTGATCTAAAGTTTGCCGGGCAAGAAAATACTGGAAAAAATACCAGAGGTTATTGTTCATCCGAGAGCTGAATTTTTGGAAAGGAAGCTAGCGCTGGTGAGAGGAGGCATGGGAGATGAATCTAACTAGCAAAATGGGTTGCTAGGGACCCAAGGCACACATACGAAGTGACGGCACGCCAAACGGAGAACGGTGACGGCACGGGCGGCTACAATGACGTGGGTAGGAGAGAGGAATAAAACCCGGGCATAAGACACGGAGAAGTAGGGTGAGCACAGGCTAGAACGCGGCTTGGCAAAGCTAGAAAAATTGTTGGTTCGGTTAGAAACCCATCGGAGACGGCGCAATCGACGTTTGAACGACGTCGGGAAGGAAAAAGGAAAAACTTAATATCTTGGTGCTCGGTGAACAAAATCTAAAACCACTTGCAAGGTAGCTACCTGGGATGGTTTGGCACAATATGATGTGAACGGATTGGGGAAAACACCACCGGATAGTTGGGGACACGAGATGCCATTGGTGGCCATGGCGAGGTGTCGGAGGCGAAAATTTGTGGAGGCTTTTTGGGGAAAAGAAAGGAAGCACGGCGTAGAACACGGCGAGGCAAGTCTAAGAAAAATAACGGTACGGGCTAAAGCTTACCAGAGGCGACGAATCGATGTCAGGAAGCGATCTTGGCCTAGTTGGGGAAAACTCAATTCCAGGAGATTGGCTGCACCAAAACCAAATTAACTTGGCAAGAACGTAGATGACACATGATGGCACAATGTGACGCGAAAACGTCACGGAAAAACTCACCGGATAGCTTGAGACGCGACGAGCAAATTCGGGACCGAAGGGCCTCGATGCCGACGGCGTCCTGGACTTTGAGGGGACTTGGCATGGCTTGAGACAGGTTTAGAGGGGTCAAGGGGTCATATTTATAGGCTTGGAAGAGATAGAAACCAACTCCAATTTGCGGATTTTGCTTTAGAGTCCGTTTCAGAAAATAGGGGATAAAAGGCAAACGGATGAACGAAATGGAAAGAGGCCAATTGGGATGGATTTTTTGCATGATTTGGCACAACTTTTCTTTTGGGAAGACATTGAAATAAGGTCCGGATTGGAACTTATGAAGAGAGAGGAAAAGGGAAGGAAAACGTGCACAGCAGATTGATCTCTCTGCTCACGCGTGGAGAAGATGAACAGTGCCACAGGCATGGTTCATTCTCTCTCCTCTTTCTTTTCTTTGGAAATTTAAAATTGAGCTCAAACAAACTCTGAAAAATCCAAGAAAATACAGAAAAATTCCTTGTGACACAAGGAATCGAAATAAAATTTTTTTGACAAATATTAATGTTTAATTTAACCATATTAAATCTTTTTAATTAATGATAATTCCAATTAAGCTTTATTAATTCTAGAAAAATTCAAATGGTGAATTTTATTTTAAAAACTTCAAAAATACTCTGAAAATCAGGATGTTACAAACGTGGTGGGCAGCATCGCCGAGGACTCGGAGTCCGATGGGGAAGCCCTCCGGATCGAGGTGGAACTCGCTACCCCCCACGCAGATGAACCCCCCGCGGACCAGGTCGAGGCGGGGCGGACTCCTCCCCATGCGTCGGCTGAGGATATCGAAGGTAGGCGCCATTCTTTCTCCCATCGGGACTTCGCGAAGATCTCTCCGATTTGCTCACTCATTCCGTCATCGACATCAGGCGAGACTAGGTCTCCTGGACGCGGCCAACGATCGAGCAACGGAGACGGCCGCGAAGTCGCCGGTCTTCCTACCCAGGACGTGATGTCCACGCCTGGTGCTCTCGAAGTCTCTATCACGGAGGCTCGACGGTCGGGTATCTCTGACTTCATTCCTCGGCCAGAGATACTTCGGGTTCTTCACGAGGTGCGGAGTGTGCCGACTCCAACCTAGATCGGCGGGCGCTATCAAGGTGTGGGGCCGAGCTCTCGGCGGAAGCGTTGGAGGCCTCGGAGATGAGGGTAGTTTCTTAGGTTCCCGACTTACACCACTATCGAGGGTTATACTGACACGTGCACTTTTGCAGACCCTTGCTCTCGGCCGAGCCCTGGAGGAGGCGTGCATCTGCGAGCGGAAGGTGCTGGAAAACCAGCTCCAAGTTGCCGAGGAGGCTCATGCTATCAAGGACGAGCGCATCTGCTTGCTGGAGGCGGAAAGCGCAAGGGCGGTCTCCGACGCGCAGACGCTCGCTGCGAAGGTGCATTGCGCAGCGGCGGAAGCGCAACATGCCGCGGCGGAGGCCCAACGTGCGGCGGCGGCGGAGCGCGATGGCCTGCTCCAGTAGATTGTAGCGCTGGAGGAGGAGACGGCCCAGCTCGCCGTGTCCCTTGATGAGAGGAACCGGACGCTGGGAGACACGTCGGTGGCGGCGTGGGGTGCGATGGAGTCCTTGGAGAGGACCCTCACGAATCTCATCGTCGATGTGCCGGACCTAACGTTCGGTCCCGTGGACCTGGCACAGACGCTCGGGCGAATCGGAGAGGGCTCGAGCCTTGCCCTCCGCGGCGCCAGAGCCTTTGGCGACCACTGCGGCTTTGCTGGTGCTTGCCTTGCTTTGGCCATGCTCCACAACCGCGGGTGCCCGCATGTTGCCGAACTAGCCGATCCTCAGCTAGAGCTCCCCGCCGGAGCCAATGCGATGTCGAACGCCATTCGTGACGTCCGCCCCGCCGTCCGGGCCTTCTACGACCGGATCTGGGGCTACATCGGGGAGCCCGCGGCCAAGGTGGCGCTACATCGGATGCTACACGGGGAGGGGAACCTTGGCCGGTGGCTTGAAAGAGGTTCCCCGGCGCAGCGAAGATGGCGCCGCCATCCCTGGGCACGGCGCGAGCCCGCAGGCGTGATGTTGGGGCCTGGTGTGTAGGCCTGCGTTGTTATGTGTTCATTTTTGTAAGCAGGCGCGTTGTGGCCCCCACCTCTTTATATGAATGAATTGGTATTGTCCAAAGCCTTCTGACGATGCGTACCCTTTCTACCCCGAGCAGACGCCCGATAGGGGCCGAGTAGTGTTTTGGGACCGCTCGATCCGACGACATGTTCGGCGTTGGGCATGGGTGGGAGAGGCCCGGAATTTCTGGATGACCCGGACTTCAACATGTGACACTCCGACGCAGGAGTATGCCAAGGTGGAGCCGGACGAGTAGCGACCTTAGGCACTCGAAGGCAAGCTCCGTCCCCGACCCTCCGAAGCGGTGGCAGCGGAGCTGGCGTCTAGTCGAAGTAGACGCTCGAGCACTCCGTCCCCTACCCTTCGAAGTGGTGGTAGTGGAGTTGGCACCTAGTCGAAGTAGACGCGCGAGCGCTCCGTCCCCTACCCTTCGAAGTGGTGGCAGTGGAGCTGGCGCCTAGTCGAGGTAGACGTGCGAGCGCTCCGTCCCCTACCCTTCAAAGTGGTGGCAGTGGAGCTGGTGCCTAGTCGAGGTAGACGTGTGAGCGCTCCGTCCCCTACCCTTCGAAGTGGTGGCAGCGGAGCTGGCGCCTAGTCGAGATAGACGCGCGGGCGCTCCGTCCCCTACCCTTCGAAGTGGTGGCAGCGGAGCTGGTGCCTAGTCGAAGTAGACACGCAGGAGCTCTGTCCCCTACCTTTTGAGGTGGTGGCAGCGGAGCTAGCACCTAGTCGAAGTAGACGCGCGAGCGCTCTGTCCCCTACGGAGGCTGACCCACGGGCAGAGTTGCTTGCCAGCGCTGGCGACTTCCATCGTGGGGCACGTGCGTGGGGACAACATTCGCGCGTCTTATATGTGCTCCATGGGGTGCGCGTGGGGGCAAGCCTCTGCTGTGCCTTATCTGCACCCCGTAGAGTGTGCGCAGAGGCAAGCCTCTGCTGCGTCCCATTTACACTCCGTAGAGTGCGCGGGAACACTAACCACGTCATATTTATACTCTGAAGAGTACACATAGGGACAACACCCACACGTGAGCGGGAACATCAGCGTCTTGTTTATACTCCGTAGAGTGCGCAGGGACAACATCCGCGCGTGCGCGGGAACGTCCGCGTCTTGTTTATACTCCGTAGAGTGCACAGGGACAACATCCACGTCTTATTTATACTCCGTAGAGTGCGTGGGAACATCAACCACGTCTTATTTATACTCCGGAGAGTACGCATAGGGACAACACCCACACGTGCGCAGGAACATCTGCGTCTTGTTTATACTCTGTAGAGTGCGCAGGGACAACATCCACGTCTTATTTATACTCCGTAGAGTACGCGTAGGGATAACATCCATGCGTGCACAAGAACAACATCCGTGTCTTTCTTTTTATACTCCGGAGAGTACACGCAGGGACAACATCCACGCGTGTGTGGGAATAACATCCGCGTCTTTCTTTTTATACTCCGGAGAGTGCACGCAGAGGCGTCCCCCATATGTCTTATTTTATACTCACAGAGAGTGCGCTCGTTTACCGCGTGTCTTTGTTTATACTCATGGAGAGTGCGCGCGTTTACCGCATGTCTTTGTTTATACTCACGGAGAGAGCGCGCGTTTACCATGTGTCTTTGTTTATACTCACGGAGAGTGTGCGCGTTTACCGTGTGTCTTTGTTTATACTCACGGAGAGTGCACGCGTTTACCGCGTGTCTTTGTTTATACTCACAGAGAGTGCGCACATTTACCGCGTGTCTTTGTTTATACTCACGGAGAGTGCGTGCGGAGGCGAGCCTCCATTCATCTTGGCAGAAAATAAGACTAGTTCCGCAAACGGTGAACTTTATTGAATTCCCATTTGCGCGGGTGAGCGATTACAAAAGACAGAGTACTAACCACTAATCGCTTAAGGGCGGGAATGGCAGCGACTGCTGTTGACGTGGTGGCGAGGTAGGGCACGCCGGGAGCCTCTACTGCTGAAACGATCCACATGGGAGCCCGGCAGGGTGCTTTGTGGAGCCGCCGAGGACCCTTGCGCTGTCATGCCCACTCTAAGGATCCCGTTGAGCCTCGCTGTGCAGGCCTCGGGTACCGAGTTCTATGCGCCGGGCCATATCCTGATCGCCGTGGGTGATGATGATACCCCACGGGCCCGGGAGCTTCATGCATAGGAAGCCGTGATGTGAAACTGCCTCGAAGGAGTTGAGGGTTGGTCGCCCCAATATGGCATTGTAAGGGTACGGGATATCGACGACATTGAAGGTGACATCTTTGCTCCTCACGTTGTCATCCCGGACAAAGAAACCTGCAGGCATGTCTAGCCCAGCACCCTCAGGGGCTGACCTCCGAAGCCCTGTAGCGGGGTTCCCGAGGGGTCCAAGCGACTTCGGGGGATCCCCATCTGGTCGAAGGCTGCCGCGAACAAAATGTTCACGAAGCTTCCTCCTTCAATTAGGACGCGCTTAACGTCGCACCCTGCGATGGCGACCTAGATGACCAGGGGATCTTAGTGGGGGAACTCCACACCCTCAGCGTCAGCGAGCGTGAAGGTAATTTCGTGCTGCGCCCAGTCCGGCGGTGCCTGCGCCGGGTATGCCGCCACGTGGTGTAGCTTCCGCGCGTAGGCCTTCCGCTGCCGCGTTGAGGCGAACTCCAGCGAGGAGCCCCCGGAGATGACGTTTATAACCCTGCGCTGGGCTCCCTCTGGGGCTTGGATCTGCAGGGGCCCTCCTGAGGTTGTTGCACGTAGGCTTGAATCCGCAGGGGCCCTCCAGAGGCTGCAACCCCTGATCCTGGATCCGCATGGGGCCTTCCAGGGATTGCTGGACCTGGGCCATGATGGGCGGCCGCACCTCGAGGTTTCTATCCCTGGCGACACTCTGCCGAAGTGCCGCGATGGTGGTGCATGTACGTGTGTCGTGGCCGCCTCGACCATGTACTTCGCACCACTGGCCGTGGTGTTGGTCATCGTATTCTGCGCGGGTTCTATCATTGTGACCCATGCTACGCCCCCGCCCTGGCCCTGGTGAGCCCTGCTGCCGCGGTCGGCGGGGGCGTTGTCTTCGGAGCCGCCCTCAATGTCGAAGACGTAGCGGGCTCTCCGAGACTTCTGTTGGCCGCGCTTAGGCTTGTTGCCCAACGAGTCCTTGTGTTGGGTATCCTTGTGCTCGGGGGCGTCCTTCGATGGCTTCTTCTTGCGCTTGCCCTTTGAGGAGCCTTCCTTCGGCGAGTCTCCGTTCTTCGTTGTGCCCTCCGTCTGATTGGTGTCGGAGTCGTCACCTTGGCACCGCCGCGCGTCTTCTTTCGCTCTGGCGTACTCTTCCATCTTGTCGAAGAGCTTTGCCACCATCTTGATTGGCTTTCGCACGTTGTACTCGGCCAGCGGCCCCGGGCGGAGGCCCTGTACCGCTGCGTTGATGATGGTTGTCTCGTTGACATCCTTGACCTAGCAGCGGACCTTCGTGAAATGCTTGAAGTACTACCGGAGCTTCTCTGAGGGTTTTTGCTTGACAGCAGAGAGCTGATCTGTGTCGACGTGCTCAAAGTAGTTCCCTTGGAAATTGTTGTAGAGGCGGTCGCGGATCTGCTCCCATGCGTAGATGGAGTTTGGCTCTATGGTGAAAAACCAAGAGAGCGCCACTCCCTGTAACGCGAGGGGGAGTCCCTTCGCTTTCGTGGTGTCGTCCCCGCATGCAGCCTCGTTGGTGGTCTCGTGTCGCCTTTGTACAGCTCGGTGGTGCTAGGGAACTTGAAGTCCTCCGGCCATGTCGACTGTGGCGACCAGAGCCTGCACTCCCGGGTTGCCCGATGCGCCGGCGCGGTAGGCTCCGGAGTTGGTGACGAGGCCAGCGTTGCCGCCAGAACCACCCGCCGCCGCTTCCGCACCGCTGTGCCAACATGGGCGCCGTCGATACCGCCCCCTACTACCCATTCGGTGCTGCCGGTGTCGACCGTCGCGCCAGCGGTGGGGTCGCTCGTCGCGCGCGGGGCAGGGTCAACCGTTGCGCAGGTGGAGAGTTAGGTGAGCAATGCTTAGGGTTCCCCCATGGCCTGTATGGTATATATATACCCATGGGGAGTGTTTTTACAATAGTACCCTTACATTTGAGTATTCATCTCAAGGCATTTATGCCATCATACATGTCCCATTTTGGGTGGCCTTACAACCTTCTAACAGGCCGGCTGGGTTTAGGTGGGAGCCACCCCTACAACAGGTCATAAAAAGTGTCAAATGGCTTAATCACATTTCAAACCTGCAGGAGACCTTTTATAATCTAAGAAAACATCTCTTGAAGCTCAACTATGAGAAGTGTGTGTTCAGAGTCTCGTGAAAATTGCTTGGATTCCTTGTTTCGGCAAGAGGCATTGAAGCAAATCCTGAGAAGATCAAGACCATTGAATAGATGCATCTTCCGACCATGAAGAAAGAAATCTAGAAACTTACTGATGCATGGTGGCTCTAAGTCATTTCATTGCACGTCTAGGAGAAAAATGCCTTCCTTTCTTTAAGCTTTTAAGAAAATATGAGGGTTTCGAGTAGTCGAAAGAGGCCAATGATGCTTTCGAAGATGTCAAGAGAAATCTTACGCGTGCTCTCATCCTAGTGTCTTCGAAACCAAGTGAGGCCCTCTTAGTGTATCTATCCACCACGCCACAATAGTATGTGCTATACTGGTGGCAGAATGTGAGGGCATTCAATAATCAGTATACTATGTAAGTGAATTTTAGACAGTCCTAAGGAGCGCTACTCTCAGATCCAAAAACTTCTCTATGCCCTCCTCATGTCTTTAAGGAAGTTAAGGCATTATTTTTAGGCGTACAAGATAATTGTGTCGTCTGAGTTTCTTTTAGGAGAGATCCTCTAGAATAAGGAAACAGTGGGGCATGTGACAAAATGGTTGGTGGAATTTGGGGAGTTCGACCTTCATTTCATGTCCCGAATGGCCATTAAATCTCAGATCTTGGTAGACTTTATCACCAAATAGATAAATCTTGAACCTGTTCAGGATCCCCAATAGTATGATTCCCATGAGCAGTGGATTTTGTCACCAAGTGGCTCAAGGGCTAGGGTGGTCCTAGAATCTCCCATAGGAGAGACCATAAAGTATGTCATCCAATTGCTCTTTCCAGCTACTAACAATGTGGCTAAGTATGAAGGTTTGTTAGTTTCAAAAAAAAAAGTATGAAGGTTTGTTGGCTAGCATACGAGCCACTAAAGCGCGCAAGATTCGTCAACTACTCGTAAGAGGAGACTCTCAACTAGTCCTGAATCAGGTCAGAAAAGAGTATTGATGCTCGAGTATGTTCATGTCTTACTACTTGTTGGAAGTATGGAAGCTTGAAAAGCACTTTTTTGGTTTCGAGTTATAGTATGTCCCTCGAAAGAACAACTTTCTCACAAACCAGTTAGCTCGGATAGCTTCCTCTTGATCGCAAGTACCGTTGGGGCTTAGAGCAACTCTAGAAGCCGTCTCTAGTCGAAGCACTAGAGACAACTCCTAATGAGACAACATCTCTAGAGTATGAAGAGACATGGATGGCTCCCATCTATGATTACCTTCAGGAGGGTTCAATACTCGACGATGATCTAGAAGTAGATTGTTTTGCCTGCAAGACGAGGATGTATTCCTTCGTCGATGGAGTACTCTATAAATAAAGTACTCAGGGGGTTCTCATGCGATGTATATTGCAAAAAGAAGGATTAAAACTACTTAACGATATACACGAGGGTATCTATAGAGCACATGCTTCCTATAAAACGTTGGTTGGTAAGGCCTTTCGATAAGATTTCTATTAGCCAACAACTCTTAGTGATGCCAAGGATCTGGTTAAGAAATATGTACAATGCTAGTTTCATAGTCAACAAATACACCAACCAGCCCAGGCTCTTTGGACAATCCTTCTATCTTAGCCTTTTGCAACCTAGAGTCTCGATATTCTGGGGCCGTTCCTAAGAGCACTGAGGGGCTTCGAGTTCCTCTTTGTAGCTATTGATACATTTACGAAGTGGATCGAAGCCAAACTAGTAGTTGAGATAACAACAACAACAACCGTAAAAAGGTTCTTCATAAGAAGCGTGATTACTCGATTTAGAGTCTCAAGTCGAATAATTACAGACAATGGTAAGTAATTTTTTATCACAAAATTCCAGGAATTTTGTGACAAATTAGGTACCAAATTATGTTTTTCTTCGATCGCTCATCCTTAGAGCAATGGGGCAGTTGAGTGAGCCAATGGCCAAATAATGCAAGGGATTAAAACCTAAGTCTTCGACAAGGTTGTAAATCGCTTGGCGGCTTGGGTTCAAGAATTACCTTCAGTATTATGGGCAATTTGCATGACTCCTAGTCGAGCGACTGGAGAAACTCCTTTTTTTAGTTTTTAGAGCAGAGAACATGCTTCCTCTAGAGCTAAAGATTTGGTCAGCAAGAGTCGAGACCTTCAATGACTCTAACCAAGAACAGCTTTGAGCAGATGTTATCAACCTGTTCGAAGTGAAGAGAAATCAAGCCTTAATCCAATTAGCAGCCTATAAGCACGCCATGCATAAGTACTACGATCGTATGGTCTGGCCTTGCAGCCTTGCTATAGGAAACTTAGTATTGAGGAAAATCCAATCCTAGTATGATTAGAATAACCTTTCCCCCAAGTGGGAAGGTCCTTACACCATGGTTGAAGTCACATGCCCTAGCTCGGTACAACTTGCTATGTAAGACGACCGGATTCTCTCAAACTCTTAGAATACCGATCAATTATGCAAATTCTATGTGTAAACATTTCTTCCTTTTTTAATAAAATTTTTATTTGTGTATGTTGTAGGGGTGGCCCCCACCTAAGCCCAACAGGCCTATTAGAGAGTAGTAAAGCCCAAAATAGGACATGTATAATGACATAAATACCCGTGAGAGGAATACTCAGATGTAAGGGCAGTATTGTAAAAGCACTCCCCATGAGGATATATATACACAATACAGGTCATGGGGAAAGCCTAGACATTGCTCACCTAACTCTCCACTACCATACCTCTCTCTTTCTGTTTGGTCTGTAACCACAATAGTTGGCGCTGTCCATGTGGACGACAAGAGCAAGCCTCAAGATCCAAAAAAGGATGGCACCGAAGAAAGCTCCATCATCGGCGGCCAAGAAGAAGGCGGGCGTCGGCGATCGTGGGTGCGGACGACAGTGCAGCTATGGCAGCCACGAATGTCGGTGCTCACGGAAGGAACGGTCGGCCCCGCCATCGCTGCCACGACGGCCGACCCCGCCACCAAGACCGCGATGGTCAACACCGGCAACACCGATTGGGTGGGCGGGGGCAGTAGCACAAGCGCCCACACGGGCGCGGTCGCTGTTCCTATACCCGGTGCGGGTGCGACGGGCTGTCCGGTGGCCACACCAGCCTTCCCGACCCCGAAGCCTCCCGCGCCGGCACATCGGATGACCCGGGAGCACAGGCCGTGGTCTCCGCCGTCCCGAAGGTACGACCAGGTGCGTCGGTCACCCCGGCTACGCCGATGGTCAAGAGCGCCCTACTAGCGGCCATCGGCACGCTCCAGCGGGAGCTGACGGACCTCCGGGGAGCCGTGCGAGATATACAAGAGGCTCGGAGTCAGCAGACTCCATCGGCAATCGTGCTGGAGCCCACGCCAGAGCGAGCAGATAGCCGCGAAGCCCCCACTTCCAGCCGCGTTCCACCGTGGTGTGTGGATCCAGAGTCCCCCCTCTCGGCGGGCCTGCAGCGGGTGGCATGGCCGGAGGGATTCAAGTTTCCCAGGGCCATAGCGTCGTACAAGGGTGATACGAACCCTCGAGAGTTCGTGCGTGTGTACGAAACCGCTATCGAAGCAGCAGGCGGGGATGATACGACGAAGGCAAAGGGACTCCCCCTCGTGCTACAGGGAGTGGCGCTCTCTTGGTTTTTCACCATAGGGCCAAACTCCATCTATGCGTGGGAGCAGCTCCGCGACCGCTTGTACAACAACTTTCAGGGGACTATGTCGAGCGCGTCGACGCGGACCAGCTCTTCGCCGTCAAACAGAAATCTTCGGAGAAACTCTGGCAATACTTCAAGCGCTTTTTGAAGTTTCGTTGCTAGGTCAAGGACGTCAACGAGACGACCGTCATCAACGCGGCAATACAGGGCCTCTGCCCAGGGCCGATGGCCGAGTACAATGCCCGAAAGCCGATCAAGACAGTAGCGAAGCTCTTCAACAAGATGGAGGAGTACGCCCGGGCGAAGGAGGACGCACGGAGGCGCCAAGGCGAGGACTCCGACAACAACTGGGCGGAAGGCGCGGCGGAGAGCGGAGACTCGCCAAAAGAAGATGCCTCGAAAGGCAAGCACAAGCAAGGGTTCATGACAGACGCCCCCGAGCGCGGTGTGGTCGAGCATCACGAGAAGCCCCCAAGTGGTAGGCGCAACCAGCGCAGACCCCCAGGCCCTGCCAGGTCTTTGGGATAGAGGACGCTCCCCGGGATCATGCTCCCACCTTTGGTAAGGGGACCCGGGGGGCGGGGAGGGGGGCGCGGTAGGGGCTGCGGTGGAGGACCACGCGCGGAGTAGGAAATCAGGGACTACGGCAGGTGGTGCGAGGTACATGGCTACGGCGACCACTTAACGCGGACATGCGCAGCGGTCATGGCGCTGCGGCAGGCGACTACTAGAGCTCGGGCCCCAGTCAAATCGCTCCCCGTCGTGTTCCAGGTGCAGCGGCCGCAAGGACGCCCGCAGCAAGTCAGGCCCCCCGACGGGCTTCAAGCTCGCATCGTCAGCTCATCTCCGGAGGTTCAAAGTCGCAGACACCCCAGTGCAGCCGCCCCCGAAGATGGCGCGCTGCGACATCACGTTCACGCCAGTCGACGCGTAGGGCGTCGAGTTCCCTCATCTGGACACCTTGGTCATCCAGGCTGACATTGCAGGTTGCGATGTCAGGCGCGTCCTCATGGACGGGGGAAGCTCCGCGAACATCCTGTTCGTGGAGGCCCTCGACCGCATGGAGATCCCCTAGAGTCGCTTGGGACCATCGGGAACCCCGCTCCAAGGTTTTGGAGCCCAGCCAATGAGCACACTGGGCCAGGTAAGTCTCCGAGTTTCCTTTGGCCAGGGTGATAATGTCAGGAGCGAGGACGTTACCTTCGACGTCGTGGACACCACGCATCCATACAACGTCATACTGGGCCGCCCCGCCATCAACTCCTTCGGGGTAGTTCCACATCATGGTTTCTTGTGTATGAAGCTTCCAGGCCCACGAGGTATCATCACCATCTTCAGTGACCAGGACCTCGTGCGGGCCCGCACCGTCAGGTGCATGTCCTCACTGACAACCCGAAGGCAGACACGCCCTCCGCTTCAGGGTGGACGCCTAAGCCTCGCCGGAGGGTGGGGTCAAGAGGCTGCCCCTCCAAGCTGAGGGTCAGTTCGTGTCCATTGGAGAGGGCCTCCCCCCAGAGGTGGAGCAAGACTTGCTCCGGGTTCTCCGGAGCAACGCAGATGTCTTCGCATGGTCTCCAGAGGACATTAAAGGCGTGGACCACGTCCTCATCGGGCACAACCTGGCAGTCCGTCCTGACACTGAGCCGGTCAAGCAGAGGCTTCGGCATATGTCCCTGGACCGGCAGCAAGCGGCCAAGACGGAGGTAGCGAAGCTTCTCCAGGCTGGGGTCATCCGCGAAGTCCAACACCCGGATTGGCTTGCCAACCCAGTACTGGTGAAAAAGGCCAATGGTGCCTGGTGTACGTGCATCGACTTCTCTGCCATCAACAAGGCATGCTCGAAGGACGATTACCCCTTGCCGCGCATAGATCAGCTGGTCGACGCCACTACGAGGTGTTAGCTCATGAGCTTCCTGGATGCGTACTCCGGCTACCATTAGATCTATATGGCAAAGGACGACGAGGACAAGACCAGCTTCATCACACCAATTGGGACATACTGCTTCGTCAGGATGCCCTTCGGGTTGAAGAAAGCGGGTGCAACCTTCACCCGCCTCATTGTGATAGTGCTAGCTGTCTAGCTCGGGAGGAACGTGGAGGCTTACGTCGATGACGTTGTTGTCAAAACTAGACACCTCGCCTCGCACGGTCAGGACCTCCAGGAGACCTTCGATAACCTCAGGAAGGCAGGCATCAAGCTCAACCTGGACAAGTGTGTCTTCGGGGTGCAAGTGGGCAAGCTCCTGTGTTTCCTCGTGTCTGGATGTGGAATTCAAGCGAATCCCGCCAAAGTCGATGCCATCCTCGCCATGGAACCGCCCAAGATGACGAGGGAGGTCCAGAGGCTCGCTGGCTGCATGGCGGCATTGAGCCGTTTCTTGTCGAGGGCAGCAGAGTGGGGCTTGCCATTTTTCTGGACACTCCGCGACTGCGACGGGTTTAGTTGGGACGGCGACTGCGCAAGGCCTTCGACGACCTCAAGCGGCATCTAGCCAGCCTCCCCACGTTGGTCGCCCTAGCGCTAGAGGCTCCCCTCCTGCTTTACCTTGCCGCCTCCACCACGGCGGTCAGCGCCGTCCTCCTCCTTGAGGAGGGCGCCCTGCAGCGGCCGTCTACTTCGTCTCCGAGGCCCTTCAGGGTGCCAAGATGCGGTACATGGAGCTGGAGAAGTTGGCATATGCGCTGGTCATGGAAAACGCCGGCTCAACACATCCAGAAGCCAAAGGACCCAGTTTGGATGCTTAACACTAATGGAGCCTACGGCGTCTCCGGCGTGGGCGTTGGCGCGGTGATCACTACGCTAGAGGGCCACCGCCTGCTGTACTCGGCACATCTACGATTCCCCGCCACCAACAACACGGCCGAGTACGAGGTGCTCCTCTTCGGCCTGGCGAAGCTCAAGGCCTTGGGCACGAGGCGAGTTCTTGTCCGCACAGACTCACAGCTGGTGGCGGGTCACGTGGAAAAATCGTATCAGGCCAAGGACCCCGAGTTAGCCAAGTACCTGGCAGCTGTAAGAGCGAAGGAGCAGCACTTCATGGGCATCACGGTCAAGGCCATCCCTCGGGTGGATAACGAGCAGGTTGACACCCTCGCGAAGGCCGCCAGTCAACAGCTCCTCACTCCCGAGGAGGCGTTCTATGAGCTCCTGCCCACATCGGTCATCGCTCAAGACAATCGTGAGCGGCCCTCGTCCACCAAGGCGACTAGCGAGAGCCCATCTACGGTTTCTTGTAGGGCATCGCGGAACCGGACGTCCCCGTCGAGCTTCGATGCCTGCAGTATCGCGCCAGGTCATTTCAGGTGCTCGATGGGGTACTCTACAAGAAGGGAGTTTGCGCACCGCTTCTGTGGTGCCTCTCACGAGAGGAAGGAAAACACCTTCTCGTGGAGATTCATGCCGGACTCTGCGGTTCACACCTGGCGCCGAGGTCGTTAGATGGCAAGGCATTCAGGTAGGGCTTCTATTGGCCAACCGCCATTGCTGATGCCCAGGACCTCGTGCGCCGATGCCAAGGATGCCAATGGATGGGACGGGTCATACGTAGACCCCCGACGAGCCTCAACCCCATCGCACCGGTATGGCCGTTGGCACGGTGGGGCATCGATGTTGTGGGACCGCTTCCTCGGGCCCCAGGAGACCTGCGGTTTGTAGCAGTTGCTTTGGAATATTTCTCCAGATGGCCAGAGGCTGTGGCCCTAGCCAAGGTAACTTCGGCGGCCATGCAGCGCTTCCTTTGGCAGAACATCATATGCCATTTCGGGGTACCTAAGGAGATCACCGTCAACAACGGCCTACAGTTTGATTCTGCCGTGTTCAAGGAGTTCTGCGATAGCATAGGCACCATGCTTCGATTCACCTCCGTCGGCCACCCGCAGTCCAACGGAGCAGTCGAGCGCGCGAACGGCGCCATATCTGCCGCAGTCAAGAAGCGTCTGGTGGGACTACCAAAGGGCAAGTGGCCAAGTGAACTCCACAGCGTACTCTGGTCCCTCCGCACTGAAGGAATGCGCGTAGGCTACGAGAGCAGAAAACAAAATTTTTCTACCGCGCACACAAGAACATCATGCTTAAGGAGGGATCATGGATCGTTACCACTAGACGCGCAGCGCAGCGGAAGAAGAGTTGGAGAAGCGATCCAACCACGCGCGTCGAGGTAGTAGTGGAAGTAGCCGATCGTCCCGAACAGATCGTCTCCTCCACGCGATCAACCACGCCACGAGCAGATCCAATCTGTAGGTTGTTGATGCCGATCAACGCCGCAACGAGCAGCGCCTCCACCGGTATCCATACGTTCGGGATTGGAACGCCGATCGCGAGTGTACTAGCACTCGCGAGCGGCTAGGGTTTGGCTCGGGAGGTGGCGGCTAGGGTTTGGCTCGGGAGAAAAACAGAAGCGCACGTCCCTCAGCCCCTCGCCTCCATATATATAGACCTCCTCACTTGGGCCTTGTGGACCGAGGCCCAATAGGAGTCTATTCGGATCTCTATCCGAATTGAGCCCACATCCGAATCATATTCGAATTAGTGTTCCAACCCGTTTAAGTGTGCGACCCTGTAGGTTCACGTATACTTGGTCGCGACCTGGAAACACCTTTCCGGTCACCCTGTTAATAGCGGTCTCTAGTAAGACATATTAACCCCAAAGTATACGTAAAGATCATATCGGCTGAACCTGTAATGTTCTCATGTACGAATCCCTTTGCCTCACGATATAGATTGAGCTCAAGGCGAGACCTGTGTCATCCTCTTAATAGCTCAATCACTCTCTCGATTCCGTGATGGATTATAAACTTGTGATTGACTCCTCAATCACCTTGGCATGGCCATGCACTTTCATAATCCATTACATCGAGGGGCCCAGAGATATCTCTCTCATAAGGAGGGGCAAATTCTATCTTGATCATTCACATCCCACTACATGTTTCATGGCAAACCCGGAGACTACTTTTATGACTACCCAGTTACGGAGTAGTGTTTAGTAGTCCCAAAATAAGCTACTACGCATGTTGGGAACCATGATGATCTCAAGTCTAAGGATTCTACATAAACACTACTTGAGACCAACTGATGACACATGGAATCTCTGCAGTGTCTCATGGCGGGTCTATCCAACATATGTTCACTAACACATGTCCATATTATTGATTTGGTATCACCATACCATGATCCATGAGACATGATCATCAATCAATACATATGCTGATCTTTGAATCATATTTGTTCCTCATATGATATATGATCAGGGATCATTTAGAAATAGCAACATTTAAGCATTAAGAGTCTCATGAATAAGTCACATACTCATTGATCAATATGATAATGTCTATTTCAAGGAACAAAGTAATGCATCATAAACATAGTATGTGATATGTATAACATCTCCATGTTGCCTCTAGGGCATATCACTAACAGTCTCCCACTAGCACTAGAGTCAACCATGTAGGTATCTAATACCCATTGCCCTAGTGTGAGCCTCATGCTTTGGCTGGGGAAGCGGCTTTGTCAACGGATCTGCAATGTTCAAATCCGTTTGTACTTTGCATATCTTCACATCGCCTCTCTCCACTATCTCGCGGATGAGATGAAATCGCCGTAAAATGTGCTTGGACTTTTGGTGCGATCTAGGCTCCTTGGCTTGCGCAATGGCCCCACTATTGTCACAGTAGAGGTCCATTGGGCTGGATGCACTAGCCACCACACCAAGCTCAGAAACAAATTTCTTGATCCAAACAGCCTCTTTAGCAGCTTCAGAAGCTGCTATGTACTCGGCTTCCGTTGTAGAATCAGCAACCGTCTCTTGCTTGGAACTCTTCCAGCTCACCGCACCGCCATTCAGGCAGAACACAAATCCAGATTGCGATCTAAAATCATCTTTGTCAGTTTGGAAGCTAGCATCGGTGTAACCATTTACAACGAGCTCTTCCTCACCCCCATAGACGAGGAACACATCTTTAGTTCTTCTCAAGTACTTCAAGATGTTCTTTACGGCAATCCAGTGACTTTCACCTGGATCTGACTGGTATCTACTTGTAGCACTTAAAGCATACGAGACATCTGGACGTGTACAAAGCATGGCATACATAATGGACCCAATAGCCGAAGCATATGGAATCGCATTCATTTTATCCCGCTCATCAGGTGTACTAGGACACTGAGTCTTGCTAAGATTTATACCATGTGACATAGGTAGAAAACCTTTCTTGGAATCCTGCATGTTGAACCTTTTCAACACCTTGTCAATGTACGTATCTTGGCTTAATCCAATTAGCCTTTTTGATCTATCTCTATAGATCTTGATGCCCAGAATATATGCCGCCTCTCCTAAGTCTTTCATAGAGAAACTATTTTTCAATGAAGACTTAACAGATTCGAGCATAGGAATGTCATTTCCGATCAGTAATATGTCATCCACATATAAGACCAGAAATACGAGTGCGCTCCCACTAGCCTTTTTGTAAACACAAGGCTCTTCTTCGTTCTTGATGAAACCAAACCCTTTGATTACTTCATCAAAACGAATGTTCCAACTCCGAGATGCCTGCTTTAATCCATAAATGGATCTTTGCAGCTTGCATATCTTTCCAACTGATTGTGGATCGACAAAACCCGTGGGCTGTGTCATGTACACATCCTCACTCAGATTTCCATTAAGGAAAGCTGTTTTGACATCCATTTGCCATATTTCATAGTCGAAATATGCAGCAATCGCTAGAATGATCCGAATAGACTTTAGCATTGCGACGGGCGAAAAAGTTTCATCATAATCAACACCTTGAATTTGTTTGAAACCTTTGGCCACCAATCGCGCTTTATAGATGTGAACATTTCCATCTATGTCTAACTTTTTCTTGAAAACCCATTTGCACTCAATGGTTTTAACACCATCAGGAGGATCAACCAAGTTCCAAACTTGATTACTGTGCATGGATTCAATTTCGGATCTCATGGCTTCAAGCCATTTCTCAGAGTCTGGTCCCACCATCGCTTCTTCATAGGTCTTAGGCTCATCGTTGTCTAACAACAATATGTCCCGTTGTTGAGTAGTCAAGAACATGTACCTCTCAGGTGCACGACGTGACCTCTCTGACCTACGTGGTGCCGGTGTGTCCACAACAGGTTCTTCAACAGATTGTTCATCCTGTTGTGGTTCTGTAGGAGTTGAAACGTTTTCAGGTGTTTCTCGAATTTCTTCAAGTTGCACCGTGCTCCCACTATCCCTTCTTGAGAGAAACTCTTTCTCTAAGAAGACACCATGCCGGGCGACAAACACTTTGCCTTCTTCTCGATTATAGAAGTAATATCCTTTTGTTTCCTTAGGATACCCGATAAAGAAGCATATATCAGACTTAGGAGTGAGCTTATCAGACTGTAAACGTTTTACATAAGCCTCACATCCCCAAATCTTAAGAAAAGACAAGCTAGGACATTGTCCTGTCCACATCTCATATGGTGTCTTTTCTACTGATTTTGATGGAACCCTGTTTAGTGTGAAAGCGGCTGTTTCAAGAGCGTACCCCCAAAAAGACAACGGAAGATCACTTTGGCTCATCATGGAACGCACCATATCTAATAAGGTGCGATTTCTCCGTTCAGATACCCCATTCCATTGAGGTGTTCCTGGCGGAGTCAATTGTGGAACAATTCCACAATCCTTCAGATGATTGCCAAACTCATGGCTCAAATACTCGCCTCCACGATCGGATCGTAGAAACTTGATTGTCTTGCCTAAATGATTTTGCACTTCATTTTGGAATTCTTTGAACTTTTCAAAGGATTCGGACTTATGCTTCATCAGGTAGATATACCCATATCTACTAAAGTCATCAGTAAAAGTTATGAAGTACTGAAAACCACCTCTGGCTGTTGAACTCATTGGTCCACATACATCAGAATGTACGAGTGCCAATAAGTCACTTGCCCGTTCACCTTGACCGGTGAAAGGTGCCTTTGTCATCTTGCCAAGTAAACAAGATTCGCATGTCTCAAATGATTCAAAATCAAATGAGTGAAGAATACCATCTCTATGGAGCTTCTCCATGCGTTTCTCATTTATGTGACCTAAGCGACAGTGCCAAATAAACGTGGGATTCAAATCATTCGAACGTTGCCTCTTTGCATTAATGTTATAGACTGGTGACCCTTCAAGAGTAAGAACATATAACCCATTCACCAATGGAGTATGACAATAGAACATATCTTTAAAATAAAGAGAACAACCATTGTTCACAGATCTAAAGTCATAACCTTCTGCTTGCAAACATGAAGCAGAAATAATGTTCTTGGAAAGAGATGGAACACAATAACAATTATTCAATTCCAAAACTAATCCTGAAGGTAAAGACAATGGCATGGTGCCAACAGCCACCGCAGCAACTTTTGCTCCATTGCCAACGCGAAGATCCACTTCGCTCCTCCTCAAACTTCTACTTCTTCTTAGCCCCTGCAACGATTTGCAAATGTGAGCAACTGATCCGCTATCAAATACCCAAGAATCAGTGGATGAAGTAGCAAGATTGATCTCTATAACATTTATACCTGGAGTGGAAGTCGTACTTCCCTTCTTCTCAAGATCCTCCAAGTACTTTGGGCAGTTCCTTTTCCAATGTCCTGATTTCTTACAGTAGTAACAATCTGCATCAGGAGCAGGGCCCTTCTTGACTTGCTTGGTCTTAGAACTGCTCGCGATCTCATCGGGAGCTAACTTTTTTTTGACCGCGCCTTTCTTGATATTGGGCTTGCCCTTGCCTTTCTGCATCATCATCACATGATTGGTGCTTTTCTTAATGCTTTCCTCGGCAGCTTTTAGCATCCCATGCAACTCAGCCAAGGTCTTGTCCATGTTGTTCATGTGATAGTTCAGTATGAATGGCTCAAAGCTCGGGGGGAGCGACTGGAGAATCACATCAGTAGCCAACTCTTGGCTAAGGGGAAAACCAAGCTTTTCCAGACTCTCAATGTAGCCAATCATCTTAATCACATGAGGGCTGACGGGATTCCCTTCTGCAAGCCTGCACGCAAACAAGGACTTTGAAGTGTTGAACCTCTCAGCCCTTGCTTGGTTCTCAAACATACCACGCAGCCCCACAATGATATTGTAGGCATCTGTGTTCTCATATTGCTTCTGAAGCTCAGAGGACATTGTGGCAAGCATGAGACAGCTCACATCAAGGCAATCATTCGTATGCTTCTCATAAGCTCTCCGTGCAGCCGCAGTAGCATTATCAGGCAAGTCATCGGGGTAAGGAGACTCAAGGACATACTCCTTGCGCTCTTGCTTGAGAACAATTCTCAAGTTGCGATACCAATCCATAAAGTTTGTTCCATTGAGTTTTTCTTTCTCAAGAATAGATCGCAAATTAAAAGTGCTGGATGCGGCGTTGGATGACATGATCTACAACACAAGAATATGCAAAGTTTAGCACTATGTTTATGTTCATCTTTCATTAAACTATTTAACAAAAGACTCCCACTATGTGTTTTGCAACAAAACTCCCTCTAAGTTACATAGTGGGTCAAGATCCTCATTTCACTAATTCCTAGTGAGCTTTGGCATCACGGCTAGAAAACTAGTGACATGGGTAAGCAACACCTTGCTAATCACATCCCTATGTGACTCTTGTTTGTTGGGTGACATCAGTATGCCCCGGCCCCAACCTATGCCCCAAGGTCCAAAACTGTTTTGATAACCTTGTTAAGTAAACCAAATGCTTCCGCATGTAGATGTCCGACATCTACCCCAAAGAATGATGATGACCGACGGCACTCTACTTTGGTAGACCTACCATACGGTGATCATTATCTTTTGGTGCAACATATGGAAGGGCATTAACACCTAATTTTTATGAGGGATTCTATCCTATCAAAGCAAATATCATTGCATAAGAATAAGATAGATAACATCACAGATAAACATATTTAACTGTGAAATAGTATGGCCCAAAAGGTGATATCCATCTCCATGTAGGTGTAGATGATCTCCATCCTCCACATCACTCCTTTAGGGCCACCATACTTGAAGCTTGTAACCTCAAAACTAGGCTACTACCTATAATAGCTAGAAATTGAAGATTACATAGATAGATTCAAGCATTAAGGTCGACACGCAGGTCGTTAAATACAATATAGACAGCTAACAATAGCTGAAATAATCATGACACGCAGGCCATGAACGAATGTTACATGCATCACATACATCTCATACATTCCAACAAGTTATAGGGCCATACTATTCACATCATTCCCTGCAAAAACAAGTTAGAGTAGAATCGCATTCTTCCTAACGATGTGAACCCATGCCGCTATACAAGGGGGGTACGCACACGGCGGTATGGAAAAACTATTCGGCACAACCACCTTATGCCGATCCGAGACATTCTCTAGGACGCAAGTTTTTCCACTGGGCCAAGGTTATCAGATCCATAACCTACTAGTATTCGACATAACCACCTTATGCCGGTCCGAGACATTCTCTAGGACACTAGTTTTTCGTTAGCCCGAGGCTATCAGATTCATATCCTACTAGTATTCGACATAACACATTATGCCGATCCGAGACAATCTCTAGGGCACTAGTAGTGATACAATCTGCGCCGCCTCATCTAACCCCTATTCACCGATTGATCTCATCAACCCGTGCTACCACCGATTCATCACATGAACCAACTGATCTAAACTGTAATAGATCCAATCTACTACTACCGCATACCAACATATGCGCTGATCCAGATCGCAAACTAAGCAAGATGGCTCTGATACCACTGAAGGAATGCGCGTAGGCTACGAGAGCAGAAAACAAAATTTTTCTACCGCGCACACAAGAACATCATGCTTAAGGAGGGATCATGGATCGTTACCACTAGACGCGCAGCGCAGCGGAAGAAGAGTTGGAGAAGCGATCCAACCACGCGCGTCGAGGTAGTAGTGGAAGTAGCCGATCGTCCCGAACAGATCGTCTCCTCCACGCGATCAACCACGCCACGAGCAGATCCAATCTGTAGGTTGTTGATGCCGATCAACGCCGCAACGAGCAGCGCCTCCACCGGTATCCATACGTTCGGGATTGGAACGCCGATCGCGAGTGTACTAGCACTCGCGAGCGGCTAGGGTTTGGCTCGGGAGGTGGCGGCTAGGGTTTGGCTCGGGAGAAAAACAGAAGCGCACGTCCCTCAGCCCCTCGCCTCCATATATATAGACCTCCTCACTTGGGCCTTGTGGACCGAGGCCCAATAGGAGTCTATTCGGATCTCTATCCGAATTGAGCCCACATCCGAATCATATTCGAATTAGTGTTCCAACCCGTTTAAGTGTGCGACCCTGTAGGTTCACGTATACTTGGTCGCGACCTGGAAACACCTTTCCGGTCACCCTGTTAATAGCGGTCTCTAGTAAGACATATTAACCCCAAAGTATACGTAAAGATCATATCGGCTGAACCTGTAATGTTCTCATGTACGAATCCCTTTGCCTCACGATATAGATTGAGCTCAAGGCGAGACCTGTGTCATCCTCTTAATAGCTCAATCACTCTCTCGATTCCGTGATGGATTATAAACTTGTGATTGACTCCTCAATCACCTTGGCATGGCCATGCACTTTCATAATCCATTACATCGAGGGGCCCAGAGATATCTCTCTCATAAGGAGGGGCAAATTCTATCTTGATCATTCACATCCCACTACATGTTTCATGGCAAACCCGGAGACTACTTTTATGACTACCCAGTTACGGAGTAGTGTTTAGTAGTCCCAAAATAAGCTACTACGCATGTTGGGAACCATGATGATCTCAAGTCTAAGGATTCTACATAAACACTACTTGAGACCAACTGATGACACATGGAATCTCTGCAGTGTCTCATGGCGGGTCTATCCAACATATGTTCACTAACACATGTCCATATTATTGATTTGGTATCACCATACCATGATCCATGAGACATGATCATCAATCAATACATATGCTGATCTTTGAATCATATTTGTTCCTCATATGATATATGATCAGGGATCATTTAGAAATAGCAACATTTAAGCATTAAGAGTCTCATGAATAAGTCACATACTCATTGATCAATATGATAATGTCTATTTCAAGGAACAAAGTAATGCATCATAAACATAGTATGTGATATGTATAACATCTCCATGTTGCCTCTAGGGCATATCACTAACACGCACAACGGTGACGCGCCCGACGGGGTTCACGCCTTTCAAACTCCTCTTCGATGATGAGGCGGTCACGCCCGAGGAAATCAAGGCCGGTTCAAGAAGGGTCCTTGTCCAGGTGCCGGAGAAAGAGCGGCAATTGTCCTTGGACCTCCTTGATGGTGAACGAGTAAACACAACCCAACACGTCGCAAAGTACACGAGACAAATGGTGCACACGCACGGCCACTCCATATACCTGTGGGGATTTCAGCCTAGGGATCTCGTCCTCAAGATGGCACTCCACGCGGACACGATCGGCAAGCTGGACTCCAAATGGGAAGGCCCTTATATAGTCGCGGCAGCGCTGCAGCGGGGAGCTTATCGCCTCGCCACGCTGGAAGGACAGACACTTCGCCACACATGGAACGCAGATAGGCTGCGGCGGTACTATGTCTAGGACAGAAGGGAAGCATGTAGCACTATTGGCACCTCGACGTTTGTAAGACGCTCGCCCGCGCAAATGGGAAATTAATAAAGTCGGCCGTCTGCCAAGCTTCCATCTCGGTCCGCCTCTGCACGCACTCTACGGAGTATAAATAAGACGTAGCGTCGAGGTCCGCCTCCGCATGCACTCTACAGAGTATAAATAAGACGTAGCATCGAGGTCTGCCTTCGCACGCACTCTACGGAGTATAAATAAGATGTAGCGTCGAGATCCGCCTCCGCACGTACTCTACGGAGTATAAATAAGACGCAGCGGGGGGACGCCTTCGCGCGCACTCTACGGAGTATAAATAAGATGTAGCGTCGAGGTCCGCCTCTGCACGCACTCTACGGAGCATAAATAAGACGTAGCGTAGAGGTCTGCCTCCGCACGCACTCTACAGAGTATAAATAAGACGTAGCATCGAGGTCCGCCTCCGCATGCACTCTGCAGAGTATAAATAAGACGTAGTGCCGAGGTTCGCCTCCGCACGCGCTCTACGGAGTATAAAGAAGACGTAGCGTCGAGGTCCGCCTCTGCACGCACTCCACGGAGTATAAATAAGATGCGGATGTTGTCCCTGCACACTTTACTAAGTATAAACAAGACGAGGATGTCCCTGCGCACGCGTAGACATTGCCTATGTGCGTACTCTCAGGAGTATAAATAAGACGTGGTTGATGTTCCCACGCACTCTGCGAAGCCTAACCAAGGCGCACCTAACCTAGCGCGCGTGCGGTCGCTGCCACCGCTTGAAGGGTAGGAGACGGAGCGCTCGCGCGTCTACTTCAACTAAGTGCCCGCTCCTCTGGCGCTCGCGTACGTAACTCTTCTACGAAACGCTTTGACCGCCAATTAGAGTGAAGTCGGGTGCAGCAGGCCAGCCTTCGTGGCTCCAAGAAATGATAGCACGCGAAATGATATACAAAAGGCAAAGAACATCTCGAGCAAAATGATGGTTCATTCATGTAGAAAAGAGGCCGCAGGGCATACATTACATGGCACACCAGACCTCAACCCTACACCTACGAGTTCACGCCATCGTCACCGCGTCGAGGGATCCCATCGAGCCACCGCAGGAAGTTCCCTTCCCGATGCAGCGTTCGCCGCAGCACGACCCTGGCCGCATCCTCTCCAATGAAGCCCCAGATCTGGGTGTAGAAATTTTGGAGGGGGGTCAGGATGGCCTCAACGGTGCGTGACATCACCCCGGCTTCAGCGGGCAGATCCAGCTGGGGGTCGACCAGCTCGTTCATGTGCTCGCACCCCCGGAGGGGAAGCATGGCAAGGGCGAGGCAAGCGCCGGAGAAGCCGCAATGATCGCCGAAGGCCCTGGCACCGCGGAGGACGAGGCTTGAACCCTCTTTAACTCGCCGCAGCGTCTCCCCCAAATCCGTGGGGCTATGTGTGACTTCCGGCGCGTCGACAGAAATGTCCTCGAGGGCCCTCTCCAAGGACTCCATCGCTCTCCACGCCGCTAGCGACGCGTCGCCTAACGTTTGGTTCCTTTTCACAAGGGATTTGGCGAGCTGGGCCTTCTCCTCCCCCAGCGCAGCAATCTGCTGGAGCAAGCTGGTGCGCTCCTCCAATGCTGCACGCTGAATTTCCGTTGTGGCATGTCGCACCGCCTCCACTGTGTTCTTGGCATCCGCAGTAAGCAATTGGGCGTCGGAAACCACCCTGGCGTTTTCCGCCTCTAGATCGCGAATGCGCTTGTCGTTGGCGGCGTGAGGCTCGTTGGAGCGTGCAGCTCAGCCTCCAATGCCCTCCGCTCGCGGGTGCGAGTCTCCTCCAGGGTCCGGCCAATGGCAAGCGTCTGAAAGGACAAAGGGACAAGGGTCACTTGCGCGCTCAACAAGCGGCATGGACCGCGAAGTGTAGGTGCTTACCCTCATCCCTGAGGCGCCCAACGCGAGTGCCAAAAGATCGCCCCCACCGACGACAGCGCCCGACGATCCAAGCTGTCGTCAGCACACTCCGCGACTTTATTAAAGGCGCGCAGTGTCTCCGGTTGAGGGATGAAGTCGTGAACACCGAGCCTCGGACCCTCCACACCAGGCGCCCACATCGTCTCTAGTGCAACAGGGCCGTGGACTTCGCGGACACCCCCGTTGCTCGATCCTTGACCGCGTCCAGGAGACCTCGTCTCTCTTGATGTCGACGACAGAATGAGCGAGCAAATCGGAGAGAGCTTCACAAAGTCGCGGGGGGGAAAAGTGTTACGCCTACCTTCGTCTCCCTCGGTCAGGGTATGGGGAGGTGTCCGATCAGCCCCTGTCTGGGTCGCATGGGCTTCATCGGCTTGGCGGGCGACGGCTCCCTCCTTGCCCGGAAGGGCTTCCTCCTTGAAGCCCAGGTCCCCGGTGACCGCGCCAGCCACGTTGAACCGGCCCACCGGCGGCGAAGGTGACTGGACCCGAGCGCGCTTCGCTTGCGGAGCCTCGAGCGAAGCTACCTCTATCGCCTCGGTAGCAAGGGCTGGTGCAGGTGGCAGGACTTTGGTAGCCGTCGCAGGAGACAAGGCCTCGTCCTCGAGTGCAATGGTCTCGAGGTCCACCTCGATGCCGCTTAGGACCTCGTGGGGGGCAGTGTGCCCCCCGATTCGATGTGATCGGATCTAGCGCCGACCATTCCTTCCGTCTCCACAGTGCCAACCGGGGACACGGCCGATGGGCTGGACGCGGCGGCTTCGAATTGGGCCCTACGCCGAGAGGACGACACTCCCGCCTTGCTGTCGTCATCGCGGTGGTGGCTCGGGGCTTCCACCGGCACCGTGCGTTCCAGAACGAGAATCCCCAGGACCTCACAAACCCGGTTAATTTGCCCCTGCTTCGCCGAGGCAGTCGCAGCTTCGTGCGCCTTGTGCTCCTTGGTCGTGTATGGCCTAAGGAGCGCAACCACCGCGTGCTTCGCATCCTTTAGCCAGGGCACTGCATGCAGAAACATGGTATCATTCATAAAAGGTCGCACACATTCAGGCATGGGCGCACCGCCTAGGGCAGCAATACTTACAGGGTGCGAAGGGTTTTTGAAGTGAAGACATGCCCGGGTGGATGCTATCCTTCCGGCTGCGGCCCCGCCGCTCGTACTTCCACAGGCTGGAAAGCGGCGCCACCCCGTACATGGTGAACTCTTCAGTGAGGTCACGCATGTTGAACCGGAGGGCGACGCCAGCAAGCCTCCGTGCTTGCTGCTCGTCGGCGGCCCTTGGCTTCACATCCGGGGAGCTGTTGAACGATATCGGCTGCCCCCGGCATTGCAGAAAGCTCGTGCTCGTCATGTGGTGGTAGAACCACCGCCGCATCCAGCCAGACTCCCATTTCCCTCACGTAGCCAACGCGGGGAACAGTTGCGTGCAATGCGCCCTCAACACGAAATTCACGCTGCCGAAGTTCAAATACACCCCTCCTTCAATCTTCTTTGGTTGACAACGCGCATCGTGCAGAATGGCGAACAGGTCCACGCTGGGACGGATACCTTCTGTCCGCGTCGCCTAGGCGAAGACAGCCAGGTGAACAATCGTGTTTGGGGTTAGTTGCACTAGCTCCACCCCATAAGCTCGCAGCACCTCGCCAACGAAGAGCATCGACGGCATCCGGAGCCCAGCATCGAAGAATGCGATGAAGAGAATCGCCTCCGTCTCCGCCGGGTGCAGCTCCGTCTCATCGGGCCCGGGCAGGCGAGCCCCGGCATGCTCCTCCAGCTTTCTCTCCTGAAGAAGGGTCTGGATAGTCTCCTCCATGACGCGACTCCTCCCCAGCACACGGGAGCAGCGACCCTTCGACTTCTTCATGGCGTCCCAATGCTTGTTGACCTGCGTTTGGTCACGTAGCACCAGGGTGTAGTCCGCCGGTTGAAGCGTGAAGTAGCGCTGACTCGACAACGCACTCCCACTAAGACGGCGCACAGGGTCGTCACAGGCGGCCATCCTCCCCCAGGGTGAGAAGCAGAAGCAGGAGCAGGAAGAGGAGCAGGTTGCGCAGGAAAGCGGGGAAGAAGAAAGCAAAGCACCAGCAAGCGAGTAGCCAAGAGGAGCGTTTGCATGCCAGGGATGACACCTTATAAAGCCCCCTCACCTCCCCACGAATGGAAGTGCAACTGACAGAAGCCCAGCAGTTCGGCCTCCCACGATCAGGAAGCGCAACCGTTGATAGTTGGAGGCAGGCAGGGGTAGGTGGCCGGACAGCGCGCGACGTGCCAATGGCACCCCGCCACGTGTCTCGCTCCTCTCGGGAAGGGACGCGCGATCATGGTCGTGCGACCACTAGCAGCCCATGACGCTCCAACCACATCCTGCCACGTGACCCCCCTCGAGACAGCGTGTACGACAGCAGCAGCCTAGCCCTGACAATTCAGGGGCCAGCGCGATTCGCGCCGTCATTAAGACGGTACCTCTGAACCGCGAGGTCCAGGCCAGGCAGAGCAACCCATCCCTGCACGACTTCGCGGTCCTACGCGCGAGGGCACCGCCTACCCCGCAACCGAGGGTGTCCGCGGCATGACCCTGCCTCTGTCTGGGCTTCAACTTCGCGCGGGCGATGGTCCCACTAGAGACTTTGACATGCTCGCGGCTGAACCACGCCAGTTTCAATTTCGACCTCGACCACGTCGCTAAAAGGCCCCGTGGGAGTAGACGGTCTCCGCAACCAGCCCGGCACCATATCCACCCGAAGATCATAGAGGGTCACAGCTGTGGGGCCGACGAAACCCCACAGCCGGGGACGACTTCGGCAACCTGTCTGACTCCGCGCCTTCGGCACAAAGCGGGGTCGCACTAGCAACTGTATGTTCATATAAATAGGTCACAGGCCGTAGGGACGGAGGGGGCCAAATGGCTCGACAACATGGCTTCGGCCTGTGAAGCCCTTCACCATTAGAGGCTCCTGTTGTAGGGGTGGCCCCCACCTAAGCCCAGCCGTCCTGTTAGAGAGTAGTAAAGCCCAAAATGGGACATGTGTAATGACATAAATACCCGTGAGAGGAATACTTAGATGTAAGGGCAGCGTTGTAAAAGCACTCCCCATGAGGATATATATACACAATACAGGTCATGGGGGAAACCCTAGACATTGCTCACCTAACTCTCCACTACCATACCTCTCTCTCTCTGTTTAGTTTGTAACCTCAATAGTGTAAATTTTTATTGTTGTATATTCAGTGGAGCTTCTGTTTTGTTTGTTCGACCACTTCTAGCACATCCAATTTGTTTAACTGGTCGAACAAGGGAACACTACTAGTCGAAGTCTCTCCTCTTTACATGTGGTCCTACCTACTAGAAGGAGCTTCCTAGTGCTGATCTGTTCCTTAACTTTTGCTATCAGTACACAACAATTGAGTTGTCTACAAACACATTAAATGAACATTCAAGAAGACATTCTCAGTATTTATCCTCTTATCATTCATCCTTGATTTCATTCATTTGGTCGAAGAGAAGTAACGACTCCCAGTCGAAGTCTTTCCTCTTGCATGTGGTCTTGCCCACTAGAAGGAACTTCCTAGCATCGACTCATTCTTCCTCTTTACTATCAATACATGTAATTGAATTCGATAACGATTATCAGATGAGTCATTCAACTCTTTGCATACAATACTCTATACTATTAACTTTATTTATTCACATAAATGATGCAAATAGTCGGGGGCTAGGATAGAGTTACTAGCATAATTCATAGCTTTATTTCTTAGCCATAAATCCATTCTCTTTCATTTTTTTGATTTTATCTTACGAGAACTAACCTCTCAATGAGATGAATCGTAGGAAAAGAAAGAAGTTTATTCATCATCCAAAGGTGAGTCTTTACTAAGTTGTTTTTATTTGTAAACTACTCTTTTCTGAAGCAGAAGGAAAGCCAAGTTGCATTTCTTCAGACACTTTTTATCCGATTGGCTCTACTTCTTCGATTAGGCGTGCCGCTTCATCCAAAGAGCCGGTGAATTCATGCTCGATCGGATGTACGTTGAGGTTCCGATCGCATAGTTTGAGTTTTACCAAGGCATAGTTTATAGCACCCTTGACTGTGTCCTTGATTGACTTCGCTTGGTCGACCTTCAAAGTCGTTAAATGCTTTTCCAAATCTTTGGCTTGTAGTATAATCATACTCATGTGAGCAGGGATAGTTTTCTCAGAAGTAATCATCTTCTCTGCGCCAAATGCACCGAGAAAATTGTTTAGGAGAATACCACAGTCTTGAAGGCTTGCCTTTGTTGACTTTCTATCTTCTTCGCTACGAGTCATTGCTTTAGAAAAACATTTTATTTCGACCATACACTCTACAGAAGAGTTAAGTTTGGTCAAGACAAAACTCATTACAAGACTTGTTGAAAAAACTGCATGAAGGTAAAGTTTTTTCTTACCTGATAGTCAAGAATCAAGTAGCCTTATTCTCTCGCCTTTCTCTTTATTAATACAAGTAAGCTCTCTGGACACTTTGGATTTCTCTTTGACCTTAGTGAGTAGCTTACTTGATTCAGTTTCTTTTTCTATTAAAAAGAAAAAGAATTAAAGAAAGGCCAGAAAGATACATAAACAGTCTTAAGCTTCAAAGCTTACTATTTATTTTCTCTTCTAAAGTTTTGGTAGTTGAGTTAGCTTTCACGAGGCTTATCGATAAATTGGCATTTTCTTCTTTGAGCCTCCGTGTATTGGCCCTCTCATTCTCGAGTGCAGTAGCCAAGTACTCTACGTCTAGTATAGACCTGTAACAGTTAAAGATGGACATGAAGTACTTGATGTATGGTCGAAAAGAAATTCCACTACAAAAGTCAGTGACTTACAATGTCGCTGCTTGCTCGGAGAGTTCGACATTGTTTTGTCGTAGGAGCATAAGTTGTCTGTGGTATTCAGCCATAGTTGCTATGTCTTCCAAAGCTCACTGGATAAAGAAAGATAGTGAGAAATAAGAAGAGACAAAGTATGAACATTTTGGTGGCCTTCCCAACAAAAGAAAGGCTATCTTCTCTGGTTGTCTCCCAATAGAACCACCTTTTCTTCCATCCCAGCCATGAACTTGTAAACATTTGGATATAAAGTTCTTGATTGCCGTCATAGAGCTTAAATCCACAATTCCCGGTGATTTTGGTTTGCCGTCCCATCTCATAATAATACCAAAAAAGCTCAAGATCCGCTAGAATGCCCAGGTATGCTTCGCAAAGGTATACAAAGATGTTGAGCATTGTGA
This sequence comes from Dendrocalamus latiflorus, assembly GCA_017311315.1. Lineage (NCBI taxonomy): Eukaryota > Viridiplantae > Streptophyta > Magnoliopsida > Poales > Poaceae > Dendrocalamus > Dendrocalamus latiflorus. The sequence goes on from CM029638.1 coordinate 29,001,863, forward strand.
TTGAATTGGGAACCAAGTTCACCAATTCAACATTGAAATATTCAAGAACGATCATGAGGAAAGGATGAGCAGGGAGACAAAGACCGCACTCACAGAATGCCTGGAACATCGGGACCCAACGGCTTCAATCCATCGAACGAGTTGCCATGGCGGAATTTCTCCATTATCTCCAATGCCTCCAACTTAGCATAATCCATCTCTGATATAGCCTAAGTCAATGAAGACTTTGTCATTATTTCGAGTAATCAGGATGGATTTGAACAAGATTGAAGAAGAATAAGGGGACTATTTGTTGGTAGAAAGCTCAAACAAACTGGAGCAGATGGGGAAGTGAAAGACTAAAGGTTACCCCCAATAAGTCTTTATAACCCTGTGTGTCGTTTACTTGTCTCGAGAACTGAGCGTTTGTCTTTGGAACCAAATCGACGGACAGATCGATGATGATCGCACTTCCTCTTGCTAATGTCTGTCTATCTTTACAACTCAAACAAAATTACAAAATTGACCACGCCTATTCCTAGCCAGAGAAGGTTGAAAAAGCTCTGCTTTTGACCACATCCTTTATCTATGACCTCGCTTGCTCGAGTAAGTTATTTTCGCTTGAAGTTGGGGGGCTATATGCCGAGGATAGAATAATCCTCAAATTATCATATCATCATATTTCCTTGGATATACCTATTATCGATGAGAGGAAAGCTTCACAGAATGGTCATAAGTCCTGCTACGACCACATGGTTGTAAGCTCTTCTACGACCGCATGGTCGTAAGCTCTTCTACGACTACGTGGTCATAAGCACTTCTACGACTGTATAGTCATAAGTCTTACTACGACTATATCTTGGTCGTAAGTTCTCCTATGACCACATAGTCGTAAATCATCCTACAATCACCCTATGGTCATAGACATTCCTACGACTAACATACCTTCGACCAACTTTTCTATGATGACCAACTAGTTCTAGCATTCATTTGACAAGGCGGTTAGAACGTGTGTTTATCCAATAATTATACACGATCTCTCTGACAATAACCACTATATGGTGAACAGCCACTATGCCTCTCTGACAATAACTTTTGTCGAACGGTTATCACCTAAAGCGTTAATACATCTTCTAGCATGGAACAATGGCCATCATTTCACTAGTTATAAAAAGGTTGACGTTGGAGAGGGAGAGGAGATTTGGATCTAAGCATAGTTATTCTGATCCAAGCAGGAGATAGTGCTAGGCTTTTGCATTACTCTCAGTTGTAAACCTTTTCTGGTGATAAGCAATGACACAGGACATAGGGTTACTATTCTCAGGAGGAGGTCCGAACCTAGATAAAAATTCTCGTGTCTTTATTCTGCATGTGCATACATCAGGTCTTCTAAAAGTTTCCTCGAATCCAAACAAATTATAAGATTGATATTAAAACATTGACACCACCTGAAAAAGATGTGGAGTTTAGGATTAACCTTGTTCCAAGCACACGACCTATCTCTATATCCCCGTACAATTTAGCATGACCTTTCCAAGAGGAATTGAAAAAGCAATTAGATCAGTTGTTATCCAAGGTGTTGATTCATCATAGTGTTGTCACTTTGGGGAGCCCCTGTCCTATTCATTGAGAAGAAGGATAGGAGTTGGCATGTGCATAGACTATCATGCTCTCAATCAAGTTAGCATCAAGAATAAATATCCATTGCCTCAGATTGAAGACTTGTTTGATCAATTGAAAAGAGTCAAGGTGTTCTCCAAGATTGATCTACAATCTAGGTATAATCATATTCATGTGCGGTAGCAAGTATTGAAAAGACAGGTTTCCCCATGAGGTATGGGCACTACGAGTATAAAGTCATGTCCTTTGGACGGATGAATGCCCATGTTGTCTTCATGGAGACGATGAGCAATATGCTACACAAGTATGTTGATGGCTTTGTAGTCGTGTTCATCGATGATATCCTAATTTATTCCAAGACAAAGAAAGAGTATGAGCAGCATTTGAGGCTTGTACTTGAAACTCTGAGAGAAAATTAGTTCTTCACCAAGTTAAAGAAGTGCAAGTTTTGGATCTCTGAAGTGGGCTTCCTAGGTCATGTAATTAACCAGGAAGGAATTTTGGTTGATCTAGGCAAGATTTCTATTGTCATATATTAGAAGAGGCCATCTAGTGTTAATGAAGTGAGAAGGTTTTTGGGCATAGCTAGTTATTACTGGCATTTCGTGAAAGACTTCTCTATTATTGCCGAGCCAATGTCTTAGCTTACAAAGAAGGGCATGAAATTCTAGTGGACCGATGAATCTAAGTGCAGTTTTAGTACTTTAAAAGAGAAGCTAGGATTGCTCTTGTTCTCACCCTTCCTAAGCCAGGAAAGCACTTCATGGTCTACTCGGATTCTTCTTGAGTGGACTGGGTTGCGTGCTCATGCAATACAGCAAAGCGATTGTGCATGCATCACAGCAATAGAAGGTACATGAACAGAATTACCCTACTCATGATTTAGAGCTAGCCACAGTGGTTTTTGCTCTAAAGATTTGGAGACATTACTTATATGGAGAGTCATATGATAGTTTCACTAACCACAAGAGCCTCAAGTATATTTTCACTCAGAAAGAATTGAATTTGAGGCAAAGAAGGTGGTTGGAGCTGATTAGAGACTATGGTCTCACTATCTAGTACCATCTAGGCAAAGCGAATGTGGTTGCTGATGCCCTTAGTTGCAAGATGATACCCTCCAGTGCCTCCACCCTAGGTTGTCTTATTCCTAACTTTGATCGGATAGTAATTTCCTATTGTTATACTGGTACAACACAGGCTAAGATGTAGCTATTGTTGGAATCAGCAATTCCAGAGCAATCGAGAGAACTGCAACAACATGACCGGTTACTTCAACAAGTGTGGAAGCGCCTCAATGAAGGGAAAATGGGAGATTTCAGCCATGATAAGTCAGGCACATTACAATTTAAGGGCCGTCTTTGCTTGCCACAAAAGGCTCAAATCAAGGATGATATATTGAGAGAGGCTCATCGTACCCTATATACGATACATCTTGGTGAGACATAGATGTATCGGGATGTAAAAAGGAGCTTCTGGTGGAAAAGAATGAAAGTGGATGTCATTAGTATGTGGCATCTTGCGGGATTTGCCAGCAAGTGAAGGGTGAGTATAAGCGTCCTACTGGGCTATTGCAGCTTTGGATGTTTCTCAGTAGCAATGGGATGACATTATCATGGATTTCGTAGTTGGCTTGCCTCATACCTGATAAGGTAAGGATATGATTTGGGTAGTGGTAGACCGATTCAGTAAGTTCACGCTCTTCATCCCTATTCGTACGATGAACTCGGCAAGTAATTTGGCACCCATCTATATGTGTGAGATAGTGAGGTTGCACGATGTGCCCAAGAAGATAGTTTCAAACAGAGATGCCAAGTTTGTCTCTAAGTTTTGGAAGAGCTTGCAAGGCACTCTAGGCATGAAACTTTAGTTTAGTACCGTGTTCCACCTACAGATGGATGGGTAGTCCGAACGCACCATTCAAACACTTGAGGACATGTTGAGGTCCTGTGCTCTCTTAAAAAGGTAGCTAGGAGGATCATTTGGCACTCACGGAGTTTGCCTATAACAATAGATATCACTCCAGTGTTCGGATAGCGCCATTCGATGTTTTGTATGGGAAAAAGTGTAGATATCCAGTTTGTTGGGATGCCATGGGTGAGAAGGTAGTTCTGGGTCCAGATTAGGTCCAGCGGATAGTGGAACAACTAGCCTGAGGTACATATATTGGGCCATTTTCGATTCTGGCATGAATTGGAAAGCTGACATATCGTTGGACCTTCCTAAGTCCATGCGAGGAGTGCACAAAGTATTCCATGTTTCCATGTTGAGAAAAATCTTAGAGGACCCAAAGCATGAGATGTGCTAGAACTGGTGCTCTTAAGCAAGACATTACTTTCGAGTCCTGCCTAGTTTGGATTTTGGAGGAATCATAGAAGGTGTTGAGGCATTAAAGTCCCACATGCGCGAGAATTACCCAAAGTTGTTCTCTACGGGTACGAATTAGAGTTATTTTATGTACAGTTCATTTTGTTTCACACTTTTATGAGGATTATCGAGCATCAAAATTAAGAACAAATTCTATTAAGGGGAGAGAATGTAATTCCAGTAGGAAGAAGAATGGAGAATGGAAATGTTCCAAGTGAGAATAAAAAGAAACAAAAGATTTATCCATCAGAACCCTTCGGTTTTAGAATGCAAAATCGAATAGTGCTCATTGAGGTTCCCACATCGTTCGGGGCTAGTCAACGCCTCTCGCTTATGTGGGCATCATCATTCGGCAGAAAAATTTAGCCAACACCCATATTTTTACCGACTTACCTGGAACAGTAGAAAAGCCATTTAATAGTGTAGAAACCACCCTTTGGACCAATGGTCCAAGAGTTTTATCTAGCAAAATAGTCAACCAAGAGGAAGGAGTGGATAAGGTGAGGGCAGCCAAGTCATTGCACAACAATAGAGAGAAGCTAGCCAAAGCCTTCGCACTCTTAAGCAAGATAGCCACACCAAGCTTCACTCAAATTCTCATTTCTTCCCTCAACCGAGAACTTACCCAGAGAGCAAGTCAAGTAAAAGCCAAGAACCACATTGCCACTCCATTTTCTAGGCAAGATAGAGAGCAAAGCCAAGCAAGGCCACACCACCACCAAAGTCCCATGCAATCACAGAGAGACCATGAGGAAGTGGAAACTTGGAGAAGGGGAGCCAAGGGAGTAGGGGAAGACAAAGGGGAGTAAACGATGATTGTGATAGCAAGGTCAAAGGACGGCTGACCAAGTCACTGAGCTCATGAGAGCAACATCATGGTCACCACAAAATTCGTTGTCAGCCCAACATCATGTAGGCCCTCATTTCTCCCCCAATATTTCCCCCTTCCATCCATGGCATGACACAACCGCTTGGCTACCATGCCATTGGCGGTGAGCCCGTAACAACCGCCCCACACCCTTGAAAGGGATGATGTACGCCCGGTGTACGTCTCCCTAGCAAGTTCTATCGCGACGACAATCTTATGCCTTCCCAAAACCATGTGTGGCAAAAGAATGAAAATAGGCAAAAATAGAACCTAGGACAAAATGCATAAGTAAAGGGGGAAGAAGAGTAGACCGTCCCAAGCAGGAGGAAGAAGTGGCGACCTGGCGGAATCATGCCAAACTCGACCTCGTCGGCGTTGGTCTCAGTCAGAAAGAGAGGACGGGAGCGGCGGGGGACCTTGTCGACATCGCGTCGATGGCCTGCAGCACCACACAGGGATGGCGCCAAGCGCCCACCCCATGCCTACGTAGAAGCTGAGACTTGAGCCATGGTGTTAGGCCACGGTCGAGCCGCTCGCTGGAGTTAGGCTGGGAACAACTGCCAAGGATGTCAAGGATACCAATGAAGCCAAAGGATTCATCGGACAATGATTTCACATTTGATGACCCTAGCCATAGCCAAGGGCGTAGAAAGGCTGATGGATGACATGGGACCGGCACAGGGAGGCGAGGTGCCGAGCCCTCTACCAGCGGCAAGTCATGGGTAGCAAGCCCTAGAAGGTGATGGTGGTATGTAGATCGAGAGAGAGAGAGAGAGGCGACACTTGGGGAGTTGTATGGGGGTGTGGTGCCATGGAGTTGAGTGAAGGGAGCATGGTGCTGGATCGGGGAGACTTGCGGCGGAGGAGGGGAAGATTGGGAAGGAGTTGAGGGGAAGAGATATGGAAGAGGTGAAGAGAAAGAAAAGGAAGGGGTGGCCTGGCTGCATCAGCTAGGTAGAAGAAAAAGAAGAAAGAAAATGAAAAAAAAAGGAAAAAAGGGCTATGCGTGTGCGATAGAATTTTATTCTCACGGATCTTTTTACAGGAGATCTTGGAGCTTTGAGGAAAGTTTGCTCTTTCTTTTGCTCCATTTGTCAACATGGTCATAAGCTTCCTTGTTTTCCTTTGGACCATGTTTGACTCTTTTTCATTCTCAAACAAACTCAACTTTATGCTTTTTCTGGGTTTGTCAATATACTCATCAAGGGGGAGATTGAGAGACCATGTGGATGTGACAACATGCTTGTGATGAGTAATTGACGAGTCTTTGGAAAGATTGAGTTTGGTTTGTGTGGTTTGTGCCAAGTTGGCATTTGGAGCAGTCGGCTCTGGTTAGATGGTCTTGAGGCTTATTCGTCTTCCCGATTGGTCGTTTGGGCAATTTCATGCTTAAGTACGATTTGTTGATGCTAATTGTGATTACATATGTCGAGCGGTGCTATATAATGTATTTCTTATCTGTGATGGCTGCAGGACGTCGAAGTGGAGTCGTGGCGAGGCACGGGATGACCGGACTAGGCGTAGGTGGTGCCGAGGTCAAAGCGGTCGAGGTGTGCCGAAGACGGCGAGGGCTCAAGGTAGCTGCAAGGCTTGGAAGGCAAGAAATGCGGAAGCTTCCCAGAACGTTTTGGTAAATACGCGAAGCTGCATAAGGAAGTGGATGTGATTAGCATTAGCGGGTAAAGTTTGAGGCTTAATGGGCAAAGCAAACCAAAAATCCATTAGTGGGAGACTATATAAAGGAGGGGTGTCTCCTGCATGTAGTCAAGTCTTGGGGGTTGGTTTTGCTATGTATCTCTTTTGCTTTAGTTGTTGGGAGAGTAGGAGAGGTTGTGTTGGCTGTTGCTCATCTCTCTCCCGTGTGTGTGTGTTCTTGGAGTTCTTGAATTTGCGAGAGGGAGAAGATGAGTTGATGCACCATGTAATCTTTCCTCTTGTATCAATCGCGTATGGGGACTCCTCTGTAATAATCTCTTGTCAATATGAGAAGGATTATGTTGGGTTATTCCATCTTCTTGGCCTCTCTGCGATGGATTTCGTTGTTCAGTTCTTCTCTGTTGATTTTCAGCTTTTTGTGATTTTGTGTTGTTTCTTGCTGAGGAGTAGCAAAATGGGTTGCTGTGATCTAGGAGATGTTCCAAGGCCATTTGGCTAGTCATACCTGAGAGCGAACCACTTTTAATTTCAAATTTTGCAACTCAGCTCCCTCTGTTCTTGTCATTTCTAGGGTTTCTCTCAGAGGATTCTTGCCCCTTGTTGATTCCCTTCATGAGTTGGCATGAGACTTGATGTCTTGAGTCCTGAGGCTATTGATTAGCTAATCTCACGATCTCATGTTCAAAGAATCAAGGATTGGCAGGGAATTTGAGATTTAGTGCAGCTCTCTGTGTCTTTTTAGTTTTTGTCCCAAATCTTGTTTTCTTGATCTTTAGTTGGTTTCCTTTGGTTCCTTAGTCTCCCCTTGCTATTTAGAGTGTTTTCTTGGTCGGTAGGCCTCAGGAGAACGCTGGAGAATCATCAATTTCGCTGATTGCCAGAGTTCTCAAGTAACTCATTTTCGGGGCCTGTCTGTGCTTGCTATCGGTTAGGGTAACCAGTCAGACCGGTTACAGAATTGCGGTCAGACCGGTAGTTAATAGGCGGTCAGACCGGCCCAAGGGCGGCGGTCGTACCGGCCGACACACGGCGGTCAGACCGGCCGTGGGCGGTTAGACCGGCTAGGACAAACCGGTCTGACCGGCATGTCAGGCACGGTCAGACTGGCCACCTAAGGCTGAAGCTATTGCTTCGTTTTGTGCTATTCCTCCTTTGGTTTTCTTTGGTATTTTGTGCTTCTGTTTTCTTCTCTATGTGTTGGGATTTCCAGAGGGCATGAAATGTTTCCATCATAGCTTTTATAGCTATTGGTGAGAAGATTTGCGAGTGGATTCTTGTGGGGAAAAATTTTGGGTAAGCAACATTCACCCCCCTCTGTTGCTAATTTCGATCCAACACCCTTGTTTAATTGTTTTTTTGGTAAACTGTGAAGTTGACAAGTGTGGGCAGGAGTAGCAAGTTTATTCCATGTGTGAACAGTAATTCACATATTATCTTTAGTTGATATATTTTAATGACATGCTATGGTAGTAGTGTGTACTGTATGGCTTCACGGAAATAGTTAGCCATGTGTGACTCTTGCATTTTCCGTTAGTTAGCTGGAAAACTTGTGCATTTGCTTTAATGCACAGCGTAAATATGAGTTGCTTATCGTATTGTTGAACTTTAAATGAAGGATCAACGTAACTGCCAACGTCTAGTAGCGTTGGACACAAATAGTAGTGTTACAGAGTGGTGTAGTATTCCGAGCTCATGAGTTAAGACCGGGGTGTTACAACACAGGCTTCAAATGTTGAGAAAACTTGGTGTGCAGAACTTATTGTAATTAGCATTTAATGCAAATACGAATTTTACCTATAGGTATAGTCGAAAACTGGAGATCATCAAGCCTGTCCTTGTCTTTCCATCTTTGCAATGGACAACCACCACGTTTTCTATATCCTCCTTCAACCACGAGTAGGCACTTTTGCCACAATGATCATCAAAAGGGAAGCAAGCGACCTGAAACATGCACCTTAAATTCGAATATATTCAATAGATGGATTATTGGATTACCAAATTATTTGAAGGAAACTGAGACAAAAGATGGGAACAATTGGTACTTATATTGTCTTTATTTTTTAGGTGGGTCGTGGGTGTATGTGTCTCACATCTACACTAACTAATATAAAAAGGAGCAGTTATATTTTTTCGTACATCCACACAGTCGTGTATACACAAAGCATTCCTAAACCTCCAATGGACAGCATCAGTGGTCAAGGATCATTCCATTTCCTACCACTCCCGGTGAATTCTAGCCATTGGTCTTTGGAATCTAACAGCCTAGATTTAAACCCACCATAATCCTGTATGGAATTATTACGGATAATTACCATAGTCATACCAACAAACCCACTTGTTGTGGTTACAGACCAAACAGAGAGAGAAAGGTATGGTAGTGGAGAGTTAGGTGAGCAATGCTTAGGGTTTTTCCCCATGACTTGTATTGTGTATATATATCCTCACAGGGAGTACTTGTACAATATTGCCCTTACATCTGAGTATCCCTCTCAAGGGTATTTATGTTATTACACATGCCCATTTTGGGCCTTACAGCCTTTTAATAGGCCGGCTGGGCTTAGATGGGGGCCACCCCTACAACAGGAGCCTCTCATGGTCAAGGGTTTCAGGGCCGATGCCATGTTGCCGAGCCATTTGGCCCCCTCCGTCCCTACGGCCTGTGAACTTCCGTATTATTTGGTCGATGTTGGCCGCTCTATATAGTCTCCACCCCACGGTGAGGATACGATGCCGGACGGGTTGCCGAGGCCGTCCTCGCCCACGGGGCCCTTTCATGACGGGGTCGAAGTCGAAGTCGAAGACGTTGTTCAGTTGCGAATAGGTCGAGGCTTCTGGCGGGACCATCTCCCGTGTGAAGTTGAAACCAAGGCGGAGGCAGGATCATGCCGCGGACACCCTCGGGTGCGAAGTAGGCGATGCTTGCACGCTTAACGCCGGGAAGTCCAGCGGGGGTAGGGCGCTCCGCCTGGCTTGGCGTCGAGATAACCTCGTGGCCCAAGAACTTCGTGTTAACGACTGCGAGAATCGCGCCGGCTCCTGAATCGTCAGGGCTAGGCTGTTGCTGCTGTACGCACCGTCCCGATGGGAGGGTACTGGTGGCGGGACACGACTGGTCCGTTGTGGCGTTTCCCATTAGCTGCACGCCTGTTGGTTGTGCTTTCGCCTTTAGGACTTCCGTCGGTTGTGTTTCCTGCTGGCTGCCCCCCGCCGGTTGTACTTCTGCCTTTAGGACTACCGCCGGTTAGGTTTCCTGATAGCTTAGAGCGCCGCGAGCATATATATGTGACGTCTCCTTGTGCCACCCCTCATATTGCCGCGCCCGTGTACAGCCGGGATGATCTTAGTTTCGAGAGTAGGCTGCCTCTGTTCACCGACATTCTTTGAAGGGGCTGATCACGAACTGCTTGGGGGTTAGCATTGATGCATGCGGTCATAGAATGTTGGTGAACAGAAGGATGCCTATTGTTGAGTTGCGAAAAAGCATTGACACGCGGCCGGATGCTATTGGCGTGTCGTGCGCTGTCAGGCGGCTGGCGCCTGTGCTCTCTTTCCTGCCAGCGGTTGCGCTCCTCTGTTGTAGGGAGCCGAACCGCCAGGCATCCGCTGGTAACAGTCCCATCGATTGGACTGCGTCTCGAGGCTCGAGGATGGTACTTGGGTGGTGCTGCACGTTAGACCGGTGCCTGTTCACCTCCGCAGTCCACCTGCCCTGCACGAAACCTCGCTCCACGGGCATTATTTGTGAGATGTTAAGCGCATAAAGTAGGATGTTATGGGCAGGGTATGGAGTCGCCCCCGGGGTGAGGTCAAGTCCGCGACCCGATGAAATGCAGGCCGAAGTGGGCGGCGAGCTGTCCTGAGACATCGAAGTCGAGGTGGTCTCCGGGCTTGACGCACAGAATGGTGGCGGCGTAGCGAGGTGCCCCTTGCGTGGGGGCGGGGCCGAAGTCGGAGCCGAAGTCTCCCTGCTGAAGCGGAGGCCCGGTCGAAGTTGCTACCGAGGTTGACTGACGCGTGGCCTACCACTACCGCATTGATGGCCCCGAGAATTGTGCCGATAAGCGACAGGGGATACGCCATGTCGTGCGACCTGCATTCACTCCTGAGGGAGCGGACGCGTGGCGAAACATGGTTGGCGCATCGTGCGCTGTTAGGTCAACGCACGACTGCGGTGTGCGTCCGTTTCTGACAGGGCGCAACGCGTGTGGGTGGTTGCGCCGCTTCGACATCGATCGTGGGGAGGCGAACGGTTCGTCTCCCACCGGTTACACTTACCGGCAGTGTGGGAGATGAAGGGGCTTTAAATTCCCCCCGTGGCATCACGTGCATGCTCTCCTTCTCGCGTCTTCTGGTCCCTTCTCCTGCGCCTCGCTTCCTTCCCTCCCTTACAGCCGCGCTGCTCGTGTCATCAACTAGCTTCTGGAGAACGATGGCGCACGACGAAGGACATGGTCAGCGAGCTGGCGAGTGCACGTTCTCCTAACGGTCAACGCCGCTCGAGGTGAAGTACACGCTCGAGGGGCGCGATCCACTGGCGGTAGAGAAGCGGTGGGTGGCGACTGAGAAGACAACATGTCCTTGCTCCCGTGTCCTTGGTTCGACACTCGCGACGGAGGAGACGATCCGCACGCTGCTGCGCGAAGGAGGCTGTCGGACCGCGGGGAGGTGCGACTGCCCGCCGCCGATGAAGTAGAATCGCATCCCAAGGAGTCGGAGGTGATCTTTTTTGTCGCTTACTTTGAAGCCGAGCTCCGCATCCCGGCCGCCATGATTGTTGGTTCCGTTCTACAGACCTTTGGACTTGAGCTGGCGTAGCTGACGTCGAACGCAATAGCCCGTCTAGCCGTGTACAGCCTTGTGTACGGAGGCGTGCTGGCCCAGCGCGTCACTATTCGCATTTCTCCACGACGCGCGGTGCCAGCCGAAGAGGCGGAAGGACAGGATGTATTCCAACTTCGGCAGCATCAACTTCGTCCTGTGGTCGCCATGTGGGAAGATCTTTCCTACCAACTCGACTCGGGCGAAGTGGGAGTCGCACTAGATGAAGCGGTGGTTCTACCACCGCGTGGCGAGCGGTAGTGGCCTCGCGTGTACGGGGCAGCCGGCGGCGTTCAACCCCACGCCCAGCGCGCCGCTTGATGACGAGGACAAGCGAAGGGCGCGGAGGCTCGTGGGGATCGCCTCCCGTTTCAACATGTGGCGCATCACGTCCAGCAGCCTTCAGCGCGACAATGTCCACCCATCCGTGTCCTCGCTATCGACACCCGCTGACCCTCGTAAGTCTTGTTACAGCCTTGCTTTTCCGCTTTGTCCCTATTGAGCTGTCTTTAAACTCCGCCTCTTACCGCCTGTAGGAGTTCTGCTGGAGGACGCGGAGTGTGCGGTAGGTGTGTTCCTCAGGCCGTACACAGGCAGGGAGCACGATCTCCGCGTAGCTACGACAGCGGAGGCGGGCCTGGGGTGGATAAACTGCGCGTGCGAGGCCCTGGGCATTAGAGTGCCGGAGTGCGCCACTCCGGCCCCAAGCCAAACCAAGGGGAAAAGGCCGCCGTCTCGTCGGAGGGCTCAATCTTCTGCAGCCACACCTAGCGTGTTCGCTGCCGTCGCTGCCGTCGATACGGCAGACGCTTACTCCAATTCGGTGAAGTATGCCGATTCAGACCTGGAGGCAGGCGTGGAGGATGAAGGCGAGGGGCCTCTGGGCGGTGCCTGAGATGAAGAGGGGATCATGGATGACAGGGAGGGGGAAGCTTCGTCGCCTGCGGCGGCCGCTGCGGTAGGGGAGTCATCCGTGGATGATGCTGGCACACTGTCCTCGCCCGTGACCGCTATCGAGTTGGAGCCACCACCCACGGAGATTACTAGGGTGGAGCTCCCGCCTACAGTGGCTGTTGAGGCGGAGCTGCCGCCTACGGACATTGCTGGGGTTTGCCCCTCGCCTGCGGCGGTCGCGGAGGCGGGGTCCCCACCTTGCTCCCCCAAGGCGAAGCGGCCACGCGTAAGATCACCCCCTCGCCCAAAGAGGGGGTTCGCTGTGGCGTGCAAGGTCGGGACCCTGTGGAATTCCGACTCTGACACCGAGGCCCCCAGGACCAATGTCCCCGCAGCTCCTTCCAAGGCTACGGCGACTGGGGCCAGGGGCTTGCTGGTACTGGGCTCCGGCACAGAGGCCCCTCGGCCCAGAGGGCCATCTTCACCCGAGGGCGTCGGCATCCCTGCTGTTCTGTCTGCAGCCCACCGGCCAATGCCGAAGGTAAATTAACTTGGCATAATTTTGTAGTGCGCTGGCAAGTCTTTAACTGCTTCCTCCGCTCGCAGCGGCGCGCCTCCTGGAGCACGAACAATCTCCGAGGCGCGGGAACGTTCCTTTGGGAGGGGGTGCTTGACGTTCCCGAGGCTGCCGTCGCAGGGGCCGCGCGCCTGAGCCTAGCGGACTTTGTCCCCCGACCGGAGGTGTTGGGAGCATGGTGAGGGGTTGCAAATAATGCGGCCGCAAACCTAGATCACCAGGTGCTGCTAAACTACAGCTCAGAGCACCTCGGAGACGCGCTGGAGGTCTCAGAAATGAGGGTGCGTACCTAACCTTTTAACGACACATGGTCCTTTAGAAGCTCCCTGACCACTTTGCCGTACAGACCCTCGTCCTCGACTGGGCGCTGCAGGCGGCGCACGTCCGCGAGCGGGGGGCGTTAGAGGACCGGCTTCGCACTGCCAAAGAGGCTCTTCGCGCAGCCGAGGAGGCGCGCGTCGCCCAAGACGACCGCATCCAATGCCTGGAGGCGGAGTGTGTGGAGACGATGTCATACGCCGAGGTGCTCATGGAGGCGGCACGGTTGTTGGCCACGGAGGCAGCCCGTTGAGCTACCGCGGAGGAATGAGACGGCCTGCTCCAGCAAATTGCTGTGCTGGAGAAGGAAAAGGGTCAACTCGCTGCGTCCCTTGGGGAGCGGGACCGAGCTCTAGGCGACGCCTCGATGGCAACGTGGGACGTCATGCTGGCCCTGGAAGGCGCCCTTGACGACCTTGCCATCGAAGCGCCGCCTCGCTCCTTCGGGCCCGAGGAGCTGTTGCGGACGCTTCATCGGATCGGGGATGCGTCCAACATTGCCCTTAACGCCGCGAAGACCTTTGGCAACTACTGCTCGTATGTGACGTCGTGCATAGTCTGCGCCTTGCTACGGCACCAGGGCTGTGACCATATCAGTGGGTTGGCGAACTCCCGACTAGAGATGCCTACCGGGGACGGAGTGATGTGGCGGACTATGCACGGCGGGGGGAGCCTGGGCTGATAGCTAGATGAGGTTCCCCATCACGACGAAGGCGATGGTGCTGCCGCTGGGGATGAGCCGAACCCGCAGGTGTGATACCGGGGTTCTTACGCGTAGGTGTGCGTTGTATCATGTGGGTTCCTTTCCTTATGAATAAAGTGGGAATTGTCACCGTAGCCTGACTACGTGTACTGTTGTGCTTCGAGCAGCTTTTTACGACGGGCCGGCTACTAGTGTCCGACCTCATGACCTGGCGGAGTGGTATGGCATGGAAACACACACACAGAGAGAGAGAAAGGTATGGTAGTGGAGAGTTAGGTGAGCAATGCTTATGGTTTTTCCCCATGACTTGTATTGCGTATATATATCCTCACAGGGAGTGTTTTTACAATATTACCCTTACATCTGAGTATCCCTCTCAGGGGTATTTATGTCATTACACATGCCCAATTTGGGCCTTACAGCCTTTTAACCAACCGGCTGGGCTTAGGTGGGGCCACCCCTACAACACCACTAATCCTGCCTAATCAATCATCCCCTTCCCCATCCTTGCGATGCACAAATGTGAAATGCCCCACGCGCTCCTCGCCTCCTCTTTGGGACGCCAATGACACCACACCCACCCCACTGATGCCCACCGCGGTTCACACACCACCCGAGCCGCCTACTGTCACTCGGATACCCTTGGGATCTTTAATATATTGATGGTTTGTTTGTGTAGCTTTTTACAAGAAAAATTGGATGTGCTCACTCCAAGTTTTGAATCTCTTTTGCATACTGGTGTGAGGTCGTATTGAAACTGCAAATGCTCTGTGTTGAATTGCTGATTATTGTTGCACGGATGCTTGCTGGACTGAAGCAGTGATACGAACATTTAGTGGCATTTCTTGTCTTGTGCTTGTCACAGCAGCTTCCGAAAATTTATAATGTACATGCCAATAAAAATTATTCTAAAATATAATGCTGTTGTTTTACCATCTTGGCTCTACTTACTCAGCAGAATTTTCTAGGTGCGTTTCTAGAACGTTTTGTTGTACCTTTAGTTTTATGGTTCTACTTGCTTGAGATATTCTATTACAGGTATCATGATTTCAATGAACCAAATTTTGGTTCATGATCATGCAGTTGAAAAATTGATGCACATTTTTCATGTTTTGAAAATTGGACTTACAACCTCGACTAGCTAAACATCTCTATCCTACCCAGGATGCACGCACGCATGCAAACTAACTAGCAGCCGAACTACTCTAACCACTACTTGACTCAAGGCTACATGCACTACTCAAACTAAAACGTGCACACACGCACGTACATGTCAACTCACTCTACACTAAAGCATGTCAAGATTATACCTAACACTCGTGGAGCAATCAGCATCAGATGTCTTGTCAGCGGATTCAGCAGCTGGTTTTGGTTTTGGTGGTTATGACGGTAACTTTCTCTGGATATAATAAATAGTCGGTTAGTCTCAACAAATTACAAAATAACAGCAATAACTCAGTAACCACAAATGAAAGATGCAAGCCTTAGACAAGAAGTCATCATTGGTGCAATATCTTTTTTCATCACCTACTTGTAATGAATTGTTTCCATTCAAATTGACAGGAAAAAACATGTATCAAGTTTGCCACAACTTAACTAGAGCCCTTGCAAATACATCAAAATTCAGCATGGCAACAGATGGAGCAAAAATTGGCAAGGATGAAGCAAACTCCAAATAGGACCACTCTCAATCATGAAGTGTGGACCACGGTTCTCATTCTCAACCAGGTTTTCTCAGGGGGTCCCAAGAAATCACGAAACCGGCAAAAAAATTCTGTTTGATTTGTATTCCAACACAGTTCAACATGTTTCCTTCTGCTTTTTCCTATTTTTACCCACGTGTCAGCATTGAAATCAGACTCATCACCCATTCATGCTATCCTGATTCCTAGCTATTGTGGCTGCTGCCCTCTGGAGTGCCATCACATAGGCCCTAATGGGCGGCACGTGACATAACAGAGCTTGAAATATTTTTTAACAGAGCTTCAAATATTTTTTCATGTTTTCGATACTTTGTTTTAGGGGGAACTTCTCAGGAGAACCCTACTAAACTATATTAAAGAAAACCTGAAACAACGAAAAAGAAAAATAAAGAGAAAACAAAGTAGGCTGCTCAAACAGCAACAGTCACAAATTCCAAACGGAATCTTTCTTTCTAGCATTGCTATTGTATTTAGTTTCCACGAAGCAAAACCCAGAGAAACGCACAATCTTTCAGCATGCATCAATTTTTCCAGACAGATCTAAAAGTCGAAGTTAGCATATCTCCTGAAAGAAACACCATACATTTTTCGTGCAATATTCACTGGATTTCAAAAGTATGTCCATTTGTCATCAGGAGAGATGTCTAGGGGGGAAAACATGGACAATCATGATTTGTAAATCCTGAAACTCTTGTGACACAATTTCTGGTAGCAGTTGGACAATAGCCTCAAGATAGATATGCTACCTTTGTAATCCTAAGTGTTTGGCCTGGGTTCAAAGCTCGGGTCAAACAGAGGCAAAAACATCTTTTTCAGCAAAGAAAAAAGCATCAAGAAAGCTCCTGCATAGTTAAGGTCTCATGTTCCCTAAAAAAATAAAAATAAAAAAGTTAAGATCTCATGCACTGAAGCTATCATATTTAGCGAATGAGAAGAGCAGAGGATAATCCATTGGCAATACACCACATAGCCATGAGTCAAGACTAGAACACGATCTGCCACTTTCAAAGTTCATCCTTTGCAATGCCTTTTGTAAGTACTTATCTGCTTAAGGGCAGACTGCCACCAAAACAATCCCTTTCTACTAATCGTATTACAGAATTGGAATAATAATGCTGCCATAAAAACTGCACATATGGAATGGCATCTTTGTTGCATCTATAGAGGAAAATGGGAAGCAATGCAACGTTTTTCCTTTTTATATTTATCTTCCTTTTTTTAAAGCAAACAATATGCCATGCTACCAGACATCCACATGAATACAACAATGTATTTGCCCTGAATAAGTTGGCCCCCTGGGACTGCTTCAAGCTAAGCTACTATTTGAAGAGGATACCCGGCCGGCCGGAGGGGATATTTGTTTATTTAGCATTGAATCATGAATACATCAAAAAAAAAAACCTTTGACAATATGTGCGCGCCATTCCAAACTATACAAAGCAGGCATCAAAGTACTCGACTTTAACCCCCCCACCCCTATGGCATCTGCCGAGCGACACCTTACCATCGTAACGCCGCCACGAAGGCGCACCTCCATGCTGTCCAGATAGTATGGACCTTCGGTCCGCCACGATGATGTGGCAACGAGATATTGCCGACATCTTGACATCTCAATAACCATGATCCAGTCCTTGCCTTTCCAGCTTTTCAATGGACAACCACCATGTTTTCTATATCCTCCTTCAACCATGAGTAGGCACTTTGGCAAAATGATATGACAAGTTGTATCGGAGGGCAATTATGATCATCAAAGGGGAAGCAAGCAACCTGGAACATGCACATTAAATTTGAATATATTCGACAGAAGGATTAATGGATTACCAAATTAGTTGAAGGAAGTTGAGACAAAAGATGGGCATGTTTCATGTGTCACCAGATGTACCATTGGTACTTTATTGTCTTTATTTTTTGGGTGGGTATATGCGTGTCTCACATCTACACTAATATGAAAAGGAGCAGTTGTGTTTTTTCCTACATCCACACAGTCGTGTGTACACAAAGCAGTCCTAAACCTCCAATGGCTAAGAATCTTTCACTCGCAGTGAATTGTAGCCATTGATCTTTGGAATCTAACGGCCTAGATTTAAACTATATCCTGCCAGCAATTATTACGAATAATTACCGTAATTATATCTCCTAACCCACCGTGATTCACACACCACCCTAGCCGCCCACTGTCACTCCCACGACAAGGATTACAGATCCTGAAAAGGCAAGCAAAACGAATAATATACTAACCCACTAAAGAGAGAAAATAATGCCATGAGGCAAATAACACGACTAGATGGCCTAGCTGATAACAACTTTACTAGTATGCAATTAAAGCTTGACAGCGATTTCCTTCATTGAGTTATGAATCATGCCTTGCCCTCTAAGAGCATCTCCAAGAGATGCCCAATAAATTCACACCCTAAATCTCTATTTACAGATCCTAACCACGATATAAGGTCTCAAAATAATCATTCCCTTCAACAGATACCATAAACTAGAAAAACAGTATTGGGAGTCTAGATCATCCTCTATAAGTAGAGAGCGAGAGTCCATTTTTTGGGTGTGTTCTATTTTTGGGAGTCTATTTGGGAATCTGTTGGAGCTACTTCTTACCCTTCAACTCTAAAATTTAAATATTAAGAGCCATATAGAGTATCTCTTGGAGATGCTCTAACCCCCGATGCCATCTCTGACCTCTCTGCCAACATCTCCTGCTGCCAAATCCACTGCCGTTGTGTATGATCAAAGCCATCCATGCATGGAGCCCATTAAAGGGTGTACTAAGGTACTACTTTCTAGTGTTTATGATTCGGCGACCCAAAAGTTGTAGCAAAACGAAAAAATATGAGCTAGAGCACATGAAGAGGTTACACAGTAGCAGAATACATTGATGATTTATTCTAATATAGTTTACTGGTTCATTGCAGTAAGGAGACAATCTGTATTGTGTTTATGAACAGACGAACTTACAAGTTCATTCTACATTTTATTAGGTTATATTAATGACCATTTGTATTAGAATACCCTTGGGATGTTTAATATATTGATGGTTTGTTGGTGTAGCTTTTTACCAGAAAAATTGGATGTGCTCACTCCAAGTTTTGAATCTCTTTTGCATACTTGGTGTGATGTGGTATTGAAACTGCGAATGCTCTGTGTTGAATTGCTGATTATTGTTGCACGGATGCTTGCTGGACTGAAGCAGTGATACGAACATTTAGTGACATTTCTTATCTTGTGCTTGTCACAGAAGCTTCCGAAAATTTATAATGTACATGCCAATTGTTGGAAATTAAGCGAATTTAGCAATATTTCTAATTTAATTCCAATTATGATTAAGCACAAGAAAGCATATATACAGCAATATGAAAATGACATAGAAGTACATATATTATCTCTCGAAGCATATATACAAGTTAGAACATTAATTAACATATTGTAATATATACAATAGAAGACACATGTGAGCATGTAAAATCTGCATAATGCACAGATTGAGAATTGTATTATTGCTCTCAGTTTGAGGAGTTGCACAAGTTTAAAAGGAAACTTGGCTTCTACAACTCTTGTCAATTTTCACGATCACAGTGACAAAACCTCCAAGATTCTACCAATCTAACTCAATGAATATTATTACCTCAGTGTAGTACTAAAATCAAGCTAGAGACTAGCAATAGAGTATAGCTACTGTAGATTCAACAAGAAATTTTGGCAATACCAACAATATAAAATATATTTGACAAGGCATATCAACAGCAATGAGCAGTACTTGAGTAGAGCATATAGATTTGACAATTGATAAAGATATGAACTACACCCAACAGAGGCAATCAAGAATATATATGAGAAAGTCACACTAATAGAATTAATCCGAATTGTCACTGTGATTTCAATTTGACAAAGAATCCTCATTGAGCAATTCATAAGCCCACATTCCAACATGCAAAAGCCCTCCCAGTGCTAGATCTTACCGAAAATTTCATAAGTAACAACTAGCACAGCTGACAAATGCGTAATAGATATAAGAAAGGAGAAGTGAAGCTCATTGATCGACGGCACTCCAAGCCGTGACGGGGAAGAAGGGGGCCAGGAAGATGATGGGGGGCTCACCTGGCAGTGAGAGAGGGAGGGGAGGGGAGAGAGAACCGCGGCGACTGACATGTGAGCCTATGGAGAGAAAAAGAGATAGAGAAGGGTGGGCGGCGGAGATGGGCCGCGTGTGCGGGAGGCGATCTGGGCTGTCCACGTGTTGGTCCAAGAGTGAGGCGAGAGGATTTAAAGCTTAAATTTTTTATTCTTGACTTTTAGAAATCCCATGAGAATGAAATAAGGCCTAGAAAATAGCAAAAAGCTCCAAATAAATCCTAGAAAATTCATAACAATTCTAGAAAAAGCAAGGAACTCAACAAATAAAAAATAAACTTGTTTTGACCACAAATACATAGAAATTTTATTAGACTTTACTGCAGGTCAAAATAAAGAGGGAATTTAAATTCCAGAAAATCCAATAAATTCCAAATAAATTAAAGAAAATTTTTGGGATGTCACAAAACTACCCCCTTAAGAAAATCTCAACCTCGAGATTTGGATAGGCTAGCAAAAGAGGTTAGGATGGCTGGTTTTAGATCATCCCCTCTTTCCTAGGTAGCTTTATCCTCTATATGATTGCTCCATTGCACTCTATAGAAACCGGTCTTCCTTCTGGTTTGACATTCCGTTGTCTTAAGAATTTTGTAGGTAAGGTCCTCCTGAAGATTGAGAGCCTCGAGTACTACCTGCCTCGTAGGTACTCAGAGGCACTTCTTCAACTGGGATACATGAAAGACATCGTGTACTCCAGTCATGGTTGGTGGCAACTCCAACTACTATGCAACCTCACCTTTGTGACTCATGATTTTGAATGGTCCCACGAACCTTGGTGCAAGCTTTCACTTGGTTTGGAACCTCTTGACTCCTCTAAGTGGAGATACCCTAAGGTAAACAAAGTCACCCACTTCGAAAGTAAGGCTTAATGGCCATTATCATCATAGCTCTTCTATCGGGACTAGGTTATCTTCAGTCTGTTCTTGATCTTCCTGACCTTCTCTTCAGTTTCTTGGAGCAGATTGGGCCTGGGGTCTTGAGATTCCTCCGATCGGTCCCACAATAGTGGTGCTCTACACTTCCTTCCATAAAGGGCATCAAAGGATGTCATCTGGAGACTAGCTTGATAGTTGTTATTATAAGAAAACTTAGCATAGGATAGGGCATGATCCCAACTGTCTCTAAAGTCCAAAGCACAAGCTCTCAACATGTTCTCTAGCACTTGGTTGACTCGCTTGGTCTGATTATCTATCTGAGCGTGGTAAGTAGTGCTGAAATTGAGCTTACTCCCTATCTCTTTGTGAAGTTTCTGCTAAAACTACGAGGTAAACTGGCTCCCTTGATTTGACACAATCTTCTTAGGAACTCCATGAAGGCATACAATCCTGGACATGTATAACTCTGCTAACTTGCCTCCACAATAGGTAGTCTTGACTGGTATAAAGTGAGCTGCCTTTGTCAAACAGTCTATCACTGCCCATATGGAATCATAACTGAACTGAGTCCAGGGAAGTCTGGTAGTGATGTCCATACCAATCTCTTCTCACTTCCAATCGAGGATTGTCAATGGTTCCAAAAGCTCCGCCTTGACCTTTTGACAAGTGTCACATGCATCAATGTACTCATCAATTTCTCTCTTCATGCTAACCCACTAATACCTTTTCCTAAGGTCTTGGTACATCTTTTGTTATGACCTGGGTGGATGGATTAGGGGGTATCATGGGCTTCTTACAGAATCACATCCTTGATCTCTTTATTGTTGGGCACATAGATAAGATCATCAAACTAGATAGTTCCATGTTCATCCTCACTAAAACTGGTGGCCTTTCCTATTCTCATGTTCTTCTTTATTTCTTGGATATCCTCATCCACCTTCTGAGCTTCTTTGATTGAGTCGGGCAAAGTAGGCTGAATTTCAAGAGTTGAAAGGATACTCTAGTTCACTAGATCTAGGCTAAGATGGGAACTCCCTCCTGAAGTTGTGTTTGAACCTCTTATGCCAAAGTGCAGTTCACATAAGACTTTTTGTGTAATGCATCTACTACAACATTGGCTTTGCCTGGATGGTAATGAATCCTAAGATTATAATCCTTGATTAGCTCTAACCATCTTTACTGCCTTAGTTTGAGCTCTACTTGGATGAAAATATACTTTAGGCTCTTATAGTCCGCGTAAAATTCACAACAGTTACCAATAAGATAGTGCCACCAGATCTTCAATGCATGAACAACTGTGGCTAACTCCAAGTCATGAGTGGGACAATTGCACTCATGAGGACTTTGTTGGCGTGACGCATAGGCTACCATAGATATCCAATAAGACAAGCACTGGAGCTGATACTAGCTTCTTCTTGAGGGTCTGAAAACTCTGCTTGCAAGCTTTGGTCCATTCAAACTTCTTCTCTTTCTTCAGAAGTTGTGTCATGGGCTTGGCTATCTAGGAGAATCCTACTATAAAGAGCCGATAATAACCGGTAAGTCCAAGGAAACTCTTGACTTTAGTTACTGACGTGGGTTGCTTCCAGTCCATTACTGCCTCAACCTTGGAAGGATCTACAGTAATTCCTTTAGCCGTCATAATGTGACCAAGAAAAGCCACCTCTCTTAGCCAAAACTCACACTTGCTGAATTTGGCATAGCATTGGTGCTCTCTATGCCTCTCTAGGATTATTCGGAGATGGTTCTCATGCTCTTTATCATTCTTGGAGTAAATGAGAATATCACTATTGAAGATTAACACAAACTTATCTAGGTACTCCATGAACACGTTGTTCATCATACCCATGTAGTATGCTGGTGCATGTTTTTGGCCGAAAGACATAACAGTGAACTCATACTGTCCATAATGAGTTATGAAGGTAGTCTCAGGTATATCCTCTTCTCTGATATTCAGCTCATTGTACCTGGATCTCAGATCTATCTTAGAGAAGACACTTCCTCCTTTTAACTGATCAAATAGATCATCAATCCTGGGTAGCAGATACTTGTTCTTGATGGTGGCATCATTAAGTGCTCTATAATCGACACACATTCTCAGGACTGGTACCTCTTTTATGACTTGGAGGTGATTAAGGACTCACTCTTCCATTTTAGGAATCTTGGGTGCAAAAGGTCACTTCCACTCCTTGACTATTGGTGAGAGAGATGGATCGGGTGGCACAGTCTATTTGACCTTTATTCTTGGACAATTAGTTCATACCAAGAATGACATCCAACCCTTGAGAGTCTAGGATGATTAACTCGGCAAGAAAAGGTACTCCTTCTTGAGTAGCTCCACTTTTGGGCATAAGGTCTCGGTTCTCATTTCCGCTTTAGGAGAATGGACTAACATGGGGTTGCTAAGGGGAACTAAACCCAAATTATTTTGGACCACAAAAGCTTTAGAAATGAACAATGGGCAGCTCTAAAATCAAATAAAATTGATGCTGGTACTGAGTTTACTAGGAACTTACCCAGTACGATGTCTGGTGCAGCCTAAGCTTCCTCTGCTGTGATGTGGTTCATACGTCCCTTGACAATATTCTAGAGCTTCCTTAAGGTAGACTAGTTCTATTCGATCTATAGCTACGTCTTAGAGTCCTTAAGGAATTATAACGTCAGCATTGAATTTAATTTTCGGCCAAATTAATTTTCTAAAGGAAGACATCAACCCTACACGTAGCTGCGGACATGGCGGTTTTTGTAGACGTGGCTGCCACCTGGCTGACATGTGGCACTGATGTGGCTGAGGGGCATCTCGATGCTGATGTGGTGGGCCATGGGCATCCACGTGAACCCGTACCATTATGTGGCATGCCATGTGGTGGCCACGTGGGCGTGCATGCTGGTTTGGTAGGTGGGGCGCTGCGTGGCTCCCATGTAGCTGATGGCACTGAGGTGGGGTGCCATGTGGCGCTACATGGCTGCCACATGGGCTTGACTTGTGGACGACGGTGGCTGGGGAGTGGTGCAAAACGAAGAGGGGAGCAATGGGAGTGGTTTTCACCTTGGTGCAGTGTTCAAGGGTGAACAAGGGTGGTCGGTGATGAGGATGGGCGACGGAGGTGGCTTGGGCTCTAGTGAAGTTGGCCTCTGGTGGTGGGGAGGTGCAGCCAGGGGGGAAGCTAGGTGGTCATGCGGCGAACTCAAGGGCAGCGTCGATGAGGCATGTATGGGGATCAGTCATTAGTGATTTCTCGTTAGAGCATCTGCTAGCTTAGATGGAGGGGATGGTGTGGGGAGATCCAAGGCACGGTGGAGAGGAATTGAGGGCAGGGTGTGGAGGAATAAAGAGAAGGGGAGCTCAGGGGAGTTATTGGGGGCGAAGGGCTCAAGGACCAGGCTCTCCTCACCAAAAATTTAGGGAGGATAGTGGCAGTTGTGGGTGGATAAGGGGGAGGCTGGTGCGGGAAGAGGGGGAAGTGGCGTGGGGAGTGCACCTAGGAGAAAGGGACGGTGGGTGGGGTGGAGCTGGCCAATGACCAAGGTGGCATGGCTAGGGAAGAAGGGGGTGCGGGAAAGACAACAGGGAGGAGGGACCCACCTAGCGGCGAGAAAAAGGAGAGGGGAGGGGAGGAGAGAGAGGTGGTGGTCGACATGCGGGCCTAGGGAGAGAGAAAAGAGAGGGAGAAGGGTGGGCGGCAGAGATGGGCCAATGCGTATGGGCGGTGATCTGGACCATCCACACATCAGCCTAGGAGTGAGGCGGGAGGATTTAAAGTTTAAATTTTTATTCTTGATTTTCGGAAATCCTAATAAAATGAAATAAGGCCTAGAAAATAGCAAAAAGCTCCAAATAAATCCCAAAAATTCCTAAAAATCTAGAAAATGGAAGGAACTCAATAAAATTAAAATAAACCTATTTTGACAACAAACACATAGAAATTTTATTATACTTTACTTTAGGCCAAAATAAAAGGAGGGAATTTAATTTTTGGAAAATATAATAAATTCCAAATAAATTAAAGAAAAATTTTGGATGTCACACATATAAAGGCATCTAAGGCTTTTGAGGATGTTGTAGAGACTTTTTAGACTCCGCATGCTACCTACAAAGACATGGACCAATGAGGATGCTCGCACTTCTACTATTCTGGTTGCTAGCATGGAAGTGCATCTCACTAGTGATGTGGTTGACTTGACTTTCACATAGGTGATGTGGGGTACCTTACTGTTTTGTGTCAGGGTCAGTCGCTGCTATAGGGAGATACTATTGTGGATGCGTTTTATGCTCAGCTGTTCGTGGTATGGCATCAGATTGACTCTTTAAGACCATATGTTTGTAACACTTGTCGGTGTTGCCAGCATCAGTAGCCTCACCTAAAGCTTCATCACATCTATGACTTTTTAACACGTCTTCGATCTGAGTTTGAGTAGACTCATGCTCAGTTGTTGGCTCACCACCCTCGTGTAACTCCGTTGGAGGCTCTTGTAGTTATTTGTGGTGCAGGATTGCAGTTGTCAATGTCGTTTCCTTTAGTTTTGGCAACTCCTCCAGCTCCTACACCTGTCGTGCCTCCAGTTGCACCTCCACCAGTGGCAACTACTGTTGGTAGGGGACTCTACTGCACCAATTGCAATGAGGATAGACATGTGGAGTAGTTCTGCTATGAGAAGAACAATGATTTTCATCATGGTGGCTATCCTCCGATAGGCACTAGAGGCTCCTCCTCTTAAAGAAGCTTTGGTGCCTCTGATACTCAGGAGGTTCTCACACTGCTGCGTCGCATGGCTGCTTTTGCACCGTTCAGATCTGCTAATTTTGTTGCACAATCTTCTAGTGAAAGACCACCTTTAACTTCTTCTTCCTCAGGTATATCAACTTGGATTCTTGATTTTGGTACTTCCTTTCATACCCTATGCATATCTTGAGTCAGTTTGTTTTTGCTCACTTAATTCTACTATAGTCATCTTCTTTGTGTTCTAGATACCTTTGTAGAACCATCTGTCATCATCTTTTTTCTCTTGATCTAGCTGTTTGTAGCTCTAGGCATATTCTGATGTCACCTAGCCTAGTGATCACTCTGATTGCCAGTCTTTTCTCTGCCTATTGTGTTTTTCTTGGTGGTTCTCTCATCGCTTGGTAGACTAAAAAGTAGATATCAGTTTCTCGTTAGAGTACTGAGGCTGAGTTTCGAGCTATGGCTTTGTTGACTACGGAGGTTAGTTATGGTGGTTACTTGAGCATTTTTGTGCTTATATTTCTGCACCGATTCCTCTTTTGTCCGACAGTATATGTGCTATTAGCATTGCTAAGGATAGTTAAGGAATTTCATGGGCAATTGGTTAGATACGTGGCGGAATAGCAGATGGGAAAGGTCGCTCTTGGAGTTTGTATTACTCCGACTAACTATCATCATACTGGCACTCACTGCACACTTTCTGGTTGCTATCATTTTTCAGCATTGTATTCCTACTCAAACATTTAAAACACTGTATATCCAAAGTTTTACACGACAAGTACTCAAGCTGCACGATAATAAATAGTGATTTTGATAAATGTGATGTACAACAAGGCAAGATCTGCATTTTCAGCCCATGTGTGTCTGTCGTGGATTCCAGACCAACTTTCATCAGATTAATATTGTTATCTATTTGCCAATGCTCTCTTTGAACCAGCCTTATGTAGTAAAGCTTAGAAACGCAAAAGAGAACTTAGCCACATTAAAATTGGATACTTAGTGGTGCGCCTTGTGGTATAGTTTGATTTTATTTACCGACAAACAAATCCATACAAATAAAATCAAAGTTGAAATAACAGTTACCTTGTCAAAATCATCAAGATCAGTTGGATTCAAAGTCACCCTGTTCTCCATCATTGTTGTTGTTGTGGTTATAGACCAAACAGAGAGAGAGAGAGGTATAGTAGTGGAGAGTTAGGTGAGCAATGCTTAGGGTTTCCCCCCATGCCCACATGGGGAGTGGTTTTACAATATTACTCTTACATCTGAGTATCCCCCCTAAGGGTATTTATGTTATTATACATGTCCATTTTGGGCCTTACAACCTTCTAACAGGCCTGCTGGACTTAGGTGGGGGCCACCTCTACAACAGGAGCCTCTCAAGGTAAAGGGCTTCACGGGCCAAAACCATGTTGCCGAGCCATTTGGCCCCCTCTGTCCCTGTGGCCTGTGACCTTCAATGATCTTGGACAGAACTGTTGCTTACGAATGCGGCCTATCCTCGCATTGAAGATGGCCTGTCTTCGTATTGAGGATGTGGAACCAGACCTGTTGTCGAAGGTGTCTTGGATTCGCTTTATCAGTGGAGCCGAGGACGCCTGGCGGAGTCGCCTGAGCGAGTCGAGAGTGGGGCAAGGATGGACGAGTCGCCCCCGCGCGCACCCAGGGGCTCTTCGACCCGCGCTTGTCGAGGCGTCAGGATGCGCGTCGGAGCTTCGTTGGGGCATCGCGTGCTGCCAGGGGCCGTCTCGAGGGAAGCGTGCGCACACGCGCAATCAGACGGCAGGTGTCATACGCGTCTTCTGAGGGGCACGAGACACATGGCCTATCATGGCAGGGGTGCCGCATGCGTACTTGATCGCGTCGCCTCGTCTTTCGCCGGTTGATCTTCTATCGGTTGAACTGCTACCGGTTTGGTTGTCCCCAGCCGGGGGGAGTTGGGTATATAAGTGCCACTACCGCTGCATCATCCTTATGTATCCCTGGCTATCTGCTTTGTTGCTTCTTGGTTGAGCGGTCCGCGCTTCTGCATGTGATGGCAAGATTTGACCTATTCTCGCAAGTAGGCCTTCTTGAGTTCATCTGCATTCTTTGATTACACCAATTGGCGCTACTATCAGAGAATATTGATGAACTGGAGGCCTATTTATGAGAACGAGTCAAAACTTGTAAATCATCCATTGCATTCCCCGATTGTGGGGAGTTGAGGCCAAGGTAGTCGCCGGTGGTGCTCACTATTTCGGAATCTTCGCGCAGGCCTGAGATCGAAGGGTCGCCTTGGCCGGTGTTTGCACATTTCTAGGCTCCGCCTGCCAGGGGCGGCTCATGGAGACGAAGCCATACTTGCACCTGACCAAATTCCGCGGACGTTAGTTGCGAACTGTTAGGCATGGAAAAATATTAAAAATGTTTGGATCGGGACGCAAAACTGTCCCCCGTGCACGAGGCTGAGTGGGAAGTCCAGCTGGACTCCACAAGTATGGGCCGGAGTAGGTTCCATAGTTGACCCGCGCGAGCGACATCGAGGTGGTCTCCGAGCTCGCCGTGTAGACTTGTGGGGACGTGGCGAGGTGCCTTTCGGCGAGGACGTAGCCAGAGTCGGACCCAGGGTTGCCCTGTGGAGGCGGGGATCATGCCGAAGTTGCAGTCGAGGCTAACTAGTCAATGGCTTGATGATGTTGCCCTGATGGCCCCGAGAATCGTGCCGACAAGCGGCAGGGGATACGCCACGTCGTGCGACCTGCATTCACTCCCAAGGGAGCGGACGTGTGGCAAAACGTGGTTGGTGCGTCGTGCGCTGTCAAGCCAGCACACGACTGCAGTCGTGCGTCCATTTCTGACAGGCACGACACGCGTGGGTGGCTACACCGCTTCGGCTTCGATCATGGGGGCGAACGGTTCGTCTCCTACCGGTTACACTTACTGACAGTGCGGGAGATGAAGGGGCTTTAAATTCCCCCTGTGGCACCATGTCCGCGCTCCTTCTCGCTCCTTCTGGTCTCGTCTCCTGCGCCCCGCTTCCTTGCCTCCCTTGCGGCCGCGCTACTCCCATCGTCGTCTAGCTCCTTGAGAACGATGGCGCACGCTGAAGAACATGGTCAGCGAGCCGGCGAGGGCGCGTTCTCCCGACGGTCGTCGTCGCTCGAGGTCTCCCGACGGTCGTCGTCGCTCGAGGTGATGTACACGCTCGAGGGCGCAATTCATCGGTGGTAGAGAAGTGGTGGGTGGCGACAGAGAAGATGGTGGGTCCGTGCTCCCGCGCCCTGGGCCCGACGCTCACGACGGAAGAGATGATCCGCACGCTGCTGCGCGAGGGGAAGCTGACGAGGGGTTCCCGAAGCTGCCGCCGCGGATGCCACGCGACCGAGCTTAGCAGACTTTGTCCCCCGACTGGAGGTTCTAGGAGCATGGCGAGGGGTTGCGGATAATTCGGCCGCGAACCTGGATCACCAGGTGTTGCTAACCTACGGCTCGAAGCGCCTTGGAGACGCACTGGAGGTCTTCGAAATGATGGTACGTATCTGAACTTTTAGTGACATGTGGTCCTTTAGAAGCTTACTGACCGCTTTGCCCTACAGACCCTCGTCCTTGGCCGGGCGCTGCAGGCAGCTCACGTCCACGAGCGGGGGGGCGCTAGAGGACTGGCTGCGAGCCATCAAGGAGGCTCTTCGCCCCGTCGAGGAAGCGCACTCCGCCAAGGACGACCGCATCCACCGCTTAGAGGCAGAGCCCGCGGAGGCGATCTCATGCATCGAAGCGCTCGTGGCAGCAGCGCAGTTGTCGGCCACTGAGGTGGCACGACAAGCGGCCACGGAGGAGCGAGACAGCCTGCTCCAGTGCTGCGTTGGAGAAGGAGAAAGGCCAACTCACTGCGTCCCTTGGGGAGCGGGACCGAACTCTGGGAGATGCCTCGGTGGCCGCGTGGGATGCCATGCTGGCTTTGGATAACGCCCTTGAGGACCTTGTTGCCGAAGTGTCACCTCGCTCCTTCGGGCCCAAAGAGTGTCACGTGTACTTCGTTGGATCAGGCATGCGGTCGGCCTTGCTCGCAACGCCGCGACGACCTTCAGCAACCACTGTTCATACATCACCTCGTGCCAGGCGTGTGCGCTTCTCCGGCTTCGAGGCTGCCGGCATGTCGACGGGCTGGCGGATCCCTAGCTGGAGATGCCGGCTGGGGCCATGATGATGTCTGGTGCCGTACGTGCTGTTCGCCCCACTGTTCGGGTTTTCCACGAGCGGATTTGGGAGTACATCGGGGAGGCTGCGGCGAAGGTAGAGCTACGGTGAAGCATGTACGGTGAGGGGAGCCTCGGGCGGTGGTTGGATGAGGTCCCACGGCGTGACGAAGGCGGTGCCGACGCCCCAGGATGTGGCGCGAACCCCCAGGTGTGACACTGGGGTCCTCACGTGCTGGCGTGTGTTGTAATATATGCGCCTATATTTCTTGTGAATGAAAGTGGAAGTTGCCCCCATGTTCTGACCAATGCATCCCTATGCTCCGAGCAGTTGCCTGGCTGGGACCGGTTGCTAATTTCTGATGTCATAACTCGGCGTCGTCTTTGGCGCTAGCGGCGGGCTGAGGACTCACTAGACTTTTGGGCAAGTCGAATCTCAACGGGAGAGGCTTCAGTGCGGACGATCGCCAAGTTGGAGCTGGACGAGTAGCGTTCTTCGGTGTCCAAGGTCGCTTATGCGTTGGACCTTCGGGGGTGTTGATCGGCAGACGCCTTTGTAAACATTCGTATATGAACGTAACAAAGACTAGCCGAAAAACCTGTGCCTGTCGCTTTTTTGTGGCCGCACTGTTTCCCGGTTCCCTCGTAACGTCTGGCTCCTCGCTTCCGCGTTTAGTAGCCGAGGCGAGTGCTTCAGGCGCTCCGCCCTCCCGCCAGCGGCTAGTCGAGGTAGACGTGCCGGCGCTCTGCCTTCTACCCGTTGAAGCGGTGGCAGCAGAGTTGGCGCCTAGTTGAAGTAGACACGTGAGCGCTCCGACCGCTTCCCTTCGAAGCGGTGGCACGGAGTTGGCACCTAGACGAAGTAGACGCGCGAGCGCTCTGTCCCCGACCCTTCGAAGCAGTGGCAGCGGGGCCGGCGCCTAGTCGAAGTGGACGCACGAGCGCTCCGTCCCCTTCCCTTCGAAGTGGTGGCAGCGGAGCTGGAGCCTAGTCGAAGTAGACGCGCGAGCGCTCCGTCCCCTATCCTTCGAAGCAGTGGCAGCGGGGCTGGCACCTAGTCGAAGTAGACGCGTGAGCGCTCCGTCCCCTTCCCTTCGAAGCGGTGGTAGCGGCGCTGGCGCCTAGTCGAAGTAGACGTGTGAGCGCTCCGTCCCCTACCCTTTGAAGCAGTGGCAGCGGAGCTGGTGCCTAGTAGAAGTAGACGCGCGAGCGCTCTGTCCCCTACCCTTCCAAGCGGTGGCAGCGGGGCTGGCGCCTAGTCGAAGTAGACGCACGAGCGCTCCGTCCCCTACCCTTCGAAGCGGTGGCAGTGGAGCTGGCGCTTAGTCGAAGTAGACGCGTGAGCACTCGGTCCCCTTCCCTTCGAAGCGGTGGCAGTGGAGCTGGCGGCTAGTCGAAGTAGACGCGAGAGCACTCCATCCCCCTACCCTTCGAAGCGGTGGCAGTGGAGCTGGCGCTTAGTCGAAGTAGACGCGCGAGCGCTCGGTCCCCTTCCCTTCGAAGCGGTGGCAGCGGAGCTGGCGCTAAGTCGAAGTAGACGCACGAGCGCTCTGTCCCCTACCCTTCGACGTGGTGGCAGTGGAGCTGGCGCTTAGTTGAAGTAGGCACCCTACAGAGGTTGACCTGCGCGCGGGGCAACATCCACGCGTCTTGTTTGTGCTCTATGGGGTGCATGCGGGGGTAAGTCTCTGCTACACCCTGTCTACATCCCGTAGGATGCGTGCGGGGGCTAGGCACCCTATACACACTCCGCGGTGTGCAGGGGCAAGCCTCTGCTGCGCCAAATACATACCTTGCAGAATGTGCATGGAGGCAAGCCTCCGCTTTGTTTTGTTTGTACTTGCGTGGGACCATCAACCACGTCTTATTTATATTCCGGGGAGTACGCGCAGGGACAGTACCCACGCATGTGCGGGAACATCCGCGTCTTGTTTATACTCAGTAGAGTGCGCAGGGACAACATCCGCGTCTTATTTATACTCCGTAGAGTGCGTGCGGAGGCGGACCTCGATGTTACATCTTATTTATACTCCGTAGAGTGCGTATGGAGGCGAACCTCGATGTTATGTCTTATTTATACTCCATAGAGTGCGTGCGGAGGCGGACCTCGACGCTACGTCTTATTTATACTCCGTAGAGTGCGTGCGGAGGCGGACCTCGACGCTATGTCTTATTTATACTCCTTAGAGTGCGTGCGGAGGTGGACCACGACGCTACGTCTTATTTATACTCCGTAGAGTGCGTGCGGAGGCGTCCCCCCACACGTCTTTGTTTATACTCACACGGAGAGCGAACTTGTCGCCTTTCAACTCCGGAGTGCGAGTGCGAATGCGTGTCTTTGTTTATACTCACACAGAGAGCGAGCTTGTCACCTTTCAACTCCGGAGTGCGCGCGCGAACGCATGTCTTTGTTTATACTCACACAGAGAGCGAGCATGTCGCCTTTCAACTCCAGAGTGCACGCGCGAACGCGTGTCTTTGTTTATACTCGCACAGAGAGCGAGCTTGTCGCCTTTCAACTCCGGAGTGCGCACGCGAACACGTGTCTTTGTTTATACTCACACAGAGAGCGAGCTTGTCTCCTTTCAACTCTAGAGTGCGCGCGCGAACGCGTGTCTTTGTTTATACTCACATAGAGTGCGCGTGGAGACAAGTCTCCGCGCGTCCCACGGGAAATATGGTTGGCCTCGCAAACGATGAACTTTATTGAATTCCTGTTTGTGTGGGTGAGCGATTACAAAAGATGGGGTACAAAAGGCAGTGTACTGACCACGAATCGCTCAAGGGTGGGGGCTACGGCGACTGCTGCTACAGGGGCGCCGGGGTGAGGTATTGGGGAGCCTTTGGTGCTGGAGCGGGTTGTTTCTTGGAGCCGCCGAGGACCCTTGCGTTGCCACGCCCACCTTAGGGGTTCCGGTGAACCTCGCGACCGGGCCTCGGGTGCCGAGCTCTATGCGCCGGGCTACCTCCTGGTCACCGTGAGTGGTGATGATACTCCGTGGGCCTGGGAGCTTCATGCACAGAAAGCCATGATGCGGGACTGCTCCAAAGGAATTGAGGGTCGGCCGCCCCAATATGGCGTTGTAAGGGTACGGGATATCAACGATGTCGAAGGTGACATCCTCGATCCTCACATTGTCGCCCCGGCCGAAGGAGACCTGCAGGCATGTCTGGCCCAACACCCTTAGCGGCTGACCTCCAAAGCCCTATAGCGGGATTCCCGAGGGGCCTAGGCGGCTCTGAGGGATTCCCATCTGGTCGAAGGCTGTTGCGAATAGGATGTTCGCAGAGCTTCCCCCATCAATCAGGACGCGCTTAACGTCACATCCCGCGATGGCGACCTGGACAACCAGAGGATCCTGGTGGGGAAACTCCATGCCCTCGGCATTTGTGGATGTGAAGGTAATCTCGTGTTGTGTCCAGTCCGACGGCGTCTGCGCTGGGTATGCTGCCACGTGGTGCAGCCTCCGCGCATAGGCCTTTTGCTGCCGCGCCAAGGCGAACTCCAGCGACGAGCCCCCGGAGATGACGTTTATAACGCGGCGTGGGGCTCCCTCCGGGGCTTGGATCTACAAGAGGCCTTCCTGGGGTTGCCGCACGTGGGCTTGAATCCGCAAGGGGCCCTCCTGGGGCTGTAGCCCGCGATCTTAGATCTGCATGAGGTTCTCCGGGGGTTGCTGGATGTGGGCCACGACAGGCGGCCGCACCTCGAGGTTTCTATCCCCGGCGACGCTCTGTCGAAGTGCCGCGATGATGGTGCACGTGCGCGTTTCGTGGCTGCCTAGGCCATGTACCTCGCACCACTATCCGTGGTGTTGGTCGTCATACTCCGCACGGGCCCTATCATCGCGGCCCCGGCCGCGCCCCCGCCCTCGGCCGCCGCGGCCGGCGGGGGCGTTGTCTTCGGAGCCGCTCTCGATGTCAAAGATGTAGCAGGCTCCTCGAGACTTTTGTTGGCCGTGCTTTGGCTTGTCGCTCGACGAGTCCTTGTGTTGGGCATCCTTGCGCTCGGAGGCGCCCCTGGGTGGCTCCTGTTTCCGTTTACCCATCGAGGGGCCCTCCTTCGGCGAGTCTCCGTCCTTCATCGTACCCTCCGCTTGGTTGGTGTCGGAGTCCCCGCCTTGGGGCCGCCGCGTGTCCTCCTCCGCCCTGGCGTACTCTTCCATCTTATCGAAGAGCTTCGCCATCATTTTGATCAGCTTCCGGGCGTTGTACTCGCCATCGGCCCCGGGCAGAGGTCCTCTATCGCCGCGTTGATGACGGTCATCTTGTTGACGTCCTTAACCTGGCAGCGGACCTTCGAGAAGCACTTGAAGAATTCCCGGAGCCTCTCTGAAGGCTTTTGCTTGATAGCGAAGAGCTGGTCCGCATCGACGCGCTCGACGTAATTCCCCTGAAAGTTGTTGTACAGACGGTCGCGAACATGCTCGCACGCGTAGATGGAGTTCGGCTTAATGGTAAAAAACCAAGAGAGCGCTACACCCTGAAGCGCGAGGGGGAGCCCCTTCGCCTTGGTGGTGTCGTCCCCGCCTGCGGCCTCGACAGCTGTCTCGTAGACACGCACGAATTCCTGAGGGTCCATGTCGCCCTTGTACGGCTCGATGGCGGTGGGGAACTTGAAGTCTTCCGGCCATGCCGCTTGCTGTAGGCCCGCGGAAAGGGGGGACCCCGGGTCCATGCATTGCAGCGGGGCACGGCTGGACGTGGGGGCGTCGCGGCTATCCGCTCATTCCGGCGTTGGCCCCGACGCGACTGCTGGCAGGGTCTGTTGACTCCGAGCCTCTTGCATATCCCGCACAGCTCCGCGGAGGTCCGTCAGCTCCCGCTGGAGCGTGCCGATGGCCGCCAGCAGGGCGCTCTCCACTGTTGGCGTAGTCGGGGCAATCGGCGCACCTGGCCGCGCTGTCAGGACAGCGGGGACCACAACCTGCACCCCCGGGTAACCAGATGCGCCAACGCGGTGGACTTCGAGGCCGAAAATGAGGCCAACGTTGCCACCAAGACCGCTCGTTGCTCCCGCACCGAGTGTAGGGACGGCGGCCGTGCCGGCATGGGCACTGGCGCCACCACCTCTTACCCCCCGGTCGGTGCTGCCGGCGTCGACCGTCGTGGCATCGGTGGCTGGGTCAACTGTCATGGCAGCAGTGCTGGGGTCGACCATCATGCCATGAGCGCCAACGTTCGCAGCTGCTACACCTGCGTCGCCGAAGCCCTGGTGTTGACGCGAGGCTCCGCTGCGCCCACCTTCTTCTTAGCTGCCGATGATGAAGCTTTCTTTGGTACCATCCTTCTTCAGATCTTGAGGCTTGCTCTCGTCCTCCCCACGGACGGCGCCAACTATTGTGGTTACAAACCAAACAGAGAGAGAGGTATGGTAGTGGAGAGTTAGGTGAGCAATACTTAGGGTTTCCCCCTTGCCTGTATCGTATATATATATATATATATATATATATATATATATATATATATATATATATATATATATATATATATATATATATATATATATATATATATATATATATATATGCCCACATGGGGAGTGGTTTTACAATATTACCCTTACATCTGAGTATCCCCCTCAAGGGTATTTATGTCATTATACATGTCCATTCTGGGCCTTACAACATTCTAAGAGGCCTACTGGGCTTAGGTGGGAGCCACCCCTACAACAGTTTTATTTAGCCAGCTGAAGAAGGTGAACAAGTGGAACAAAGAATTAAGATTTTGACGCCATCCAATCTAAATTATATATGCATGTACATCTCTGCAACTAACAATCTCGTTCCAACAAAAAGAATATGAAACCATTAAACACAAGAAGCACAGATACTTCTATCTAGGAAATAATACAATATCATTAGGAAATGGAGCTAACCAGTAGAAATATTCCTGACGATCATGAGAGTGAATCTCGAAATCACCAGCTACCTCTGTTAATCCAGGCTCCCCGGACAATGCAAAAACCAAAATCCCCTTATTTGGTGCGCTAAACAAGAAATCTTCTGGATGAAAATATGATAGTAGGGTTAGTTTCCAGAGGAGATCACAGAGGAATAACATCAACATGTTTAGCACAAGAGTCAAAGATCTACAGTAGTAGAGAGCTTCCATAGGTCATATGTTATGCCATGCCTACGGTAAGGGTCCTTAGGCCTGATCGAGGTGTCCCTGGACCAAGTGGCGCGATGGAGTCATGGACCGGTAGCAACACTACAAGGGCAGGAGACTAGGAGAGAAGGGAAAGACTAAGAACATTTCATATTTATTGCTTAATAAAAAGAGATGATAATACCATGCTTATATAAACCGAGCATCTAATAATCTAACGTTATCTTTCCAGCTAACAAAGATAATCTCCCTAGCTATTGTGGCTGCTGCCCTCTTATCACATGGCCCCTAATGGGCTGCACGAGACATCATGTTAGACCATGCGGTTAGTTTTAGGATAGTTTGGTGATGAATAATTGACAATGGTTAATTTGTTTATCATGAATAATTGGTGATTTTGTTTAGCGTTGTTATGCGAGTTGTGTTGTGTTTTTGCGGACTGATGTTGGTCAAGTTGGGACGAACTTGTACCGAAAAAATATTCTTTAGTCCTTGTATGTGCAGGTTGAGCACGGAGGCGATCATAGTCGGTGACGAGGTGGACCGAGACTAGGATGGGGAGATCCAAGGTTCAAATGGTCAAGGAGGTCATGAGATGATCGGACTCATGCTTGGGGCGCATGAGGATCAGAGATGGATGATAGGTGTTAGAGCTACGGAGGTGCGGTCTGGAGGCTACGACACGTGGTGGATGATGCGTGGAGAAGCTACGGGAGGTGTGGTCCTGGAGGATTCGACACGTGATGCGTTAGAAAAGTCGGGAGTGTGAAAAACCAGTATTAGAAAGAGTTTCGGGTCCCTTGAAAAGTAGTGGGCCGAAAGTCTGATTGAGATAAAAAGGCCTAGATCCAGTTGAATGAGTTGTATTAGGGTTTCGAGTAGAGAATTATGTTAAAAGTGGGTGTGGCTGGTTATTCACGGTGAGCCGTGGCCGTGACTTTTTGGGAAAAAGGTGAACACGTGAAAGCTAATAGATGGGACGGCTGTTGTATTGCGGCCGGCGGAAGGTGATTAAGAGTCCAATTAGTTTTCTGCATTACGGGTGGCAGCATGAGACTTTGCAGGTAGTGCTCTGGTCAAAAGCTGAGGTATTGATCAATGCATGGTGACGCCGGCAGTTTCTACAAGTGCATGTGTGCTCCTGGTATGATGCGTCTGGCCGTGAGACATACTTGTATTGGTTTTGGTGATTCCATACATTAGTCTTTTGTTAGTTTTTTTTTGTGTTGATATTTTGTGATCTGTGACTGCTATGGATGCATATGCTTAACGTCCATGTCTTTTGCCTTGGCTAATCTAGTCTCCATTAGTTGGTTTTGGAGTGTGCTGTCTTGCTGATCTGAGATTGGGTGGTGGATCTTTGACCAAAGGCCGAACCAAAAGAAAAAAGACGGCATGCTGGCCGTGAGATTTAAAGGATAAAAAGTGTGTTCTGGCCTAGTAGATCAAGAAAAAGTTAGGGAGTGCTAATTAGGTGGGTTAGTGTATTATTCGAGGCCGTATGCATGGATTGAGTTTCTGCCGAGAATACGCATGTAAGTCGGTTCTTCTCGGGTGAAAACAAAAAGGATGACTGTTGTTTGCATCTCGGGTGTGCATCTACATATATACATATTGTATTTTCGTCATCTTTTGTATTTGTTTCGTTTTTGCTCCTGCTAGGCACTGCAATCATTCACCCCCCTCTAATTGCCATCGACGATCCTACAAGTGTGCATTGTGTTCTATTTTAGATGAACAATTAGAGGAAATCCAAAAGAGCAGCTTGTACTTCTCTCCAACAGGGTGACCAAGGCAGTTAACAACATCAGATCAAGACGGAGAGGAGCTCCAATCAAATGCTATGAATGTGGTGAGCTAAACCATATTAAGATTAATTGTCCCAAACTGAGGAGGAAGGAGGTTAAGGATGACAAGTCTCCAACTCGTCGCTCTCAAATCAAGATTGATCTAAACAAGAAGCGCAATTATCGCCGGGCAGTCAACAAGATAATTTCAGCACTTGATGAGATTGTTTTGAGTGATGATGATTCTGAAAGCGACGATGAGAGCAATGGTAAGAAGGCAAAAGAGGTGGACTTCACAGGGATGTGTTTTATGGCCAACAATGAGAAGCTCAATAATGATCTTTACAGTGATCCTGATGAAGTAAAACCTTCTTACACTGATTTATCTCGTGCTGTTCTTAGATTGACAGATGTGGTTAAGAAGTATAAAAAGAAAATTAAAAATCATGATTTCATTGTTGAGGGCTTAAATTCTGAAATCAATAAACTTAGAACTTCTATTCCTGATGATGAATCTCATTAGTTTTGTCAAATTTTACATACTGAGTTGGAATCTGCTAGAACAATTAATGCATCAAACTTGGTTCAACTTAGTGATGTAACTGCTAAACTTGATGAGTTGAGATTGGCACAGGACTCTTGTGGTGAAAAGTTAAAACTTGCACATGATGAAATTGAAAAGCTAAAGTTTAGCTCTCCTACATGTTTAGAGTCAGTATTTAAATGCTTAATTTAAAACTTGCTTTAAATGTGAATTGCTAGAAGCTAGACTTAATTCATCACAAGAAACAATTCAACAGATGCTTTATCATGAGATATCTTCTTACTCAAATTGTCCTAAACTTAACACTGAAATAGAAGTTTTGACTAGACAACTTAATAATTTTACTGAAAAAGAAAGATTAGCTTAGTCTAGTGCTTCTAAAAATCTTGTGAATAAACCTATTAAATGCACAACTTGTCCCATTCTAGCTAAAGAGAATGAGTACCTGAGAGACACTTTAGAGAGATTTTCTTTTGGAAAGAAAAATTTGAATATGATTCTAGACAAGTCAAAAACAAGTGTGAAAAATCATGGACTAGGATTTAATTTTGTTAAGCATGCCAAGAATAATCTTCCTAAGGTTATTAAGCCTCTTAAACCAGGAAAAATTGAAGTGAAACTAGAACCAAAACAAACTGTGTTTAAATCTGCTGGCTTTGTGCAAAAATCTTTGAATCATATTATAGGTACTAGCTCATCTTCTCAAAAGAATTCTGGTAATGTTAAATTTCAATGCACCTATTGTGAAAGAGATGGATACTTACATAAATTTTGCTTTAGGCGAGCTAAGAAAGAGAAGAAGGAAAGATTGAATGCTTTTAGACAAAAACATGCAACCTTTTTTTGTTCCTAGAACAAATACGAAAACTATGTTTTTAGAGAACTTTTATGATAGTTTTAAATCTTCTTCACATCCTAGATTGGGATTTAATTCAAATAATTCACGTTCTTTTCGGCATTCTGATCACCCACATGCACGTGATTTTGGTTCTAATTTTGTTGCTCTTATTCGTCATGTGTCTCAGTACTGGATTCCTAGATCTTATTTCACTAACTCAGTACTACGAGACTGATGTTTCTGTGATGTAAGAATAGCTGACAAGGATGAAGAATATGAGCTAGATTGGGTTTCAGTCTTATATATCATTGCTCGATTGGAACACTTCATAGTTTTTCACTCTCTTTGATGACTTCGAAGAGATTTTACTCTTTGAGAGACCATGTGGATGACTTCGAAGAGATTTTACTCTTTGAGAGACCATGTGGAAAAGGTGATGTAGTTTTACACCTTGTTGAGTCTAATTTTCAAATGGCTAATATTCTCACTAAGTCGCTTGATATTTCTTGTTTTGCTCATATGCGAAGTGAGTTGGGTGTGTTACATCTTATGAGATTATTCCGAGGGGGAGCTTGTTGTTTAAAAATTTAGGAAGCTATGTTTATTATACTTGTCAAATAAATCAATAAGTCCAAGCCATTAAAATTATTTGAGTTGCAGAGCTCTCTTTATCATATTTACTTATATATTGTGTAACTTTGTTTATGACTGATTATAATTAATTTGCTATACTTGAACTAAAATATGTCATGGCGGAATACTTTGACTAGATTAATTATAAATAGTACTTTACGATGTTAATCGAAAAGGATTAGCTTGATTGTGAGTCTTATTTTAAATCTTGGTTGTGAGGCTCGCATGTTTCATATTACAATCTTTTTATGATCACTCAATTTGGCATGTTATAAGAGAAAATTGAAAAGATATATGCTTCAAGCATGCCATGGTACACAAAAATAAAAGGCACAAAAAGTGCACAAATAAAAAGAAGTATGCTTCAAGTATGCCACCATCTAAACAAGTATGCTATAAGCATTTTATTATAAAAAGAAGTATACTACAAGCATGCCACATGCCTATGAATTGAGTGGAGCAATAGGTTGTTATATGAGACTGCTAGCTCATCTGGATTTAAAATTTGCTTCACTTTTAGGCTTTGACTTTTTGTTGTGATATCTTATTGTGCTCTTTATAATTGATTTAGTTATTGTTGAGATGCATGTTATTAATATCAATTGCTTAATCATGCTCAAGATTGGCTTTGACATTGCTATATGATATATGACTTTATATGATCTAGATAGCTCACCTAAAAAATATGGCTTGGTTGCTTTATTAAATCAATGCATAGTGACTTGGATAATCTACAAAGCTTCTTGATTTTTACTATCATTGCTCCTTCTTAGAATTATTCATTCTATGAATTTTCTTGATGATTACATTGCCAAAGGGGAAGAGATTTGGTGTGATTTATGAGAAATTAAAGGGAATAGAGAGATATTGGAGAAATTTAAAGAGAATAGAGAGATATTGAAGAAATTTGCTAACTTTGCCTCTCTTGTGTTGAGGGGGAGAGTTTTTGAAGAGATTTGATTTTGTGGCTTAAAATACTTTTTTTTCATTCAGTTCTTCATTTATGTTTATTTGGAGCTAATTCATCATACAATCTTGTGGTGTTGTCAATGTATTCATCAAGGGGGAGATTGTTAGACCATGTGGTTAGGTTTAGGATATTTTGGTGATGAATAATAGACAATGGTTAATTTGTTATGATGAATAATTGGTGATTTTGTTTAGCGTTGTTATGCAAGTTGTATTGTGTGTGTGCGGACTGATATTGGTCAAGTTGGGATGAATTGTGCCGGAAAAATATTCTTTGGTCTTTGCATGTGCAGGTTGAGCATTAAGGCGATCATGGTCGGTGACGAGGTGGACCGGAACTAAGATGGGGAGATCCGAGGTTCAGACGGTCAAGGAGGTCACGAGATGGTCGGGCTCATGCTTGAAGCGCATGAAGATCAGAGATGGATGATACGTGTTGAAGCTACGGAGGTGCAGTCCGGAGGTTACGACACATGGTGGATGATGCGTGGAGAAGTTACGGGAGGTACGGTCCTGGAGGTTTCGACACGTGATGCGTTAGAAAAGTCGGGAGTGTGAAAACCCGTGTTAGGAAGAGTTTCGGGTCCCTTGAAAAGTAGTGGGCCGAAAGTCTAATTGAGATAAAAAGGTCTAGGTCCAGTTGAATGAGTTGTATTAGGGTTTCGAGTAGAGAATTATGTTAAAAGAGGGTGCGGCTGGTTATTTACGATGAGCTGTGGGCCGTGGCCGTGACTTCTTGGGAAAAAGGTGAACAAGTGAAAGCTAATACATGGGGCGGCTGTTGTATTGCGGCCGGCGGAAGGTGATTAGTCCAATTAGTTTTCTGCATTAGGGGTGGCGGCATGAGACTTTGCAGGTAGTGCTCTGGTCAAAACCTGAGGTATTGATCAATGCATGGTGACGCCGGCGGTTTCTACAAGTGCATGTGTGCTCCTGGTATGATGCGTCTGACCGTGAGACATACTTGTATTGGTTTTGGTGATTCCATACATTAGTCTTTTGTTGGTTTTTTTTGTTGATATTTTGTGATCTGTGACTGCTATGGATGCATATGCTTAACGTCCATGTCTTTTGCCTTGGCTAAACTAGTCTCCATTAGTTGGTTTTGGAGTGTGCTGTCTTGCTGATCTGAGATTGGGTGGTGGATCTTTGACCAGAGGCCGAACCAAAAGAAAAAAAGACGGCATGCTGGCCGTGAGATTGAAAGGATAAAAAGTGTGTTCTGGCCTAGTAGATCAAGAAAAAGTTAGGGAGTGCTAATTAGGTGGGTTAGTGTAATATTCGGGGCTGTATGCATGGATTGAGTTTCTGCCGAGAATACGCATGTAAGTCGGTTCTTCTCTGGTGAAAGCGAAAAGGACGACTGCTGTTTGCATCTTGGGTGTGCATCTAAATATATACATATTGTATTTTCGCCATCTTTTGTATTTATTTCGTTTTTACTTCTGCTAGGTACTGCAATCATTCACCCATCTCTGATTGCCATCGACGATCTTACACGTCATATCATAGGTGGCAGCAAAATAACAGAGCTTGAAATTTTTTTCATGTCTTCGGTACTTTATTTTAGGGGGAACAGAAAGGAGAACCCTACTAAACTATATTAAAGAAAACCTGAAACAAAGAAAAAGAAAATAAAGAGAAAACAAAGTAGGCCGTTCAAACAGCAACATTCACAAATTCCAAACGGAATCTTTCTTTCTAGCATTGCTATTGTATTTAGTTTCCATGAAGCAAAACCCAGAGAAACGCACAATCTTTCAGCATGCATCCATTTTTCCGGTCAGATCTAAAAGTGGAAGTTAGCATATCTCGAAAGAAACACAATTCACTTGTCGTGTAATATTCACTGGATTTTAAAAGTGTTGTGGTTACAGACCAAACAGAGAGAGATGGTTGTGGAGAATGAGAAGAGTCCCTGCCTCCTCGTCCTTCATACAGACGTATATATACTCATATGGATTGTGCTTTTACAATTAAGCCCTTACAACAGTATCCCCCCATTAGGGGTATTTAGGTCATTACACATGTCCTACTTTAGTCCTAATACCTTCCTAACAGGCCTGCTGGGTTCAGGTGGGGGCCACCCCCACAACATGAGCCTCTCATGGTGAAGGGCTTCACAGGGCCGAAGCCATGTTGCCGAAGCCAATTTCTGGACGAAGTCCCACGCCACGATGAATGCGGCCCTGAGGCCCCCGAAGGTGCTGGAGGCTCACAGGTGCGATGCTGAAGCGGTTGGGTGTGGGCGTGCGTTGTATTGTCCGCCCCTTTGATGAATAAAGTGCACGCCTGTTTAACTGACTGTTTTGACTTATGCTCCGGGCAGCCTCCTTACTGGGGACGGCTGCTTGCTCCTGACCTCGCGACCCGAGGGCGCCTTCGACGCTGGCGAAGGGTCGAGGAGTCGCTGAACTTTTGGGCAGGCCGACCTTCTACAGGCAATGTCCTGACTGTAGCGTATGTTAAAGACGAGCCCGCCGAGTAGCGGCCTGGGGCGAGGGAGGCGTTGGCGAATCTCTTGTACAATTTGCCGGATATATCGATTATATGGCACTTGATATGCGCTGCATGTTGGCTCCATTTCAGGTTCGCCGATGTAGCGCCATCATTATACCGCTGTTTTTATAGCCCGTAAGCTGGCGTGTGCGGAGGCGGACCTCGGCGCTTCGCCCTTTATAGTCCGTAGACTGGCGTGTGCGGAGGCGGACCTCGGCGCTTCGCCTTTTATAGTCCGTAGACTGGCGTGTGCGGAGGCGGACCTTGGCGCTTCGCCCTTTATAGTCCGTAGACTGGCGTGTGCGGAGGCGGACCTCGGCGTTTGGCCTTTTACAGTCCGTAGACTGGCGTGTGCGGAGGCGGACCTCGGCGCTTCGCCTTTTATAGTCCGTAGACTGGCGTGTGCGGAGGCGGACCTCGGCGTTTCGCCTTTTACGCGGGGGGTAGCCTCTCGTGTACCTCGCGTTTCTCGTGCTCCTCTTCGGGGCGCGCGGTGGCGAGCTGCGAATCTACTGCGGGGTGACCCGCGTGGTGCTCATATTCCATGGGGTGCGTGGGATCAACATCCACGTCTTATTTATACTCCGAGGAGTACGCCCAGGGACGAAGCCCCTGGCGTGCGCGGGGTTCGCGTCTTGTTTAGAGTCAGTAGAGTGCGCAGGGAAAACATCCGCGTCTTATTTATAGTCCGTGGACTCGCGCGTGCGGAGGAGTACCTCAACGGTCACGTCTTTTTTAGAGTCCGTAGACTGGCGCGTGCGGAGGAATGCCTCAACGTCACGTCTTTTTTTATACTCCGTGGAGTGCGTGCGAAGGCGTCCCCCGCACGTCTTTGGTTTATACTCAGCCCCATCACCTTTTGGCTACGGCGAGTGCACACACGAACGTGCGTCTTCGATTTATACTCAGTCCCGTACCCCTGGCTACGGCGAGTGCACACGTGAACGTGCGTCTTGGGTTTATACTTAGCCCCGTCACCTTTTTGGCTACGGCGAGTGCACATGCGAACGTGCGTCTTCGATTTATACTCAGTCCCGTACCCCAGGCTACAGCGAGTGCACACGTGAACGTGCGTCTTGGGTTTATACTCAGCCCCGTCACCTTTTTGGCTACGGCGAGTGCACACGCGAACGTGCGTCTTCGATTTATACTCAGTCCCGTACCCCAGGCTACGGCGAGTGCACACGTGAACGTGCGTCTTGGGTTTATACTCAGCCCCATCACCTTTTAGGCTACGGCGAGTGCACACGCGAACGTGCGTCTTCGATTTATACTCAGTCCCGTACCCCAGGCTACGGCGAGTGCGCACGTGAACGTGCGGCTTTGGTTTGCATTGCGGGAGCGTGTGCGTAGGCAGAGCCCGCACACGCTTTTTCCGCATGCTTTTGCATAACGAGGAGATTTGCGACAAACGGTGACCTTTATTATATCCCCGTTTGCGCGGGTACGCAATTTACACACCGAAGGTACTAACCGCTGGCCCTTGGCTTGGGCGAAGCCTCTAGTGGCTGGGAGTGTCCGTAGGGCCCGCCGAACCGCCTTCGTGCGACGCCACCGGCCCCCGCGCTGTGCTGTCAACTGTAGGCTGGCTGTTGATCGTTACCGCGAGGATACCTGGAGCCGTGCTCAATGCGCCGTGCCATGTCTTGGTCGCCGCGGACGGTAATGATGGCCTTTGGCCCTGGGAGCTTCATGCACAGATAGCCGTGATGCGGGACCGCGCCAAATGAGTTGATGAGCGGACGTCCCAATATGGCGTTGTAGGGGTACCGGAGGTCGACAACATCAAATGTGGCATCTTCGGTCCTGACATTGTCGTCTTGACC
The DNA here is from genome assembly GCA_017311315.1 of Dendrocalamus latiflorus. Taxonomy (NCBI): domain Eukaryota; kingdom Viridiplantae; phylum Streptophyta; class Magnoliopsida; order Poales; family Poaceae; genus Dendrocalamus; species Dendrocalamus latiflorus. The sequence goes on from CM029638.1 coordinate 29,046,481, forward strand.
GAAAGAGACTTGAAGGCATATTTGGCCGAGCGCCAGCAAAGGTTGCCCTCCGAAGCCCTGAAGCGGGATTCCTGACGGGCCGAGGCGACTTCGGGGGATCCCCATCTGGTCGAAGGCTGCTGCGAATAGGATGTTCGCGGAGCTGCCACCATCCACTAGGGCGCGCCCCACGTCGCATCCCGCTACAACGACCCGGATGACGAGGGGGTCCTGGTGGGGAAGGTCGACGCCCTGTGCATCGGTGGGCGTGAACGTGATCTCATGCCGCGCCCAGTCTGGTGGTGCTTGTGCCGGGTACGCCGCCACGTGGTGCAGCCTCCGCACATAAGCCTTCTGCTGCTGCGCTGAGGTGAATTGCAACGAGGAGCCTCCGGTGATAACGTTGATAATCCTTCTCTGGGCTGCCTCCGGCGCTTGCAACTGCGGAAGACCCTCCCTTGGTTGCTGCACATGAGCCTGGATCCGCAGGGGGGCCTCGTAGGGCTGCGCCCCCTGCCCCTGGATCTGCATGGGGGCTTCGTATGGGTGCTGAACGTGGGCCACCACAGGCTGGCGTGCGTCCAGGTTCCTGTCCCTGGCGACGCTTTGGCGAAGTGCTGCGATGGAGGTGCATGCCCGCGTGTCGTGGGCGCCGCGACCATGGACTTCGCACCACAGTCCCTGGTGCTGGTCGTCGTAGTCTCCGCGGACCCTATCATCGCGGCCTCGGCCGCGGCCGCGTCCCCGTCCTCGGCGCCCCCTGCCCCCGCGACCCGCGGGGGTGCTTTCTTCGGAGCCACCTTCGATGTCAAGGATCTGCCGGCCTCGCCGCGGCTTCTGCTGGCCGCGCTTGGGCCCATCGTACTGTTCCTTGTGGTGGGTGCTCCTATGCTCAGGGGGGTCCTTCCGCGACTCCAGCTTACGTTTTCCGGCCGAAGAGTCGTTTCTTCGCGAACCTTCGGCCCTCGCCGAGCCTTCGGCTTGGTTGGAGTCGGAGTCGTCGCCCTGTCTTCGCCGCGCGTCCTCCTCCGCCCTGGCGTATTCTTCCAGCTTGTCGAAGAGCTTTGCCACCACCTTGATTGGCTTTCGCGCATTGTACTCAGCCATCGGGCCTGGGCGAAGACCCTGTATGGCTGCGTTAACAACGGTTGTCTCATTGACATCTTTGACCTGGCAGCGTATCTTTGCGAAGCGCTTGAAATAGTCTCGGAGTCTCTCCGAAGGCTTTTGCTTGACGGCGAAGAGCTGGTCAGCGTTGACTCGTTCAACATAGTTTCCTTGGAAATTGTTGTGAAGGCGGTCACGGAGCTGCTCCCACGCGTAGATGGAGTTTGGTTCTATGGTAAAGAACCAAGAAAGCGCTACTCCTTGCAACGCGAGGGGGAGTCCCTTCGCCTTTGTGGTGTCATCGCCTCCCGCGGCCTCGATCGCGGTTTCGTACACGCGCACGAACTCGCGGGGGTCCGTATCACCTTTGTATGGCTCGACGACGCTGGGAAACTTGAAGTCCTCGGGCCACTCCGCCTGCTGTAGTCCTGCCGAAAGTGGAGACTCCGGATCGACTCGTCGGAGCGGCGCGCGGCTTGATGTGGGAGCGTCGCGGCTGTCCGCCCTTTCTGGGGTGGGTTCTGGCGCGGCCACTGGCGGAGCTTGCTGGCTCCGAGTTTCTTGTATGTCCCGGACGGCCCCGCGGAGGTCCCCCAGCTCCCGCTGGAATGCGCCGAGGGCCGCCAGCAAGGCGCTTTCCACTGTAGGTGCCATGGGGGCCGGCGGCGCGCCCAACGGGTGAGTCGGTGCGGGGATGATCGCTTCGCGAGGCCCCGAGCTGCCAGTTGCTGCACCACGACTACCTTCACCTACCTGCTCCGCACTTGCTGCGGCGAAGGCAGGGGGAGGAGTCGTCGCAGCTCCAGTGGCGGGGTCGGCCGTCGCGGCTCCGGTGGCGGGGTTGGTCGTCGCGGCTCCGGTGGCGGGGTTGGTCGTCGCGGCTCCGGCGGCGAGGTTGGTCGTCGCGGCTCCGGTGGCGCGGTTGGTCGTCGCGGCTCCGGTGGCGGGGTCGGTCGTCGCGGCTCCGGCGGCGAGGTCGGTCGTCGCAGCTCCGCGAATGCCGATGCCTGCGTCCGCCGCAGCCGATGCCGAGGCCCTGGTGCTCATACGCCGCTCCGACCTGACCGTCTTCTTTCCTCTCGCCGCCGTCGACGAAGCTTTTTTCGGTGCCATCTTCTTTAGTCTTCAGGCTTGTCTTCGTCCTCCCCACGGACGGCGCCAACTGTTGTGGTTACAGACCAAACAGAGAGAGAGATGGTTGTGGAGACTGAGAAGAGTCCCTGCCTCCTCCTCCTTCATACAGACGTATATATACTCATATGGATTGTGCTTTTACAATTAAGCCCTTACAACAGTATCCCCCCATTAGGGGTATTTAGGTCATTACACATGTCCTACTTTAGTCCTAATACCTTCCTAACAGGCCTACTGGGTTCAGGTGGGGGCCACCCCCACAACAAAAAGTATGTCCGTTTGTCATTCGGAGAGATGTCTAGGGGGGAAACATGGACAATCATGATTTGTAAATCCTGAAACTCTGGCGACACAATTTCTGGTAGAAGTTGGACAGCAGCCTCAAGATAGATATGCTAACTTGGTAATCCTAAGTGTTTGGCCTGGGTTCAAAGCTCGGGTCAAACAGGGGTAAAAAGCTTTTTTCGGCAAAGAAAAAAGGCCTGAAGAAAGCTCCTGCATAGTTAAGATTCCATGTTCCCTCAATTTCTGGTAGCAGTTGGACAATAGCCTCAAGATAGATATGCTTACTTGCTAACTTCAAAGTTCAAAGTTCGATTTCAAAGAAGCTATCATATTTAGCGAATGAGAAGAGGAGGATAATCGATTGGCAATATACAACATAGCCAAGAGTCAGACTAGAACACAATCTGCCACTTCAAAGTTCGTCCTTTTCTATGCCTTTTGTAAGTACTTATCTGCTTAAGGGCAGACTGCCACCAAAACAATCCCTTTCTACTAATCGCAGTACAGAATTGGAAATTTGGAATAATAATGCTGCCATAAAAACTGCAGAATAGATTTATAACTCGATGCAAGAGAGAAACTGAAACTATAGCAAGAGTTATTTTACTAAATTATGATACCATGAGATGGAAATTTCAGTTTTAATCAAAATGGAGGAATGTACCATTATGATTAGACACAGTAATTGATGGCCTAATCCAATAGGGGAATCTATGAAGGCGAAATCCCCTAAGCATGCACCTGTAAAGTGTAATTACATGCTTAATTACTAAAGTACACGATACATGCAGATCATACTTAAACTATGGTGGAAACACCACGTTTTCTCCAAGTCAACAAGGTCTTTCCATTTACGCATTCTTTTGCGAAACAAAGCAACAAGCATTCAGTAGAACCGCACTACCCCACCACATAAATTAGTTTACTTACTAGCTTTCCTTCTCGCGCAACTGCTCTGCTCAGTTCTCACACGCTGGCAGCAGTAATCCAGGCTCCCCGAGCATGGCCACTCCCAGCCCCACCGTCACTCTAGTACTACTGCTGGTGGCGTCTGTTGCTATTGCCGTCGCTCCTTCACCGAGCACTGGCAATGGTACTGATACTGACGTCGCCGTGCTGCTCGCTTTCAAAGCCCAGCTCTCCGACCCCCTCGGCGTTCTTCTCGCTAACTGGACGACGACCGCCTCCTTCTGCCACTACTGGGTCGGCGTCTCGTGCAGTCGCCGCCGGCCTCGCGTCACGGCTCGCGTGCTGCACGACGTGCCACTCCGAGGGAACATCTCCCCTCATATTGGTAACCTCTCCTTCCTTACTGTCCTAGACCTTAGCAGCACAGAGCTCACGGGCTCCATCCCACTGGATCTTGGAAGGTTGCGTCGTCTGAGATATGTTCTTGGCAACAACAGCTTGTCTGGCCTCATTCCTTCTACAAAAGGAAACCTGACAAGGCTTGAGCACATTGATATGTGGCACAACAACCTCTCAGGGCAAATCCCTCGCGACCTGAGAAATTTGCATAATCTTAGACACCTAGATCTGCAAACGAACGGCTTAACCGGGCCAGTATCAAATGATTTGTTTAACAGCACTTCTCTGCTAAGACATCTGGACTTTGGGAATAACAGTTTGTCAGGAGCAATTCCACATGCCATAGGCTCCTTGCCCATGCTCGAACTCCTGGACTTGCAAGCAAACCACTTCTCTGGTCCGGTACCTCCAACCATTTTCAACATGTCCAGGCTGCAAGCCATGGGCCTTGCAGGCAACTATGACCTAAATGGGACTATCTCTAGTAGCAACAAAAGCTTCAGCCTACCCATGCTACTAATATTCTCTCTCTCTGAACAGGTTCACGGGTCAGATTCCATTGGGGCTTTCAAATTGCCAATACCTCCAAAAAATTTCCCTGTCAGAAAATTTCTTCGAGGGCACAGTGCCAGCATGGTTGGGCAAACTGCCAGACCTCGCTTGGATTTCTCTAGGTGAGAATAACCTTATTGGCTCGATCCCTACTGCGCTTGGCAATCTCACCAAGCTTACCACACTTGACCTTCAAAAGTGCAACCTAACAGGACAGATTCCTCCGGAGCTTGGACAGCTGAGGCAAATCAATCTATTGTTACTTGGCGGTAATCAATTTACAGGATCCTTCCCTACATTCTTTGCTAACTTATCTCAACTATCCTACCTCAATTTGGCCGAGAAAATTTTGAATGGGTTAGTACCAACGTCACTCGGTACTGCCGGATCATTTGAGCATCTTGACATCGGAGGGAACCGCCTACAAGGGATCGGTATGCTCAGGAGCATACAAAAAATATACCTCGACAACAACTTCTCTGGTGTTATACCACAGGATATTGGGAACCTCACACAAGTAGTACACCTCTACCTATCTAATAACCGGATATCTTCAACCATACCAGCAAGCCTCTTTCATGTTGATAGCCTGATAGGCCTTGATCTGTCTCAAAACTCCCTGCAAGGTGCATTACCAGTAGATATTGGGCAATTGAAACAAATCGACGCAATAGATCTCTCTAACAACCGCTTGCTTGGTAGCCTCCCAGAATCCTTTGGGCAGCTACAAACAACATCCCATTTGAACCTGTCACACAACTCATTTAATGATTCATTTCCAGACTCTTTCGACCAGTTAAAAATCTTGGAATCACTAGACCTGTCCTATAATGATCTCACTGGTACCATCCCACAGTACTTGGCCAATTTTAGCTATCTCACTAGCTTGAACCTTTCATTCAACAAACTACATGGTCGGATACCGGAAGGAGGTGTCTTCGCAAACATCACCCAACAATCTTTGGTGGGGAACTCTGGTCTCTGTGGAGGTGTTTCGCGTTTAGGATTTTCACCGTGCCAAACCGAGCATCACTCAAATAAAGGGCACATCCTAAAATTCTTGCTCCCTGCTATCATCACGGTAGTTGGAGCTGTAGCTACCTGCCTATACATGATGATCAGGAAGACAGCCAGGAAGCAGGAAGAGAGGGTGGTTCCCCCTCATATGGTTGATATGCTAAACCATAGGTTAATCTCTTACCATGAGATTGTTCGCGCGACAGATAATTTTAGCGAGAGTAACCTGCTGGGTGCTGGAAGCTTTGGAAAAGTTTTTAAGGGACAGCTGAGCGATGGTCTGGTAGTTGCAGTAAAAGTTCTAAACATACAGCTGGAACAAGCTATCAGAAGCTTCGATGCCGAGTGTAATGTGCTGCGCATGGCTCGACACCGCAACTTGATGAGGATACTTAGCACATGTTCAAACCTGGACTTCAAAGGTTTGGTGCTTCAGTATATGCCCAACGGAAGCTTAGAAACACACCTACACTCTGAAGGTAGAGGGCAATTGGGATACCTTTAGAGGTTGGACATTATGTTGGATGTGTCGATGGCAATGGAGTATCTACACTATCATCATGGCGAGGTAGTGCTGCACTGTGACATAAAGCCCAGCAACATTCTATTCGACGAAGACATAGTAGCGCATGTCGCAGACTTTGGCATTGCAAAATTGTTATTTGGTAATGACAACTCCGCCGTTTCTGCGAGCATGCCAGGAACAATTGGGTATATGGCACCAGGTATTTCTACTGTACTCGATCTAGATCAAGCTACACCAGTTAATTAATTGCCATGGGTAATTTTTTTCTTCTGTTTGGAAATGTTTTGGCTAGAGTACGGATCTGTTGGAAAAGCATCAAGAAAAAGTGATGCTTTCAGCTACGGGACCATGCTTCTTGAAGTATTCACTGGAAAGAAGCCTACAGATCCCATGTTTGTTGGAGAACTAACCCTTAGGATGTGGGTTAATCAAGCATTTCCATCAAATGCTATGGATGTTGTGGATGACCAGCTACTACTGCAAGATTCTTCTAGTTGCATGAACAACTTTCTAGTGCCAACGTTTGAGTTGGGTTTACTGTGCTCAAATGACATGCCCGACCAAAGAATGACAATGTGTGATGTGGTGGTGAGACTGAAGAAGATAAAAAAGAATAACATGGCTTCTATAGAAAGAATGCACAATGCCCAATGATAAATTTGCTTGTATGTATGTCAACACAGTTTCGTAGTGTCTTCTTGATTTTGCATGATCATATATGTAAAATAATCCTGTTGTTGGTCTCCGGTTGTCATTTGAGTCATAGAGTCTACCTCTAGTCATGAGAGTTCATGTTAAAGCAGAGTTGGTTTCAGAGTTTATTTTCCAAGTTTTAGTTTCTATCTCTAGTTGAGTTTGCGCCGGGCGGGGCGAGACCGGAGGCCATGAGATCGGCGACGGAAAGGCGACAATGATGCGGATCCCACCAAATCCAATGACGAGCTAGGAGGTGGCAGCCAGAAGGCAGGCCATCGACAACTGGATCCGATAGAGGCAGTGGAAAGCCCAAAGAGGCGCAAGCAGTTGGCTACATAGCCGCGCCCCCGAGAGTGGAGATTGATCCTTCCGGGGGCAGCAACAGCGAAAGAGAATGAAGGTTAGGATTTGAACCTTTCTCTGATACCATGTTTGTAGAAGAATGAACACACAAAAGTTAGTTGTATTGATTTTAGCCTAAAGGGCAATATATAGAGTATATAAGACACACAAGGCTAAACCCTAAACACTAGAAAATACCACAAATACCCTATACCTTTAACAAATGTATCAGAAGTCTATGACTCAGAAGAGAACAACCAACTCAGGATAGTTAAGGAATTTCATGGGCAATTGGTTAGATACATTGCGGACGAACGGGTGTGAAAGGTAGCTCTTGGAGTTTGTATTAAACTATTAATACAGCTAACTATCATCATACTGGCACTCGATGCACACTTTCTGGTTGCTATCATTTTTCAGTGCGGCTCTTGGAGTTTGTATTAATACAGCTAACTATCATCATACTGGCACTCCATGCACACTTTCTGGTTGCTATCATTTTTCAGTATTTTATAATGTATTCCTACTCAAAACATTTAAAACACTGCATATGAAATTTTAAACGATAAGGAAGTACTCAAGCTGCACGATAATAAACAGTGATTTTGATCAATATGATGTACATCAAGGCAAGATCTGCATTTACGACTCGTGTGTCTCCCGTGGATGCCAGATCAACTTTCACCAGATTAATACTGTTATCTATTTGCCAATGCTCTCTTTGGACCATCAGATTAATACTGTTATCTATTTGCCAATGCTCTCTTTGGACCAGTCTTACATAGTAAAGTTTGGAAACGCAAAAGAGAACTTAGTCACATTAAATATGGATACTTAGTGGTGCGCCTTGTTGTTATGAATCTTAGTTCACAGGGAAGCCGGCAACCAAACGTTGCTCTGCTTAATCTCAATAGCATGCGGTAGCCCTCTTATATAGATGGGCTCCCCCTAACAGATCGAATCTAATAATATAGAAACTCATATCATATCTCTAATTATATCTCTAACAAGGGAAACTAATCTCTAACTCAAATAGAAACCGATCTCTAATTCCTAATAATACTGACTAGGCCCAAGGCCCACTTCTATGACATTACACCCCTCTCGGACATGCAACTCGTCCTCGAGCTGCTAGACGGCGGCTAATGGAAGACTTTTGACGCCGATGTAGAAGACAACGATGGCGGGGTGCTTCAACGGATGGAGACGACCTGCCCGATCCAAATGGAACAAGGCTAGACGAAGTGTAGCGCCATTGGAATATAACGCCTGCAAAATCAGCTTCTTCTTCTTTTCTTTTTTTTGAATTTTTTTTTGGGAATGTTTTTTTTTGGAATTTTTTTCCCTTTAACCGGTCGGTTTTAAAACCGACTCAGACCCACAGACGTTCTCGGTCGGTGTGGACCCGCGGTCGCGAGCGTCGACTTCCGGCGGAGCAGCAGGCGGACCGGGCGGCCCGAGGAGCGGCGGCGACGCAGCGGCGGTGGTCCGGCGGCGGCTACGCGGGCGGAGGAAGCGGCGGCACGGGCGGGGGCGGAGGTCGACTGCGGCGGCGGCTCTGGCGTATGCGGCCTGGGTGGAGTCGGCGGCGCGGCTTCGGGCGGAAGTGCCCCGGGCGGCGGCTCGGCGGTGGTTCGGGCGGAGACGGCGAGACGGCCCGACCGGCGGTGTCTGCGATACGGGCGGAAGAACCCCGGACGGCGGCTCGCACGGACGCGGCGCGGAAAATCCAGACGCCTCGGCGGCGGCGGCCGACGCAAAGAGCAAGACGGCGCAGAGGGCCGGCGGCCGCGGACAGACGGGCGACAGCGACGGCCGCGGATCCATGCGGCGGAAGCAGAGGCGGAGCGGGCGACTGCGGCAGCGACTCGGGAGGATGCGGAATCTGGCCGGCGACGGCGGCTTCCGGCGGAGCAGCGGCCGCGGCGCGGCTTCGGGCGCAGGGGGAGGCCCCGTGGCGTTCGCGGCCTCCGACGGCGGCTGCTTCGACACGGGTGGAGGAGACGGCCCGGCCGGCGGTGGATCTGGAGCGGTGGCCGTCGGGGGCCACGGACGCTGGCGACTTCGAGCTGAAGGCGGGCGACGGGGAAGCCAAGCGGCTGCCGGCAGCTTCGGCGGCGACGGCGGCGCAGAAGATGCGGAGAGGCTAGAAGGCCGAGCGACGAAGGGCCTAGTCAGTATTATTAGGAATTAGAGATCGGTTTCTATTTGAGTTAGAGATTAGTTTCCCTTGTTAGAGATATAATTAGAGATATGATATGAGTTTCCATATTATTAGATTCGATCTGTTAGGGGGAGCCCATCTATATAAGAGGGCTACCGCATGCTACTGAGATTAAGCAGAGCAACGTTTGGTTGCCGGCTTCCCTGTGAACTAAGGTTCATAACAACTTGGTATCAGAGCCGTTGATCCCTTCCCACGACTTCTGCTACCATGGATTCTGCAATTCGTCCTATTGCCGAGTCATTGGCCATAATGAAAGCTAGCGCTGAGAAGATGGCCAGCGGCAACCTCGGCAAAGGGTTGGGGGAAGCCTTCCTCAACCTGCATGCTTTATTAGAGAAGATCTGTAAGGAGTGGGAGGAGGCGAAACAAGAGGCCGCTCATAGAGTAGAGGAGGCGACAGACATCGATCTGCTGGTTGTTAGAGGCGAGGAGAACGAGGCTGATCCCCTACCTCCTGCGCTTCTGCCGAGCACGACAGATGGTGGGGAGGAAATCACAGAAAAGGATCGCCAAGATCCCCCTGCGCCTGAAGCCGTTCTCGGCGCCACCGCCCGGATCCGTTCTCGGTGCAGCCACCCGAAGTCGCTCGCGGCCGTCGATGTGCCAGATGCTGCCGCCACCCCGACCATCTCCGTGCTCGCTCGCCGGCGTACCCGAAGCCGCCGCAGCCCGGTCGCTTCCATACACGGCCACCGACGCGCTCGAAGCTGTCGTAGCCTGGTCGCCTTCACGCACGAACGACGGCGCGCCCTAAGCTGCTGTGCCCGTGGCTGAATCCGCCCTCCGTCGCTCGGCCTTCTAGCCTCTCCGCGTCTTCTGCGCCGCCGTCGCCGCCGAAGCTGCCGGCAGCCGCTTGGCTTCCCCGTCGCCCGCCTTCAGCTCGAAGTCGCCAGCGTCCGTGGCCCCCGACGGCCACCGCTCCAAATCCACCGCCGGCCGGGCCGTCTCCTCCACCCGTGTCGAAGCAGCCGCCGTCGGAGGCCGCGAACGCCACGGGGCCTCCCCCTGCGCCCGAAGCCGCGCCGCGGCCGCTGCTCCGCCGGAAGCCGCCGTCGCCGGCCAGATTCCGCATCCTCCCGAGTCGCTGCCGCAGTCGCCCGCTCCGCCTCTGCTTCCGCCGCATGGATCCGCGGCCGTCGCTGTCGCCCGTCTGTCCGCGGCCGCCGGCCCTCTGCGCCGTCTTGCTCTTTGCGTCGGCCGCCGCCGCCGAGGCGTCTGGATTTTCCGCGCCGCATCCGTGCGAGCCGCCGTCCGGGGTTCTTCCGCCCGTATCGCAGACACCGCCGGTCGGGCCGTCTCGCCGTCTCCGCCCGAACCACCGCCGAGCCGCCGCCCGGGGCACTTCCGCCCGAAGCCGCGCCGCCGACTCCACCCAGGCCGCATACGCCAGAGCCGCCGCCGCAGTCGACCTCCGCCCCCGCCCGTGCCGCCGCTTCCTCCGCCCGCGTAGCCGCCGCCGGACCACCGCCGCTGCGTCGCCGCCGCTCCTCGGGCCGCCCGGTCCGCCTGCTGCTTCGCCCGAAGTCGACGCTCGCGACCGCGGGTCCACACCGACCGAGGACGTCTGTGGGTCTGAGTCGGTTTTAAAACCGACCGGTTAAAGGGAAAAAAATTCCCAAAAAAAAACATTCCCAAAAAAAATTCAAAAAAAAAAAGAAGAAGCTGATTTTGCAGGCGTTATATTCCAATGGCGCTACACTTCGTCTAGCCTTGTTCCATTTGGATCGGGCAGGTCGTCTCCATCCGTTGAAGCACCCCGCCATCGTTGTCTTCTACATCGGCGTCAAAAGTCTTCCATTAGCCGCCGTCTAGCAGCTCGAGGACGAGCTGCATGTCCGAGAGAGGTGTAATGTCATAGAAGTGGGCCTTGGGCCTAGTCAGTATTATTAGGAATTAGAGATCGGTTTCTATTTGAGTTAGAGATTAGTTTCCCTTGTTAGAGATATGATATGAGTTTCCATATTATTAGATTCGATCTGTTAGGGGGAGCCCATCTATATAAGAGGGCTACCGCATGCTATTGAGATTAAGCAGAGCAACGTTTGGTTGCCGGCTTCCCTGTGAACTAAGGTTCATAACACTTGTGGTATAGTTTGATGTTAGTTCTCGACAAACAAATCCATATGAATAAAATCAAAGATGAAATAACAGTTACGTTGTCAAAATCATCAAGATCAGTTGGATTCAAAGTCACCCTGTTCTCCATCATTGTTGTATTTAGCCACCTAAAAAAGGTGAACAACTCGAACAAAGAATTAAGACAATGATTTCTTTCCAGTTTCCAATGTAAAATTTTGACGCCATCCAATCTAAATTATATATACATATACATCTCTGCAACTAACAACCTCGTTCCAACAAAAAGAATACGAAACCATTAAGCACAAGAAGCACAGATACTTCTATCTAGGAAATAATATAATATCATTAGGAAATGGAGCTGACCAGTAGAAATCTCCCTGATGATCATGAAAGTGAATCTCGAAATCACCAGCTACCTCTGTTAATCCAGGCTCCCATGCAAAAACCAAAATCCCCTCTTTGGTGCACTAAACCAGAAATCTTCTGGCTGAAAATATGATAGTAAGGTTAATTTCCAGAGGAGATCACAGAGGAATAACATCCACACGTTTAGCACAAGAGTCAAAGATCTACAGTAGAAGAAAGCTTCCATAGGTCATATGTCATGGTGTGCCTATAGTAAGGGCCCTTAGGCCTGATCGAGGTGTCCCTGGACCCAAGTGGCATGACGGTGCCACTGACCGGCAGCCACACCACAAGAGAAGGAGAAAAGGGGGAAGACTAAAAACACTATTTATTTCTTGCTTAATAAAAAGAGATGACAATGCCATGCTTATATAAAGCCTATCATCTAACAATCTAATATTATCTTTCCAAGTAATAAAGATAATCTTCCTAGTAGATAAGACCATATTCTATCAATAACTTGATAGATAAGGAATCCCGGACGGCCCTAGCTATTGTGGCTGCTGCCCTCCGGAGTGCCATCACATAGGCCCTAATGGGCTGCATTTTTTTTTCTCGAAAACGCAGGAGAGCTGCGCCTCATTATATTAAGAAGAGATAAAAGGGCAAGAGCCCAAACAAAAACACAAACACCACACAAACACGCACTCACGCCCCAAAAGAATCGAGGATTACAAACGCGCCCAAGACAAAAACACACAAGGCGACCACTACCGAGCTAGACACTAACTAGTGGGGAGGAGGCCAGTCAAGAATGATAGCCCTCGAGCCCCTGCCAAAGACCACAAGCGGCGCTCCTCGCCGGCTATGATCAAAGCACCAGCTAAGTTTGGAGCTGCTCCATCAAAAACACACCCATTGCGATGCTTCCAAATAGTCCAAGCTCCGAGTATAATGAGCGAATTAATTCCTTGCCTCATCAACCCATCAACGGTGCTGCTACTAGCTTTCTCCCACCAAGCATGGAAGGATAGCTCTGTAGGCTGAGGGGACAAGATAACAGTGGGCTGCATGTGACATCATATCATAGGTGGCAGCAAAATAACAGAGCTTGAAATATTTTTTTCATGTTTTCGGTACTTTACAGAGCTTGAAATATTTTTTTCATGTTTTCGGTACTTTGTTTTAGGGGGAAAAGAAAGGAGAACCCAACTAAACTATATTAAAGAAAACCTGAAACAAAGAAAAAGAAAAATAAAGAGAAAACAAAGTAGGCTGCTCAAACAGCAACATTCACACATTCCAAACGGGATCTTTCTTTCTAGCATTGCTAGTTCCCACGAGGCAAAACCCAGAGAAACGCTCAATCTTTCAGCATGCATCAATTTTCCAGACAGATCTAAAAGTGGAAGTTAGCATATCTCCTGAAAGAAACACCATACACTTTTCGTGTAATATTCACTGGATTTCAAAAGGATGTCCATTTGTCATCAGGAGAGATGTCTAGGGGGAAAACATGGACAATCATGATTTGTAAATCCTGAAACTCTTGTCACACAATTTCTGTTAGCAGTTGGACAATAGCCTCAAGATAGATATGCTACCTTGGTAATCCTAAGTGTTTGTGGCCTGGGTTCAAAGCTCGGGTCAAACAGGGGGTAAAAACCTTTTTCCGGCAAAGAGAAAAAGCCTCAAGAAAGCTCCTGCATAGTTAAGATTGCATGTTCCCTCAAAAAATTTAAAAAAAGGTTAAGATCTAATGCACTGAAGCTATCATATTTAGCGAATGAGAAGAGCTGAGGATAATCGATTGGCAATACACCACATAGCCATGAATCAGACTAGAACACAATCTGCCACTTCAAAGTTCATCCTTTTCAATGCCTTTTGTAATTATTTATCTGCTTAAGGGCAGACTACCACCAAAACAATCCCTTTCTACTAATCGCATTACATAATTGGAACAATAATGCTGCCATAAAAATTGCACCTATGAAATGGCTTCTTTGTTGCTTATATCTATAGAGGAAAATGGGAAGCAATGCAATGTTTTCCTTTTTATATTTATCTTCTTTTTTTTAAAGCAAGCAATATGCCATATCCACATGAATACAACAATCTATTGGCCCTGAATAAGTTGGCCCCTGGGACTGCTTCAAGCTATAGACTAAGCTACTATTTGAAAAGGATAGCGTGCCAGCCAGAAGGGATATTTGTTTATTTAGCATTGAATCTTGAATACATCAAAAAAACATTTGTCAATATGTGGGCGCCATTACAAACTATACAAAACAGGCAACAAAGTAGACAGAATTTGGCTGCGTAGGAATTGAGATATCTTTGATGGGGTGCTCGGTGCCCCCAAATAAGTTTTGTTGGAGGAGGTCTATTCGTATTGATATAGATTTGGTGAGAATTAGAGTTTCTAAGAAAGTTAGTTTTGATATTTCCCAGTGGCTGGGATAGTTTGTTTTCTTTTCCCTTTTGTAAATTTCTGTACATCATTGTCATATTTAATATAATGTTTTTCATGTGGCTTTGCTCAAACCCTTTCATGGCGATCCTCCAAGTGATACTCCACAATTACCGGCACTTCATCATGGCCGAGTAATTCCAGTTCCATCTCAGGTTCAGCGGGCTCGCCTTCATCGTGATTGTTGGGAAGTGTTGGTGCAATGGAAGGATTGCGCCCCGTCAGATGCATTATGGGTCCTTCTTTCTGAATTTCGTGACCGATACCCAGACTTCCAGCTCAAGGACGAGTTGTTTCAACAGAAGGGGGAAATGTTGTGGACTCCTATTGGGGGAGACATTATACTCGGCGGTCAAAGCAGCAGCACCTGCCAGATGATGGCAGAAGTAATGCAGCACTGCAGACTTCAGATGGCAGCGGCAACGCCAAGGTTTTGGATGAGCTACAGTGGCCGTAAGGAGATATGGTTGCCGTCCTGTTCTCAAGCTTGGTTTGGAAATTAGAGATTAATTAGGAAGACTTTGTTAGGCTATATAGTTTAATAGGAGTCGGATTCTAATTCCGAATAAGAATAGATTTCCATGTTTGCTTATCAGACTTGGATACGAATCTTATATGTGTGTGTGTATGTCTATATATATATATATATATATATATATATATATATATATATATATATATATATATATATATATATATACCCGTTGATTTGCTTCGAGATTCGTAACGTTTGATGTGTGTATCTTCATATACCCATAAAAAAGTATATTTGAGATGTCAAACTCCGAAAAAATTTAAATTCAACTTCAGTTTAATTAGTTTGAACTATTTTTATGGTATATACTCACTGTAGTTGCATTGAACTCAAAAGTAGTTCAAACTAGTTTGAACTACTTAAAAAAAATTTCATACCATAAATATATCAAGGGTATAAAACATTTTCATACCCAAACTTAAAAAAATTATAAAACATACACGTGTATCGGATGTTGGTACCTAGGCACCATGGTGCCTTATGTAATTTTCCTATATATATATATATATATATATATATATATATATATATATATATATATATATATATATATATATATATATATATATATATATATATATATATATAGGGCCAAAGGCTGTAACGTAAAAGGTAAGCAATAAGAAACAATATTCTTCTCCTAAGTTCTGAGAGGCAACCTGGCCGGTAAAAATCCCAGATGGGAGCCGACTTTCCGTTACCCTTTGCGATTGCTTCCTCATCGTCCACCGTAAACCCCCACAGAAATACGCCCACAACACATGCACCCTACTCTTGCTCCCGTCACGTGCACGTATCTCTCCCTCACTTTCTCCACCGCTCACGCCCTCCTTCTTAAAGTTACTTCTTTCAGCCACTACTATTCATATTCAATCAAAAAGTATAAGCCGCAACCAAAAGTCATCAGCAAAAGCTAACACGAACGCCCCCTTAGTTATTAATGTGAATAAACCTTCCTGCTTTCCACAATCCTCAGCAGCTGCAGGAACTATCAACTCTGGATGATCCGTTCTCAGCTGATGAGGTTTGGGCAACCATCAAATCCTTGCCCTTGGACAAGGCCCCTGGCCCGGATGGTTTTACCGGCAGTTTTTACAAGTCCTGTTGGGATATTATTAAGGCTGACATCTTGCTGGCTCTGGAGGCTATTCAGAAAGGTCATGTTTCCAAGTTCAGGTTGCTAAATACTGCTTTCATCATCCTCCTCCCTAAAAAGGCGGATCCAACTCAAGTCAAGGATTATCGGCCCATCAGTCTCATTCATAGTTTCGCCAAGTTGGTCGCTAAGATCATGGCCAACAGGCTGGCTCCGTTGCTCCCTAAGTTGGTTTCCAAAAACCAAAGTGCTTTTGTCAAGGGAAGGAATATTCAGGATAATTACTTGCTTGTCCAGCAGCTAGCCAGGTGTCTACACAGGAAGGAGTCCCATATCCTTCTCAAGTTGGACATTTCGAAGGCCTTCGTTTCAGTCTCCTGGTCCTTCCTGTTGGATGTGTTGCAGCACCTTGGCTTTGGACGTCGTTGGTGTAATCTACTGTGCCTGTTACTTTCCACTTCCTCAACTCAGGTGTTGGTTAATGGAGAGCAAGGGGGTTTGATCTTTCACCAGCGGGGCCTTAGGCAAGGAGATCCCCTTTCCCCTATGTTGTTTATCCTGGCTATGGATGTTCTTAACTCTTTGATCAGTCATGCTTCTGGCGAAGGTTTGCTGCAGCCTTTGGCAGTCCCTCAAGCTCAACACAGGATCTCTTTTTATGCCGATGATGTCATTCTGTTCCTCAGACCCGCAAGAAATGATATTTGCCTGGTTAAAAAGCTGCTGGAAGTTTTTGGTCACGCCTCTGGCCTCAAAGCTAATTTGGAGAAAAGCTCGGTGACGCCCATTCAGTGCTCTGTTGATGATCTGAATCTAATCTCAGATCTTGTGCCTTGTGAGATTAAGAATTTTCCCATCAGTTATCTTGGAATCCCTCTCATCATCCTCAAGCCATCTAAAGTGGAATTGCAACCACTTGTGGATAAGGTGGCTAATATTCTCCCTTCTTGGAAAGCCTCGCAAATGAATAAAGATGGAAGACTCATTACTGTGAAAGTGGTTCTTTCAGCCATCCCTATTTTTCTTATGATTGCGTTGGACATGCCTAAATGGGTTATCAAGATAAGAGGCGGCGTGGGTTCCTTTGGAAGGGACATGAGCAAGCTAAAGGGGGCAGTTGCTTGGTTGCTTGGAGTAAGTGCCAGCAGCCGTTGCAATATGGGGGACTTGGCATTTTGAATTTGGAAATTATGGGCTGGGCGCTGCGCATCCGTTGGCTGTGGCAGCAAAAAACTGATCCCACAAACCGTGGGTAGGGCTCCCTATCCAGATTTCGCGTAATTCCCAAGCCTTATTTGATATTGCTGTTGTGTCTCGAGTTGGCAGCGGTGAAGACATCAAATTCTGGACAGATCGTTGGCTGCAGGGTAAAACAGTCTCAGAGTGGGCTCCTAATCTTTTCAAGTTGATTCCTAATAGAGTCGCTAAGCGAAGGACTGTTAAGGAGGCATTAACCAACAGAAGATGGGTTCTAGATATCAAAGGGGCTTTAACTGTGCAGGTGATCCTTGATTACTTAACCATTTGGGAGATGGTGGACGATCTGGCTCTGGACCCGGCTGCCCCTGACCAACATTTTTGGCGTCTCTCCAAGAATGGTCTATATAGCAGTAAGTCAGCTTATGAGGCCTTCTTTGGTGCAATAAAATTTTCTCCCTGGAGACGAATCTGGAAGAGTTGGGCTCCCCTAAAGTGCAAATTCTTCATTTGGCTGGCTGTCAAAAATCGTTGTTGGACTGCAGACCGCCTCGCAAAGCGAGGTTTACCTCACCCGGCTGTCTGCCCTCTTTGCGACCAGGCTGAGGAGACCGTGCAACATGTTCTGGTAGCGTGTGTTTTTGCTAGGCAGGTCTGGGCGGTCATTCTTCACAAGTTGGGTCTTGCTTCTTTGGTGCCCCAACCATCTGCTGATAGTTTCTCTGGCTGGTGGTGCAAGGCCATTAAAGGGTTGCCTAAAGACTTAAAGAAGGGGCTAAACAGCTTGATCATTTTGTGTGCCTGGGAGCTTTGGAAGCATAGAAATTTTTGTGTCTTTGAGGGTGGAAGGCCTGGCCTTCAGTTAGTGCTCCAAAATGTGAGGGAGGATTGTAGTCTTTGGTGCTCTGCTGGAGCCCGAGACCTTAGCTATTTGTTGTCCTCTTCCTCACTTGTGTGGAGCTGAGCTAGAAAGTGTTTAGCAGAGAGTTGTCTAGATACTCTTAGCATTTTGTCCTATCCTTTTGTAGCCCCTTTCTTCTTAATATAATGACACGCAGCTCTCCTGCGTCGTTCGAGAAAAAAAAGAGTCATCAACTGTTCTCACACTGGTAAATGTCCTTCAAAAGTTATTCCTGTCTCGTTTTCAGAGGACAAGCTGACAAACAGTAGGCTACATTGAAGATAACTCATTTTTCCTCAAGAAAGGTAACCCCTACTCATATTATGAAGTCAATGAAGTGTGGTCAATGTACCACGGACCATATGGATGCATTAACAGGCAAACAAAAATCAACAGATCTGTAAGTCACTACCAAAAACCCTAAATGTGTTGTCCATGTAGCATATATGTTAAGAATCTCAATAGAGAGTGAAAGCTACCTTGTGGTGCATTTCAAAGAACCTGATGACTTCCTCCATGTGGTTGCGGTAGAAGCCCTGCAATTGAAGTATCAACTTGTTTTTTTTCTAGAGACAAATAAAAAGGAGCAAATTGTCAGTAAACTTTGAAGTCTTGGTGGTGCACTGACCTCAAAATATCCAAAAAGTCCTGAGCTCAAAACACCAGCAGGAAAACCCATAGCAATTATGTTCTCTGTAATATATGTCATATCTAAATCAAATCCTCCTTCCTGTCATAGGAAAAAAACAGATCAACAGCTGTTGTCCTTGATATTAGATATACCAAGACTAAACAAGTAAGAGACCATCCTGCCTATTGATTGCCATAAAATTTCTTAAGAAGGTGTTGAAAACAACAATACACTTCCAAGGATAAAAAAAACTAACACACATTGCTCTGGAATTAGTACAGACATTTGACCCTTCTCTCAAATTAGCACCGCTTATTGTCCTTGACATTGTATCAAAGTAACACAGAACTGATGATTTACTATCATCATAAGGCATTAAACATGATCACCAAACAACATATAAACACACAAATGTGAATATTTTTTTGATAAACACACAAGCGCTGAACAAAATTGCTATTCAATCAGACAAGGCAACACATGAATTGTTGTGTCCTGATCATGCTACACAATAAGAGCTGAACAAGAGGAGAAAGGGATCTGAAGATGTAAAAGTCCAGTCAAGCTTGAGATAACAAGCACATGCAAATGTACCTGATATTGACTTATATTTTGTGAGACCATGTGGTGAGCCTTGACTTGCACTGCCTTAACAGCGTTCTTAATCCACAATGCCTTTTGTCAAAGAACCAAAAACACCAGGTTGTGCCATTGTTGGGGTGGTACTTCCTTCAGCACTATTATCTTGCTGTGGAGCTTTTGGAGACAAGCGCAATCCAAGGCTGCTCATGAGGAGGGAAAAGGTTTTTTTTCCTGTTGGTGATTCTTGACCTGAAGAAGAACCAAAAACACCAGGTTGTGCCATTGTTGGGGTGGTACTTCCTTCAGCACTATTATCTTGCTGTGGAGCTTTTGGAGACAAGCGCAATCCAAGGCTGCTCATGAGGAGGGAAAAGGTTTTTATTCCTGTTGGTGATTCTTGACCTGAAGAAGGCTGAGGGATTTTGAGGTTTTTAGCCCAGGAGGATAAGCCAGATGTAGATAATATGGATGATGGTGCCTCACATCCTGCAGCATCTTGTGTGGAAGCAGCAGTTGGAGCATGAGATGATGAAGGAACAACAGGGTCTGTACTGGCAACCTGAGTGGAAGAATCATTTGATGTGGCCTGAGGAACAGGATCAGTGGTAGTAACAGGAGAAGAAGCAGCTGAATCTTGGCTGTCCATAGGAGTAGTGGGCCGTGGAAGAGATGACTTGACTTGTTGGTCTTCCATGATTGACAAACAGATGGTCTTCCATGATTGACAAACAGAGTTAATTAATCTCAAAGAGTAGAAACACAAGCAACATCTGCAAGATCACCATATATGGATATTACAAAGGCAATTCAATCCACTAGTACTAAAATAATCCGTGAAGCAGTGGGGTTCCCTGCTCCATAGACGTGATTGCAAACAATGAATAATGCGGATGAATCCTTAAAATGTCTTGTCCTCTACTTTCAATTGCATAACTTTTATTTACAGAGAATGTGAATGCTACTTCAATTTCCACATTATTAACCAATATGGAAGACATCATTTTGATCAATAAGCAATGCCATATCAACACTTGTATCAAACAGTATGTGATGCGTCTGACAACAACAATACATGACACTTTGGCATAACTATCGGCTTACCACTATCGCCAACGACTTAGTTACTAGTAGGAATGTAGGATAGGATGCAAAACCACAGGAATACCTAAGTGAGCTGTTCGACGTGCAGCCACCATTGTGGGGGTGTGGGGAAACAAACCAGTTCACTTGAACAGCAAGCATGAATGGGGAATGACCAAACTACAACAGACCTACCAACATCTATCTTCCAACTAATACAACATCTATCATATTTCCAACTAAAACAACATCTATCATATTTCCAACTAATGGAACATTTATCATATATCCAACTAATATATTCATCTATCACATATCAATGTTCACTAATACCAACATCTATCACAGATCCAACCACATAGTCGTTTGAGCGATTTGGGTTCCATACCTTCAGTTTGCCGGAGGAGGACACACCCAGGGTGAGGGAGAGGAGGAAGACCAGTGGATCCAGTTGCGGATGCAGGGCATCCCGTCGCTGCCACCGTCGGCCGGCCTCCCATCGCAGCCCTCGTCTCCGCGGTCTCCCGGTCACCGTTCTCCTCGCCTCCCCCTCGTTGCCGCAGTCGCGATCCTCGTAGCCTTCTTCCCCTCGACCCCGCGGTTGCGGACCTCGTCGCGTTACCCTCGTTCCCGCGGTCGCCGGTCTCCTCGCTAGCTCGTCCGGGGGAAAAGTGGTGGAGCCGTGCAGGGGTGAAATGTATCGGTGCATGACCCCACGCGCCAGTGAGGCATGCAGACCTAAGGGGTGGAAAACGGTGCAAGATAATTCGTTTTATCGGATATTCATATCCGATAAAACGTGAATATGGTAAGTAAAATCCGTATTCGAAAATATTTGTATTCGTATTTGAGAATATTTATATCCATATTTAAGAATATTCACATTCGCATTCGTATTCGAGAATATTCGTATCCGTATTCGAGACTATTCGATTTGTATTCGATTCATTTCTAAAACCCATGAAAAATTCGTACGAATTTTGTGATTCAAAATTTGAATTTAAGCGATTAAAAACCAGTAACCGGTGAAAAATCGGCAAAACCGCTAGGAATCCGTTATATCCGATGTTCATATCCGAGAAAATCCGTATTCGTATTCGAGAATATTCGTATCCGTATTTGAAAATATTCGAATTCGTATTCGTATTATAAATATAAATTCGTATTTGTATTTAAGACTATTCGAATGTATCCGATAAGTTTGTACCCTACCTAAGCGAGCTAAAAAAGAGTAGTTCGCATAGACCAGATCTAGTCTAGTTTTTATAACCAAATCCAAAAGGAGGTTTTTATGCCTCACTGTTTCGGCTTCAGATTTTTATTTCTACTTTAGTATTCTTTAATTTAGTATTTTCTTGGTTTCTAGTTTACTAGTCCTTAATTTAGTATTTTTTTCTTTTTTTAATTTTTTGAACTTTTTTGTCTTTTCTTTTTTTTTCGTATTCCTTTGTACTGTCCGTAATGAGATAACTTTTTTCTATTTTTAAATTTTTCAAATTTAATAACAACAAAAAGGCTACCAGCTACTACAGTGCAAAATAAGCTAGTTATAGTGAAAAAAACCAAAAATCACAAAAAAAAAAACCAAACTGAGCACAGCCCTAGGATACATCCAAAATATAATGTTAATTCCACCTAGTTTATAAAATAGATAGAATTTTGGAGCTAATTTCTGTTGTTTATCTCTATTATATCTATATACCTAGATATATATATTAACATAAATGGGAAGTTTGTCCAATCATCCCTTCCCTCAACTACCATTAGAGTATATCTCTGGTAAAAACTACAGCTTTCACCATTTAGCTTCTGCAAAAGCAATCTTTAATCCCACCCGGAGAAGCATCTTCAAGAACAATTGCTCGGCAAAGCTCGGATAACTAGGTGCATGGTCAGCGCTAGTTAACAACACTTGAATGTCTTATAAAAGTTGTTACTTAATCCTTATATGATAACCCATGTGTAATAGAACTACGATAACCTATATGCAATAGAATCACAACACTTCCATGAACGCATACTAGTGATTCGAACTACCAGTCATACAAAAGATCATTATATATTCAAATCTAAGTAAACTCATGGTTTAGAAAAATAAATTTGACATGCAGGGTGATAACTTTTAATAGATTGCAAGTATTTGATACAAAAATTAAACCAAAGCAGCATGGTTAGAAGAATTGGAGACCGAAGGCTCAAGTTTGGACAGCAAATCCCTAGGTTGCCCCGAAACTTAAAAACGCAAACAGAGTTCAATAAGAACTAAGAACCAAATGAAAATCATGCATATTGTTAAGGGTGTTTAGGTCTTTTTCTATTTTAGGGTTTAAGTCCATATATTCCTATATATTGCCTCTTGGGCTATTACAATAAATTCAAACTTCATACTAAACTTACATAGTATCAGAGCCCTAGAGCTCGATCCAAGTCGCCGTCGGGCCGCACTCGCGCCCGCCTTCTTCCAGTGCTGTTGCCTCTAGGAGGAACAATCTCCACTCCCGAGGACGGCCACTTGTTCGTCAACTCCAGCCATCTCACCGCGCTTCGAACCGCCGCCAGGCCACCGCGCTTGTGCCTGTGCCCAATGCGCGCACACCGGATCCAACCTCTACACCATTGGATTAGGGACCTTTGGCTCTCCTCCGCTATGCTTGGCAGTGCCGACCACAGCCCCGCCCAGATACAGGCTCCCCATCGCTGGATCCGGCCCTTCCCATCGCTCCGCGCCGCTAGCCCGCACCAGATCCGGATGCATCCAACCTCCTCGCGCTAGATCCGGCCACCTTTGATCTCGGCTGTGCTTCACGCCGAGCACCGTCGCCCATGCCTGAGCTTGCATCCACCTTCAGATCTGACCACCACTGATCTTCCTTCACCCGAATCCGATCGCCTCTGATCTGGCCGCCTTCAGCCCGCGTCAGTGCTCCGCACTACTGAAAGCCTGCATCAGATCCAGCTCGCCTCTGACCAGCTCCAGCCACTTCCACCTCGGATCCGGCCGCCACCGCCTCTTCTAGCCAGATCCGGCTGGATCTGGCTCCCTCCCATCAGGAGTGTTAACACTATTGCATACACTATTGCATACACCTTCCATTTGAGAGGAGTGTTAAGGGTATTTAGGTCTTTTCCTATTTTGGGGTTTGAGTCCATGTATTCCTATATGTTGCCTCTTGGGCTATTGCAATAGATTTAGACTTCATACTAAACTTACACATATGTTGGTACTAAACTACATGTTTATACTATCGTTAGATTGAATTACATTCTCCCCCAAAATACTAAGGTTTTGAAGGGGGACAACACAAAGTAAGGAAAACATTTATTTGAACAAAGAAAAATGTTTTCTTCTATTAACAACTTGAGTATATAATTTTATAAAACTTATGTAGGTCCAAAATGGCAACAGAGGGGGGTGAATGGTGCCTTCAAAACGCCCAAGTATTCAAAACGCCCCAAGTATTCAGAGCCGAGACCTTGACTGAAAATGAAAACAGGAGTACTGAAACAGCTGCTGACAAAAGAGGGTACTAAAGAAACAGCCGAGAGCAATCCATCAAAAGAAGAGAAAAAGAACGAACCCAAAGCCAAAAATGAGTTGACAGAATCTAAAAGGAAAAAGGTTAAACAAGAAACAAGGAAACAAACTAAAGCAAAGAAATCAAAAGGCAATGAACTAAATATTGTCGGCACAGTGAGCACTACAGAAAACAACCGAAAACAGAGAGAGAGATCAAAAAGAGAACTACTCTTCATAGGCTAGACTGCTAGAGAAACAGAAACACAACCTAAATAGCCAACTAGCCTCAAGAAGTGAAAATACATTGAAAGAACAGATCGGGAAGAAAAATTCAGAGCAGGGGTCAAGAGATTGACAGAAACTCTAAAACTCGAGTTTAACAAACAGAGAAGCCAAACTCAAGCTGGACTAAACTAGAAATAGATTGACTAAACCTGAAAGACTGAAGAGGATCAAGGCACAAGAATACGCACCGATTGAAGAGAAAAAAAACTGAGGAACATTTGAGCAGTAAAACTGAGATGCCGAGATGAAAACAGCAGGGAGACAAAAACCGAAAGCTTGAGATTCTCGAATCATTTGATCTTGATTCTTTTTTAATGTGAGACTTCAAACTCTTCGAGGGCACAACTTCTAAAGGCGATCATACAAGAGAAAAAGATCTCCTCAGCCGAGACCATTAAGAACCAAGATTGCTCTGTTTACACAAATAGTGAACCCTAGAATTCTAGAAAACAGAGGAGGTAAGGCGATCCAATTCTTAGAAAGATTTTGGATGTTAAAATGATTGCTCTCAGGAAAAAGCTAGCCAAGGGGCTTTGAGAACATTCCTAGTTCAAAGCAAAATCGTTTGCAACGTCTTGAACAGAGATTCACCTCCGAATCAAAAGAGCAAAGAAGAACAGAGAACACAAAAAGGACCAGAGGTCAATCACAGAGACATAATAAAGCAGATCATCTCAAATAAAAAGCATTTCAAATTGATTCAAAGACATGAATGATTATATAGGAGAGTTTACTACAATCATCTCAACCCCTTCTACCAAAACTGAGAAGAACACATGCTAGAAGAAATCTACATCCGCCTATCCTCTTACCACACACGTAGACACGGAGAGGAGGCAAAAAGCAAAACAACTTCTGCTGTCTCCACCAACTCCTCAACAGAAAGACAAAAGGAGACTCAAAACAAAAACCCTAAAAACTTAAAGCCTTAAGCCACCAGGAGACACCCCTCCTATATATAGCTTTTGATTACCCATTTTTCACTCGCTTTACCTGCTAACTCAAAACCAAAATCCGCTTTCTCTTTGCAGCCTTGCGCATTTACCAAAATGTCACTTGTGCACCTTCCGGGAAGCTTCCTCGTTTCATGCTGTCCAAGCCTCGCAACCACCTCGAGCCTCGCTGTCTTCAGCATCTCCTGACCGCTTTGACCTCGGCACCGCCTGTGCCTAGTCTGGCCATCTCATGCCTCGCCACGACTCCGCCTCAAGGTCCTGCAGCCATCACAGACAAGAAAACATCACATAGCACCGCTCGAAACAATATAATCAACATTAGCATCAGTGAAACGTACTCAAGCACGAAATTGCCCAAACGACCGATCAGGAAGAAGAACAAGTGTCCCAAGCACATCTAACCGAACTAGATTGCGCCATACGGCGACTTGGCGCAAACCAACAAAATCAAACTCAAACTTTCCAGAACACGTGTCAATTACTCATCACAAACATGGGGTCACATCCACATGGTCTCTCAATCTCCCCCTTGATGAGTATATTGACAAACTCAGAAAAAGCATAAAGTTGAGTTTGTTTTGAGAGTCATACATGGTCTAAAAGAAAGAGCAAGGAAACTAATGGCCATGTCGACAAACGGAGCAAAAGAAAGAGCAAGTTTTCCTCAAAAGCTCCAGAAAATCTCTTTTTTATGTCTTTTTCTCCACTATTCTCCCCCTTTTGCCAATAAAATCATCAAGAGGCGAGGAGGGAAATAGAACATGACTTAGATGAAATGGCTGAATTTTATGCAATTTAAGCAATTAGAGCCATGAAGATTATCCAAAATGACTTTTCAAGTATTACACCAAGCCATAACACATAAGAACGCTATCTAGATTATGACAAGACAGTATAATCAAGCTAAACTAAATAAGTCATAATCTGAAAATTAGTCGAATTTCTTAGCATGTCAAGTTACCCAAGATTATAGTCTAGCTAGAGGTATCCAAAAATGATGCAAGCCATGTCAATATTCTAAGTGGAACCAAGAAGCTAGTATTGAATCATTTTAGAGTGCTACAAGTTCCAGAGTGAGACATTTGTTCAAGTACTTGGTCTTTGTGTAATTAAGCAAATTTAGCACAATTGACATGTTTTTCCTTATAAAATCTCATGATTGTTTCCAACCAGATTTTTGTTTAGTCATGTGCTAGATCTCAAGCCTTATGCGACCACTCCAAGCTAGAAACTTAAAAAGATGATCTTGGTCAACCAAAACTCCTTTGAGTTCATGCCTATTGCAATGGCAAGCAGTCTCATGAGAAAGAATTGGTGAGATAAGTTCTTTCGCACGAAAGAGATCTTTTTTTGCTTTTACTGAATTTAGTTCAAGAACAAGGAGTTAATACTAACTCATGCTTCACAAAGGAATTAGCATAGCTTAATCTAAAGCTCAATAAAGACTCAAGACTCAACTCAGCCTATTTGACATGGCATGAATCATAAAAGGATAACTAAAGACAGACTAGTCTCAAGAGCTAACATGACATGATTTAATTCAAGTTGTGCATTTTTAATCAATTTATCATGGCAAAGACTAGACTACACATATAAAGTCATGATAAATCTAGCAAGTAAGCACAGATCATGGCAAGATGTAATGCATTGTAAACATGTCATAAAAGGATAATAATCAAGGCTCCATATAGTTATATTACAATGTAGAATGACATGAAATGTAAGAAAATCGAGCTCCCCCTCAACATGTGATGCACTTTTAGTTCAAGTTGAGTTATGTCATCATTAAGATTCAGAAAATCCCAAATGAACTCCCCATGAACTAAAGTAATAAAAACGAGAAGCTGGCAAAGAAAATAAAAAAGGCAGTCCTTAATGCAGAGATAAGATATAAAAGATACTATGGCTCAGACTGACTCTCATCTACCCCATATGACGTTAGGACTATCAACTGATCTTCTAACACACTAAGAAGTAAACACGTTCCCTGTCTACCCAAGGGTGGCCCAACCCTCGCTAGACCTATAAGAGTGAGTGAACTCAACCTAGTGAGAAGAGAGACAGCTAATAAGCAGCATCCTAGAATCACATGATGAGAGGAAGAAGTCTAAGCAACTAGATGAGAGAACCACTCTAATCTATGCTAGAAGGACTAACCCAAATGCACCCTCATGCAATGCAGCAGAATGAAACAGGAGCATATAGACAGGATATACATGAAGCACGAAGCTCCCCCTCACAACAGTCCATAAGGACAAACCACCCCCAAGCTCTCCCCGCAAGGCTGAAAATCTAGAGCTATTCAAAGGCTTGGTAAAGATATCAGCCAACTGGTGGTCACTCTCCACAAACTGGAGCACTATGTCACCCTTCTCCACATGGTCTCGAAGGAAGTAAAACCCGATATCAATGTGCTTGGTCCGAGAGTGCTGCACTGGGTTCTTTGCAATGTTGATGGCAGAAGTGTTATCACAAAAGAGTGGAACACAGTCTATGACTAACCCAAAGTCCCGCATGGTCGAAGCCATCCAAAGTACCTAGTTGCAACAACTGGCGGCAGCAACGTACTTGGACTCTGCGGTGGACTGTGCAACACTGGACTGCTTCCTAGAAGACTAGGAGATAAGATATGTGCCAATAAATTGGCAAGTGCTAGAAGTGCTCTTCCTGTCTATCCTACAGCCAGCAAAGTCTGCGTCTGAGTAGGCTCTGAGAGAAAGACAACATGATGAAGAGTACCAGATACCATAGTCAATGGTAGCTCGAAGGTACTGAAAGATGCGCTTCACCGCCTGGTGGTGAGATACGCGAGGGGAGGCCTGAAACCGAGCACACAGACACACGGAGAAGTGTATATCCGGTCTCGAGGCAGTGAGGTACAAGAGAGAGCCAGTCATGCTGTGATACTCCTTCTGATCAACTGGCTCGCCATCCTCATCTGGATCAAGTGAAGCTGATGACGCCATCGGAGTTGACACCGACTTACCATCACTCATGTTAAAACGTCTCAAGATGTCACAAGCGTACTTGCCCTGATGCAAGAAAGTACCTTCCCGAGTCTGCTTGATCTAGAAGCCAAGATAAAAGCTCAACTCGCCCATCATGCTCATCTCAAACTCTGTGCTCATGACATCGGAGAACTGAGAGACAAGAGCATGAGAGGAGCCACCAAAGATGATGTCATCCACATAAATCTGGACGAGAAGAAGGTCATTGCCATGCCTACGAATGAACAAGTTCTTGTCTATCTTACCCATCTCAAACCTATGACTCAACAAATAGGACTTAAGCCTCTCATACCAAGCTCTAGAGGCTTGCTTAAGTCCATATAGGGCTTTGGAAAGCTTGTAGACATGGTTTAAGTATTTGGGGTCCTCAAAACCTGGAGACTGTCTAACATAGACTTCTTCCTCAATATACCCATTGAGGAAGGCACTCTTGACATCCATCTGGTAAAGCTTGAAGCCCTTAGACGCTGCGAATGCAAGCAAGATCCTAATTGAAGGAATGCGCGTAGGCTACGAGAGCAGAAAACAAAAATTTTCTACTGCGCACACAAGAACATCATGCTTAAGGAGGGATCATGGATCGTTACCACTAGACGCGCAGCGCAGCGGAAGAAGAGTTGGAGAAGCCGATCCAACCACGCGCGTCGAGGTAGTAGTGGAAGTAGCCGATCGTCCCGAACAGATCGTCTCCTCCACGCGATCAACCACGCCACGAGCAGATCCAATCTGTAGATTGTTGATGCCGATCAACGCCGCAACAAGCAGCGCCTCCACCAGTATCCACACGTTCGGGATTGGAACGCCGATCGCGAGTGTACTAGCACTCGCGAGCGGCTAGGGTTTGGCTCGGGAGGTGGCGGCTAGGGTTTGGCTCGGGAGAAAACAGAAGCACGCGTCCCTCAGCCCCTCGCCTCCATATATATAGACCTCCTCACTTGGGCCTTGTGGACCGAGGCCCAATAGGAGTCTATTCGGATCTCTATCCGAATTGAGCCCACATCCGAATCATATTCGAATTAGTGTTCCAACCCGTTTAAGTGTGCGACCCTGTAGGTTCACGTATACTTGGTCGCGACCCGGAAACGCCTTTCCGGTCACCCTGTTAATAGCGGCCTCTAGTAAGACATATTAACCCCAAAGTATACGTAAAGATCATATCGGCTGAACCTGTAATGTTCTCATGTACGAATCCCTTTGCCTCACGATATAGATTGAGCTCAAGGCGAGACCTGTGTCATCCTCTTAATAGCTCAATCACTCTCTCGATTCCGTGATGGATTATAAACTTGTGATTGACTCCTCAATCACCTTGGCATGGCCATGCACTTTCATAATCCATTACATCGAGGGGCCCAGAGATATCTCTCTCATAAGGAGGGGCAAATTCTATCTTGATCATTCACATCCCACTACATGTTTCATGGCAAACCCGAAGACTACTTTTATGACTACCCAGTTACGGAGTAGTGTTTAGTAGTCCCAAAATAAGCTACTACGCATGTTGGGAACCATGATGATCTCAAGTCTAAGGATTCTACATAAACACTACTTGAGACCAACTGATGACACATGGAATCTCTGCAGTGTCTCATGGCGGGTCTATCCAACATATGTTCACTAACACATGTCTATATTATTGATTTGGTATCACCATACCATGATCCATGAGACATGATCATCAATCAATACATATGCTGATCTTTGAATCATATTTGTTCCTCATATGATATATGATTAGGGATCATTTAGAAATAGCAACATTTAAGCATTAAGAGTCTCATGAATAAGTCACATACTCATTGATCAATATGATAATGTCTATTTCAAGGAACAAAGTAATGCATCATAAACATAGTATGTGATATGTATAACATCTCCATGTTGCCTCTAGGGCATATCACTAACACTAATGGCCTCTAGCATAGCTACAGGGGCAAAGGTCTCCTCAAAATCTAGACCCTCAACTTGGGAGAAACCCTGAGCTACCAATCTAGTCTTGTTTTGTATGACTACCCCATCCTCACTCTGTTTGTTTTTGAACACCCACTTGGTACCCATGACATTATAACCTCTAGGGGCTCAACAAGTGACCAAACCTTGTTTCTCTCAAAATTCTCTAACTCTTCATGCATGGTATTGACCTAAGACTCGTCTGAAAGAGCATGATTAACATTTTTGGGCTCAAAAGAGGCAACGAAGGCAGAGTGGAAATAGAAGTGAGACATGCCGAATTTTGAGCACGTGACGCGCTCAGAGAGATCTCCGATCATCTACTTTGAAGAATGATCTTTTTGGATATGACGGGGAGGTCCTGGATGAGAAGAAGAAGTTGCCTCAACCTCATGAGCTGACGAGGTAGGAACAGAGCCACTAGCTCCTGAAGATGCGGAAGGAATGGGCTGATCTCCTCGAGGTGCGGTGGAAGAAGCAGGCACCTTAAGGAGAGGAGGAACTGGATCGGATAGACAACCCTCGTCTCCATGCTCCTCATCATCCACAAATATGGTCTCGGACTGCTCTAAAGAACCTGAGATATCGAGCCTAGTCCCTGGACTGGCCTCATCGAATGTCACCTCACAGGTTTCTACCATTTTGCTAGACTCACAGTTCCAAACCCTATACGCCCGCGAAGAAGTCGAGTAACCCAGAAAGATCACATCACAAGATCGTGACTCGAACTTATCTAGGTTCCCAGACTTCAAAATAAAGCACTTGCAACTAAACACACAAAAATGAGAGACACTGGGCTTTCGTCCGTATCTCAACTCACAAGAAGTGCGATGCAAGTGTGCCCTCAGAAAAACTCTATTCGAAACATGGCACGCAGTGGTTATAGCTTCAGCCCAAAACTTCCTAGGTGTAGAGTACTCATCAAGCATTGTCCTGGCCATATCTACCAAGGTACGGTTCTTCCTCTCCATGACACCATTTTGTTGTGGGATGTGCGGAGAAGAGAACTGGTGCTCTACAGCTGTCTCATCGCAAAACCTCTCAAAGTAGTAATTGTTGAACTCTGTACTATTATCACTACGGATCGCTCGTAAGGCACCTGGAAGCTCAATAGAAAGCCTACTAAACAAACCCCGAAAATGGGTAAATGTCTCATCCTTCGAGGCTAAGAAAAACACCCAAGAGTACCTCGAGAAGTCATCGACCACAACAAGAACGTACCACTTCCCTCCTGCCGACTGCACTCTAGTTGGACCAACTGTGTCCATATGGAGTAGCTGTCCTGGTGCATTGGTCATGGTCACTATAACTGGAAGATATGAAGCGGCAAGCATATTGCCGTACCGGCAAGGAGCGCAAACTAGATCTTTGACCATCTTGAGTTTAAGCAAACCACGAATGAGATCGTAGCCGCTAACTCGGGTCAAATGGTCAAATCCAATATGACCAAGTCTCCTTTGCCAGAAAGTAAGGTCATGGGACTCAGAAGCAACTAAACAACTAAGAGGATCGCTAGAAGACTCAATAAAATCTGCACAAAAGATCCTCCCATATCTAGAAATCCCGAAAACTAGACTCCCTGAAGAATCAAGAATTTTGCAAGCATTTTTTCTTAAAGCTCACCTCGAAACTGTCATCGGTAAGCTGGGAGACAGAAAGCAAATTGTACTGCAGCTTACTTACTAAGGCAACATCTTTTAAAACAAATGAATCATTAACGCGCACAGTACCTTTAGCGATGACATGCCCAGATGAGGCATCTCCGAAGGTGATCGTCTCATCACCTGGAGCTCGGCTAGGGAAGAGAACCAACGAGAATCTCCAGTCATGTGTTGAGAACACTCGGAGTCCATGAGCCAAACCTCTCCCTTCCCTGCCCGGTGAACCTGAATCAAAGAGAGAGAAATGGCTCAATACTGGGATAAATCAAAAGAAATTTTGGAACCCAATACTGAGTCACACGACGAGCAGAAGAAGCAGTCACACACGACTGACCTCTAACTACCCTACGCTCTCCGTCGCTCAAAAAGTTAGAAGGTCTATGAGCAGACTTGAAGCTATTGTTGGGTCTGACTGCTATGGATGAGCGAGTCGGTGTGCCAGCAATATGCTGATCTCACCACAGGTAGCTGTCTCGATGGGGAAAACGAGATCTACCCTCAGGATGGTGGATATCACGACCAGAAGCAAGTCGAGGACAAAAATCAGAAAAGCCAAGTCCTCGACTCTGCCTAAACACCTGAAATGAATTAATCCTAGTCCTTATGTTGGTCTTAGATGCACTCAAGGTCTGGGGTTGACCCTGAATACGCTTAAGAGCGCGAACACGATCTCTCCACGCGATCTTGGTGCGCCTGAAGCATCTCTCGATCATGTATCCATCCTTTTGACAGAAGGTACAATAAAACTTCGCCTTCGGGAGGTCGAAGCAACAGATGTTACCTCCTTACTGTCAGAGGTCCCTTGGACGAAGCCTGCGGATTTGAATTCAACCTTTTTGGTTCTGGGCTTGACCTCAATCACACCTGCTGCTATGGGTCTGAGAACAGCAGGTGGATGCTTCCTAACATCCTCAAAGAAATCATATCCTAGACCCTGATTGAGCTTGCAAATCTTGGATTGGTCTAGAATAAGATTCAGCTTCTTCTTGCCTCCAACAAATCTCTCAAGAGTGTTCATAAGATACTGACACTCCTGAAAGAGAGAGGTGCAAGAAGAGCAGGGGGAAGAAGAGACAGTAGAAGGAGAGGAAGAGGAACCAACAGCAGAAGAACGGATGGTATGTGCATGCACAACCGCCTCAACTTTGAGGTCTTCGCAAGAACCAGGAGGGACAGTCCTACTCCTAGCCGTTTGGTCCTCGTGTCTAAGCGTCTCTACCACTTCCTTAGACTTCTCCCCCACCACAGCACATGCATCACAACAAGATTGTGGCTTCTCTAGTAAGTCCTTAGTTAGCTTCACACATTTATCATCCCCAACAACTAGTTCAGTTTTAGTTTTTCACAACTATTGCATGGTGAGCTAACAGGGTCCTCAGTCGCATACTGAGCCAATTTGTTGTTGTTGTCAATCATTTCTTGAAACTGTTTTGAGACATATTCAAGTTCAGCAGTTAATTTGGGACAATTTGTGCAAGAAACGACGGGCTCTAGAAAGGAAGCATGCAATTCAGCAATTTTATAATCTGTCTTCTTTAGGTTCATTTTCAAGTTATTGCAGCTTTCACATGTTTTAGGCAGATCAAGAAGCATAGTGTAAAGACATCTAAAAGCATTGTCCTTATCCTCTCATGAGGTGCAAGAAGTAGTCTCAACAGTAGATGAAAGAACAGCAGTCCTAATCATCTTTAATTCAGCTAACAGACTAACATTCTCCACCTTAAGCAAATCTAGCTCAGAAGTCACACTATCATGAGATGTCCTTAGTTTCTCCATATCTCCAAGCAAAGCAGAACATACATCACATTCGTCACGGGAGGGAGCAGATATAAGTGAAGTAACCTCCCGTGATAGTCTCTCTACTTCCTTCTCAAGATCAACAACCCTAGCTCTAGATCTAGCATAAAATTTTTCTAGTTTTAGAAATGCATCATTAAGCTGGTCGTAGGAAGGACCTACCTTATCAGAGTCAGAGTAGAGGTCGTCGTCGCTGACGTCGATCTCGTTGGCCATGAAGTACATGCCGATGAAGTCATCGCTGTCCTTGCGGTCTTAATCATCCTTGCCGTCGTCATCACTCCACCCTTCTATGTCGTTGAAGTCGATGTCGTCGAAGTCGGTGAGGATGCAGTGGAAGAGCTTCTTGGCTTTGCCAAGGTTGTGGAACTTCTTCTCTTTGCCTTGGGCGTGAGCTGGGGACTTCTTGTTGCAATTCTTGTTGATGTAGTCGTTCTTACTGACACTGCCGTAATCGTTCTTGCCCTTCTCCAGCTTGGGGCAATATGCCCAAATGTGGTTGGGGCCACCACACTCGAAGCAGATCACGGGCCCTCCTCTCATTCTGTCCCTCACTCTCTTGTATGCATGGGACAACTTTCTGGCTAGAAGGGCTAACTGGTCCTCTAGTAGCTACTCTAATTGGTTATCGGTTACTTCAAAGAGAGCAGCTAGGGAAAAACCAGTAGCATTATCAGAGAAAATACCAGAAGCAGGACTGGGATCGGTGACTAATGCCATCGACTGTGACTTCGACCTGCGAGAGACTATATCAATCTCATGAGTCTTGAGGTGTGAATACAGCGCATCAAGAGTCAAGGTCGAGAGGTCTGTCGTGTCCTTGATGGTGGTCACCTTCATCTCCAAAACACGCAAATCCAAAGCAGAGAGCATCTGTCAAGCATTGTCCGAGTCAGGGTATGTGAGACTGACTGCTCGGCGGTTGCTTAGGATCTTGTGAAACCTCGCAAAACACTCATCAAGGGACTCTCCAGCGAGCATTTCAAACTTGTTGTAATCTCGCTTGTACTGGTCCTGTCGTACTGTTTTGATCTGGGTGGTGCCCTCATGGTATGCATCGAGGGTCACCCAGATGTCGTAGGCCGACGAGAGATGAGAAATGCAATCGAACTCGCTTTGGCTCAGACCCTGAATTATGATGTTCCTCGCTTTAGCATTCGCCTCAACATCGGGCATGTTTGCCACATTGATGTTCTCATCGGCAGAAACAACATATCGGGTTTTAACTTTTCACCAGATCGTATAGCCCTGAGCCTGTATGTATGACTCCATCCTGCTCTTCTAGAAGGGATAGTCAATCCCATCGAAGATTGGAGACTTGGTGGAATACTTGTCCATTGCCACGGCTCACAGACCTGTTAAGATCTATAGAAGAGAGCTAACCGGCTCTGATACCAATTGTAGGACAGAAATGGCAACAGAGGGGGGGTGAATGTGCCTTCAAAACGCCCCAAGTATTCACACGATTTCTTCTCTGATAGCTATAGAAGCTATGAAGAAAACGAATGAAAGCCACTGGAAAGGAAGGACAAAACAAGAGATAGAACGAGACCAAAAACAACAAATCAATCAAAAGCTACTGTTGTGGGGGTGGACCAACCCCCCGTGACTGGGCCGTGCAACTAGTCCAACATGTAATAGGCCCAATAGTATAAAGGAATATACCAGTGTAAATATACCAATGTACCCTCATCCTTTGTAAGTACTAAGGGGTAGAATGGGGATTTCTCATTCTACCCCACTCATATATATAAGCCCAGGAGGGGCAGGAGGGGGACATCCTCTCATTATCACCAACTCTCCAGATCTAGCTCTCCTCTTATCCTTCCACTAGTCCCCCCTTTCTCTGTTTGGCCTGTAGCCACAACAGATGGCGCCATCCGTGGGGAGCGACTAGAAGTTACGTATGGAAGAGATTTCTCCAATATTCAACAAAAGCAACGACTATGTGCATCTTTTTTGCTCCTGAGAGCATGCTGCTTCGGGCAATCAATGGCAGATAAGTAGTTCGCTCGCCAAAAATTTAACCATCCTGACTGTGGAGGTGTATGGGCTTTGTTGTATACTTTTCTTCGTTTTGTAGATGCAGTATTGACTAGATCTAGTTGAATCGTCTATTTTTGTGTTGTTGCTATCTCCGCTCTACTGGGAGTGGTCATGTAGGGAAGCTATGTGTTGGACCGCGGAGATGGCCAGCTTCGCACACTGTCGAAGTCTGCGCCGCAGTTTCGGCCTCCGCGCCCTCGGCGTCCGCGTGCAGGACTTCATGCAAGCGGCTCCCGCCTGAAGCCTCCGGCTCGAAGCCCCGGTATACTCGCAAAGTCCCCCGCCTGAAGTCTCCGGCTCGAAGCCCCTGTATACTCGCGAAGTCCCCCGCCTGAAGTCTCCGGCACGAAGCCACTCCAGGGAATACCCGCATACATGCATGCGGGATATATCCGTCTACCCGCATGCATGGAATACTCATCTACCTACGAGCATGAACTATCCATCTCCGCACACGGCTTCGCCCGGCCTCCGCCGTGACTCCGTCGTCGAGCCCGTCAACTCCGCACACGACTCCGCCTGGCCTCCGTCGTCGCATGCACGCCGCCAGGACACCGCTGGCCTTCATGCAGCAGCGGGGTCTCGTCCACGTCAGCCGCAAAGCCTCCCCCGAGCGCACGCCTCCCTCCACCGCAACGGCGTCCATGGTGTATGCATGAAGAACTTCGCTCTCTCAGGCGCCCACGGTAGCTCGGCGACGGCGTCTTCGCGGCGAGGTCTACCCCGCGCAAGCTTCCGACCTGCCCCACGCTGACAAAGTCCGCCTTGGCATTGAAGCAGGCGCGGAGGCGGAAGGAGCGGACGAGGCGCGCAGCGACGTCTCTGAAGTCGGCCACGTCTCGCCGAGCTCCCGACCGCGAAGTTTGCAAGCATGCAGAGTTCTCATCCAGGCGCCCGCAAGTTTGCATGCATGCAAAGTTTCGATCCAGGCGCCCACGGTGGCTCAGCGATGGCGCCTTCGCGGCAAGGTCTACCCCGCGCAAGCCTCCGGCCTGCCCCACGCTGACAAAGTCCGCCTTGGCATTGAAGCGGGTGCAGAGGCGGAAGGAGCGGACGAGGCGCGCGGCGACACCCCCGAAGTCGGCCACGTCTCGCCGAAGTCCCGGCGAGAGGCCAAGAAGCACGTCTACACCAAAAGGAGCCCCGCGACGGGGTTCGCGTAGTCTCATTTTCAGGCCGAGGGTTCTCCCGGGCCTCTCCGCTTGGCGGGTGCACGGCTTAAGACCGAGTCCATGCCTCCGCGCCGGTGGAGTTCGAGGAGTGGCTGCGCCGTTCGAGGAAGGCGAAGCCAGCGGTGAGGAGGCCGTGGTGGTGATCCACGCCTTCGACTGCGATGACGGTGGGTTCACCAGTGCCGGCGACGTCGCCGGTGACTGCCTGTGCACAATCGACGCCTGCGACGAGGAGTTTCTCCGTCGAGCCAACGCCGGGCCTACGCTCTCCGTCGAGCCTTCAGCCTCGCGTCGCCTCCGCGTAGGACCCGGCCTCCGTGAGCTGGACTTCGGCAAAACCTCCGTGAGCTCGACTTTGATGGGCCTCCGCGAGCTGGACTTCGACAAACCTCCGTGAGCTCGACTTCGACGAGCCTCCGCGAGCAGGACTCCGCCAAGCCTCACCTCCGAAGTTTCCGCATTGAGCGTCTCTGAAGCCTCCGCGTCGTCGAGCGCCTCGCCCCTGAGTGTTCGCACCTCGGCCGAGGTATCCACTCCGCGTCGTTCGTTGAGCGCCTCCGAAGCAAAAGACGTTGCAGTGCCTTCGTAAGCCACTGCGCAAAACAAAAAAAGGGGGGGCCGAGTGCATCGACGCCTCCACCCGCAGCCCAAGCCTCCGCACCGAGCTGCGCCTTTGCTTCGCTGAAGACGCGCACTAAACGCGGAAGTATACACCATCTACGTATGCATGCATGGAGTGTACATCCACGTACCACGCATGAAGTATGCATCTCCTACGATATGCGTGCAAGAAGAATCCATTTCCTGCGTGAGCATGCACGAAGCGATTGCAAGCTCCCATGCGGAGGTCTTCGCACCACCTGTGCATGATTCGAGCTCTTTTGGCCTCGGTCCGCTCAACCCCGCGACGACGTCACCGGCACGACGACTTCCCCGGTCCGCCAGCATGACTTCGCCTACTCCGCGCAGTCTCCGCCGGCATGCTAGCGCCACTCCGCCTAGGCTCTGGTGCAGGCATGAGGGCACCACCCCGCCTGGTACGCACTGCACGTGATTACGTGTGAGGTTTTAATAGTCCCTGCAGTTCCATTCTGAGAGCATTTGATTTGGCCGTGTTTGCTTCTCCGGTTTTGGCCTGTTCTGGGCTACCGTAGTACCAAATGCTTTCTTGGCATTGCATTTTGGAGAGTTTCTGTTGTCGCAAGTCTTCGGCCATTTCTTTACTGCCTCTGTTTTGGTCCTCTTTTTGCTTTAAACCGCACGATGGCCTTGCGCGTCAGCGTACTCTACGGAGTATAAACAAAGACACGCGTTCGCGCGCGCACTCCATAGCCAGGGGTACGGGTATGAGTATAAACCAAAGACACGCGTTCGCGTGCGCACTCTCCGTAGCCAGGGGTACGGGCATGAGTATAAACCAAAGACATGCGTTCGCGCGCGCACTCTCCGTAGCCAGGGGTACGGGCATGAGTATAAACCAAAAACACGCGTTCGCGCGCGCACTCTCCGTAGCCAGGGATACGGGTATGAGTATAAACCAAAGACACGCGTTCGCGCGCGCACTCTCCGTCACAGACACGGGCATGAGTATAAACAAAGACGTGTGGGGGGACGCCTCCGCACGCGCCAGTCTACAGACTCTAAAATAAGATGTAGCGTCGAGCTCAGCTCCGCACGCGTTAGTTTACGGACTCTAAAATAAGACGTAGCGTTGAGCTTAGCTCCGCACGCGCCAGTCTACGGACTCTAAAATAAGACGTAGCATCGAGGCACGCCTCCGCACGCACCAGTCTACGGACTCTAAATAAGACGTAGCATCGAGGTTCACCTCCGCACACACTCTATGGAGTATAAATAAGACGCGGATGTTGTCCTTGCGCACTCTACCGAGTATAAACAAGACGCGGATCCCACGCACACATGGATGTTGTCCATATGCGTCCTCTCCGGAGTATAAATAAGACGTAGATGATGTCCCCACGCACTCTACAGAGTATAAAAATTGTGAAATGGCCGAGACACCAGCGAGTGCCTCGCTTTAAGTGGCGCACCACTTGGATATCGCGCCCTCGCGTGCGTTGGGCCAGGGAGTGCCTCACTTTAGTGACGCGACACCTGGACATCGTGCCTTCGCGTGTGTGCTGCTAGGGAGTGCCTCGCTTTAGCGACGCGGCACCTGGACATCGCGCCCTCGCGTGCGTTGTGCCAGGGAGTGCCTCACTTTAGCGACGCGGCACCCGGACATCGCGCCTTCGCGGGCGATGTACCAGGGAGTGCATCGCTGTAGCGCCTCGGCCCACGCCGCAAGCGCCCGCTCTCCGAGGGCACTGTTTTGGGGGAGACGACGAGAAGCTGCGCAAGAGTGCTAGAGCTGGCTACCATTGGAAGAGCTTCCTAGCGCGGAATGGGAGTATCTCAGGTTGCTCGTATCATGAGCATCACAGATAAGTTCATCTGGTCGCTACCTCGTTTGCTTCGAGATATATATGTGCACCTCGTTAAATATGGCAAGGGCGTAGTGAGTGTACAGATCCATTGTGAGCCCCCATTTCTTTTCCAGATCCAGATCTGGCAGATCTGATAGGTAAGATGTACGGGCTCTACCGGTATGCCGCAGCAGCATCATCTCCGCATCACACGTCCTCGGCGAATCCTACTCCATGCATGCACGCTGGTTTACATCATTCATGCATGTTGCTTTATATGCTCCATGCATGCACACTGATTTGCATACTTCATGCTTGCACGTTGCTTCGTATACTCCGTGCATGGCACATGCACGCGTGATATTTATGTGTGATCGTATGTGAGTTGAGGAGGTGCGGCACTTTGCACGCTTCGCTTCGCTTCGCCGAGGTCTGAGCTGGAGAAGGAGCTGGCACGTCATAGGCTGGACCACGCTGGACTCCGCGCGAAACGGGGACCTCCCCGACCGTGAACCCTACATAGAGGAAACGGTCTCCGCACAGGCAAGGTCGCGACTCTCCGACGTTGAAGTCCTCCACAGTCGCGGCCTCGGCGCAGCGCAAGGACGCGCCGTAGTGACCTCCGCGCGCTACGTCCATCCATGCATGCGCAAGTACAACCATCATGTACGCACATCCATTCATGCTTCAAAATATCCATTCATACACATGCATACGTGCCTTCATTCACGTATCCGTGTATACGTTCGTGTAGTCATATTGCATGCGATCATACACATGCATCCGTGACGTTTACATATTGTACGCAATTATATACCCCTGCTCGTTTTGCTTGTTACCACCGTCGTCTCCGGCTTGTTTGTCCTCTGCGGGCCCGTATCCACCAAGCCACGCCGGCGCTGCCTCCGCCGGCTATGTGTCGGAGCCGACGTCATGCATGGCGCTCCGGGCCTTCGGACATCCTCGGCAAGACTTCGGCGACCTCCGCTCGGCCCTGTGACGACTTCGCCTAAGCTCCGACGGGTCTTCGCAAGTCCCCGCTCGGTTCCATGGCGACTTCGCTGGCATCCGTGACGGCATACACGAGCTCCGCGTCGACCTCGGCCTTCGCCTCGCCGGAGTCCGAGCCAGCTGCGCCTACCCTACCACGGCTTCGCATCCACGACGACGCGAGGTCCTGCTCCGGCAGCATTCAATGGGAGCTGTCCAGTGGCGAGGAGCATGTATCATGAGACGTCTACGTCATATATGGACTCCGCCGTTAGCCTTCGGGACGACGGACGCCTCGGCAGGACGGCACGTCTTCGGCGCTCGACTCCGTCGCCCGCCTCGTAGGCATTGCCTCGACGGGACGGCACGTCTTCGGCGCTCGACTCCGCCGTTCGCCTCGTAGGCATCGCCTCGGCGGGACGACACGCCCTCGGCGCGTTGCGCCAGGGAGTGCCTCACTTTAGTGACGCGACACCTGGACATCGCACCCTCACGTGCGTTGTGCCAGGGAGTGCCTCGCTTTAGCGACACGGCACCTCCCTGCCTCTGTGTGCGTAGCGCCCTCGGCCTACGCCGCAAGCGCCCGCTCTTCGTGGGCACTCTTTTTTGAAGGCAGGGGAACGGCGGTGTCGCCTCCCTGCCTCTGTGTGTGTAGCACCCTCGGCCTACGCCGCAAGCGCCTGCTCTCCGCGGGCACTCTTTTCGAAGATAGGGGAACGGCGGTGTCACCTCCCTGCCTCTGTGTGTGCGTAGCGCTCTCGGCCTACGCCGCAAGCGCCCGCTCTCCGCGGGCACTCTTTTCGAAGATAGGGGAACGGCGGTGTCGCCTCCATACCTCTGTGTGTGTAGTGCCCTCGGCCTACGCCGCAAGCGCCCGCTCTCCACGGGCACTCTTTTTGAAGGTAGGGGAACGGCGGTGTCGCCTCCCTGCCTCTGTGTGCGCAGTGCCCTCGGCCTACGCTGCAAGCGCCCGCTCTCCACAGGCACTCTTTTTGAAGGTAGGGGATTGGCGGTGTCGCGCTCCCGGCCTGTGCGTGCGTAGCGCCCTCGGCCTACGCCGCAAGCGCCCGCTCTCCGCGGGCACTCTTTTTTGAAGGTAGGGGAACGGCGGTGTCGCCTCCCTGCCTCTGTGTGCGTAGCGCACTCGACCTACGCCGCAAGCGCCCGCTCTCCGCGGGCACTCTTTTCGAAGGTAGGGGAACGGCGGTGTGCCTCCCTACCTCTGTGTGTGCGTAGCGCCCTCGGCCTACGCCGCAAGCGTCCGCTCTCCGCGGGCACTCTTTTTGAAGGTAGGGGAACGGCGGTGTCGCCTTCTGGCCTGTGTGTGCGTAGCGCCCTCGGCCTGCGCTGCAAGCGCCCGCTCTCCGCGGGCACTCTTTTCGAAGGTAGGGGAACGGCGGTGTTGCCTCCTTGCCTCTGTGTGCGTCGGCGCCCGCGCTCCGCCGTCCACCTCGTAGGCATTGCCTTGGCGGGATGGCACGTCTTCAGCGCTCTACTCCGCCGACCGCCTAGTAGGCATCGCCTCGGCGGGACGGCACGTCTTCAGCGCTTGACTTCGCCGCCCGCCTGGTAGGCATCGCCCCGGCGGGGCGGCACACCTTCGGCGCTCGACTCCGCCGTCCGCCTAGTAGGCATCGCCTCAGCGGGACGGCACGTTTTCAGCGCTCGACGACATGTTTTCGGCGCTCGGCTTCGCCGTCCGCCTTGTAGGCATCGCCTCGGCGGGACGGCACGTCCTCGGCGCTCGACTTTGCCGTCCGCCTCGTAGGCATCGCCTCGGCGGGACGACACGTCTTCGGCGCTCGACTTCGCCGTCCGCCTTGTAGGCATCGCCTCGGTGGGACGGCACGTCTTCAGCGTTTGACTTCGCTGCCCGCGTGGTAGGCATCGCCTCGGCGGGGCGGCACACCTTCGGCGCTCGACTCCGCCGTCCACCTAGTAGGCATCGCATCGGCGGGACGACACGTCTTCAGCGCTTGACGACACGTCTTCGACGCTCGACTTCGCAGTCCGCCTCGTAGGCATCGCCTCGGCGGGACGGCACGTCTTCAGCGCTCGACGACACGTCTTCGGCGCTCGACGACACGTCTTCAGCGCTCAACGGCACGCCTTCGACACTCGACTCCGCCGTCCACCTCGTAGGCATCTCCTCGGCGGAACGGCACGCCTTCGGTGCTCGACGACACGTCTTCGGCGCTCGACTCCACTGTCCGCCTCTGGGGTTCACTGATTTCTTCGTATGCATTGCCTCTAGGGTCTGCGAGCTACCAGTTGCATCGGCACCCTCGCGCTTGCTGTTGGGGAACGGGGGGCTGGGGTGGTTGATCACGTCAGCTCGCCCATCGAGACCTCAGCGCTTGCTGTCGAGGGAGTCCTGTTGTGGGGGTGGCCCAACCCCCCGTGACTGGGCCGTGTAACTAGTCCAACATGTAATAGGCCCAATAGTATAAAGGAATATACCAGTGTAAATATACCAATGTACCCTCATCCTTTGTAAGTACTAAGGGGTAGAATGGGGATTTCCCATTCTACCCCACTCATATATATAAGCCCCCAGGAGGGGCAGGAGGGGGACATCCTCTCATTATCACCAACTCTCTAGATCTAGCTCTCCTCTTCTCCTTCCACTAGTCCCCCCTTTCTCTGTTTGGCCTGTAGCCACAACAGCTACAAAATAAAACCAGAGCAGTTGACTGAAAATTGAGTGTACAGAAATTACTGCGAAGAAGCAAACACAGGAAAATTCGGAAGATAC
The DNA here is from genome assembly GCA_017311315.1 of Dendrocalamus latiflorus. Taxonomy (NCBI): domain Eukaryota; kingdom Viridiplantae; phylum Streptophyta; class Magnoliopsida; order Poales; family Poaceae; genus Dendrocalamus; species Dendrocalamus latiflorus. Next base: position 29,089,139 of record CM029638.1, read on the forward strand.
AGACTGCAAGACCGAGATGGCCGAAAACTTTAAAAGATCACACACTGCATAACCACTAGACTGAAGACAGAACAGAAAGCAGAGAAACTGATACTGCAGACCAAAAAGAAAAGAATTCAGCTGACAAAAGAGAATAACGGCTAACTGAAATCTATTGCACAGTAACTACTGCATACACCCAAATAACAAAGAGATTGCCAACTATTCGCTGTTCTTCTCAGCCCAAAGAAATCATAGACTTAAACTAAATATCCGACCCATCTCAGGAGGTGAACTGACTGAAAGAAAGAACAATTTGGCATGGAAATAGACGGAACAAGAAGCTTCCGGTTTACAACAATTCAGAGCCAAGACCTTGACTGAAAATGAAAATAGGAGTACTGAAACAGCTATCGACAATAAAGGGTACTGAAGAAACAGCCGAGAGCAGTCCACCAAAAGAAGAGAAAAAGAACGAACCCAAAGCCAAAAATGAGTTTACAGAATCTAAAAGGAAAAAGGTTAAACAAGATCCAAACCGCTTCCTGCTAACTCAAAACCAAAATCCGCTTCCTCTTTGCAGCCTTGCGCATTTACCAAAATGCCACTCCTGCACCTTCCGGGAAGCTTCCTCGTTTCTTGCTGTCTAAGCCTCGCAACCACCTCGAGTCCTCGCCGTCTTCAGCATCTCTCGACCGCTTTGACCTTGGCACTGCCTGTGCCTAGTCCGGCCATCTCATGCCTCACCACGACTCCGTCTCAAGGTCCTGCAGCCATCACAGACAAGAAAACACCACGTAGCACCGCTCAAATCAATATAATCAACATTAGCATCAGTGAAACATACTCAAGCATGAAATTGCCCAAACGACCGATCAGGAAGAAGAACAAGCGTCCCAAGCACATCTAACCGAACTAGATTGCGCCATGCGCCGACTTGGCGCGAACCAACAAAATCAAACTTTCCAGAACACTTGTCAATTACTCATCACAAACATGGGGTCATATCCACATGGTCTCTCAACTTATTTTATTTTATTATAAAGGAATTTTGGTTTAATTGTGAAATCTAATTAACAAATTAAAAAAAAGGCTAATTACATTTGTGAAAATAAAAGGAATTTTGTTTATTTAGAAAAAACTTAAATAAATTTTATAATGTTAATTCATTTTGTTTAAAACCAATTCAAGTTGATGCATTTAATATTTTGTTTTATTTTTAAATACATTTTGGTTGTGAAACTAACTATTGAAATTGAAATTGTGTTTGGGAATCTCTACTTCTTAGAAGCATGAGTTGGTGGTTGCGGTGCATTCTCCACCAGCTCTTTGTCGCCGTCTGTTTTGACCACAAATGATCCAGGCCATCCCCCACGCGTGCAGCACGCTCATCCTGTCCACCCTAAAGAACCGGGGGAGTAAACAATGACCCCTCAAGCCCCAACTGTCCACGCCTCTAAGAGCATCTCCAAGAGATGCCCAATAAATTCACACCCTAAATCTCTTTTTACAGATCCTAATCACAATATAAGGTCCCAAAATAATCATTGCCTCCAACAGATACCCTAAACCAGAAAAACAGTATTGGGAGCCTAGATCATCCTCTATAAGTAGAGAGCGAGAGCCTATTTTTTGGGTGTGTTCTATTTTTGGGAGTCTATTTGGGAATCTGTTGGAGCTATTTTTTACCCTTCAACTCTAAATTTTAAATATTAAGAGCCATATAGAGTATCTCTTGGAGATGCTCTAAAGCTCCAACCTCCCATTAGCAATATTATATATTTTCCCTTTCCCCAACAAATCACTCTCCTCTCCTATCCTAGGTGAAAACAAAGACAAGAAAGGAATCCACTAACTCTCCCTTCCGATCTCAACAGTCGCAGCATCACCGAGGTAGATGGCTGGCTGGCAAGAGGGCCCCCTGATGCGCGGCAGCGGGGGGTGGGTAGCTACTGTCATGCGGGTCCCACATCATGACAGCGGTGGCCATCGGTGCCGCACTTGGCTGCATCCATGAGTTCCTCTATCCCGACGGCCTCCTTTCCCGCTCCTTCGATTCCACCCTCCTTTCCCGTTTGTCTCCCCCGTGGCCACCAAGCGGTGTACCTCATCGGTGATGAGATGCCCTGGCGTTCAACAGCCATCGGCGCCACTAGAATCTACCCGCCTCGCGCATCCATCATGCCCCTGCCCTCCACGTCTCCTAGGATGACTCATACGCCTATGCCATCACCGTCATGATGGTACGTCCAGGCCTGGCAAAGGCTTGGCTCAATTTCGGGTTTGTTTGGTCCGGTTGAGTGAGGAAGTCCTAATTCTGAGCTCGCTTTACAGCATTCGAATCCAATAGGGGAAGGGTTTTGATGAGGACATCACTTCCATGCATACAACCAATGAATCTGAACCTATACACTTACAAGGTCCAATCACAAGAGCTCGCGCACAATAATTGAACTATCAGGTAACTTTGTTTCTAGGAGTGCATCTTGTTTCTCATGAGAATATACTACTACCTAATGCATGTGATGCTCTTTTACTTAGGAACTTAGGAGCTGATCATGAAGACAAACATATGCGAATCAATTCAGCATCCGAAGACAGCACCAACTTCAAATGTGCATAACTTTCACATACGGAGTCCGTTTGAGGCCCATGAGTACTCGATGGAAAGCTTTTCTCGTCCTTTTTCTAATGGATCTGGCCTCATCTCCAAAATCCTCCTGTACATGCCACAATCACTGGAAGAATGTGTTACATCACCTATTTGGGCCAAATTGGGTCTTGTAATGCTTGGGCCCAAGGGGAAGACGCCCCCTCTCTAGGCCCGTACTGTTCACAGCTACACTATTCATATAAACAGTACCATGAATAGTACCATCTCTTATTTCTTAGTTTTATGCGGCTTTCCCTTCTCCATTTAAGGAGGCCACACCCTTCTAATTTGGTTGGATTTCGTTTGCTTAGTTTTTTCATTGTGAAAACTCTTGTTCTTCGCTTGTGTCGACTAGATCAACCGTAAAGAACCTCTGTGGAATCCAACCTTTTGAACTCAATTTATATATTTACAATTTCAGATTGCTTGTGATCTTGTTCTTGCATGTTCTTCGGTTGTATACAGGAATAGACCTTCATGGTAGGTCAACACATCATTGGCATGATTGATAATAACTTGGTGATTAGTTCAATGATTGCTTGGTTCGTACATGTTGCGTTCATAGCCTGGATCGTGAGAGTTGATCATCGTCCAATCGAAATTATCCTTCTCATCAAAAGATCGGGACAACACTGCCACATCAGGCTTGCCATGGAGGTGGTCGTAGAGGTGACCGGGCCAGAGTGCATTATGCCCAGGTAGCAGGCACCACTTCAGCTGCTGGGACTCAAGGTACAAGCAAATCCATCAGGGCATAGTATATTTGTTGTCAGATTGTTATGCATGTGTGATTGTAGCTATTAGTTATTTGATGGTGTGAAGGTTGCTTTGTGAGTGGACTTATGGTTGGTTTCGCTCAATCCTACGTCATGAATCATGATTGGGTAGTTTTGCTCAATTCTGCGTCATGGTGCCTAAGTCCTGATGTTTACCAATAGTCCCACTTGTTTGAATAAACAACAAAAATACTTGCAAATGAAGGCATGGCTGCAAAGATTTGGGATAAATGAGCTTATTTGTTCTGAGTCTTGTATGATTCTATACTGAATAACGATGCTATCCCACTCTGCCATTCATACTCAAAATGTTTTTTGTAGTTACTGTTCTCTTTGGCCTAACACTTTTGTAGTTAGTAGATGCATCCACTTTGAAGAAAGATGTAGCTAAAGGTGTTGACATCATAGTTGCGAGAGAGCTTCCTAGTGGTAATGTTGTTGACTAAATTACGATTAAACATGGATGATGATTTCTCTTTCATTGCTAAATTAAATATTTCTATGTACATTCTGGTGAAACTTGAAACTTCTAATAGTAATTTGTAATTCTGCATGGCAAGAATCTACTTCGGCAAATATAGGGGCTTTGGAACCAATGACGAGGGGGAGGACACTGGCTTCAACACTAAAATATTGTTGTAGGCATCTATGCTTTGGAGAGAACGGGTAACTGCACTAGCTTTCAAATTCCCTGATATTGAGCTCTCACACATGTATGTTGATAATTTTGCAATGCAACTTATAAGGAATCCTATGTAGGTTTGTATATAATTTGCTGCACCTTGAGCTAAGCAATACGAGATTGTGTTGACCTATTGGATTCCCTGCATCATCGCAGTTTGATACAATTATCACAAACAACATTTTTGGTGACATATTATCTGATGAAGCATCAATGCTCACAGGACGCATTGGAATGCTCCCTTCTGCCAGTGTTGGTGAATCGGTAATAGGTTCCCTTCAATGTTCTCTCTTGCCCTCTAAATTGTTTATAGACACACTTAATTTCTGCTAAAAAATGTTGGAAGAACAAATGCTTAAGAATCTTCTTTTTCTCTACAGGGGCCAGGTCTATTTGAACCATTCATGGCTCTACCCCTGACATGGCTGGGCAGGTCGAGATGACTTTTAATTTCAAAACAATCCACTTAAGACACTTAATTGGCTTTTAATATGTAACTTTGTTTGAAATTCTGCTTCCTCTTACTATTTATTCGATGCAGAACAAGGCAAATCCATTAGCTACAATTCTTAGTGCTACGATGCTACTACGTTATGGCCTTGGAGAAGAAAATGCTGCAAAGAGAATTGAAGCTGTAGCTATAGAAACATTGAACAATTGGTTATGAACTAGGGATATATATTCTCCAGGAACAGTAATATTAATTTGTTATGGAACCATTGTCAATAAATACCATGTTTGCATGTAACATTTACTAGATTTATGTTGAGGACAATTTCAGCTCCTACTAGATACTTTGTATGTTTCTGTCAAACAAAAAATAAAAAATAAAATGCTTATTGGCTTCATATTGTGTCTACTTGAAGACTGTAGAGTCGTAGAAGGTAGTTGCTGTTGTGAAGTGATAGCCCTTGGTACTTAAGGTATAACCCTGCGATTTGGGATGGCCAAAAGCGTACCCGGATTTGAACCTGCCAAAAATCAACATGGCCCCTAGAGTGTGTGGTTTTATTTGCTTGCCCTTGTTTCGTATAGGAACTCAGTGAATGAGTTACCTCCTTTTCCCATTCGTTGCTTATCGAACAGATTTTCTATTGACATATATCTTTATTAATAATATTTGATGCATAGTTATGAGTTTATATTGCAACGTACATGCAACTTACTAGTAAAAGAAAAAAATATCTTAACCCGTTCATTGAGTCATCCCACCGGCCCGCTTAGTAGCTCACCCACCCAACACGTACGCACAGGCACCTGTGCACACACGCACAACGCCGACACACGCATGACCTCTCTCTCTCTCTCACTCTAGCGACTCCACTTGCTACTAGCGCTGCTCAAGCTGTCACAGAGATGACCACCTCCGGCCGCCGCACCTGATCTCTCCCCTTGGCACCCACCTTGGCGCTGCACGTGGTGCCGCTGCATCTTGTCCTCGCCCTCTTGACGCTGCCATCACTTGATGCAGCAGCTGACACCACCTGATGCTCCTACATCTTAGTGCCGAGAATGACCTTATGATATGACCCCATTAAATTAACTTCTGAGGAAGATAGGTCATATCTACACGGAACTCTTGAAACATAGCTGACACCTACACATGAATCTCCTAAAGCATACATGATTGATATATATATATATATATATATATATATATATATATATATATATATATATATATATATATATATATATATATATATATATATATATATGAAACTCAATTGTGAGAATATATATAGTTGTAATTCTAAACCGCATATGAGAACTATATGATGCGTACACTACTACAGAAAAGGTCATCACAGACGGTTCGAAAACGTCATCACAGACGGTTTTGTGAACCGTCTGTATTTATGGGTCAGTGATAATCGAAGGTCATCACAGACGGTTTTTGAGTAAAAACCGTCTGTGATAGCTGATAATCACAGACGGTTTTTAGTTAAAAACCGTCTGTGATACTGATCATCACAGACGATTTTTGAGTAAAAACCGTATGTGATTATCAGCTATCACAGACGGTTTTTACTCAAAAATCGTCTGTGATATTCCCTTCAACTCCTAAATATATTTCTGTTTATTGGCTAGCCTCAGAAAATGCTAGCCATGCCCTCTGAAACAACCAGATAATCACAGACATAAAACATATACAATTCACACATCTCATTTCATTTCAGATACATTTCACATCTCAATTCATTTCACAGACATAAAACATCCAATTGACAACGCACTTCATTTCACAAACCTAAAGCATCCATTTCGCAAATCAATTAATTGAATTGAAATAAAATATCCATTAACAAATACAGAATTACAAACGATCTACACTGTATTTGCACTTAGAATTACAATAAAAAATCATTCTGCGCAGTGGAACTCTCCATCTGATCTTACGACTTTAGTCCACAAAAACCAAATGAACTATCCTCGAATTTTTGCAAAGTCCGGCTGTTGCAATGCAGATGTAGAGATGGGCGCAGCCTGTCGATAGGAATATCAACGCGCGCACATATAAAACTTGGTGGAATCGAGGAGTAGTCTCATATGGTGGCACACGTAGTATCCATACGTGTTGCCCAGCTGCTGCTGGTGGCACTGCAAAAAATAGAATGTGTTAAATCAAGTGGCATTACTACTAAGTGTTGTATATGATTAATTAATGTGTAGCTAGCGAATACCCGAAAATTGCGAGCATGTTTCAAGGGCTTGGCCCCTATCGTCGAGCCACGTGTTTGTTGAATGTATGTGGTGAACGACCTTCGAAATTCGAAAAAGTTAGATTAGTCATTCGGAAGGAAAGAAAGAGTACAATGTACAATGTACGTACCTATCGAGTATTTGGGCGATGGTTGTGTACTTGGATTTGTTCTTACTTAGAGAATCAAGGTATATAGCCTTGTTCCATTTTAGTATAATTACAATTAAAATCCAATGGAAGTGCTCATTGTATGGCATAAGAACAGATTCCTTATCTTGGTGAGCCAGCAGTGCTTTTGTAATATAGTTCTCGACGAAGGATGCATCCTCGTTGATGGTATCAATGGCGACCAAGCGTGGGTCCAGGAAACCAATTGGTGATTTCGATGATCTAGCTTCGGTCAGCATGAATATATATATACACAGAAAAGCAACAAATTGTGACATATATCGGTATTACGTGAACAGAGACTGTGATTGTACATACTTACAGCGTCCAGCATCGAACGAGTGAGGCGTCGAGAGCGTTGAGCGTGAAAAGTTCAAATAAATCGTCAAAGGTCACCGGGAAGACACATTCGTGAGCTTCGTGCAAGAAATGTTCCGGCTTGAATTTGACAGTGATACCTGAGCGCCGTTCTGCCTCTGGCGTATTAGACTGTTCCATATACCAAGCGTGGAATCTTTGGCAACCAAGTCCTAGTTTTAAGAGGTGCTCTTCCGGGAATATCATCGGCTCGCCTAGCACGAATTTGCAGGCCAATGGCAGGTACGGGATATCGTCATCATCCTTCGTCTTTGATTTGCCCTGGCCACTGCCTCGACTGTAGGTCGACTTTATGGTAGTCGCCTGTAATAGTACAGACGGCGTAAGTTGCTTTGGCGAGAATAGCACCCGTGGAGATAGCACCGGTGCAGGTAGCTCCGCTTCGCACTGCACTTGTGGAGATAGCACCAGCGCATTTAGCTCTGGTTCGTGCTGCCCTTCTGGTCTGGCCACCGGTGAAGAAGCCTCTAGGGAGATGTCGCATTTGGGCCACTGGATGAATGTTCCAATGGCCCGCCCTAGAGTCACGATCTCGTCGTTGGGGGGCTTCGGTAGCGGGTCGACCTCAAAATTGACATGCACACCATACTATGGCCTGATAGGTTACCAAGGGAAGGATAATCATTTATGGTGCAGAACAATAAGGAGTGCAGAGTGAAGTTCTCTCAGTTGTAATATCATTTAAAATTCTTTTGATCTCCTTCCTCTCATCGATATATCATGAGTTGTTTGGCCACAATCTTACACAGGTGGCCAATAACTTACGTCTAGAGTAGTTCCTCCGCTCATACCCCTCTCTCCTTCCTCGCTTCCATCCGTCAACTGGACCTCATCATCCACTATCGACGGAGGTGTCCCGTTGCCGCTCAGGAAAGAGAAACCACCCTTAGCCTCGTTCTTCTCTTCATTGTGCGCAAAGCGGAAGAAGCTCTTGCGGTAGTGGAGAGACATATGAATAACCTTGCCGATCAAGTAGAAGCGATCGATTCTGAGGAAGCTTATCATGGCATCCTCTTTGAGATTATGCACCAGGCTAATGATTTGCCTATGATAGAGGAAGAAGTGCAGAGGACAAGAACAATCTTCACGACATTTGAGAACTCAGCTGCTGATCTTCCAACTCCAAAAGTAGAAAAGGAAGCATATGAAACCCAAAAGATCAAGATCTGGGAATCTCTTTTTTTGGACATTTGTAATAAATTTGACTTAAATTTGTCTTTTGTAAAAGTGACAGGTCACAGTTATCCGTTCCTAGCTAATTAGTAGCTACTATAGGTCATATGACAAAGAACAAAATACTGACGGTTGTAAATAAAAACCGTCTGTGATATTTTCATAAAAGGTTCTAACTAAAAATTGTCTATGATGTATTGCATTATCATAAATGGTTAATACAAATAACCATTTATGAAAATATCACAGATGATTCTAACTAAAAATTGTCTATGATAGTTACAGCACCAATGGTTCCCTATGAACCGTCTGTGATGTAGCCGTTCAATATAGTCTCTTTTGTAGTAGTGAGTGATATTAATTAGTTCCAAATTTTACTAGTTGTGTTGCCATTTCAGATTGGTTCCATTACAAATATGATCAAATCGCAAGTACAATAATGCTCTAAGCATAGCTTGATAGCTCAAGCTTACAAATCTGACCAAATGACAAATCATTTGCTAGTAGGGTCTGTTTGGCTGCGGCTGCGGCTTATGGCTTTTGGTTAAAATTTTTGAATTTTGGCTGTTTACGGTACATATTACGAAGAGAGAGATACTCACTTACGATTTTGGCTGGTACAGATGTTGGGCTTTTAACGTGTACATCGTTTAACTTGTAGATCCCGTCTTAAGAAAATATTCTGTTTGAAAGTTAGGTACTGTAGCAAAAGCCAAAAGCTGCCAGCTTCGGAGGAAAAAAATAGGTATATCCTCATCGTCTATAGTAGTTTCATCACCCTTTGCGGTTTCCTCTTTTTTATCGTAATATATGCCAACAATAGCATCAACCAACACTTATTCAGTTGTTTATTACGTTCACGAGTCAGATCCAATGGTGTATTCTCACCTTCTGTGTCCATGCCCCCATGGTCCTGCAGAGAAATCGTGCGATAAATGGGCACATGTCCTCACGCACCGCATAAAATTATAGCAAATCTGAAATTTTTGTTGAAAAATTTGGTATCAGCACAGACACAAAGAACTCTATAGGCAATAGACAAAAGGAACGTACTTAAAATATGTAACATCCCAAAAAAGAGACTTTTTGTATTTGTGAAATTTTTTTAAAAAAATCTTTTATCTGTTTTCCTAGTGTTGTTTAAAAATTTTGGTGTTTATTCAAATCTCTTGTTTTGGGTCCCTTGTTCAAAATCCAAATTAATAAAATGTAAACCTTGATCAATAGCCAAGACTAAAAATCAAATCAAGGAAAATTTCAAATTTCCTTTGCAAGCCCTAAAGTCGGAAATATATATATATATATATATATATATATATATATATATATATATATATATATATATATATATATATATATATATATATATATATGTATATAACAATTAAAATTTAATTAATTAACACTGGAAAGCTTAAGATCAAGAATGGGGAATTTAAATCGAAAGTTAATATTAAAATTTTTTCTCCATCTAATTAATTTAGCCGATTCATCAAGTTCAAAAAAAAACAGCTTCTTGGGCCGCCGCCCAACCTGTTTCTCCCCCAGCCCATTTCTTTCCCGCAGCCCGCCCGGCCTTTCTTTTCTCCAAACCGCGGCCCGCCTCGGCTTCTCCTCCCTTCCTCCTTCCCTTGTCTTGTTCCTCCATCCATTCTTTGTCTCCGCTCGACCGCGCGGCCCCGCTGCTCCTGAGCGACCGTCACTGCGCCTGCGCCTGCATTACGTCGAGCGTCACCTCAATCACGCAGCTCGTCCTCTCTGGCAGCTCCGACCCCAGCACTCCCGCGTCGCGCGCACGCTAGAGGCGCTGACTCCGTCCCATCGTCCTACGCTTCTGTCCCTGGTAGCAGCTCTAGCGCACTCCCATGACATGGCCTTGTCGTCTTCGCGCGCTGCTTACCAACCAACCTCAGCAGAGCTGCGAGCCGCCGGCTATAAGAAGCCCCAGTGCTATTGAGCTCATTTGTGTCGCACCGGTCGCCGCCGCCTCCACACCGTCCCGCCTCTCCGGTGCCACCCCCGCAAAACCGACCATGTCACAGCGTGCCCCCAGAAGCTTCCTCCTTCCTCTCGCAGTTAATCGGACTCCGGTGCCCCGAGCTCTCCGCAGCAGTGTTCTTCCTTGCCTCCGGCCAAAACTACTGTTTTCGCCGCCGTCTCCAACTCGGCGCAAGGCACCTCGATTCCTCGGGTGTGGAGCACCATCACACGGCGTTGAAGCTTCCCCAAGCTCCACTTCGGTTTTCCCCTCACCCCGACTTGCCGGCGCAGTGCCCATGCCCACGCCGCCGCCGGCTCCCGTCACTGGCACACCTTGGTCCGTCTCCGGCCCTGCCGACGCTTTCGGTGAGTCCCTCGTGTCCCCCTCCTGCTCATGCCCCCGTCTATTTCTTTCCCCTCCCTCCAGCCGCCGCCGCCGTTGACGGCCTCCCCGCGCCTACCGCTCCTCGCCGCCACCGGCCCGCCTTGATGCCTTTCGGTCGGACCTGACGTCTCCTCAAGCTCCCATGGTCTCCTGGGGACACATTTTGGCCATCGCCGGCATCTCCCCGGCCACCCTTCTTGGTGCCACCGCCCGCTTCCCCTGGCCATGCTTCATCGGCACCCATTTTCTGTCTGGCCAAAAGCCGATCCCAGCGCTCGCTTCTTATAAATCAACCCCCCTTTCCATTCACAAGTGAGCAAATGCTCAGTCGGCCAGCGAAGCGACGCGTTAACTCAGAGACCTGAGTTCGAATCCTGTCTTTGCATAATTCTGCTTTTATTTTTATTAACCTTTCCAATTAGAAAATATTTAGGAGTTAAATCAAGGAAAACTAAGAAAAATCCATGAAAGCTAATAAAATATTATTTAAAATAATAATGATAATAAGAATTTAATTGTAAAACTATAATGGGTACTCTAGAATTTCTAATTTTTTTTTAAAAAGAGAAACTTTAACCTTGGCTAATTATGTACCAACCAAAATTAATAATTCAACCTCATGTAAAGGTTAACTAAAGCAAGATTATTCGATGAACTATTTTTTCAAATAACAAGTAATTATCTTGGACTCAATAAATATTAATATTGAAGTTTAATATGTGAAACTAATTAAAGGAGCTATTAGAGTAAAAATTGAATCTTGGTGTCTTGCAATTGGCTATGTCTAGCCATACTCCTACCCAAAGCAAAATGTCCTTGTGAATGTTCCTTCGACACCAATCCTTCTTTTATATCCTTCACGGTGGAGTTATTCCGTCACTTCGCTTCCACCCAAAAATTCGTTTGACCCCATCTCTATCCCGCAACTCACTACATACCCTTAATCACAAGCAAACTATAAATACACTCAATTAAACTTATTTGGACTTTTGCTGGATTTGTTGAATTTGTTAGTCATTAGTCGTGCAATTAGTCACTGGAGCCACGAAGAGACGACAAGTTCGAGCAGGATCAAGACTTGGAAAGAGACGAAGATCAATAATCCAAATAATCAACTGAGAAGGCTTTGAATGAAATCGAGGCAATGGTAAATTGAGCAAGGTATGTCATCACTTTGATCATATTGATCCTACATTTTATGCAAAATTATGTTCCTTTAAATTACCAAATTGCATGCTTACTTTATTATGTAAATGTATGTCAAAGCTTAAGGTAGTTACATACCTATTTGATGTTTTAAATATTGCTATGCCTTCCTTGACACTTGTATCGCCTGACCATTGTCACCCAAGATGTTAATGATAGTTTTACTAGCTATTGATCATATTAAAATGCCATGCTGGTTTCGTCAAGTCCAGGGCACCAGTGGCCCTGATCATCAATCTTTAAACATGAAAACTGGTCTTGGGGCAGTCATGTGATGTACATGGCTGAATATTTATGACAACTTAATTTATGCTTCTCAAAACCCCAAAAATCTACTATACCGGTTCGGGCGGATGGTAAGAGTGGTGGGTGTGGATGTAACACAAGTGTAACATCCCAAAAATTTGAAAATTGAAAATATGAGCTTTTGAGTTATTTTGCAATGTATTCTCTTGAAAATTTGAATTTTATTTGGTGTTTCTCTAAATTTTGGTTAAGGTTCCAAAACATGGAAGAAATAAAAAAACAATATTAATAAGCCATAAGGAAAATATGGAAGTAAGAGAAATCTATAATTTTGAAATCAAAGCCAAAAAGATAACTCATCCTAAGGAGGGAGAGACTTAAAATTTAAAATATAAGAATTTCATTTTTACCATAGTATTAAAAAGGATCAAGAAGAAACAAACATAATTAAATAATAGGGAATTAAAATTTAAAATAAGAATCTGAAAAGATGATCCATAAAGGATAAGAAGAGATTTGTATTTAAATATAAAATCTCATATCTGAAAATAATAGTACAAATAGCCAAGAAACAAAAAGGGAATAAAAAGAAAAGGGAAAGAAAGAGCCAGGCCGGCCGAGCAGCCCGGCCCAGCTTCCCCTTCCCGCGCGCCAGCTCGCCTCTACCCATGCCCCGGCCGCGCCTCCCCTGCCGCCGCGTGGCCCGAGTGCCGCCTCCTCTCTTTGGCCCCGCGGGCCCGAGCACCCGCCCATGCCTCCCCTCTCTACTGTCGCTGCGCCGCGGGCCCCCTTCCTCTCGCACCCCCGGCTCTCTGCCTGTGGACCAGCGGCCCCGCCCCGTTCTCTCCCTTCGTTCTTCCTTCTTCTCCCGAACGCCGCGCGTGTTCTGCCGCGCCCAGCTTTTCTTCGCCCCGTGGCGTCCATGCGCCCGGCGTCGCCCCTGCCCGAGCCGTCCTGTCGCCGGTTGGGAAGCCTGCGAAATCACCGTCGCCCCAGGTTTCATCGCCTCCGCTCCGGTATGGTGCCACTGCCCGCGGTTTCCTTCCGCCCGGTCGCAGTGCTCGGCCACGTGGAGCAAGCCTCCTGTTGCCCAGCGCACGCGTGCGAAACAAGCTGCAGAGAGGGTAGAGGGAAGTCACGCGTAGAGATTCGTCAAATCACCCACGTCGCCGCACCTGCTCCCGTCGCCTCGCACGCCTGCTCCCGTCTCCTCCCGTCGCCGCACGCTACACGTCGCTCAGCCATCACTCCCCCGCCATGCCCTGCGCCAACCACCTCCATCGCGTCGCCGTCCCCTCCGCCATGCCGCTGCCCACACCGGCGTTACTTTCCGGCGAGCGCGTCCTCAGCTCGCCCAGCAACCACTCCCCCACCTCCCTACGGCTACAAATACGCGACCCGGCTCCCCATTGCTCCCCCCGCGCCACCCCTCTTCCTTCCCCTTCCTCTTTTCCCTCTGCCCGTGAGCAAGCGTGCCGGCGCCACTGCGCGCCGTTCGGTCACTCCGGCCATCCCCTCCACAAATTGGCCACGCCAAGGCGTGCCCCTGCGCACACGATGCCTCCTCCAGCGATTAATTGGAAAACCGCCGCCCGAGAACATCGCGCGCGCGCCTCCTCCATCCCCGGTCGACCGTCGCCATTTCCACCACCGCCTCCCCTTCGATCGGCCCCCGCCCGATTCCTCGCGGCGGGAGCTGCCCCTCGGTGCCCCGAAGCCACCCCGGTGGTTGGCCGCCGCCCAAGAGTCCCCGCCACGGTGACCAGGCCACACTGCCGCCCGCGCGCGATGCTATGCCGCCTCGGCCTCCCTCCGGCCGCCCCGGCAGCTCAGGTGAGTTTCTACCACCTTGCTCATGCTCGCGCACGCCTCCCTTCCTTCCCCCTCTCCTCCGGCGGCCGACGCCCCTTTCTCCCTCACCGTCGGCCGCCTGGCACCGCCGCCAGCAAGCTGTGGCTTCCCCCGGCCGGTGCCAGTACCCCTGGAGCCTCCTCGGCACTCGGGGGCTCCATTTTGGTGGCCGTCGTCGCCTCCCAACCGCTCCCCGCCGGCGTCGCCGCCGCCATGCCTTCGGCCCACCTCCCTTGTTTCCTCTGCTTCTGCTCCCTCTCTGTCAACTTAGCCAAAGGTAGTCTCCTCTCTGTTTTTGTTGTGACATATGGGCCCCACTTTAAGTAAGCATCAAGCTAATGGGTATCACGTGCCTCCTTCCAATTTTCTTCAAAGAGCAATCTTAAACTATGATTTGTAAATAAAAATGGGCATAAAATTAAATGGTGAGATTAAACTAAAAGTATTATGAAATGAAGTTGAAAATTTAGGTTGATTCAATGGTATGTAAAGACACATGGTGAATGGGAAATAAGAATAAGAAATTATTTATAAATTCATAATGAAAAAGATGGAATTGGTTACATGTCCAAAGTTTAATAAAGAGTTCAACTAAAAATACCCTCAAGATTAAGATTAAGGAAATGGATTAAATAATATGTTTACCTACAAAAGCGAGGATTTAAACTAAAGATTGCCCTTAATCTAAATTAAGATATATGCGCAATAGTTAACATGCCACCATTAAATCCCAATGGTAAATTTAATTAAAATAGAATCATTAAAATTTTGACCCGGTATGATGAACTTTGCCTAGGTAATTAAATAATAACTGAACTGTAAACAAAATACTAATGGTACCATTAAATTAAATCATGATGTTAAACTCAATAAATAATAATACTAAGCATGGTTTAACAAGCTAGGACTCATACAAATAGATCCTAATTCGAATGAAACTAAGCCTAGTAGTAATTGAGGATATGTAAACTATCACATCACAAAATGCTATAAACCCGGGCTCTAGTATTAATTTGGCAAGCCAAAATTTGTATACCCTGTGTATGGCATATACCCAGAACAATAGCACTCAACAAAATAATGCTAAGATAAATTTGTGCACCTATTCATAGGTCTAACCTAACTCATGGAACTTCCTTGATAAATATAAAAAAAATAAAAAGAAGTTATCAAATAAAATAAAGTAAGCCATAGTATTCAATGGCCGGCTCAACCTAGTCCTACCCAAATCTAAAGCAAGATAATCTCATCAATATTTTTATGTCATAAACCCTCATTCATTGAATGTCCTTCTACCAATCATCGTTTCGTTCCAACTATTTCGGCTCCGACAATACTCCGTGTCCAATCAACCTCGTCTCAAATCACCTATTTAATCATAATAAAAATCAATCAAGTTCAATTGGGTTTATTTGGATCTCTTGAGTTATTTGTTTTTATTTGGATTCAGTTGCTTATCGCGTAGTTAGAAACTGGAGCCCCGAAGAATCAATGGATCAGGCGAGATCAAGATCAAGGTGAAGATAAAGACCAGAAGCTCAAGACCGTCAAATGAGATAGCTTTGAGTGAACTCAAGACCGCGGTAAACCGCGCCAGGCGAGTCAATACTTTGATCATGTTGAACCTACATTTTTGCAAATTATTTTGGTTTAAATTATCAAATTGCATGTTGTTATTTTATATGCAAATACATGTTTAATTTAAGATTCTAGTTATATCCCATTGCGTACCTTGATTAATTATACACCTCCTTTGGAATATTTGAATATGAGAACCTTGTCGCCCTAACAAAAATTATAATAGTAACCTTTTGAAAATAAGTCCGTACTTATATGCCATGCTTAGTTTTGCTTAGATACTCATGGGCGCGAGAGCGCCCAAGCATCACTTTTAATCCTGAGAAAAATTGGTTGGGCAGTCATGGTGGAAATGACTGATGTATGTTGGATATGGTTATTTTATTCCCAAAAACCTCAAAATGCTTATTTATCTGGGCGGATGGTTCGTTTGTATGGTGCAGGGGTGCACGAGAGTGTGGTTTGTGGTAGAACCGCCCAGATACCAATAAGGACTGAATCTTGTCATGACCTCTTATGTAAAACAGTACAACCACAAGTCTGTAAAGTACAACTTGGCTAAGTAAACTTATCGAAACCCCGGACTCATCTCACTGGTAGTGGATTGATGGGGCTACGCTATGGCAAGGGGGCCTGAAGGGACACCAGTGGAGGGTGAAGTTTTCCAGCTGTCCTAATGTTGCGGGAAGTAGGAGCCCGAGCTGCGTTAGTGGCTGTGGGAAACATCCCGCGCACAGATGGGACCCACCGCAAGTGGGCAGTCTCCCATAAGGTGAGATGACAGAAGGGACTAGATACTTTGAAAAGTCACTGTGATGGTTAGCTCAACTGCACGTCTAAGGAATCGTGTGGGGCAACGAGTAAACCGTCTCTTGTGGGTAAAGTGTGCAAACTCTGCAGAGTCAAAACTATTCGAATAGCCGTGCCCACGGTCAAGTGTGGACATGGCAACTTAACCAGATATAGTTCTATTTCAAAATGTTTTGTGGGTGGGATGGAAAAGTGGAGGGCAGCGGAAAGCCCTGATTTGAGTTGTCCTGGGTGATGTCCCAGTGGTAAGTTAAGCGGCTATAACGCTGAAAGATGTTATATGGTGTGATGCCATATGTAATGAAAAAAATATGGTGATATTAGGCATATGGTGTGATGCCATATGTATGGAAAATCATGTTAATATTCCTTGATCATTATGTTTTGTTCCAAGGCTGCTAGGTCTCAGGAAATTTTATGTATTGTATTTCAAATAATGGCATTTCTATTCTTACTAAATAAAATATGGGTGGAATAAACAGGGTCGTGAGTAAAGGAGATGGATGTTTTAGTATGCACATAAAGGTATTGGTGGATTCAGGTTGATCATGAATAGGAAATGATAGTGTGGGTTCTGAGAGAAATAAATTAGTGGGGTCCAGTTGAATAGATAGGCTAGATAAATGATCTAATTGAATTTTCGAGAATTTGGAGAAACAATACAAGTATTGGATTATAATTCCTAATTAGTGATATTCTTGGTGGATATGTAATAGTGATTCGGATTTGGAGAATTAGGGGAGTGCAAAGGTAAATTGCTGGATTACTACACTAATGATTAATATAAAATTCTTGGAGGATATTGGCGATAATAGGAATTAATAGGAGTTGATCAATTACTAGAGGGATGAATTGAATTTCTGAGAAGGTTGGAGGATTCATAACAATTAGTGGATTATAATCTAGGTAAGGTGTACTCTCGGTGGATGAATGCTAATGAGTCGTAGATTTGATCATCGAAGTTTTCGGTGGAGGTATACTTGGGGATTAGTTAGTGATAGATAGTGGAAAATGAGATTGATTATTGGATTATGGTTTTTAACAAAAAGGATTGAATACGAATGATATCGGTGGAATTGAAAGTAATTATGTTAGATAATCATTAGAATTCAGAGGTGATGAGCTGATGAATAGTAATGACAGGATTGGATTATTAGTAATTCAAAATACAAAGTATGATCGGTGGATTAAATAAATGATGACACTTGCTGTTTGGAGTTTTAGACAGCAGTCAATAAAGAAAGTGCATTATCGGTGGATTAAGTCAATTTTTGGCAATTGTTGTGTGGAGTTAGGTAGCAATAATAACACTTTGATTAAATAATAGTAATAATGCTACTACAAGCGATTTTTGGCAAATAAAATAACCCGAGCCTCTCCTTTGACAAGCCATGCATACTATTTATTTGCATTCTGTGTATTGGCTCGTGGAGCACGGGGTTGGAGTGCTCACACTCGCTTTTGCGACAAAATTCAGAATCAGGAATCAAAACACCTCGCCTCAGCAACAAGATTGGACGAGCTGGCAGAGAAGATGAAGATGTCAAGGGCTAGGTCGCGAACCTCCAGTTGGCTGCCTGTGGGCATGTCCTGAAGGTCCCACCTGTGTGCTCGTTCTTCCGCTGCTGCAATTTATTGAATTCAGCCTAATCGGCCCATGAGTAAGTCTACTATTGTACATTTACGTTTCCGCATGATATGTACTTGATAATCAGAACTGTAATCTGTGAGCACTATCTACTGATTCAGGGAATAGTGCGGTAGAATCACAGAGGTATTCGGATTGTAAAATCTGGGTGCCTACAGTCTGTGGTTTGTGGAATGAACCGTCTGGACAGATTAAGGACTAATCCTGTGATGACCCCTCCGTGTACAACAGTGCAACCACAAGCTGGCAAACTGTAGGCTTGGCTGAATAATTTACTAGACCCTTGAAGCCGTCTCACCAGTAGGGGAAAGAAGGGATTGTGTAGGCGGAATATAAATCCGACCTGATCGGGACACCACGTGCAGGTGATGTTCGCCAGCTGCGCTAGACATTGTGGAGACAGAAGTCCAGCTGCGTTAGACGTTGTGGTGGAACTTCCTGCACAACTTATTGGACCCTCTTGTAAGGGATAAGCCCATAAGGGTGAAAGGATGATAGGGCGAGGTATTGTAAAGGCCTCGTGACGATCTCTCGATCCACATGACAAAGGAATCATGTGGGCCCATTAAGCTGATTATCTCTTGTGGGAAAAGTGTACAACCTCTGCAGAGTTTAAACTTTCGAATAGCCGTACCCATGGTCAAGGGTGGATATCGAAATCTTCCTCGAGTTAGTTCTATTTCAAAACTTTTGAGGGTGGGAGGAAAAAACTGTCAGGCGGATGTAAATCTGACCTTGGTAAATTTTCCTGGAGGGATGTACTCCAGTGATGATTATAAGGTGGAAGTAACCTACTGATCAAAAGCTAGCATAGGTGGATGGAATCATGTAATCGGTGGATGGAACCGACACCGCTATAAATACTGCACAATTTCAAACTCTGTAAAGCATGTTTGTAAAATGCTAAGTTATAGGAAATTTTAATTATGATTATTGCAAATGTCACTTTAAGCAAACAAAAGAACCTCAAGTCTCACTTGACAGCCTTGCATCTATTATTATTTGCATTCCGTGTGGTGGCTTGCTGAGTACCGTTGTACTCAATGTTACTCAATTATCATTATGCAATCAAGAAGGAAAAGAAGAACAAGCCTAAGGTGTCTTAAGGAGATCAAAAGAGGTGGAAGATGAAGAGGCCAAGAACTAGGTCGCGAACCCCAGTTGACTGCATGTGGGCAAGTCCCGAGGGTCCCACTTGAGTGAAGTTTCCACTGCTGCATTTTATTATTTTCGGCCTAATCAGCCCATGAGTAAATAATTACTGTATTATTTGCGCTTCCGCGTGATATGTTTTGATATACAGTAATGTATCTGTGAGCACTATCTATTGATCCAGAGAATAGTATGGTAGAATCACGGAGGGTTCTAAGTTGCAAAACCTGGGGTCTGACAAAATGAAACTCGGATCCAACAATCTAATAACTCAGGCATTTCACCGCACATGTTACATGCAACATTCTCAAGCCTCTTCCATAGGCCAATAAAACTTGCTTGTGGTGAAGTTGGTGAAGAAAACATAGCAAGTCAGCAGAGAAGACTGGTGAAGTCAAGACGACACACGTTGATGAGGCGGCGGCGAGGTCATGACAGCGCGCGCGGAAGACAACAAAGCAATGCCGCCCATGCAAAGCAATCCAGATTGAAAATTTTTCAAAGCAATCCAAGCTATAGGCATTTCGTCGAACACCACCTCAAAAAAAAAGAAAAAGAAAAGGAAGGCTTGCCTGAGGTGTGGCGATGTTTCGGTGCGTGAGAGGCGGCTGCCATGAAGTTTGTTTTGACCACAGACCAAAACCTTTAATTGAAAGCAAAACAGGTTCATAACTGGGGTTATCATTGCAAGAGGTCTTTAGGGAATTACAGAAAGGAACATAAAGTTCAACACGAAAATTAAACGACTAGACAAAACCAAAATCTGCAATGTCTACAGCGTTCGGCAATCTATCTTCATCGCCGGGAGCGTATCTTTCTTCATCTCGAAGTTGCTTCCCTTGACCGGTTACTCCATGCATCATCAGCTTGTACAAGTTTAAAGAGCAGCACCACTGAAGAAGAAATAAAAACATCTCTATCATTCAGTGTTAACCATGAACACCAACAAATGGCCACGAATTTTCGAGCTCCTGCCCGTGTGAAAGAGTGCAGTGATGGCTGGTGAGGACTCCGGGTGCTCCGCGTGCCCGGTGCAGGCCAGCGTCGAGGTTTCACGTGAGGAAGAAGCCTGCAACGGTCGGCGGCAAGGTCTGCTCGCGCTAGAGGCCGGTAACGAGTTTTCACGCGCGGGGAGCTATCGCGATGGAGGTCAGCGGCGAGGTCTCGTGCGTTCCCGGGTGCACGATGATGGAAGGCGGCGAGACGAAGCTCGGAGCAGATTGTCAATGGCCTCGACGAAGAGCAGCTCCCTTGATCCGGTTGCAGCGCGTTGGGGCTGAGTGCATCCTCCGATTACACTTGATCTGACGGATGGAAGCTGAACATTGAAAAAGGGGCCCATGAAAACAGACATGAAAGGATGGCGTGTTCTATATATGGCAAATGCATTGAGTTTGACCTTCAGGTTTTGCATGGCATGGCTGTAGAAATAGAATACACCCTCCCCTGACTGGGTAACTTTTCGAGACCTTGGCTTTCACAAGTATTCAATGTTTGGACTACCATAATTTCATAGAAATTTTATAGGAAATTAATATAAATCAATATTATTCCGATAAGATTCCCTGTATTAGGCCCGAATGAATAGCATTTACATGACTTTTTCTGCTGGAGTTTTCTAGAGGTAAACACCTGTAGTAAATATTGCGTAATTCACCAATTTTTTAGATTTGGGAAAAATTAAGTAGGACCTGTTTTTGATGGCTGTGGCTTATGGTTTTTGACTAAAAATTTTGAATTTTAGTTGTTTGTGACAGAGATTACAGAGAGAGATACTCGCTTGCAATTTTGGATGGTACACAAGTTGGAATTTTAACATGTACTACAATTAACTGTGGACATCGTCTTGAAAAAAAATACTCAATTTAGAAGTTAGGTATTGTAGCCAAAAACCATTTTCAAAAGCAAAAAAGAATACACCCTCAATTTGGTATTTTACAATAGGGCTGTACAAAAAGGGTTTAACTGGTATGAAACCTAGAAGGTTACAGGACCTAGAATGTTACGTCGTAGGCAAATATCCAATTTACCCTTGAGGGGTTTTTATTATAAATAGATAATTCCATGTACAAGAAATCAATCCGAAGATTAATAAAGACTTCGTTTATTGGCATTGTCTCCAATTGTTCTCTGTTGATTGATTGCGTGGATTACATCAGCGTTTATTATTTCTCAGCACATTATCAGCACAAATCGCTCTACAAGGTGCAAGGTATGTAAGTCACAAACCAATCTATTACGCATTGCAAGCTCATAGGTTAATCTAGATAAATTTGATTGTTCGCAATGCCGTGATTAAATCTATTGCTCTCTAGTCTGGTAGATTAAATACCTAAGATCTAGATCGGTGGGCAAAGATAGATTGAAATCGGGCGTTTGATTCATACAATCATGCAATGCAATGCAATGCTAATTTTTTTTGATTCGGCCATGGAGAACGCCGCTGGCCACAACCGCCGAATCGCCACGGTCGCATGACGCGTTGTGGCCGCCTGAACCCGCGCTGGCCACTCGGCTGCCCGCCCGTCGCCGTTCCCCGCGTCGGTCACCTGAAGTAGGCCCGCTGTTGCCCGAGGCACACCATGGTTGCTCGCGCGCGCTTGACCGCCCACACCCGCGCTCGATCGTCAGCCACCCGAAGCCGCCGCCTCCCCCCACGGCGGCCGCTCCCCGAAGCCTGGCTGCCTCCGCTTTGTCTACCAGTCGTCTGGCCACAGCCGCTTGGCCTTCACGCCTGACCCACCCGATCATCTCATTTTCCCCTCACGCCACTCGCGCCGCCGCAAGGCAAGGTGCCCAGAATCCTAGCCACCGGCCGTAATGGGCCACGAGGCCATGGGCCGCACAGGCCAAAATTTGGCCCAAATAAAAGAATAACTGGTTGTCCCCCTTTTGCAAATAAGCCCCCTGAAGTTTCGGTAAATTAAGAAAATTTGCTGAAATATGATAACAACTATATATTTGACCCCGAAGTTTGTCAAAATAACAAATAAGTCGAGCAGAGCGAATTTCTCTCCAAAGAAATTAATTTTTAGATTATATGAGTTTCATTATAATCTTTTAGCACCTTTGTCATTATTATGTTATCCAGTTTTATTTTTTTAGTACTTTATTTTTGTTTATTAGTAATTCTGAAAATTGCTTATTAATTAGCAAACATTCATTAACATTCCTAGAAAATTCTAAATAATGTCTACAAATAGATTAAAATCCATACCTTATTGATTTAGTAGTATTCATGCATTTTTACCTATCGTAAATTTAGAAGATTGCATGAATAATGTAGAAAATGTCTGACATCAGTAAGGAGTTTGTTGAGCTCGCCCTGGACAGTACCAACTACCCCACATGGGCAATGGATGTTAAGATTGACTTGATAGCTCAGTCGTTAGGCGCCGCCATTATCCCGCCAGTAGCTGGGGCTCCCGCCATTCATGAGGCCACCAAATACGCCAAGACCTAAAATCTGAATACTTGCTAGAAGAGGACCCATTGACATTGTGGAATTCCTTGAATGAAAGGTATGACCAACAAAAATCCATCATGCTACTTGAAGCATAGTGTGAGTGGACAACATAATGTTTCAAGACTTCAAGAAGGTATGACCAACAAAGGTCCATCATGCCATTCATAAGCTTGTCGGCAAGCTCAGGTTCTGCAACTAGAATGTTACAGATGCTGAGATGATAGACAAGACTTTGAGCACATTCCACCCCACCCACAGGACACTCCAGCAGTAGTACTGCTAGGCCAAGTACAAGAAGTATTCGGAATTGATTACCACTCTTCTCGAGGCAAAGAAGAACAATGAGTTACTGATGAAGAACTATCAGACTCACCCCACTGGATCACAGCCACTACCAGGAGCTCATGCTAAATCCTAGAAGATCAGTGCTGGCCAAGGCCAAAGAAAGGGACCCAAGTAAAACTGATGTGGATCAAACCTCTAGATGAGATTGAATCCAAGGGTTGCCCGATCTTTCATGGTGGTAGAACAGCTAGATATAAGTGGAGCACGAGTTACAGGATGCAACTCGCAGTAAGATAGATGATTTCACTTCTGTGCATACCACAACACACGATCGATAAATAGAGATCAAAGATCAGTGAGCAAATATCTACACCATAGTATGAACCAACAAGTTAAGATGAAATTCTAGATTGGAATTCACAAAAACACAATAGAACATGGATGAACCATAATGTCCAAAGGCCAACACGCACACGTGTTTTGTTTCATAATCTAAAACTCTCCTTTGTATATAGCACGCTCAGGCTTTATTTATAGGCATGCATGCACACTTACTTGGCGTTTTGGCTGACTTGGACTCCCAGCACATCTTACTTACCTAATTTAATCAACTAGTACTTAGACAAAAATACTAGAACACAGATCTTTTTTTTTTATCTCAGAACTACGATGATAATAAAAAATGACAAATCAAAATGATCGATGGAGAACTTGACTCCACATAGTTTTGGACTTTTGGGTTGCGATATCTGTTCCTGGTTGGCTCGGACTGCGTGCAGGTGGCCCCCATCCCATTGCTCAGAGAGAAAGAAACAAATGCAGAGCAATTACAAAGAAAATTCTATCTTCCCATGCATGTGCCAGCAGTTTGGCCAAAGATAACATATACTCCTTGATTTCCTACATGTTTAAACCGACTAGATCTTCTCTCATCTCCAACGTGATCTCTAGATGTGTTCCTTCCTTTAATTTGGTAGTAGTCAAAACTGAAAGGATGCTCTTCATGGTCTCCGGTTTCTTGTGTGCCACTTGAAAAAAGTTAGATATGGACTCTTTTATTTTTCTCTGCGCTTGAATTCTTTCCATCCGGGCACATCTTCTAGTTGCACATGTTCCTGGTCCATGCACGGACATGCACCACATACCAACACATCACATGCATGCACATGTTCTGGCTCACACACACATATAGCTTCCATACACACGCACGACAGCTCATGTGCCTCACTCGCCAAGTTTGCATGCACCTCATGCACATGTACTAGTTGTGACTCGGATCTATGCACATCCTCCTTAGCGTATGCCGCAGTAACGTCTCCATTCTTCATATCAATTCTTGTAATTAAATTATGCGATACAATCTGCTCACGGGAAATAATTTCAGAAGCATGGTTAGTAATCATGGCTGCATCATCCTCCCCTCCTTCAAATGAAACCATCCTCGGTTTCGAGTTGGTCTTCCAGTCACCATCAACAGATTGAACGGGGGTTGAAAAAATTTCAGCAGCTTCGACCACGTTCTTTGCTTACTACCATAGAAATGATCATCACAAACAGATCTAAACCATAATCACATACCATTTTCTAAATCGTCTGAAATTATGTGTTTACGATTACATGTAGTTATCACAGACGGTTTGTGAACCGTCTGTAATAAGCCATAACACTGACTGTTCATATAAAGAACCGCCTATGAAGTAGACTATCACAGATGGCTCGAACCAAAAACCGTCTGTGATACTTGCACATTACAGACGGTTCTAGTTACCAACCATCTGTGATAATGTATCACAGACGGTGTGTCCTAGAAATCGTCTGTGGTATTCTTTTGTATCCGTAAATCTATTTCTGTCTATTGACTGCCCTCAGGAAATGCTAATCATGCCCTTTAAAACAAGTATAAATACAACAAGTATGTGTATATATTCAATTCACATTCATTTCAGAAACAAACACATCCACTTCACAAATCAATTGAAAGCGATTATCAATAAAATAGTCATAACTTTTGTATACGTAATCCATTTTTGATGTTCTTGGAGTCGTTTGAAAGCAAATGAAAAGTTACATCCCAAAATCCATAAAAGACAGCTTTGATTCATTAATGAGGCTCTAGAAAAGTGAAATCTCCAAAAAAAACATCATTTAGGGCCTTAAAACGGCCTTTGAAGTTTTTGGACCCGTTGAACAGCTCAATGGGCCTTGGCGTGTAGCCTCTTCTTCATACCTAAGTTCACACAAGGTGCTAGAAGTCAATTTAGTCTATGGATTGAAGTTATCAATAAATTGGTAGAAGAAAAATTTGTAGAAGCATTAAAATTTACATGACCGAAACCCTAGCTAGCCATCCATCAATTTCATAATTTCAGATCTAAGCATCAAGAAAGAGAGGGGTGGAGATCTGATGGGGGATATCACTGGTAATGAAGAAGAGGTGACGGTAGTGTCACCGTTGTGTCACGATGGTGACACTGCACAAGACACTCTTACGACCGTGCACAAGAGTGTCATGTGCAGTGAACCGTGGCATCACAACCTAGGCGGAGGAGCTCACGGCAGTAGTCAATGTCGTCGAGGGGATGGGAGCTTCGGTTTGGGGGAGGAAGCCGATCGGATGGGGGAGTGGATGAACTAGGAGCAGCAGAAAATGGAGAGGGGGAGTAATAAGGGGCGAGAGGTGGGAGGAAACTGGTGCCTACCGTTCGATGCGGAGAGAATGGATGGGTGAGATCGAAATTCTAGGAGAGATACCACAGATTGGTGATGTGGCATTATCACAGACAGTTCGGATTGAAAAAACGTCTGTGATGTATGCTAACACCACAGACGGTTTTTAACCCTAATAGTCTGTGTTATTAACACAGACGGTTCGGATTAAAAACCGTCTGTGATAATTATATATCACAGATAGTTCTAGCCATTGTTTTAAAACTGTCTATGATGATTGCAACACTGACGGTTCTCTGAAACTGTCTATGATGAGGCATCCAGTATAGCCTTTTGTGTAGTAGTGTCTTCTTCCTCATCGATTTATATGGTGTCAACGTGACTTGACATTGCGTCAACACCTTCATCTCCTCCCACGTGGAACACCACGGCTTTTCTCGCCGGTCTCGATCTTCTTGCATGTTGTCCCACCATCTTTGAACACGATTAGAAAAAGTTATTTTCACAATTCTCATCTTTGTGATAGAACAGAGTCTACGATTCTTGAAGAATTGCTCCATAGATTCCTTCCACACAAAGTAATCTTTAGGAGTTGTCCTCATCTTTAGCTTCGGCATGGTTTGTGGTAGCATCTCCAAGAACTTCGCATTGGCCAAGGCAACTGATACAAATCTACCATGAGCAACCATCACTCTAATACCAAATGATGTGGATCGAACCTCGAGATGAGATTGAATCCAAAGGTTGTTTGATCTTTCATGATGGTAGAATAGTTAGATACAAGTGGAGCATGAATTACAGGATGCAACTCGCACTAAGATAGATGATTTCACTCTCGTGCACATCACATCACACAATTGACAAACAGAGATAAAAAAATCAGCGGGCAAATACCTACTCCACAGTAAGAACCAATATGCCAAAATGAAATCCTAGATTGGAATTTACAAGAACATAGTAGAACAGGGATAAACCTTAACGCCCGAAGACCAACAGTCACACACGTTTTATTTCATAATCTAAACTCTCCTTTCTACATAGCACGCTCAGGCTTTAGTTATAGCCATGCATGCACACGTACTTGGCCTTTTGGCCGACTTGGACTCCCAGCACCTCTTACTTACCTAATTTAATCAACTAGTACTTAGACAAAAATACTAGAACATAGATCTTTTTTTATCTCAGGACTACGATGCTAATTAAAAAATTACAAATAAAAATGATTGACTGAGAACTTGACTCCACCATATAGTTTTGGACTTTTGGGGTGCGATATCTTTTCCTTGTTGGCTCGGACTACATGCAGGTGGCCCCATCCCATTTCTCGGGGAGAAAGAAACAATTGCAGAGCAAATACAAAGAAAATTCTATCTTCCCATGCACCAGCACTTCGGCCAAAGATAACATATACTCCTTGATTTCCTGCATGTTTAAACCGACTAGATCTTCTCTATCTCCAACGTGATCTCTAGATGTGTTCCTTCCTTTAATTTGGTAGTGGTCAAAATTGGAAGTGTTGTGGTTACAGATCAAATAGTATAGAGTGGTATGGTAGTGGAGAGTTAGGTGAGCGATGCTTGGGGTTCCCCCATGGCCTGTATTATACATATATATCCACATGAGGAGTGTTTTACAATATTGCCCTTACATCCGAGTATCCCTCTCAAGGGTATTTATGTCATTACACATATCCTATTTTGGGCTTTACTACTCTCTAGCAGGCCGGCTGGGCTTAGGTGGGGGCCACCCCTATGACAGGAGCCTTTCATGGTGAAGGGCTTCACGGGCCAAAGCCATGCTGCCGAGCCATTTGGCCCCCTCTGTCCCTGCGGCCTGTGGCCTTGGGCTGAAACTATTTTACCAACGCATCTGCCTTAACGAGATGGACGCGAAGTCAAGTGCTCTGCCGAGGACGTCCATCAGACGTGGGATGTGAGCAGCTGGCGGAGCCAGGGTGCCTAGCCGAAGTCGAGCTGTCCGCTGGGCTAGACGAAGTGGGACGGTGGGGAGGGTCCGTCCTTCGTACATGGTGTTGAACCAGAGGCCTGAGCCAAACCACGGGCATGAAGTTCGGAGTCACCCCGTGGAGACGGGGTTCATGCCGAAGTGGGGGTCGGGGTGGCTGGCCAGTGGCGTGCCGACAATGCGCTAGTGGCCCTAAGAATCGCGCCGGGCGCTGGTGCGCAGCGAGAATTGGACCATGCACGACGGTTTAGCTTCTGCCGGTTGCTGTCCTGCTGGTTGCACTCCCACTGGTTGCACTACCGGCGGTTGCGCTTCCACCGGTTGCACTCCCGCCGGTTGCATTTCCATCGGTTGCACTCTCAGCAGTTGCGCTTCCCGGCGGGGGGTGCAACGGGTATATATATGGGTGCCACCTTCCTGCATCGTCCTTGATTGTGACACGTATGGCTGAAATGATCTTGGTCTCAAAAATAGGCTGCCTCGGTTCATCTGCATTCTTTGAAAGCACTGTTTTATAGTAGGGTTAGCGCCGATCGACGCGGTCATAGAATGTTGATGAACTGAAGGATGCCTGTTTTTGAGTTTGATTAAAACTTATCTTCGATCCACCGTCGGGCACTTGGTCCGCTGGTTGCACTGTGTTCCTGCATATGACACGCATCCGGAGATGGCTAGGGTGATCTTGCCCTCAAAAATAGGTTTGCTTCAGTTCATGTGCACTCTCTGCTGGCAGAGGACGGTGATGAACTAAAGGCGGCCTATTTATGAGTGCGCAGTCAAAGCCTATCGCAGATGACCAGTCATGCTTCCCAATTGAGGGGGAACACGGATGGTTCGGTCCCCGCTAGTTGGGGTTGCGGGGTTGTCACAAAGACTTCGGGGTCGAGGTGGCCTCCGGTGCCGCTTCAGGGATTCAGCCGGAGTCGGCTCCGAGGTCCTTGCGCGGACTGAAGATCGGAGGGCCACGCGTCATCTCATGGCTCGCGGGTGGTGCTTTGACGGCGTCGTGGATTACACCGGCATTTGCACATCTCTGGAACCCGCCTGTCGGAGGTGTTGTATCAAGACGAAGCCGGGTCCGCACCCGACTTCTTAAATGGACACTATTCGTTGAATGTTAATCACTTAAAACAGAATAAAATATCTAGGATGTTAGTGGCGGGATACGAAGCTGCCCCTCGGGTGTGAGGCCGAGCCGGAGGCCCTACTGCATTCCGGAGATATAGTGTCGGAGTAGGCGCCGAAGTCATCCAGCGGGTCCAGAGTCGAGGTGGTCTTCATGTCCACCGTGTAGACTTGTAGTCAAGGCTCAGCCAGGTGGCTCAACGATGTTGCTTTATTATGGCCCCAACGTGGTGCATTCCGCCGCCGGTTCGGAGTTGGTGGCGGGACTGCCTCGCGGGATCAAAGTTGAAGTCGAAATCGGAGTCTCTCCACGAAGGCGGAGTCCACACCGAAGTCGACATTAGGGTGACTGGTCAATGGCCTGCTGACATTGCCTTGATGACTCCGAGAATCGCGCTGGCCCCTGACGCACGACGAAAAGGTGGCCCACGTCGCGTGGCCTGCCATCATTCCCGAGGGAGTGGACGCGTGGGCGTATGCGATTGGCGCGTCGTGCGCTGTCAGGCTGCCGCCTGACCGTGGTCGCACGTACATTTCTGACAGGGCATGACACGCGTGAGCGGCTGCGCCGCTTTGGCTTCCATCGATCACCCTTCCTGATCGGGGAGGGGGGCTCGTCTTCCGCTGGTTACACTTACCGGCGGTGTGGGAGGCAAAGGGGCTTTACATGCCCCCTGTGGCACCATGCCAGAGCTCTCTTTCGCATACCTCCTGATCCTTTGCTTTCTTGTGCCCTGTGCTTCCGCCTCCTTTGTCGTCACACTGCACTCGCCACCATTTTAGCTCTCCGAGAATCAATGGCTCACGGTGACGAACGTGCTCATCGGACCGGCAGTAGTGCCTCGTCCCGACGGTCGCTGCTGGCCGAGGTGGAGAACGTGCTAGAAGGGCGTGGGCCATCGCTAATGAATAAGTGGTGGGTGGCGGAAGAGAAGATGGAGGGTCCTTGCTCCCGCGCCTTGGGCCTGACTCTCACGACGGAGAAAGCGATCCGAACTCTATTGCGCGAGGGGAAGTTGTCAAACCGCCGTGAGGTGCGCCTGCCCACCAGTGACGAGACGGAGCCGCACCCAAAGAAGTCAGAGGCGATCGTCTTCATCGCATATTTTGATGCCGGCCTTCGGATTCCAGCGGCCCCGATCGTCGGCGACGTCCTGCAGACCTTCGGGCTGGAGCTGGTGCAATTGACCCCGAACGCAATAGCTCGCCTGGCTGTTTACAGCTGGGCACTGCGGACGGAGGCATGTTGGCCTAGCTCCTCGCTGTTCACGTTCCTTCATGACGCATGATGCCAGCCGAAAAGGCTGGAAGGAGGGGTGTTCTCCACCTTTGGTAGTGTCAATTTTGTTCTGCAGCCCCAGTGCTCGCAGATCTTCCCCGCCAATTCTACCGGGCGAAGTGGGAGGCGAACTGGATGAAGCGGTGGTTTTACCTCCGCGTGGCGAATGGCAGCGGCCTCGCGTGCACGGGCCAGCCAATATCGTTCAACACCTCGCCGGACGTGATGATCGACAACAAGGACAGGCGAAGGGCCCAGAGACTTGTGGGGATCAGCCTTCGGTTCAACATGCGCAACCTCGCCGAGGAGTTCGTCATGTATGGCATGACGCCGCTTGCTGATGGGTGGCGCCTCCAGGCAGGAGGCCTCCGGCGCAACGGGGTTCAGCCGTCCGTATCATCGCTGCCGAGGCCCTCCAATCCTCGTAAGTTTTTGCGTAGGTTTCCCTTGCCTTTCCTTGCATGGCTTGTCCTTACCCCTCCTTGATTTTTCTAGCAGGGCTCACCTTGGAAGACGCGGAACGCGTAGTGGTGGTGTTCTTCGGGCCGTATGCGGCCAAGGAACATGACCTGTGCGTAACCGCAACCGAAGCGGCGAACCTAGGGTGGATAAACAGGGTGTGCGAAGCCCTAGATGTTCCTGTGCTGGAGCGTGCCATCCCCAATCCTGGTCGGGTTTGCCGCCGCGATGGCGATGTCAAGGGGAAGAGGTCGCCCTCCCGGCGGAGAGCCCAGTCCCCTGCGGCGATGATGAAACTTTCTTTGGTGCCATCCTTCTTCAGATCTTGAGGCTTGCTCAGTCTTCCCCACGGACGGCGCCAACTGTTCTGGTTACAGACCAATAGTGGAGAGTTACGTGAGCAATGCTTGGGGTTCCCCCCATGGCATGTGTTGCATATATATCCACATGGGGAGTGTTTTACAATATTGCCCTTACATCTGAGTATCCCTCTCAAGGGTATTTATGCCATTACACATATTCCATTTTGGGCTTTACTACTCTCTAGCAGGCCGGTTGGGCTTAGGTGGAGGCCACCCCTACGACAGAAAGGATGCTCTTCATGGTCTCCGGTTTCTTGTGTGCCACTTGAAAAAGAGTTACATATGGGCTCTTTTATTTTTCCTTACCACTTGAATTCTTTCCATCCTGGCACATCTTCTAGTTGCACACGTTCCTGGTCCATGCACGAACATGCACCACATACCAACACATCACATGAATGAACATGTCGTTTTCTCCGATTTTTCCTCGTTGATTAGTATCCATTCAAAACCGGTTTGAATATCCTTGCAAGATGATGAGGCTGCGACGTGCCTCAACGATGGTTCAGCTGCGTGCAAGGTTGAAGCTGACTAGAGGAGGTTTTTTTTAAAAAAATTCTTTTGGCCAAAACCGGTTTTATGTGTACAAACATAAATCAAAATAATTTTACATAATTAAGATCTAAATCAACTAGTCTTACTAAGTGCACCAACAATCTAAGTCTTGATCAAGGTTTGTAGTCAATGCAACAAGTAAACAATTCAATTCTAGGAATGTAAATTGTAAGAATGTAAATAAGCACAAGGAAGCAAACCACAAGATTACACACGAACTTTTTACTTTAGTGTTCGTAGACTTGTAGGTCTCCCCTATTCCACGTTGAGGTAAGCCCAAATAAATTGGACTAGCTTCACGAATTAAACCAACACCTTGAATCCACTAGGGTTACTTTTCCTTCACTTTGGAGATGGTGAGTACAAAGCCACTCACAAACACACAAGGTGATGCGGATCAAACCTCAAGATGAGAATAAATCCAAGGATTGTTCGATCTTTCACAATGGTAGAACAACTAGATATAAGTGGAATATGAATTACAGGATATACTTCGCATTAGGATAGATGATTTCATAGGACGTAATTTGCACTAGGATAGATAATGTCACTCCCGTACATACTACAACACATGATTGAGAAATAGAGATCAAAGATCAGCAGGCAAATACCTACACCACAGTAGAAACCAACACACCTAGATAAAATCATAGATTGGAATTCATAAGAACACAGCAAAATAGGGATAAACCCTAATGACCGAAGACCAACACGCACATGTATTTTCAATTCATAACTCAACTCTCCAAATACAATGCATCCAGTACTTTGGCTTTATAGCTGACTCAAACACCTCTACCTAATGCCCACACGCACGCACATAACTTGGCATGCAGACCAAACACATGCACATACACACATAGCTTGACTCACAAAACACACACGTACATGACTCTTTGTAACAACCTTATCATGTACATACACACGGGCTCCGACAGGCGCGGTGCTCTGATGGCGAACTTGGGTGTCGGAGATGCGTGCGTGGTCAGCATTGGCATGGGAAGCTTCTGGTGGTTACCTTAAAACCGGAGGTAGCTCGGCTCGCCCGGGATTTCTCGTCGGAGGGAGTCAACAGTGCGGAAGGAGCAGACGATGTAGGGAGACTTGAGGCACGGGGAGGGAGGAGAGAAGGTGGAGTGGGTGGGGGTGAGAGGAGGCGGAGCTAGGAGGCCTTTTTATAGGTCACGGGGGAGGGGACACGGTGGGGTTGCTCGTCGGTGATGGTGGCTGGTGGATGGAAGGAGAGAGGGATAAGGAAAGTGGCGAGATGGGGATGGAAGGGGCGTGAGCATTAGGGGATTTGTCCCCATATCGCGCATGGTTTTCGAAACTGTAGAAGGGTGGGGAAGAAAGGAGACCAGCAGGGATTTGGGCGACAGTCGAAAAAGGAAAGGGGGAGGGGGAGAAAGGAAAGGGGTAGCATGGGGTAGACGGTGCTGACAGGTGGGGCCCACCCATCGATGAGAGAGAGGAGAGGGAAGGAAGGGGACGATGGGATGGGCCGGTGTGGGACGTGGCTCAATCTAAGCCATCCACGCATCAATCCGAGAAGAGGGCGGGAGGTGAGTGGCAGGGATGGGCTAGGGCGGCGACGTGGGCACATCTTGGCCACCCACGCATCGCCCGAGGAAGGAAGGCATGAATTTAAAGTTTTAAATTGCGTTTTTGATTTTTAGAAAACCCCAAAAAATAAATAAATGCTAGAAAATAGCAGAAAAATCCAAATAAATCCCAAAAATTCCAGAAAATTCTGGAAAATGCATGGAACCTAAATAAAGTAAAATAAACTTTTTTTGAGCATAATTACACAAATAAAATAATAACTTACTCTCTAAGCTTTTTTAAAGGATTTAAGAAAAATAGAAATTATTTTTAAGGAAATCTAATTAAATAAAATAAATAAATAACACAAAATTTTGGGATGTCACATTGCGTTGTGGCGGGCGTCAAGCATCGGTGGTTGGTCAGTGTCATGTGTCATGGCAGTGGTCCGTGCGAGGGCAGTGTGGTGTAGTGATGGCCAGGTGGCACATGGAAATGGTACAGTGAGCATCATGGCAGTGACGATGTTGTAAGTCTCGTAAGTTGTAACAGCGAGCTCCGTGCCCTCTGCTGGTTGGCACGTTGCATCAAGGACATCTGTGGCATCTTTGGCTTGTTGCGTTGTTGTTGTTGAGCTCAAGTGCACATGACCAATAGGCCACGACGGTGTTATGCTAGATGGTGTCTTACCTATAGCTTCTTTGTAAGTGTTGCTTAGTTGAGTTTCTTGACGGGGTTCTTCCTCTTTGTGGTGTGTTGTTGTAATCTATCTTGAATGGTGTTGTAATTCTTCTTCTTTAAGGAAATTAAATGTAGTTCTCCTATATCTAGTTCAAAAAAGATTGCTCACAAGAAATAACACAAGCCTCTTTAGTTGATTCAATTGATGCGGTATTAGTGTTTTGTGCCGCATCATCTGTTCACACACTTTGAAGAGATCACAGGCCAATGACACCTCCAAGCCATTTAGGTAGTAGCAACCGTCAAGAGTAACAAGTCAAAGATGATCACTTGAACTAATCAAGTTCTAGAAGCGCCAAC
This sequence comes from Dendrocalamus latiflorus, assembly GCA_017311315.1. Taxonomy (NCBI): domain Eukaryota; kingdom Viridiplantae; phylum Streptophyta; class Magnoliopsida; order Poales; family Poaceae; genus Dendrocalamus; species Dendrocalamus latiflorus. The sequence continues at coordinate 29,123,254 of CM029638.1, forward strand.
ACGTCACGTATATGATGGATTCTAACCCAAGATCTTCCGGTTCATGGGAGTGCAGGGGGACCTCGACAGCGAGGACCGTCAATGTCTCCTGCAGGGATTGCATGGCCTCCCATGCTGCCACAATAGACTGGTCACAGATGCCCTTCTCCTCCTTGAGAGCAGTGATCTGTTAGATGAAGTTTTGCCATTGAGAGCGAGGCAACTGTTAGCCTTGGCAACAGTGGCCTTCACAGCGTCGATGGCCTTTGTGCCCTCTGACTCGAGGAAGTGGATGAAAGCCTCGCGCTCACCTGCAAAGACCACAGCCACCTCCTCGGCTTGGCAGGTGGCAGCGAGCACTGTTTGAGCATCCTCTGTGGCTTTATCAAGTGAGGAGGCTTCGGACTGTGCCTCTTGCAACTACTCCTACATGAGCGTTGCCTTCTGAAGCATCGCGGCTTGGAGCGCCCGTGCCACAGCCACCGTCTACATAACAAAATAGCAGTACTAACTCAAGAATAAGAAAGCAAATTGAGAGCGAGGGGTGACAAAGGGAAACAAGTGGACATACCCTCGTCTCACTAGCCTCCAATGCCCTGAACAGGAGTTCCATCCCACATGAGTGGAGGGTCCTTCGATCAAGGGCCAGGTCCACGCACTCGGCAACACAACGCAGAGTGCAAAGCGCCTCCAATCGGGGGACAAAGTCCTCCAGAGAATCGCATGGGGACATGAGCCTTCCTCTGTGCCAAGGGCCTCCATGGTTCCATTTTGCGACACGTCTCTAATGCCAAGAGCAGCTTCGAGCCCATGGTCGATCTATTGCCTAGAAGTGTGCAGCTCTAATGCGGAGAGGAGGGCCATTAATGAGGACAATAGTGTAAGAGAGCATAGCAGGGACAACCACGTGCAGTCTTGGGAACAAAAGGAGGAACTCAAACCTGGAACATGTCGGGCGGGCTTGGACATCGGTGTACTCTCCTCACCTCACGTGAGCTCATCCCTGGGGGCGCCATTACGGTGGCAACCACATAGGTCGCCCCAGCTATAGTGTGCCACCCTTAGAGCTGGAATCATCATCTAGCATGCCCATGCCAATCCGAAACCCGGTCGCAAGGGCTAGGGTGGGCAACTCTAGTCGTGCGCGCTTTGTAGCACGATTGGGTTGATGCCAGGGCCAACGGTCGCACATGCAAAATAAGGCCATCAACTCTGACAGCGAAGGGTCCATCACTGCCCCACACTAGGATGCCTCTGATGCGTCAGGGGGCCAGTCCTGTGAGATGAAACACCAAGGATTACATTCACCTTTGTCAGTGGCATCGTCCTCGCTAGTGCCATCGCCATCCTCACTACTATCATCACGGCCTCGCTGTTACCAGCGTCATCACCCACATCGAACACATCCACCGCCTTGGACCTACCCAGGCTGCTATGTTCCTCGACACTAGAGTCAGCCTCCATGGGGCCTGGAGGGGCCGAAGATAGGGGCATGGCCGTAATAGCCGACAATGAAGTCCCACGAGCACCTGTGTCTTCACGGCCTCTGCCGTCTTCATTGTACGAGCTCCACTCGCAGTGGGGATGGGACGCTTAGGCATGGCGAGGTCCAAGGCTGCACTAATATGATTGATGCATAGATCGTGAGATGTGGCCGACACATGAAGTCTATTGTCCTTTAGAATGTAGGGTCCGAGGAACATAGCGGCCATGGAGCTTAGAGGCCTTCCAGCACTTGTCGACCAAAGGCTCGTAGTGATCCTCTTGAATGTTGCGGCTACTCGACAGGTAGAGGCACTGCTGTGGCCACGTCGGCCACTCCCGTGCACCATGGCAGACAAAAGCAGATTGGCAGCACAAAGAAGAAAGCAGAAAGTTTGATGATGGACGAAAGCGACAGTGGAGGAGAGCATAGAAGACGAAAGCAACAAAAGGAAACAAGCAAATAGTTCTAAAAAGGGATGTTGCTTAGCATATAAGTGCAATGCGTGGTAGAGTCATTTTATGCTCGCATAGTGGGCATGAGGATTGAGGGGGCATGCGCAATGCTGTAACCAACGTGGCGGCTCGTGTCCCACGACCGAGAGATCAACCGCCGAAATGTGTCGCCTCCCCTCAGCAGCTGCATGCACGACTGAGCTTAGCACCTTTTTGGTGGGAAATCATGATGTACTATAGTTCAATGGGTTGAATGGATGGAGAGGACCAAGTAATATCGAACATGGTCTCGATTTATAGAAATTGGGACCTTTCAACCATGAGAGGCTACTGTTGGGGGAATGGCCCCCATTGTGGCCTAGCCAGCTCATTGCTCCAAGAGGCCCAATAGTCATAAGGCCACATGACTGGCCCAAGAGAACTATAGCAATGAAAAAGACGATATTACCCTACAATCGTAAACCTAGATAGGAGCATTTATATAACAAGCCTTCCCATGGCTATACATATATGCTTTAGGGTGTTATGGAGGGTAGAGCTCTGTTTTTCAGACAAATCTAGGTAATATAAACTTCTGTCTCTGTCTTCACATTTTGTAAGGCTCCAGGTAGCCCCTTTATGACCTTCCCATAGTCTCCTTATTTACTGTTTGGTTTGTAACCATAATAGTCAACATTGGTACAGGTCAATGTTTTGGCCATCAATCCTAAAAAATTAACCAATAAATTATGTCTATTAGTACCATTATCAAAATTTTTTGTCAAACTTTGCTGGAAAATCTATGGATTTATGACGGTTCTTCATGGCGCCAATGGTAGCGTGCGGGGGTTCTACCTAGTTAGATATGACGGCCGGGGGGGGGGGGGGGGGGGGAGCGGGTAAAATTGTTTCCCCCTTTCGCCGAGGAGATAACCCAAGGTGCGTGAATATTTCAAGCTCGTTTATATTTCCTTAAGATATTAGCTCATGTGCTTATTATATATTTGTGTTCGATACTTCTAATTCTCCTAGACTTCGTGCATTGTGAACAAATACTTTTATGTAGCTCCACACACGGAAAATACGCCCAAGTTGCTCGTGAGGCCGCACACCCGCGTGAATCCACTTATCTCCATTCTAAAATAGTACTTACGTTTTGAACATCAACTTAATATGCTTGTAGAAAATATAAAAATATGTTATTATGAAGTATATTTACAATGAATAAACTAATATTAATTTTTTTGCGCAAATATACTAATAGTACTTTCATATTACCAATCTAGACACATTTTCTGTATTAGTAGTCAAAGTAAAAAAGAATGACCACGTACATCTAAAGCGACAACATCTATTTGAGAACCTACTAAGGGTCTGTTTGATATGGCTGTGGTTTATAACTTTTGGCTGAAATTTTTAAATTTTAGCTGTTTGCGACAAAGATTATGAGGGAGAGATACTCGCTTGTGATTTTAGTTGATACATATGTTGGGTTTTTAACGTGTATTACAATTAACTTGAATACTCCATTTAAAAGTTAGGTGCTGTAGCAAAAACCAAAAGTCGTTTTTAGAAACCGTTAGAGAATAGGCCCTAACATATAGGTGGTGATCGGTTCGGCTGAAAAGTTCGTGGCTTATGGCTGAAAACACTGTAGCTGGCTGAAAAAAGCACTGTAGCTGACAGAGGCTTATTTACCATAATTAAATTTAAAAAAATTTAAAAATAGAAAAAACATATTAGCCCATCACGTATAATATAAACAAATACGAGGAAAAAAAGAACCGGTAAAAAAACTCAAAAAAAAGCCAAAAATTCAGAAAAAGACGAAATTTATGAATAGTGCAAAAATAAACTGAAGCCAGAAGCTGAAGCCATATTGACAGGGCATTTCCACTTTCCGAAGGAATCAACCTCTAGCAATGATGATTTCCACGAATTCAGTAAGTCAAAGTCTTCCCATTTCTCTAAGTCAACAAGGTCGTCCCATTATCGCATTCTTTTGGGAAACAAAGCAACAAGCATTCGGTAGAACCGCACTATCCCACCACATAAATCAGCTTACTTACTAGCTTTCCTTCTCGTGCAACTGCTCTGCTCAGTTCTCACACGGCAATGGTACATAAAAACATTTGTCATAGAGCTAATACAAAAGAGATAAATAAATAGTCGACAATATTTATATCTGACTTCGACTCCAAGGAAAAAATATGGAATATGATACATGATAAGTGATATCTGTTCGTATATATCTATATGTCAAGTGATATGAAAAAATTTATTGTGACTCCACTTAAAAACAAGATAACATATATGTGGATTACCACATCTAAACAGGCGAAAAATACTAAGTGCTCTTCTTTTGATATCTCGGCGATTAATCTTTCCGTGTTTGCTTTGATTGCGCACTACTGTCCAATGTTTTATGTAAAGCAACGGATAATTTCTATCCAACCAACCGTCCAAAGGCTTATGGAACAAATACGGAATAGAGAAATGAGTATTCGATATTATTCATGTCCGATTCTAACTCCAAGAAAAATATATGAAATAGGATATAAAATAAGTAATGTCCATTATTGCACCTCTACATAAATCAGCTTAATTACTAGCCTTCCTTCTCGCGCAACTACTCTGGTTAGTTCTCACATGCTGGCAGTAATAATCCAAGCTCATATTGTTCTTGGCATGGCTGCACACCCACATGAATCCACTTCAATTATTATCTCCATTTTAAAACAGTACTTATATTTTGAACATCTTAATATGCTTCTAGAAAATAGAGTAAAAATATATTATTATGAAAGTATTTTTACAAAGAATAAACTAATATTATTTTTTTTGCAAAAATATAATATTACTTTCTATTACCAATCTATCTATATAAGTAGTCAAAGTTAAAAAAGATCACCTGTGATATCTAAAGTGACAACATCTATTTGAGAACAAAGTTACTGACATATGAACATTTCCACTCTCCGAAGGGAACCAAACTCCAGCAATGATGATTTCCACGAATTCAGCAAGTCAAGGTATTGTCCTAAACTCAGATAGGGGCGAACGGGGGAAACTATCTTACCCGTTCCCTGCGAACGGGGGAAACAATCTTTCCTCGGCGGAAGGGGAACCCCCAGTAGAACCCCCGCACGTTGCCATTGGCGTCGTGACGAGCCGATATAAATCCATAGATATCCAGTAAAGTTTGACTGAAAATTTTCATAATGGTACTAGCAGGCATGATTTATTGGTTAATTTTTAAGGATTGACAGCCAAAACATTAACTTGTACCAGTGTTACTATTATGGTTACATACGAAATAGTAAATAAGGGACTACAGAGAAGCTACACAAAAGGACTGTCTGAAGCCTTACAAAATATAAAGACTTACAAAATATAAAGACAGGGATAGAAATCTGTTCCACTTAGATTTATCTGAAAAAAGAGCTCAGCCCTCTATGGTAAGAATGTTTCCCCCTTTCGCCGAGGAGATAACCCGAGGTGCACGAATATTTAAAGGTCGTCTTAAGATATTATCTCATGTGCTTATATATTTGTGTTCGGTGCTTCTAGTTGTCCCATATCTTGGTGCATTGAGATTATGTAGCTCCACGCACGGAAAACAGGCCAAGTTGCTCGTGAGGCTGCACACCCGCATGAATCCACTTCAATTATTATGTCTGTTCCGGCTTTAATAGGCAGTGTTTCTGCTCGTTCAAAAAAAATTTACTACCTCCGTTCTAAAATAGTTCTTATGTTTTAAACATTGACTTAATATGCTTGCAGAAAATATAAAATTATGTTATTATGAATAAACTAATACTAATTTTTATGGGAAAATATACTAATATTACTTTCATATTACCAATCTACATACCTTTTCTGTATTAGTAGTCAAAGTAAAAAAAAGATTGACCGTGTGCTATTTAAACTGACAACATCTATTTGAGAACAGAGTTGCTAACATATGAACATTTCCACTCTCCGAAGGAGTCAACCTTTAGCAATGATGATTTCGACCAATTCAGCAAGTCAAGGTCTTCCCATTTTCGCATTCTTTTGCGCAGCAAAGCTCCACCACATTAATTAAGCTATTTTCGCATTCTTTTGCGCAGCAAAGCTCGACCACATAAATCAACTTACTAGCTTTCCTTATCTGCACGCAACTGCTCTGGTCAGTTCTCACGCGGTGGCAGCAGTAATGCAATTCCAAGCTACTATTGTTCTTGCCAATGCACAACTCCACCAGTATGGCCACCCCCAGCCCCACCGTCCCTCTAGTACTACTGCTGGCTGCGTGGATTGCTGTCGTAGTTGCTTAGGTATTGTAGCAAAAGTTAAAAATTTATTTTTAAAATTTTTTGCTAAAATTTTTAAATTTTAGCTGTTTGTGACAAATATTATAAAAGGAGAAATACTCGCTGGTGATTTTGGTTGATACAGATATTAGGCTTTTAATATATACTACAATTAACTTGTAGACTCCATCTTAAAAAAATACTCCGTTTAAAATTAGATACTATAGCAAAAATCAAAAACTACTTTTAGAAACCATTAAAGTACCGACCCTAACATATAAACATTTCCACTCTCCGAAAGAATCAACCTCTAGCAATGATGATTTCCACGAATTAAGTAAGTCAAAGTCTTCCCATTCTCTAAGTCAACGAGGTCGTCCCATTATCGCATTCATTTGGGAAACAAAGCAACAAGCATTCGGTAGGACCGCACTATCCCACCACATAAGTCAGCTTTACATACTAGCTTTCCTTCTCGCGCAACTGCTCTGCTCATTTCTCATACGCTGGCAGCAGTAATCCAGGCTACTCCACGAGTATGGCAAAGGTACATAAAAAAACATTTGTCACTATGTGGGCGCCATTAGAAACTATACAAAACAGGCATCAAAGTAGACAGAATTTGGCTGCATAGGAATCGAGATATCTTTGATGGGTGCCCCCAAATAAGTTTCGTTGGAGGTCTATTTGTATTGATATAGATTTGGTGAGAATTAGAGTTTCTAAGAAAGTTTTGATATTTCCCTCGGATAGTTTGTTTTCTTTTCCCTTTAGTAAATTTATGTATATTATTGTCATATTTAATATAATTTAGCAATAGGGCTCTCCCATACTGTTTTTCCTCAAAAAAAAAGTAGACATAATTTACAATATGAACAATCCGCTTGAATGCTCGTGATAGCCAACTGACAACCTTAAGATAATTATGTAAATGATGCAAATGAACAAAAACGAACATAAGTTAGCAAAAGCAACTGAACATAAAACAATAATGGTTTATAAAATGGAAAGGCGTACCATTAGCTCTTTTGTTCTTGGATGCTTCTTTTTAGAAAAAAGAACACCTGCACAATAGATTTATTACTCGATGCAAGAGTGAACCTCAAAATATAGCAAGAGTTGTTTTACTAAATTATGGTACCATGAGATGGAAATTTCAGTTTCAATCAAAATGGAGGAAAATACCATTATGATTAGACACAGTAATTGATGGCCTAATCCAACCGTAGCATTTATGAAGGCGAAATCCCCTAAGCATGCACCTGTAAAGTATAATTACATTCTTAATTACTAAAGTACACGATACATGCAGATCGTACTGAAACTATGGTGGAAATAATATAAAGATCAGCATTGAAGTATGTTAAGACGCACTCAAAATACTTCACATATCTTTGTAATTTTTGTAACACGTTTAGAAACAAGGGTGTTGATAAATATCACCTGAATGTTTTCTTCTTAACTATCATTCAAATTTGTGATCATTGGATTAGAGATCCAACGGCCATAAATTCTCCCCCACCCCCTCTAAAAAAATCTCCCCCTCTAAAAAAGGGGGCCGTTGGATCTCTAATCCACAGGCCACCGGCCAACCGCGCCCGCACGCGCGCCTCCTGGCCGGCCGACGCCTCGACTCCACCGCCGTGCCCGTGCCGCCGCCACCCGAAGCCAGCAGCCCGCTCCTCCAGCTTGAAGCCGGTCGCCCGCGCTGATGGCCCCGCCGCCCGGCCCGCCTGCCTCACTTCACCCCACCCGAGCCGAAGCTCGGGCTGCTGCCGCTGGCATAGTGTGAACGGGCATGGGGAAAGCCTAACCCCTCCGGTTTTGGTGCGGCCGAGCAAGCCACATGGGCCGGGGAGCCGAACGGGCCGAGCGAAAAAAAGGGCCGGTGGGGGGCACTGGCCTTTTGCAGAAAGCCCCCCGAAACGTTAGAAATTACTGAAAGGCCCCTAAAAATTGCATATGAGTCCCGAATTTTGCAGAGAGGCCTCGATAATTCCGAAAATTACCGATAGGTCCTCAAAATTATGAGCGGGTCTAGTATTTTGCAGAAAACCCCTCGGTAAATCAGAAAATTGCATGAATTTTCTCTGTACTAAAAATTTTGCGTAGAAACCCCCAGAAATTGCACAATTCGCTGAAAATTCATACTCTAGCATAAAAGGGCCTTGGGAATGCGAATTTTGAATTATTTTTTAGCATTTGAAGCTCATTTATTTTTGCCATTATTATTTCTGTATTGAATTATTTTTAGCATTTGAAGCTCATTTATTCCCACTGGATTTTTATGGAGTTTTAACGAGGCATGAACGTGTGAGATAAGTGCCCAAGGGGGAGTGTTAGGAAACCTGGGCCTGGGCCAGCAACCCGCGGCCCATGGTGGGCATCTCATTGTAGACTATAAAATAGAGAGCTGTACCAGCAGAATTTGTACACATGAATGAAAAGCAATAAAGAAAGACCAGGAGTTCTCTCTACCTCTTTCTGTGTGTTCAATCTATTATTATGTCTTCTGTGATTGATTCGATTTGTTCTAAACAGAGGAATCAATCGGACTGGTCGCCAGCGACGGCTCTTCAACAGTTTCAAATGTTGAGAAAACATGGTGAAGGTTCTGGCGCAGAACTTACTGTAATTAGCATTTAATGCAAATACTAATTTTACCTTTAGGTATAGTAGAAGACTGGAGATCATCAATCCTGTCCTTGCCTTTCCAGCTTTGCAATGGGCAACCACCACGTTTTCTCCAAGTCAACAAGGTCTTCCCATTTTCGCATTCTTTTGCGAAACAAAGCAACAAGCATTCGGTAGAACCGCACTACCCCACCACATAAATTAGCTTACTTACTAGCTTTCCTTCTCGCGCAACCGCTCTGGTCAGTTCTCACACGTTGGCAGCAGTACGTAATCGAAGCTCCTATTGTTCTTGGCAATGTACCACTCCACGAGCATGGCAACCCCCAGCCCCACCGCCACTCTAGTACTAGTGCTGGCCATTGCTGTTGGACACAAATGGACATTTTTTTAGAAAGGAACCGGTCGACGGTCAATTAATGGTCGGTCAGACAAGCCTCATATTTCAACAGCTATAAAACTACCCGGTTAGACCGTCCTCATAGGCACCGGTCAGACCGGCCTTACAAGGTCAATCAGACTGACCCTTCTTTTCAGCATAGGCAACTCTTAGAAAAATGTCATAACTTTTTTACTCCAATAGAAGAATTGAGTGATCTTAGACTCTATAAACAGTTAATTCAAAGAGTAACACAATCCACCTAATTTTATGATCTTAAATGTATTAGATCAATGTGGAAAGCATAAGAACTTCAAAGAGTTATCACCGTGGTCTAAGTTCAAGGATAAGACAAAAAGTATTGAAGTTCACCCCTCCGAGGAATCCGTAGATTCAAGGTAAAAGGCAAGCTTGCTCCGAGATATATAGGGCCATTCCCTATTATTGCCAAGTGTGGAGAAGTTGCTTATCGATTGGAGCTGCCAGCAAGTCTGTCAGACGTGCACAATGTGTTTCACGTTTCTCAACTCAATAAGTGTCTCAGAGTTCCCGAAGAGCAGACATCAATGGAAACCATCGAACTCCAGAAAGATCTGTCTTACCCAGAGCATCCGATCAAGATTCTTGATACTATGGAGAAGAAAACCAGACGCCAGACTATTCGCCTTTGCAAAGTCCAATGGAGCAACCACTCCGAGCGAGAGGCAACCTGGGATTCAATATTTTACGAAACTCATTTGCAAACTTGGGGTCATGCCAAAAAGAGTAAGATTATGCACTTCAATCATTTACAAAATATAGTCATATGCTAATGCTACACGTGTTCTAATATAGGATATTTTATTAATATGCATGAGAAGACGATCAACACTCCAGTATCAGAACATATCATGCCATCATAAACTGTATAAATGAATGTATTATTCCAAAATCATCCAACCATCATGAGAAATCAAAACTAAAGTACCATCCATGCAAGTTCTAACTTGTCCATTTAACACAAAATAAATAACAATTAACGTCTAATGCATTCTGTGCATCAAACGGAATCAACTAGAAAATCATCGACTTCTTCGGCTATTTTTTTAGGAGTGATCTTTTCTTCAAAAGAGATCATGGCAGTGACTGCCTCTAAGTCATAAGGGGGTGCTGCTGCTGGGATAGGTTCAACCTCCATCAACTCGGGCAGCTGCTCAGGCTGCTCCCCCTCGACTGCTGTAAAGTGGGCTTGAGGCTGCCCTTTGCCATTCTTCTTCTGAGCTTGGTGGGCATCAATGACATGTTGCAGTTCTTTGCATATCCGCGACCAATGCCTCCATTTGCCACACTTGTAGCAACCATGGTTCTGCTGGCCATAGGTCTTGCCGCTCTTCTTAGCCTTTTTGTCGTTTGGAGCATCTGACTTGCCAATCTGGGCAACAATCTTACCCTTCTTTCCCCATCTCTTCATCAAGGGCTTTCACACCTTGTAGCTCCCCGCATTGGCTTCACGGCCAGCGAAGCTGCCTGGTGGCTGAGTGACGTAATTCTTGCGGAAAAGTTCGTCTTGAGCCTCCGCAACCTGCATCATATCAATCAATTCGGCATACTCCTTGTAGCCGTCTTGACGATAGTTGCTGGCGGATTGTACAGCATTGGGGTCAAAGGTGGACAGGGTCTTCTCGATCTTTTGCTCATCTGTGATCTACTTGCCACAAAGTTCAGGTTAGTACAAATCCTGTGCAAGGCAGAATTGTACTCCCCGACCGTCTTAAAGTCGGCAAACCTCAGTCTGATCCACTCCTGCTCTGCTTGAGGAAGAATGGTGTACTTCAGTCTCTCAAACCGCTTCTTGAGTACGATCCAGAGTGCTAGCGCGCTTTTGTCCGCCATATACTCATTCTTGAGAGTGAGGCAGAGATAGTGCCTGAGAAAATGAAGTGCCTGATCATTCTCCTCAGGTGTGGGTTGGGCGGCATTCAGTCCACCAATCCCAATAACCGCGCGGAGCTTCCTGCCTCCAAGCGCAATCTCGACATCGGATGCCCATGTCAGATAGTTTTGGCCATGTTGGGCCAGCTCCTCGAACTCCCAGTTCGTGTTGCTAGTCATCTACATGTGTATGAACGAAATACATAAGTTTACTTCAGGTAAACATGCATGGAAAATTTACTGCGGGTAAATAAAATGGTACAATAGGTTCTCATAATATTTCATAATTTTCTATGCATTTTCTATAATTTTACTGCTAATTTCAGTGATTAAAAGCAATTTAAACAATTCCAATTAATCAAAAACAGTAAATAAATACAGAAAATACAAAGAATAATAATGGCATAAATAAGCTTCAAATGCTAAAAATAATTCAAAATTCGGATTCTCGAGGGCCTTTTATGCTATAAATATTCAGTTCAGAGAAAATTCGCGTAATTTTCTGATTTACCGAGGGGTTTTCTGCAAAATTTTGGACCCACACGTAAATCGGAGGACCTATCGGTAATTTTCGGAACTACCGAGACCTTTCTGCAAGAATTCGGGACTTACATTAAAAGTTTAGGGGCCGATCGGTAATTTTACGGGAACAGGAGGGTTTTCTTGCAAAATCCGCCCCCACCCGGTTCGGCCCTCCCCTTCCCCCTCTTTTTTTTTTCTTTCGCTTGCTTTCGGCCCACTTGGCATTGGCCCATGCGGCCCGTTCGGCCGCTTGGCCCACCCGGCCGGCACTTACCCCATGATAAGTAGGGTTTCCCCTACTCATCTCTTTTCGTGGCGGCGGCTAAGGCCCGGGTCCCCGGTCGGGGCGACGCGAGGCAGCCCGCCCGGGCGGCGATGGCCAGCCCGAGGGACGGCTGCGAGCCAGTCGGGCGAGGCACAGCGGCTTCGGGCGTTGGGCCTGTTCGGGCGGAGCGGCGGAGGCCGTGCGGGGCCGGTGCGGCGACGGGCGTCCTCGGGCAAGGCCGGCACGGCATGGGTGGCCGGCGCCGGGGCGCATGCGGGCGCAAGGCGGCACGGCGGGGGACTGGCCGCGATGCCTGCGGCCGGGCATCATGCGGCGGCTGACCAAGCGAGGCGGAGGCGGCCCCGGGCGCCGCGCGGCTGCGTGTGCGAGGGTCCGACGGCCGGCGGCAAGCGCGCGCCGTTTGGGGCGATGGGCTAGCGGCGTGATTCAGCTTCAGGCCGAGCGCATGCAGCAAGGCTGTGGTGGGGCGGGGAGAAGCCAGAGCGGCGCAAGGCGGCGGAGCCCCAGCGGCGGCGACCGGTGCGAACCCAAGTGGTGATGCGCATGCGCGTGCGGGCGCAAGAACTCGAGGCGGCGGCCGGCGCGTTGTGCATGCGCAAGAAGGTGGCCGGCGGTATGGCCACTTCGGGCGGCGGCGCACATGTGTGTGCGGGCGAGGTGGAGCCGGGCCATTCCATGCTTCGGGCTGCGCGCATACATGGGGGTCAAGGCAGCAGCTTAGTCGGCCAACCATGTGGGGCGGCCGAGGCACATGGCGGCCGAGCAGTCGGGCCGGCGGCCATGCAGGGCGGCCGAGCAGCGACTGGGTGGCTACAGGCCACGTTGTCGGCGGTGAGCCGGCGACCGGCGACAAGCCGTCAGTAGGCCGGTGGCGGCTTCAGGCTGGCACCAATCTCTCTTGTCCCCACCTTTTTTTTCATGCAGCGATCAAACAGAACGTGCAATTTTTTCGTGCAAATTTTCTTATGCAATTACCAAATAGAAAACTAATGCATAAATTTTCGTTTTAATCTACGATGCAATCAACATCTACCCCGTTTTCGCAATTTATCGATCGACATTGTGCCGGTGACTTCAAGTCTGCTCGCGGTAGATTAGGGCAGATTTGTATGTTTTTCTTTTCTAATCTATAGTGCAATCAACTCTACCCTTTTTTGCAATCTACCGATCGGCATTGTGCCGGTGACTTCAAGTCTGCTCGCGGTAGATTAGGGCGGATTTGCACCGTAGAGATTCAATCTAGAACGCAAAAGAAAATACAGATTCAAAGCGATCTAGAAAATTCAATCTGTGCTTTGATGATTACCTTCGTTCACCGGAGCAAAGTCGCGCTGATAACGTGTTGAGGAACCGTCGCTGGCGACCAGTCCGAGCGATTCCTTTGCTTAGAACAAGAACGAATCAATCACAGAATCACAGAAGAATAGATTGAATACAGAGAGGTAGAGAGAACTCCTGGTTTTTCTTTATTGCTTTCAATTGCTTCAGGTGTATATAATTTGCTGGTATGGCTCCTTATTTATAGTCTACGGTGGGGTGCCCAAATATGTCAGGACTCTGGGCTGGGCCAGGGTTTCCTAACAATTTCCACGAGTTCAGCAAGTCAAGGTCTTCCCATTTTCGCATTCTTTTGCGCAACAAAGCTCCACCACATTACTTAAGCTATTTTCGCATTCTTTCGCGCAACGAAGCCCGACCACATAAATCAGCTTACTAGCTTTCCTTCCCTGCACGCAACTGCTCTGGTCAGTTCACACACGCTGGCAGCAGTAATCCAATTCCAAGTTACTAACGTACGAACATTTCCACTCTCCGATGGTGATTTCCACGAATTCAGCAAGTCAAGGTCTTCCCATGTTCTCTAATTCAACAAGGTATTCTCATTTAGGTATAAATCAGCATAATTACTAGCTTTCCTTCTCGCGCAACTGCTCTGGTCAGTTCTTGGCAATGCACCACTCCACGAGCATGGCCACCCCCAGCCCCACCGTCACTATAGTACTACTGTTGGCGGCGTCTGTTGCTATTGTTGCCGCTCCTTCGCCGAGCACCGGCAATGGTACTGATTCTGATGTCGCCGCGCTGCTGGCTTTCAAAGCCCAGCTCTCCGACCCCCTTGGCGTTCTTCTCACTAACTGGACGACGACCGCCTTCTTCTGCCACTACTGGGTCGGCGTCTCGTGCAGTCGCCGCTGGCCGCGCGTCACGGCTCTCGTGCTGCACGACGTGCCACTCCGAGGGAACATCTCCCCTCATCTTGGTAACCTCTCCTTCCTCACTGTCCTAAACCTTAGCAGCACAGAGCTCACGGGCTCCATCCCACTAGATCTTGGAAGGTTGCATCGTCTAAGATCTCTTGATCTTGGCAACAACAGCTTGTCTGGCCTCATTCCTTCTACAATAGGAAACCTGACAAGACTTGAGTACATAGATATGTCGCACAACCACCTCTCAGGGCAAATCCCTCGCGACATGAGAAATTTACACAATCTTAGACACCTAGATCTGATAACGAACTACTTAACCGGACCAGTATCAAATGATTTGTTCAACAGCACTTCCCTGCTAAGATATCTGAACTTTGGGAACAACAGTTTGTCTGGAGCAATTCCACATGCCATTGGCTCCTTGCCCATGTTACAAACCCTGGTCTTGCAAGGAAACCACTTCTCTGGTCCGGTACCTCCAGCCATTTTCAACATGTCCCGGCTGCAATCCATATATCTTATAAGCAACCATGGCCTAAATGGGACTATCCCTAGTAGCAACAAAAGCTTCAGCCTACCCATGCTACGAGCATTCTCTCTCTCTCATAACAGTTTCACGGGTCAGATTCCATTGGGGCTTTCAAATTGCCAATACCTCCAAACATTTGCCCTGTCAGAGAATTTCTTCGTGGGCACAGTGCCAGCATGGTTGGGCAAACTGCCAGACCTCGCTAAAATTTTTCTAGGTGGCAATAACCTTGTTGGCCTGATCCCAACTGCGCTTGGCAATCTCACAAAGCTTACCTTACTTGAGCTTCAATTGTGCAAGCTAACAGGACAGATTCCTCCGGAGCTTGGACAGCTGAGGCAAATCAATCAATTGGCTCTCGGCGGTAATGAATTTACAGGATCCATCCCTACTTTCTTTGCTAACTTATCTCAACTATCCTTCCTCCATTTGGCCGATAACATTTTTAGTGGGTTAGTACCAAAGTCACTCGGTTCTACCGGATCATTTGAGATTCTTGACATCGGAGGGAACCGCCTACGAGGGAACCTCAATTTCTTGGACACCCTTTCAAATTGTAGAAAGCTCTGGTACCTTGACCTTTACGAGAACTATTTCAGTGGGGGCCTTCCAGCAGACTATGTAGGAAACCTCTCTAGTCAGCTGGAAATTTTCTTTGCTGGCGGAAACAAGCTAACCGGTGAACTTCCTGCTACACTATCAAATTTAAGCAGCCTCACATTGTTAGACATTTCGGAAAACCAATTGAGTAGCACAATTCCAGAATCAATAATGATGATGGACAATCTTGTATATCTTGGCCTCACTAGTAACACCATGTTTGGTCCCATCCCAAAACAGATCGGTATGCTCAGAAGCATACTAGAACTACACCTCGGCAACAACAACTTCTCTGGAGGCATACCACAGGATATTGGAAACCTCACCCAAGTAGTCTACCTCTTCCTAAATAATAACCAGATATCTTCAACCATACCAGCAAGCCTCTTTCATGTTGATAGCCTGATAGCCCTTAATCTGTCTCAAAACTCCCTGCAAGGTGAAATACCAGTACATATTGGGCAATTGAAACAAATCGACACGATAGATCTCTCTAACAACCGCTTGCTGGGTAGCCTCCCAGAATCCTTTGGGCAGCTACAAACGATATCCCATTTGAACCTGTCACACAACTCATTTAATGATTCATTTCCAGACTCTTTTGACAAGTTAAAAAGCTTGGAATCACTGGACCTGTCCTATAATGATCTCTCTGGTACCATCCCACAGTACTTGGCCAATTTTAGCTATCTCACTAGCTTGAACCTTTCTTTCAACAAACTACATGGTCGGATACCGGAAGGAGGTGTCTTCGCAAACATAACCCAACAATCTTTGGTGGGGAACTCTGGTCTCTGTGGAGGTGTTTCACGTTTAGGATTTTCACCATGCCAAACCAAGCATCACTCAAATAAAGGGCGCATCCTAAAATTCTTGCTCCCTGCTATCATCACGGTAGTTGGAGCTATAGCTACCTGCCTATACATGATGATCAGGAAGATAGCCACGAAGAAGGATGAGAGGGTGGTTCCCCCTCATATGGCTGATATGCTCAACCATAGGTTAGTCTCTTACCATGAGATTGTTCGCGCGACAGGTAATTTTAGCGAGAGTAACATGCTGGGTGCTGGAAGCTTTGGAAAAGTTTTCAAGGGCCAGCTGAGCGATGGTGTGGTAGTTGCAGTAAAAGTTCTAAACATGCAGCTGGAACAAGCTGTCAGAAGCTTCGATGCCGAGTGTAATATGCTGCGCATGGCTCGACACCGCAATTTGATAAGGATACTTAGCACCTGTTCAAACCTGGACTTCAAAGGTTTGGTGCTTCAGTATATGCCCAACGGAAGCTTAGAAGCACACTTACACTCTGAAGGTAGAGGGCAACTGGGATACCTTCAGAGGTTGGACATTATGTTGGATGTGTCGATGGCAATGGAGTATCTACACTATCATCATTGCGAGGTAGTGCTGCACTGTGACATAAAGCCTAGCAACATTCTATTCGATGAAGACATGGTAGCACATGTCGCAGACTTCGGCATTGCAAAATTGTTATTTGGTAATAACTCCGCCGTTTCTGCGAGCATGCCAGGAACAATTGGCTATATGGCACCAGGTATTTCTACTGTACTCTACTTGATCAAGATCAAGCTACACCATTTAATTAATTGCCATGACTAATTTTTTCTTCTGTTTGGAAATGTTTTGTCTAGAGTACGGATCTGTTGGAAAAGCATCAAGAAAAAGTGATGCTTTCAGCTACGGGATCATGCTTCTTGAAGTATTCACTGGAAAGAAGCCTACAGATCCCATATTTGTTGGAGAACTAACCCTTAGGATGTGGGTTAATCAAGCATTTCCATCAAATGCTATGGATGTTGTGGATGACCAGCTACTACTGCAAGATTCTTCTAGTAGCATGAATAACTTTCTAGTGCCAATGTTTGAGTTGGGTTTACTGTGCTCAAATGACTTGCCGGACCAAAGAATGACAATGCGTGATGTGGTCGTGAGACTGAAGAAGATAAAAAAGGACTACATGACTTCTATAGCAAGAATGCACAGTGCCCAGTGATACATTTGGTTGTTTGTATGTCGACATAGTTTCGCAGTGTCTTCTTGATTTTAGCTTTAGTATTTTGCAAGATCATATATGTAAAATAAGCACTGGCCTAATTTACTTGAAGTGGAGGTGATGGTATAACTTCTTCAGTTCTTCATTGTTATGCATCCGTATTCTTCATGTTACCGGGTTTCTAGGGACTAGTGCACCATGGTTGCTGAAGGGGCTATTGGTCTAGCAAGTGAGCTAGAGATATAAAAAAATTTAAACCGACCTGGTCAATTAGATTATTAAGAAGCTCAGTATGCTCCACTAGATCAAAAAAATTGGGTGGCCGAGCGCTTGCTCGGTTGGTGAGTGTGGCCGTTGCCACCTCACTCGTCACATGAATAGTGCTCTCTGAGTACACATGCGCGTGGTTGCCTTCAATGGTCAACACGCGTGGCCATGCTCCCAGAGATCTTGGGCCCCCGTCTTTGCACTACAAGAAATTTGAGCATCGGTGATGATATGTATTTGTCACAAAATCATGGATTTTTGTCATAAAAGCATAATAGTGACGATTTTCTTGCGTTACTCGGATCGTCACAGATTCTGCGTCATAGAATGTTCTTAGTGACGATCATTTGGAAATCGTCATAAAATAGTACACATTTATGACGAATAACAGATCGTCATACAATAATATTTATGACAATTTACTTAGTGTCATAAAATATTTTCTATGACGATACCGTTATGTGGTCCAGGACGTGTAATTTATGACGAAATTATTCATCATGAATATATTTGCAACGTCACAAAATTTAATTCAGACATACATGAATGACAAAAAAAAGTCATGAACAGTAGCATAATTCTCCAGATAATCACCATAGAATTGTTCCATCAAAGCATATAGAATTAATTGACATTTATCCAATACATGCCATTACAATCATTGGTTCAACACAAAAGTGATCACCATAGACATAGTTCCATCACCAAACCATATTAGCCAAATGTCACTAGCAGTAACAAGTATGTCTTGTCAGAAGGCATATTGCTACCATGTTTGTTCCATGTTTGTTGACGAACTCCTGAAGCAACCTGAACAGATGTGGCAATTAGTTGTGGTCATGATGTTACAGACTTAAGAGTTATCCAAGGGAAATATCCATAGAGTGAATCATTACCTCTTGGCATCATTTGATGATATAGAGAAGTTCCGACTGAGCCATTTGTATGAAATCTGTTAGCAAAGCACACATAGAATGTGGGAACATTAGCCACCAAGTAAGCAATCCCAACTAACTGACCAATGGTCAATGCAGAAACCACTAAACAATCAACAAAAACCTCAAGTGACAAGATAATTCATTGATTCATTGTATGGAGCTTGAGTTACACATTTGCAAGTAATACCCAGAACTTGATGCTAACAAATTACAAAGTTGAACTTTCATATCCAATAGTTACAAATGGAATTAGGTTATAATTGGTTTAATTGCAAAGATATTTAATAATGCAAGACATTAAAAAGTACCTCCAAAAATTGAAGAATCACAATAATATATCACCAATTTAACATTTAACATAATGGTTTGCAGCCAGATGTTGAAAGGTACTATTTATAAAACAGCAGATTACCCGACCAGAATGGCTCACAAGCACAAAGTCAGATCACAACATTAAACAAATGCATTGGTCCAACAACCACAATTGAAGAAGTTCATTTTGGGCACCGATTAAACAAAAGAGGAAAACAAACAAACAAGCGTGTTAAGTAAAAAAAAAAACGGCAGGCAGGTTGGAGAGGCACCCTTGCATTTCAATCTCCCCGCAATTGAGGTACAACTACTACTCATGCCACTGCGTATTCTAAAGTAAACATTCGGCATGGTTACATCCATGCATTACAAAATGGCTATAAAATTGTAACAACTGATCTAATCTGTACAAATTGACTCTTATCAGCTATCACCAATTGTCACTATAACAGTATGCAGTAATTGGTTCAGAATTCAGATATACTAGCAGTAAATCTGCAAAGTAGAAGGGAAAACTAACTCAACCTCACTGTGAACCCTCATCCAACGACTAACAGTAAACTAATTGCAGGCAGGTACTGACTGAGATAAAGAGTTGCAATTCTGACTTAAATTACAAATCTACATATACGAAATTAATTCCGACAGCACAAATGGACCACCTTTGCCTCATGTTCACACCCTTGAAATAAAAGAATACCCAAAGTGTAGCCACTGCTCTAGTATAATAGTATTCACTACAATCCTAACAAAAGCACCTATATCTCTTTTTATAGCCACTGATCTAAATTCGAAAGAACACAGAACCACTCAACCGCATCCAAATCCTCCAAGTATGCATCCAATCCCCATTAACAAATCCACGATTAACTTTATTGACTGGCGCAGTATGGCGCGGATCAGGAAGCGTGGGTGCTCACCAGATGGCTGGCCACGATGACCCTGGCGCCCTTCTCGAGGAGGAACTTGATGGTAGGCATGGAGGCGCGGATGCGGGTGTCGTCGGTGATCTTCTAGCTGTCGTCGAGCGGCAAACAAGCCCGACTCCTGAACAATATATTCAGTGGGATCGCAGTTTCCCCATGTAGATGGAAGCATCACCTTACAATCTATGCGAGCAAAACCAATCTATACAATTTATACAATCTATGGAAGCATCACCTTGCAGTTTTTGTCGGGCTTTATAGGGGATGACGGCGGCGACGGAGCGGCGGCTGGATCCGGTGTCCCGGCGGGTGGGTTCGGCGGTGGGGCGGCGTCTCGATCTGGAGGACGGCGGCTGGATCCGGCGTCTCGGCGGGTGGGGGCGGTGGCTCGATCTGGAGGACGACGGCGGCGGGGAGGCGGCTGGACCGCTGGATCCGACGTCTCGGGCTCTCGGCGGGTGGGGAGGAGACGAGGGTGAGGGGTGAGTAGAGTAGAGGGGAGGCGGCGACCGACGAGGCCATGCAGATTGAAGGGCTACGAACCCTAGGGATTGGAGAGGAAACGGAGGCGGTGCGGTTTGCGGCGAGCAGGCGGAAACGGAGGCGGTGCGGCGAGCAGGCCGGGTGGAGGGCGGAAGAGGAGGAGGAGGAGGAGGCGGCGGATCTAGGGGCGGAGGAGGAGGCGGCGGATCTAGGGGCAGAGGAGGAGGAGGCAGATCTGGGGGCGGAGGAGAGGCCGGCGGCCGGGTGGAGGGCGGATGCGACCGGGTGGGGGCGGAGGAAGAGGCCGGCGGCCGGGTGGGGGCGGAGGCGGAGGCGGCGGATGCAGCCGGGTGGGGGGCGGAGGAGGATGAGGCGGCGGCGAGACATAGAGTCTGAAAGAGCGCGAGAGGGGGGCGGACGGGAGTTATCTGAGGCGGGCGGGCGGGCGAGACAATGGCCCCATTCGCCCTAACTTTTTTTTGACAATACTTTTTTCGTCATCCAATAAATCGTCACGAATAATAATTTTTTTGATGACGAATATAAACAATCATCATGGTTTTCTGTATATTCTGTGACAAATATTTGTTTTCATCACAAAACTAGGCGTCGAAGGTACCGTCCCGCATATTAATGACGAAATCACTTGAATCGTCATGGAATGATAGCTAATCTATGACATTTTCGTTTCTCATCATAACTATATTCGTCACTGATACTCAAATTTCTTGTAGTGCTGGTCTCAAACATGTGCATTAGACTCACCCACATGGGTATGTATAGGGGTGTGGTGTTGAGTGCTTGCATGCGTGAATGCATCCTTATTATACTTATGAGCTCAAAAAAAGATCAAAAAGATTGGATAGTTTGGTATATCTAATGTGAAATTGTATTGCTCTTTAATTTATTAAAGACAGAGCGTAAGAATTATTGTAGGAGTATCTGTGAGTAATGAAGAGGTTCATAACCACTAATCCAGTAATCTATTTACGCAAAGAAAGAAGTGGTAAGTCCAATAGATGATAGTGCTACAGGGACAGCCATACAGGAAAGAGAAGCTAACAGCCGTAATACAACATGTTTAGAAAAATGTTGTAATAGAAAGGATGATATTGTTCCACGTGATGCTCTAAAATGATGGGAGCGATGCTGTAAATTAATAGGAGGGAGCTTTAAAGATAGGAGGACATCAGAGGCACCATAAACTAGTAATCGACCATTATCCGATAGTAGAATTTGATATGAAAATGATTACAAAACTCACACCATAAAGCATGCAATGCAAATTACTGGACCAAACATATATGAGCTAGCTACATATTACATCCCATGCATCTAGCTAGCTAGCCTCTTATGTTCCCCTTGCTAATGACCATGAACCATTACTAATCCAAACCAAGATCATATATGTAAAATAAGCTATGGCCTAATTTACTTGAAGTGGAGGTGATGGTATAACTTATGCATCCGTATTCTTCATGTTCCTGGGTTGCTTTTGAATTGGAGGGACTAGGGCACCATGGCTGCTGAAGGGGCTATTGGTATGGCAAGTGAGCTAGAGATGATAATCCAGGAGGAAGTATAAAAGTTTAAACCGACCTGCACAATTAGATTTTTTAGAGGCTCGGTATGCTCTATTAGATCAAAAAAGATTGGACAGTTCGGTCTATCTACTTTGAAATTATGTTGCTCTTTAATTTATTAAAGACAGGACCTAATTAAAGTTGAAAAAGGAATTACTGTAGGAGTATCTGTGGGATAATGAAGAGGTTCATAACCACTAATCCAGTAATCTATTTACGAAAAGTAAGAAGTGGTAACTGGTAAGTCCAATAGATGATAGCCAACAGCCATAATACAACGTTTCAAAAAAATGTAATAGAAAGGATGATGTTGTTCCACGTGATGCTCTAAATTGATATCGGGAGTGATGCTGTAAATTAGGAGTGAGCTTCAAAGATAGGGGGACATTAGAGGCAGCATAAACTAGTAATCCAAACCATGAACCATTATCCGATAGTAGAATTAGATATGAAAATGATTACAAAACTCACACCATAAACCATGCAATGCAAATTACATCCCATGCATCTAGCTAACCCCTCATGTTCCTCTAATGACCATGAACCATTACTACTCCAAACCAAGAACTATTCGAATTTGTTCTGAAAAGGAGTACGACTCACACCATAAACTGTGGACTAATGCAAAACAGATCAAACATATATGAGCTACATATGACTTCCAATCGAGCCAGTTAGACGCACTTGTTCTTCTTGCTCATGACCTCCTGAAGCATAGGCTTAAGAATTTCAAGCCTCATGGGTTTGGGCACAAACACATCAGCACCGGCACTCGTGAATGATTCCTCGCTATATAAATCAGCTGAGACCCCCAACAATCTTGACCTCAGTAGCTCCCATAGCACTCATCTTGACTATTGCCTTACTCAATTTCAGGTTTGTTTGGTACAGTTGAGTGAGGGAGGTCTAATTCTGAGCTCGCTCTACAGCATCCGAATCCAATAGGGGAGGAGCTTAGCATGGAGGTGGTCGCAGAGGCGACCGGGCCAAAGTGCATTGTGCCCAGGCAGTAGGCACCACTTCAGCTGTTGGGGCTTAATGTATAAGCAAATCCATCTGTTGGTCATAGTATATTTGTTCTCAGATTGTTATGCATGTGTGATTGATGTAGCTATTAGTTATTTGATGGTGTGAAGGTTGTTTTGTGAGTGGACTTGTGGTTGGTTTCACTCAATCCTACGTCATGAATCATGATTGGGTAGTTTTGCTCAAGTCTGTGTCATGGTGCCTGAGTTCTGATGTTTACCAATAGTCCCACTTGTTTAAATAAACAACAAAAATACTTGCAAATGAAGGCATAGCTGCAAAGATTTGGGATAAACGAGTTTATTTGTTCTAATTCTTGTATGATTATATACTGAATAACGATGTTGTCCTGGTCTGCCGTTGGTACTCAAAAGGTTTTTTGTAGTTACTGTTCTCTTTGGCCTAACACTTTTGTAGTTAGTAGATGTATCCACTTTGAAGAAAGATGTAGCTGAAGGAGTCGACATCATGGTTGCGAGAGAGCTTCATAGAGGCCGTCAAAGGCCGTGATCCCGGCCTCTCTCCCCTCGCAGGTGCCGGTCTCCCCTCTCGTCAAGTCTTTATCTCGTAGCGGGCGATCCAAAGGGCAAAGGTGGTGTGACACCAGCCCGACCTCGTCCGCTGGCGACTCCTCTGCCGCCTCGTTTCGGGACGTCCTGCTGGCAAAAGGCGGCTCGACCCTTGGCCAGCCGCCGCCGGTGTCGGAAGTGGTTCGGCCACCAACCAAGATCATCCTCAATGAGCGGCCTCGTCTGGTGTTTGCCTCGGGGGGTCCTGACGCGCTCGGCTGGCAGCAGTTCGAAAGCCGTTGCTCTCGTAAGCTCCGCCTGAAGAAGCTGCGAGGTCCTCGCCGGCCGGTTCCGGAGGACCTCAGAGGGAGGTGCTTCAATTGCTTCTCTCCGTCGCACCGCGCCGCCGCCTGCCGCAAGGGGCCTCGCTGCTTCAAGTGCCAGGCGCTAGGGCACCGCTCTTTCAACTGTTCCGGTCGCGGTCAGGCTCCGCTCCCGGCGGGGCCTCGGTGTCCCCTCGTCTGGCGGCCAAAGACGACTCCCCGTGCTTTGGTTCCTACAAAGATGTTGACAGCGGTGGCCTTGCCCAGCGGTGAGGGTTCTGGAGGAGCCGAAGCTCACCATTTGCGGGTCAGGCGTCAACGCCGAGTTAGGAGGCGGCGGCGTGCGGGAGTTTCTGGCCAAAGAGCGGGCGGGCCTTCTGCAGAAGAAGGTAACGGCGCGCCGCCTCAAGAAGTTGCTGCCATTGCTGGCGAGCAAACTTCCTCTTCCGGCGTTCCTGCCCGGCTCCGGCGCATCGTTGATCGCTCTGCTAAGATGGCGAGGGCTGAGGACGAGTTGTGCAAGGCTCTCTCGGTTTCGATCGTTGGAGACTTAGCGACGTTATCGGCTGATGTTCTGTTGGGCGAGCTAGCTCGTCGTTATGAACTCCCGGTCGAGTCGCTTGAGTTTCACCGTCTTAACCTTGATGAGGGCTTGCTGGTTCTCCCTGACGATGCTATGGCAACTCGGATATTCAACGAGGGGCGGCCTCTGCATCTGCCACCATTTACCCTTTGTTTCCGGCGATGGTCCCGTCTCAAGAATGCGTCCGCGGTGGAGTTGCCCTCGCTTGTCAACGTCGAGTTGAGTGGCATTTCAGTGCACGCCTGGGAGCTTGAGACGGCGGAACATCTATTGGATGAATGGTGCTGGGTTCTCGAGCTACACCCAGATACGGTCGACCGGCGGGACTTCTCGTCCTTCCAGCTCAAAGCGTGGTGCGCCCACCCAGAGCTTATCCCGGCGGTCATGGAGCTAGTCATCGTCGAGCCTCCAGTTCAAGTTGCAGAAATCCCTCCACGGAAGCGTGCTCTGAGCTACGAAATTAAGATCTCAGCGACGCTTGATACGCCTTATTTGGTGGAGGACGTTCCGCCGCCGCCCCCGCCGCGTGAGGATTCGGACCGTGGAAGACGTCGACGCCGGCGGCGAGGTTCTGCTTCGCCGGAGCCCACTGCCCCTGGCTCCGATGTCCAAGGTGGTGCCCCAAGGGTCTCTGTGCATCATCGACTGGGCCCTGGTCCAGTGGCTGACGACCACGTGGCGGATCTTGAGGAGCCTGTTGATGGCGCGCAGCCCCCGGTGCATGAAGTGCCGCAGTCGTCATCAGTTCCTTCTCCTATTCCCGCGCCCGCCTCGGTTCTGCCGGCTATCATTGATGACCTGGCTGCCCTTGTCATTGAGCCAAGGCTTGGGAAAGAGGAGGAGATCCCGGAAAAGCAAGGATTTGGGGTCGGATGGCAGGGAGACGGCCCCGTAATCCCGGCTCCGCCGACGTTCCCGTTCTGCTCTGTTAGTTCTGAGGAAGTTGTTGGGCCTGTGGATTCAGTTTTGGTCCGGCCTGACAGTCATCCGCAAACAGGTCCAGCAACACCCCCTTTGGAGATCGCCCCAGTCTTCGAGCGGCACGCTTC
Source organism: Dendrocalamus latiflorus (assembly GCA_017311315.1). NCBI lineage: Eukaryota > Viridiplantae > Streptophyta > Magnoliopsida > Poales > Poaceae > Dendrocalamus > Dendrocalamus latiflorus. Next base: position 29,148,523 of record CM029638.1, read on the forward strand.
CGCCCATCCAGATCCAGCCTCTTGCCCATCGCGATGGACAGCAGAAGACAGCGGAATTGGTGGCTTTGCAGCTTCCCCAGCTTTGGATGACATCCCAGTTCTCGATCCGGTCTTGGAGGCTCTGCGTTCCTCGCCGGTGCTCACCTCCCCCGGTCCAGAGGCTGCTGTAGTCCAGAGCGCCTCGTTGGAAACCAGTGCAGCCGCTCTTGTCAAAACTTACTCCAGGCGACGGCGTCGGACGGGCGAAGCGGACGGAGTGGCCGTGGCTCCGCTCCCAGCCCCTCTTCCCGGCCCGGTGAGTGTGGTAGCCTTGGCTGCGTCCCCGCCGGTACGAGCAGCTCTTCAAGATCCGGGTAGTGCTAACCTTGGGGGCGATTGGGACCCTGTTGAAGTGTCTTCTTTGTCCCAACCTGTCGTGTCGTCCTCCCCGGCCTCCCCAAGATCAGCCTTCTTTTCCAAGGTGGTAAATTCTGTCGGCGTTTTCCTGCCGGCTCCCCCAGCTCCAATTCGAAGGAAAAAGACCTTGCCGTCTGATTTTGTGCCGAGACGAAGCCGCCGTGTGGCAAATCTACCCCCCAGTTTCAGATCTTAATGCGGCAGTTTCAGTTTGCCGGCATCTAGGCTTTGCTGACGATGAAGAAAGAGTCTCAGCGGTCTCCTTGGAACGCTATGCCAGAGTGTTTGACCAGACCCTCTCCCGGGAGCATTTGATAGCGTTGTCGGCCCTGTTTGGGTGGGACGCGCCACCTAGTAATGAGGTGCGAGTTGCAGACAACATTGTTATTTGAGGGGGTCTTTGTTGGTCGTCCACTCCTTTGTTTTCGATGGCTTCTTCTAATTTCTTGATCTGGAATGTGCGTGGTCTCAATGACAAGAAGCGCCGTGATGTGGTTCGCCAATTAGTCCAGTCTTGCCAGCCGGGGGTGGTTTGTTTGCAGGAAACCAAATTAGCTCATATTTCTCAGCGTGATGTGTTATCTCTCTTGGGGCAGAATTTTAGCTCCTTCGCATATCTGTCTGCTCAAGAAACAAGAGGGGGAATTCTGGTAGCTTAGCGAGATGGTACTTTTGCTGCAGAGTGCTTTCGTGTGCACCGACACTCTGTTTCGATCAAGTTCCAAAAGGATGGAGAGCAGTCTTGGTGGTTCTCTGGAATTTATGGTCCCCATGAGGATGCAGAGAAACCGGACTTCCTTGATGAGTTGCGAGAAGTAAGGAGTTTGTGTGTTGGGCCTTGGATGCTAGCTGGGGATTTCAATATGATCTACAGTTCGGATGATAAAAGCAACGACAATGTGAATAGGGCGCTAATGGGTCGGTTCCGTCGTTTTGACAACGAGTTGGAACTGAAAGAGATATCTCTGTTGGGTCGTCGTTATACTTGGTCGAATGAGAGAGTCTCCCCCACTCTTGTCAAGTTAGATAGAGTTTTGTGCAGTGCGGATTGGGAAGATATTTATCCTCATTGTGTGTTGCAAAGTCTTGCGACGGAAATGTCTGATCATTGTCCGCTTGTTCTGGGACTTAAAGATGGTGTTAAGGGCAGGAAGCGTTTTCATTTTGAAAGCTACTGGACACGCCTTCCTGACTTCTTAGACACGGTGAAGAATTCTTGGGATGAACCAAGCCGGCCTTCTTGTCCCCTTGGCCGTATTTCCGTCAAGCTGAAGCGGCTATCTCGTGCTTTGCAATCTTGGAGCTCGAAAAGAGTTGGGCACATAAAAACTCAGCTAGCTAAAGCTCGGGAAGTGCTGCACAGGTTAGAAATGGCTCAAGATAGGAGGTCTCTGTCTTCGGAGGAGGACTGGCTGCGAAAGGAATTGAAGCAGCTTTGTCTGAAGTTAGCTTCTCTGGAAAGGACCATGGCAAGACTTCGTTCCCGGGTTAGGTTTCTAAAGGATGGAGATGCTAATACATCTTTCTTTCACAAGCAGGCTGCTTTCCGAAAAAGAAAAAACTTTATTCCCAATCTCATGGATGGTGATAGGTTGGCAACTTCCCAAGATGATAAACAAAATTTATTGTTTGATTTTTATGAGAATCTGTTAGGCACAGCCCCGAACCGATCTGTGTCCTTGGACCTACAATTTTTCCATAGGGCCTCAATGGATTTGTCAGTCCTCGATAACCCAATCTCGGAGGAGGAAGTTTGGGAAAAAATCAAGCGGCTGCCGGCTGATAGAGCCCCAGGACCAGACGGCTTTACAGGCAGATTTTTCAAGGCTTGTTGGCAGGTGATTAAAGCGGATTTCATGGCGGCAATTTTTACCTTACATCAAGGTGATGCAAGGGGGCTGGGTCTGTTAAATACAGCTTATATCACTCTGATCCCAAAGAAGGATGACGCGATGGCAGCTAAGGACTTTCGGCCCATCAGCTTGGTGCATAGCTTCGCTAAGTTGTTAACCAAGATCCTGGCGAATCGTTTGGCACCCTTCTTGGATTCTTTGATTTCTGCAAATCAGAGCGCTTTTGTTCGCGGAAGGTGCATACATGACAACTTCATCCTAGTGCAGCAAACAGTTAAAGTTTTGCATCGGCAAAAGGTGCCTAGCCTCTTTCTCAAACTTGATGTCTCAAAAGCATTTGACTCGGTTTCTTGGTCGTTCATTTTGGAAGTGCTGCAGTATTTGGGTTTTGGTTTGGCTTGGTGCAATTTGGTGTCTAATCTGCTATCAACCTCCTCAACTCGAATTTTAGTGAATGGAGAACCGGGAGATCTCTTGCAGCATCAGCGAGGTCTTCGCCAAGGGGACCCCTTATCCCCCATGCTTTTTATTTTAGTGATGGATGTGCTTAATAGTTTGTTTGTGAAGGCAGGGAATGAGGGGCTGTTGCAACCTTTATCCCGTCGTGTAGCTGGTCAAAGACTCTCTTTATATGCTGATGATGTTGCTCTGTTTATCAAGCCGATTGAAGAAGAGCTGCAGATTACTAGAGACATACTCAAGGTTTTTGGGGAGGCTTCAGGGCTGCAAACCAATATTCAAAAAAGTAATATTATTCCTATCTGTTGTGCGTAAGATGCCTTGACAACAATTCAAGATACTTTGCCTTGTACGATCTCTGATTTTCCGTGTAAATACTTGGGTCTGCCGTTATCAAATAAGAAGCTTCGGAAGAGGGACCTTTTGCCGTGGATTGAGAAAATCGCTGACAAGCTCCCGTGTTGGAAGGCAGCTCTTATGAACAGGGCGGGACGAGCCATGTTAGTCCGGTATGTTATCTCCGCCATGCCGGTTTATTTGTTAATTGCCATCAGCGCTCCGAAGTGGTTCCTCAAGATGGTGGACAAAGTCAGAAGAGGTTTCATTTGGCAAGGAAAGGATAGGGCTAACGGAGGTTGTTGTCTAGTGGCTTGGGATAAGGTTATGAGACCGTTGGATCTTGGAGGCTTAGGCATTCCCAATTTGGAGGTGATGGCCTGGGCTTTACAAATCAGATGGCAGTGGTTTAAAAAGACCAGAGCTGATCGGTCATGGTCTGACCTTGAGCTTCCCTCGCATCCTAACTCGATAGCTCTTTTTGCCATTGCAGTCTCTTCGGAGGTAGGGAATGGGAACAACACACTTTTTTGGACTGATCGTTGGCTGCACGGTTCCTCGATTGAAAACATTGCGCCAACAGTTTTTGCTTGTGTCTCTCCTAGAATCCGCATGAGCCGGACTGTGGCTGATGCTCTCAACAACGCAGATTGGCCCAGGGACATTCAAGGAGGCCTGTCTTGGACTGGTATTAGAGAATTCTTAGGGGTTTGGGACTGCCTCACGGATTTTGTGTTGACTGACCAAGAGGATCGTCACACTTGGAGGCTAGATGCTAGTGGATGTTATTCTTCCAAATCTGCATATAAAGCTTATTTTTTTGGCGCCGTGACCTTCGAGCCTTGGCGTCGATTATGGAAGACCTGGGCCCCGGCCAAATGCAAAATGTTCTTGTGGTTGGCAATCCGAAACAGATGTTGGACAGCGGATAGGCTAGCTAAGAGGGGCCTACCTCATCCGATTAGTTGCCCACTTTGCGATCAAGAAGATGAGACGATTCAACACCTCTTGTCTTCGTGTGTTGTGGCAAGACAAGTTTGGTTCAGTTTGTTCAATCCGTTGGGCCTAGCAGATCTAGTCCCACGGCAAAACGAACGGAGCTTTGCAGATTGGTGGCGCAAGACGATGAGAAGAGTTACAAAGGACCATAAAAAAGGAGAGAACACTCTGATTATGCTTGGCGCCTGGATCTTATGGAAACATAGGAATGCTTGTGTGTTTGAGGGGGCTTCTCCTTCGGTTAACACAATTTTGAGTGAGCTGAAGGACGAGCACAGCCTTTGGTGCATGGCGGGTGCGAAGAAGCTGCAAGGGCTAGGGCTTGCGCTTGCAACCTAGGTCTGAGAGGACTAGGTCGAGTCGTGTTTGTTCGCTTTGTGTTTGTTTTTTGAGTCTGTGTATTTGCCTCATTCATATTTGGTCCCCGTATGAGTGAGGATCTTGTTGGGGACCCCCCACTTTTTTCTTCCCCGTAATGCAATGAAACGCAGCTCTCCTGCGTTTTCGAAAAAAAATAGAGGTAATGTTGTTGACTAAATTACGATTAAACATGGATGATGATTTCTCTTTCATTGCTAAATTAAATATTTCTATGTACATTCTGATGAAACTTGAAACTTCTAATAGTAATTTGTAATTTTGCGTGGCAGGAATCTACTTCAGCAAATATAGGGGCTTTGGAACCAATGACAAGGGGGTGGACACTGGCTTCAACACTAAAATATTGTTGTAGGCATCTATGCTTTGGAGAGAACGGGTAACTGCACTAGCTTTCGAATTCCCTGACATTGAGCTCTCACACATGTATGTTGATAATTTTGCAAAGCAGCTTATAAGGAATCCTAAGTAGGTTTGTATATAATTTACTGCACCCTGGGCTAAGCAATATGAGATTGTGTTGACCTATTGAATTCCCTGCATCATCGCAGTTTGACACAATTGTCACAAACAACATTTTTGGTGACATATTATCTGATGAAGCATCAATGCTCACGGGAAGCATTGGAATGCTCCCTTCTGCCAATGTTGGTGAATCGGTAATAGGTGCCCTTCAATGTTCTCTTGCCCTCTGAATTGTTTATAGACACACTTAGTTTCTGCCGAAAATTTTTGGAAGAACAAATGCTTAAGAATCTTCTTTTCTATGCAGGGGCCAGGTCTTTTTGAACCTATTCATGGCTCTACCCCCTGACATGGCTGGGCAGGTCGAGATGACTTTTAATTTCAAAACAATCCACTTAAGACACTTAATTGGCTTTTTAATATGTAACTTTGTTTGAAATTCTACTTCCTCTTACTATTTATTCGATGCAAAACAAGGTAAATCCATTAGCTACAATTCTTAGTGCTACAATGCTATTGCATTATGGACTTGGAAAAGAAAATGCTGCAAAGAGAATTGAACTTGTAGCTATGGAAACATTGAACAATGGGTTATCAACTAGGATATATATTTTCCAGGAATAGTAATATTAATTTGTTATGGAACCATTGTCAATAAATACCATGTTTGCATGAACATTTACTAGATTTATGTTGAGGAAAATTTCAGCTCCTACTAGCTAATTTGTATGTTTCTGTCAAACAAAAAATAAAAAAATAAAATGCTTATTGGCTTCATATTATGTCTACTTGAAGACTATTGGCTTCATATTATGTCTACTTGAAGACTGTAGAGTGATAGAAGGTAGTTGCTACTGTGAAGTGATAGCCTTTGGTACTTAAGGTATAACCCTGCGATTTGGGATGGCCGAAAGTGTACCCGGATTTGAACCTACCAAAAATCAACATGCCCCCTAGAGTGTGTGGTTTTATTTGCTTTGCCCTTGTTTCGTATAGGAACTCAGTGGATGAGTTACCTTCTTTTCCAATTCGTTGCTTATCGGATAGATTTCCTATTGATATATATCTCTATTAAGAATATTTGATGCATAGTTATGAGTTTATGTTGCAACACACAGGCAACTTACTAGTAAAAGGAAAAAATATCTTAACCTGTTCATTGGGTGATCCCAACAGCCCGCTCAGTAGCTCACCCACCCAACATGTACGCACTGGCACCTGTGCACACACGCACAACGCCGACACACGCACGACTCCTCTCTCTCTCACTCTGGTGACTCCACTTGCTACTAGTGCCGCTCAAGCTATCACAGAGTCGACCACCTCCAACCACCGCACTTGGTCTCTCCCCTGGGCTCCCACCTTGGTGCTGCACACGGTGTCGCTGCATCTTGTCCTCGCCCACTTGTCACTGCCGTCGCTCGATGCTACAGCTGACACCACCTAATGCTCCTCCATCTCAGTGCCGAGAATGACCTTATGATATGACCCCATGAAATTAACATCTAAGGAAGATATGTGATATCTACATGGAACTCCTGAAACATAGCCGATACCTAAAGGAAACTACCAAACCTACATGAAACTTCTGAAACATACATGATACCTACACATGAATCTCCTAAAGCATACATGATACCGACATGAAATTTCTTGAAACACAGCTGATACCTAGCTAAATGAAACTACCAAAACATAGACACCTATATATATGACACTCAATTGTGAGAACATATATAGTTGTAATTCCAAACCGCATATGATAATATATGATGCGTATATGCTACTCTTAAAACTTTTTTCAACCCCTGATTCCTATATGAAGCATGAACAACACACAATCCACATGATATGTATATGTAGGGCACTTTTGGAATATCGAACCCATGTGATACCTATATGAAATACGGCTGATACTCCAAATACTTAGAACATGAAACTTATCCCTTGGAAACAGAAAGTACATACAAGATTGTAGCATCCCAAAAAGGGAACTAGTGTATTTGCGAAAATGATGAAAATCTTTTAATCGTTTTTCCTGTGTTCTCAAAAGTTTTTGGCGCACTTCAAATTTCTTAGTTGGCTTCTTGCCAAAAAGCCCGATTAATAAAAATCTAAACCTTGGAATCAAGACCAAAGGTTGAAAATCAAACTAAGAAAATCGAAAACTCCTCAGGAGTATTAGATTCAAATTTTTAAATTTTAAATCTGGTTATTCAAAGACCAAGCATAGAAATTGAAAATCAATCTAAAATTCTTCCATCCAATTTTCATATCAGAAAATTCAAATCCGGAGAATTAAGAAAATATTTCTCAAAATTCGACCAATCTTAAAAATTAAATTGTCGAATCCAGGATTTGAACCAAGCATTCAAATTGAAATTATAATTGCATATTCAAATTTTGAAATCCCAAAATTCAGAAATTCTTAAAATTCCAAAAATCTCTTTTGGGCCCGGCCCATCTCTTCTCCTGGCCTTCGTCCCCCTCTCCCGACCGTCTTCTTCTCCTCCCTCTGCTTCTTCCTCCTCCCGTCACCATTCCAGGCGCCCGCCGCCCAGGCCGACGGCCCAGCCTGCGCAGCTCGCCCCGCCCCGGTTCGTGCCGCCCCCGGTTGCCCCCCCGGTCACCTCTGCGCCAGTCCCCTACCACCGGCCTACCCCGGGCGCCATACCCCTACTCCACGTCGTCGCCCATGTCGCCGGACGCGCAGCGCCATGCCGGTGGTACTCCTCGCCATGCCGACGTACACCCTGCCCACGCCGTTGCCCATGCCGGCTCGACTATAAATTGCCCCGACCTCGCCACTCTTCCTCCTCCCCCCATTTGAGCTCGCTCGAGCCATCGGAGCTCGCGTCGATTCCGCCGCTTCGGTCCTCCCCTCCACCAGCCGACCCCGTCGCGGTGTACCCCCTGCTGCCCGCCGCCTCCCCACGCGGTTAATTGCAAAACGGCCGCCCGAGCACACCACGCCAGCTCCTTCCCCCTTTCCGGCAGGCCGTCGCCGTTTTCGCCGCCGCTCCCTCATCGGTCGAGCTCCCTTCGATTCCCCACTTGGAGAGCATCTCCACGATGCCATGAAGCTTCCCCAACCGTCGGCCAAGCTCCCCATCGCCTGAGCTCCTCCCTCCACGGTGGTCTCCCCCGCGCCGCCGCCCGTGCTCGCCGCCAGCCCGCTCCGGCCTCTCTCCGATCAAACCAACCACTCAGGTAAGCTCCAAGTACTTCACTACTGCTCATGCACGCCTCATCTTGCCCCTATCCCTTCCCGGCCGCCGGCGCCCCGTCTCCCCTCATCGCCGACCGCCTAGCTCCACCGCCCGCTCGCCTTGGCGTCTCCCTGCCGAAGCCACCGCCCCCTTGAGTCTCCTCGTCGCCTGGAGATTCCGTTTTGCTAGTCGCCGCCACCTCCCCGGCCGCTCCCCGTCGGCGACGCCGCCGCCCATCCCCGGTGTCTTCCTCCTCTGTTCGGTCTGAGGCACCCTCTGCTTCTCTGTTCCCAGCCGAAGGCAGCCCTCTCCGTTCTGTCTCCCTCTCTCTGGTATGACCTGTGGGCCCAGTCAAATCAATGAATTGAATTTATGTGTGAGAAATATTCGTGCATGCACTTAAATAAAATAAATTATGGCTAATAATGAGAAAAAGAAATTATTCATGAGTTTATAAAGAAAAGATTCACACAATTAAATTAAAAACTTAACATGAGTCAACTATATGCCAATTGAGATTAATATGTTGACCCTCATATAAAAGCTAAGGTAAGTTTATGCATGATCTATTTCCAGACAGCGAATAATGGACTTGAATTCAATGGATATGGATGTTAAAAATCAAATGTGTAAAACTAGTTAAAAGTTTCTCTCTTACAAATGAAAGGTACTAGAAGTTAATCCAAACTGATTAAAGATACATGTTTGAAGCCTTATAAAGATAATTCCAATAATTTTAGACGTTACTCTGAAAATTCGAATAATACTTAAAAGCTCGAGTGGCCTAGAAGATATCTTCCATATCTCGACCTAAATCTATTAATGCAAACTAAGTAAATTAATTTAACAAGATTTGGTCACATAAAATATTAACCATAAATCGCTCGAGAATCAGGTCATCTCTCTCTAGTACTTAAAATAGTCTTCGCCTCACATCTGAACCTCCAATCATTATCTCATAATTCAAATGCAATGGTTGAAAATAATTAATACTAAAAGAAATAGCTTCATCGAGGTAATCCATGTTAATTCATGACTCATTCACTCAATAAAAGGCAGACCGTGAATAATAGATTGGTAATCCATAACATAACCAACCTTGTCCATAATAATAGTTGGTTAAATGATTAACTCCATACTTTAATTAAAGTTATTAAAAATATTGATCCATTAAATTGGCAGTTGCAATCCTGGATAAGTGTGTCACATGAGATATCAAAGATTACACTGAGTATTTAAAATCATACTCATCTCGTGTAAAATCCCTGCCTTCTAAAAATCACAAAGTTATGTTCCTCTTTACTATCTCCGATAACATACTTCTTCACCTCCGATCCTTCTTTCTCCTAATTTTCCCTCACGGTAAAGTTACTTAGACAGTTCGTTCTCCTACCCAATTCATCTACCGTTGTGTTTACAGCACACTAATTCGAATCATCCTTCTCTTCTCAAATCATAACAAATGTGTAATTTAGATTAAATCGGGCATTTAAAGTATTTGGATTTATTTGGTCTTTCTTTTCCTTGCCGCGTATTAGAATCTGAAGACTCGACGAGGCGACACATTCGAACAAGATCAAGACTTGGGTAAAAGCGAGGACTAGTAAATTAAGATCAATGACTGAGCAGGCTTTGACTTAGATCAATCAAGGCCATGGTACCCCAAGCAAGGCAAGTCATCACTTTGATCATATTGATCCCACCTTTTATGCAAAACTATGTTCTTTAAAACTATCAACTTGCATGCTTAATTTGTTATGCAAATATATGTTAAAGCTTAAGGTAGCTACATGCCCACTTGATGTTGTATTAAAGTTATTATGCCATCCTTTGATACTTGAATCACCTGATCCTTGTCCCCATAGATATTAATGATAACTTTACTAGCTATAAGTCATATTGAATGCCATGCTAGTCTTGTCAAGTCCAGGGCACTAGTTGCCCTGATCATCAATATTCAAAACCATGAGAATTTGTTTTGGGCAGCCACGGGAGGTACGTGGCTGAGTATTTGTGATAACTTAAGTTATGCTTCTCAAAACTCTAAAAATCTGCTATACCAGTCTGGGCGGATGGTAAGAGTGGTGGGTGTGGATGTAACACAAGGTGTGGATGTAACACAAGAATTTTGGTTCGTGGAATGAACCGCCCGGACAAATTAAGGACTTAATCCTGTGATGACCCTCCGTGTACAACAGTACAACCACAAGCTGGCAAATTGTAGGCTTGGCTGAATAATTTACTAGACTCTCTAGCCATTTCACGGAGAACGTGTGTAGGTGGGTAATGAAAGCCCCCGTGGAATGGGACATCGGATATAGGTGACGTCGCCGAGGCTAGCGTATGGTGGAGAGTGCAGTCTGAGTGCGCTAACCTGTGGTGGACATCCCGCACAACCTATGGAGGCAACCCCATAGGGGTGAGATGCTAGAGAGCGAGGTATTGTAAAGGCCTCGTGGTAGTCTCTCGATCTGCATGGCTAAGGAATCATGTAGAACCATCGGGATGATTACCTCTTGTGGGTAAAGATGTACAGACTCTGCAGAGTATACAACTATTCGAATAGCCGTGCCCACGGTCAAGGGCGGACACGGAAATCTTCCTCGAGTTAGTTCTATTTCAAAAACCTTTGTGGGTGGGACAAAAACCTATCAGAGGGAGGTACTCTGATTTTGAATTTCTCCTGGAGGGACGTACTCCAGCGTGGTTGATAATATGGAAGTGGCATAATGATCAAAAGCTAGCATAGGTGGATGGAACCATGAAATCGGTGGATGGAACCTACACCGCTATAAATATTGCATAATTTCAAACTCTTTAAAGCATGTTTATAAAATGCCAAGTCATAGGAATTTTAATTATGATTATTGCAAATATCGCATTAAGCAAATAAAAGAGCCTCAAGCCTCCTTTGACAGCCTTGCATCTATTATTATTGCATTCTGTGTGGTGGCTTGCTGAGTATCATCGTACTCATTCTGGCTTAATTGCCATCATTCAGTCAGAAAGGAAACAAAGTCAAGCCCTGCGATGCCTAAAAAGGGTCGACAGAGCTGGAAGACGATGAGGCCATGGACTAGGTCGCGAACCCCAGTTGGCTGCCTGTGGGCAAGTCCTGCGGGTCCCACCTGTGTGAAGTTTCCGCTGCTGCAATTTATCGTTTTCGGCCTAATCGGCCCATGAGTAAGTATTACTGTATTGTTTACGCTTCCGCATGGTATGTTTTTGATATACAGTAATGTATCTGTGAGCACTATCTACTGATCCAGGGAATAGTGCGGTGGAATCACAGAGGATCTGGGTTTGCTAACCCGAGGTCCGACAAAGATACATGTCAAGTCACTACTAGAAAAATGGTCATCACAGATGGTTCAGAACTATCATCACAAACGATTTTCTGAATCATCTAAATTTATGTGTTAGTGATAATTAGAGGTTATCACAGACGGTTTGTGAGCCGTCTATGATAAATGCAACACAGACAGTTTGTAAAGAGAACCGTCTGTGAACACTACTACAGATAGTGTTATAACAGACGGTTCGGGACGTCATCACAGACGGTTCCTGAACCGTCTGTGTTTTATGTGTCAGTGATAATAGGTGGTTATTACAAATGGCTCCCACACTGCCTGTGATAACTTACAATATAGACGGTTTTTCAGAAAAATCGTCTATGATATTCGACTATCACGGATGGTTTTTGTTATTAACCATGTTCAGTGTTTGAAACCGTCTGGGATATATATCACAGATAGTTTGGAACACCGAACCGTCTGTGATAGCTATTTCAACAACGATTTTATTTGCCCTTTTTCGGCTAGCCTCAGGATATGCTAGCCATGCCCTCTAAAAACAAGTAAGATCATGTATATAGCACAGGACAATCATTACATAAATCACACAGATGAATGAAACAACACCAGCAGATCACATATATATAGTATGGCAATCGTTACACAGATCTCACAAATGAATTAAATTGAATGAATTGTTTGATTAAGCACAATTGAGTGATTTGTACAATTGAATCCAATATTTCAACATCTAATTATCACCATTGCCAGGGTGGAACTCTCCAGTCTTGTTTATAACATCTGCTAGCAAGAATTGGGAGAGGTTCCACGAATTTCGACGAGTTTGTCATGATCATATGCACTTTTGTCGAAGTCCACCCGCTGTCGCTAGGAGCAATGTTAAGTCATTAATTAGCATGTGTGTGTATATATATATACATATATATAATTAGAAAATAATAATTATTACAAGGTTGACAAACCTCTGGATCATTCATCTTAGTGTCTGTGATTTCCTTCATATGGCGGCAAACGTAGATTCCACATACGTTGCCTTGTAGCTGCTGGTGGCACTAGAAAATATATAGAATTACATACATAGGTATTGTCAATTCTAGAGGCATCATAACAAAGTGTGATATAGGATTGTTGTGTTGTAGCGGGTACCAAAAATTGTGTCCTATGTCGCAGCGTGTCACTGGATTCGTTATGTCTCCCTCCTAGGGCAACAAAAGCATTTGAGTACTAACCTCTGATCACTAAGAAGACGACGGTGATATGTTTTCACCAAACTCCCTAAAGCCGACCGCCTCGCTCCACCGATGCAGTGTAGTGCAATGAAGACAGATTTGTGTCGAGATCGACCACATATGCGCAGTATTTAATAGCGCAGATTATCACAGACGGTTCCAACCACAAACGGTCTGTGATACCAATATATCATAGACGGTTCATATTAATAACCGTCTGTAATAATTCACAAATGATTATTAATATGAGCCGTTTGTGATGTCCGCAATATCACAGATGGTTTGTTATAAGAACCGTCTATCATGCCTAGAATATCAGAGACGGTTTTTTATATGAACCGCTTGTGATGTTCGCAACTTTCACAGACGATTTTTAACACGAACCGTCTATGATGTCTCACTTATCACAGACTGTTCGTGATAAAAACCGTTTGTGAAAGTTCACAGATAATTATTAACACGAACTGTCTATGATGTCTCAATTATCATAGACAATTCATGTTAATAATAGTCTGTAAAAATATCACAGATGGTTGCTACTATGGACTGTCTGTGATAGTTTAAGCACAAACGGTTCTGTATGAACCGTCTATAATGTAGCCGTCTGTAATATCGAGGAGGCCGACTAGAGGGGGGTGAATAGGCGGTTTAAAAATTCTCTACAAATTAATACTAACAATTCAAGACCTATTCAATTTGCCTAAACCAAGTGTATAATGCGGAAGCTAAAATCAAATTGGTTTAGCACAAATAGAACCTAAATCAAATGAATTCGCCTAAGTGCACTAATAATTCTATCCTAAGTCAAGGTTTGCAATCCTAGGTTGACAAGCAATCAATTTAATTCTATGAATATAAATTGCTTGAAAGTAAATAGAGCACAAGAAAGCAAACCACAAATGACACGTTCTCTTTTTACCGTGGTGTTCGGAGACTTGCCGGTCTCCCCTAGTCCACATTGAGGTTAGCCCGAACGAATGGGACCGGCTCCACGAATTAAGCCGAAACACCTCGTATCCACTAGTGGTAGCTCTTTCCCGCTCCGGGTAGATGGGCTCCGACCTTCACAACTTCGCCGGGTCTTCTCACAACCTCCTTTGAGAAGATCACCGCGCACGACACCTCCCACGCCATCTAGGAGTCGGTAAACTCCAAGAGTACTAGTCCCTCACTTGACTCTCACCACGTGCAACGAATGCACAAGCTCAATTGGACACAAAGTCCACCTCTAGATGCAACACATGCACTCTAGATCCTCTCTCCCTTCTCACAAAGTGCAAGACATGCACAATTGAGTGGAGAGCCTCACTCTAGCTCAAGAACACAGAAATGAATGAAGCAACAAACAATTTTAGACCATGCCAAGGGATAATGCATGATCTCCAACTTTTGCAAAACATATTTGCAAACTTAGATCATGCTACAAGGATTAGGTACATGGACTTCTCATGTTTGCAAAACACATTCGCAAACCTAAGTCACATGCCGCAAGGATTAGATACATGAGCCTCAACTATTTGCAAAACACATTCGCAAATAATGGCATCATGTTAAGATGAGCTAGAGCAAGTGAGGTTTGAGCTATCAACACATGATGAGACTCAAACTACTAGACATGACCCCTCTTAATAGTACGGCAACCTACACTAGCAATCCGGTCTTCCAACCAAGCACCAAGATCGGTAAAAGACTAGGAACGCATCCTTAGCCCTAGCTAGTCATACCTTTGCCTTGGGTCATCGTCTTGATAGACATCAACTCATGATGCTTTCTTTTCATCAACACCATCAACTCATGATGGTCTTCACTTGATCAACACATGATCAATCTTTGACATGCTTCAACACATGAAGCATCTTCTTCTCGATGGCCTTCAACACATGAAGCCTTTGTCTTGATAGCCTTCAACACATGAAGCTACCTCTTCCTCATCAACTTTGACTTGATGACCTTCAACTCATGAAGTCATCCCAAATTATCTTTATTTGTGGAATCTAACCTATTCATCCAACTCATGCAAAATGTTAGTGTTGTAGGGGTGGCCCCCACCTAAGCCCAGCAGGCCTGTTAGCAGGATATAGGGCCCAAAATGGGACATATGTAATGGCTTAAATGCCCCTTGTAACACCCCAGGATCCACAATACCCTGGGATGCTACTAAAACTACTCCACAACTAGCCAATTTTCAAGATAAATTAAACTGGCAACAATTACTAAACAAGATAGTATAAGCGGAAGCATAAACAATTAAGGAATAACGGGATAGTGATAGCAATTCACTAATTAAAACATCCTCCAACAATTTAATCTAAAACATAGTTTACAAATTTAACATTATTAAGATAGTGTAAACAAAGCTATGCAAAGGTCTAGAATCCTTTCAACTTTATTACAGCATAAAAATATGATTCACGTGCATCAGTGTGGTGCCGTTCTACCCTTCCCATGCATGCTCAAGGTCCACCTGTAGGGAGGGGGGAAACAAGGGTGAGATAAAATCTCAGCAAGCAAACTGTTTAACAGGCTATTCAAACTACGAACAATTATACATCATTATTTATAATTCCACACAACTACAACCACAATTCATGTCCATAATTAAACCACCACAAACTTCCACGAATCATACCTCTTCAATTTTCAGATTTAATTGGCATAAGAATGCAATCATTTTATCCACGATTAGATGCAAGAGAAAACATTTAGTCTCAATCCACAATAGATTAATTATCAACATTTAATCTTCCATAAATAACAATGTTTATATCCTCAATCCTCAAATCACCATGAATGATGGTAAAACATTAACAAATAAATCTTGTTTGACTACTTTTAAACCTCAACCACTATCACCACCAAGACAATAAAATGTACGTACGTTGTTTTCTAATACTTTGTTGTTTCTCACATCCACAACTGCTATCATCAATTATCTATGCCACCATCACAACCCTTACCAAAACACAAGGGAGGAACCACATTCCACGACCACAACAACAATTCTCATACCACAAATAGCTCACATGAGCCAATTCCACGTTGCAACTATGAAGTTGTATATTCCACATTACAACTATGAGTTGAATATTCCACAAAATAACTTCACTACAACATATTGCATATGTATGCAAATGAATCTTTCCACAATGCAATGCATATGAATGCTTTCATGCTATGCTCCACATCACTCTTTCCAGGGCAGGATTTGAGATGCATCGTATTACGGCAATATACGATGCTCCCGCGGGATAAGAGGTGCATCGTATTACGGCAATATACGATGTTGTACCGGTACGGTCGCGGCTATGTGCGGCGACATCCACATATGCATATGACATGATATGATATGATATGAATGATATGATAATCACAAATCACATTAATCCATCCTCAAAGGAGCATCAACATGCTCACGACATATCCACATCCACCACATGTTATTTTCATGTTCCACATTATAACATTAAGCAAGATTTCCACATGGCTACTAGCAGATTATCAACATATCAATGGATAAATACTTGCTACCATCTCCACAATTAAGATATCATGCAATCATGGCATAATGTATCAAATTATGATAATAATGTAAGCTGAAAGTAGAAGGAATAAGAGCATCTCCAACAATCCCCCTAAATCCCCCCTAAATCAAATTATTGGGAAATTGTGTAAAAAATCTTCTCCAACAACTCCCCTAAATACCCCCCTATTTCTATTCCCCCCCAAAACTCTCCCAAAACCCAGGTAGAAACCGGGAACTTTCAGGGGTCCCCTATCCTCGCTCCCGCCGTCACGCGCGCTGGGAAAAAAAGTTCGCGCCACATTTTTCCTTTCCCGCGACACCGAGTATTCCAGTGCGCCGCCGCCACAATGAGTCAATGACCCAAGGCAAACCCTAGGTCAGTTCTCCTTTCCTCCTCCCCAACAGCGCCGCGCGGCCTCCCCTTCACTCCAGCGTGCGGGCGTCGCCGGCGCCGGCCCGTGGATCACCGTCGGAAATCAAAGACTCAAAGACATTCCCATCTCAATTACTGCATCTGTCTCACATCACGTACATGCACCATCTCAATTACTGATTGCGGCTAATCACCGTTTGATATTTATACGGTGGCCGTCGTCCGCGTACGCACACGCACGGGATTGGTTCAATCTCCCTATTCTATTCGGTTGGATGGACCAACTTGATCACTAATAAAAATAGGTATCGAGCAAAGTAAATGGACTGGTTGTTAATGTTGGGCCAGATTCAAAATACTATTAGGATATATTTAGGGGAGCTGTTGGAGGAGGGGACTAAAATATGTTAACAAATTTTTTGGGCTGCCCCTAAAAGGTGTCTTTTGGGGTGGGTTTTTAGGGGGATTGTTGGAGATGCTCTAACAAGTTAAACGGTAGCAACCACCGCTACGTTTACTTGCCTCAATCCGACGAAGCGAAGTAAAATCAATAGCGCTCAGGGACAAGACCACCTGTCCAAAAGGCATCTCTCAGCACAAAGCCACAGCATACAAACACGACATAAATAATTAAAGACGTTGCTAGAACCCCGAACCCGCACTAACTCCTCTCCACTCGACAATTCAACAAATTACCCTCTACAGCAGCGCTGCTTAACATTTTCGTAACTTTAAAAATATTGATCCAAATTCAGCAAATGATACTCTCTGGATTCATCACTTAAAAACCTACATTTTTCATGTAGAACACATATTTTTATTTTGATCACAGCTAGGTGTAATTTAATGCCCAAAATAGAGGAAGATCTCTGTTCTAACAGATTGGACAGCGATATTAAAATGCGTCCCAACAACAATACAGGGGTCTAAAAATTCTGAAATTTATACAGCAGATATATCTCTGAATTATCTACAACTTTTTTAATTAAGGCCATGACCATAAAAATCATTTACTACATCAAATTCACAGATTACCGTCGGTCTGTACCAATCTGCTCGCCTGACGAACAGCAGTATTCCCGACCCTGTAACTCCCAGATCCCACGGCAGAAAATTCCGAAACAAATATAGAAGATGCGTCTGGAAGTCCTCTACAACTTTCCTTTTGGGAGAGTCCGCAGGAAAATTCGTTTACTAAGTGAAAACCGTGCAAACAAACGCGCTGCGCGAATCAATCTACAGGCAGACAGCAGGTAATCTCTAATCGGGTAATTAATCTATAATCTCCCTTCAAAATCCGTGCCAAGAACCCTAATTATTCAGAAAAACAGAGGGTTTGAGATGAGGAAAAATTACCTAGATGAAGAATCACCCCTTTTTTCCTCCTCTTCTTCTTCTCCTTCCTTCTCCTTTTTTCTTCTCCTTCTCCTTCCTCTCCTTGGCTCCAATGGCAGCAGCACTTGTGGGGGAGGTGGGGGCACCAACCAGGGAGGGGGGCCGCGCCCAAGAGGGTGGGAAAGGGGGGTGGCAGCTGTGGGGGGAAAGGGGGAGAGTGGCTTAGGGTTTTAGGGGAGGGAGAGGGAAGATCAGCTTCTTTCTTGTGGTTGCCCACTCTCCCGACAACCCAGTCCGAGTTTATTATTATTTTTAATTTATTTTATTCATTTTATACTGTTCTACAATTTTTTTTATTTTTTTTCCTTCCCGCGATTTACCGAAAAACCGGCGACTCCGCAATTATTTTAAAACTTACGCCGAATCGACGATCAGGGTATTACATTCTCCCCACCTAAAAAGGATTCGTCCTCGAATCTAACTCCTCAAACCACAAACCAAGAGAACAGCAAAGAAAAGATCAATGAAGGAAAGAGCAACCACAAGAAAGAGCATCCCAAGGATAGAACATCCCAAGGGAACAACAACTACGGGTTCTCACCCGCCTTGAAGAACTCAGGTCCTTCTTCTACATTTGAACTTCAAGCTCCCACATCACCTCCCGCTCGGAATGATTCGCCAAGAGGGCCTCCACATACATGCTGGCTCTCTTCCTCATGTCAAACTCCGATGAGTCCACGACACGCGCCGGTCAACGCCGAGCACCCGCAACTCTTTTGTCGGCTCTGAGCGGCCAACCGATCCTGCCGTTCTCACAAAATTCTCCGCCACAACTATCAGCCACTTCCTAATACCATCCTCCTTCCTAAAATATTTTCCTCTTTTTATTATAATCGGGATAATACATTGTACCCCTTTTAAAGAATTCAACCACAGATTCCACTCATAACATTACTCGAAGCATGAACAATAACTTCGCAAAAGGAACCCAGCCAAAAGAGGAATAAAGGATTCTCAACAACATACTAGCAAACAACCTTCCTTCAAAGGACCACAATCCAAAACAAAGGATTCACAACAAAATCATTCACACTCTCCAAAAAGACATTTGGAGAATCCATACTGCACAAGCCAAGAGTGAAAATCACTCGACAGACCAAAACAATCATTTTCTTTTCCTAACTGGAAAAGAATACACCACAACATATAACAACTCAATTTGCAGATGACCTCTGCCATAAACACACAGTTTAAACAAGAATCAAGAGAGTATATTACTGCTCGAGTTATTAATAATTTCCAAATCCATTCCCTTTGGAAATTTAACTTCCTTGAACCATCTCTCTCTCTCTGTTTGGTCTGTAACCACAACAGTTGGCGCCGTCCGTGGGGAGGACAGGAGCAAGCCTGAAATCTGAAGAAGGATGGCACCGAAAAAGGCTTCGTCGACGGCGGCAAAAGGAAAGAAGGCGGTCGGGTCGGAGCATCGCATGGGTATCAGGGCTTTGGCATCGGCTATCGCGGGAGCGGATGACGGCGCGAACGCGGTGGTCGCGGACGTCGACGCTCGCGCTGCGACGACCGACCCCGCCACCGCCGCTGCGACGACCGACCCCGCCACCGCCGCTGCGACGACCGATGCGATGACCGACCCCGCCACCACCGCTGCGACGACTAATGCGACGACCGACCCCGTCAACGCCGCTACGACCGACGGCTCGGGAGCTCGCAAGGCGCAGATCCGTCCGCTAGGCCCGCCCGCACCTGCGGAGGAAAGCGCCTGGCTGGCAGCTCTCAACGCGTTCCAGCGGGAGCTAGGAGATCTTCGCGGAGCTGTCCGAGACATGCAAGAGGCTCAGAGCCATCAGGTCGCACCAGTGGTCGCGTCGGAGCCCGCACCGGAAAGGGCAGACAGCCACGACGCCCCTGCATCCAGCCGCGTGCCGCGGCGACGCATCGATCCCGAGTCCCCGCTCTCGGCTGGGCTACAGCAGGCGGCGTGGCCCGAAGACTTCAAGTTCCCCAGCATCATCAAGCTATACAAAGGCGATACGGACCCCCGGGAGTTCGTGCGCGTATACGAAACTGCGATCGAGGCTGCGTGCGGGGATGACACCACGAAGGCGAAGGGGCCCCCTCGCGTTGCAAGGAGTGGCGCTTTCCTGGTTTTTTACCATAGAGCCAAACTCCATCTACGCGTGGGAGCAGATCCGCGACCGCCTTTATAATAACTTTCAAGGAAACTATGTCGAGCGGGTCGAAGCGGACCAGCTCTTCGCTGTAAAGCAGAAGCCTTCGGAGAAGCTCCAGGACTACTCCAAGCGCTTCGCGAAGGTGCGCTGCCAAGTCAAAGACGTTAACGAGACAACCGTCATCAACGTGGCCATACAGGGCCTTCGTCCGGGCCCCATGGCCGAATACCATGCGCAGAAGCCTATCAAGATAGTCGCCAAGCTCTTCGACAAAATGGAGGAGTATGCGAGGGCGGAGGAAGATGCGCGGAGACGCGGCGCTGCCACCCCCGACTTCGCCCAAACGAAGCGCTCGCCACAAGAGGGGGGGCGGGGGGCGCATAACGGCTCTTCGAGGCAGGGCCGCATGCGAGAACCCCGGGAAGACACTCCTAGAGGTAGCGATACCGAGGGGCAGGAAGGCTCTGCAAGAAGCAGGCGCAAGCCCTGGCGTCACCAACACAGGCCACAAAAGGTCCACCACGCCCTCGGCATCGAGAACGCCCTTCGAGGACCGGCCCCCACCTCGTCGGGAGAGGGCCGGCGATGCGAAGGCGGATCCGGCCGCGACGAGCGACCCCGCGCAAAGCAAGAACATCTGGATTACTGCAAGTGGTGCGAGGTGCATGGGTACGGCGATCATCGCACGAAGGCGTGCACCGCGGTCATGGAGCTGCGGCGGGTGATGGTTGAATCTCGGGCTTCGTCCCTCCGGCTCCCTCCCGAAGCCCATGAACGGCACCGCACCATCAGCGTCATCACCGGAGGTTTCATATCAGAGGCCCCCTTGGAGCAGCCACACCCGTGGATGTTGCCTCGCAACATCAGCTTCACCCTGAATGACGCCAGGGGCGTGGAGTTCCCTCACCAAGATCCCTTGATCATTCAAGCCTGAATTGCAGGCTACGATATTAGGCGCATCCTCGTCGACGGGGGAAGCTCCACGAACATTCTGTTTGCAGAAACCCTCGACTGTATGAGAATTCCTCGAAGTCGCCTACAGCGGTCGGGAGCACCACTGCAAGGCTTCGGGGGTCAACCGCTGGAGGCTCTAGGGCAGGTGGCCTTTCCAATAACATTCCGCCAGGGAGGTAACATCCGAAGTGAGTACATCATCTTCGACGTTGTAGACATCCCACACCCCTACAACGTCATATTGGGGTGGCCCGCCATCAACTCCTTCGAGGCGGTCCCACACCCCGCCTTCCTATGTATGAAGCTACCAGGCCCGGAGGGTGTCATCACCGTCTTCGGCGATCAGGACCTTGCCAGATGCGCCGAAGTCAGCAATCGGGATTTGCGTCGCCCGGTGCATGCCCTCTCAGGCGCGCTTGGCGACACACCCTCCACTCCGGGATGGACGCCTAAGCCTCGGCCTGAAGGTGGAGTCAAAAAGGTGCCGCTCCAGGCGGAGGGGCAGTTTGTGTCCATTGGCGAAGGGCTCCCTCCGGAGGTTGAACGAGACTTACTCCAAGTGCTTCGGAACAACGCCGACATTTTTGCATGGTCACCGAAAGATATCAAGGGCGTAGACCGCGCGGTAATCGAGCATCGCCTGGCGGTCCGCCCCGACGCCAAGACAGTTAAGCAAAAGCTTCGTCGTATGTCCATGGATCGGCAGCAAGCGGCTAAGGTGGAGGTGGCGAAGTTTCTTCGGGCCGGGGTCATTCGCGAGGTCCACCACCCAGAGTGGCTCGCCAACCCAGTGTTGGTCAAAAAGGCCAGCGGGGCATGGCGTATGTGCATCGACTTTACGGCACTCAACAAGGCGTGCTCGAAGGACAATTACCCCTTGCCACGCATCGATCAACTGGTCGACGCTACCGCCGGGTGCGAGCTAATGAGTTTCTTGGATGCCTACTCTGGCTATCATCAAGTATACATGGTCGAGGATGACGCAGACAAGACCAGTTTCATCACGCCGATTGGGACTTTCTGCTTCGTCAGGATGCCCTTCGGCTTGAAGAACGCAGGCGCTACCTTTACTCGCCTTGTTGCACTTGCCCTGGCCGCCCAGCTCGGGAGGAACGTGGAAGCCTACGTCGACAACGTGGTAGTCAAAACCCGACAGCTCGCTTTACACGACCGGGACCTCCAGGAGACCTTCGACAACCTTAGGAAGGCCTGCATCAAGCTCAACCCCGACAAATGCGTCTTCAGCGTGCAGGCGGGCAAGCTCCTAGGCTTCCTCGTATCTGGACAGGGTATCCAAGCGAATCTTGACAAGGTTGAGGCCATCTTGGGTATGGAGCCACCCAAGACAACGAGGGAGGTCCAGAGGCTGGCCGGCCGCATGGCAGCCCTAAGCCGCTTCCTATCTAAGGCGACGGAGCGGGGCCTACCATTTTTTAAGACTCTGCGCGGGTGCAATGGATTTCGTTGGGATAGAAATTGTGCGGAGGCCTTCAACGAGCTCAAAAAACACCTGGCGAGTCCCCAATCTGGTCACCCCAGCACCAGAGGCTCCCCTCCTGCTCTACCTGGCCGTGTCGGCTACGGCGGTCAGTGCTGTCCTCATCCTAGAAGAAGGCACCGTACAACGGCCCGTATACTTCGTCTCTAAAGCCCTTCAAGGCGCCAAGACGAGATATACGGAGCTCGAAAAGCTCGCTTACACGTTGGTCATGGCCTCCAGGAAGCTCCAACATTACTTTTTGGCCTACCCGATCATGGTGCCTTCCTTGTTCCCCCTGGCGGAGATGTTACACAATAAGGAATCCACAGGGCGCATCGGCAAGTGGGCTGCTGAGCTCGCCCCATTTTCCCTGACATACGCTTCGCGGACGGCAATCAAATCTCAAGTTCTCGCCGACTTCCTTGCAGAGTGGACTCCGCCGGCTCAGCCCGCTCAGAAGCACGACGACCCGGTCTGGACGCTCGCCATCGACGGAGCCTACAGCGTCGCAGGCGCGGGCGTAGGCGCAGTGATTGTCACGCCTGAGGGGCAGCGCCTGCTATACTCGGCCCGCCTCGACTTTCCGGCCACCAATAACACAGCTGAGTTTGAAGCACTGCTCTTCGGCCTGACGAAGCTCAAGGCAATCGGTGCGCGGCGAGTGCTCGTCCGTACGGACTCAGTTTGGTGGCAAGCCACGTGGACAAGTCATATCAAGTCAAGGACCCTGAGCTGGCAAAATACCTCGCGGCTATAAGAGCGAGGGAAAGGCACTTCTTGGGTGTCACGGTCAAGGCCATCCCTCGCGCGGACAATGAGCAAGCCGACGCCCTCGCAAAGACGGCCAGCCAACAACTGCCACCCCCTGACGGGGCGTTTTACGAAGTGTTACCGCAGGCGGCCATCGCGCAGGACAACCGGGACGCGGCCCTCGTTCACCATGTCGTCCAGCAGGGTGATTGGAGCTTCGGCGTCTACAACACCGGGCCAGATCCTTCCAGGTGTTTGAAGGAATACTCTACAAGAAGGGGGTCTGTGCGCTGCTTCTGCGCTGCCTCTCGAGCGACGGAGGAAAGAAGCTACTTGAGGAGATCCATGCGGGTGTGTGTGGATCCCACCTAGCGCCAAGATCATTGGTTGGCAAGGCATTCAGGCAAGGCTTTTACTGGCCAACTGCCATCGCTGACGCCCAGGACCTCGTGCGTCGGTGTCAGTGGTGCCAGTGGATGGGGTGTATCATCCGCAGGCCCCCAACGAACCTCAACCCTATTCCCCCGGTATGGCCACTGGCGCGCTGGGGCCTCGACATAGTAGGACCACTTCCCCGAGCCCCAGGGGACCTGCGATTCGTGGTGGTCGCGTTGGAATATTTTTCCAGATGGCCGGAGGCGGTAGCCCTGGCCAAAATAACCTCGGCGGCCATGCAGCGCTTCCTCTGGCAGAACATCATATGTCGCTTCGGCGTGCCCAGGGAGCTCACCGTCGACAACGGCCTGCAATTCGATGCCACCCTATTCAAAGAGTTTTGTGATGGCATGGGCATCACGCTTCGGTTCGCCTCGGTTGGGCACCCTTAGTCCAACGGAGCGGTCGAAAGGGCGAACGACGCCATCTCGGTCGCCGTCAAAAAGCGCCTGGTCGGATTACCGAAGGGAAAGTGGTCGAGCGAGCTTCATAGCGTCCTCTGTTCCCTTCGCACAACGGTAACACGCCCGACGGGATTCACGCCTTTCAAGCTCCTTTTTGGCGACGAAGCAGTAACGCCTGAAGAAATCAAGGCCGGCTCGCGGAGGGTCCTCGTCCAAGCACCCGACGAGGAGCGCCACGTGCCCTTGGACCTCCTCGACGGGGTGCGGGCGAGCGCAACTCAACCTGTCGAGAAGTACGCGCGGCAGACAGTGCGTACTCGGGACCGTTCAGTATACCCGCGAGAGTTCAAGCCTGGGGATCTCGTCCTCAGACTGGCGCTCCACGCGGAGACTGCTGGCAAGCTGGAGTCCAAGTGGGAAGGCCCGTACATCGTGGCGGAAGCATTACAGAAGGGAGCGTACCGCCTCGCCACGCTCGAGGGACAAACTCTCTGCCACACGTGGAACGCAGACAAGTTGCGGCGATATTACGCCTAGAAGCAAGACGGAATTATAGCGGCGTCAGCCCTTATTGTACGATGCTCGCCCGCGCAAACGGGAGTTCAATAAAGCTTGTTGTCCCGAAAGAATACCATTGTCTGGCTTCCGCCTCCGCACACGCCAGTCTACGGACTCTAAATCAAGTCGTAGCGTCGAGGTCCGCCTCCGCACGCGCCAGTCTACGGACTCTAAATTAAGTCGTAGCGTCGAGGTCCGCCTCCGCACGCGCCAGTACGGACTCTAAATCAAGTCGTGGCGTCGAGGTCCGCCTCCGCACGCGCCAGTCTACGGACTCTAAATGAAGTCGTAGCGTCGAGGTCCGCCTCCGCACGCGCCAGTCTACGGACTCTAAATGAAGTCGTAGCGTCGAGGTCCGCCTCCGCACGCGCCAGTCTACAGACTCTAAATCAAGTCGTAGCGTCGAGGTCCGCCTCCGCACGCGCCAGTCTACGGACTCTAAATCAAGTCGTAGCGTCGAGGTCCGCCTCCGCACGCGCCAGTCTACGGACTCTAAATCAAGTCGTAGCGTCGAGGTCCGCCTCCGCACGCGCCAGTCTACAGACTCTAAATCAAGTCGTAGCGTTGAGGTCCGCCTCCGCACGCGCCAGTCTACGGACTCTAAATAAGACACAGCGGGGGGCGCCCTCGCGCGCACTCTGCGGAGTATAAACAAGATGTAAATTCCGCACGCGCATAGGCGTTGTCCCTGTGCGCACTTGCCGGAGTATAAATACGACGTGGACGTCGATCCCACGCTTTCGTATAAAAGCGCCAGCGCAAAACACAGCATGTAACAGTAATAACAAAGTGATGCGTCGGTCCATAGCAAAAATATGGGGTTAAATGATTACAAGCATGAGCGCACAATTACAACCCCAACCCCCCTACCCGCGGTCTGACCGCTCGTTTAGCATTCACGCGGTGCCGGCGGGTCCGCACCGCTATCGTGGCGCCGGGGAACTCCTTCGAGCCAGCGGAGGAAGTCCCCTCTCCCGTGCAGCGTTTGCTGCACTGCAACCTTCGCCGCATCTTCCCCGACACGACCCCAGATCCGTCGATGGAAGTTCTGGAGGCCGGGATCGATGGACCGAATAGCGTCCGACATCGCCTCCGGTCGGCCAGGGAGATCCAGCTGAGGGTTCGCCAGCTTATGGGTATGCCTACACCCACGAGTGTGAAGCATGGCGAGGGCGAGGCACGCGCCAAGAAAGCCGCAGCGCTCGCCGAAGGTTTTGGCGCCGCGGAGAGCAACGCCTGCCCCCTCCGCGATCAGCCCGAGCATCTCCATCAGGTCCTCCGGCCCGTGGGTGGCGTCCAACACGTCGATGCACAGATCTCGGAGGGCCCCATTCAGAGACTCCATTGCCCCCACACCGACGCGGACGCATCATCCAGGGCGCGGCTCTTCTCTGCAAGTGATTCAGCCAACTGCGCTTTCTCCTCCTCCAGGGCGGCGATCTGCCGCAAGAAGGAGGCGCGTTCTTCTGCCGCGGCGCGCTTGACTTCCTCGGCCTCGAGTCGCGTGGCCGCCACAACGCCCTCCAGCGTGTGATGCTGTTCGTCCTTCGTCGCGTGAGCATCATCCGCGTTACGAAGGCTGGCCTCTAGGGCCCTCCGCTCCCGGATACGGGCATCGTCCAGTGCTTGGCTAATGGCAAGGGTCTGGAGGCAACAACGGGAGTCAGCAGCTATCCGGTGGTACCCCAGAAACCGCGAGCACAAATACTTACCCTTATTTCTGAGGCTCGTAGCGCCAGCGCCAGGGCGTCTCCCTCGCACGACGAGAACATTTGTTGGTCGAGGATGCCGGTGGCGCGCTCCGCGGCGTAGTTGAGAACATGAAGTATCTCCAGGCGCGGGAGGAAGTCGGAGAGAACGGGCTCCGGCCCCACCGCATCGGGGGCTGCGGGGGCTTCAACCGCTTCGGCGGCGGCAGACGCCTTCGGAGCACCCTGTACAACGTTCAGGACTTCGCGCACACCCCCGTTGCTCGATCCTTCACCACGCCTGGGAGACCTTGTCTCGCCTGATGTTGACGGAATGAGCGAGCAAATCGGAGAGAGTTTCGTAAAGTCACGCGAAGAAAGGGAACTGCGCCTACCTTCTACGCCCCTCACCGCGGCGGGGGGTGGCGCCTGTTCAACCGTCGATTAGAGTGCGAGGGCCTCGGTGGTTAGCGGAGACGTCCCCTCGGTCACGTCAGGCGCTGTAACCCCACGGATGGAGCTCGTAACGCTGTACCGACCCCTCGAAGGCGGGGGGGGGGGGGGGGGACCGGACCCGGGGACGCTTCGCCTGCGGCAACGCAGACGACTCTGCCGCAACGCTATCGGCCATAGCTCCTCCTGCGCCTATAGTATCTGCTGCACTGGGCACATCCTCGGTGGCCGCCGCGGGTGGCGCAGCACCACTGGCCGCAGTCCTTTCGCCAGGAAGGACGTCCCCTCCCGGATTGGCCGATTCCGACCCAACGAAGGCCGTGTTCCTAGGCTCCACGGCGCCGGTTAAAGGTGCCAGTGGGTTTGACACGGCGCGCCCTCCCGAACCAGTCCGGATGGATCCGTCGCCGGGTGAACGCCTCGTCCCAGCAGTACCGACTTCCGAGGCGCCTGGAGGGCTGCATACGGCAGCATCGGAGCGGCCACATAAAGGCATGCATACCACATACTGAACGACTTACAAGGAGCAGAGGGCGGAAGTAGGCGGGATAGTGACAGAAGAACCCCGTCCTCTCGCTCGTCGCCCCGCCGCTCATACTTCCACCGGGAGGAGAGTGGCACCACCCCGTACATGGTGAACTCCTCGGCCAGATCTCGCATACTTAGCCGGCGGGCGACGCCGGCAAGCCTCCACAGCCTCTGTGCGTCATCAGCCTCCGGCTTCACACTTGGCGCACTGTTGAACGAGATCGGCCCGCCTCGACATATCAGGCCACTGGTGCTGGTCACGATGTAGTAAAAGCATTGCCGCGTCCAACCGGACTCCCAGTTCCCCTGGGTGGCCGGCGCGGGGAAAAGCGTCGTACATGACTTCCGCAGCACGAAGTCCACACCGCCGAAGTTGGACACAGCCCCCTCCCCAATTTTCCTAGGTCGACAGCATGCGTCGTGCAGGGTGGCGAACAGGCTTGCGCTGGGACGCCGCCCCTTTGTCCGCGCCGCCCACGTGAAGACAGCTAGGTGAACTATTGCGTTTGGCGTCAGCTGTGCCAGCTCCAACCCGTAGGCCCGCAGGACTTCGCCCACAAACATCGTTGAGGGCATTCGAAGGCCGGCGTCGAAGAATGTGACGAAAACAATCGCCTCCATTACCCGAGGCGTCGGTTCCATCTCATCGCGATGGGGTAGGCGAGCCCCATCGCGCTCCTCGATCTTCCTTTCCCGTACAAGCCGCTGTAGCGTCTCCTCGGTTACGCGGCTCCTCCCTAGCACACGGGAGCAGCGGCCCCCCGAGTGCTCCATGGCGTCCCACAGCCTGTCGACATGTGAGCGTCCCCGTAGCACCAGGTCGTACTCCCCACGCGGGAAGGACAACTCCTCCTGGCCAGACAAGGAGCCGCCGCTGGGATGGGGGGAGGCATCGTCTTGGCCAGCCATTGATCTCTAGGATCAGGGCAAAAAGAATCGGGGCAAGAGCAACTTGCGCTACTATCAGCACGGGGCAACTATCAGCACGGAGCAAGCAAAGCCAAACGACGGGCGGGACAGAACGTCCCCATCACAACGATGCCGCTTTATAAAGCCCGCTCGACTCCCTCGTAGCTAAAAGCACAGTATGATTAAACCACAAGCGGTTCGGCTACCCACGACTTGGAGGAACGTGCCTGGTAGGTGGCCAGGCAGCGCGCAATGCCAGCACGCGTCCGCCGCGTGCCCCACTTCCCCGGGAAAGAGGCAAACGGCCGCGGTCACGCAACTGCTCACATCCCACGACGCACCAGTCACAAGCCGCCACGCGTCCCACCCATGGGAAGGCAGACTGCACGACGCGACAGCCCGTCCCCTGACAAGCCAGGCGTCGGCACGATTCCAGCCGCCATTTAAAGCGCACTACCGGACCACGGGGTCACAGCAGCTTCGAAGCGCAGCAACGTTGGCAGCGCGAGGCCCGACCTCAATACTGCGTCAACCGCACCCGTTTGAAGGGTGAGGGACGGAGCGCACGCGCCTCTGCTTCGACTAGGCGCCAGCCTCCGCTGCCACCCGTTCGAAGGGTGAGGGACGGAGCGCGCGCGCCTCTCCTTCGACTCGGCGCCAGCTCCGCTGCCACCCGTTCGAAGGGTAAGGGACGGAGCGCGCGTGCCTCTACTTCGACTAGGCGCCAGCCTCCGTTGCCACCCATTCGAAGGGTGAGGGACGGAGCACGCGCGCCTCTACTTCGACTCGGTGCCAGCTCCGCTGCCACCCGTTCGAAGGGTAAGGGACGGAGCGCGTGTGCCTCTACTTCGACTAGGCGCCAGCCTCCGCTGCCACCCGTTCGAAGGGTGAGGGACGGAGCGCGCGCGCCTCTACTTCGACTAGGTGCCAGCTCTGCTGCCACCCGTTCGAAGGGTAAGGGACGGAGCGCGCGCGCCTCTACTTCGACTAGGCGCCAGCCTCCGCTTCCACCCGTTCGAAGGGTGAGGGACGGAGCGCGCGCGCCTCTACTTCGACTAGGCGCTAGCTCCGCTGCCACCCATTCGAAGGGTGAGGGACGGAGCGAGCGCACCTCTACTTCGACTCGGCTCCAGCTCCACTGCCACTCGTTTGAAGGGTGAGGGACGGAGCGCGCGCGCCTCTACTTCGACTAGGCGCCAGCTCCGCTGCCACCCGTTCGAAGGGTGAGGGACGGACCGCGCGCGCCTCTACTCTGACTAGGCGCCAGCTCCGCTGCCACCCGTTCGAAGGGTGAGGGACGGAGCGCGCGCGCGCCTCTACTTCGACTAGGCGCCAGCTCCGCTGCCACCCGTTCGAAGGGTGAGGGACGGAGCGCGCGCGCCTCTACTTCGACTAGGCGCCAGCCTCCGCTGCCACCCGTTCGAAGGGTGAGGGACGGAGCGCGCGCGCCTCTACTTCGACTCGGCGCCAGCTCCGCTGCCACCTGTTCGAAGGGTGAGGGACGGAGTGCGCGCGCCTCTTCTTCGACTAGGCGCCAGCTCCGCTGCCACCCGTTCGAAGGGTGAGGGACGGAGCGCGCGCGCGCCTCTACTTCGACTAGGCGCCAGCTCCGCTGCCACCCGTTCGAAGGGTGAGGGACGGAGCGCGCGCGCCTCTACTTCGACTAAGCGCCAGCCTCCGCTGCCACCCGTTCGAAGGGTGAGGGACGGAGCGCGCGCGCCTCTACTTCGACTCGGCGCCAGCTCCGCTGCCACCTGTTCGAAGGGTGAGGGACGGAGCGCGCGCGCCTCTTCTTCGACTAGGCGCCAGCCTCCACTGCCACCCGTTCGAAGGGTGAGGGACGGAGCGCGCGCACCTCTACTTCGACTCGGCGTCAGCTCCGCTGCCACCCGTTCGAAGGGTAAGGGCCAGAGCGCGCGCACGCGCCTACTCCGCAAAACTCAACTGCCCGGGGCCAGGCGCGCAATCCCCGCCTGCCTCGACTACCGTCCGAGGCTTCGGCTTCGGCTCCAGATTCTGGGCCCCGACACAAACTAAGGCTCCGCAAGTCTGGACGAGTTCATAGGCCGCAGGGACGGAGGGGGCCAAAGGACTCGGCAACATGGCTTCGGCCCTGTGAAGCCCTTCACCATGAGAGGCTCCTGTTGTAGGGGTGGCCCCCACCTAAGCCCAGCAGGGCTGTTAGCAGGATATAGGGCCCAAAATGGGACATATGTAATGGCTTAAATGCCCCTGATAAGGATGTACTAACACAAGGGCATACTTGTAAAAGTATACCCCCGATGAATATATAGAGAAGGCTATGAGAGGGAGGACAAGGATTCTCTCCCAACTCTCTACTACCATCTCTCTCTCTGTTTGGTCTGTAACCACAACAGTTAGTCCACAAAACAATTGTCATCGATTACCAAACTTCACCATTTTGGTAATTCATGACAATCTCAACGAATGATGAGATATGAAATTGATTTGTGAGTATACAATATGTACACAACAAATGTATACTCTAAGATAAGCTTTAAATAAAGCTTACTTATCCGGTTGTCATAAATCATTCATCCATCAACACATAATGGAGAAGCTAGATGACAACCCGATTACACATGAGTATATATGAACTACACAAGATATATATATACTCAAGAATGTATTTCAAAGTAAAGATTCTAAATATGCATATTAAAAGAAGCATGGATCAATACTTATGAAACTCCAAAATATATAGAGAGCTCCCCCTAAATGTGTGCATACAAGTGTATATAGTGAAGACATATGCACATATTCATTTTAGACTAATTGAGGATTTCAATCTATATTTTGGATCTAAGGAATGCATTTGTAAATGAGAAAGCGATTTCGAATGCATACCTCTTTGATTTCACCTTTTCATCCAAATGAGACTAACCAAAGATAAACTCAAATAGACATGTTAGTCTCATAAATAATTTATCATTTTCACCAAAACATTATAAAGTATATGTCATTAATATCATAATGTCATATTGGCATTTGTCATTAACACCAAAACCAACTTAAATGGAGCTTGATCTTTCACCGTCCAGTATAGCCTCTTTTGTAGTAGTGGAATAAAATTATCACAGATGGCTCTAACTAAAATCTGTCTATGATACTCTACATCATAGATGGTTCTAGATACCAACTGTCTGTAATGTGCGAGTATCACAGATGGTTTTTGGTTAGAACCGTTGCAATAGTCCATTATAGACGGTTTATACAACAAAACTTGATGTGATAGTTTATTCTATACCTAAAATTTTTCTATTTTTTTGGCTATCCTTAAGAAATGTTAGCTATGTCCTTTGAAAAAACAAGCAAATATAGCAACAAACATAATAGCACATTTCATTTTCATTAAGATTAGAATACACTATTACATCATAAAAAAGATAACGAGCAGATTACCCATTTTACACAGCAAGAACATGGTGAGAACACATCTCCTAATCCTATGAACCCGACTCTGTAACACGGCTAGAATATATAAGAAGCAGATCAGATCCTAGCAAATAGTAGAAGCTGGATATAATGTGTGATGCCTAGGCCTTCTCGCCTCTGATGCAGCACCACCTAGATGTCCTTGACACCTACCATCAAGGAAGAGAGGGGAGGGGGATCGGATGGCGGCTGGATATCATCGGCAAGGAAGGAGTGGCGACGGTAGCGTCACCTTTGTATCACGATGGTAATACTGCCCAAGACACTCTTACAACAAGAGTGTCTTGGGCAGTGAACCATGGTGTCACAATAGAAGGCGGAGGAGCTAGCTCACGGTGGTAGTCGACGTCGTTGAGGGGAGAATGCAGGAAGCTAGGAGTGGATGAACTCACGGGTGTGTAGTGCTTGCCAGTGGAAAGAGAGAGGGGGATCGAGTAATAAGGGGCAAGAGGTGTAAGGAACCATTGACTGCCGTTCGATGCAAAGATAATGGACGGGTGAGATTGAAATCCTAGGGGATATGTCACGGATCAGTGATGTGTCGTTATCACATACGATTTGTATTATGAACCTTGTGTGATAATGCACATATCAGAGATGATCTGTTATATGAACCATCTATGATAATACAACATATCATAGACAGATTGTTATATGAACCGTCTATGATAATAAATATCAGAGATAGTTTGATATATGAACCATCTGTGATAACGCTTAAATATGCACGCCATTCTCCTGCCTATTAAACTTTCACACCATTCTGGCTATATATGCAACGCAGTGTACAATTCTATCTCATTTTCTTCACCAGATTTCTCAATAATGGCATGTAAAATTCTTTTGATCTCTTTCCTCTCATCGATACATCATGAGTTTTTAGTCGCCAACCTTACACATGCGGCTAACAACTTATGTCTGAGTAGCTCCTCTGCTCATGCCCCGCTCTCCTTTCTCAGCTCGCTTCCATCCGTCAGCTGGACCTCATCATCCACCGTCAACAGAGGTGTCTCGTTGCCGCTCAGGAAAGGAAAATCGTCCTCAGCCTCGTTCTTCTCTTCATTGTGCGCAAAGCCGAAGAATTTCTTGCGGTAGTGGAGAGACACATGAATAACCTTGCTGATCAAACAGAAGCGGCCAATTCTGAGAAAGCTTATCATGGCATCCTCTTTGAGATTATGGACTAGGCTAATGATTTGCCTAGGATAGAGGAATAAGTGAAGATGGCAAAGACAATCTTCACGGCATTCGAGAACTTAGCTGCTAATTCTCCAACTCCAAAAGTAGAAGAGCAAGCATATGAAGCCTAGAAGATAAGATCTGGGAATCCCTTTTTTTGGACTTGAATTTGTCTTTTATAAAAGTGACTGGTCACACTTATCCATTCCTAGTTGATCAATAGTTACTGTAGTTCATATGATAAAGGACAAAACACTGACGGTTGTAAATAAAAACTGTCTATGATATTTTTATAGATGGTTCTAACTAAAAACCGTCTGTAATATATTACATTATCACAGACGGTTAGTATAAATAACCATCTGTGAAAATATCATAGATGATTCTTAGTATAAACCATCTATGATAGTTACAGCACAGATGGTTCCATATGAACCGTCTGTGATGTAGTCGTCCGGTATAGCCTCTTTTGTAGTAATGAGTCCTCTTTTGTAGTAATGAGTGATACTAATTAGTTCCAAATTTGACCAGTTGTGTTGCCATTTCAGATTGGTTCCATTACAAATATGATTAAATCGCAAGTACAATAATGCTCTAAGCATAGCTTGATAGCTCAAGCTTACAAATCTGACCAAATGACAAATCATTTGCTAGTATATCCTTATCGTCTATAGCAGTTTCATAACCCTTTGCGGTTTCCTCTTTTTTATCGTAATATATGCCAACAACAGCATCAACCAACACTTGATTCAGTTGTTTATTATGTTCACGAGTCAGATCCAATGGTGTATCCTCACCTTCTGTACTCCATGCCCCAAGGTCCTGCAGAGAAATCGTGCTATAAATGAGCATATGTCCTCACGCACCGCATAAAATTACAGCAAATCTGAAATTTTTGTTGAAAAATTTGGTATCAGCACAGACACAAAGAACTCTATAGGCAATAGACAAAAGGAACTTAAAATGAAACTCGGATCCAACAATCTAATAACTCAGGCATTTCAGCGCACATGTTACATGCAACATTCTGAAGCCTCTTCCATAGGCCAATAAAACTTGCTTGTGGTGAAGATGGGGAAAAAAACACAGCAAGTCAGCAGAGAAGACCGGTGAAGTCAAGACGACACATGTTGATGAGGAGGCGGCGAGGCCATGACAGCGCGCGCGGAAGATTGAAAATTTTTCAAAGCAAGCCAAGCTAGGCATTTCGTCGAACACCTTATACACCCAAAAGGAGGCTTGCCTCATCTCAAAAAATAAAAAAGGAGGCTTGCCTAAGGTGTGGCGATGTTTTGGTGCGTGGGAGGCGACTTGCATGAAGTTTGTTTTGACCACAGACCAAAACCTTTAACTGAAAGCAAAACAGGTTCACAACTTGGGTTATCATGCAACAGGTCTTTAGGGAATTACAGAAAGGATAATAAAGTTCAACATGAAAATTACACGACTAGACAAAACCAAAATCTGCAATGTCTACAGCGTTCGGCAATCTATCTTCATCGCCGGGAGCCACTACTAGAAAATGAATCATCCCTCACGGACTTTAATTTTCTTGACAGGCCTGCAAAGAACGTGAGGGATATCAATTTTAGTGACGGGCCCACGTATGACCGTCGCAAAAATACATTTTCCTGTCGGGCTCCTTTAGTCGCCAAGGAAATATACTATTTTTGTGACGGTATTACATGAACCGTGAGGATAATTGGAACATAGGCCCGTGAGGCTTCTCCAGCCAATGAGGTTTCTGATCAGCATGCCGCTAATTTCGTGCAGCGCGCGGCTGGAAACCCTAAACCCAATTTTTCCCCTCGCCCGCCTCCTCTGCAATTTTCGCCGCGCGCCCCATCCCCTCGCCCGCCTCCTCCCCATCCCCTTGGCCGCCTCCGCCGCCCCAGACCCTTGCGCGCCTGTCGCCTCCTCCCCATCCCCTCGGCCGCCTCCGCCGCCCCAGACCCTCGCACGCCCATCGCCTCCTCCCCATCCCCTTGGCCGCCTCCGCCGCCCCAGACCCTCGTGCGCCCGCTGCCTCCTCCCCATCCCCTCGGCCGCCTCCTCCGCCCCAAACCCTCGTGCGCCGGCCGCCTCCTCCGCCCCAGACCCTTGCGCGCCCGCTGCCTCCTCCGCCCCAGACCCCCGCGCGCCGGC
The DNA here is from genome assembly GCA_017311315.1 of Dendrocalamus latiflorus. NCBI lineage: Eukaryota > Viridiplantae > Streptophyta > Magnoliopsida > Poales > Poaceae > Dendrocalamus > Dendrocalamus latiflorus. Next base: position 29,183,523 of record CM029638.1, read on the forward strand.
CGCCGCCTCCCCATCCCCTCGGCTGCCTCCTCCGCACCAAACCCTCGCGCGCCAGCTGCCTCCTCCCCATCCCCTCGCCCGCCTCCTCCGCCCCAAACCCTCGCGCGCCCGCTGCCTCCTCCCCATCCCCTCGCCCGCCTCCTCCGCCCCAACCCCTCGCCCGCCTCCTCCGCCCCATCCCCTCACCCACCTCCTTCGATCCGCCCCATCCCCTAGCCCCACCGCCCCAGGTCCGCCCCGACGCCCCGCCTCCCCAGGTCTGCCCCGACGGCCCAGCTCCGCCCCTCCTCCCTAGCTCTGCTTTAACCCTTTGACATATATCACATAAAGCTACATATTCTGCAATTTCTCGTTTCATACTGGTCCACCAGTAACTTTCCTTTAGATCTTGGTACATCTTTGTACTTCCGGGATGAATGGAATATCCTGATTCATGAGCTTCCTTTAGAATTAAATCTTTTATTTCCTTTCTCTCCGGTACTAAAATCCTTTTTCCAAACCAAAGAATTCCTTCTTCATCTTCTAAGAATCCAGGTGCTTTGCCTTTCTTCATGTTATCTTTTATTTCTTTAACATACTCATCTTCTTTCTGAGCTGCCTTGATCTGATCTTCTAAAGTGGGTTGGACCTTTAATGTAGACAGAATTCCTTCATTTATCACTCCCAAATTGAGACGCTGAAATTCTTCACGAAGAGTTGACTGACTGTCTTGAATCAACATATTGCTAACATGGATCTTCCGACTTAAAGCATCTGCCACTACATTGGCCTTTCCTGGATGATAGTGTATTCCCATATCATAATCCTTTATCAGTTCAAGCCATCTTCTTTGTCTCAGATTAAGATCGGGTTGAGTGAATATATACTTTAAACTTTTATGATCCGTATATATTTCACACCGATTACTAATTAGATAATGCCTCCACAACTTTAGAGCATGCACTACAGCAGCTAGCTCTAAATCATGAGTGGGGTAATTCTCCTCATGTGGCCTTAACTGCCTTGATGCATAAGCAACAACCTTTCCTTCTTGCATTAGTACACCTCCAAGACCTTGTTTTGATGCGTCACAATAAACTTCAAAATCTTTTCTAATATCCGGTAACCGCATAACTGGTGCTGAAGTTAACCTCTTCTTTAACTCTTGAAAACTATCCTCACAGGATTTACTCCATTCAAATTTCTTCTCTTTCTTTAACAGCTGGGTTAAAGGTCTGGCAATCTTGGAAAAGCCTTCAATGAATCGACGATAGTAACCAGCTAAACCCAGAAAACTTCTGATCTCGGTTACTGTCTTGGGTGGAGTCCAATTTAATACATCCTTAACTTTTCCAGGATCTACAGATACTCCTTCTGCTGAAATTACGTGTCCCAAAAACTCAATTTCCTTTAACCAAAACGCACACTTGCTAAACTTGGCATATAACTGGTGTTCACGGAGTCTTTGCAATACTATCCTTAGATGATCCTCATGTTCTTTATCGTTTCTCGAATAGATAAGAATGTCATCTATAAAGACAACAACAAACTTATCTAAATAATCCATAAATACTTTATTCATCAAATTCATGAAGTATGCCGGGGCATTTGTCAGACCGAAAGACATCACCGTATACTCATATAGTCCATATCTTGTAGCGAAGGCTGTCTTTGGTATATCTTCTGGTCTAATCTTCAACTGGTGATATCCTGACCGAAGATCAATCTTGGAGAAGACACTTGATCCTTTGAGTTGATCGAACAAATCGTCGATCCGGGGTAAGGGATACTTATTCTTTATAGTTACTTCATTTAAAGCTCTATAGTCCACGCACATACGCTGACTACCATCCTTCTTATTTACCAAAAGCACTGGGGCTCCCCAAGGTGAAGAACTTGGTCTAATGAAGCTTTTCTCTTGTAATTCTTGAATCTGCCTCTTGACTTCAGCTAAATCATCAGCTGACATCCGATAAGGTCTTTTTGATATTGGGGCTGTACCAGGTACCAGATTTATAACAAATTCAATCTCTCGATCTGGTGGCAGTCCTGGCAATTCCTCAGGGAAAACATCAGGGTATTCGCAAGCTACCGACACATCCTCCAACTTTTTCCCTTTTAAGTTGGTTAACATAATGTTCTTCTTTGAGTGCATAACTGCCTCATGTCTTATCTGAATTCCGTCAGAATTGGTAAGAATAATGGCACGATTGGCACAATTTATCTGTCCTTTATACTTGATCAACCAATCCATACCAAGTATTATATCTATGCCATCGGAGTCTATTATAATAAGGTTCGCTAGGAACTTTACTCCATTTATAATTATGGTTGCACTATTGTACTTTGTGGAACTTTATGGTCATGCTTCTTGCGTGGCGTTCAGCTTCCTTCATGATTCTATCTTGTTGTTCAATGCTCTGAGGTATTCCTTTAACTGAGAAATATGGAAGACAACAACAAATCGGATTGGTACATCTTTAGTCGCCTGCAAGCTTTGGGTTAACTTCAATTGCCCTTATCATATCGATTAATTCAGTATTCCACAAAAAGGGCTTAACTTCTAGTGTTCATCCGACAGAAGACATAATTATTTCATCTTTTCAAAGGTGCTTCATTGCAGAATCATATACCACCAATGCACCTCGTTGATCTCACATTGGTTTCCACAAATAATCCCATAACATTTTATTGTCTATACTTATTCGAATTTGACGGCAAACCATAGAGTTCTTCTAATAAGAATCCAATGATGTTGTAATCTGTGATTTCCACCAATACTTTATGATCCTTGTCTAATCCAATCGATTCATAACTCCCATAATTAATTTAAATCCTCCAGCTTAACCATTTGAACATCATTAAATGATTTAGTCAATTCATAAATTAAAATCCAATTATCTAACAATGATAGGATAAATCCACAAATTTCAAATCAACATATCAGAACCCACTTTTCGATGATAAGATTAATCCACCAAAATCAACTTCTCGAAAATCATCATTTTGGTTCCACCAAATTTGAGTGAATCTGAGTACCACAATTAATTCTTATCGAACAATCTATCTTCCATATTTGACTTAAATCCACCAAACTTAAGCCTTCGATCATCCTTAAATGATATATTCAATCTCATAAATTAAAATCCAGTTATCTTTCAACGATCTGATAAATCCACGAGTTTCAAATCAATATCCCCTTTGCAATGACAAGAGTAATCCACCAGATATCTAAGTGTATCGTCGAACACCTTATACACCCAAAAGGAGGCTTGCCTCATCTCAAAAAATAAAAAAGGAGGCTTGCCTAAGGTGTGGCGATGTTTTGGTGCGTGGGAGGCGACTTGCATGAAGTTTGTTTTGACCACAGACCAAAACCTTTAACTGAAAGCAAAACAGGTTCACAACTTGGGTTATCATGCAACAGGTCTTTAGGGAATTACAGAAAGGATAATAAAGTTCAACATGAAAATTACACGACTAGACAAAACCAAAATCTGCAATGTCTACAGCGTTCGGCAATCTATCTTCATCGCCGGGAGCCACTACTAGAAAATGAATCATCCCTCACGGACTTTAATTTTCTTGACAGGCCTGCAAAGAACGTGAGGGATATCAATTTTAGTGACGGGCCCACGTATGACCGTCGCAAAAATACATTTTCCTGTCGGGCTCCTTTAGTCGCCAAGGAAATATACTATTTTTGTGACGGTATTACATGAACCGTGAGGATAATTGGAACATAGGCCCGTGAGGCTTCTCCAGCCAATGAGGTTTCTGATCAGCATGCCGCTAATTTCGTGCAGCGCGCGGCTGGAAACCCTAAACCCAATTTTTCCCCTCGCCCGCCTCCTCTGCAATTTTCGCCGCGCGCCCCATCCCCTCGCCCGCCTCCTCCCCATCCCCTTGGCCGCCTCCGCCGCCCCAGACCCTTGCGCGCCTGTCGCCTCCTCCCCATCCCCTCGGCCGCCTCCGCCGCCCCAGACCCTCGCACGCCCATCGCCTCCTCCCCATCCCCTTGGCCGCCTCCGCCGCCCCAGACCCTCGTGCGCCCGCTGCCTCCTCCCCATCCCCTCGGCCGCCTCCTCCGCCCCAAACCCTCGTGCGCCGGCCGCCTCCTCCGCCCCAGACCCTTGCGCGCCCGCTGCCTCCTCCGCCCCAGACCCCCGCGCGCCGGCCGCCGCCTCCCCATCCCCTCGGCTGCCTCCTCCGCACCAAACCCTCGCGCGCCAGCTGCCTCCTCCCCATCCCCTCGCCCGCCTCCTCCGCCCCAAACCCTCGCGCGCCCGCTGCCTCCTCCCCATCCCCTCGCCCGCCTCCTCCGCCCCAACCCCTCGCCCGCCTCCTCCGCCCCATCCCCTCACCCACCTCCTTCGATCCGCCCCATCCCCTAGCCCCACCGCCCCAGGTCCGCCCCGACGCCCCGCCTCCCCAGGTCTGCCCCGACGGCCCAGCTCCGCCCCTCCTCCCTAGCTCTGCCCCGCCGCCCCAGCTCCGCCTCACAGTCCTGCTCCCGAGCTCCCACCCCCGACGCCCCATGTGGGACCCGGAGTAGAAACTCCTGGACCTCCTGTGCATTACAGTACTAGTCCCAGATCAACGCTAGTACACACAGTTCAAACAGAAAAGATGATACATTGCCAACAACGCTTTATTATCATAATCGAGATTACAGACCTCGAAGTCTTTATTACAAATGAGGTTTTAAGACCTCACACCAAACAGAAAATTACAGCGGAAGCAAAAAGAAACTAAAGCAAGACCCATCAATACGCCACAGGCAATTGACTGGGGAAACGCAACCTAGTTCTCCGGAAAGCCTTCGACGAATCCATCCACGAAGTAGTCGTAGTCCACCTCTTGAGCTTCGATCTCCTCTGAGAGTTAATTTGAAGTGTAGCACGTGAGTACATGAATGTACTCCGCAAGTCTTGGGAAAGATGCATAGATGCAGGGCTTAACAAAGGAAGGCTATATGGTTCTTTTGCGAAAATCAGCATTTTATTTCAAATCTACATAATTACTTCAAAGGCCATTTGATAAACATCTTTGTTTTTCATAAATGAAATTAGATAAATAACTTAGTGAAGGTTAAACCACCAACACTAAAATCTCAGGCTATCTGCCAACTTTCAAAACTCAGGTTAAACCACCTGATCTGGTTACACCACCAGATTTAAATCACGAGAGTTACACCACTCCCGAGTTTGACAAACCATTTTATTTTGAAATCAAAATCAAACTTCTACCATGTGAATGCATTCCTTGCCCGCCCTTGACCGTGGGCACGGCTATTCGAATAGTTTTTACTCTGCAGAGTTTGTACACTTTACCCACAAGAGATAAATTATCTTAATAGTCAACATGCTTCCTTTGGCATGAGACCCAGATAAAATATCACAAAGCCTTTCACCTACTCCAGTATAGCTAGATACCACCCGCTAAGGTTTCACCACAACTCGAATCCACGAGTCGGAGCCCCCTCTTGCGCCATATGAGTACAGTAAACCCTGTCCCTCACTATGAGTAACCAGTACACCCTGGCACTCAATACACCACTGGTGATATCTAAACTACACCTTTATAGGTTAGTTAGCTAGGTCGTACCCATATAGACTTGTGGTTGCACTGTTTTGCTCAGTTTGGACAAACACAAGCGTCGGTCCTTAAACGACCAGGGTGGTTCATTCACAATTCCAAAAATTCTCGTGCTAACTGCACCAGCCAAACCTTCCATCCACCCTTGTCAACTTTTCCCTTTAAAATTCATTTTTACTTTTAAATTAACAGTGGTAACATCCATTACCACTTTTCAAACAAATCATTTAACAATGGTAACATCCATTACCAATGTTCAAACAAATCATTCATCAAAACATTTAGCAAACATGCTACTCATTTGAGCATTATTACATTGATTTGCTACGCTAAGCATTTGCTAGTATTTAAAAATTCAACAGATGTAATACTAACTCATTATTGAGTCAATGGGATATCCTAAGTTGACAATGGTACAAGGTAAACAATTTTCAATGGAAGGTATAACAAATTGGATATTTAACTAAATTTTCTAAATCAAATTATCACTTGATATAACATAAGCATGCAATAATTTAAAATAACTACCTAATCATTTTATAAATCATTTGAGCAAGTTGATCAAGAAAACTTGCAAAACATAGGATCAAAATGATCAAAGGAGACTTGCCTTCTTGAATGCTATTTGGGTCTTCTTGCTGCGACTCGACGAATTCCTCGGTGACGTCGGTTTCTACGCGCGAAACAACAAAATAACCAAATAAATAAATACAAATAAAATCACAAAAATATAAAATATATACTGCAACATAGATTATGATTTTATACAAATTTAGAAATTTGAATCACTGGATTCGGAGATCGGACGAGGGAGAACGAGCGATTGGAAGTTTGATCGGTTTGGAAATTCCAGAAAATGCAAAACGAGGGAATATTCTCTGGAATCTTATTTTGGCTGATTTTTGGGGTATTTTGGAGTGTATGACATGTGGGGCCCGGTTGTCATTGGGTGCCAAATTTTATTTTAATATTTTATGACAGGTGGGTCCCGCTTGTCATGGACCAAAAATTTTGGCAAAGCCCCAACCGAAAATTGCATTGCATTGGATTTGAACCCACAACCTCATGTGTACATGCCTTAACTTGTCTCCCCTAGCCAAGTGGACACTTGCTATTTCTTGACAAAACAGCAATAACAAAACAAAATAAATATGGATGAACATGATACAAGAAGGAGACATGGAGGGAAGTCACGGGCATGCGCGCGGCCGGCGGGCTCGCCGGTGACCGGCGACCGGCGGCCGGCGGCGGGGCGGCGAGTGGCGGCGGGGTGGCCGGGGTGGTGGCGCTACTCACCGGCGGCGGCGGGGATGGCCGGAGAAGGCGGCGGCGGCGAGAAAACCGGCGACGCGTACGTAGGAGAGAGGGTGCTTCGGCGGCGGCGGCTTTTGGCGGCACGGGCGGCGACTCCGGTGGTCGGGGGCGGCGGCCGAAAGGTGGAGGAGGTGGGAGCCGGCCGAAAAGGAGGGGGAAAGGGGAGAGTATGGTGGGGAGAAGCCAATTTATAGAAAGAGAAGGGAGAGGAAAGGGTTTCGGTTTTTAGAAGGTTAAAGGACGGGGAACGGCCGGGAGATTGATGAGGGTGATTAGGGCGTCCGTTTCCACGCTTTAATCGGGTGCTAAGTGGGAGAAACGGCGGAGTTTCGAAGCTTTTAATTGTCATCCATGGTGGAGGAGAGAGAGGGTGGGAGGAGGAAGAAGAAGAGGTTGAAGAAACATATGACATGTGGGGTCCATGTGTAATAGAGAGGGAGAAGAAGTGAAGGGGTACGGGCCGTCGGATTTGCGACACGTGGCAAGTGGATATGTTATGGCTCTTGGATTTTATGAAGGGGTAAGTTATCATGTGTGGCTAGGATTAAAACGTGGAGAGAGATTGATTTAATCTGAGAGCGACACATGGCGGCCTAGGAATAATTTGATTTTTATTTTCGGAACAAATTTCAGAAAATACTAGAAACTTTATAAACGCTTGGAAAAATAATATTTAAAGTCTAAAAATTCCAGAAAAATCATAAAATATTCCTGAAAGCATTTTAGACTTTAATAAAAATATTTTTTAATCTCAGATTTGTACTTTAATAATTTATAAAATACTTTTTAACTTTGAAAATTGATTTTAAATTTCAGAAAATTCTCAAATAATATTTAAAAATTTAGGAGAGGCTAGGAAAAGTATAATTTTCCCTTTTTGGCTTTAATAAAATATTTAAAATGCATTTTCTTGCTTTACATTTTGAAATAAAATCCAGACAATCAAATAAAAGCCAAGTAAAATCCAATTACTTTAAAATAATTAATTTGAATTTAAATTTTTTTCGGAAAGCCAAATTTTGGGATGTTACACCCCAGCTCCGGCCCGCCGCCCCAAATCCGCCCTGCCCCCGACGCCCCAGCTCCGGCTCGCCGTGCATAAATTTCTGTTGTTGCTAGTACATGCAGTGAGGATCAGAAAGGCAGTGAATTGGAGCTGCACAAAATTACTTCTGTGATCTTGTTGCTTTGATTCCCCACTGTCTGGTACAGTTCTTACCCTCTGAAGATTGAGATAGGTGCTGACTGTAGCACATTCGACTAAGCTAGGTCTGTCCAGCTAGATCGATGATTAGTGATTAAGCTTTTACCTTTGAACAATTGGAAAACCATGTAACTAGCTACACATATCTCAATCTATCCGTTTAAATATATATATATATATATATATATCTCGGTCTACAATTTTCTTTACTGTGCAACATCTTATATGATGTATTCGTCATGCATGATTTGAAGAAACACGTGGACACCTCTTTTGACGAAGTTTTAGAATCTTTGAAAGCTAGGAGATTGCAGATGGGTACACATTCTCCAGCTTTGAAAAAAAGATGATGTCAATGTTTGTCAAAGTTCCAAATCCAGCAGTAAGAAAATACAACATCCAAATTGGGCATAGTTGGCGGTAAATCTTTTAAGAAAGAGAAAATTGCAAATACCCCGGCTATTCTATAATATAATTAGTAAGGAGTTGCTATGTGTGCTATCTCGCGATAAGATTTCAGCTAATTAATTTTCCTCAACTTCAATTCCTATGGCTAGTTAATTAATTTCTAACCTATGTCCAGAAAAGCAGATCATGAGTAGTTTTTTATTTGGATTTTGCATTTGATCTTGTCTCGCAGATGAGACGGCCAAGTGGGAGAAGATCACCTACGTTGGGATTGTGACGTGCACCCTCCTTGCAGCGTACACCCTCTCCAAGGGGCAACCCCACCATGAGGAGCCGCCGGTGAGATCTCGTCCTTGGTATATTCATATACACATATCTATCCATCGACCATTGATAATTGATACATTGAAACAATTGTATAGTGGCTGATATACAAATTCAAATATAGTGGCTGATATACAATTGTATACAAATGCAACATACCTAGTTTTAACAAATATAATTTTATGCCTGATATATTCATGTTATGCACACAGAACTATTTCATGGCAGACCATGAATGGATGTATAGTGGCTGGCAGCGTGGTAAAGCTCCCTCAAATGAATGGATTGAACAAACTACACAGTTCTTAGATCATGCATTCTCAAATCCTAGGATAGTTGAAGGTGACACCATTAAGTGTCCATGTGCAATGTGCAGGAAGTATTTTAGGCACAGCTGGCATATTATAGAGTTGCACTTAAGTAAATATGGGTTTAGGTCAAACTATGAAACATGGACAACACATGATGAACACGAGCCTTTAATAGATCACGAGGAAATCAATGAATGTAATCGGATGGACAATCTGTTGGTTGACCTAGGCGGTGACCATCCACCGGGAATTGATGAGGAGCCAACGGCCTCTGCCCAGGCTTTCTATAGAATGGTTGCTAGCGCTGATGAACTAGTCCATGAGAACACAACACACTCAAGTCTGTCTGCTGTCGCTCGTTTGCTAGCTATGAAGTCACAATACAATATGTCAATCGCACACTATGACGATGTATTACAAATAATTCATGAACTTCTACCGTTCAAAAAAGTTGTTGGAGGGTCTCGGAATGCCATATGTGAAAATTGATGTGTGTTATAATAACTGCATGCTTTACTGGAAAGATAATGAGCATAAAGACAAGTGTGACATAGTAAGTCAACGTTTGGTAAGATGATGCACCCATGTGATGGGGAAGCTTGGCAACAATTTGACGAGGACTTCCCAAACTTTGCAAGTGATCCTAGAAATGTATGCCTTGCTATATCAACAGATGGTTTCACACCATTTAGTTTGGGTGCTGCTCCTTACTCATGTTGGCCAATGTTTGTGGCTCCATTAAATATTTCGCCGGGCATGCTGTTGAAGCCGGAGTACATATTCCTTGGCCTTGTTATCCCTGGCCCTGAACATCCTGGGAAAAAAATAAATATTCTAATGCAACCTTTAGTTGATGAACTTATCAAGTTGTGGGAGGGGGTACAAACATGGGATGCTTCACTTAAGCAAAACTTTACAATGCGGGGAGCATATATATGGTCAGTTCATGATTTTCCTGCATATGGTATGTTTGCTGGTTGGAACACACATGGTTCATTTGAGTGTCCAGAATGCTTGGGTGACAGTAAAGCATTTCAACTCTGTAATGGTCGCAAGGCTTGCTGGTTTGATTGTCAACTCCGTACAGTGCCAACTGACCTTGCCGTGGTTAATTCCTATGTAGGCAATTCAAGTATACCAATTACCAACCCAAGAAAGACTAACGCATATCAAGCACAACTTGGAGTTATTATCAAAGATGAGTACCCAGGTGTTGTGGACGACAAGGATGAGCATGGTACTATCTTCAATACCCATCCTGCATTGACATGGGATGATTATTATGTCAATGAAGACGATGAGGGAATAACCGCTGCAGATCGAGTAAAGCGAGAGTTTTGGGTAACTAATATTTACTTGTTAGTTCATATACATAAATACTTTAGTCGACTACTAGCTACTAACTACCCTTGCTCTCTATGTAGCATTTGTTCGAAGTAAGCACAAACGACAAGGAAGAAGCTGATCTTCCCCCCACAGCCGCCACCCCCCCTTTCCCCCCCTCTTGGGCGCAGCCCCCCCCCCCCCCCTCCCTGGTTGGTGCCCCCACCTCCCCCACAAGTGCTGCTGCCATTGGAGCCAAGGAGAGGAAGGAGAAGGAGAAGAAGGAAGGAGAAGGAAGGAGAAGAAGAAGAGGAGGAAAAAAGGGGTAATTCTTCATCTAAGTAATTTTTCCTCAACCCAAACCCTCTGTTCTTATGAATAATTAGGGTTCTTGGCACGGATTTTGAAGGTAGTTAATAGATTAATTGCCGATTAGAGATTTAGCTGCGGTCTGCCAGTAGATTGATTCTCGCAGCGTGTCTGTTCGCGAGGTTTTGACCTAGTAAACGAATTTTCCTGCAGACTCTCCCAAAAGGAAAGTTGTAGAGGACTTCCAGATGCATCTCCTGTATTTGTTTCTGAATTTTCTGCCATGGGATCTGGGAGTTATAGCGTCGGGAATACTGCTGTTCGTCAGGCAAGCAGATTGGTACAGACCGACGGTAATCTATAAATTTGAGGTAGTAAAAGATTTTTATGGTCATGGCCATAATTGAGAAAGTTGTAGATAATTTAGAGTTATAGCTTCTATATAAAATTCAGAACTTTTAGACCCCTGTACTGTTGCTGGGACGCAATTGAATACCGCTGTCTAATCTGCCAGAACAGAGTTCTTCCTCTATTTTGGGCATTAAATTACACCTAGCTTTGTTCAAAATAAAAATATGTGTTCTACATGAAAAATGTAGGTTTTTAAGTGATGAATCCAGAGAGACATCGATTACTGTATTTGGATCAATATTTTTAAAGTTACAAAAAAGTTAAGTAGCGCTGCTGCAGAGGGTAATTTGCTGAATTGTTGAGCGGAGAGGAGTTAGTGCGGGTTCGGGGTTCTAGCGACGTCTTTAATTATTTATGTCGTGTTTGTATGCTGTGGCTTTGTGCTGAGAGATGCCTTTTGGACAGGTGGTCTTGTCCCTGAGTGCTCTTGATTTTACTTCGCTTCGTCGGATTGAGACAAGTAAACGTAGCGGTGGTTGCTACCGTTTAACTTGTTATTCCTTCTACTTTCAGCTTACATTATTATCATAATTTGATACATTATGCCATGATTACATGATATCTTAATTGTGGAGATGGTAGTAAGTATTTATCCATTGATATGTTGATAATCTGCTAGTAGACATGTGAAAATCTTGCTTAATGTTATAATGTGGAACATGAAAATAACATGTGGTGGATGTGGATATGTCGTGAGCATGTTGATGCTCCTTTGAGGATGGATTAATGTGATTTGTGATTATCATATCATTCATATCATATCATATCATATCATATCATGTCATATGCATATGTGGATGTCGCCGCACATAGCCGCGACCGTACCGGTACAGCATCGTATATTGCCGTAATACGATGCACCTCTTATCCCGCGGGAGCATCGTATATTGCCGTAATACGATGCATCTCAAATCCTGCCCTGGAAAGAGTGATGTGGAGCATAGCATTCATATGCATTCATATGCATTGCATTGTGGAAAGATTCATTTGCATACATATGCAATATGTTGTGGTGAAGTTATTTTGTGGAATATTCAACTCATAGTTGTAATGTGGAATATACAACTTCATAGTTGCAATGTGGAATTGGCTCATGTGAGCTATTTGTGGTATGAGGATTGTTGTTGTGGTCGTGGAATGTGGTTCCTCCCTTGTGTATGGCAAGGGTTGTGATGGTGGCATGAGATTCTTTTCTCTTGTAGTAATTGATGATAGCAAATGGGATGTGGGAATTAATAAAGTATTGAAGTAAGACATACATATGTTTTATTGCCTTTGGTAGTGGTAATGGTTGAGGATTTAAAGTAGTCAAACAAGATTTATTTGCTAAATGCTTTACCGCCATTGATGGTGATTTGAGGTTGAGGATATAAACATTGTTATTTATGGAAGATTAAATGTTGATGATTAATCTATTGTGGATTGTAGAAGACTAAATGTTTTCTTTTGCATCTAATCATGGATAAAATGACTGCATTCATATGCCAATTAAATCTAAAATTGAAGAGGTATGATTCATGGAAGTTTGTGGTGGTTTAATTATGGACATGAATTATGGTTGTAGTTGTATGGAATTATAAATGATGATGTATAATTGTTTGTAGTTTGAATAGCCTGTTAAACAGTTTGCTTGCTGAGATTTTTATCTCACCCTTGCTTCCCCCTCTCTACAGGTGGACTTTGAGCATGCATGGGAAGGGTAGAGTGGTACCACACTAATGCACTTGGATCCTAGTTTAGTGCTGTAATAAAGTTGAAAGAATTCTAGACCTTTGCATAGCTTTGTTATATATTATCTTAATAATGTTAAATTTTGTGAGCCATGTGTTAGATTAAAATGTTGGAGGATGTTTTAATAGTGAATTGCTATTGCTATCCTGTTATTCCTTAGTTGTTTATGCTTCCGCTTATACTATCTTGTTTAGTAATTGTTGCCAGTTTATTTTATCTTGTAAATTGGCTCGTTGTAGAGTAGTTTTAGTAGCATCCCAGGGTAATGTGGGTCCTGGGGTGTTACATTGCGGCACTATCATCCTCTGTCATTAGTATTGGGTGTCTAGTCTGAAATGTAGTTAGCAGCAGCACTGCAACAGGAGGACTAGAGTACTACATGTAAAGAACTAGCTGTTTGGTGTTAGCATCCAGAACAGATGCTTGCAATAACTTTTAGAAAGCAACAGATGAACTAGTAGGAATTATTTAGTTGGTATTAATGTATTATTAGTACTACTACGAGTATGGAGTATACCAGCAGCAAAACACATGTACTACTCTTAATTTTCTCTTTCTGAAATGTTACTTTTGTTCTAGGATTTAGAAATATGCCAATGTATCTGTGTAAGTTCTTTTGTTATTTGAGAAAGGATGAGAAAAAGTGTTTAGTGTAGTCATCTTTAAGTCTACAACTCACAGGTAATAGGTATTGTTGTAAAGCCGAGTAATAAACCGCATATACTCCCATATAGAAGTAAGAAAATCATGATTTTGTTTTATGACAAACGCAAGACAATAATTTTTAGTATATTGTCAAACTCAGTGTGTCAACATGTAATTATAGCACAGAACATGAAAAAATTTGAGTTATTCTAATTTTGAGGACATCAAATGTTCTCAGAATTCTGTTTGTACCACTGTCTTCTTCGTTATTTCTGAAAAATTCAATGCATTAGATACCATGCTTTTTTTACTTGTACAAAGATACCATGCTTTTTTTACTTGTACAAAGAGCACAAATATGATAGGAAAATTAAGTCTTAACATGCAGCAGGAGATAACTACCTCAGTTCAATGTGGTAAGTGATGAATTAAGATAAGAGGATCACAGAGTGAACGAGGTAAAGAAACACATCTTACTTGTTAATAGCTTTTGGATTAGACATTTCCTTATCTAAAACAACTTGGCGATCCCTTTTGTTGGAAGGATGGAAACCACTTTCCTGGTCACTCTTATTTAAGGACCGTCCAACAGGAGAATTTTGTGCAGAAAGCAAGTCTGCTTTACCAGTACCAGACACAGATGCAACAGTTCCAGACCTGCACATTCAGTTTCATATAATCTATACCCAGAAATTAAAAACAGACTGATTAAATTGTCAAATCTTTCTATTAAATTTAGTTGAATTACTTAATTTGAAGAATGTTCGGAAAGAAACTTATTAGCATGTTTCCTCGTTATTATGTTCATGCCAAAAAGAAGTGGAATCGCCCTTAAAATAAGCTCAAAAGGGAATGAAGTTCTGCATCAATAGAGAACCGACGCAATGAAAAACATGGAGCAAGAATCTATGACCTGAAACTAGGGGAACTTGCCATCCTTGCCCTAGCATCATTACTAAACTTGTGTTGCATGCATTGTTTCTGCTCCCGGTCTACATATATATATATATATATATATATATATATATATATATATATATATATATATATATATATATATATATATATATATATATATATATATATATATATATATATATATACCAACTTGCTCTTGCTTTATAGAGCTGTTTTATAGAACCTAAAATATAAACCGTCCAATCTTTCAAATCTAATAGTTTAGATTGGCTAGGATTAAATCATACTACCACCCGATGGAACTGTAACATGTAATTCTTGTCAAACTCAAACTTTTTTAGTAATAGTTTAACTTCAAATGGTACTTTCCAACTGTAGATGCTTTTTGAGAAGATGGGTGAACAACCACCACCAGAGATGCTACGCCGTGGAACACCTACACAAGCACAGGTAATATTGTTTAAGACCTACAATTATTGCCTTGTGTACAAACAAAAGTCCCTACGAACTATTATTTTGCCTTGTTCTAGAGTTCAACTTCCATCTGTCACCTTTGTCATACGGAGGACCATTTGTACTATGCAACTAATCTTTTTTGGTGTGTCAGACTGTCAACAAGCAGTACAGCAGTGAGCAAGTGGACTCATGTTGAATGTTCTAAATATGGGCATAACCTGAATCTCATTTACTTAGAGTTGATGGTAATGTGGCAAATGACTTTTCTACTAGTTAGTACACCCATACTTGTGAGTTGTTTACGAGGCTAAACTAATCTTGAGTATATGTCAACCTGCAGATAGCAAAAGCAGTAGCATATATAGCTACATTCTTTGCACAATTTTATGCTAAATTAACAAGAACACTTAGATCTTTTTTTGTTGCTATGGTCTTTTGTGTAGTTATGAAAACTAGCTACCGTGCATGTTGTACAAGACATGATATTGTGAGATGTGTATTTAATATAGGACTGTGATAATTCAAACAACATTACAAGCCATCACGGCTTCTTCAACTCAAGTTGACATAATGTTTTCACCTTGCAGCAGGGGACTGGGACTGGGCTTGGGACTGGATCCTCTCATGTGGGCTCACAACCGGATGACGGTGCTGTCGATGGTAACGTTGATGTAAACGACAGGGACAACTGCAGTGGCGACATTGATGGCGACAACAACCATGCTGCCATGTGATTTTCAGTGATCTCTTGTAGTTCTTTTGACTAGCTGAACTTGAATGTAATGGAAATAGAGACTTTTGTATGTGGTACTTCATTTTAGATGTCTTTTGGATGGATAAACCAATCTGGAGGTGATGTTTATGAATTGGTATGCTTGTGTGAACATGAATCAATCTAGGGATTATTTATGAAAACTGAACTTTTTATATGTTTGTTTAATTATATGTTTCTTGATCGATGCAAGGATGGTGTTGTGATTAATTTGATTATATGATGCACGGATGTGTAAGATTTAGATATCAATGCTTATCTTGTAAGTTATTTGCTAATTCATTGTGGTTGAAAAAATCTGTTATAAGTGAATGCAAAATTTTCTGCCATAGGAAATCAATTTTGCTCACGGTTCAAACCGTCAGCCTATATTTTCTTGACGGTAACATAAACAGTCAATGAAATACATTTGGCTGACAGTTTGGCCCGTGAGGAAAATTAATTTTTCCCTCACGGGTATAGTACCGTCATGTTAAATAATTTCCCTCACGGTTTCGCCCCTCAGGAAAATTCATTTTTCCCTCACGGGTAAAACCGTCAGGTTAAATATCCCTGACAGGCACCCTTCAGCCAAATTTAATTTTCCTTTCCAGCCAGCCCTGAGGGGTTTTGCCTGACGGGAACCCATCAGGGATATTTAACCTGACGGTTTTTTGTATTTTCCTGACGGTTTTGAACCGTGAGGGATGATCCGTTTCCTAGTAGTGAGCCTATCTTTCTTCATCTCGATGTTGCTTCACTCGCCCGGCTACTCCATGCATCAGCTTGTAGAAATTTAAAGAGCAGCACCACTGAAGAAGAAATAAAAACATCTCTTATCATTCCGTGTTAACCATGAACACCAACAAACGGCCATGAATTTTCGAGCTCCTGCCCGTGTCAAAGAGTACAGTGATGAGTGATGACTGGTGAGGACTCCGGGTGCTCCGCGTGCCCGGTGCAGGCCAGCGTCGAGGTTTCACGTGAGGAAGAAGCCTACAACAGACGGCGGCAAGGTCGGCTCGCGCTGGAGGCCGGTAACGAGGTTTCACGCGCGGGGAGCTATCTGTTAAGATGATCCATCAAGTTACCGGTAATGGGTGCAGTAGTTAGGCACGGTCTTCTGATCGTGTGCGTCAAGATATTCGTTGAACGATTGCTTCTTTTCAGATTTCAGTTAGTGATTGTACATCATGGCTAGTCGTGGGATAGCACGAATCGTGTAGTTGTGGCCATGAACGGATCTAATATGGTTCAAGGGTGTTCAGCCAAACACCCAAATTTTTTTGTGTAATATCTAATATTTAGTAGTTATATTACACATATATACTGATAATTAGACAAAATATTTTATATTTGTACCCCTAATTAATTTCAACCCACTCCCACATCTTCTCTCCCCCAGTTGATTTTAACCCATTCCCACACCTCACCTCTCCAATTCACCTAAAGTAGCACGACCTAATAATCCATCCTCTCCCTCATAAGATTAGCCCATTGGCCCATCTGTAGACCTCTCAAACCTTAACCTATCCCCTTCCTCCCCTCTCTCTACATCTCTCTCAGGCTCCACTAATGCATACCAAAGTCGCCAAACCCAATGGCATTGGCGCACAAGATCGAGGGTCAATTGACCACCAGATGACTTGGTGAGTGGCAAGAGTAACTCTGGCATCTGGCTTGGTCTCAGTCACAGGGAGCACAGCCACAATAGACGGCAATACGTCTGTAAGGAGTAAACGGGTGACGGCTGTCACCTACGAGCTGAGGAGGGAGCGTGCAACGGTGGTGTCCAAGCCGACAAGGTGTAGGCACTAGGCAACGACTATACGTCATCATGCACTGGTGCACGCAGGTCATACACATCAGACTGCATCAACACAATTTCATCTTAAGTTATTTCATAATTTCTCTAAATTATTTTGTATTTTTTCTAAATTATTTATAGATTGGCGGACGTGGACTGCGTAGGCGAGCGACAGCCGGTGGACGTGGCAGCAAGACGTGACAGCAATCATGCGTGAGGCGGCATGGGGTGCAAGGTAAGCATGTGGCAGTGCGGACAAGTAGAGAGGTGTTGCGGGCAAGCGGGCGATGGCACGGTGAACTCGAAGGTAGCGAGCGGGTGGCGGGAAGGGAGCAGCGTGGTAGCCAGGAGAGAGTGCGACATCGGGAATTTGCAACACATCCAACTGATCATTATCGTTCTCTCTTCAGATCTAGGTGTACTCCACTCTACTCTACTTATTTTCATTCTTTCTCCACTTTGCTCTACTCTGCTCTGGCTCTGGTTCTTTCTGGAGCTTAGCATTTGCTTTCTTCGTTTTTTCTAATAGATTATGTATAAAAATACAGTCTTTGCTTTAGGCAATGAGCAGTTAGTTGGACCCTTATTACATTTGTTTATATGCTAATTTTTACTATGTTTTGCTCCATGGATGGAACACACAATTTCCTCTTAGGTGGATGGTTCTTGCTGATAAGAAAAAGGGCAAAAAAAAGGCAGGATCAATAAGATATATAACTGTCATTAATCTATATAATTTTTTGTTTAATTCATTCATCATGCTCGCCTTATGTCGTCCATTTCCTCAGAAAAATCATTCATTTCTATAATTTATGTATTTTTATTATATCTATATACATGTACCGTCACTACTACAGAAAGCCTCATAGTAGACGCCTCATCACAGACGGTTTTATGAAACCGTCTCTGATGAACACTATTACAGACGGTTGTAATTTGGAGGCCGTCTGTGGTATTTGTGGTGGGAAAATGGATTATCACAGACGATTATTACCGAAGTATCACAGACGGTCTGTATTAAAAACCGTCTGTGATAATCCCAGATTATCACAGATGGTTTTTAATTAAAAACCATTTGTGATAATTCACAGATGGTTTTTAGTTAAAAACCATCTGTGATAATGGCTAAGGCATTTGTTGCGCTACTCAGACCGCATCTGTCTTCATTTCGATCCAGATCTAGCCACTGCTGCGCACTTTTTCACTCGGGAGGAAGCTAGGCGATTTCAGGACAGTTAATTTGGTGGGAAGAGGCAGAGATTGAACTTTGAAGATTCAGACTTTCCTGGTTGCTCTAGATATGGTTAGTAATGAAATTTTTTTTCTTTAATTGCATTACAATTTAGGTCTAAGTAATCCATGAGTGTTATTGAAGATGGTTAATTTGCAAAATTGTTGGTTATATAATAGCTATTGTGTTTATAATATGAATTGAGCTAGCAAATTAAGTCTCAATATAATAAATATGGCCGGTATATATGTAGTTATAATTAGTTAATCTAGATTTTAATACAAAGTTGTTATATATGTACGTAACGTAGGACTGAAGCTGGATGTATGCCGCGAGCCGTGTGGGTGAAGAGTACATTAATGGCGTTTCTGCTTTTATAAGAGCCGCCGAGGAGGATATGTTGAATAAGGGGGTGGAATATATGTGCTGTCCATGCACTAACTGCGAGAATTTGAAGATGTTTAAGAACCGAGGGCAAATTGTAGCGCACTTGATTCGGAGGGGTTTCAAAAAGGATTATACGTGTTGGACCAGTCATGGCGAAGTGAATGATCATATGCCGCCGGATGACATCGCCGGTGAAGTGAATGATATGCCCCCGGATGACATCGCCGGTGAAGTGAATGACATGCCGCCGATTGATGTCGATTGTGGCTCGGATTCGGATTGTCGACGCATCTCTTAAAGAGGAGCTACTGGATTCGCTGGCTGATGTAATCAGAGATGAGGTGCGGAAACAGACTGAAAGTCAGCAGGCTGCTACCGCCGCTCCTGTGCTAGCTAGCCCGCACAACCTTCCGAGTAGCTGCGCGTCCAATCCGACGCAAACCCAGTTCAAATTTCCTGTGGACGACATCCTGGTAATAATTATTACCTCTCGAATGCTTGCTCCATTGGTAGGCCTATTCGAGTAGCTAATTTTATATCGTTATGTAGGAGCCTACGAAGTGCAGGCTCCAAGTGAGATATGGCTCCATTCCCTTGTACGCTATTTGGGGCCAGGCATATTCGTCTGGTATCGGGGCCATGGTGCACGGTCAAGCTTTAGCGCCAGGCTTCGCAAAAGTTAATGTGGATGGTGTGAATGAAAATTTTGAGGTGGTCCCGCTACCGAAGCCCCCCAACGATGAGATCGTGACTCTAGGACAGGCCATTGGAACATTCATCCAGTGGCCCAAAACCGACATCTTCTTGGAGGCTTCTTCATCGGTGGCAGGACCAGAAGTGCAGTGCGAACCACAGCAACATGCACTGGTGCCATCTCCACACGAGCAGTGCGAAGCAGAGCTACCTGCACCGGTGCTATCTCCACGGGTGCTATTCTCGCCAAAGCAACTTGCACCGTCTGTACCATTACAGTCGACTACCATGAAGTCGACCCACAGTCGAGGCAGTGGCCATGGCAAATCAAAGACGAAGGATGATGACGATATCCCGTACCTGCCATTGGCCCGCCAATTCGTGCTAGGCGAGCCGATGATAGTCCCGCAAAAGCACCTCGAAATGCTAGGACTTGGTTGCCAAAGATTCCATGCTTGGTATATGGAACAGTCCAATAAGCCAGAGGCAGAACAGCGCTCAGGTATCACTGTCAAATTCAAGCCGGAACATTTCTTGCATGAAGTTCAGGAATGTGTCTTCCCGGTGACCTTTGACGACATATTTGGTCTTTTCACGCTCAACGCTCTCGACGCCTCACTCGTTCGATGCTGGACGCTGTAAGTCTGTACAATCACAGTCTCTGTTCACGTAATACCGATATATGTCACAATTTATTGCTTTTCTGTGTATATATATAGATTCATGCTGACCGAAGCTAGATCATCGAAATCACCAATTGGTTTCCTGGACCCACGCTTGGTCGCCATTGATACCATCGACGAGGATGCATCCTTCGTCGAGAACTATATTACAAAAGTACTGCTGGCTCACCAAGATAAGGAATTTGTTCTTATGCCATACAATGAGCACTTTCATTGGATTTTAATTGTACTTATACCAAAATGGAACAAGGCTATATACCTTGATTCTCTAAGTAAGAACAAATCCAAGTACACAGCTATCGCCGAAATACTCGATAGGTAAGTACATTGTACATTGTACTCTTTCTTTCCTTCCGAATGACTAATCTAACTTTTTCGAATAATGGAGGTCGTTCGTCACATACGTTCAACAAACACGTGGCTCGACGACACGGGCCAAGCCCTTGAAACATGATCGCAAATTTCCGGTATTGGCTAGCTACACATTAATTAATCATACACAACACTTAGTAGTAATGCTACTTGATTTAACACATTCTATTTTTTGCAGTGCCACCAGCAGCAGCCGGGCAACACATGTGGATACTACGTGTGCCACCATATGAGACTACTCCTCGATTCCACCAAGATCACTAATTCTAAGGTTTGTCAATCTTCCCACATTTATTTCATACATGTCAGGTTTTATATGTGCGCGCGTTGATATTCCTATCTACAGGATGCGCCCATCTCTAAATCTGCATTGGAACAGGCGGACTTAGAAAAAATTCGAGGAGAGTTAATTTGGTTTTTGTGGTCTAAAGTCATAAGATCAGATGGAGAGTTCCACTGCGCAGATTGATTTTTTATTGCTCTTATCACTCTGTAATTGTGAATTTGTAAATGGATATTTTATTTCATTTCAATTAATTCATTTGCGAAATGGATGCCTTATGTCTGTGAATGAAATGTGATGTGAATTTGATGTTTTATGTTTGTCAAATGAATTGAGATGTGAATTGTATGTATACATATACTTGTTTATTTGCTTGTTTCAGAGGGCATGGCTAGCATTTCCTGAGGCTAGCCAATAAACAGAAATAGATTCTGTTATAGGGGGGAGGAATATCACAGACGGTTTTTAAGTAAAAATCGTCTGTGATATGTATCACAGACGGTTTTTCATTAAAAACCGTCTGTGATTATCCGATATCATAGACGGTTTTTAATGAAAAACCGTCTGTGATATCGGGTAATCACAGACGGTTTTCGAACCGTCTGTGATAACTTGGATTATCACTGACCCATAATTTCAGACGGTTCAGAAAACCATCTGTGATGACGTTTCTGAACCGTCTGTAATGTGGATTTCTGTAGTAGTGCGTTGTATCGGTGTTTTGGGGGAAATGGTGCGGTACGGTATCGACATATTCGAGCAACTTAGTTCTGAAGTCCGAACACCCATCCTAAAAATCCTGGATTTGCCACTGGTTGCGATGTGTGCTTAGGAGAGGCCATGATGCACATAATTTGTATCCGTTGATGTTTAAATAAGAGTCCTTAGAAAAGCTACGGTGGTGAGAAAGTAGCACAAATCCCTGTATTTCCCCACAGCGTAGTGTGTGTATTCCCTAAGTGTTTGAAGGAACTCGAAAGTTGTAGTCGACTTCGACTTGGTAGTCGTAACTGACTCTGTAGTTGAACGTCTACTTCAACTCGGAAGTCGTAAGCCGACTTCAACTCGGAAGTCGTAAGTTGACATCGACTTGGTAGTTGTAAACGACTTGATGGTCGTTGGACTGCGTGGGTGCTTGCTGCAAACTATCGTGATGGAGGTCAGTGGGAGGCCTCATGCGTTCCCGGGTGCATGATGATGGATGACGGCAAGACGAAGCTCGGAGCAGATGGCCAGTGGCCTCAACGAAGAGCAGCTCCCTTGATCAGGTTGCAGCGCGTTGGGGCTGCGTTCATCCACCGATTACACTTGGTCGGATGGAAGCTAAGCATTGAAAATGGGGCCCATGAAACCAGACATGAAAGGATGGCGTGTTCTATATATGGCAAATGCATTGAGTTTGACCTTCAGGTTTTGCATGGCATGGCTGTAGAAATATAATACACCCTACCCTAACCGGGTAACATTTCGAGACCTTAGCTTTCACAAGTACTCGATGTTTGGAGTACCATAATTTCATAGAAATTTTATAGGAAATTAATATAAATCAATATTATTCCGACAAGATTCCCTGTATTAGCTCCGAATGAATAGCATTTACATGACTTTTCTGTTGGAGTTTCCTAGAGGTAAACACCTGTAGTAAATATTGCGTACTTCATCAATTTTTTAGATTTGTGAAAAAAATTAATCAATTTGGTAGTTTACAATAGGGCTGTACAAAAAGGATTTAATTGGTATGAAACCTAGAAGGTTACGAGACCTAAATGTTACGTTGTAGGCAAATACTGAATTTACCCCTGAGGGTATTTAACTATAAATAGACAAACCTATGTACAAGAAATCAATCCGAAGATTAATAAAGACTTCATTTATTGGCGTCTTCTTCAATTGTTCTCTGTTGATTGATTGCGTGGATTAAATCGGCGTTTGTTATTTCTCAATATGTTATCAGCACGAATCACTCTACAAGATGCAAGGTATGTAAGTCACAAACCAATCTATTACGCATTACAAGATTGTAAATTAATCCAGGTAAATTCAATTGTTCGCAATGCCATGATTAAATCTATTGCTCTCTAGTCCGGTAGATTAAATACTGAAGATCTGGATCAGTGGGCATAGAAAGATTGAAATCGGGCGTTTGATTCATACAATCATATGATGCAATGCAATGCTTAAATTTTTTTTGATTTGGCCACGGAGCCCAGCCACTGCCGCTTGGCCTTCACGCCTGACCCGCTCAGTCGCATCATTTTCCCCTCATGCCGCTTGCGCCGCCGCATGCCAACGAGCCTGGAATCCTAGCTACCGGCCGTAATGGGCCGCACGGGCCGAAATGCGGTAAAGAGAAGCCGGTCGGCCCCCCTTTTTGCAAATAAGCCCCTGAAGTTTAGTAAATTAAGAAAATTTACTGAAGTATGATAATAATTATATATTTGACCCCCGAAGTTTGTCAAAATAACAAATAAGTCCAGCAAACCGAATTTCTCTCCAAAGAATTAATGTTTAGAGTATATGAGATTCATTATTGTTGTGGTTACAGACCAAAGAGAGAGAGAGAGAGAGTGGTATGGTAGTGGAGAGTTAGGAGAGTGGATGGCTCATATATATTCATATGAGGAGTATTTTGCAGTTACGTCCTTACACCCAAATATCCCTCTCAAGGGCATTTATGTCATTACACATGCCCCATTTTGGCTTTACTACCTTCTAACAGGCCGGCTGGGCTTAGGTGGGGGCCACCCCTAAAACAAGAGCCTCTCATGGTGAAGGGCTTCATGGGCCGAAGCCATGTTGCTAAGCCATTTGGCCCCCTCCGTCCTGCGGCCTGTGACCTTCGATGATCTTGGGTAGAATCCTTATTTGCCGGTGTAGCCTAGCTCCGCATCGAGGATATGGAATCGAGCTGGTTACCGAAGCCGTCTTCGACCTCGGAGTCCTCTAGCCGTGGAGTCGAACATGCCGGCGGAGCCGTAGCCCGATGGCTCACATCCCGACGACGGTGTCTTCATGGCGTCGAGAATTGCGTCGTGTCCACGGGGCCTTTTCGACCTGCATTTGCCGAGGCGTCGGGACACGCGGCGAAGCTTGATTGGGGCATCGTGTGCTATCAGGGGGCCGCCTTGGGGGAGGCGTGCGTGCGCGCAACTAGGCGACGGGTGCCGTATGCGTCTTCCTGAGGACGCGGGACTGTGGCATGGCGGGACAGGTGCACCGTGCGCGCACTCAACCGCGGCGCCTCGCCTCCCGCCGGCTGATCTTCCACCGGTTGAACTTCCGCCGGTTTGGCCGTGGGGAGGCAGGTATATATATCCCACTATCGCAGCATCGCCCTTCCGCATCCCTAGCTATTCGCTTTGTTGCTCTACTTGGGCGCGCCGCGTTCCTGCATGTGATGACAAGGTTTGACTTGTTCTCACAAGTAGGCCTACTTTGGTTCATCTACCTTATTTAATCGCGTCGATTTGCGCTAATATCAAAGAATGTTGATGGACTGAAGGAGGCCTATTTATGAGAACAAGGCAAAACTTGTCGTAGATCAGCAGTAGCGCTCCCCGATTGTGGGGAGCGCAGACGGTTGGATCCCCACCGGTTGGGGCTGTGGGGTTGTCACACGGACCTCAAAGCCAAGGTGGGTGCCGGCGTTGCTACACGGGTTCGATCGGAGCTGGCTCCGGAGTCTTCGCGCGGGCTGGAGATCGGAGGGCCACATGGTATCCTACGGCTCGAGGACGGTGCACCAATGGTGTTGTGGATTAGACCGGCATTTGCATGTCTCCGGACTCTGCCCGCCAGGGGTGGCTTATCAAGACGAAGCTGAATTTGCACCTGTCCTCATTCCCTGGATATTATTTGTGAAATGTTAATCGCGTAAAGTAGGGTATTTAGAATGTTAGGCGCGGGATACGGAGCTGCCCCCCATGTGCAAGGCCGAGTCAGAGGCCTGACTGGACCCCGCGAACATGGGTTGGATTAGGCACCGGGGTCATCCCGCGCGTTTGAAGTCGAGGTGGTCTTCGGGTTCGCCACGTAGACTTGTGAAGGCACAGCGAGGTGCCTCTTCGCGGGGTTGAAGCCGAAGTCGGAGCCGGAGTCGCACCATGGAGGCGGAGTCCACGCCGAAGCTGAAGTCAGAGTGACTGGTCAATGGCCTGCTGACATTGCATTGATGGCCCCAAGAATCATGCCGACTACCGACGCGCAGCGGAAGATGAGCCATGTCGTGTGACCTGCATTCATTCCTGAGGGAGCAGACGCATGGCAGGACACGATTGGCGCATCATGCACTGTCAGGCCACTGCACGACCTCGATAGTGAGTCCGTTTCTGACAGGGCATGACGCGCGTGGGCGGTTGCGCCACTTCGGCTTCCATTGGTTGCGCTTGCTATTCGTGGGGGAGGCGAGCGGTTCGTCTTCCGCCGGTTACACTTACCGGCGGCGTGGGAGGTAAAGGGGCTTTCAATACCCCTTCTGGCACCGCATCGGCGCTCTCCTCCTCATACCTCTTGGTCCCTTGCTTTCTTGCACCCTTTGCTCTCGCCTTCTTTGCCATCATGTTGCCCCCGTCACCATTTAGCTCTCGGAGAACAATGGTTCACGGTGAAGAACGCGCTCAATAGGCCGGTGGTAGCGCCTTATCCCGGCGGTCGATGCCGACCGAGGTGGAGAACACGCTCGAGGGGCGTGAGCCATCACTGGTGGACAAACGGTAGGTGGCGACGGAAAAAATGGAGGGTCTGTGCTCCCGCGTCTTGGTCCCAACGCTCGCGACGGAGGAGACGATTTGAACCCGGCTGCACGAAGGGAAGCTGTCTAACCACCTCGAGGTGCGATTGCCCGCTGGCAACGAGACAAAACCACACCTGGAGAAGTTGGAGGCGATCTTCTTCGTCACCTATTTTGAAGCCAGGCTTCGCATCCCTACAACCATGATCGTCGGTGCCGTCTTATGAACCTTCGGGCTGGAGTTGGCGCAATTGACCCCGAATGCGATAGCCCGCCTTGCCTTGTACAGCTGAGCCCTGCGTACGGAGGCATGCTGGCCCAGTGCCTCGCTGTTCGTGTTCTTCCACGATGCATGGTGTCAGCCGAAGAGGCCGAGAGGGGGAACATTTTCCAACTTCGGCAGCGTCAACTTCATCCTGCGGTTGCAGTGCGGGAAGATCTTCCCTGCCAACTCGACTCGGACGAAGTGGGAGGTGAACTGGATGAAGCGTTGGTTTTACCACCGTGTGGTGAGCGGTAGTGGCCTCGAGTGCACAGGCCGGCCAGTGTTGTTCAATACCTCACCCCGCACGCCGATCGATGACGAGGATAGGCGGAGGGCGCGGAGGCTTGTGGGAATCACCGCCCGCTTCACCATGCGCAACCTCACCGAGGAGTTCGTCATGCATGGTGTGGCACCGCTTGCTGATGGGTGGCGCATCATACCTGGGGGCCTTCGGCGCGACAATGTTCGCCCGTCCATGTCTTCGCTACCGAGGCCCTCCATCCTCGTAAGTCTCGGTGGAGCCTTGCTTTTCTTTCTCCTTTTTCTTTTTTTGAGCCTGCCTCTTCTCGCCTATAAGGCTTCTCCTGGGGGACACAGAGCGTGTGGTGGCTGTGTTCTTCGGACCGTATACGGCCAAGGAGCACAGCCTACACGCTGCTGCGACGGCGGAGGCAAAGCTAGGCCAGATAAACTGGGTGTGCGAAGTCTTGAGCATCCGCGTGCCGGAGCGCGCTACTTCGGCCCCGAGCTAGCCTCACCGCTGAGATGACGACGGCAAGGGGAAGGGGCTGCCGACTCGACGGAGGGCTCGGTCCTCCGTGGCCGTACCTGATGCGTCGGCTGTCGCTTCTGTCGGCTCTGTCAGGGCTGACAGCGCGGCGGATGCCGACTCCGACTCGGCGAAGTATGCCGATTCAGAATTGGAAGCAGGTGCGGGGGACGAAGGTGAGGGGTCCTTGGGTGGTGCTAAGGACCAAGGGTGCAGTATGGACAACCGGGAGGGGGAAGCTTCCTCATCTGCGGCGGTTGCCGAGGTGGAGTCATCGCCTGCGGTGGTTGCCGAGGCGGAGTCCTCGCCTGCGGTAGTTGTTGAGGCGGAGTCCTCGCCCTGCTCTCCAAAGGCGAAGCAGCCGCGTACTTGATCACCCTCTCGTCCAGAGAGGGGATTTGCTGTGGCGACTAGGGTTAGGGGCCTTTCGGAGTCCGATTCCAACATAGAGACCCCCCAGCCCGGTGTCCTTGCGGTTCCTTACGAGGCTGCGGCGACTGGGGTTAGGAGCCTGTTGGAGTCAGACTCTGACACCGAGGCCCCTCCGACCTAGGGAGCCGGCTTCTTCAGGGGGCGCTGGTATCCAGCGATTCCCTCTGAGGCTGAGGAGACAGCCCCAGCGGAGCCCGCCGATTGCGGCCGAAGGTAAGCTCAACTCCCTTCGCACAATCCTACGGTGCATTCGTAGGGCTCTAACCAACACATCCCTTCGTAGTGACACGGTCTCCCGGGCGTGGACAATCCTCGGGGGGCGCTCCTTTGGGATCAGCGTCCAGCGCCCTCGAAACTGTCGTCGCGGATGCCACGCGTCCGAGCTTGGCGGACTTCGTCCCTCAGCCGAAGGTGCTGGGGGCGTGGCATGGGGCCGCGGATAGCGCGGACGCGAACATGGATTTCCAGGTGTTGCTGACATGCGAGTCAGAGCTCCTGGGAGGTGCGCTAGAGGCCTCGGAGATGAGGGTGAGTACTCGACCTTAGCGGTGTATCAACATCTAAGAGTTTGCTGAGCGCTGCCTCGTGCAGACCCTCGCCCTTGGCCGGGCGTTGCAAGCGGCTCACGCCCGTGAGCGGGGGGCATTGGAGGACTAGTTGCACGGCACTGAAGAGGCCCTTCACGCGGCCGAGGAGGCCCACTCCACCAAGGACAACCGCATCCGACTCCTGGAGGCAGAGTGTGCGAAGGCGATTTCGGACGCCGAGGCGCTCGTGGTGGCGGTGCAGCGAGCAGTCGCGAGGCGGCACAGCGAGCGGCCACCGAGGAGCACGACTGCTTGCTCCAGCAAATTGCTGCGCTGGAGGAGGAGAAAGGCCACCTTACTGCGTCTCTTGGGGAGCAGGACTGGATTCTGGGCGATGCCTCGGTGGCGGCGTGGGACGCCATGCTGGCTCTAGAGGGCACTCTCGAAGACCTTGTCGCCGAAGTGCCACCGCGCTCCTTCAGCCTCGAAGAGCTGTCGCGGACGCTCTGTCGAATCGCGGAGGCTTCCAATCTCACTCTCAGCGCCGCCAAATCCTTTGGCAACCATCGCTCCTTTGTGACCTCGTGCCTGGCCTTTGCGCTACTTCATCACCGAGGCTGCCCGCATGTCGACGGGCTAGTTGACCCTGAGCTGGAGATGCCTGCCGGAGCCGGGGTGATACCAGGCGCCGCGCGCTCGTTCGTTCGGCCGTTCGGGCCTTCCATAAATGAATCTGGGACTACATCGGGGAGGCTGCGGCGAAGCTAGAGCTGCGACGGACCCTGCACGGTGAGGGGAATTTCGGGCAATGGCTCGACGAAGTTCCACAGCGCGGCGGAGGCGACGCCACTACCGCGGGGCCTGATGCGAACCCAAAGGTGTGATGTCGGGGTCCTCTCGTGTAGGCGTGCGTTGCCATGTATGTGCTCCCCTCTTTTATGAATAAAGTGGAAGTTGCCCCAGTGTTCTGACCGCGTGTATTGCTGTGCTTTGGGCAGCTACTTGATAAGGACCGACTGCTAGTCTTTGACCTTGTGACCCAGCGGCGTCTTCGGCACTGGTGGTGGACTGAGGATTTACTGAACTTCTAGGCGGCCCGGGCTTCCACGGGCGAGACTCCAGCGCGGGTGTATGTTAAGGAGGAGCCGGCTGAATAGCGGCTCTGAACATCCAGGGACGCTTGTGCATTAGGTCCTCACCGAACCCCTTTGTAAACATTCTTTGACGAATGCAAGGACTTTGGTTGAAGTACACGTCCCCGTCGCCTTTCGCGATCGTGCTTGCCTCCGATCTGTTCGTAGGACTTGGCACCACATCCTTGCGCTTTGTAGCCGAGGTAGACACACTCGCGCTCCGTCCCCTACCCTTCGAAGTGGTGGCAGCGGGGCTAGTGCCTAGTCTAAGTAGACGCGCGAGCGCTCCGTCCCCTACCTTTCGAAGTGGTGGCAGTGGGGCTGGCGCCTAGTCGAAGTAGACGCGCGAGCGCTCCGTCCCCTACCTTTTGAAATGGTGGCAGCGGAGCTGGCGCCTAGTCGTAGTAGACACATGAGCGCTCCATCCCCTACCCTTCGAAGTGGTGGAAGCGAAGCTGGCGCCTAGCTGAAGTAGACGCGCGAGTGCTCTGTCCCCTACCTTTGGAAGGGGTGGCTGCGGAGCTGGTGCCTAGTCGAAGTAGACATGTGAGTGCTCCGTCCCCTACCCTTTGAAGTGGTGGCAACGGAGCTGGCGCAGTGCACTCCCCACGCCATGCGGGCGCTGATATGAAGGCGCTAGGGCAATGGCTGCTGCTCAGATACCGAGCTTATTATTTATCGTGAAGTGGTGTCCCATCACACATGCGTGCCCAGGGACGACTTCCGCATTTTCTATCGTAGAGTGCGCGTGGGGACAGCGTCCGCGCATCTTATTTATACTCCATAGAGCGCACAGAGGCGAGCCTCCGCTGCGTCTTATTTACTCCGTAGAGTGCACGGGAACAACATCCGCGTCTTATTTATACTCCGTATAGTGCGCACGGAGGCGAGCCTCCGCTGTGTCTTATTTACTCCGTAGAGTGCGCACGGAGGCGATCCTCCGCTGCGTCTTATTTTTACTCCGTAGAGTGCGCGCGAAGGCGAGCCTCCGCTGCATCTTATTTAGTCCATAGAGTGCGCGACGATAACATCCACGTCTTATGTATACTTCGTAGAGTGCGCGGGGATAATATCCGCGTCTTATTTATACTCTGTAGAGTGCGCATGGAGACGAGCCTCCGCTGCATCTTATTTACTCCGTAGAGTGCACGGGGACAACATCCGCGTCTTATTTATACTCCATAGAGTGCACGGAGAGGCGAGCCTCCACTGCATCTTATTTATACTCTATAGAGTGCACAGGGACAACATCCGCGTCTTATTTATACTCCGTAGAGTGCGCGCGGAGGCGAGCCTCCGCTGTGTCATATTTATACTTCGTAGAGTCCGCGCGGAGGCGAGCCTCCGCTGCGTCTTATTTATACTCCGCAGAGTGCATGCGGAGGCGAGCCTCCGCTGCATCTTATTTACTCCGTAGAGTGCACGGGGACAACATCTACGTCTTATTTATACTCCGTAGAGTGCGCGCGGAGGCGAGCCTCCGCTGCGTCTTATTTATACTCCGTAGAGTGCGCGCGTTTATCACGTGTCTTTGTTTATACTCACGAAGAGTATGCGAGGAGGCATCCCCTCGCGCGACTTGACACAATGGGAAACTTTTTTTTGAAAACAACGGACTTTATTAACTGTCCCGTTTGCGCGGGCGAGCAATTAGAAAAAAGACAAGCTAGTAACCACTGATCGCTCGAGGAGAGGAGGTGCAGCGATAGCCGCTCCCGCGGTGGCCCAAGGTGGGGAGCCTCTAGTGCTACACGAGCAGGGCAGGAGGTCTTGCGGATGGCTATGAATTGGAGGAGCTTCACTATGAACGTCCTAGCTGCCTACTGTCGCTTGATCAGCTTGTGCTGAAGCCTCTGCTCCTTGGGCTTGGCCTTCGCCACCGGGCATGCGTTGTCTGCTATTGTGCGGAGGCACCCTCTGGGACTAGCTCTCCGGACAGGGCTTGGGCGTCGATCTTGGGCTTCGCGCACCAAGTTCTATGCGGCGGGCGAGGTCTTTATCACCAAAGGTGGTGATAATACCTTGCGGGCCCGGGAGCTTCATGCATAGGAAGCTGTGGTGTGGTACTGCCCCAAAGGAGTTGAGGGCGGGGCGCCCTAGTATGGCGTTGTATGGGTACAAGATGTCGACGACATCAAAGGTGACATCTTCACTCCTCATATTACTGGCTTGGCCGAAGGACACTTGGAGGCATATCTGGCCGAGCGCCTTCAGCGGTTGACCCCCAAAGCCCTACAATGGGATTCCCGAAGGACCCAGGCGACTTCGGGGGATCCCCATCTGGTCGAAGGCTGCCGTGAACAGGATGTTCGCGGAGCTGCCTCCATCGACTAGGACACATTTGACATCGCATCCTGCGATAGCGACTTGGATGACCAGGGGATCCTGATGAGGGAACTCCATGCCTTCAGCGTTAGCGGGCGTAAAGGTAATTTTGTGCTGCACCCACTCCGGCGGTGCCTGCGCTGGGTACGCTGCCACATGGTGTAACCTTCGTGCGTAGGCCTTTTGTTGCCGCACCGAGGAGAACTCCAGCGAAGAGCCCTCGGAGATAACGTTGATAATCCGGCGCTGGGCTCCCTCTGGGGCTTGGATTCGCAGGGGGCCTTCTTGGGGTTGCTGCACATGGGCTTGAATCCGCAAGGGGCCCTCCTGGGCTGCAGCCCGTGATCTTGGATCCGCATGGGGCCCTCCAGAGGTTGCTGGACATGGGCCACGACGGGCGACCGTACCTCGAGGGTTCTATCCCTGGCGACGCTCTGTCGAAGCGCTGCGATGGTAGCGCATGCGCGCATGTCGTGGCCACCCCGACTGTGCACCTCGCACCACTGGCCATAGGGCTGGTCTTCCTATTCCGCACAGGGCCTATTATCGCGGCCCCGACCGTGCCCCCGCCCCTGGCCTCAGCGACCCTGGCCGCGACCGGCGGGGGCGCTATCTTTGGAGCCGCCTTCAATGTCGAAGACGTAGCGGGCTCTCCGGGACTTGTGTTGGCAGCGCTTGGGCTTGTCCCTCGACGAGTCCTTGTGCTAGACGTCTGTACGCTCGGGGGCATCCTTCGAGGGCTCTTGCTTGCGCTTGCCCTTCGAGGAGCCTTCCTTCGGCGAATCTCCATTTTTCGTTGAGCCCTCCACCTGATTGGCGTCGGAGTCATCGCCCTAGCGCCATCGCACGTCTTCCTCCGCCCTGACAAACTCTTCCATCTTATCGAAGAGCTTCACCACCATCTCGATCGGCTTTCGCGTGTTGTACTCGGCCAGCGGCCGCAGGTGAAGGCCCTGTATCGCTGCATTGATGATTGTTGTCTCGTTGACGTCGTTGATGATGAAGCTTTCTTTGGTGCCATCCTTCTTCAGATCTTGGAGCTTGCTCTTGTCCTCCCCACGGACGGCGCCAACTGTTGTGGTTAGAGAGAGAGTGGTATGGTAGTGGAGAGTTAGATGAGCAATGCCTGGGACCGACCGTGGTGTCACAACGGAGGCACTAGCTCACGGCGGTAGTCCGCGTCATTGAGGAACAAGATGGATGCACTAGAGCGGCGGCAGTAGCGCCACCTTTGTGCCACGATGATGAGATTGTACAAGACACTCTTACGACACTTACGACATGAATGTGTTGTGCAGTCGACCGTGGTGTCACAACAGAGGTGCTAACTCATGGTGGTGGTAGTCAATGTTGTTGAGGGGAGGATGCAGAAAGCTAGCTAGCTAGTGGATGAACTCACACGTGACTGCCGCTGGAAGGTAGATGGGGGGTAATTAATAAGGGCCGAGCGGTGGGACGAACTGGTGTCTGCCATTCGATATGGAGAGAATGGACGGGTGAGATCAAAATCCTGGGTGATACGCCACCGATCAGTGACGTGTCATTATCAGAGATCGTTTGTTATATGAACCATCTGTGATAATGAGCATATCATAGGCAGTTTATTTTACGAACCATCTGTGATAAGGCACATAT
Organism: Dendrocalamus latiflorus; assembly: GCA_017311315.1. Lineage (NCBI taxonomy): Eukaryota > Viridiplantae > Streptophyta > Magnoliopsida > Poales > Poaceae > Dendrocalamus > Dendrocalamus latiflorus. Next base: position 29,216,476 of record CM029638.1, read on the forward strand.
CAGAGACGGTTTTGTATACGAATCATCTATGATAGCGCTTAAATATGTGCACCCTAATCCAGCCCTTATAAACTGTCCTCTCCCTCATCTTCTTCACTAGATTTCTCAATAATGGCATCTAATATTCTTTTGATCACCTTCCTCTTATCTATCAATCATGAGTTGTTCGGCTGCAACCTTACACAGGCAGCCAACAATTTACATCTGGAGCAGCCCTCCACTCACGCCTTGCTCTTCTTCCTCGACTCGCTTCCATCTGTCAACTATACCTCATCATCTGTCGTTGACGGAGGTGTCTCGTTGCCGCTCAGGAAACAGAAACCACCCTTATCCTCATTCTTCTTTGCAATACGCACAAAGTGGATGAAGCTCTTGCAGCAGTGGAGAGACACATGGATAACATTGCCGATCAAACAGAAGCGGCTGGTTCTGAGGAAGCTTATGATGGCATCCTCTTTGAGATTATGGGCCATGCTGATGATTTGCCCAGGCTAGAGGAGGAAGTGGAGAGGGCAAGGACAATCTTCACGGCATTCGAGAACTCAGCGGCTGATCCTCTAGCTCCAAAAGTCAAAGAAGAAGCATATGAAGCCCAAAAGACTAATATATGGGAATCTCTTTTTTTGGGACTTTTGTAATAAATTTTCCTTGAATTTATCTCTCATCTCAGCAGCTTCTATAGTTCATATGACAAAGGACAAAACACAGACAGTTGCAAATAAAAATCGTCTGTGATAGTTTCAAGATGGTTCTAATTAAAAACCGTCTGTGATAATGCGTATATCACAGATGGCTTTTAAACCTAACCATTTGTGATCATTTCAGAGACAGTTTTAGCCATGAATTGTCTATAATAATCAAACCACAGAGGACTCTACATGAACCGCCTGTGGTGAGGCATCTAGTATAGCTTATTTTGTAGTAGTGTACCACTCTTCTTGAGGTAGAGAAGAATGATGAGTTACTGATGAAGAACTATTAGACTCACCCCACCGGATTACCGCCATTGCTAGAAGCTCATGCTAATTCCCAGAAGATCAGTGGTGGCCAGGGCTATGGAAAAGGACCCAAGTAAAAGTGATGTGGATCGAACCACGAGGTGAGATTGAATCCAAGGGTTGCCCAAATTTTCACGGTGATAGAACAGCTAGATATAAGTGGAGCATGAATTACAGGATGCAACTCACACTAAGATAGATGATTTCACTCCCGTGCACACCAAACACACAATCGATAAATAGAGATCAATGATTAGCGAGCAACACAGGATACAACTCACACTAAAACAACAGCTACAACCACATTCTTTGTCTTCTTCCTTATCGGCTTACGTGGTGCCGATGTGACTTGACATCGTGTCAACACCTTCATCTCCTCCCACGTAGAACACAATGGCTCTTCTCACCAGTCTTGATCTTCTTGCACGTTGTCTCACCATCTTCGAACACGATCAGAAAATGTACTTTTCACAATTCTCATCTTTGTGATAGAAGAGAGTCTATGATTATTAAAGAATTTCTCCATAGCTTTCTTCCACACAAAGTAATCTTCAAGAGTTGTCCTCATCTTTAGCTTCGGCATGGTTGGTGGTAGCATCTCTAAGAACTTCGCATTGGCCAAGGCAGTCGGCGTGAATCCACCATGAGCAACCATCGCTCTGATACAAATGATGTGGATCGAACCTTAAGATGAGATTGAATCTAAGGGTTACCTGGTCTTTCACGGTGGTAGAATAGTTAGATATAAGTGGCGCATGAATTGTAGGATGCAGCTCGCACTAAGATAGATGAATTCACTCCCATGCACACCACAGCACACGATCGATAAATAGAGATCAAAGATCAGCAAACAAATACCTATACCACAGTAGGAACAAACATGCCAAGATGAAATTCTAGATTGGAATTCATAAGAAAACAGTAGAACAAGGATAAACCTAATGTCCTAAGGCCAACACACATGCGTTTTATTTCATAATCTAAACTCTCCTTTCTACATAGCATGCTCAGGCTTTATTTATAGCCATGCATGCACACGTACTTGGCCTTTTGGCCAACTTGGACTCTCAGCACATCTTACTTACCTAATTTAATCAACTAGTACTTAGACAAAAATACTAGAACACCGATCTTTTTTTTTATCTCGGAACTACGATGCTAATTAAAAAATGACAAATAAAAATGATCGACTAAGAATTTGACTCCACCATATAGTTTTGGACTTTTGGGGTGCGATCTCTTTCCTGGTTGGCTTAGACTGCATTGAGGTGGCCCCCATCGCATTACTTGGAGAGAAAGAAACAAATGCAGAGCAAATACAAAGAAAATTCTATCCTCCCATGCGCCAGTAGTTTGGCCAAAGATAACATATACTCCTTGATTTCCTGCATGTTTAAACCGACTAGATCTTCTCTCATCTCCAATGTGATCTCTAGATGTGTTCCTTCCTTTAATTTGGTAGTATTCAAAACTGAAAGGATGCTCTTCATGGTCTCCGGTTTCTTCTGTGCCACTTGAAAAAGAGTTAGATATGGACTCTTTTATTTTTCTTTGCCACTTGAATTCTTTCCATCCTGGCACATCTTCTAGTTGCACACGTTCCTGGTCCATGCACGAATATGCACCACATACCAACACATCACATGAATGCACATGGCGTTTTCTCCAATTGTTCTTCGTTGATTGGTTGGTTGGCGCTTATTATTTCTCAACATAACCAACCCATTCAAAACCGGTTTGAATAGCCTTGCAAGGTGACGTGGCCGTGGCGTGCCTCAACGATGGTTCAGCGACGTGTAAGGTTGTGGAGGTCGAATAGAGAAGGATTTTTAAATTCTCTTTTGGCCAAAACATGTTTTTTGTGCAAAAACATAAATCAAAATGGTTTTGTATAATTAAGGCCTAAATCAACTAGTCTCACTAAGTGCACCAAAAATCTAAGTCTTAATTAAGGTTTGCAATCCTTAGTGTAACAAGCAAACAATTCAATTCTAGGAATATAAATCGGAAGAATGTAAATATGCACAAGGAAGTAAACCACATAGACTTGTAGGTTTCCACTAGTTCATGTTGGGATAAGCCCAAATAAATTGGACTAGCTTCACAAATTAAACAAACACCTTGAATCAACTAGGGTTGCTTTTCCTTCACTCTGGAGATAGCGAGTACAAAGCCACTCACAAACACACTAGGTGATGTGGATCAAACCTCAAGATGAGATTAAATCTAAGGATTGTCTGATGTTTTACAGTGGTAGAACAGTTAGATATAAGTGAAGTATGAATTATAGGATGTAATTCGCATTAGGATAGATGATTTCACAGGATGCAATTCACACTAGGATAGATAATTTCATTCTCGTACACACCACAACACATGATAGAGAAATAGAGATTAAAGATCAGTGGGCAAATACCTGCACCATAGTAGAAACCAACAGACCTAGATAAAATCGTAGATTGGAATTCACAAAAACGCAGTAGAATAAGGATGAACCCTAATGGCCGAAGGCCAACACGCACACATGTTTTCAATTCATAACTCAACTCTCTAGATACAATGCGTGCAACACTTTGGCTTTATAGCTGACTCAAACACCTCTGCCTAATGCCCACACGCATGCACATAACTTGGCATACATGCCAAACACATGCCTAACTTGACTCACAAAACACACACGTACATGACTCTTCGTAACAACCTTATCACCTAGACCGACTAAAAAAACAGAACTCTTCTTACTCGTATTGACGCATGCTTCATGGAAGGACCGATGGGTTAGAAGCACTCGGATCAACACCTTGCATGGTGTGTGCTATCAAGTGGACCCACGCTATGCATCCAGGGATAGGATCGATCCTAATTCTGGTACATTCTTGATTACTTGTTATGGATATAGTGTGTGCAGCTTCATCTCTAGGAAATCCAAACAACAGCTACAACCTTTTCCAACAGTTAAACTAAATTCCAAGAAGCCTATCATATAAAACAAATCAAACTGCAATCTAAGAAGCCCACAAGCTGCTATGGCCTCCACCGCCAGGCCCCAGTCTGCTCCCTATGTGAAATCCAAATAAAGCTCCTCCCCTGATCTCTCTCTCTCTCATCTGTTTTGGTGGCCACTGATTACTCATTTCCTCCAAATTCTTTTCCGGGTTGCATAAAATCTCCACTGATATTAGTATCCTATACTGCTGAACAATATCACTGAAGCAGTTACCTTGCAAGTTGCAAAACTGCAGAAATTTCTTTGGATGGTGTGCCATTGGTAATCGTTTTTTCCTTATCACATTTTCTACTATCAGTTGATGCTGAGCTATGCTAAATATACCTTTTCTCAATAATGCAATTTTGCCTAATTTTTTACAGGTTGCGTTTGCCTTCATTCAATAGTTTTGGTACAAAAAAACATGTACTCATGTCATCGCAGTACAAGGATATGGGGTCATTAGCTATTTCCTCACAAACACTTCTTAGCAATTATGGTGCAGCATTCCACCTCCAATCTATGGATGATTGAGATGTCTTCAATGTGGCAATGGCTTCAACGTCATTGAAAGTTTAATGAAATGAAGGTGTTACTATCATAAATTTCTATTCCTGAAGCTAACATATGTTTTCACCTTTTCAGTCATCTTTGTGTATGTGTGGTGAGTTGTAATCTCACAACCTTTTCCTAAGCTACCATGGTAGATCTTTTTCTATGTATTAAGTTTTTAACTGACACTACCGGGTTCAGCAGCTTTGCCGAGTGCCGGTGGCACTCGGCAAACCACTAGAAACACTCGGCAACGTCTTTGCCGAGTGCCACCCACGGCATAGCTCACACGTCATAGTTTCTGACGGCAAAGAGCTCTTTGCCGAGAGTTTTTCATCGAGCACTCGGCAAAGTCTTTGCCGAGTGCCGAAACGACCCTCGGCAAACAAAGGACAGTGGACGGCGAGAACATGGTGACGGCGTCGTTTGCCGAGTGCCAGGACGGAATGGCACTCGGCAAAGCTTTAAACTTTGCCGAGTGTCATGGTATGGACACTCGGCAAAGCCTTGCAGTTTGCCGAGTGTCATGGTAAAAACACTCGGCAAACGGTAAAACTTTGCCGAGTGTTTTTACCACGACACTCGGCAAAATCACAACACTCGGCATAGTACGTTCCCAGAATGCCCAGAAACGTTACTTTGCCGAGTGTTTTTACCATGACACTCGGCAAAGCCTCCCTTTGCCGAGTGTAACACACGGCAAAGTTGGCAAAAACTGCCTATTTTAATTGTTTATTGCACCCCACTCAAACAAATCACAATATCACAGATATATCTACAAGTAATCACCACAAGTAATCACATATGTCACATATAGTCCACAATATATCACATATATCACCACAAGTCACAATATATCACATATATCACCACAAGTCACAATATATCACATATCAAAGTCACAATATCACATATAGTCACAATATATCACATATCACAAGTCACAATATCACATATCACATATAGTCACCCCGACTGATGTGGTGGGTCATGAGGCATATTATTCGAAGCCGCCGATTGATTCTGCACAAAGGAGAAGAGATTGCATGTGTGAGACAAGATTTAAGGTAGGAACATACAAACTTAAACATTCATACTCCACTAGAAACTCACAGGAGTAGTTGCAGGAGGAGGTGGAGGGAATAGCTCCGGTGGCAGAGGTTGACCCATCCTCTCGCCAAGACTTTGCATCCACTGAAACATCTGCGTCATCCTCTGCCGCTCGGCCTCATTCCTCTACCGATCGGCCTCCATCCTCGCCTCCATCTCCTCCCGTAGCCTCTTCTCTTCTTCCAGCTGGGCCTACAATATTTCACCCCAATGTTACAATGCAAAGCAAAGGTATGTAAAAATTAATGAACGACGAATAAAATAGAAATAACCTGGAGTGCCTCCATCCGGGACTGTGCAGTGTCCGGCCGTGGGCGTATGGCCGGGCTTGAGCTCGTGCTCCTTGCTCGAATCTGGGTGAGAGTGGGAGTAGTGGCCGTGTCGAGTGTGCTGTCGCCAATCCAGTACCGCCCATGCTTCTTGCCTCCTCCCACCCTCATGACGACTTCTCCATCAAGGTCCTGGGTGCTCGGATCGTACTCTGGCCCATGGACAGCCCTTGCCATCGATGTGTACTCACTGAGGCGGCTGTGGACGGTCGCATTGCTGTACACCGAGGGCGGGTCCTCCGGGTTGTAGTCGACGTCGGACGTCGCCTTGCCCTTGTGGGCCAAAGCCCATGCCTTGAACTGGGAGCAAGGCTGGCCACCATGTGACGACGACTGCGAAAAAAACAGCAAGATGATTAGAAATTATGCAGAATTGAGCGTTATAATAAAGAAATGAATTCGCGTACCCATGTAGCTGCGAATTCGTCGAGGCTACGGTTGTCTTGATGGTGTGGTGCACCTGGCATCATCAAACGCCGCTCCCGGCAAGCGTTGTGCGTCTCCTCCCACTCGGCGGCGCACCACTTGTCCACCATCTGTGCCCAGCACTGGAGATGCTGGGCGCACCACCACGGAGGCACCTACACGTCATCAAGTATATAACATATAAGAAGATCAAATTAAGCGTACTTAATCTCAGAAAAAATCAGTATTAATGTTCTATATTTACCTGCATGTAGTCTTCCCGGGTCAGCCTCATGTTTCTTGCTTCAGATTTGTTGATCTTCACTCCAAGGTAGGTAGCGTTGTATGTTACGATGGCCTGGACGCGCGCCTCGTAATGCATGTCCTTCACGAGTTTATAACAGGCTTTGTGAGCCACACTAGCCGCCTTGGCCTCATATCCCTCCTGGCATCTGAAGAAATCCTGCATATAGACGCGATGTATCCAGTCATTATTTCAAGAAAGTCCAATGAATGCGATGTTTCCATGCTCCAAGGTAGGTGAAGATAGGTCCTAATCCCACCCGAGGCTGCGTAGATGAGGTTAGTTTCCATGCTCCACTCCTATCCGAGACAGAATTTCGGCAGCACCTTCCCGCTGTTCTCCAAATACACGTCCTGGCAGGGAGATTGTGTATCCGGAGAACAACAGGGAGATGATGCCGAAACTATGTCACGGATCGGAGTAGACCATGGAAACTAACCCCATCTACGCATCCTCGGGCTGTCCAAAAAACGTGGACAATTCAAAACAGATACGGTTATAGATATGCAAAGATCTGCATATTTCCAACCGTATCTCTTTCGAACGGGAGACGCCTAACTAGGTTACGTAATCTATGAAAATTGAAAATAGTGTCAATTGAAAATTTCGGCAGCACCTCCCCTGCACGGTGAGGTTTCCAAAACCTGCAACAAACCACACCAACGGCACGATGGCCGACAACCACACCAACGGCACGATGGCCGACAACCACACCAACGGCACGATGGCCGGCAACCACATATACTGCCCCTGTGTTTTACTCCTATTAGAACCTGTTTCTTGATACCACAACAGCAGGAGGCAACACACACATCGCAACTTTTGCTCTAAGTGATTAATTAGCTGAGGCACTATTGATCGTCCAATATATGCATGTATTCTAGCTATTCATGAAAGAGAGAGAACGGAGAAAAACATTCGTGTATGATTTTGGCTAATATAACTGAAATCGGTACAATATATACTACAATCGACTTCTATCTTATGTTTAAAATCTAGGTACTACTTCCTCTATTCATGTATTCTTATTGGCAATATATACTACAATCACAATATATACTACAATCGACTTCTAGCTATCTTATTGGCAATATATACTATAATCGACTTCTAGCTATGCATGTATTCTTATGTTTAAAATCTAGCTATCTTATTGGCAAGAAAATCAGTACCTTTGCTGTCGGGCGGCGGGCGGCCGCGGGGGAGGCGTCGGGCGGCGGGCGGCCGCGGGGGCGGGCGCAGTCGGGGGAGGCGTCGGGCGGCCGCGGCAGTCGAAGCGGGCGGCCGCGGGCGTGGCGGCGGGCGTGCGGGGCGCGCGGGGGCGGGGCGGCGGCGGGCGTGCGGCGCGGCGGCGGGCGGGCGCGGGCGAGGCGGCGGGCGTGGGCGAGCGGCGGCCGTGCGGGGTGCGCGGCGGCGGGGCGGCGGCGGCGGGTGTGCGGGGGCGGGGCGGCGGCGGCGGTCGTGCAGGAAAATTGAAGTTTGATGCGTGTGTGAGCGCGGCCGCGAGGAAGTTAACGATTGGTTTTTCCTCATTCTTTGCCGAGTGCCCCTGATCTGGCACTCGGCAAAGCCATACTTCTTTGCCGAGTGTCTTCGATCTGGCACTCGGCAAAGACCGCCTCCTTTGCCGAGTGTCACCCACAAAGCACTCGACAAATGTATTTTTTTTAATATAACTACCTTTCCTCGCTTTCTTTTCCATAAGGGCAGTCCCAATGGACAGTTTCTTGGAGTAGTTACCAAGAGAGAAAAAGAGTGATTAATATCTATAGAAATTGTCCTTCCCAACCATGGTTTCTATAGTAATTGCATAGTAAGCAGTAATTACTATAGAACTACCATTAATGCTCCATAGAAATTGCAGTTTAAAAATTAAAATTATCAAATGGATCCGAAAAATTACCAAAATTTCACATGAAACAGTCTCTGTTGTCTATTGCCTATACAAAAAGTTTTGTAGTCAAACCACAATTCGACCGTCACTTTGACTCTAAATCTTACCGGATCCTTCTCAACTCTACGCTTCTTCTTCAGAAAAGCTTCGGTTTGTAAGCATCGTACGTGACAACTTATGCGAAATCTTCTCAATTTTTTACCACAGCCTCCGCGTATGATATCATGACATCTTGACAAATCTCATGATTTTCAAACTTCGTTTGCTTTTTTTAAAATTTTAAAATCATTCGGCCACACGTTCGTGGTCGTGTTTTGTCAACAAGATGTTTGAAATTCCTTTTCATTTCACAGGTAAGGCATCAAACCGGGCTGAATAACATGAATATCATTTTTCTACTCATTGTTTCCTATTATTTGAATCACTTGCAGTTCAAATTTGACTTGATTCAAAAAATTGCTTAAAATACAATTAATTAATTAAATATAGCAAACAAATACAAAAATATATCAAATTTTAACATGGAGTACCATATGTTGTATGTGGAGAGTAAAAAAAGTTTGAAGGGTAGGAAAGGAAAATGTTTTATTTTTTTTGCCGAGTGCCGCCAAAAAACACTCGGCAAAGATATCTTTGCCGAGTGTCAGCTCCAGACTCTCGGCACAGTTCTAACGGCGGCGGCTGACCTCTAATGGACGGCGGTTGGTGACGAGTGTTTTATTTTTACCGAGTGTTTTCCTGTTAGCACTCGGCAAAGAGCTTACTTTGCCGAGTGTCTAATATACAGCACTCGGCAAAGAGCTTACTTTGCCGAGTGCTTTATTTTGCCGAGTGCAATCTATCGGGCACTCGGCAAAGTTATTGTTTGCCGAGTGCCCGATATATTGCACTCGGTAAAATTTCAGACACTCGGCATAAAACAGCTTTCCGGTAGTGTGACATTATATATGCCATAAGTGTTGAAGTATAGTTGCAACCGAAAATATCAGTTGGATTACAATGTTGATTTTCCCATTCATTCCTTACGTCAGGTGAGCTCTTTCCATGTTCAAACTTCACATTAAACAATTCTTGGTTCAGAAAATTTGGATTCCATTGAGACTTGAACTGATGGTGCATTTCCTATCATGGGATTTGTTTCAGTAGAGAGTAGAGCACATCTACCAATTAAGGAACTGTTGAAACAAAGGAATGCTACTTCCTGCAGTGTAAGTGCTAAGTTTTGTTTTGTGTCTAATGTAAAGCATACAAAAGTAAATACGATACTTCTCCATTATCATCCATACTATACTTGTCAGGCGTTGCATTGCATTTATATAAAGCATTTTCACAATTTGCCATGTTGTATTACAATTTTAAGTCGTCTTATCATCCTTACGTAAAATAATCCACAAGAAATTCAAAAATGTAATAATCTTTTGGAGATAAAATTAGTGTGTGGTCTTTACGCTCGGAACTGTTTTGTTTCAGCTATAAATGTCAGGACATATGATAGCCTCGAAAGATTATGTTCGGTAATTTTGAGGTTCTATTATCCGCAAATCACATGACTAAGCATTATGGATGGTCCTTTTTTTATCATGCTATGTTTAAATTGCTACCAATAGATAGTACCTACCGCATTCATTTCATAATGATATGATAATCCTGTCAAGTTTCTAATATGTGCAAATGCCATCTTTTACATAGGAATTTCACATCTATATTTTGTAGAATGACATGCTCTCAATCACTACTTGAAATGTGACATGCTCTCAATCTGGTTGCTTCATGTGACATTGTCCAGGAGTGGATCTAAACCCTTGGAACCATCGCAAGATGTGATTTGTATTTATCTCATGGATTTACTGTTTCGTTTTCCAAGCTACGATGAATATACCATTCTTCCATCATGTCAGATGTTACCACATGGATAACTAAATGGGAAAAAAATAATAGGCTTCATGGGTTAGTTTTTAGCATAGTTACCGGATTCACCATAAACCCCTGCGAATTGTGAATCGGATTCATTGAACCCGAACCGATGTATGGTACGGGGTTCATGTTCACAGTAGAAATTGGAAGAAAAAGTGGTGAACTATGAACCCGGATCTTGTACCGTGACTCGGACGAACCACATTTCTGGTAACTATGGTTTTTTAGTACGGGCAAAACATTACTATCCTTCAATAAATACATTGCCTCACTGTCTCTTTTTTCATTCAAACTTAGTCCAGCTGAATGCACAATATAGTATAGTTGTCTATGTTTTGAGTTTGACAAGATTTAATCCAAGTGAGGCCACTTCTCCAAGTCCAGGTAGGGCTAGAATAGGTCGGGCGTGGGGGCAGGGTCGAGGTTGTGATGTAGGTCGAGCATGTCATTGAGGCACGACAATGGTCATGGTGGAGCTTGGCTGGGCACAACCGTGGAGCCATGGGTGTGGTGAAGGCATGATGCAGGCTAGCGAAGCTCATCTCGGGCGCTACCCCGGCTAAGGCCATGTTGTGGGCCGATCTTGGTGACAATGGTATGACGTGCTAAGGCAATATAAAACTTTAATCTACAGTAACACACGGGCATCGAACTAGTACTGACCAAAATCGTATGCGACTGTTTTCCTCTACATACTATCTCTCGTGAACAGCCAGAATTCAAATGCCATAAACCAAAATCCACAACCCAAAAGAACCCACCTAAGGTATATCACCGACAGTGTCCACTGTCAGATAAACCATTCTACTACATGGCTACCGGATTTGTCTTTCCATCCTCGACACAGTAGCACCGATATTGAATCACGACAGGTGGATTTCGGTAAGGCATATTCCTGACAGTTTCTCTACTTTGGCCGACAATTTTTGACTTTCAGGGTTGTAGTAATCTATTGTAGTGTATCCTTTCCTTCCTTGAAATGGATTCCTTCTTTATTTTTAGTTGGATTTGTTGCATTCATGTGCGCATATATGGTCTTCAAACCAACGTGATCTATAGTCTTTGTCTGCAGCACATGTACAACAGAAGCTCTTTCTTCGTGTAAACCAGATTGCTCACAAGGAGCACTCGAGGGTAGCTTGAGGCCTTCTGAGCTGCTCTAAGGGTGACTCAGGGGGGTGATAGCGACTTCCCCAGCAAGGGCCGCCACCACTGTACTCCTAGCCACCGTTGCCGCCGACGTTGCGGTGGCGGTGAGGATTTCCATCCGTAGCGTCTCTTCCTCCTCTTCCTTTTGTCCCCTCTCCCAGTTCTACACATTGGTGATCAAGGAGGAGGCTATACCGCCGCAACCACCGAGCTTGGGTTCATACGGCAGCGTGCGACGAAGATGGCGCAGTTGGTGGTGATGCTTAATGAGGACCATTGTGTGTGGAGGGTGGGGCACAAGAGACACTGCAGCTGCAGATCTAGGGTGTTCCCCTCAAGATTATTAAGTTGTTAGGCGCCGGCAGCTGGGACACAGTCATGAGTGATATTGGTATGGTGGTTGTCATGGTGCGGAGCGTCATTGCAGTTCTAAGCCAATGACATGGGGATGACATTGTTGTAAGTGTAGGCAATATTTTAATTCCAAATTTAGTAGGAGACAAATATAATAAATTAGTGATGTAAAACTCACTACTAATGGTAGGCTACTCATCATATTTCAGAATATACGTAAGGAAAAATAGTATGAAAGTCGAATAAACGCATGAACGACTTACTATTGAGCTTGATGAAGAATAGGAAGCAGGGTAGGCTTGATACAGTCCAAAACGTAGATGATGCAGTGAAGTGAGCGATCACGTAGATGTGCACTACCTAGAAACCTTATTTCAGCCACCATGCATGTCTTCACGGTAGCTGGGAAGAAGAGTCGATGAGGTTCAGGCAGCACAGCACAACAGCACACAAATTCACAGGAGGAAGAGAATGGAGGCAGTCAGATTCTTCACATATGTTCTGGACATCTCTAGGCATATATATATATATATATATATATATATATATAGACTGATAACTAACATGATTAAACATTTATTTACCCACTGGTAACTGACATATTTAACCAGCCATTTACCCACTGGTAACTGTCTGTCATCAAACCCAATAAAACCTCATTCAAACAGAGAGAGAGAGAGAAAATGGTGCATGGTTCATAAAAAATAAAGGTGGACTTCGTCTGCCAAGTGGCAGCCACGTCACGGCACGGTTGCGCTTTCCCATCCACATGTCACATAATTCAAGGAGTGGCAAGGGCTCCACCTTATAAATTGGTCTCCTCCACATTACATTAGCAATATGGTACTAAACCATGCATGCTTTGAAATTAAAGGAAATGGACCTCACTCGTATAGACCTATTTCTAACAGGCATTATGTCCTCCTTGTCAGATATGGGCTGGATTCGATTGAGCTCTGCTTCCTTCCATCAGATGAGATCGGATCTACCCTTCTCCCTGTCAAATCTAACCGAGCCTGGTCATGCATGTCGTGGTTATGTGTGAGGTGCACACAGGGCTTGTGGTGGCTCGATGGTTGAAGCAAGCCTAGAAAGGTCTTGGTCGGCAATGTCAGTTGGGGCAATGAATGATTACAGTGTGCGGCCCTGTCTAGGTAGTGTGCAAGCTGTGTTCCTGTGTAGGTGGTGCATGGTGTTGTCTACTGGTAGGGAGCATGCGTGGTGCTTTGGTCGATGGTGGGCCCCTTAGTAGAGGGCCGTGGTGGTGTGGGTGTGCGCTATGATGGCACAACGGTGGTGTGTCATGGCAGGTGGCTCTCATGGTGCTCTACCTAGCAGAAACCTCCCCGACTAAGGATTATGGCGATGCGTCATGGTGTCATGCGTGTGCATCACAAGCGTGGCAGTGGTGCCTGTCAGACTCTGAAGTGATGACTCCAAATCCTTTTTGTAAATCACACTAGTCTAGGATCAGTTAGTTCACACAGTGGTAACAGGGATATATATCAAGCCCAAATAACAAACTTTATTAAATAAAAAAGTACGACTTACGGCCAAAGTTTACATCAATGCTCATTAGTAGCAATAATTAAGGAAAAAAATCTGTAGAAACAAATTGATAAAAGCGAAGCCCAAAGCCTGCCCCTAGGCAGACGATAGTAAGACATGGCCTACTCGTCCTGGTCCTCACCGTAATCAAACTCATTCTCCTCTGAGATGATAAAGCAGTGTTGAGTACAAACTTGTACTTCACAAGTCACATATGAAAATGCAATATAATGATAAGGGCAATAAAGGAAGGCTTATATGGTTATTTGAGCATAAATTAGCATTTAATGAAATACAATAAATAGATTGAACCTACTAAATTTAATACTATAAGTAAAGACTGTAATTTAACAAAGTAATATCGTTAGTGTAGGCACCGACCTAGCACTAACGTAACCATGGGTATTCCGCCCACACCATCTTTCTCCCAAAAGATTCCACAATTCCTTCTAAAACCATTTTATGAAAACCGAAGTCTAATCTATGAAAATCTCTACTCAGCATGCCCATGACCGTGGGCATGGCTATCCAGGATAGTTTATACACTCTGTAGAGGTTGTACAACTTTACCCATAAGATATGATTAACTCGTTATGTCAGCCACTGCACGCTTCCTTGGGCGTGCGATTCAGCAATCATAACAAGGCCTTTACAAAGCTAAGCCTTCAACCTGGCCACGCCTCCACTAAGGTTTCACCCAAATGAGGAGTCTACCAAATCGAAGCCCCCTCTTATGCCATGTGAGACTTCCAATGGCCTATGCCATGCTCACATTCAGCATGTAGAGAGACTCATGTTGTGACCTGCTAATTAGTAAGCTAGGACTGTCCCATACTAGTTTTTGTAGTAGTATGATAGGGCTTTATAGCAGTAGCTTATAGACCTGTCCTTAATTGACTTAGGCTCTAATCACATTCCCCTCGTGCCATGTATTCACGTTGAGCCACCGAGCTACAATGTATACTACTAAACACCCACCACCTATCCATGGCCTAAGTCTGAACCAAGTTTTATATTTTATTTTGAAATATTTCATAGACTTTCTTGACCCCCCAAAGTGAAGAATAAATTTTAAAAGCTTATCATTTTATGTGAAAAGGTATCCCAACCTAAAGTTATATCCATAAAGGTCCAAGCATTTACTACAAAAATTCTCTAGCCATACTAGTATACTAACTAGAGTTTTTATTTTAACGTGACAAGGTATAGGCATTCACAAGGCCAAAGGTGTCATAACAACTTGGTATTAAGTAAAGTAAAATTGGAATTGAAATACATGGAATAGAAATTAAGCATGCAACGTAATTTAAAAATAATATAATTTTATTTGTAAACTGGGATCAATATGATCAAAGGTGTGTGACTTGCCTTGCTCTGCAGTCTGATTTGAATCATCGAATTAGAACTCTCCAGAATTGTTGCAGTCTACATATGAAAATAACTCTCCAAATTAAAATAAAATTCAAATGAACTCCAAAATTTGAAAATGTTGTGGCTACTGGCCAAATAGTAAATTAGGAGAGTAGTGGAGTGGTTGTGATGGATGAGCTATGCTGCCCCCTCTCCATATTCAGGGCACATGTATATATACCTCCATAAAGTATGATTACAATTTTACCCTTACAGTCATGCATCCCATAAAGGGGTATACATGTCATTACACATATCGAACAGGGCCCTATAACCCCCCAAATAGGCCAGATGGGCATAGGTGTGGGCCATCCCTCCTACAGCTTCTCATGGTAAAGAGCTTCTCACGGGCCGAAACCATGTCACCGAGCCCTTTTGTCCCCTCCATCCCTGCGGCCAGTGGTGCCATTCTTCACGGGCTATACGGTCTGTAGGCGTGCTGAAACTTGATCAAAGTTGTACTGCCTTTTCGCGCGTTGTGGGACACGCGACCGTATGCTGTTGGCTTGTCGTGCGGTGCCGGTTGAACTTTGACCTTGGTCATGCAGTCATTTCTGGCATCGTGGGACATGTGTGTGTGCATGGTTGGCACATCATGTGCTGCCAGTTTTCGCCGGTTTTGAACGGGCTTTAAAGGCATGATGGCTATCGCATCACTGTTCCCTGCGCTTGACCAGTCATCACAACATTCTTTTTCACCACTGCTCTAGGGCACACTACTGCCATATACACCACTCGTTGCTGCCTTCCACCACTGCCATATCTCTTCCTTTCACTAGCCCCATTTGTTAGATGACATCGTGACTAGGCCAACTGGAAGCACCCCATCATTTGTCACCAGCTGTCCTCCCAAGAACTGTAGCAGAATGGCCCATGGCAATGACCGTTCTTGCCGGCCGAGCCACGGTGCACCATCGAGCCGTGGCAGCTCTTCTAGCCATCGTGGGTCATCGATGACCGAGGCGGAGTACGAGTTGGTTGGGCGCAACCCATCAATGGCGATCAAACGGTGGAGTGCAGAGAGGAAGCTAAATGGCATGTGCACGAATCTGCTGGGGCAGAGCCTGGAGACCAAGGAGACCATCCAGTCACTGGTCCGTGAAGGGAAGATCTCAGATCGTGACATGGTTCGGCTGCCCCCGCCTACATGGAAGCTGGGCTTCGATTCCCCTCTGTGATGTTTGTTGGTGAGGTGCTGAGGTTGTATGGACTCTAAACACTATCGTTCAGTTGGCTGTATACTGCTAGGCTTAGCAAACAGAGACGGTTTGGCCTAGCCCGTCTTTGTTCGTGTTTCTTCACGATGTGCGGTGCCAGCCGAAGAAGCTGGACGGACAGGAGTACTCCAACTTTGGGAGTGTGAACTTCATGCTGCGTCCCGCATGCACAAGTTGTTTCCAGTGAATGTGACCCAGACGAAGTGGGAGTCCAATTGGATGTGGCGGTGTTTCTACCACCGCGTGGAGAGTGGAAAAAGCTTGAAGTGGTCGGGATGCCTAATGGACTTCAACACCTCCCCGTCAGTGACCCTCGACTGCGACGATGAACACCGGGCACGGAGGCTAGTGGGCTTCACCCTCCGGTTCAACATGCGGGACCTCGCAAATGAATACCTGATGTATGGCATGGCTTTGCTGGCATGCCCGTGCAGTCCAGCCCCACCCGCGACGATGGCATTCGTCCGACGGTTGAATCGTTAGCAAGGCCCGCCGAGCCGAGTAAGTCTTCGACCACACTTGCTGCTTGTACAAGTGGCTATGTTGTAGGCCGTAAGCGTGATTTGTTTTATTGGCAAGGCTCACCCTCAAAGACGCGGAGCACGTAGCAATGGTGTTCCTTGGGCCGTATGTGGCTAAGGAGCACAGCCTCCGAGAATTGGTCATGGAGAACGTCGAGCGGGTAAACCGTGTGTGTGAAGCTCTCGGTATTCTTGTGCTGGAGGGCGCTGTGCCAAGTATCGGCCAACTTCATACCCGTGACGGCGACAGCAAGGCGGAGGCCTCCCCTTCTCGGTGAAGGGTCCGTTCTCCCATAGCACGACCCTCGAGCTCGACACCCGTTCTCCCCGACGAACCTACCTAGGTTGAGGAGGCCGCTGTGGGTACCGACTCTGACCTAGCTGAGTATGTGAACTCAGACCTGGAGGTGAAGCAGGACTACGGCGTTATCGACAGGTCACGCGTGGGTGAGGCAGGGCCCATAGGTGATGCAGGCAACAAAGGTGATGGTAGTCACGAGCCCGATGTGGACGTGGGTGGTGAATGCGAAGCCTCCTTACCTACGCCTGGTATGGGGGTCAATGAGGCACCTCCTGAGGGGCCCACCACGAAGTGTGCTCGTGTGGGTCCGCCAGCGGGGATGAGTAAGCATTTTCAAGTGGTGGTGGCCACACTCTCAGAGGAATCCAACTCCGAGGTGGAAGCCGTCGGCCCCAAAGCAGAGTCCATAGCGAGGGCTGCCGATGATGCCCCCGCGGTCATCCGTCCGGCACCTACAGGCACCACTGCAACCCGAACGTTTTCTCCTATCCATGATGCAGGTATAAATAATTCTTTCTCCTCTCATGACTTCGCGAGGCTTTCCCCGATTTGCTCGCTGACACCGTCGTCAACATCAGTGGGCCCACAGTCTCCGGGACACGCACAGGGCTCTACCGATGGAACTGGCCACGGGGGGAGTGGTGCTCCGGCTATGGACGTGTCGTCGATGTTTGTCCCTATGGAAGCTGCCAGCTCAGAGACTCGGTGTTTGATCATGGCAGACTTTGTCCCTCGCCCAGAGGCGTTGTGAGCTTTCCAAGGGGTTGTAGATTGTGCAGACACTAGTCTGGACCGCCGAACTCTATCATCGTGCAGACTAGAGCTCCTATAAAGTGCTTTGTAAGCAATAGAGATGAAGGTACTTACACTAATGTTCCATGCTTGTATTTGTTCTTGTAATGCAGTGCTAACCATGCTGTGCCATGCAGGCTCTTGCCCTCGCCTGCGCCTTACAGGTGGCCAGGGCCTGCGAACGAAGTGGCCAATAGGACCGACTCAATGCCATAGAGTCAAAGGCTACCGCCATGCAACAGTCTACTGAGGATGCCCTTGTGGCAAAGGATGAGCATATTTGCTTCCTCGAATCCAAAGGTGCGAAGGCTATTGCTGATGCGCATGCCCTGGTGGAGCAAACTCTACGTATTACCTCCAAAGAACGTGAGGGCTTGTTGTAGCAAATTGCTGGGCCTGAGGAGGAGAAAGCTTGGCTGATGATGTCGATTGGCAAGAAGGACCACGTGCTGGGTGATGCCTTGTTAACAACATAGAGTTCGATGGAGGCTCTGGAGAACATGCTCTCTGAGCTTGCCGTTGTGGTGCCTGCCTAGACCTTTGGGCCCGAGGATTTGTTGAGTAGTCTCCAGAGGTTCGGAGAGGCCTCTATGCTCGCGCTGAGCACCGCACGATCCTACGGCAACAACTGCTCACTCATGACAGTGCGCATCGTCCTCGGCCTCCTCCACCATCGAGGTTGTTTGCATGTCAGCGAGCTGGCTAATCCATGCTTGGAGATGCCTACGGGGAGCGGGATCATGTCTAGGGTCGTGCATGCACACGCTGCTCCGCGCATGCATTCCATCAGCGGATATGGGACTACATTGATGAGGCCGTGGTGAAGGTTGTTATGAGGCAGATCTTGTAGGGTGCTAGCGACCTCGGCACTTGGCTTAATGAGGTGTCCTAGTAGGATGAAGGTGGTGTGGCTAGCTCTGAGCACGGCGCTGATCCCCAACACTCGCGCACTTAGCCCGTTTGTATACCTTGTCGGTCCTATATAAAATGGCGCTACATGGCTATACCCTTTTGGTCATGTATCTTGAATGAAAATTTGCCACAAGTCGTGCCCTCCCATTTGATGTTTATGATAAACAGGTGCTTGACAAGGGCCATTTGCTAGTTTTGGACCTTATGGTTGAGCGGCACCTTCGACACTAGGGCTGGGTGGCGGATTCTCTGTGTTTTTGTGAGGAGCGGCATTCGACGGGAGAGGCCTCCGCGCGGGAGTATATAAAAGTAGAAGACAAATTGGACAAATAACATATCTGACTAAGTTCGAATGACTATACATGTAAACACTATCCCTTGCGGACATTGCGTGCGATATTATTTAAGTACCGCCTAAGGCGAGAATTTCTCCAACGTATCTTCTTTGTAACCATATATACATTTGGATAACACCTTTGGCATGGCGAGAAATAGATGGAAAAGTCGATGGTAGGTAGGATTTGAGATGAGCGAGACGAGAACACCGTGGCCTCCACCGTCCGGCATTGAGACGCAATATCTGTGAAGTAGGCTGGGGACAAAGGGTCGACATGGGCCCCTCATCTTCTAATGAAGTAGACATGCATGCTCCCTCCCCTACCCTTCGAACTAGCATCAGCGAAGCTGGCAGCAAGACGAAGTAGACACGCGCGCTCCATCCCCAACCCTTCAAATTGGCATCAGTGAAGCTAGTGGCGGGATGAAGTAGACATGCGTGCTCCATCCCCCACCCTTCGAATTGGCATCAATGAAAATGGCAGCGGGATGATGTAGACGCGTGCGCTCCATCCCCACCCTTCGAGCTGGCGTTAGCGAAGCTAGTGGCAGGACAAAGTAGATGCATGCACTCGGTCCCCCACCCTTCAAACTAGTGTCAGCGAAGCTGGCAGTGGGAGAAAGTAGACATGCACGCTCTGTCCCCCACCCTTCAAACTAGCGTCAACGAAGCTGGTGGCAGGATTTATTTATACTCCATAGAAGAGTGCGCGAAAAGGTAGCCCTCCGTGTGTCTCATTTATACTATGAAGAGACCTCCGCGCGTCTTATTTATACTCTGAAGAGTGCATGCAGAGGTAGCCCTTCGCACATCTTATTTATACTCCGAAGAGTGTGCGAGGAGGTAGCCCTCCTTGTGTCTTATTTATATTCCGATGAGTGTGCACAGAGGTAGCCCTCTGTGTGTCTAATTTATACTCCGAGGAGTGCACGCGGAGTTAGCCCTCCGCGCATCTTATTTATACTCCGATGAGTAGGTGCGGAGGTAGCCCTCCACGCGTCTTATTTATACTCCGAAGAGTGCGCACAGAGGTAGCCCGCCACGCATCTTATTTATACTCCAAAGAGTGCGCATAGAGGTAGCCCTCCACACGTCTTATTTATACTCTGAAGAGTGTGCCAGAGGTAGCCCTCTGTGCGTCTTATTTATACTCTGAAGAGCACACGGAGGTAGCCCTCCGCGTGTCTTATTTATACTCCAAAGAGTGGGCATGGAGGTAGCCCTCTATGTATCTTATTTATACTCTGAAGAGTGGGCACGGAGGTAGCCCTCCGTGGGTCTTATTTATACTCTGAAGAGTGCGCGTAGAGTTAGCCCTCCATGTGTCTCATTTATACTCGGAAGAGTACGCATGGAGGTAGGTGTCTTCATGAACAGTGTGCTTTATTTATTTTCCCGTTTGCGTGGGCGAGCTATTACACATGGTATGATGCCAACAGTAAGCTGGGTGTTCATCCGCCTCTATGCATAATATCACCATAGGCGATCCGCATTCCATGTGTGGTGGAGACTTCGTCCCTCCAGAGTTGCGAGATGATATGCTCCATGCTGTAGAGCCACTGTGATGATGTACATGCCCTCTCAGTTGGATTCTAGCTTGCCCACCATCACCCACGTGCAATGTCATCTTGAGGACAAGGTCTCCCGCCAGGAATTCCCGTGAGTAGACGGTGCGATCATGTGTGCACGCTGTTCGATGTGCATATTTCACAACATGCTCGGTGGCGCTGACCCGTGCACCGTTGAGGAGGTCTAGAGACAGCGCTCACTCTTCAACCAAAGCCTGACTGAGGACTCTCCTTGAACCAGCTTTGATTTCCCTAGGCATGACCGTCTCATCACTAAAGAGAAGCTTGAACGGTGTAAACCCTGTTAGACGTGTGATCGTTGTGCGGAGGGACCAGAGTACGCTGGGAAGCTCTTCTAGTCATTTGCCTTTTAGGAGACCTATGAGGCATTTCTTGACCCCGGCGGAGATTGCGCCATTTTCCCACTCTACCGCCCTATTGGACTGCGAGTGTCCAACTAAGGCATATCGAAGCTTGATGCCCATGTGGTCGTAGAATGCTTTGAAGGGCACAGAGTCAAACTACAAGCCATTGTCGACAGTGATCTCCCTAGGCACTCCGAAGCGATAAATGATGTTTTGTCAGAGGAATCGCTACACCACTGTGGAGGTTACCTTGGTGAGTGTGGCCACCTTAGGCCACCTGAAAAAATATTCGAGGGTGACTACGATGAATCGTAGGTCCCCTGGGCAGTGGGAGTGGTCTGACGACATCGACGCCCCACCGTACTAGCGGCCATACTGGTGGGATGGGCTACAAATCAGTAGGAGGTCTGTGAATGACCCTTCACATCCACTGGCACCGACGCACGAGATCATGTGCATCTGGGATGGCCGTTGGCCAATAGAAGCCCAGCCTGAACACCTTGCCGATGAGGGATCTTGGCGCAATATGCGAGGCATAAAGCCCTACGTGAATTTCAGCAAGGAGCCGCTGCCCCTCGCTGCGTGAAAGGCATCGCAGTAGCGGGGCGCAAACCCCTCACTTTTAGAGAATGTCATCTAGGACCTCGAAGGATCTGGTGCGATGGTGTAGCCTCCACTGCTCGAGAGCATCATCTGGTTCGGCTATACCCTATAGAAGGCTATAGATGGGCTCCCGCCTATCGCCTTGTTGGGCGATTTGGTGGATGAGTGCTGTATCACGCTTGTCATGCTCGATAGCTATGGTGGCTAGAACTTTGGTGAACGCTCCTGTGGGTGGAGGGATCTATTGACTGGCAACCTTGGCAAGTGCATCAGCGTGCTCACTATCTACCCACAGAATAGCTCTCATCGTGATTTCCAAGAAATGGCACTCCTTCGTCCTTACTGCGGCTAGATATTTGGCTAGGTTGGGGTCCTTGGCCTGGAAAGACTTATCGATGTGCCCCACAATCAAGTGCGAGTTAGTGTGCACGAGCACCCTTCATGCGCCAAGGGCCTTGAGCTTGGCAAGACTGAAGAGCAGCACTTTGTACTCAGCTGTGTTATTTGTCACGGGGACTTGAGGCGTGTTGAGTATAGCAGGCAATGGCCCTCCGGCGTAGTGATCACTGCACCCACCCCAGTGCTAGAGGCGCCATAGGCTCCGTCGGTGTGGAGGCTCCACACAGGGTCTACTGGTAGCTGGGCTTGCGGATGAGCCAGTGGGGTCCACTCGACAAGGAAGTCTGCTAGGACCTGAGACTTAATGGCCGTGCGCGAACCGTATGTCAAGGAGAATAGCTTGAGCTTAGCTGCCTATTTACCAATGTGGCCCATGGACTCCTTATTGTGTAGCATCTCCACCAAAGGGAATGAAGAGGGCACGGTTATGTGATGAGCCAAGAAGTAATGGCAGAGCTTTCGCGAGGCCATGAGAAGGGCATAGGCCAATTTATCTAGTTCAGTGTACCATGTCTTGGAACCTAAAGGGTTTCGGAGACAAAGTAGACCAGTCGCTGAAGGGACCCCTCCTCAAGGGCAAGGACTGCACTAACTGCTATTGTTGTAGCCACGAGGTACAGCGACAATGGAGCCTCTGGTGTCAGGGCCACGAGGGTGGGAAGGCTTGCAAGATGCTTTTTGAGTTCATCGAAGGCCTTCACGTACCCCTCATCCCAATGAAACCCGTCGCATTTGTGAAGGGTTCTAAAGAACAGAAGGCCTCTGTCAACCACCGTGGATAGGAAACAGCTTATTGTGGCCATGTGGCCGGTCAGCCTTTGGACCTCTCTTGTCATCTTGGGTGGCTCTATGGAGAGGATTGCATCGACCTTGTTAGGGTTCGCCTGTATCCCTCGCCCTGACACCAAGAAGCCAAGTAGCTTTCCAACCTGCATGCCAAAGACACATTTGTCTAGATTTAGCTTGATGCCCGCCCGCCGGTGGTTGTCGAAGGTTTCCTAGAGGTCTTGACCATGGAAGGCGAGTTGTCTGGTCTTGATGACCATGTCATCAACGTAAGCTTCGACATCCTACCGTGGCATTCACCAGTTGGTCTATGCGAGGAAGTGGGTAGTTGTCCTATGGACATGCCTTATTGAGCACGATGAAATCGGCACACATGTGTCATGCACTACTAGCCTTTTTGACCAACACCAGATTCGTGAGTCACTCCTGGTGTTGCAACTCATGGATGACTCTAGACTAGAGTTACTTCGCGACCTCCGCTTTGGCTGCCTATTGGCGCTCGAGGGACATATGTCGGAGCCTTTGTTTGACTGGCTTAGCATTAGGGTGAACTGCGAACGTCAGTGGAGCTATCCCCATCGACCAGAACATGCTTAACATCACACCGCGTGATGGTGGCCTGGATCACCAGAGGATCCTAGGGAGGAAAGTCAACTCTGTCTACATTGGTGATTGTGAAGGTGATGTCGTTTTGTGCTTAGGTCGATGGCACATGGGTAGTGATACGGGGTGCCCGATCTTCTTTACGCAGGATCAAGATACTCAAGAGGATTTGACAAACCGTAGTGATCTCCCGTTGCCAATGCAAGGGTTAGCACTCTGTAATTCGCCCAACCACACGTGCTGAACTTCACGACCACAAGATGAAGTTCTATCACGCTCCCAATTCCCACTGGAAAGGTTGAACGATCTTGATTTCGATGAACTCCCAATTCTTCCCTCAGGTTGGTTCGGCCAACAGAAAGAACAAGAGTATTCTATTATCAAAAGTGGTCTAAAGAACAATAGGGGGGCGGCTGCTACATAAAGCCAACCCTAACCTCCACACGCACGCACTTGGGCCTAAGGCCAAGTTCAATCTGGTTTACGAATCCTAAAATAATTTGGAATTAAACACTAACTAATTACATGGCTGAATTACGCAATCTCAGCCCACTATTGGCATGCAGGCCCACAAACTCCTCAATTGGCGCATGGGCCTCTTCTTCAAGTCTTGGCTGCGTGGAGCTTCCCTCCTTTTGACATGTGACTGCATGGGCCTCCTCCCTTGTGGTCGCATGGCTCTCTTTCTCCTTGGGGCTAGCACGTTGGTTCTTCCGTCCTTGTTCTTCCGTTGCTTCAAATCTGAGAGCTCACAATGTATTTGCATTAGGTAGTATACCATTCTCGTCTAAAGCAATAGGAAATTCTTTAAGAAACAAAAGCACCTGTTGTTGTAGTAGCCTAGCTCTTGCTCTTGTCATAGGACCTGTTGGAGCCTCATCACTAGCTTTATCATACACCCATGGAGTGAAAGGTGAATGCGTAGTAGAGATGTCCTCATCATCCTCCCCCTTTTGAAAAGGAGTCGACCTTGACTCTGTACAATCTTGTCCAAAGAAGGGTGATAAATCAGCAACATTAAATGTAGAACTTACCCCATAGTCATCTCCTGGAAGCTCAATCTTGTATGCATTATCATTGATCTTGGCAAGAACTTTAAAAGGTCCATCACCACGGGGCATCAATTTAGATCTACGCTTCTCCAGAATGCAATCTTTGCGAAGGTGTATCCACACTAAATCACCTGGTTCAAAAAGCATTTTCTTTCTAGACTTGTTAGTTTTGGAAACATAAGCACGTACCTTCTTTTCAATTGTCTCTTTGGTTGTGGCATGGAGCTTTTTCACAAAATCAGCTGATGGACCATGTGGAGGTGACCACATGTGAATGATGAGTAATTGACATTGGTTTAAGTAAGTCGAGTTTGGTTTGGGTTGTTTGGACCTTGACGTTGCATGGTGCAATCGGACTTGGTCAAACTTGGTCGTATGGGATTAGGATGCCTATTCTTTGATTCGACAGGTTTGGGCATCATCTTTGGTAAGTATGACGGTATTTACGCTTTCATGTATCGAGCGGTGCTATTTGATGTGTTTCTTGTCTGTGTGGCTGCAGGACGTCGAGGCAGAGCTGTGGCGAGACACGAGGTGACCGGACTAGGCGCAGGTGGCGTTGAGGTCAGAACGGTCGGGATGTGTCGAAGACGGTGGAGACTCGAGGTGGTTGCGAGGCTTGGACGACAAGGAGCGCGGAAGCTTCCCGGAAGGTGCAGGAGGGGCGAATTGGTGATTTCGCACGGCTGCACAAGCGGGAGTGGGCTCCATTGGATTTAGCGGGCGTAACGGGGCAGAGACCCGTTAGCCAAGGCTATATAAAGGAGGGAGTGGCTGCATGCCCCCTCATGGCTTTGGGAGAGAGTTAGGGTTTTATTGAGTCAAAAGAGGCTTTGTGAGTTGGTTTTAGCTTTGCTCTTTAGTGGTTGGTGAGTTGGTGAGAAATACAGAGCATGTCCCCTTTGTAGTTTTCTTCCTCTGTTGTGTTCTTGAGTGGGTTCTTGATTGTGAGAGAGGAGGAGAGGTAGGAGAGGTGTTGAGCCATCATGTAATCATTCATCTTGTTCTAATGTCCAGTGGTATCGGGACTCCTCTGTATTCATCCTTTTTGATTTGGAATGGAAATCTGAAGTTTATTTCCCAGTTCATACTTTCTGTTCTTCGTTTCCTCTTTTTGGGTGATTATTGATTTTCTGAGATTGGAGTTGTTTATTGCTGTGGAGTGCCAAAATGGGTTGCTTGATGATGGGATGTTGGTTTTAGACCATTTGGTCAGGTTCCCCCAAGAGCAAATCAATTTTAATCTCAGATTCTTTCCTCCAGCCACCTCTGTTCTTGCTTTTGGTTTCTAGGGTTTGAAGTGGTTTGTGTTTTTCTTCATGAGATGCTCTAAGATTTGGACTCTCAGGTCCTTAGGCTATTGCTAATCTTCTTGCAAAATCTCATAGGCAAAGGTCTTGCGAATCGAGAGCAGTTTGAATTTTTGTGCTCTCTCTGAAGTTGCTCATGCACTTCTAGGGTTTTAGTCCAGTTCTTGATTCCCTTTGTGTGATGGCTTGAAATTTGGCTTGTAGAGTCAAAGGGCTATTGCTAACATATCTGCAAAGTCTCATTGCCAAAGGATCAAAGATTGCTCTTGTTGTTTAAGGTCTCAGTGCTATTTAGAATATCTTTGTGACCTTTTAGCTTAGATAGAAAAGGAGAAAATCTCATGCTTTAAGTTTGTGAGCCTTTTTTGAAGTTTGCTGAAATTTTCAGGCTACAGTGCCCAAGGACCGGTCTGACCGGAGTTATAAGGGCGGTCTGACCGAAGTTATAAGGGCGGTCTGACCGGAGTTATAAGGGCGGTCTGACCGAAGTTATAAGGGCGGTCTGACCGGAGTTATAAGGGCGGTCTGACCGAAGTTATAAGGGCGGTCTGACCGGACTTATAAAGGCGGTCTGACCGGTGTTATAAGGGCGGTCTGACCGGTGTTATAAGAGAGGTCTGACCTCCCTTTGAACTACGGTCATCCCGGCCCCTTTGAAAAATGTTGTTTCAGCGATTTTTCTTCATTGCTTCTTTCTCGTGTGTGTTTAGGAGTTCCAAAAGACATGAGTGTTCCTCTTCATAGTTTTTCATAGCTATCGGAGAGGAGTTTCGTTAAGTGGGGGAATTTCTAAAAAGTCGACATTCACCTCCCCTCCGTCGCCATTTCGGTCCAACATCAGCACGTTTAGAAGCCTCCATATTAGCGCATTCTTGTAGTGGGAGTGGAAGCAAATCAAGTGGCGTGATTGGTTTAAAACCATACACCACCTCAAATGGACATAATTGAGTTGTAGAATGTACCGTCCTGTTATATGCAAACTCCACATGCGGTAGACAATCTTCCCACTCTTTCAAGTTCTTCTTTATCATGGTACGTAGCAATGTTGAAAGTGTGCGGTTCACCACCTCCGTTTGCTCATCTGTTTGTGGGTGACAACTCGTTGAAAACAACAACTTTGTCCCAAGCTTGGCCCACAAAGTCTTCCAAAAGTAGCTCATGAACTTGACGTCGCGATCAGAAACAATGGTTCTTGGCATTTCATACAATCTCACAATCTCCCTGAAAAACAAGTCAGCTACATGCGACACATCGTCGCTCTTATGATAGGGAATAAAATGTGCCTTTTTAGAAAAGCTATCCACAACAACAAAGACTGAATCCCTCCCCCTCTTGGTCCTAGGCAGTCCGAACACAAAATCCGTGCTAATATCTTCTCAAGGAGCACTAGGAACCGGAAGTGGAGTATACAAACCATGTGGATTGAGTTTTGACTTCACCTTATGGCATGTGATGCATCTTTGAACGAACCTCTCGACGTCTCATCTTTGGCCAATAGAAGTGATCCGCCAACATCATGTAAGTCTTCTCTCTCCCAAAATGCCCCATCAATCCTCCTACATGAGATTCCTGCAACAATAACAAACGCACAGAGGAATCCAGAACACATAGCTTATTCATGCGAAAGAAAAAACCATCATTAATATGAAACTTATCCCACCCTTTCCCATCTTTGCAATTAGAATATGGAGCTGCAAATTCATAATCGAAAGCACATAAATCTTTCAAACTTTCCAACCCTGGTACCTTTACCTCCAACTGAGTCAAAAGCACATGTTTTCTAGACAATGCATCAGCTACCACATTCTCTTTGCCTTTCCTATATTTGACAATGTATGGAAGGTCTCGATGAATTCTACCCACTTAGCATGTCTACAATCAAATTTACTTGGCCCTTTAAGTATGTCAAAGCTTCATGATCAGAATGTATAATGAATTCCTTGGACCAAAGATAATGTTACCAAGTTTCCAACACACGCACAAGAGCATATAGTTCTTTATCATAAACAGGATAATTCAATTGTGCACCATGAAGTTTCTTACTGAAATAAGCAACGATTTCCTTTCTTGCATCAAAACACTACAAATACCTATTTCACTAGCATCACATTCAATCTCAAAAGTTTTTTGTGAAATCAGGTAAAGCAAGCAATGGTGCTTCAGTCAAACGTTTGTTCAATTCAGCAAAAACTTTGTCTTGTTTTTCTTCCCACTCAAAAATAACTCCCTTTTTAGTTAATTCATTTAATGGGGTAGCAATAGTGCTAAAGTTTTTCACAAATCGCCGATAAAAACTAGCAAGTCCATGGAAGCTACGAATTTGACTAACATTCACAGGAAGTGGCTAATTTCTAATAGCTTCAATTTTAGATTCATCCACTTCAAATCCATGAGCTGAAACAACATAGTCTAGGAACACAACCTTACTGGTGCAAAAAGTACACTTCTCAAGATTGGCATACAAGCGTTCTTGCATAAGCACTTCTAGCACTTGTTTGATGTGTTCAACATGATCTTCCAAAGGGTGACTATATATCAGAATATCATCAAAGTAAACTACCACAAATTTTTCAATGAAGTGTCTCAAATTATGGTTCATTAAGCGCATGAATGTACTAGGAGCATTAGACAATCCAAAAGGCATCACTAACCATTCATACAAGCCAAATTTTGTTTTAAAAGCAGTTTTCCATTCATCATCATGTTTCATTTTTATTTGATGGTAGCCATTACGTAAGTCAATCTTAGAAAAGATAGTAGAACCACTTAACTCATCAAGCATATCATCTAACCTAGGAATAGGATGACAATAGCGAACTGTTTTGTTGTTAATAGCTCTACAGTCTACGCATATTCTCCAAGTACCATCTTTCTTAGGAACAATAATAACAAGAAGGCATAAGGAATAAGACTCTTGCATACGTACCTGTTGTAGGGGTGGCCCCCACCTAAGCCCAGCCGGCCTGCTAGAGGGTTGTTGATAAGAACATGTACCCTGTGGATACAACCATATTTACTATACTTGTTGTTCCAATTACAAGAGCTCCTACGCATCACTTAAATTATGAGGTGAGCTCGTTTCAAAGAGATTTTACTTTATTTGATAAAAAACTTATGATATTATATAATGAGAGTTTGTTGCGTTTGTTATCATGTACCAAGATTTATGATCAAGATCATGCAATACGTGACACTACACATATGTTCAAACCGAGGACGGTTTTCTGTCAAGAAGGGGAGGATAATGTGACCACGCCACCAACACGTACAACCATAGCGGCCAATATCAAGATTGAATTAAAGGTGAATTCGTTTCTTCAACTTCAACACATTTTAAATGAGAATATGATGCTACCTAATATGAAAAAATATATATTTGTAGTACCACATCACTTTGGAACCAATTGAAGCAAGGGTTCAAGTTGCACAGGTTTTGGAATCCAATTCGGCCTCCAGATCAATTCGGATTCAGCCTGACAAGCCAACTTTAAATGGCCATAACTTTTGATCCAGAAGACTTCTCCGAGCCCGTGAGTACTCGTTGGAAAGCTCTTGGAATCTACTTTTAGATGGATCTAGCCTCACCTCCAAACTCTACCCGAGCAGATCAAAAAATATGAAACAAGTCACATCACTTTTCCAGTCCGAGTCAAAGTGGGCCGAGGACCTTGTAACTTGGGCTATCTGGGCCAGTACTGTTCATGTGAACAGTACCACGGTTGTGTGAACAGTAACTGTGAATAGTACCACGTCTCTTTTCATTAGATAAGTGCGGTTTCCCCCTTCCCTATTTAAGGAGGTCGCACCCCTTTAGTTTTTCTTGGGTTTTTCTTAAGAGATTATTCTGCTTAATAGTTTCACCGCATGTTCGGTTGAGGAACCCCAACTTGTGAACTTAATCTTTATTCGCAATACAATTTTAGATTGCATCTTGAACTCTCTTACTCGTGTTCTCGACTCGCTTGCAGGAGATAGCCTTCTTGGCGAGGTCAACCGCGTTCGGCACGGTTGATAACCAACGGAGCAGTGGTGTAGTGATTGGGAGGGGTTCGATCTGTTTTGGTCGGGGCCTTGGGATCATCAACGTCGAGTTCTCCACAATCGACTTATCAGTACCTCTCGGAAGATCGGGTCATCGTCACATCAGTTGGTAGCAGAGCAACGGTTGCCCTTGAGGTAATTCTTGTATCCCTAGTAGATTGGTTTTTATTTCCTATAGTCCAGAAAAAAATTGCCCCACAAAAAGAGTTAATTTCCGTTGTCCAAACCCCGTTGTGCCTTTCAATCTATTAGTTTTGGTTTGCTAAATTCAATTTGTGTCCGTCATAACATTGTCTAGTTGCTGGTCATATCTTTGTTCCATTAAAAATCCAAACAAAAGAAAAATTCCCCACCCAAACCCTAATTTCCAAATTCGGCGGATTTTTCCTTTCTCTGCAGCCGCCACGAAAAACATCATAACTTTTGATTCCAAGATTATTTTTGAGTAAGACCACTGCCATTAGATTCAAAAATTCGTTGTCCATCTATCTGTAAAATTTCACATCATTCTAGCAAGGCAGTTAAGAGATATGTGCGGTGAAAGTTGACCCAATTATCTGTTTTGAATCTACAACAGTCAGTAGTTGTGATTTTTGTGCGAATTTCTATGTCAGGTTTCGGAAGTTGGCCCCAAAAGAAAATCTGTAGAAAAAGCCGTCGGAAAACAGAGAAAAAAGAATCAATGAAAAAGAGGCATCTGACAAAACGTTACGGCCAAAATACCGACGTACTGTCCAGTGGACAGAAATCTTCAGTTTTTAGTTTTGGGTCAATCCTTGTGTTCTTCAATTCCAGATTGCATTGGATTGAATTATCTTGTATTTACCACTCCTACACATTGCTATACACTTGTTTTTAGCCTTCTTCCATTCTTGGTTGATCAGCAATATAGGCTAAGTGCTAGATACGGACTATAATTCAATTCTATGCAATTTCTGAAATTAACTGATTGTTCTCCATTGCTACATATTGTGCCTTACAAGCTCCACATACTCTTGATCAGAACAGGTTCCCTCTTGCAATCGTACCCACGCTCGACATGGTATCACGAACCAGCCACCGGTTGTACCACCTGCTGCATTGGTAAGAACACTTGTAAGAGTGTGGTAAGACGCTTGAGAATGTGTGATTCCACCTTCCACCACCTAGTAGTTGATAGGGATAATACCTTTGTGTTGTCTTTTGTTTTCTACTAACCATGACAGGTGAATCATCTGATGATCAAGAGTGTGTTTTAAAGGGAGAGGTCATGACGCTCATGGATAAACAACGCACTACCATTACTGAGGACTTCGATAGGAAGCTTCAAGCTACAACAGATACATTGCAGCGCTCCATCAATGAGAGTATTGCACGCCTTGAAAGAATGCTGAATCGGCCGCCAAACAATGGACGCGAGTATGATCACAATGCTGGCCAAGATCTTGAGAAGGGAGATGATAATGAGAGACAAAACCGCAATGCCGGCGCTGCATTTGCTGCCCAAGATGCACGCCCACGACACCACCCTCATCAGAACCGTCACGGTATGGGAGGTAATAATTTTCAGCACCACAATGTTCATGCTCATGATGACCCATTTGCTAAAGTCAAATTTACCATACCATCTTTTGCAGGTACTTATGATGCTGAAACTTATCTAGATTGGGAGATGACAGTTGAACAAAAATTTAATGCCCATCTAGTTCATGAAGTGCATAGAGTCAGACAAGCTACTAGTGAATTTAAAAATCGTGCTATCATTTGGTGGACTCATGTAGTTAATTCTGCTTTAGCACTTGATACATGGGATAAATTGAAGGTAGCTATGCGTGCTAGATTTGTTCCTCCTGCTTTTATACATGAAATGCATAAGAAATTGCAGCGCTTAGACCAAGGTAATAAATCTGTCGAGGAATATTATCAAGAACTACAAATAGGCATGTTGCGTTGTAATGTTGTAGAAGATGAGGAGGATAAGATGGATCGTTTTTATGGGGGCTTAAGGCGTGAAATTCAGGACATAATTGATTATAAAGAGTATAACGATATCAATAGATTGTTCCATCTTGCTTGTTTGGCAGAAAAAGAATTGCAGGGTAGGCAACAAAAGACAAGGAGTAACTTTAAAAGTACGTCTACATCAAGATCGACGCCTAGGCAAGCCAAGACAGCCCCACCTCATGTTTGTCGAGCTGCTGCCCCCTCTGTGAGTAGGGCGCATTCAGCAGCACCTCCGCCACCAACATGCACAACCGAGACAAGCAAATCTACTAGTGTGCAAACACCAGAAAAGAGTTCTTCATCGGTTGCTTCCACGGGCCGTACGACGGGCATTGTGTGCCACCGTTGTAAAGGGATGGGCCACGTCATGAGAGATTGGCCAAGTCAGTGGGCGTACATTGCGACAGAAGATGGTGGTTATGTAAGTGCTAGTGATGTTGAGGATGAATATGCTCTTGCAGCTAACCTTGCAGGTAATGGTGGTGATCATGAGAACAAATCTGTGTTTGTGCCCTTTTCTGTGACTAACAACTTGCAGGTAGTTGAGAACCATGCCGAAGAGGAGCATAAGTTGATTGAATCACTGACCCCATTGGTTGAGAATGAAGATAAGGAGATGGATGCACTTACATCATTTGAGGAGAGCCAAAAAGGTAAAGAACATGGTGCTATCATCGCTCACGGTACTGATTTGGTGCTACAACAAGACATAGAGCAACCTTGTGAGTATATACCTGCTTTAGTGCAATCTTTTGATGTTCCTTGTGTTGACTTAAATGAACCATGTGCTAATCTAATTTCTCATAATTTTGCACATGTCAAATTAATAACACATAAAGAAGTTTTGACTAGAATTTCTCCTGCTAATTCATTATATTACATCATGTTGGATCTACCTATGAAATTCTCACATGCTATGGAGAAAGTTTCTGAACATACATGTTCGAAATTCTTGTTTAGTGCCTACACCCCTGGATATAAGTTTAATTTGATTGGAGATTATGGAGTGGAAAATCAATTTCTTGTATATCGAATATGCATAACTTGCAATCATATGGATGAATTGAAATTTGCTGTTTGGGACAACAATTCTTGTATGCTGAATCATGTTCAATGTGAGAGGGAAGTAAAATTTAGTACTTATCCAATGCCTATGTGTTCAACTCTTTTTGCACCATCTAGTATGGACAATCTGAATAAAGATGATGAATTATGGCAGAACATACAAATCTCTTCACCTTGGCTAGATGAATTTGCTATTGTTCAATTGAGATATGATTATATGGATGAATTGTTCTTCATTTACATTTGCAAAACAAGTTGCAACAATTACTGTGTGAGAAATTTTGAATTGCTCATTAACATATATGATTACTCTTGGGTTAATAATACAATGAGCTTTTACGATCGCTGCTGTTTTATAACCTTAATTGTGCAACAACGAAGAACTGTTAAAATGGATGACATATACATATACCATGCATACATCTTGACTTCTTTGTTATCATATTTTCAACTTATCAAAAGCCGAGGACGGCTTTGTTTGCAAAAAGGGGAGGATGATAAGAACATGTACCCTGTGGATACAACCATATTTACTATACTTGTTGTTCCAATTACAAGAGCTCCTACGCATCACTTAAATTATGAGGTGAGCTCGTTTCAAAGAGATTTTATTTTATTTGATAAAAAACTTATGATATTACATAATGAGAGTTTGTTGCGTTTGTTATCATGTACCAAGATTTATGATCAAGATAATGCAATACGTGACACTACACATATGTTAAAACCAAGGACGGTTTCCTATCAAGAAGGGGAGGATGATGTGACCACGCCACCAACACGTACAACCATAGCGGCCAATATCAAGATTGAATTAAAGGTGAATTCGTTTCTTCAACTTCAACACATTTTAAATGAGAATATGATGCTACCAAATGATGAAAAAAATATATATTTGTAGCACCACATCACTTTGGAACCAATTGAAGCAAGGGTTCAAGTTGGACAGGTTTTGGAATCCAATTCGGCCTCTAGATCAATTCGGATTCAGCCTAACAAGCCAACTTCAAATGGCCATAACTTTTGATCCAGAAGACTTCTTAGGGCCCGTGAGTACTTGTTGGAAAGCTCTTGGAGTGTACTTTCAGATGGATCTAGCCTCACCTCCAAACTCCACCCGAGCAGATCAAAAAATATGAAACAAGTCATATCACTTTTCCAGTCCGAGTCAAAGTAGGCCGAGGACCTTGTAACTTGGGCTATCTGGGCTGGTACTGTTCACATGAACAGTACCACGGTTGCATGAACAGTAAACATGAATAGTAACACGTCCCTTTTCATTAGATAAGTGCGGTTTCCCCCCTCCCTATTTAAGGAGGTCGCACCCCTTTAGTTTTCTTGGGTTTTTCTTAAGAGATTATTCTGCGTAGCAATTTCGCCGCATGTTCGGTTGAAGTACCCTAACTTGTGAACTTAATCTTTATTCACAGTACAATTTCAGATTGCATCTTGAACTCTCTTACTCGTGTTCTCGATTCGCTTGCAGGAGATAGCCTTCTTGGCGAGGTCAACCGTGTTCGGCATGGTTGATAACCAACGGAGCAGTGGTGTAGTGATTGAGAGGGGTTTGATCTGTTTTGGTAGGAGCTTTTGGATCATCAACGTCGAGTTGTCCACAATCAGCTTATCAGTACCTCTCGGAAGATCGGGCCATCGTCACATCAGTTGTAAGGCCCGAAATGGGACATGTATAATGACATAAATGCCCCTGAATGGGATGCCTAAGTGTAAGGGTATAATTGTAAGAGTACTCCCCATGTGGGTATATAAATACAACACAGGCCACGGGAGAAACCCTAAGCACTTGCTCACCTAACTCTCCACTACCATACTCTCTCTCTCTGTTTGGTCTGTAACCACAATAGTTGGCGCCGTCCGTGGGGAAGATAAGAGCAAGCCTCAAGATCTGAAGAAGGATGGCACCAAGGAAAGCTTCATCGTCAGCGGCGAAGAAGTAGACGGCGGGCGCGACAGAGTTTCGCGTCAACACCAGGGTCTCGACGTCGGCAATTGCAGGTGCGGGCGGCAACGCGGACACCATCACGGCCACGACACTCGACCCCGTCATCGCTGACGCGACGCTTGACCCCACCACCGTAGCCACGACTACGGTGGAAAACGCCCTGTTGGCGGTTCTCAACACGTTCTAGCGGGAGTTGGTGGATCTCCGCGGGGCCCTACAGGACATGCGAGAGGCTCGGAGTCAGCAGATCTCGCCGGTGGTTGCGGCGGAGCCTGCGCCAGAGCGGGCGAATAGCCGTGACGCCCCTACACCCAGTCGCGTCCCGCTGCGACGTGTGGACCCAGAGTCCCCACTCTCTGCAAGCCTACAGCAGGCAGCATGGCCGGAGGACTTCAAGTTTCCCGATGCCATCGAGCCATACAGAGGCGACACGAAACCCTGGGAGTTCGTGCGCATGTACGAGACCACCATCGATGCTGCCGGCGGAGATGACACCACGAAGGCAAAGGGACTCCCCCTCGCATTGCAAGGAGTGGCACTCTCTTGGTTTTCACCGTAGAGCCAAACTCCGTCTGCACGTGGGAGCAGATCCGCGATCGCCTCTACAACAACTTCCAGGGGAACTATGTCGAGCGCGTCGACGTGGATCAGCTCTTCGCGGTCAGGCATAAACCCTCGGTGAGACTCCGGGAGTACTTCAAACGCTTCGCGAAGGTCCGCCGCTGGGTCAAGGATGTCAACGAAACGACAATCATCAATGCAGCGGTGCAGGGCCTCCGCCCAGGGCCGCTGGCCGAGTACAACGCCCGCAAGCCAATCAAGATGGTCGTGAAGCTCTTCGATAAGATCGAAGAGTATGCGCGGGCAGAGGAGGATGCGTGAAAACGTGAGGGAAACAACTTCGACCCCATTCAGGCGGAGGGGTTGTCGCAGAAAGGAAGCGCGGGGAATGACCCCCCGAAGGGGAAACGCAAGCAAGAGCCCACGGGAGACGCCCCTGAATGTGGTGACGCTAGGGGGCATGAGGGCTCGTTGAGCAGCAGGCGCAAGCCCCGGCGTAACCAGCGCAGGTCCCAAAAGGCTCGTCACGTCCTCGGCATAGAGGGCGCCCCCCGGGAACCTACCCCCACCCCGCAGGGGAGGGGCCAGGGACGTGGGGGGGGGGGGGGGGCGGAGGTCACGACGAGAGACCGCGAGCGGAGCAGGAAATCCTAGACTACAGCAGGAGGTGCGAAGTGCATGGCTACGGTGACCACATCACGCGAGCATGCTCCACAGTAATGGAGCTACGACAAGCAACCGCCAGAACCCGCGCCTTGGAGGCACAGCCCCCCGCGAACTGCGCCTATAGAGGGAGCCCGGCACCGCATCATGAGCGTCATCACCGGAGGCTCCTCGTCGGGAACCTTCTCGGTGTGACCACCTCCGGGGATGCCGCACCACAACATCGCCTTCACGCCAGCCGACGCCCAGGGTGTGGAGTTCCCCCACCAGGATCCCCTAGTCATCCAGGCCGACATTGCAGGCTGCGACGTCAGGCGCATCCTCATTGATGGGGGAAGCTCCGCAAACATTCTGTTCGCGGAGGCCCTCGACCGCATGGGGATCCCTTAGAGTCGCTTGGGGCCGTCGGAGACCCCGCTCCAAGGTTTTGGAGGCCAGCCACTAAAGGCCTTGGCTTAGGTACGTCTCCAAGTTTCCTTGCGCCAGGTCGACAACGCCAGGGGCAAGGATATCGCCTTAGACGTTGTAGACATCCCGTACCCATACAACGCCATACTAGGCCAACCCGCCATCAACTCCTTCGAGGCGGTCCTGCACCACGCCTTCTTGTGTATGAAGCTCCCGAGCCCGCGGGGCGTTATCACCATCTTCGGCGACCAGGATCTTGCCAGGCTTTTAGAAGTTGGCGCCAAGGATCTGCACCGCAAGGTGCACGTCATCACCGACAAACTCAACGCGGACACACCGTCCGCTCCGGGGTGGACGCCTAAGCCCCGACCGGAGGGCGGGGTCAAAAGGGTGCCTCTCCAAGCGGAGGGGCAATTTGTGTCCATTGGCAAAGGCCTCCCTCCGGAGGTGGAGCAAGACTTGCTCCAAGTTCTCCGGAGCAACGCCGACATCTTTGCATGGTCCTCGGAGGATATCAAGGGCGTGGACAGCGCCCTCATCGAGCACAACTTGGCGGTCCGCCCGACGGCAAGCCGGTCAAGCAGAAGCTTCGGCGTATGTCCATGGATCGGCAGCAAGCGGCCAAGGTGAAGGTAGCGAAGCTTCTCCAGGCTGGGGTCATCCGCGAAGTTCAACATCCGGATTGGCTTGCCAATCAAGTGCTGGTCAAGAAAGCTAGCGGCGCCTGGCGTATGTGCATCGACTTCACCGCCCTCAAAAAGGCATGCCCGAAGGACAACTACCCTTTGCCGCGCATAGATCAACTGGTTGATGCCACCACGAGGTGTGAGCTCATGAGTTTCCTGGACGCTTACTCCAGCTACCACCAGATCTACATGGCCAAGGACCACGAGGACAAAACCAGCTTCATTACGCCGGTTGGGACTTTCTGCTTTGTTAGGATGCTCTTCGGGTTGAAGAACGCGGACGCAACCTTCACCCGCCTCATCGCGCTGGCGCTAGCCGCTTAGCTCTGGAGGAACGTGGAGGCCTACATCGACGATGTGGTAGTGAAAACCAGACAGCTCGCCTTCCATGGTCGGGATCTCCAGGAGACCTTCGGCAACCTTAGGAAAGCGGGCATCAAGCTCAACCCGGATAAGTGTGTCTTCGGCGTGCAGGCGGGCAAACTCTTGGGCTTCCTTGTGTCCGGACAAGGCATCCAGGCAAATCCCGACAAAGTCGACGCTATCCTGGCTATGGAGCCGCCCAAGACGACAAGGGAGGTCCAGAGGCTCGCCGGCCACATGGCTGCTTTGAGCCACTTCCTGTCTAGGGCAGCGGAGCGGGGCTTGCCATTTTTCAAGACCATCTGCGGCTGCGACGGATTCCATTGGGATGGTGATTGTGCGAAGGCCTTTGACGACCACAAGAGACATCTCGCAAGCCTCCCCACTCTAGTTGCTCCGGTGCCAGAGGCTCCCCTCCTGCTCTACCTCGCCGCTTCGGTGACAGCGGTCAGCGCTGTCCTCGTCCTGGAAGAAGGTGCCCTCCAGCGCCCCGTGTACTTCGTCTCTGAAGCCCTTCAGGGTGCTAAGATGCGGTATATGGAGCTCGAGAAGCTCGCCTACGTGCTGGTCATAGCCTCGAGGAAGCTCCAACACTATTTCCTAGCCCATCCAATCACGGTGCCATCTTCGTTCCCCTTGGCGGAGATGCTGCACAATAAACAGTCAACAGGGCGAATTGGCAAGTGGGCAGCCGAGCTCGTCCCGTTCTCCTTAACATACACCTCGAGAACAGCGATCAAGTCCCAGGCCCTTGTGGACTTCCTTGCAGAGTGGACCCCGTCGACTCAGCCCGCCCAGCAGCCAGAAGACCCGGTGTGGACGCTTAACACTAACGAAGCCTACGGCGTGGTGGGCACAGGCGTGGGGGCGGTGGTTACCACGCCTGAGGAGCACAGCTTGTTGTACTCGGCGCTGTTCACGTTTCCCGCCACCAACAACACGGCTGAGTACGAGGCATTACTCTTTGGCCTCGCGAAGCTTAAAGCATTGGGTGCGCGGCGAGTCCTTGTCCGCACCGACTCGCGTCTGGTGGCGGGCCGCGTGGATAAGTCATACCAGGTCAAGGACCCGGAGCTAGCCAAGTACCTGACAGCCGTAAGAGCGAAGGAGCCATCCCTCGGGCGGACAGTGAGCAAGCCGACGTCCTCGCAAAGGCCGCCAGCCAACAGCTCCAACTCCCGAGGTGGCATTCTATGAGGTCCTACCAACGGCCGCCATCGTGCAGGACACCCGCGAAGCAGCCCTCGTTCACCAGATCACGCAGCAAGGTGACTGGCGGGAGCCCATCTTTGGTTTCTTGCAGGGCATCGCAGAGCCGGAGACCCCGTCGAGATCCGGTGCCTGCAGCATCGCACCAGGTCTTTCCAGGTTCTCGATGGGGTGCTCTACAAAAAAGGAGTCTGCGCACCGCTCCTGCAGTGCCTCACACGCGAAGGAGGAAAGTAGCTCCTTGAGGAAATTCATGTAGGACTCTGCGGCTCGCACCTCCCGCCGAGGTCGCTAGTCGGCAAGGCATTCAGACAAGGCTTTTACTGGCCAACTGCCGTCGCCGACACCCAAGATCTCGTGCGCCGGTGTCAAGGTTGCCAATGGATGGGACGGGTCATTCGCAGGCCTCCGGCGAGCCTCAACCCTATTCCCCCGGTATGGCCGCTGGCACAGTGGGGCCACGATGTTGTAGCACCACTTCCCCGGGCCCGAGGCGACCTGCGGTTCGTAGTTGTCGCTTTGGAATATTTCTCCAGGTGGCCAGAGGCTGTAACCCTAGCCAAGATAACCTCGTCGGCCATGCAGCGTTTTCTTTGGCAAAACATCGTATGTCACTTTGGCGTGCATAGGGAGCTCACCGTCGACAACGGCTTGCAGTTCGACGTAGCCCCGTTCAAGGACTTCTGCGATGGCATGGGCATCACACTCCGATTTCCTTCGGTCGGGCACCCACAGTCTAACGGAGCAGTCGAGCGGGCAAACGGCGCCATCTCCGCCGGAGTCAAGAAACGCCTTGTAGGGCTGCCAAAGGGCAAGTGGCCGGGCGAGCTCCACAACGTCCTCTGGTCCCTCCGCACAACGGTGACACGACCGACGGGATTCACGCCGTTCAAGCTACTCTTCGGCGATGAAGCAATGACGCCTGAGGAAATCAAGGCTGGATCGAGAAGAGTCCTCGCCCAAGCACCTGAAGAGGAGCGCCAATTGTCTCTGGACCTTCTCGATGGGGAGTGAGTAAGCGCAACTCAGCACGTCATAAAGTACGCACGGCAGATGGTGCACACTCGTAGTCGCTCCATATACCCGCGAGAATTCTAGCCTGGGGACCTCGTCCTTAAGATGGCGCTCGACGCGGAGACGATCGGCAAGCTGGAATCCAAGTGGGAAGGCCCATACATCGTTGTAGAAGCTCTGCAGAAGGGAGCATACCGCCTTGCCACATTAGAAGGGCAGACACTTCGCCATACATGGAACGCAGACAGGCTGCGGCGGTACTATGTCTAGGGAAAAGGGGGAGCGTGTAGCAACATCGGCACCTTACCCCCTCACCTCCCCCACGAGCGGAAGCGCAACCGGCGGGAGCCCAGCGGTTCGGCTACCCACGATCGGGAAGTGCAATCGCTGACAGCTGGGGGCACGCAGTGGTAGGTGGGCAAACAGCGCACGACGCACCGATAGCATCCCGCCACGCGTCCCGCCCCTCTGGGGAAGGGGCGAGAGGCCGCGGTCGTGCGACGACTGATAGCCCACGACGCGCCAATTGCGGCCCGCTGCATGTATCCTCCCATCATGATAGCGCATACAGCGGCAGCAGCCTGCTCCTGAGAACTCAGGGGCCGGCGCGATTCTCGCTACCATTAAGACGCACTACCGGACCGCGGAGCTGCCTGGCCAAGCCGACATCAGACCAGGCGGAGCCCCTCACCCTACTCGACCGCCCGAGGTTAGGCATGGGGGCCTCACCCACCCCGCGCCCAGGAGAATCTAAGGCGTGAGATCCGTCTCCGATCCCACTTCGACTCCGCCGACATCTTTAACTTCACCAGTGCTTTCGACTCCGCAATAAGCACATGCCTTCATTGCGGCTTCGACTTCGGCCTCGCTACCGAGGGGCCCTGAGTGTGAGGATGACTTCGGCCTCGCTACCGAGGGGCCTTGAGGGTGAGGACGACCTCTGCAATCTGCCCATCGCCGTACCCTCGCTAACAGGCAAAGATTATACCAAGCAATTTGGAAGTTCATAGGCCGCAGGGACGGAGGGGGCCAAATGGCTCGACAACATGGCTTCGGCCCGTGAAGCCCGTCACCATGAGAGGCTCCTGTTGTAGGGGTGGCCCCCACCTAAGCCCAGCCGGCCTGCTAGAGGGTTGTAAGGCCCAAAATGGGACATGTGTAATGACGTAAATGCCCCTGAAAGGGATGCCTATGTGTAAGGGTATAATTGTAAGAGTACTCCCCATGTGGGTATATATAACACAGGCCACGGGGGAAACCCTAAGCACTTGCTCACCTAACTCTCCACTACCATACTCTCTCTCTCTGTTTGGTCTGTAACCACAACAGTGCCCTTTGTCCAAAAGTGCTTGCATTTGACGCTGAATCTCCTTTGTTTCTTCTAGATTTGTGCGGTACGGCGGCCGGTTGGGAAGAGGGGCTCCTGGGACTAAGTCAATTTGATGCTCAATACCTCAAATAAGTGGTAGACCAGCGGGCACCTCCTCCAGAAACACGTCATCGTAAGCCTGCAAAACTTGAGAAACAGCAATAGGAAAAGATGTTAAATCATTAGTAG
The DNA here is from genome assembly GCA_017311315.1 of Dendrocalamus latiflorus. Lineage (NCBI taxonomy): Eukaryota > Viridiplantae > Streptophyta > Magnoliopsida > Poales > Poaceae > Dendrocalamus > Dendrocalamus latiflorus. The sequence continues at coordinate 29,257,709 of CM029638.1, forward strand.
AAAGTAATGCATCCTTGTACAACAATACAAGTGCATCAAAGCGGGATCATCTTTCATCTCTCTCAGATCAGATTTGGTGGCTATCATGACTAAGTTTTTCTCTCCCTCACTCTTGCTTTTACCTCTCGGGTTTGGTTTGTGGCTCTCACTCACCTTTTGTGGAATCACACTATTTTATTCTCTCCCTTTCTCACTCTCAACTTGTACTTCAATTTTTTGTACATTATCACTTACAATTTGAGAAAGAGTTAACGGTCGTAGCACCACTTGTTTGTTGTTCCACCAAAACTTATATTGATTAGTTTTTCCATCATGAAGCACAACACGATCATATTGCCATGGCCTTCCTAGCAGCAAGTGACATATATCCATAGGCACCACATCACACTCCACCGTATCACATTAAGTGCCAATTTCAAATTCAACATCCACGGTGTATCCCACATTCAACGAGCCTCTCTCATGCAACCACTGGATCTGATATGGATGCGGGTGTTTCTTGTACTTCAACCCAAGTTTATTGCAAAGTTCCTTGCTAGCCAAATTATGACAACTCCCACCATCAATAATTACCTTGCAAAATTTTCCATCTTTGCTAACTCGAGCTTTTGTGTGGAATAAATTGCAGCGCTGTTCATGGGAAGCCTTTGTTTGCACACTCAACACCGTCGGCGCACACACAAGTATAGGACCAACACCGGGATCACAATACTCTATGTCTTGCTCTTCCTCATGTGCATCATCATATGTCCCTAAATCAGCATGGTGATCATTCTCTTCTTCACTTGCAGAATCATATTCCCCATTCTCTAACATCAACATCACCTTGTTATTTGGGCAATCCTTTTGCATATGACTATGACCAAGGCATTTGAAGCATTGTATGCCGCTACTCTTTGCTGTAGAACCCACAGAAGAGGCACCACTAGCTGCTGGATTTGATGCTTCCTTGCACATGAAATGGCTTCTTCCTTCTTGCTTGATGATGGGCGAAAGCTTGAACCACCACTTAGAGTTGTTCTTTGGCTTATTTGTGATTTGGAACCATATCTTCTTCCGCTGGATGGTGTACAGGCATCAAAGGACGTTGATCTTGCAAACTTAGCATCCTCTTGCAATTGTCAATATGCCTTTGTAGCTTGATGCACTAACTCATAAAGTTGTTATAAGGCTGAAAATTGATAATTCTTTTGACTTGATGGTTCAACCTGAGAGGAAGCGTGCCATGGTTTGCTCTTCTTGTTCTTACACCTTGGCTCGAATCATGGCTAACTCCATCTCCTTGTAGTACTCCACAGAATGTGCTCCCTGCTTCATATTCTGCAATTTATCAAATAGATCATGTTTGTAATGATGAGAAACAAAACAGGCTCTCATTTCTCGCTTTATCTCTTGCAATGATGCAACAGGGTTCTCTCCATTCTCAGCTCTTTGAGTAATGACTTGTTCCCACCAATCCAAAACATAACCTTCAAACTCAAGAGATGCCAACTGTATCTTTCTCTCATCTAAATAGTGATGCATACGAAATATCTTATCAACCTTCAATTCCCAAGTGAGATACTCCTCGGGATCAGTCTCACCTGAAAATATGGGCATGGAAAACTTGAGCTTGCCCAATCCATCATCTTCATTGCGTGGACGACGATATTGTTCATTGCAATGCAAAGAAAAATCACCATCCCATTTCATCGCATGTGCAGCACCACCACGCCACCACCTAGGCCTTGGCCATGCCCTCCATGGGCTCCTCCTCGTCCTCCAAGCTGTGGGGGACGCACCACATTGGCCGCCACTTGGTGTTGCGGTTCAGTAAGTACATGTGTAGCGGCTTCTCCTCCTGGAACACTTGCTTCATCACCACCATTGTGAGCTTGTATGAGCCTAGTGAGGGCTCCAATGTCCTCCCGCAATTGGCGCACATTTTCATCAGCTTGTAACTCCAAGTGTTGCACCTCCCTTGCAATTTAGTCAGCAAAGGCATCACGCTTCTCATGGAGTTGATCGAGCCCTTGGCGTAACTCACGTTGAAAGTGCTCACGGAGTGCCCCAAATTGATATTGCTTGATGAATGCTTGAGGTTCATTTGTCTCGCCACTCTCATCATAGTGTTCTCTTCCACCTGACATGGTTAGCTATGTAAGAAACAAATAGCTATGTAAAAAAATGCTTTATGGAAATCACTCAATGTCACTATTTTCCTCTCCCAAGTTCTTACCCTTCCGAAGTGAATTAAGGCCAATAAAAACTTACACCTAGCAGAAGTGACAACAACACAATGATGATAAAGCAAATTTAAGAGTGTTCACTACTTGCACAACAACGGTTATATGGTGGAGCTTGGTATGAAAGTGTGTATCCTACACAATCTGAATTTTATGATGTTGTAAGATTAAGTAATAATCCAAGCTAGAAACTTTGCCCACGTGCAGATCCAATAGGTTTAAGTGAAGTGTATGAACGCACATGCAAACATAAATGGGACTTAATGCAAACAAAGGAATGAGCTAGTTGGAAGCAATCTGAAAGTAATGATGAAATAGCTCGCTTTGCACCAAGTACTAGGAGAGACGCTAGCCAATTGCAATAACAAGAATAGAGGGCACAGGATTGCTCAAGAATTTTAGTCACTCAAACTGAAATTATGAACTAGAACCACTCACCCAAATCAGCCTTCTCGCACTTTTTTCTCGGTTTTTTTGCTACCGTGCCATTGATCCAAATATGTTCAAATCACTGTTCTGATTCTATTGAGGTATATGGGTGACAAACTTTTTGTAGAAGGTAGGGGTATAAAGGTAATCACTGTTCTCTCTCTCTCTCTAAACATTGAAATTTTTTTTGATCGGCTGGAGTGGGTGATGCACAAGCCCAATGTTCAGTTATAAGTATTCAGGAGCAGCCCTCAATGCAATATCAATGACCAGTCTCAAATATTCAAAGGATATAAGTGAAGCTCGTATATATGGTGTTCGGCTGTATGGTGTTCAAGGAAGCCCAGGTGAACACTAACTCCTCTCTTGGATTTTGGATAGCACCTCCCTAGAGTTGGTTTTGAGTGGCAACTTCCAAATGGATTCGGGAGTGGACAGCTAGCCAAAACTGACTTGGATCCTAGGGGATACTCGGATTGCTCTTGGAGAGGTTGTAGACTTGGATTCGACTCTAAGAGTAAATTGAATCTACTTTTTATGGACGCTAATTGAGGAATTCAACCAGCGGATTTTTTCTAGGTTTCACATGGACACAAGATCAAGTTACACAAAGGAACACAAAGATCAGCACCTAAAAAAAATTCGAATGGACTAAAACCTAATAAAACTCATGCAAAATAACAGATTACTCTAAAGGTTCGGATTTTTTTGGCAATTTTTGGTTTTAATGGATTATAGGACAGAAGTAAATCAATTTAAATGTAAGGGTAAATAATCCTACCGAGTAAACCGCGCTCTGATACCAAGATGATACGGGGTCGCCCGATCTTCTGGACGTAGGATCAAGATACTCATGAGGATTCGACAAACCGTAGTGATCTCCCGTTGCCATTGCAAGAGTTAGCACTCTGTAATTCGCATCCACTATGGGCACGCAGGCCCACAAACTCTTGGCTGCATGGAGCTTCCCTCCTTTTGACATGTGACCGCATGGGCCTCCTCCCTTGTGGTCGCATGGCTCTCTTTCTCTTTGAGGCTGGCCTGTTGGTCCTTCTGTTCTTGTTCTTCCATTGCTTCAAATCTGAGAACACACAATGTATTTGCATTAGGTAGTATACCATTCTCGTCTAAAGCAATAGGAAATTCTTTAAGAAACAAAAGCACCTGTTGTTGTAGTAGCTTAGCTCTTGCTCTTGTCATAGGACCTGTTGGAGCCTCATCACTAGCTTTATCATACACCCTTAGAGTGGAAGGTGAATGCGTAGTAGAGATGTCCTCATTAGGCAGGGTACACCACCACATGATGCAATCGATGAGCGTAAGTGATGTGGCCAAGGTGTGAATAGTACATTGATTTGTGCTTCACCCATGCAATCTGAAGTTACAAGTAGGCCTAGTAGCTCTGAATTACGCAGGGAAAAAGAAGCAATCGGTTATGGGAGAAAGAAGAACATTCTAGTTCGTGCGGATGCTTATGTGATTCCTCCTTTGCGTAATGCAAATAAGCCAACAATGCATGGAATTAGAGGTGTGGATGGTAAAGAAAGAAAGCTAGTTTGGGTAAAGAGGAAGACATAAGATCAATTAAGTTCTCATGATTGCAGTTCTGCCCACAATTGTAACAGCCCAGGTTTTTATAAAAAAAATAATAGTAAAAATAATTTAAAATAAAAATAAGTGTTTTGGTTGCCTAAATTTTTATTTTTGATTTACCGCAATTTTTTGCTTTTAAAAACTCTGGATTTGAAAAGTAATTTAGGTAAAAACATAAAATAGTATTAAACAAAATGATATTTTGATTTTTAGTAAAAATCCTATTTCAAATTAATTATTTGGAAGCATTTGGCTTTTATCTAGATTTTCTGTATTTTTCTGGATTTGAAAAATCAATTTCAAAGCTAAAAAGTATTTTTTGTAAAAATTAAAAGACCAACTTTAAGTTGAAAATATTTTTCCTAAGTCTAAATCATCTCCAGGAATTTCTGTGAATTTTTCTGGACTTTTTAGACTTTATTTTCTAAGTGTTTTCGAAATCCCTCTCTCTTCTCGGGCTGACAAGTGTCACGCCTAGACCCAATCTTCTGCACCCGATTAAATATCGGCTCTCCATCTTCACTTAATCCACTCCATCTCCATCCAACAGTCATGATTCAATCTTCGCCGCCAGATTTGATCCCACGTCATATTTTTTCCTTTTAAGTACAAAAATAATTCAGAAAATCTCTCTCCTCTATTCGTCTTCCAGCACGTAACGTTTCGTTCTCCAGACCGAGCGTGTGCGCGAGCGCCATGGCTGAGCTCTAGAAACATCAATAACTTTTAATTTTCTTAACGATTTTTCGTGAAACAAAATGCATTTGAATCGTCTCATCAAGAGCTTTCCATTCCCGGCCTTAGCCCCTAATTTCATGCACCAATTTCGCGGGAATATGCCATGGCACCGAAAGACATTCCCTCACGGATCTCTCCATCTGGTCCACCTCCAAGCCTATAAAAGGGAGCACCGGGTGCCTCTCCTCATCCTCACCCAACCCTAGAAATCTCAAAGCCTCTCTCCCTTTCTTCTAGCCGTAATCGGCATTTTTCTCTCACCAACAAAACGGCGTTCTTCGGCCATTTGCACCGTCTACAGTGGAGTCCGGTCACGATTGACCACACCATTGGCTTCGCCTTTGCGCGTTCTACGTGGTGCTTCTCTCGCCTTCGCCGGAGCATCGCCGGAGCACCGTGGCCAAACCGTACCGTCGCTTCTCTCCTCGCTGCAGGCCGACCGTGCATCTTCCACCACAACCAAGGTGAGCACTGCGTTCCTCATGTTCTCCTATTCGTTTCGCCACAAACCTCACCCGCTAACTCCTCTCCGTTTGCCTGAAACGCCGATGTCAACTCGCCGGTCACTGAAGGTCTTCTCCGTCGTGTTCTGCCACCATCCAATGTCCTTTGGCCATGCCGTAATTTTTTCTAGATTTTCCTCGCCGCGTTCTACGCCATGCTTACTTCCGTTTCCCCGAAAAGCCCCCACAAATTTTCGCCTCCGACACCTCACCATGGCCGCCAATGGCATCTCGTGTCCCCATCTATCCGGTGATGTTTTTGCCCAGTCCGTTCATGTCATATCATGCCAAACCATCTCAGATAGCTACCTTTTAAATGGTTTTGGATTCGCTTCACCGAGCGCGAAGATATCAAGTTTTTCCTTTTGCTCTACCGTCGTTGTTCAAACGTCAATTGTATCGTGTTCGACAAACTTTCAGCTAAGCCAACAATTTTCCTATCTTCACCATGCCATTTCCTACCCCATGCTCACCTTACATCTCCATGTTCCATACCCGGTACTATTTCTCTCCAACCTGTCGATGTCGCTATCACGCCGTCACTGCCGTTTTTCTCTCACCACCGGTGATTGCCGCTATTCGTTGCCGCCGTACCTATGTCACCACCTTCGCCTCATTGCCAGGATTCCATTTTGTCCATTCGCCAGCCACTTCGCAGCCAACCGGCACCGTACTATTCAAAAGATAATTCTCGGATTTGGTTATCATTTCATGTGACATCCAAAACTTCCAGATATTCGTTCTCCCTCATACGAACTCCGAATCCGTTGATTCTTTCTCCTAAATTCATATAAAATCATATTATATCCGTCAGTATATATTTTATAATTTTTAGATTTTTTTTGGATTTATTCGCTTTGGTTCTTCGCGTGTAGACTGCGACGATTCAGAAGAATTCGACAACGACTCACACCAAATCGTGGAGCCAGGCAAGTCACACTCCTTGATCATGTTGATCCCAGTTTTCAAAATAAAATTATGTTGATTTAAATTATATTGCATGCATAATTTTATTCAATGTATTTCAATTTAGTTTTAACTTTAGCTAATCCCTGTTTGTTAATACTTCCTTTGACATTGCAAATCCTTATACCTTGTCACCTTAGAATCAAACTCTAGTTAGTACACTAGCATTGGGTAGAGAATTTTAAATAGTTGTCACCTTAGAATCAAACTCTAGTTAGTACACTAGCATTGGCTAGAGAATTTTAAATCAAATGCTTAGTCATGCTTACAAATAATCTTCGTTTTGGGATACATTTTCACATAAAATGACAAAATTTGAAGATGTATTCTTGACTTTGGAGAGTCAAGAAGGATGATAAAATATTTTGAAACAAAATATAAAATCTAGTTTAGACATAGGCTAATGGTTAGGTGGTGGGTGCAGGCATGCCCTGTTGGTCGAAGCCGCAGGGTTGACTGTCGTGCACAGGGTTATGTGGTTGGGCCTAAGTCAATTAAGGACCGGTCTGTGAGCTACTGTTGCAAAGCCCTAACGTACTACCACAAGGCTGGTATGGGACAGCCCTGGCTGAATAATTTGCGGGTCCCAACCTGAGCCATTTCGTAGGTTGAAAGTGAGCGTGGCGGAGGCCATGAGAAGTCTCACTCGGCTCAAGAGGGGGTCCCGGTCTGGTGGATTCCTTACTGGGGTGAAACCTTAGTGTTGGCTTGGCCAGGTTGAAGGCTTTGCATTGTAAAGGCCTTGTCGTGATCTCCCTGCCACACACCTAAGGAAGTGAGTAACTCGCGTGGCAAAGCAGGATGATTATGTCTTATGGGTAAAGCTGTACAACCTTTACAGAGTGTATAATCTATCCTGGATAGCCGTGCCCACGGTCATGGGCATGCTGAGTAAAAGTTTTTCATGGATTAGACTTTGTTTTTAAAAATGGTTTTTGAAAACCTTGTGGATGGATGGAATCCACGAGAAATGAAAACCTTGCGGATGGATGGAATCCGTGAGAGAGTTGCACAGTGGAAGCGTGTGGATGGATGGAATCCATACGTGATCTTTTGGAAAAGATGGTCCGGATGGGATGCCCGTGGATAGGTCGGTGTTTGGTCAGAGCCTGCACTGACGGTATTATTTTCAAATACAAGTATTGTTTTACTTACTGTATTAAATTCAGCAATGTCAATCTATTTACTATATTTCTTTTAATGTTGTTTTATGCAAACTAACCCTATAAGCCTTCCTTTGCTGCCTTTATCATTATATTGCATTTCTCTGTGTGACTTACGGAGTACAAGTTTGTACTCACCTTTCTATCTCCACACAGAGAAAGATGACTTCGACTACGGTGAAGACTTGGACGAGTAGGCCGCGTCTTACTGTCGTTTGCCTGTGGGCAGGCTCAGTGGGCTTCTTCCGCTTCGGTTTTTCCTTCCGCTGCTTATATTTAATTTTGGCTTATGCGCCACTGATGTAAACTTTGGCCATCAGGCCCATATTCAGTTAAATAAAGTTTGTCATTGTACATGATATTTGTCTTTGGTTAACACTGTGTGCACTAGCTGATCCTGGACTAGTGCGAATAATACACAGGGTTCTGGAGTTGCTACTCCAGGTCCCGACAACAATGTTCATGAAGATTGCAACACCAATTCTGAGGTTTCTAATACACACAAAATATATATTTGGAAAGCTAATGAAGTCTACTTTCCAATGAATCAAACGGCGCATAATTTGGAGCTTCCTACACAATGTTATGGCAACTCCATTGATTGTTGCACGGGCTGTTCGGAGAGACGCGTTAGACTTGCCAAACATAGAGAGTCCGAGTATTGCAACACAAGTAAGGGTAAAATCCGACCATACCATGGCTTTAAAAGGATGAGAAGGACTCCTTTTTAGGTTCGAAATGTATTTGGAAGCCCCTTGAACAAGAAAAGAAAACCTATAAAGATTTGAATTCAGTTCGGATTCGGTTCGGGTTAGACAGGAAGTCCAACATTAAAACGTCCATAACTTTCACAAACGGAGTCCGATTTGGACGTTCTTGGACTCGTTGGAGAGCTATTTTGAAGCCCCATACAATGAATGAGGTTATAGCTATGGAATCCTCATGATCTTATCGCAAATTGAGAGAGAATCCGACGGTAGTAGTTTAGATATTTTCTTTTTAGTTCGTATTAGAGTTTGTTGCGGCCTTAGGCTAGGTTGTGCGTGAGTTTTAGTCAAGGCCGTGCATTGTGCACCAATATAAGGCTAGGGCCTTAGCCTATTGTAACTTAGGCTATGATATGATAAGTTTTTATGCTTGTTGGCGGCCAGATTGTGTGATTGCAAGGTTTTCTCGTTTGGAGTTTGCTGAGTTGGTGCAAGGCAATAATAGGAGATTCTTGAGATTGCCCATTGAATCTACAAGGTTCATCTCTTCTCATTCGTGTCTTCCTGCTGAATTCACTGTTTGGGGAGTTCGGTGGATTGCTTCTAGTATGCGCCTTGCATACTAGTGCAAATTACCATTATCAAGATTATTGGCTACGTCAAGACATGGAGAAGACTTTATCCACAAGAACCAAAGGGGAAAGAACCTCACCAAACATACCGGGAAAGATCGGACCATCCCTATGCATCAACTAATCCTTAGTTGGTCTGTATCATCGTGGTATCGGAGCGTGGTTGATCGCGGTACGTGATTGTGTGTCTTGCTGATTTCATGATGTCGGGAGCGAGTAGAAGAGGTTCAAGCGGCTACCACAGCGATGAATTGGGTGAACCACTCGGTGATTATTTACCACCCGCTGTACGGAGCTGAGTCAAGGCGCTTACCGGCCACATCAAACGCCGGAAGGATATTATGCATGCTGATTTTGACCAAAGCATCAACGGTGTGCATACTAGAATCACCGAGGTGCAAGATACGTTGAACGCTCGCCTCACGGAGGGCTTCAACAATCTGGAGGTGACACTCCGCCACTTGGAGGGATGACTACCGCCACCGGGAGGGGCCGGTGCGCAACACCAAGTACCCAACTTTGTGTGATGTGCGTGGTCGCATGACGACGCACGTTACTATGAAGATGATGAGGACATGTCTGATGGCCGTGGAGGCTATCCACGACCACCACGGTGTGATTTTTTTGATCGCCGGCCTACTACACATGGAGGACACCGCGGAGGAGGTGTGGAACGTGAGGACGACAGTATTGGTTGCATCAAAATAACCATAACAGATTTCAAGGGTAGAGATGATGCAGAGGCTTATTAGAGTAGGAGATGTGTGTAAATCAGATTTTTGACAACCACAACTACTTCAAAGAAAAGAAGGTTCGTGTTACTTCGATTGAGTTCACCGAATATGCTATTATTTGGTGGGATCAATTGAACCATGCAGGTGAATGTCCACACACTTGGGAGGTGATGAAGCGAGTAATGAGGGACCGTCTTGTACCAGCATACTACACACGCACGCTGCATACAAAGCTACGGCGGTTGAATCAGGGCTCCAAATCCGTGGATGAATTCTATCAGGAGATGCAAGTACTCATGATCTGTACTGGAGTTCATGAGTCCGAAGAGGCTACTATGACAAGATTCTTTGAAGGGCTGAATGATGACGTGCGGAATCGTGTTGATTTGATGCAATACAACACCGTATAAGAGTTCTTCACCAAGCAGAGAGTGCTGAACAATGGGTATATGACAACCATCCTAAGATTGCTCGAACTCATACATCAATTTGGAGGCACCCAAATCAGCAAGAGGGCGAAGGAGGTATAAGTTCTAAGCCGATTACATCCACTAAATCGGTTGGAACTCCGTTTAAAGAAGCATCAAAAGCGACAAATTCAGCGAATAAGGAGGCATCCAAATTTGATTCAAGTACCTTCTCCACCGCTAGAACAAATCAAATTGAGTGTTTCAAGTGTAAGGGCAGGGGTCACATGATGAAAGATTGCCCAAATACAAGGAAGGTGTTACTCACACATGAGGGATATGTGTAACTTCCTGAAAAATTTGATTTTGAAAATGAGAAGCTTTTGAATTATTTTTGCAATATCTTTTGTCTGAATTTGGAGTTTATGAAATACATCTGAAAACTTGGTTGAGGTTCCAAAAATTTAAAAGTTCAAGAAAGGAACAAACAGGTTCAAATAATAGGAAATTAAAATCTAAAAGAGATGATCCATAAAAGAGGGAGAAAATTTGAATTAAAACACAAAATTTTTTATAATGACAAAGCATTACAATGGGTCAATGGGTGTGTGTGTGTGTGTGTATATCATATGCAAAAAGGTTTAGTAAATGAGCAAAATCCCAAAAATGTATATGCACAAGATTGGCTGTAAAAGGAAATGTACAAATGTAAATCAACAAGTAAATTGGAACAAATATATATACATATATAAGTATATATATATATACATATATAAGTATATATATATACATATATAAGTATATATATATAAACATATAGTAATGTTAGCACTATTAAATGAATAAATGATAAAAAAGAAGAAGAAATAAAGGAGGTCAGATTAGGCCAGTTGGCCCAGCCCAACCCCCTGTTCCCCCCCGGCAACCCCTCGCCCGAGCGGCCCCACCCCTCTTTTCCCATCTCTTACCAAATGGCCCAACCCCCCTTTCCTCGTCTTCCCTGTCCGAACGACGCCCACTGTTTATCTTCTCCGAGCCGCTCTCTCTCCCTCACGGACCGCAGCTCACGCTCCGCCTCTGCAGCCCGGCCCGTACCGACCCGCGCTCGGACCGGCGGGCGTCACGTCCGAGGGATCAGCTACGCCACTCTACCCTCTACTGCCGCCCCCTCTTTTTCCCCGCGCTATTCCGCCCGGTCTCATCGCGTGCGCAGGCCGTCTTCCCTTTGCCCAGCACGTGCAGCACAGTGCCAGTGGGATCTTTTGCTCTGCCCCGCCGCCTGCTCCGCCGCTTGCCGATGGGACTGCACGGGCAAGCCTCCCGATGCCGGTCTTGCTCGCACGTCTATAAAAGCCACCGAACACGTTCCCGTCTTCCCCACGCTCCAAACTTCCTCCCCCTCTAAGCAATTGAATTTTAACGCCTTCTCCACCGCCGGCGCCGCTCTTCTTCCTCAGCTCCGGCGGCCACCCTCCCCGTCAATCTACGCCGCTAGAGCTCGATTCTTCGTAGCCGAGCCACCCCCAGACCCCCGTGAACCCACTCCCGGCCTTCCCCGAGCTTCCCGTCGACCGTGCTTTGCCGGCACCAAGGTCCCTCCCCGAGTCGCCGCCACCGCACACCGCCGGCCCGCCACCGTGCCCCTTCTGCCTCCGCCGACTTCACAACCGACACCACCACAACTCTCGGAGCGCATTTTAGTGTTCCCCCGCGCCACTCCAACCGCCGCTCGCCGACGGCACCGCCGCCCCCGAGCTTCCTCTGCCTCCGCCCCGAACGCTCTACTCAACTGCATCTCTCCGCGCAACTCGGTCAGGTAACACCTTGTTGGATCGACGTTGGGGACAGAGGGGGGGTGAATGTCAACTTTTAAAACTTCCCCCTAAAGGTATCGACCAAATCCTCTCTCCGATAGATATAACATCTATGAAAAGAGGGATTCAAGTCCTCATGACTACTGGAGGACTAGGGAACTCAACACTTGGGAGAGAAGAAAGAAAATGCCAAGAAACAAAACTCAACACTCGGGAGAGAAGAAAGCAAATGCCAAGAAACAAAATAGCAGCAAATAACAAAAATCAGCACTGCAGCATAGGGCCGGTCTGACCGCAAATTAAGGGCCGATCAGACCGCACCTATGCCGTCGGTCTGACCGCCCCTTCATTGCCGGTCTGACCGCCCATTGATGCCCAGTCTGACCGCCCTTTGGCCACCGGTCAGACCGCTCCTTGGTTTTTAGAGCAGACAGCAGGGAGTAGTTTTTAGAGAAAACAAGGACTTCGGCCAGCAGAGAAAATTGAGATCTCCCTCTGGTTTACTTGACCCAGAACTGCAAGATAACCTATCAAATAGCCAAGAGAACCTTTGAATCCAAGAAAGCTCAAATCAAAAGTAGGAATTTCAGATTTGGGCAAGAAACTGAAAAGGTACAGAGTGCATCCTCAAAAATAAATTCCCAACAATTCTTTGATCCTTTGGCCAAAAGACTTTGCAGATATGTTAGCAATAGCCACTGGACTCTACAAGCCAAGATTCAAGCCATCTCAAAGAGGGAAACAAGATTTGAACCAAACCATAGAAAAATTTAGAAAACTTCAGAGAGGAGCACTCAAACCCAAATTACTCAAGATTCACAAGTCCTTTGCACATGATATTTTGCAATCAAGTTAGCATAATCTAAGGTCATGCTAGCAAGATTCTCATGCCTTTTCCTCAAGGGAATCATGAAATTCATCAAAACCCTAGAATAGGAAAGAGATGAACAGGGGAGCCCAAAAGACAAAATCTGAAATTAAACAAAGTTTGCTCTTAGGATCAACTAGCCAAATGGCTTTTGAGCAACTCCCATGTCATAGCAATCCATTTTAGACCTTTCCAACAAGAAACAACTCAAAACTCACAAAGTCAAGAAATCATATAAAGAGGAGAATGAAGAACAGAGAAGCAAGCACGAGAAATAAACTTCAGATTCTTCATTCCAAGGAACCAAGGATTACAAGGAGTCCCGATACCCCGATTGGATACACAAGGAAAGATTACATGAGACTCAATCCATCCTCTCCCTCTCCTCTAGTCTCAAGAACACACACCCATACGGCTTGAGAAGGGGAGCACACTCAAGAACACATTGAAGGGGGACAAAGCACAGACACACCTCTGCCTCTCCTCGACCCACTCTCAACCACTAAAGCCTCACCAACTAAAGCCTAAAGCCAAAACAAACTCTCAAAGCTTCTTTTGACTCTAGCAAACCCTAACTCTCTCCTAAAGTCATTGAGAGGGCATGCAGCCCCTCACATCTATTTATACCCTTGGCTAACGGGTCTCCACCCCGTTATGCCCGCTAGAGCCGAACGGAATCGTCTCCCGCCTGTGCAGCCTTGCGATTTTCCCGAAACGCCCCTTCTGGGAAGCTTCCGCGCTCCTTATCGTCCAAGACTCGCAACCACATCGAATCTCCGCCGTCTTTGACACATCCGATCATTCTGACCTCAACACCTCCTGTGTCTAGTCCGGTCACCTCGTGTCTCACCACGACTCCGCTTCGACATCCTACAGTCATCACAGATAAGAAACACATCAAATAGCACCGCTCGACACATGTAAGCAGAAATCACATCAAAGTACCATACTTACTCATGAACAAGCCAAAACCTGTCAAATCAACATAATATGCATCCTAATCACTTTGACCAGGTTCGACCAAGTCCGACCGATGCCGATTGCACCGCGCAACGACATGGTCCGAACCACTCAAACCAAACTCAACTTACCTAAACCAATGTCAATTACTCATCACTCACATGTGGTCACCTCCACATGGCCCATCAATCTCCCCCTTGATGAGTATATTGACAAACCCAGAAAAAACATGAAGTTGAGTTTGTTTGCAAAGCCTAACATGGTCCAAAAGAAGAGAATGAAGCTAATGACCATGTCGACAAAGAAGCAAAAGAAAGAGCAGGTTTTCCTCAAACGCTCCAAGAAAGCCCCAAATGGCTTTTCTCCACTATTCTGCCCCTTTTGGCAATAAACACATCAAGGATGCAAAAGAGAGAATATGACATGACATAGGATGAAATGGCTGAAGTTTGATTATTCTATGCATTTAGAGCCGTGAAGATTATCCAAAATGACCAAATGAGAATTACATCAAGCCATAATTCAATAGAATGCTATCTAGATCATAACAAGATATATATAAGCCAGCTAGATCAAATAGATGACAATCGGAAATTTAGTGCAATTTGTGAGCATGTCAAGTCATCCATGATCAAAGTCTATCAAGAGGTATCCAAGGATGATGCAAACCATGTCAATAAGCTAAGCGAAACCAAGAAGCTAGTATTGAGTCAAATTAGAGTGCTATACGCTCAAGAATGAAACATTGGTTCAAGTACTTGGTTCTTTTTGTAGCTTAAGCAAATTGAGCACAAATGACATATTTTTTTTGAAGCTTATGGTCGTTTCCAACCAAAATTTTAATCATGTGCTAGATCTCAAGCCTTATGCGACCACTCCAAGCATGAAGCTTAAGAAGATGATCTAGGTCATCCAAAACTCCCCTGAGTTCATGCCTAGTGCAATGGCAAGCAGTCTCATGAGAAAGAATTGGTGAGATCAGTTTTTTCGCACAAAAGAGATCTTTTTGCATTCATAAAAGGTTGTACTAACTTATGCATCATCAAGAACTAGCATAGCTCGATCTAAATGTCGGGACCCAGATTTCCGAACCCGGACCCTCTGTGTATTACTGCACTAGTCCCAGATCAAAGCTAGTGCACACAGTTAAACAGAAATGAATACATCACCAGCATCGTTTTATTACAATAATTGAGAGTGCTGACCGAAAGGTCTCATTATTACAAATGAGGTTTCAAGACCTCGCACACACGAAATAAAGCGGAAGAAAAAGATAAACTCGATGAAGACCCATCAATACGCCACAGGCAATTGACTGGGGAAGCGTGACCTAGTGCTCCGGGAATCCTTCATAGTAACCATCAGCGAAGTAGTCGTAGTCTCCTTCTTGAGCTTCATATTCCTCTGTGATTTTATTTTTAAGTGCAGCGTGTGAGTACATAAAGTACTCCGCAAGTCTTGGGAAAAATGCATAGATGCAAGGCTTAACAAAGGAAGGCTATATGGTTCTTTTTGCACAAAGCAATATTTTAAACGCAATTACTACTAATTATTTTTGAAGGCATCAATTTATTAAAGTAAATGTTTTAACAGGAACTATCAATAATTCTATAGTGAAGGTTCCATCTACCAACACTAGATAATCCAGTCTACCGACCAAGTTTAAAGTTGCGGGTTCCATCCACCCTCTCTGGCTCCAACTGCTAGGATGCCCTTCCAAGAGTTCCCTCCAATGTTTTGGCCGTCAATCCTAAAAAATTAACCAATAAATTATGTTTATTAGTACCATTATCAAAATTTAATATCAAACTTTGCTGGAAATCTATGGATTTATATCGGTTCTTCATGGCGCCCATGGCAGCGTGCGGGGGTTCGACCTAGTTAGATATGACAGTGCGGGGGGAGGGGGGAGCGGGTAAAATTGTTTCCCCCTTTTGCCGAGGAGATAAGCCGAGGTGCATGAACATTTCAAGCTCGTCTATATTTCCTTAAGATAATTAGCTCATGTGCTTATTATATATTTGTGTTCGGTACTTCTAGTTATCCTAGACTTAGTGCATTGTGAAAAAATACTTTTATGTAGCTCCACGCATGGAAAATAGGCCCAAGTTTCTCGTGAGGCTGCACACCCGCTTGAATCCACTTCAACCTTTAGCAATGATGATTTCCACGAATTCAGTAAGTCAAAGTCTTCCCGTTTTCTCTAAGTCAACAAGGTCGTCCCATTATCGCATTCTTTTGGGAAACAAAGCAACGAGCATTCGGTAGGACCGCACTATCCCACCACATAAATCAGCTTACTTACTAGCTTTCCTTCTCGTGCAACTGCTCTGCTCAGTTCTCACACGCCGGCAACAGTAATCCAGGCTACTCCACGGCAATGGCAATGGTACATAAAAACATTTGTTATAGAGCAAATACAGAAGAGATAAATAAATAGCTGACAATATTTATATCCGACTCCGACTCCAAGGGAAAAATATGGAATATGATACATGATGAGTGATATCTGTTCGTATATATCCATATGTCAAGTGATATGAGAAAGTTTATTGTGACTCCACTTACAAACAAGATAACATATATGTGGATTACCACATCTAAACAGACAAAAAATACTAAGTGCTCTTCTTTTGACATTTCGGCGATTAGCCTTTCCGTGTTTGCTTTCATTGCACACTACTGTCCAATGTTCTATGTAAAGCAATGGATAATTTCTATCCGACCAACCGTCCAAAGGCTTATGGAACAAATATAGAATGAAGAAATAAGTATTCGATATTATTCATGTCCGATTCTGACTCCAAGAAAAATATATGAAATAGGATATAAAATGAGTAATGTCCAATATTGCACCTCTACATAAATCAGCTTAATTACTAGCCTTCCTTCTCGCGCAACTACTCTGGTTAGTTCTCACATGCTGGCAGTAATAATCCAAGCTCATATTGTTCTTGGCATGGCTGCACACCCACATGAATCCACTTGAATTATTATCTCCATTTTAAAACAGTACTTATGTTTTGAACATCTTAATATGCTTCTAGAAAATATAAAAATATATTATTATAAAAGTATTTTTACAAAGAATAAACTAATATTAATTTTTTTGCAAAAATATACTAATATTACATTCTATTACCAATCTATCTATATAAGTAGTCAAAGTTATAAAGGATCACCTGTGATATCTAAAGTGACAACATCTATTTGAGAACAAAGTTACTGACATATGAACATTTCCACTCTCCGAAGGAATAAAACTCCAGCAATGATGATTTCCACGAATTCAGCAAGTCAAGGTATTGTCCTAAACTCAGATAGGGGCGAACGGGGGAAACTATCTTACCCGTTCCCTGCGAACGGGGGAAACAATCTTTCCCAGTAGAACCCCCGCACGTGGCCATTGGCGTCGTGACGAGCCGATATAAATCCATAGATATCCAGTAAAGTTTGACTGACAATTTTCATAATGGTACTAACAGGCATGATTTATTGGTTAATTTTTTAGGATTGACGGCCAAAACATTAACTTGTACCAGTGTTACTATTATGGTTACATATGAAATAGTAAATAAGGGGGTTACAGAGAAGCCACACAAAGGGACTATCTAAAGCCTTACAAAATATGAAGACAGGGATAGAAATCTGTTCTATTTAGATTTATCTGAAAAAAGAGCTCAGCCCTCTATGGTAAGAATGTTTCCCCCTTTCGCCGAGGAGATAAGCCGAGGTGCACGAATATTTAAAGGTCGTCTTAAGATATTGGCTCATGTGCTTATATATTTGTGTTCGGTACTTCTAGTTGATATGGTGCATTGAGATTATGTAGCTCCACGCACGGAAAACAGGCCCAAGTGGCCCAAGTTGCTCGTGAGGCTGCACAACCGCATGAATCCACTTCAATTACTATATCTGTTCCGGCTTTAATAGGCAGTGTTTCTGCTCGTTCAAAAAAAATTTTACTACCTCCGTTCTAAAATAGTTCTTATGGTTTGTGCATTGACTTAATATGCTTGCAGAAAATATAAAATTATGTTATTATGAATAAACTAATACTAAATTTTATGGGAAAATATACTAATATTACTTTCATATTACCAATCTACATACCTTTTCTGTATTAGTAGTCAAAGTAAAAAAAAAGATTGACCGTGTGATATTTAAACTGACAACATCTATTTGAGAGCAGAGTTGCTAACATATGAACATTTCCACTCTCCGAAGGAGTCAACTTTTAGCAATGATGATTTCGACCAATTCAGCAAGTCAAGGTCCTCCCATTTTCGCATTCTTTTGCGCAGCAAAGCTCCACCACATTAATTAAGCTATTTTCGCATTCTTTTGCGCAACAAAGCTCGACCACATAAATCAACTTACTAGCTTTCCTTATCTGCACGCAACTGCTCTGGTCAGTTCTCACGCGCTGGCAGCAGTAATGCAATTCCAAGCTACTATTGTTCTTGCCAATGCACAACTCCACCAGATGGCCACCCCCAGCCCCACCGTCCCTCTAGTACTACTGCTGGCTGCGTGGATTGCTGTGTATGCTCCTTTGTTTTGAAAGTTAGGTATTACAGTAAAAATTAAAAATTATTTTTTAAAATTTTTGGCTAAAATTTTTAAATTTAAGTTGTTTGCAACAAATATTATAAAGGGAGAGATACTCGCTTGTGATTTTAGTTGATACAGATATTAGGCTTTTAATATGTACTACAATTAATTTGTAGACTCCACCTTAAAAAAATACTCCGTTTAAAAGTTAGATACTATAACAAAAATCAAAAGCTACGTTTAGAAACCATTAAAGTACAGACCCTAACATATAAACATTTCCCCTCTCCGAAAGAATCAACCTCTAGCAATGATGATTTCCACGAATTCAGTAAGTCAAAGTCTTCCCATTTTCTCTAAGTCAACGAGGTCGTCCCATTTTCGCATTCTTTTGGGAAACAAAGCAACAAGCATTCGGTAGGACCGCTCTATCCCACCACATAAATCAGCTTACTCACTAGCTTTCCTTCTCGCGCAACTGCTCTGCTCAGTTCTCACACGCTGGCAGCAGTAATCCAGGCTACTCCACGAACATGGCAATGGTACATAAAAAAACATTTGTCAATATGTGGGCGCCATTACAAACTATACAAAACAGGCATCAAAGTAGACAGAATTTGGCTGCATAGGAATCGAGATATCTTTGATGGGTGCCCCCAAATAAGTTTCGTTGGAGGAGGTCTATTTGTGTTGATATAGATTTGGTGAGAATTAGAGTTTCTAAGAAAGTTAGTTTTGATATTTCCCTGAGATAGTTTGTTTTCTTTTCCCTTTTGTAAATTAATGTACATCATTGTCATATTTAATATAATTTAGCAATAGGGCTCTCCCCTACTGTTTTTTCTCAAAAAAAAAGTAGACAGAATTTACAATATGAACAATCCACTTGAATGTTCATGATAGCCAACTGACAGCTTTAAGAGAATTATGTAAATGATGCAAATGAAGAAAAACGAACATAAGATAGCAAAAGCAACTGAACATAAAACAAGAATGGTTTATAAAATGGAAAGGCGTACCATTAGCTCTTTTGTTCTTGGATGCTTCTTTTTAGAAAAAGAACACCTGCACAATAGATAATTTAGGGTTTTGTTAAACATCATCCGAATATTTTCTTCTAACTATTATCCAAATTTGTGACTCTTGGATTAGAGATCTAATGGTCATGAATTCTCCCCCTACCCCTTGAATTCTACGTACCCTCTCCCCTTTAAAAAAATTTCCCCCCTTCAAAAACAAGAACCCTTTGATCTCTAATCTAAGGATCACAAATTTGAATGATAGTTAGGAAGAAAACATCCAGTTGATGCCTAGACACTCCCATAGATTTATTACTCGATGCAAGAGAGAACCTCAAAATATAGCAAGAGTTGTTTTACTAAATTATGATACCATGAGATGGAAATTTCAGTTTCAATCAAAATGGAGGAAAATACCATTACGATTAGACACAGTAATTGATGGCGTAATCCAATCGGAGCATCTATGATGGCGAAATCCCCTAAGCATGCACCTGTAAAGTATAATTACATTCTTAATTACTAAATTACACGATACATGCAGATCGTACTGAAACTATGGTGGAAATAATATGAAGACCTGCGCGGAGGCTGATTTTCAGCATTGAAGTATGTTAAGATGCGCTCAAAATACTTCACATATCTTTGTAATTTTTGTAACACGTTTAGAACAACATACCGAATAAGTTGTACAAATAAATTTTCATAATTTTGAGAGTTACTCACAATCTGACTTGGGAGAATAAGCCCTTTTCCATCTATACATCTTTTCTGATTGTAGTATTCAATGGATTCCTCCGCGGTAGGAAAGAACTGTCCATTACATATGATACACAAGCTTCAAATGTTGAGAAAACTTGGTGAAGGTTCTGTCGCAGAACTTACTGTAATTAGCATTTAATGCAAATACTAATTTTACCTTTAGGTACAGTAGAAGAGTGGAGATCACCAATCCTGTCCTTGCCTTTCCAGCTTTGCGATGGACAGCCACCACGTTTTCTCCAAGTCAACAAGTCCACGTTTTCCCATTTCGCATTCTTTTGCGAAACAGAGCAACAAGCATTCGGTAGAACCGCACTACCCCACCACATAAATCAGCCAGCTTACTAGATTTCCTTCCCGCGCAACTGCTCTGGTCAGTTCTCACAAGCTGGCAGCAGTAATCCAATTCCAAGCTACTATTGTTCTTGGCAATGCACCACTCCACGAGCATGGCCACTCCCAGCCCCACCATCACTGTAGTACTACTGCTGGCGGCGTCTGTTGCTATTGTCGTTGCTCCTTCGCCGAGCACTGGCAATGGTACTGATATTGACGTCGCCACGCTGCTCACTTTCAAAGCCCAGCTCTCCGACCCTCTCGGCGTTCTTCTCACTAACTGGACGACGACCGCCTCCTTCTGCCACGACTGGGTCGGCGTCTCGTGTAGTCGCCACCGGCCGCGCGTCACGGCTCTCGTGCTGTACAACGTGCCACTCCGAGGGAACATCTCCCCTCATCTTGGTAACCTCTCCTTCCTCACTGTCCTAAACCTTAACAGCACAGAGCTCACGGGCTCCATCCCACTGGATCTTGGAAGGTTGCGTCGTCTGAGATCTCTTGATGTTGGCAACAACAGCTTGTCTGGCCTCATTCCTTCTACAATAGGAAATCTGACAAGGCTTGAGTTCATTGGTATGTGGCAAAACCACCTCTCAGGGCAAATCCCTCGCGACCTGAGAAATTTGCACAATCTTAGACACCTAGATCTGTCAGCGAACTACTTAACCGGGCCAGTATCAAATGATTTGTTCAACAGCACTTCTCTGCTAAGATCTCTGGACTTGGGGAACAACAGCTTGTCAGGAGCAATTCCACATGCCATTGGCTCCTTGCCCATGCTCAAATTCCTGATCTTGCAAGCAAACAACTTCTCTGGTCCGGTACCTCCAACCATTTTCAACATGTCCATGCTGCAATACATGTATCTTATAGGCAACTATGAGCTTAATGGGACTATCCCTAGTAGCAACAAAAGCTTCTGCCTACCCATGCTACAAGAATTATCTCTCTCTTGGAACAGTTTCACGGGTCAGATTCCATTGGGGCTTTCAAATTGCCAATACCTCCAAATATTGTCCCTATCAGTGAATTTCTTCGAGGGCACAGTGCCGGCATGGTTGGGCAAACTACCAGACCTCGCTTTCATTGCTCTAGGTTATACTAACCTTGTTGGTCCGATCCCAACTGCGCTTGGCAATCTCACCATGCTTACCTCACTTGACCTTGAAAAGTGCAAGCTAACAGGACAGATTCCTCCGGAGCTTGGACAGCTGAGCCAAATCAATCAATTGGCTCTCGGCGGTAATCAATTTACAGGATCCTTCCCTACTTTCTTTGCTAACTTATCTCAACTATCCTTCCTCCACTTGGCCGAAAACATTTTGAATGGTTTAGTACCAACGTCACTCGGTACTGCCGGATCATTTGAGATCCTTGTGATCGGAGGGAACCGCCTACAAGGGAACCTCAATTTCTTGGACACCCTTTCAAATTGTAGAAAGCTCTGGTACCTTGACCTTTACGAGAACTATTTCACTGGGGGCCTTCCAGCAGACTATGTAGGAAATCTCTCTCGTCAGCTGAAAACTTTCTTTGTTGGCGGAAACAAGCTAACTGGTGAACTTCCTGCTGCACTATCAAATTTAAGCAGCCTCACAGAGTTAGACATTTCGGAAAACCAATTGAGTAGCAAAATTCCAGAATCAATCATGACGATGGACAATCTTGTATATCTTAGCCTCACTAGTAACACCATGTTTGGTCCCATCCCAAAACAGCTCGGTATGCTCCGGAGCATACAAAAACTATTCCTCGACGACAACAACTTCTCTGGCGACATACCACAGGATATTGGAAACCTCACCCAAGTAGTATACCTCTTACTAAATAATAACCAGATATCTTCAACCATACCAACAAGCCTCTTTCAAGTTGATAGCCTGATAACCGTTAATCTGTCTCAAAACTCCCTGCAAGGTGCATTACCAGTAGATATTGGGCAATTGAAACAAATCGACGTGATGGATCTCTCTAACAACCGCTTGCTGGGTAGCCTCCCAGAATCCTTTGGGCAGCTACAAATGATATCGTATTTGAACCTGTCACACAACTCATTTAATGATTCATTTCCAGAATCTTTCGACAATTTAAAAAACTTGGAATCACTAGACCTGTCCTATAATGATCTCTCTGGTACCATCCCACAGTACTTGGCCAATTTTAGCTATCTCACTAGCTTGAACCTTGCTTTCAACAAACTACATGGTCGGATACCGGAAGGAGGTGTCTTCGCAAACATCACCGAACAATCTTTGGTGGGGAACTCTGGTCTCTGTGGAGGTGTTTCGCGTTTAGGATTTCCACCATGCCAAACCAAGCATCACTCAAATAAAGGGCACATCCTAAAATTCTTGCTCCCTGCTATCATCATGGTAGTTGGAGCTGTAGCTACCTGCCTATATTTGATGATCAGGAAGACAACCAGGAAGAGGGAAGAGAGGGTGGTTCCCCCTCATATGGTTGATATGCCCAACCAAAGGTTTGTCTCTTACCATGAGATTGTTCGCGCGACGGATAATTTTAGCGAGAGTAACTTGCTGGGTGCTGGAAGCTTTGGAAAAGTTTTTAAGGGCCAGCTGAGCGATGGTGTGGTAGTTGCAGTAAAAGTTCTAGACATGCAGCTCGAACAAGCTATCAGAAGCTTCGATGCCGAGTGTAATGTGCTGCGCATGGCTCGACACCGCAACTTGATAAGGATACTTAGCACCTGTTCAAACTTGGACTTCAAAGGTTTGGTGCTTCAGTATATGCCCAACGGAAGCTTAGAAGCACACCTACACTCTGAAGGTAGAGGGCAACTAGGATACCTTCAAAGGTTGGACATTATGTTGGATGTGTCGATGGCATTGGAGTATCTACACTATCATCATTGCGAGGTAGTGTTGCACTGTGACATAAAGCCCAGCAACATTCTATTCGACGAAGACATGGTAGCGCATGTCACCGACTTCGGCATTGCAAAATTGTTATTTGGTAATGACAACTCTACCGTTTCTGCGAGCATGCCAGGAACAATTGGGTATATGGCACCAGGTATTTCTACTGTACTCTACTTGATCTAGATCAAGCTAGTCCATTTAATTAATTGCCATGACAATTTTTTTCTTCTGTTTGGAAATGTTTGGCTAGAGTACGGATCTGTTGGAAAAGCATCAAGAAAAAGTGACGCTTTCAGCTATGGGATCATGCTTCTTGAAGTATTCACTGGAAAGAAGCCTACAGATCCCATGTTTGTTGGAGGACTAACCCTTAGGATGTGGGTTAATCAATCATTTCCATCAAATGCTATGGATGTTGTGGATGATCAGCTACTACTGCAAGATTCTTCTAGTTGCATGAATAACTTTCTAGTGCCAATGTTTGAGTTGGGTTTACTGTGCTCAAATGACTTGCCGGACCAAAGAATGGCAATGTGTGATGTGGTGATGAGACTGAAGAAGATCAAAAAGGATTACATGGCTTCTATAGCAAGAATGCACAGTGCCCAGTGATACATTTGGTTATATGTATATCAACACAGTTTCGTAGTGTCTTCTTGATTTTGCAAGATCATATATGTAAAATAATCCTGATGTTGGTCTCCGGTTGTCGTTTGAGTCATAGAGTCTATCTCTAGTCGTGAGAGTTCAGGTTGTAGTAGAGTTCGTTTCTGAGTTTATTTTCTGAGTTTTAGTTTCTATCTCTAGTTGAGTTTGTGTTAAATTTAGGCAGTATTGTAATCTATCTCTAAGATGTAAAGTCGCGTATAAATAAAGAAGAAAACCCAGAAAAGGGTGTGCAGTTTTGGCACCGCAAGTCCTTCCCAATTCTAATTTTGTCGCTACTATTCATCATATGGCAATGTCGTCAAATCTGCGTAGGCACTGGTGATCGTGGTCGAAGGTGATGGTGACCATGGTCAAAGGCATTAGTGACTATAGTAGAAGTCTTGAGTACATGCAAACCAGTCGAAGCCCTTGAGTACGTGCAAACCAGTCGAAGTCCTGAGTTCATGCAAACTAGTCAAAGGTTATGAGTACATGCAAAATGGTTGAAGGAGCGGTCGAAACTCTCATCTTTTGGAGTGGTCAAAACTCTCATCTGGTATCAAAGCCTCATATATGTAAAATAAGCTCTGGCCTAATTTACTTGAAATGGAGGTGAAGGCACAACTTCTTCCGTTCTTCGTTTGTCATGCATCCGTATTCTTCATGTTCCCATGTTGCTTTTGAATTGGAGGGACTGGGGCACCATGGCTACTGAAGGGGCTATTGGTCTAGCAAGTGAGCTAGAGATGATAATCCAGGAGGAAGTATAAAAAATTTAAACCGATCAGGTCAATTAGATTTTTTAGAGGCTTGGTATGCTCCATTAGATCAAAAAGATTGGATAGTTCAGTCTATCTACTATGAAATTATATTTCTCTTTAATTAATTGAAGACAGGGCCTAATTAAAGTTGGAAAAAGAATTACTGTAGGAGTATTTGTGGGATAATGAAGAGGTTCATAACCACTAATCCAGAAATCTATTTACGAAAAGTAAGAAATGGTAAGTCCAATAGAAAGAACAGGCCAACGGCCGTAATTCTCCACATGATGCTCTAAAATGATGGGAGTGATGCTGTAAATTAATAGGAGTGAGCTTCAAAGATAGGAGGACATCAGGGGTAGCATAAACCAGTAATCCAAACCATGAACCCTTATCTGATGTAGAATTCGATATGAAAATGATCACAAAACTCACACCATAAACCATGCAATGCAAATTACTAAACCAAACATATATGAGCTAGCTACATATTACATCCCATGTGATGAGGACATCCCGATTGGTCCGATTACATGATCACAAGCTAAAAAGATTAATCAACAGGTAAACTTGCTCCTAATTAAATTTGGCTTTAATTTACATGAGAATTCGCTACTGCCTAATGCTAGTATTTTAATTGGTCTCAGGGTTTTACATGAGGAGATGTTGGGATCCCGAAGCCAGAAGAAATCAACCGAGCAAGAAAATCAAGCAAGTGCATGTGGACCGAGAAAAAAGATAAAATGAAAGAATACAAAGCATCTATGTGCTACGTGTGTGTGTTATATGCTGTAAGGATTGAGTGTCGCTGCCTTTTGGAAAGTAATGGAGGAGAGAGGAGTTAATGCGGATTAATTTTGGCTATGTGTCATGTTTTTGGGCCAGACTTCTTTGAAGTAGCCGTGTAATCAGAACCCAGGTCCAGTCGGTTGTATCACGTGCCGTGTTTAAGTCCAAATAGTAGTATCACTTGGATTCGGATCCATAGGAATAGTATCACTTGGATTCGGATCCATAGGTTGAGTCGGCCAAGCCAGGGCCTTTAAATTCTGTAGTTGCCGAACATTGTAGACAGACCACAGAAATCAATCTATTATTTTTAGAGAGCTATACGCTTGTTCTTCCTAGGGTTTGGCATACGATTGCAACCAAGAGGGGAATTGGGCATTCTCTACTTGTCATTCTTGTGTTTCCTTGTCATTGGCCGGAGCAACGACACGTCTACTTGGTGGTCAGGTAGACGGGATCACGAGCGTGTGGTTGGGTGAATTCTTTTGTCGCAGGTTGCTGTTCTAATAGTGGTTGGTGCCATTGATTCATCAGGTTGCACAGATCCAAATTATCTCCATCGATCCTATACCGTGAAGATCGGGCAATTACCTTTATACCCCTACCTTCCACAAAAAGTTTGTGACACATATATCTCAATAGACTCAGAAAAGTGATTTGAAGAGAATTGGGTCAGTGGCCGGGTAGCAAAAAAAAAGGAGGCGAGCAAAAAAAACAAAAAAGTGGAGAAGGCTAATTTGGGTGAACGGTTCTAGTTCATAAATTCAGTTTGAGTAACTAAATTCTGGCACCTACCAATTCATTGGCATTTCTCTTATTTCTTGGTCTTCTAAGAAGCAGTCCGGTGTTGCACAGTCCACCACAGAGGCCGAGTACGTTGCTACCGCCAGTTGCTGCAGCTAGGTACTTTGGATGGCTTCGACCCTGCGGGACTTTAGGTTAGTTATAGACAGTGTTCCACTCTTTTGTGATAACACTTCTTCCATTAACATTGCCAAGAACCCAGTGCAGCACTCCCGAACCAAGCACATCGATATCAGATATCACTTCCTTAGAGACCATGTGGAGAAGGGTGACATAATGCTCTAGTTTGTGGAGAGTGACCACCAGTTGGCCGATATCTTTACCAAGCCTCTGGATAGCTCTAGGTTTTTAGCCTTGCGTGGAGAGCTTGGGGTGGTTTGTCCATATGGATTGTTGTGAGGGGGAGCTTTGTGCTTTATGTTTTATCCTGTTTATCATGCTCTAGCTCCTTTCTGTTGCATTGCATGTGGGTGCATTTGGGTTAGTCCTCCTAGCATAGATTAGAGTGGTTCTCCCGTCTCATTGCTTAGACTTCTTTCTCTCATCTTGTAATTCTAGGATGCTGCTTATTAGTTGTCTCTCTTCTCACTAGGTTGAGTTCACTCACTTCTTATAGGTCTAGCAAGGGTTTGGCCACCCTTGGGTAGACAGAGAACGTGTTTACTCCTTAGTGTGTTAGAAGATCAGCCGATAGTCCTAGTGTCATATGGGGTAGATGAGAGTCAGTCTGAGCTATAGTATCCTCTATATCTTATCTATGCTTTAAGGACTGCCTTTTCTGCTTTTCATGCCAGCTTCTCGTTTTATTCCTTTGGTTCAGGGGGAGTTCATTTGGGATTTTCTAGATCTTAATATTGACATAACTCAACTTGAACTAAAAGTGCATCTATTGTTGAGGGGGAGTTGGATTTTCTTGCATTTCTGTCATTCTGCATGGAGCCTTGATTATTATCCTTAGATGACATGAATCAACTGCTTTACGTCTTGCCATAATCTGTGCTAAAATTGCTAGATTTATCATGACTTTATATATGTAATTTAGTCTTTGCCATGATAAGTTGCTTAAAAATGCACAACTTGAATTAAATCATGTCATGTTAGCTCTTGAGACTAGTCTGCCTTTAGTCTTTGCTGTGATAAGTTGCTTTTATGATTCATGTCATGTTAAATAGGCTGAGTTGAGTCTTGAATCTCTATTGAGCTTTAGATTGAGCTATGCTAGTTCCTTTGTGAAGGATGAGTTATTCTTAAAATTCTTGTTCTTGCACTAAATTCAGCAAAAGCAAAAAGATCTCTTTTGTGTGAAAGAACTGATCTCACCAATTCTTTCTCATGAGACTGCTTGCCATTGCACTAGGCATGAACTCAGGGGAGTTTTGGTTGACCAAGATTATCTTCTTAAGCTTCTAGCTTGGAGTAGTCGTATAAGGCTTGAGATCTAGCACATGATTAAACAAAATTTTTGGGTTGGAAACAACCATGAGCTTTTAAAAGGAAAATCATGTCATTTGTGCTAGATTTGCTTAATTACACAAAGTCCAAGTAGTACTTGAACAAATGATTCATTCTTGAACTTGTAACACTCTAAATTGACTCAATTCTAGCTTCTTGGTTCCACTTAGACTATGGACATGGTTTGCATCATCCTTGGATACATTTAGCTAGACTATACTCTTGGATAACTTGACATGCTAAGAAATTCGACTAATTCTCATATTGTGACTTATTTGTTTGAGCTTGTCTATACATGAATTGTCATGATCTTGATAGCATTCTTATATGTTATGGTTTGGTGTAATACTTACATGTCATTTTGGATAATCTTCATGGCTCATCATGCTTAAAATGAATAATATTCAGCCATTCCATCCAAAATCATGATCTATTTTCCTCCATGCATCTTGATGATTTTATTACCAAAAGGGGGAGAATAATGGAGAAAAAGGCATCAAATAGGATTTTCTGGAGCTTTTGAGGGAAACTTGCGTTTTCTTTTGCTCCTTTGTCGACATGGTCTTAAGTTTCCTTGTCATTTCTTTTAGACCATGTGTGACTCTCTTTCTTTTCAAACAAACTCAACTTTATGCGTTTTTTCCGTGTTTGTCAATATACTCATCAAGGGGGAGATTGAAAGACCATGTGGAGGTAACCTCATGTTTGTGATGAGTAATTGACGCTTGAGTTAGAGAGCTTGAGTTTGTTTTAGGTATTTCATGCTTGAGTACCTTTCACTAATGCTAATATATGATTATATTGTTTCGAGCGGTGCTATGTGATGTTTTCTTGTCTGTGATGGCTGCAGGACTTTGAGGCTAGGTCGTGGCGAGGCATGAATGGCCGGACTAGGCACAGGCGGTGCTGAGGTCAAAGCGGTCGAGAGATGCCGAAGACGGCGAGGACTCGAAGTGGTTGCGGGGCGTGGACAGCAAGAAAAGAGGAAGCTTCCAGGAAGGTGCAGGAGTGGCATTTCGGTAAAATGCGTAAGGCAGCAAAATGGATGCGGATTCAGTTGAAGCTGATGGGTAAAGTGCTGTAGCAAATGGGTTGGAGACCCGGTAGTAGAAGGCTATAAATAGAGGATGTTAGGGTTTGGAGTGGGTGTCCTGGTTCCCTCCTTCTTTCTGTTATAAGGGTTTTGGGTTTTAGTCCAAATTTGTGTGTGAGTCTGGTAGTGAGAGATGGCTGCCATTTCTTGAATTTCCTTTTGGGTATGAGTCTGGCAGTGTAGTGGGTTTGAGTTCTTAGTGGGTTTGAGTTCTTGTCTCTCTTTTGAGTTGTTGCTCTCAGATGGAGAGGGGGTGGTAATGGCGGGAGACATTGGTATTATGTAACCATTCCTCTCTATGAAATCATTCTTTGTACTGAATCCATTTATGAATTCCTGTGCTTGAGTTGCTATGGTTTTCAGTTCTTCTTTGTGTCTGCACCCTTTCTTGTTCTATTCTGTTCATGATGGTACTGAGTTGGATTCTTGGTAGAGTAGCACCTGTTCTTTTCTGCTTTGTGTGAGGAATTAGCCTCAAGGCCTCTTGGCCAATCCATTCCCAAGAGCAAAAGGATGAATCAAAGAGTTCTTCATTTCCCTGTCATGCGCTCAAGCTTCCTCTGTTGTCAAGATTTCTAGGGTTTGGAGGCAGGGGATCCTTGTGTTCTTGATTTCCTTGGTGAGAAGTGATTAGGCTTGTGTTTTCTTGTTGTGAGGTGATTCCTTGTTGTAATCAGAAGCCTCACGAGCAAAAGATTCGAGAATGATAAGCAATTTGGAAATCAGTCTCATTCTCTGTTCGATTTTCAGATTTCTGCTCAGATTTCAGTTCCTTGCTCTTTTGGTATGTATTCTCTTGATTCCTGAGGTCTAGCTGCTGTTTAGATTAAAGTCCCGTTCATTTGGCCTGAGAAGAACAGTAGTAATTCGATAATTTCCTTGCTTTTTGGTCATCTGCAGTATTTACTATTTCTGCTTCTCTGCTTTTGATCCCTCAGTCTTTTGGGTCAGTAAAGCTTTTCTCCCTGGTTAGACCGGGTATTCACCGGCGGTCGGACCGCACCTCCTCTGCCAGTCAGACCGGGGAAGCAAAAGTAGTCAAACCACTAGGGTTTCGTGATCAGTCCGGCTGAGTAAAGGTGGTCAGACCAGCCATAGCTCGTCGGTCAGACCGGCCTTAGCATGGCAGTCAGACCGGCCTCATGTAGTCTGTGTTTGCTCTCTGGTCTAATTCCTTTCTTGGTGATCCTCTTTTCAGTTTCTAGTGAGCATTTTGTCCCCTTACTTCATAGCTTCTATAGCTGTCGGAGAAGGAGATTATGTGGATACTTTGGGGCAATTTTTGAAGGCACCATTCACCCCCCCTCTGTTTCCATTTTCGATCCTACAATAACAGTGCTTGTGCAATTGAATTCCCTTAATCTACCACCTTGTGTTGTCTACCATCACCAAAGTGCGTGCAACTCTTCAATTCCATCAAGAATGCATAAGGACTTCGGTTGGTAAGAGAAGGTGAGGTTGAGTGAATTCCATAAATAAAACTTTCCACATCCACATACATAGTTTGTCTTGTTATTTGCACTAACCATGGCAGGGAAAGAAGGGGAACATACATATGTGACCTAGGCAGATCTTGAGAAGTTCACGAATGATTTTAACACTCAGTTAAATGACAACATGAGCATCTTGAGGAGAGAGATATTAGAGCACCACAAAGAACGGGGCCTAGTTGGTGTCCATGAAGGAGGTGTTGAGCTTGATGAGACCGACGAGGAGAGGGCTGCATGGTTCGCTAGAGAAGCTGAAGCAGATTGAGCCACTGCCAATGCGGTTCGACCACCCTTTCCCGGGCATGGGAGAGGTGTTTTGGGTACTGACCATGTCCAATGGAGAGGCCGTGGTCGTGGACGTGGCCGTGGGCGCGGCGGTGCCACTCACATTGAGGACTTTGACGATGATTTTTGGCTACACCGCAACAACAACTAACAACGCCATGGCCGTCGTCATGATGACCCACGCATGGAGGAGAAATTTGGGAAACTCAGATTCACTATTCCCAAATTTGAATGTGCCTTCAATCCAGATGCCTATCTCACATGGGAGCTCAAGGTAGATAAAATCTTCCGGATGCACAATTATTCAGAGGAGAAGAAGCTACACATGGCATCACTTGAATTTGATTGGTATGCATTGATTTGGTGGGAGCAAGTATTGAACCAAAGAGAAGATAATGGGGAACATTCAATTGCATCGTGGGCTGAAATGAAGCAAGAGCTGAGAGCACGTTTTATTCCTAATACTTATAAGTGTGATCTTTTTGATAAACTGCAGAATTTGAGATAGGGAGGTCAATCAGTGGAGGAATACTATAAGGATATGGAGCAAGCTATGATAAGGGCACATGTGTAGGAAGATGAAGAGCAAACACTTGCGTGTTTTCTGTTTGGTGTAAACAAATATATTAAACGCATTGTGTAATATCAGCTCTACAATATTGTTGTTGATTTGATGCATCAAGCGACCAAGGCGAAGAATCAGCTATTAGAAGATTTAAAACCAACACCAAGGATAGCATCTTTTAATTTGAAAGCTCTATCATTATCCTCTAATGCTACCAAAGCACGATTCAATTTGGGATAGGTACATTTTCAACTAGTACTAATTCAAATACTAATGCTCGTTCTTCCTCAATTGCAAAAACAGCACCGCACCAAGTGAGAAGAATGCTACTCCATCCCCTACATCCTCAATTGGGGCTACAACAAAGAGTAGAGAAATTCAATGCTTTAAGTGTTTGGGGCATGGACATATTTCTAGAGAGTGTCCCAACAACCGAGTTATGCTTGTGACGGAAGATGGAGAGTATGAATCCACAAGTGAAGATGAGGTTGAACTTAGTCATGAAAAGGAGAGATATGAGGATGCATCGGATGACAATGAAGAGGTTGATGTGTTGAATTATGAACAGGAGAGGCATTAGTTGTCACAAAAAATTTGAGCATGCTTGCACAAGGAGATGCATATCCGTAGCGATTCAATTTGTTTCAAACACAAGCCAAGGTAATTAACAAGGTAATCAAACTTATTATTGATGGTGGTAGTTGTCATACCGTGGCTAATGTTGAATTATGTGAGAAGCTTGGTTTAAAGATGCTGAAACATCCACGTCCATATCATGTGCAATGGTTTAGCAAATGTGGCGATGTGAAGGTTCAATTTGTGGTGCATGTTACTTTCAAGATTGATGATTATGAGGACACCGTTGAATGTTATATGGTGCCTATGACAGTGTGCCATTTGCTGTTGGGAAGGCCATGGCAATATGATATAAGTATGCAACATGATGGCCGTTCCAATAGATATGCTTTTAAGTGGAAGGGAAAGACAAAGGAGCTTAATCCAATGACTCCTAGCTAAATACATGCTGAATTTCAGCAAAGGAAGCTTGATGAAAATGAGGGTAAAAAGAAAGAAAAGAGAGACTTCTACACATCGGTGAGTGAGAGCTACAAGCCAAATATGAGAGAAAACAATAAGAGTGAGAGAGGGATGGTTATGTTAGACACAAAATCAGATTTTAGAGATGTGAGCAATGACCCATCAAGGATGCACTTTGTGCTTGTGTACAAAGATGCAACTACTTTGATTTCAACTCATGACTTAACCTCTATTTCTAGTAGTGTTTTCTCTCTTTTGCAGGCATTTGATGACTTGTTTCCGGAGGAGATACCAGTGGGACTTCCACCATTGCACGGAATAGAGCATCAAATTGATCTAGTTCCCAGTACGTCACTTCCAAACCGTCCACCATACTGCACCATCTGGAGGAAACCAAAGAAATTCAGCGCCAAGTGCAAGAGGTTTTTGAGAAAAGGTACGTGCGCAAAAGTCTTAATCCTTGTACTGTCCTTGTAATTCTTGTTCCTAAGAAAGATGGTACATGAAGAATGTGTGTCGATTGTCATGCCATTAACAACATCACTGTTAGATATTGTCATCCTATTCCTAGGTTAGATGATGTACTAGATGAACTTAGTGGTGCTGTTATATTCAATAAAATTGATTTGAGAAGTGGATACCATCAAATTAGGATAAAACTTGGTGACGAATGTAAGACTGCTTTTAAAACAAAATTTGGATTATATGAG
Source organism: Dendrocalamus latiflorus (assembly GCA_017311315.1). Classification (NCBI taxonomy): domain Eukaryota; kingdom Viridiplantae; phylum Streptophyta; class Magnoliopsida; order Poales; family Poaceae; genus Dendrocalamus; species Dendrocalamus latiflorus. Next base: position 29,290,636 of record CM029638.1, read on the forward strand.
TGGTTAGGATAAAACTGATGCACCTAGTACATGCATGTGATTGATGAATCATGTTTTAAGAGCATTCATTGGTAAATTTGTTGTGGTATACTTTGATGATATATTAATCTATAGCAAAATGATGGATGAACACAATGATCATATTAGACAAGTGCTAGAAGTGCTTAGAAGTGAGAAATTATATGCTAATTTGGACAAATGCACTTTTGCACCGATAAAGTTGTGTTATTAGGCTATGTTGTTTCTGGACAAGGCATTGAGGTAGATGATCTAAAAATGAAGCAATTAAGAATTGGCCTACTCCTGTGAATGTTAGTCAAATTAGAAGTTTTCATGCTCTTGCTAGATTTCATTGTCGTTTTGTTAAAGATTTCAGCACCATTGCTGCCCCATTAAATGAGTTAACTAAAAAGGGTGTTGTGTTTAAATGGGGTGTATCATAGGAAAACACTTTTCAAGAACTAAAGAAACGATTAATTAAAGCACCATTACTTGCTTTGCCTGATTTCACTAAAACTTTTGAAATTGAATGTGATGCTAGTGGAATAGGTATTGGTGGTGTTTTAATGTAAGAAGGGAAACTGGTAGTATACTTTAGTGAGAAACTTGAAAGTGCTCAATTGAACTATCCTGTATATGATAAAGAATTGTATGCTTTGGTGCGTGTGCTTGAAACTTGGCCACATGTGCCTAAAGAATTTGTTATTCACTTTAATCATGAAGCTTTGAAATATTTGAAAAGCCAAGCTAAATTGAATCGTAGACATGCTAGGTGGGTAGAATTCATTGAAACTTTTCCATATATTGTTAAGTACAAGAAAGAAAAAGAGAATGTGTTAGATGATGTTTTATCTAGAAAGAATGTGTTTTTAACTCAATTGGAAGTAAAGGTACCCGGATTAGAGGGCTTGAAAGATTTATATGCTTCTGACCATGAATTTTTAGAACCATATTCTAAATGCAACGATGGGAGAGGATGGGATAAGTTTCATGTTCATGATAGGTTCTTATTTCGTGCTAACAAATTGTGTGTTCTAGATTCATCGGTGCATTTGCTTTTATTGCAGGAATCTCATGCGGGAGGATTGATGGGACACTTCAGGAGAGAAAAGACCTTCATGTTGTTGAATGATCACTTTTATTGGCATAAGATGAGGCGTGATGTCGAAAGGTTTGTACAGCGATATGTGATATGCTATAAAGCGAAATCTAAACTTAATCCACATCGTTTGTGTACTCCACTTCCTGTTCCTAGCGCACCTTGGGAGGATATTAGTATGGACTTAGGACTAAGAGGGAGGATTCAGTTTTTGTCGTTGTGGATAGATTCTCTAAAATGGCACATTTTATTCCCTGTCACAAAAGCGACAATGCGTCGCATGTAGCTGACTTGTTTTTCAGGGAAATTGAAAGATTACATGGCGTGCCAAGGACAATTGTTTCAGATCGCGATGTCAAATTCATGAGCTATTTTTGGAAGACTTTGTGGGCCAAGCTCGGGACAAAGCTGTTATTCTCAACAACTTGTCACCTACAAACGGATGGACAAACAGAGGTTGTGAATAGAACACTTTCAATGCTGTTATAAACGATGATCAAGAAAAATCTCAAAGAGTGGGAAGATTGTTTGCCACATGTGGAGTTTGCATACAATAGGGCGGTACATTCTACTACTCAATTATGTTCGTTTGAGGTGGTGTATGGTTTTAAACCAATCACGCCACTTGATTTGCTGCCACTTCCACTACATGAACAAGTTAATATGGAGGCATCAAAACGTGCCAAATAAGTGAAGAAGATTCATGTTAAGACTAAAGAAGAGATTGAAAAGAAGGCACGTTAGTATGCTGAGAAGGCGAATAAGTCAAGAAAGAAGATGTTATTTGAACCAGGTGATTTGGTTTGGGTGCATCTACGGAAAGAACGCTTTCTAGATAAGCGCAAATCCAAGTTAATGCCTCGGGGAGATGGTTCATTCAAAGTACTTGAGAAGATCAATGATAATGCATACAAGATAGAGCTTCCAGGTGATGATTATGCTGTGAGTTCTACATTCAATATTGCTGATTTGTCACCAATTTTTGGATCGGAAGAATCAGAGTCGAGGATGACTCCTTCTCAAGAGGGTGAGGATGATGAGGACATCCTGATTGTTCGATTACACGATCATAAGCTAAAAAGATTAATCAACAGGTGAACTCGCTCCTAATTAAATTTGGCTTTAATTTACATGAGAATTGGCTACTACCTAATGCTAGTATTTTAATTGGTCTTAGGTTTTTGCATGAGGAGATGTTGGGATGCCAAAGCCAGAAGAAATCAGTTGAGCAAGAAAATCAAGCAAGTGCATGTGGACCGAGACAAAAGATAAAATGAAAGAATACATGCAAGCATCTATGTGCTGCGTGTGTGCGTTATATGCCATAAGGATTGAGTGTTGCTGCCTTTTGGAAAGTAATGGAGGAGAGATGAGTTAATGCGGATTAATTTTGGCTATATGCCATGTTTTTGGGCCAGACTTCTTTAAAGCATCCATGTAATCGGAACCCAGGTCCAATAAGTTGTATCATGTGCCGTATTTAAGTCCAAATAGTATTATCACATGGATTCAGATCCATAGGAGTAGTATCACTTGGATTCGGATCCATAGGTCGAGTCGGCCAAGCCAGGGCCTTTAAATTCTGTAGTTGCCGAACATTGTAGACAGACCACAGAAATCAATCTATTATTTTTAGAGAGCTATACACTTGTTCTTCCTAGGGTTTGGCATACGATTGCAACCTAGAAGGGAATTGGGCGTTCTCTACCCGTCGTTCTTGTGATTCCTTGTGATTGGCCGGAGCGATGATACGTCTACTTGGTGGTTAGGTAGACGGGATCACGAGCGTGTGGTTGGGTGAATTCTTTTGTCGCGGGTTGTTGTTCTAACAGTGGTTGGTGCTATCGATTCGTCAGATTGCACGGATCCAAATTATCTTCATCGATCCTACGTCATGAAGATCGCGCAATCCTTCACATCTCCATGCATCTGGCTAGCTAGCCCCTTATGTTCCTCTTGCTAATGACCATGAACCATTACTAATCCAAACCAAGAACTATTTCAATTTTTTCTGAAAAGGAGTATGTGGGCTACATGTTATCAAAGTAGATGGACAAGGAAGAAGATGAGTAATGAGCAACTTGACACAGATGATGTAGGCATTGCTGTTAATAAATAGAGTGTACCGGACGATGAATAGTGTCACACCGAAATTGGGATTACAGGAACAGAGTACATGGCAATAGCAATAGAGTACAGCCGGAACGCCTGGTAGCTAACAAAAAGTAACAAACTAGATCTCGTATACAACAGAATATATACTCTAACACCCTCCCTCAATCTTAATTGGGCATAGCCATGTTAAGATTGTGCCAAAGAAGACCAAATTGCTAAACAGGATAGCAGATGGAGATAATTGAATTAACGATTGCAATTTGAATTGGACTAGCACATTTCAATTTTTCATCAAAAAATTGCTGAAAATCGCCGTAACCAGATTTGTCTCTAGATTCCACTTCCAAGATTTCGTTTTCACCAAGAATGTTAACCTTGGTGTGGACACAAGGAATGTTTAGTATTTATCTCAACATGATAAAATGCTAAAAAAATAATCTGCCTAAAATGCCTATCATTACTGGGACAATTCACAATTCCATACTTTAACACTTGTCTCCTCTCATCTATTAATTGGGTTTGTCCCAATTATGCAATGTTGTTCCCACTAGAAAAAAGTTCATCGAAATCATCCTATTCTCCACAAAGGATTAAGACTCGTTAGAAGAGAACAACTGACTTAAGATATTTAAGGAATTTTGTGGGCAATTGGTTAGTGTTGTGGTTACAGACCAAACAGAGAGAGAGATGGTAGTGGAGAGTAGGAGTGTATTGAGTAATGGCCTCGGGTCTTCCCCCTGGCCTGTATCACATATATACTCATATGGGTTATGCTTTTACAATCATGCCCTTACAACTGCACATCCCCACTAGGGGTATTTAGGTCATTACATATGCTCTACTTTGGTCCTTATATCCTTCTAACAGGCCTGCTGGGTTTAGGTGGGGGCCACCCCTACAACAGGAGCCTCTCATGGTGAAGGGCTTCACAGGGCCGAAGCCACGTTGCCGAGTCCTTTGGCCCCCTCCGTCCCTGCGGCCTGTGAGCTCTTGGTGGTCTTGCGGAGCCGCAGTGTGTTGCGGAGCCCCGGGCGTGAAGTCAAAACCGCAGATGTAGGTGCGCGCGCGTGCTCCGTCCCTCACCGTTCGAACGGGTGGTAGCGGAGGCTGGCGCCCCAGTCGAAGTAGAGGCGCGCGCGCTCCGTCCCTCACCCTTCGAATGGGTGGCAGCGGACGCTGGTGCCCAAATCGATGTAGAGGCGCGCGCGCTCCGTCCCTCACCCTTCGAACCGGTGGCAGCGGAGGCTGGCGCCCAAGTCGAAGTAGAGGCGCGCGCGCTCCGTCCCTCACCCTTCGAACGGGTGGCAGCGGAGCTGCCGCCCAAGTTGAAGTAGAGGCGCGCGTGCTCCGTCCCTCATCCTTCGAACGGGTGGCAGCGGAGCTGGCGCCCAAGTTGAAGTAGAGGCGCGCGCGCTCCGTCCCCTACCCTTCGAACGGGTGGCAGCGGAGCTGGCGCCCAAATCGAAGTAGTGGCGCGTGCGCTCCGTCCCCTACCCTTCGAATGGGTGGCAGCGGAGCTGGCACCCAAGTTGAAGTAGAGGCGCACGCGCTCTGTCCCTCATCCTTCGAACGGGTGGCAGCGGAGCTGGCGCCCAAATCGAAGTAGTGGCGCGCGCGCTCCGTCCCCTTCCCTTCGAACGGGTGGCAGCGGAGCTGGCGCCCAAGTTTAAGTAGAGGCGCGCGCGCTCCGTCCCTCATCCTTCGAACGGGTGGTAGCGGAGCTGGCGCCTGAGTCGAAGCAGAGGCACGCGCGCTCCGTCCCTCACCCTTCGAACGGGTGGCAGCGGAGCTGGCGCCTGAGTCGAAGTAGCGGCGCGCGCGCTCCGTCCCTCATCCTTCGAACGGGTGGCAGCGAAGCTGGCGCCCCAGTTGAAGTAGAGGCGCGCGCGCTCCGTCCCTCATCCTTCAAACGGGTGGCAGCGAAGCTGGCGCCCAAGTTGAAGTAGAGGCACGCGCGCTCCGTCCCTCACCCTCCGAACGGGTGGCGGCGGAGCTGGCGCTTGAGTCGAAGCAGAGGCGCGCGCGCTCCGTCCCTCACCCTTCGAACGGGTGGCAGCGGAGCTGGCGCCTGAGTCGAAGTAGGGGCGCGCGCGCTCCGTCCCTCACACTTCGAACAGGTGGCAGCCGAGCTGGCGCCTGAGTCGAAGTAGAGGCGTGTGCGCTCCGTCCCTCACCCTTCGAACGGGTGGCAGCGGAGCTGGCGCCTGAGTCGAAGTAGTGGCGCGCGCGCTCCGTCCCCTATCCTTCGAACGGGTGGCAGCGGAGCTGGCGCCCAAATCGAAGTAGTGGCGCGCGCGCTCCGTCCCCTACCCTTCGAACGGGTGGCAGCGGAGCTGGCGCCCAAGTTGAAGTAGAGGCGCACGCGCTCCGTCCCTCATCCTTCGAACGGGTGGCAGCGGAGCTGGCGCCCAAATCGAAGTAGTGGCGCGCGCGCTCCGTCCCCTACCCTTCGAACGGATGGCAGCGGAGCTGGCGCCCAAGTTTAAGTAGAGGCGCGCGCGCTCCGTCCCTCATCCTTCGAACGGGTGGCAGTGGAGCTGGCGCCTGAGTCGAAGCAGAGGCGCGCGCGCTCCGTCCCTCACCCTTCGAACGAGTGGCAGCGGAGCTGGCGCCTGAGTCGAAGTAGCGGCGCGCGCGCTCCGTCCCTCATCCTTCGAACGGGTGGCAGCGAAGCTGGCGCGCCAGTTGAAGTAGCGGCGCGCGCGCTCCGTCCCCTACCCTTCGAACGGGTGGCAGCGGAGCTGGCGCCCAAGTTGAAGTAGAGGCGCGCGCGCTCCGTCCCCTACCCTTCGAACGGGTGGCAGCGGAGCAGGCGCCCAAGTTGATGTAGAGGCGCGCGCGCTCCGTCCCCTACCCTTCGAACGGGTGGCAGCGGAGGCTGGCGCCCAAGTCGAAGTAGTGGCGCGCGCGCGCTCCATTCCTCACCCTTCGGGCGGGTGGCAGCGGAGCTGGCGCCTGAGTCGAAGCAGAGGCGCGCGCGCTCCGTCCCTCACCCTTCGAACGGGTGGCAGCAGAGCTGGCGCCTGAGTTGAAGTAGAGGCGCGCGCGGTCCGTCCCTCACCCTTCGAACGGGTGGCGGCGGAGCTGGCGCCTGAGGCGAAGTAGAGGCGCGCGCGCTCCGTCCCTCACCCTCCGAACAGGTGGCAGCGGAGCTGGCGCCTGAGTCAAAGCAGTGGCGCGCGCGCTCCGTCCCTCACCCTTCGAACAGGTGGCAGCGGAGCTGGCGCCTCAGTCGAAATAGGGGCGCGCGCGCTCCGTTCCTCACCCTTCGAGCGGGTGGCAGCGGAGCTGGCGCCTGAGTCGAAGTAGAGGCGCACGCGCTCCGTCCCTCACCCTTCGAACGGGTGGCAGCGGAGCTGGCGCCTGAGTCGAAGTAGAGGCGCGCGCGCTCCGTCCCTCACCCTTCGAACGGGTGGCGGCGGAGCTGGCACCTAAGTCGAAGTAGAGGCACGCGCGCTCCGTCCCTCACCCTCCGAATGGGTGGCAGCGGAGCTGGCGCCTGAGTCGAAGCAGAGGCGCGCGCGCTGCGTCCCTCACCCTTCGAACGGGTGGCAGCGGAGCTGACGCCTGAGTCGAAGTAGGGGCGCGCGCGCTCCGTCCCTCACCCTTCGAACGGGTGGCAGCGGAGCTGGCGCCTGAGTCGAAGTAGAGGCGCGCGCGCTCCGTCCCTCGCCCTTCGAACGGGTGGCAGCGGAGCTGGCGCCTGAGTCGAAGTAGAGGCGCGCGCGTGCTCCATCCCTCACCCTTCGAACGGGTGGCGGCGGAGCTGGCGCCTGAGTCGTAGTAGAGATGCGCGCGCTCCGTCCCTCACCCTCCGAACGGGTGGCAGCGGAGCTGGCGCCCAAGTCGAAGTAGAGGCGCGCGTGTGGAACGGTGCCGACGCTTGGCCTGCCAAAAGGTGGGCTGTCGCGTCGTACTGTCTGCCTTCCCAGGGATGGGGCACGCGGCAGGTTGTGATTGGGGCGCCGTGTTGTGCCAGGGGTTGCGTGACCGCGACCACCTGCGCTGACTGTCCTTGGTTCTGTTGTCGCGTGCGGCGCGCACCGCCATGACGCCTCGTCTTCGGTTACGGGGAATCGTGCGGGACGCACGCGGACCGTCGTGACGCTTCGGAGGCAGCCCCCGTGGTGAGGAGGCTTAATATGGCCCCTATACCCGCACCCCCGCACCCTTACGTTCTCCTTTTGCCTGCATCGCCCTTTGCGCCCCCTTTTTCGATCTTTTTGCGGGCGTACTCTTTCCTCCGTGAGAATCGATGGCGTCTGGCGACAACCCCGGCCCAGGCGACTGGAGGTGAAATACTCACTCAGTGAGCGCGATCCGGTGGTGGCAGACAAGCGGTGGCTGGCGGCGGAGAAGGAGGGGTCATTTTCCGGCGAGCTGGGCCGTTCGCTTGTGACCGAGAAGACGATTCAAGGGTTGCTGCATGAGGGGAAGCTATCCGATCATCAGGCGGTGCGATTGCCTTCCGTCGACGAGACGGAACAGCACCCCGAGCCGTTAGAAGCTATTGTATTCGTCGCCTTCCTGGACGCAGGGCTTCGCATCCCGGCGGCGGCGATTGTAGGCGACGTGTTGCGAACCTTCGGGGTGGAGCTGGCGCAGCTGACTCCAAACACCGTGGCCCGGCTTGCCGTATACAGCTGGGCCTTACGCTCGGGAGCGTGCTGGCCCAGCTCTTCCTTGTTTTCCTACCTGCACGAGGCACGGTACCAGCCCAAGGAGCGAAAGGACGGGACGCTGTCAAACTTCGGCAGTGTCAGCTTCGTTCTTCGGTCAGGCTGCACCAAGCTTTTCCCCGCGAACTCCACCCGCGGGAAGTGGGAGTCCCTCTGGATGAAGCGGTGGTTCTACCACCGTGTAGAGAGCGGGAGCGGCCTCGAGTGCACGGGCCGACCGCTTGCATTCAAGACCTCGCCCGGCCGGACCCTGGACGACGAAGACAGGCGGAGGGCCCGGCGACTCATAGGCTTGGCGGCTCGCTTCAACATGCGCGATCTCGCCGAGGAGTTCGTGATGTATGGCGTGGCGCCGCTTGCCAGCGGCTGGCGTCTCGCCGTTGAGAGGTGCCGAGACGACAATGTCGAGCCGTCAGTCGGCGTGCTACCAGCGCCCTCCGAACCTCGTAAGTGCCGAGCGTCTTTCCCCTTTTTGTTCACGCAAAGTGCGGTACGCGCTCAACCCCTTTCTTTTGACTGGACTTAGGGATTAATTTGGAGGATGCGGAGCGACTCGCGCGCGTGTTCCTTGGGCCGTATACCGGCAGGGAGCACGACCAGCGCGCGTCCGCAACCACGGCGGCGGGGCTGGGTCAGATAAACCGCGTGTGCGAGGCCTTGGGTCTTGCCGTGCTGGACCGCCTGTGCCCGACTTCGCAACGTGAAGACGACGACGCCGCGAGGACGAAGGCGCCATCCCGTAAGAGGACGGTGGGCTCATGGCAGACAGTCGGGGGGAGGAGGCTTTGTCGCCGATGGTGGTCGTCGGGACAGGGTCCGAGCCAGCCGATGGTGCTGAGTTGGAGCCCCTGGCTGTGGTGGCTACGACGCCAGGAGCGCGGCCTTCAGGCGTGGCCGCTACAGCGTCAGAGGCGCAATCTTCAGCCATGATTGCCACGACCCCGGGGGCGCAACCTTCGGCCCTGACCTCTGCGGCGTCAGAGGCGCAGCCTTCGGCCATGGTTGTCGCGACCCCGGAGGCGGAGCCTTCGGCTACGGCCATCACGACGCCGGAGGCGCAGCCATCGGCCCCGTCTTCGGGGGCGTGCGGGGCTGGGCTCCTACCAATGGCGGCGGCCGAAACTGAGGCTCCGCCCGCAGATGTCACACCGGTGGTGCCCCCGTCGCCGGGCGCTGCAGCCGCGGGGGCTTCTCTCACAACGACACCTGAGGCGAGGCCACGGTCGCCGTCTCCGGCCAGGCGGCCGTGGCTCCACGAGACGCCGAGGGGGTTCACTGTGGTGACGGGTGTCAGCAGCTTGTGGGATTGCCGAAGTCCTCCATCTGCTACTGAAGGTACGCTGGCGTAGCTTGTCTTGACGTGTTCTCTGTGGTGCCTTGCGGTGTTTTCACCTATCCTTCCTCTCGTAGCGTCGCTTATTCCGGAGGAGGGCTATGCGGAAGCCGGAGGCCCTGGCTCCAGTGGCGCGATCCCCGCGCGTCCGAACCCCGCGAACTTCGTGCCTCCTCCAGAGACGCTAGGGGTGTGGCGCGCTTTGGTGGACGACGCGGCGGCTAGCGTCGGGCAGCAGGCGCTGTCGACGTACGGGGTGGAACGTCTCGGGGACGCCTTTGAGGTGTCGGGGGTGAGGGTAAGTACCTGCTTGTACAACACTGCCTGGCCCTGCTGAGCTTGCTGAAGTGTTTGTTGCTCTACAGACACTTGTGCTGGGGCAAGCCTTACAGGCGGCCCATGCTCGTGCGCAGCAGGCGCTGGAGGAGAGGCTGCGGGCTGCCGAAAAACAGCTGCATGAAGCCACAGAGGCTCAGTCTGCCCAGGGCGCACGCATCCGCCAGCTGGAATCAGCTGCGAAGGCATCTCGGGCAGAGTTCGCGGGCGAACGGGATGGCCTTTTGCAGCAAGTCGCCTCGCTGGAGAAGGAGAAGGGCGAACTCGCCTTGACTCTAGCGGAACGCAACCGGGCGCTTGGCGAGGCTTCCGTGGCTGCATGGGACGCCCTGCAAGCGCTGGAAGTCCATCTCCAGGGGCTCGTGGCTAAGGTGCCGGACCGCGCCTTCGGCCCGGCGGAGTTGGCACGGACCCTTCGCTGGATTAATGACGCCGCCGACGTTGCCCGCGGTGCCACGACGAACTTTGGCGACCACTGTGCCTATGTGGCGTCATGTTTGGTGTGCGCCCTCCTACGGCACCGTGGCTGCACGCACGTCGCCGGGCTGGAGAACCCTCAGCTGGAGATGCCCAGCGGGGCCAGAGTGATGTCCGGTGAAGTCCGCGCTGTTCGCCGTCCCGTCAAATTCTTACACGAACGGATCTGGGACTACGCCGGGATAGCCGCCGCGCAGGTCGAGCTCCGGAGGTCCCTTCATGGCGGGGGGAGCCTTATCCAATTTCTGGACGAAGTCCCGCGGCGTGACGAAGGCGGCGCTGGGGCGTCCGAACATGCTGAAGGCTCCTAGGTGCGAAGTAGCTAGGCGTGGGCATGCGTTGTAAAGCCCGCCCGCTTCTTAAATGAATAAAGTACATGCTAGTCCGATGAGCTGACCATTTGATTTGTATCCCGGGCAGCTTCCTTGCTGGGGGCGACTGCTCGCGTCTGGCGTTGCGACCCGACGGCGTCTTCGACGGTGGCAAAGGGCCGAGGAGTCGTTGAACTTTTGGGCAGGCCGACCTTCTTCGGGTGAGGCCTCGGCTCTGACGCGTGTGAAGGACGAGCCCGCCGAGTAGTGGTTTAGAGTGGCAATGTTGGCGGGCCTCCACACTTGTACGATTCTCCCGATACATAAAATATTCGTTGCATGTGCGAAGGCGAGCCGTGCTATGGGACGGCGGGGCGACCGTTACTCGAACTGCATTGTCGGTGTAGCCGCGCGATCGCTGATTTCGCGTACCGAGTACTCCGCAGCGTAGGGCACGCGGGGGCAATCGTCGATGCTTCACCTTCGACAGTTCATAGACTGGCGCGTGCGGAGGTGGACCTCAACGCTTCGCCTTTTTATAGTCCGCAGACTGGCACGTGCGGAGGCGGACCTCGACGCTTCGCCTCTTTATAGTCCGTAGACTGGCGTGTGCGGAGGCGGACCTCGACGCTCCGCCTCTTTCTAGTCCGTAGACTGGCGTGTGCGGAGGCGGACCTCGACGCTTCGCCTCTTTATAGTCCGTAGACTGGCGTGTGCGAAGGCGGACCTCGACGCTTCGCCTCTTTATAGTCCGTAGACTGGCGCGTGCGGAGGCGTACCTCGACGCTTCGCCTCTTTGTAGTCCGTAGACTGGCGTGTGCGGAGGCGGACCTCGGCGCTTCGCCTCTTTCTAGTCCGTAGACTGGCGTGTGCGGAGGTGGACCTCGACGCTTCGCCTCTTTATAGTCCGTAGACTAGCGCGTGCGGAGGCGGACCTCGACGCTTCGCCTCTTTGTAGTCCGTAGACTGGCGTGTGCAGAGGCGGACCTCGACGCTTCGCCTCTTTATAGTCCGTAGACTGGCGTGTGCGGAGGCGGACCTCGACGCTCCGCCTCTTTACAGTCCGTAGACTGGCGCGTGGCTCCGCAGGCAGGGGTAGCCTCTGGTGCGCCGTCTCCTTCGCTCGGAATTCTCTAGGATTGGGCCTCAGTAGCGTGATCTGTGTTCACCTCCTCGGGGCGCGCGATGGCGAGCCGCAGCTCTTCGACGGAGTGACCCATGTGTTATTTATACACCGTGGAGTGCGTGGGATCAACATCCACGTCTTATTTATACTTCGGGGAGTACGCACAGGGGCGAGGTCCCTGGCATGCGCGGAGTTCGCGTCTTGTTTAGACTCCGTAGAGTGCGCAGGGAGAACATCCGCGTCTTATTTATAGTCCGTGGACTCGCGCGTGCGGAGGAGTGCCTCGACGGTCACGTCTTTTTTAGAGTCCGTAGACTGGCGCGTGCGGAGGCGAACCTCAACGCTACGTCTTATTTATACTCCGTAGAGTGCGTGCGAAGGCGTCCCCCCGCACGTCTTTGGTTTATACTCAGGCCCGTCACCTTTGGCTACGGCGAGTGCGCACGCGAACGTGCGACTTCGATTTATACTCAGCCCCGTACCCCTGGCTACGGCGAGTGCACACGCGAACGTGCGACTTCAATTTATACTCAGCCCCGTACCCCTGGCTACGGCGAGTGCACACGCGAACGTGCCACTTCGATTTATACTCAGCCCCGTACCCCTGGCTACGGCGAGTGCACACGCGAACGTGCGACTTCGATTTATACTCAGCCCCGTACCCCTGGCTACGGCGAGTGCACACGCGAACGTGCGACTTCGATTTATACTCAGCCCCGTACCCCTGGCTACGGCGAGTGCACACGCAAACGTGCGTCTTTGGATTATACTCAGGCCCGTACCCCTGGCTACGGCGAGTGCACACGCGAACGTGCGACTTCGATTTATACTGCGGAGGCGCGCGCGCGCGCCTGCCACGCTGTCACGCATTTGTGCACAACAAAAAGGAGATTGGCGACAAACGGTGACTTTATTACATCCCCGTTTGCGCGGGTAAGCAATTTACACAAGGCGAAGGTACTGACCGCTTGCCGGAGCCTCTAGTGGCTGGAGTGCATGTATGGGCTTATCGGGCCTCCGTATGACACCGCAGGTCCCCTTGTTGCGATGTCAATTTTAGGCGCGCTGTTGGGCGTCACGACGAGGATATCTGGAGCCATGCTCGATGCGCTGGGCCATATCTTGATCGCCGCGGATGGTAATGATGGCCTTCGGCCCTAGGAGCTTCATGCACAGATAGCCGTGATGCGGCACCGCTCCGAAGGAGTTGATGAGTGGACACCCTAGTATGGCGTTGTAGGGGTACAGGAGGTCGACGACGTCGAACGTGTTATCTTCGGTTCTAACATTGTCGTCCCGGCCGAAGGAGACCTGAAGGCATATTTGGCCAAGTGCCTGTAGAGGTTGCCCTCCGAAGCCCTACAGCGGGATTCTCGGTGGGTCGAGGCGGCTTTGGGGGATCCCCATCTGGTCGAAGGCTGCTGCGAATAGGACGTTCGCGGAGCTGCCGCCGTCGACTAGGGCGCGTCCCACGTCGCATCCCGCTATACCGACCCGGATGATGAGGGGGTCCTGGTGGGGAAGGTCGACGCCTTGGGCATCGGCGGGTATGAATGTGATCTCGTGCTGCGCCCAGTCTGGCGGTGCCTGTGCTGGGTACGCTGCTACATGGTGCAGCCTCCGCACGTAGGCCTTCTGCTGTCGTGCTGAGGTGAACCGCAGCGAGGAGCCTCCGGAGATGACGTTGATAACCCTGCGATGAGTCGCCTCCGGAGCCTGGAGCTGCAGGAGGCCTTCCTAAGGCTGCTGTACATGGGCCTGAATCCGCGGAGGGCCCTCATGGAGTTGCGTCCCTTGTGCCTAGACCTGCGCGGGGGCTTCATACGGGTGCTGGACGTGGGCCACGATGGGCGGGCGTGCGTCCATGCCTCTGTCCCTGATGACGCTCTGCCGGAGCGCCGAGATGGAGGTGCACGTGCGCGTGTCGTGGGTGCCGCGACCGTGGACTTCACACCACAGCCCGTGCTGTCGGTCGTCGTAGTCTCCATAACCTCTATCGTCGCGGCCCCGGCCGCGGCCGCGACCGCCCCGGCCTCGTCGCCCCCGATTGCCACGACCGGCGGAGGCGCTTTCTTCGGAGCCACCTTCGATGTCGAAGACAAGGCAGCCTCGGCGCGACCTCGGCTGTCCGCGCTTGGGCCTACTGGATGGCTCCTTATGCGGGGTTTCCTTGCACTCGGCCGTATCCTTGGATGACTCCTGCTTGCGCTTGCCCTTCGACGAGCCATCCCTGGCTGGGCCTTCGACCCTTGTCGAGCCACTGGCCTGGTTAGTATCGGAGTCGTCACCTTGCCTTCGCCGGGCGTCCTCTTCTGCCCTGGCGTACTCCTCCATCTTGTCGAAGAGCTTTGTCACCGTCTTGATTGGCTTCCGCGCGTTGTACTCGGCCATTGGACCCGGGCGGAGGCCCTGTATGGCTGCGTTGACGACGGTGGTCTCGTTGACGTCTTTGACTTGGCATCGTATCTTCGCAAACCGCTTGAAGTAGTCCCGGAGCTTCTCCGAGGGCTTTTGCTTCACGGCGAAGAGCTGATCCGCATCGACTCGCTCGACGTAGTTTCCCTGGAAGTTATTGTGGAGGCGGTCGCGGAGCTGCTCCCACGCGTAGACGGAGTTTGGCTCTATGGTAAAAAACCAGGACAACGCCACTCCTTGCAGCGCAAGGGGGAGCCCCTTCGCCTTTGTGGTGTCATCTCCACTCGCGGCTTCGATTGCTGTTCCATATACGCGCACGAACTCACGGAGGTCCGTATCGCTTTGGAATGCCTCGATTACGCTGGAGAACTTGAAGCCTTCAGGCCACTCCGCCTGCTGTAGCCCTGCCGAAAGCGGGGACTCCGGGTCTACGCGTCGCAGCGGGGCGCGACTGGATGTGGGGGCGTCACGGCTGTCTGCTCTTTCCGGGATGGGCTCCGCGGGGGCCGCTGGCGTGGCCTGTTGGCTCCGAGCCTCTTGCATGTCTCGGACAGCTCCGTGGAGGTCTCCTAGCTCCCGCTGGAATGCGTTGAGGGCCGCCAGCAAAGCGCCTTCCATCGCAGATGCAGTCGGGGCCGCCGGCGCACTTGACGGGTGGGTCGGCGCGGGGATGATCGCCTCACGAGGTCCCAAGCCGTCGGTTGCTCCGCCACGGCTGTCTCCCGTTGCGCGATCCGTACTGCCGGCGAAGGTGGCAGGAGTAGCCGCCGTAGTGGCGGGGTCGGTTGCCGTAGTCGCTGTGGCGGGGTCGGTTGCCGTAGTGGCAGTGGTGGGGTCGGTTGCCGTAGTGGCGTGAACGTCGATGCTCGCACCCGCGATAGCCGACGCCGAGGCCCTGGTGCTCACACGCCGCTCCGGCCCAACCGCCTTCTTTCCCCTCGCCGCCGTCGATGAAGCTTTTTTTGGTGCCATCTTCTTCTTCAATCTTCGGGCTTGTCTCCGTCGTCCCCACGGACGGCGCCAGCTGTTGTGGTTACAGACCAAACAGAGAGAGAGATGGTAGTGGAGAGTGGGAGTGTATTGAGTAATGGCCTCGGGTCTTCCCCCTGGCCTGTATCACATATATACTCATATGGGTTATGCTTTTACAATCATGCCCTTACAACTGCACATCCCCACTAGGGGTATTTAGGTCATTACATATGCTCTACTTTGGTCCTTATATCCTTCTAACAGGCCTGCTGGGTTTAGGTGGGGGCCACCCCTACAACAGTTAGATACATGGCGGAAGAACAGGTGGGAAAGTTGGCTCTTGGAGTTTGTATTAATCCAACTAACTATTATCATACTAGCACTCAATGCACAATTTCTGGTTACTATCATTTGTTAGTATTGTATTCCTACTCAATGTAACATCCTGCCCATTCTCTAGGCCTGGAATGCTACCACCATAGCATACTTTTACCATTTTCAACCAGTATTCATAGTTTTAAACAACCACCACTTTATTTATATTGCAGTGACTATATAAACATCATACCCTTTTAAGCAAATACTCTAGGATATCAATAAGGTCTAAACATACTAACAAAGGTTGATATGTAAAGTATTGCTGGTATGTAAAGTTATTCATGTGCTACTGCTGTCTGTACATGAAATCTTCAGTGATCACCTAAAAATACAAACAAAGCAAAGGTGAGTCCAGATACTCAACAAGCACATAATAGGATGATAAACACTACCAAACATGTAAGCAATTAACCAGCCATGTCATACTCCGCATATACTATCATGTTCATATCATCATTCTCATGTTTTAACATTGTCATACCATTAGTGCAATGTAGCTCTACTCTACATGCTCATTTTCTCATCCAATTGAATATACCAGTATAGCCTAAGTGAACACCCATCGATGTTCACCGTATCGTGGGCCCATCCTCATCAGCACGGGGGGTCTCTCCACTCCCATGGAGGCCTACCGAAGTAGGTCTTATGGAATCCACCCACTGTAGATCCCAGTTTTCATCTCATGAATGCACATGATCCAAATACGTATATCCATTGTCATAACCATACTCATCATTATCATCATTAGCAGGTAAGTATAATTGCTCACCCTACCCCATCATCATTGTCATCATTTACTATGCAATATTATAAAGCACAAGCATCACATATTACACAACAATTATCATCTACCGCATTACCATGCATTTGCCTGTTTAGCCTCGAGGACGATGTGTGGACGGCTTCCCACTAGGACCTTCACCTGTTCAAGCGTCAACCCGACTCAATATATTATAGTGACACATGCACTTATACACACGTCACAGATTCTACGTGCAAAACTCAACATTAACATAAAAACGTGCATGTCACAACCCCCCTTTTTTCCTTTCCTTTCGTTTTCTCCTCTTTTCTTTTCTTTTCTTTCTTTCCTTTCTTTCTCTTTTCTTTTCTTTTCTTTCTTTCTCTCTTCCTTTTCTTTCTTTTCTTCTCTCTCTTCTTTCTTTCCCCACCCGATCTCTCTCTCTTTTCTCTCTCTCTCCCTTTCATTCAGTTTGGCTAAATGGCCTTATCCCTTCCTCACCTCTCCTCCCTCTCTCTTACTCATATGGTCTTCCCCAAATCCCCTCCAAGATTGAATATGGGGTGCAGCCGCCATTGGGCCATCGGCAACTAGCTGCCGGCCACCAACCCTCCACCGTTGGTAGCCCTTCCCCTCATCTCACTTCTCCTCACCACACCTCCTCTCCCTAATCCCCTCTCCCTCACTCCCATGATGCCGCTACTCCCTCTGGGCTCGGCGACCAAAGCGCGGTAGCCTGGATCTCACCGTTGGCTCGAGACCCTTCTCGGTTACCCTCTCCTCTCCTCTCATCTCCTCCCCTAGTCCTACTCGGCTCTTTCTCAAATTTGGCCACCCCTCACACTGCCAGCCACTGGAGGCAGCACCTGGTCCCTCAAGGGCCAGTTCTACATATCAGACATCCCTAGCCGTAGTTGAGGGCATAGGGAGGTCAACGGACGGCATGGGACCGATAGAGGGTGGCGAGGCACCGAGCCCTCCGTCGGTGGTGATGGCATGTAGACAAAGAGAGAGAGAGAGAGAGAGAGATAGGTGACACTTGGGGAGTTGCAAGAGGGCGCAGTGCCATGGAGCCGAGTGAAGGGAGGATGGCACCTAATCGAGGAGACCCAAGGAGGAGGAGGGGAAGATCGGGAAGAAGGTCAGGTGGGGGAAGTAAAGGGGGGAATAGATAAGGAAGAGGAGCAGAGAGAGAAAAAAAGAAGGGGTGACTTGGCTGTGTTGGCTGGGTAGAGAAAAAAGAAGAAACAAAAAGGAAAGTGGAAAGAAAAAGGGAAAAAAGGGCTAAGCATGTGTGACAGAATTTTATTCTTATAGATCTTTTACCCTAAGCATTCCTATGCTTGTTCTGGGTTTGTGTGTGGGAATGATGTCACACATCTATGTGCGCATATTGCTATAATGTCTTGAGGTTGGGTGATGCTTGTACAGGTGGCGATTCAGGTTTAGCGTTATCCACACATCGTCCGCCAGGTTAACATGCAAATACATGGTAGAATAGTAGATTGTGACAAATGTTTGGTACTCATGTTTCTATGCCACAATTTACAATATTTATGAGATGATGTACATGATTACATGCTAATCATACCTTAATGAGTGCTGCTTATGATTAAATACCAACATTAGAAGAATATTGCATCATGCATTGCACTCATACACAGGACCAACCGCAAGTAGGCATCCCACGAGAGTGGTAAGATAAAGATCTAATTTGGTAGGCACTTCATAGGAGTGGAGCTTGAGACCCCTTATGAAAAAGGACGGGGCGATTGAGTGGTTCATCGATGGGTGAATACTCCACTATACTGGTATGAGCTACAATTACAAACTCATTGTATGCATAGCATAAAAATGATAGAGAAAGAGGTACAGTTACAAATGTATTGCATTGCATGAAAGTGACCAAAGAAAGTGATACAATTATAGAGATTATGATTTACAGTTCACAACCATGGAATTGATTGAATTGCTACGTAGATACTACTGTTTTATCATGTGCTTGCTGAATCTTTGGACTCACCCTTGTTTAATTGTTTTTTAGGTGAACCATTAAGTTGACAGGTGTGGGCGGGAGTAGCACATTTATTCCATTTGCAAATAGTAATTCATATATCACATTTAGTTGATATATTTAGACTTTAATGGTATGCTAAGGTAGTAGTCTGTACTGTATGTCTTAATGGAAATAGTTGGTCATGTGTGGCTCTTGCATTTTCAGTTCATTACCAGGAAAACTTGTGCATTTACTTTAATGCGTAGCATAAATGTGTGTTGCTTGTCATATTGTTGAACCTTAAATGGATGATCTGCTTCCAAGGTCTAGCAGCATTGGATGCAAATAGTAGTGTTACAGAGTGGTTGTAGCATTCTGGGCTCATGAGTTGGGCCGGGGTGTTACAATTGGTATCAGAGCAGACGTTAGGTCCATGAAAAAGAAAAATCAATAACTTAGCTTAATTATTCAACTAAAACTTTACCTAGGTTGATTGATTATTAAAACTTGAATTAGGCCAAATAAATAAAATTAAACATGACACACTCTAGTGTACAATAGGATGAGGTTTGGGTTAAGCATTGTGTAAACATTTCCGCTAGTCATTTTGTTGATTTGTAATGCTTTGAGGTAGATGCTTGTGAGTTGATTGTGTGCATGCTTATTTGACATGATTAGAGATGCCGAGATGTACAGGTCGCAGTCGTGGTCATGGCTATGTCCAAGCAGAGCCACTGCTTGAGGTTCAGTAGGAAGCACCTGATGTGGAGGTCATTTTCGCTGAGCAGTCCATAGCTGAGAATCTGACAAGGTCTTTGGACTTGCTGTGAGAGTTTGTGGAAGAGGTCTATGAGCTTCATCGACATGCACTGGCAGCCGCTGCTGTGAACGTACCCATTGCTGCCCCTACTGCCATTCCGGTTGCACCAGAGGCAAGGATGGGTCTTCATCCTTCGATGGGTCAGGTACACTAGTCCATATTACAGATTGGTTGTGCTGCATAGGGAGGCAATTTGAAGCCCTACAGATAAGCTCACATATGAGAGCTCACTATATGGCTTTCTAGTTGAAGAGGCAGGTGGATATCTGGTGGGAAGGGGTTCTTTTAGCCAGGACCCCTGCCCATGCTCTAGCTACCTGGGAGATCTTCACCGAGCTGTTCAAGGTAAAGTATAATCCATATTCTTTTGTGGAGAGTATGGAAATCGCCTTGTTGACCTTCGTGTAGGGAAAGATCGCCATGGCTGAGTACGAGGCGGGATTCAACAACCTAATTCATTTCATACCATCAGTCATAAGCAATGATCTTTAGAAGGCCAAAATATTTTGTCAATGGCTCAACTCTGAGTTCTGGAATGTTGTGGGAGCTATCGCGCCACGTGACTTTGGGTCCATGGTAGAATAGGCTAGAAGGATGGAGATAGAGATGCAGCTCACTAAAGGGTTGCAACTCTCTAGTGGTCTGAGTGCTTCTGGTGGTGACCAAAAGGAGTTTTAGTGAGAGGGGTGGTTCGTCTGAGTGGCTCGCTCCTAAGAAGTCCAAGTGGAGCTAGTATCCCTCATAGTTATGCAAGTCTAAGTTGTTAGAATCACCTTCTTCTGTACCACTGGCATTGCATCCTGTCCTAGGGCCAAGCATGATCTATTTCAAGTGTGGTGGTGGGCATTGTGCTATCGAATGTTCTTGGATGGGGAATGTTGACACTATGGCCGGTCAGGCCATATGAAATGAGTTTGAAATTAGAATCCCTCCAGTATCATTAAGTGGGGGCTGGTATCTACGTCATTGTCAAATGCCTCACCTCAAGGGTCAGTCCAGATGTTGGTGGTTGCTCCTGCATCACAACCTCCTCTTTCCTAAGCACTACCTGCTTGGTATTACTAGCCTCCAGCACTGACTGTTACATTTCAGCAGGACTGTTCCATTTTAGCACGCTGCACTGCCTTCATTTTTCTATACCACCACAAGAAATGGTGGTGCTCTTGCTGGCCTGACACCACCCGGAGTCTACACGTTGCTTGCCACTGAGTCTGTTGGTCACTAGACGTGGTGATAGGTACCTTCTTAGTAGATTCATACGATTCCTTGTTTTTTTACTCTAATGCTACTTACTCTTTTGTGTCCCGTGAGTTTGCTAGAAAGGTACAATTGAGTATGTAGCAAATCTTGTAGTCAGTTCTCTAGGGGGTATCATTGCTAGCTCCACAGTGTGTTCAATAGATAGCGAGGATTTCATTGCCAACCTCGTGGTTATTCGGTTAGATCGTTTTGATGTTGTCCTTGGTATGGACTGGTTGAATCACTACTTAGATGTGATTTCCTACTTTTGGAGGATAGTTACTTTGCAGGTTCCTTTTGGAGAGGAGATAATCTTTCAGGGCAATGCACCTCCATGTTCTCTATTTGTGTTGGCCAGCCTGTTCCCTGGCTGATGAACATTGAAGTCTGGGTTGCTACTCGAACTTGTGGAAAAGCCAAGTGTGTATTTGCGCATTGAGGATATTCCAATGGTGTGCGAGTATCCTGACGTATTCTCCAAAGGGCCTCCGGGAATGCCACCTGAAAAAGATGTGGAGTATAGGATTAACCTTGTTCCAAGCACACGACCAATTTCTATATCTCCGTACAGTTTGGCATGACCTTTCCAAGAGGAATTGAAAAAGCAATTAGATGAGTTGTTGTCCAAGGTATGGATTCATCGTAGTGTTATCACTTTGGGAGCCCCTGTCCTATTCATTGAGAAGAAGGATAGGAGTTGGTGCATGTGTATAGACTATCGTGCTCTTAATCAGGTGACCATCAAGAATAAATACTTGTTGGCTCGCATCGAAGACTTATTTGATCAATTGAAGAGACCCAAGGTGTTGTCCAAGATTGATCTACAATCTAGGTATAATCAGATTCAAGTGCGGGAGCAAGATATTGAAAAGACAGATTTCTCCATGAGGTATGGACACTATGAGTATAAAGTCATGTCCTTTGGACTGATGAATGCCCCTGTTGTCTTCATGGAGACGATGAGCAGTATGCTACACAAGTATCTTGATGACTTTGTAGTCGTGTTCATCAATGATATCCTGATTTATTCTAAGACAAAGAAAGAGCATGAGTAGCATTTGAGGCTTGCACTTGAAACTCTAAGGAAAAATTAGTTCTTTACCAAGTTAAAGAAGTGCAAGTTCTGGATCTCTAAAGTGGGCTTCCTAGGTCATGTAATTAACTAGAAAGGAATTTCGGTAGATCTAGGCAAGATTTCTACTATCGTAGACTGGAAGAGGCCAATCTAGTGTTAACGAAATGAGAAGTTTTCTGGCATTTTGTGAAAGACTTTTCTATTATTGCCAATCCAATGTCTCAACTTACGAAGAAGGGCATGAAATTCTAGTGGACTGATGAATGTGAGCGCAGTTTTAGTACCTTAAAAGAGAAGCTAGTGATTGTTCTTATTCTCATCTTTCCTAAGCCAGGAAAGAACTTCACAGTCTACTCAGATGCTTTTTGAGTCGGTCTGGGTTGTGTACT
Organism: Dendrocalamus latiflorus; assembly: GCA_017311315.1. Lineage (NCBI taxonomy): Eukaryota > Viridiplantae > Streptophyta > Magnoliopsida > Poales > Poaceae > Dendrocalamus > Dendrocalamus latiflorus. The sequence continues at coordinate 29,312,138 of CM029638.1, forward strand.
CATCTAATACAGCAAAGCGATTGTGCATGCATCACGACAATAGAAGAAACATGAGCAGAATTACCCTACTCACGATTTAGAGCTAGCTGTAGTGGTTTTTGCTCTAAAGATTTGGAGAAATTACTTGTATGAAGATTTATGTGATATTTTCACTAACCACAAGAGCCTCAAGTATATTTTCACTTAGAAGGAGTTGAATTTGAGGCAAAGAAGGTGGTTAGAACTGATCAAGGACTATGATCTCACTATCCAGTACCATTTGGGCAAAGAAAATGTGGTTGTTGATGCCCTTAGTCGCAAGATGACACCCTCCACCCTAGGTTGTCTTATTGCTGACTTTGATCGGATGGAAATTTCCTATTATTATGCTAGTACAACATAGGCTAAGATGTAGTTGTTGTTGAAATCAGCAATTCCAGAGCGAGTGAGACAAGTGCAATAGCATGACCGGTTACTTCAACAAGTGTGGAAGCGCCTCGATGAAGGAAAAATGGGAGATTTCAACCATGATGAGTCAAGCACATTGCGGTTTAAGGGCCGCCTTTGTGTGCCACAAAAGGCTCAAGTCAAGGATAATATATCGAGAGATGCTCATTGTACCCTATACATGGTACATCCTGTCGAGACTAAGATGTATCGAGATGTAAAAAGGAGCTTTTGGTAGAAAAGAATAAAAGTGGATGTCGTTGGTATGTGGCATCTTGTGGGATTTACTAGCAAGTGAAGGGTGGGTATAAGCATCCTACTAGGCTATTGCAGCCTTTGGATGTTTCTCAGTAGCCATGGGATGACATTACCATGGATTTCGTAGTTGGCTTGCCTTGTACCTAACAAGGTAAGGATATGATTTGGATAGTGGTAGACCAATTTAGTAAGTCTGCGCTCTTCATTCCTATTCATACGACGAACTTAGCAAGTGATTTGGCACCCATCTATATGCATGATATAGTGAGGTTGCACGATGTGCCCAAGAAGATAGTTTCAAATAGAGATGCCAAGTTTGTCTCTAAGTTTTGGAAGAGCTCGCAAGACACTCTGGGCATGAAACATTAGTTTAGTACTATGTTCAACCTACAGAGAAATGGGTAGTCCGAACGCACCATTCGAACACTCGAGGATATGTTGAGGTCCTGTGTTCTCTCATAGAAAGGTAGTTGGGAGGATCATTTGGCACTCACGGAGTTTGCCTATAACAATAGATACCACTCCAGTGTTCGGACAACGCCATTCAATGTTCTGTATGAGTGAAAATGTAGATCTCCAATTTGTTGGGATGTCACGGGTGAGAAGGTAGTTCTGGGTCCAGATAGGGTCCAGTGGACAGTGGAACAAGTGGCAGAGATTATACAAAATTTGCTAGCTGCCAATAGTAAATAGAAGAGCTATGTGGATGGCAGGAGGCGAGAATTAGAACTTGAAGTGGGTGATCAGGTTTTTTTGAGAGTGTCCCCTACTAAAAGCATCATGCGATTTGGTACCAAAGAGAAGTTTAGATTGAGGTACATATATTTGTCCATTTTCAATTCTAGCACAAATTGGAAAGCTGACATATCACTTGGACCTTCCTAAGTCCATGTAAAGAGTGCACAAAGTATTCCATGTTTCCATGTTGAGAAAATTCTTAGGGGACTCAGAGCATGAGATGTGCTAGAACTGGTGTTCATTAAGTAAGACATTGCTTTTGAGTCCTGTCTAGTTTGGATTTTGGAGGAATCAGAGAAGGTGTTGAGGCATAAAACGATAAAGTATTTCAAAGTGCTTTGGACACAGCAGTCTGAGCGAGAAGCGATGTGGGAATTAGAGTCCCACATGCGCAAGAAGTACCTGAAGTTGTTCTCTACGGGTACGAATTAGAGTTATTTTATGTACAATTCATTTCGTTTTGCACTTCTGTGAGGATTATCGAGCATCAGAATTACGGACAAATTCTGTTATGGGAGGTAGAATGTAATTCTAGTAGAAAGAACAATGAAGAATGGAAATGATCCAAGTGAGAATAAAAAGAAACAAAAGATTTAGCCATCAGAACCCTTCGACTTTAGAATGCCAAATTGAATAGTGCTCATTGAGGTTACCACATCGTCCGAGGTCGGTCGACAATTCTCGCTTATGTGGGCATCATCATTTAGTACAAAAATTTAGCCAACACCCACATTTTTACCGACTTACCTGCAACAGTAGAAAAGCCATTAAATAGTGTAGAAACCACCCTTTGGACCAATGGTCCAAGAGTTTTATCTAGCAAAACAGCCAGCCTAAGAGGGAGGAGTTAATAAGTCGAGGGTAACCAAGTCATCGCACAATCAAGAGAGAGAGAGGCCAGCCAAAGCCTCCGCACTCTTAAGCAAGCTAGCCACACCAAGCTTCACTCTCATTCTTATTTCTTCCCTTAACCGAGAGCTTACCCAGACAGCAAGCCAAGCAAAAGCCAAGAACCACATTGCCACTCCATTTTCCAGGCAAGATAGAGAGCAAAGCCAAGCAAGGCCACACCACCACCAATGTCCCATGCGATCATAGAGAGACAATGTGAAGTGGAAACTTGGAGAAGGGGATCTAAGGGAGTAGGGGAATACAAAGGGGAGTTGACAACGACCATGATAGCAAGGACAAAGGAAGGCCGACCAAGTCACTGAGCTCATGAGAGCAATGTCACAGTCACCACAAAATCCATTGTTAGCCCAACATCAAGTAGGCCCTCATTTCTCCTCCAATCTTTTCCCCCTTCCATCCATGGCATGACACAACTGCTTGGCTACCATGCCATTGGCGGCGAGCCTATAACAACTGCCCGCGCCCTTGAAAGGGATGATGTACTCCCTGGTGTATGCCTCCCTAGCAAGTTCCGCCGCAACAACAATCTTAGGCCTTCCCAAAACCATGTGTGGTAAGAGAATGAAAATAGGCAAAAATAGAAGCTAGGACAAAATGTGTAAGTAAAGGGGGAAGAAGAGTAGACCATCCCAGGTAGGAGGAAGAAGTGGTGACCTGGCAGAGCTGCACTAACCTTGACCTCACCGGTGTTGGTCTCAACCAGAAAGAGAGGGGCGAGTGGCTGTGGGCCTCGCCAATGTTGCGCCAACGGCCGGTAGTGCCACATAGGGATAGCGCCGAGCACCCACCTCATGCTGGCATAGAAGCTGAGACTTGAGCCATGGTGTTAGGCCATGGTTGAGCCGCTCACTAGAGTTAGGCTGGGAACAACTGCCAATGATGTCAAGGATACCGTTGAAGCCAATGATGTCAAGGATGCCGAGTGAAGGGAGCATGGCGCTGGATCGGGGAGACCTAGGGAGGAGGAGGGGAAGGGGAAGGAGGTGAGGTAGTAGAGAAGTGATAGGAGGGGAAGAGATATGGAAGAGGTGAAGAGAAAGGAAAAGAAGGGGTGGCCTGGATGCATCAGCCAAATAGAAGAAAAAGAAGAAAGAAAGAGGAAAGTGGAAAGAAAAAAAAGGAAAAAAGGGCTATGCATGTGCGATAGAATTTTATTCTCACGTATCTTTTTACCCTAAGCATTCTGATGCCTGTGCTAGGTTTGTGTGTAGGAATGGTGTCGTACGTTAATGTATGCATATTGCTATAATATCTTGAGACTGGGTGATGCTTGTATAGGTGGCGGTTCAGGTTTGGCGCCGTCCATGCATCGTCCACCCAGGCCCGGTCCTATGAATTTAGTGACCTGGAGCGAAGCTAGAAAGATGGGCCCTTTAATATAACTCTAATAATATAATGATGTTTCTAATAAGTGTAATGCATAAAAAACATTCTTATCAAACAAGTTATACATCTTACCTTAAAATTTTCTTCTAACATTTACTGATGCGAAGTCATTGATGATGGCATCAATATCAATTTCATCTAATAATTTCTTCTCGATGCATAAAGTTGCCAAACCATTTAATCTTTCTTGAGACATTACGGACCTCAAATAATTCTTCAATAATTTCAGCTTTGAAAAGGTTCTTTCAGCTGAGGCCACAGTCACAGGCATAGTGAATAGGATCCGATAAGCAATGGAAATATTAGGATAACAATCCGCTTCTGTGACAAACTCAAAAATCTCCATAGCAGACATTGGCCTATCTGGCAAAGTAAACTGCATAACACCTAACTCAGAAATTAGGTCATTTATATCAACATCCGAGGAACCATCCAAAGAGAAAGTTTCTGCAAATTTCGTGCATTGATCTTTTAGATCAGCACCATCCAATGACTTCAAGGATGTTGAATTCATTAGAAATCCGAATATTCCATTGAATGACTGGAGTTCTTGAAATCTGCTTTTCAATGAAGTAATTTCCATATCAACCATAACCAAAAAATAATTAACTTCAAAATCCTTCTTAGCTTGCAAAATAGCTTCATTGTAGTCAGTTTCATCAAATTGTTTCTTTCTAAGAGAACGACGCTTTACTGGAAAGGATGCCTCTACTCCCATTTCAAGTGCAATTTCTGTGGCAGCAACCAAACTATCAGCGAACCCATTGTTTCTATAGTTCTGAAAGTATTTCACCATACCTTTTATATGCTGTAAGGTAGAATCAATGCACATGGATGGTGATTGCAACTTCTTACTAACAATATTTACATAATATAAAATGTCATGCCAAATAACCATACCAAGTATGAACTCAAAGCTGCCAAGCACGTCATATAAATTTTTTGCATCACTCCTATCTTTTGGTTCAGTATCTCTATCCTCACTTAGCCACAACAAAGCTGACCTTAGTTGAGGAGCTTGATATCTAATTGCTCTGACACTTTTGATGCGACTCTCCCAACGAGTATTGCTCAATGATTTCACAGTCAAATCTTTAACATGTTCAAGCAAAACATTCCATCTTTTGGTAGAACCTGAAAATAATACATATATCCTCTGCACAATTCCAAAGAATGAAATAGCTTTACTGCATGATTTAGCCATATCACAAAGGGTGAGATTAAGACTATGGCAAGCACATGGCATATACAAAGCTCTTGGATTTATATCAAGCAAACGCCTTTGTACCCCCTTATGTTTTCCTTTCATATTAGATCCATTGTCATAACCTTGACCTCTAATATCATCAACATTAAGACCAAATGACTTGATGGAGTCAACTAATACATTGAAAAGCCCCGAGCCAGATGTGTCATCCACCTTCAAGAAACCAAGAAAGTACTCCCCAACTTTTATTTTCCCATCAGACATATCAACACATCGAACCAGCAAACTCATTTGTTCTTGGTGACTCACATCTGGGGTACAATCAAGGATAACCGAGAAATATTTGGCCTCTTTAACAATCTTTATGATGGAGCTTGTAATGCTAGAAGCCATAAGAGAAATCAACTCATTCTGAATTTTATGACTAAGATAATGATATTGCAGCTCTTTGTTTTGAATGCGTCTAAGGTGGTCTTGCATTACCAAGTCAAATTCTGCAACCATCTCACAACAAGCTAAGAAATTGCCATTCACATCATTGTAAAGTTGCTCACTAGATCCTCTAAAAGCTAAACAGCGTTTACCAAGAAACTTCACAATGGCAACTATTCTTAATAGAACTTGCCTTATGCGTTCTTTCTCCTTCGTGATTTGATGTTGCAACTCCTTATCAATTGTTTCATGTTTGCTTAATCTAACTCTCAATTCATTCCAAGAGTTCATGTTGGTCATATGATCGACACTAACTTCATGCTCTTTTAGTCTCTCACTAACATGCCTCCAAACTCTAAACCCATCATGCCCCAATGAACTCTTGCGGTTGCTAGAACCGAATAGCTTACAACAAAAGCAAAACACTTTGTCAACACTTTTTGAATAGACCAACCATTTCCTATCACGTACCTCTCCATTGCTCATTTTTCTAGAATAATGAGTGTATGAAAAATGTCTTGAGTTGGCATCCAAAGGAAACACAATATTTTCATCTCTATTAGGCCCCTTCTCCACTAATATGTCTCTTGCTTTGTTATCAAGATTGTCCCAATTTACTGGATCATACATATCAACAGTAAAAACCGGTTCTTCATCAATACGAGTAGATTCCGTCGCAGGAGAATTAAATATGGGCTCATGATCACTCACATTATTATCATCCGTGTTGATGCCAACATTTTCTTCTATAGGGCCTTGATCTTCTGGATGCGTAGTTTGTTCCTCCACAGCAACTATTGCCCACTCATCTGGATTTCTTGAAGTGCTTGTATTACTCTTAAAAAATTTATCAATAGCTCCTCTTTGTGATTGTATCAAGTCCTCTATCCTTCTCTTCTTTTTTTCTTTTCTCACTTCCAGATGCGTGCTTTTTGGGCAACATGAGTTCACTGTAAATTTAGAAATTAGTAAGTAATTTAAGAAAATTATGCCATACTAAATTCAATTTCAGAATTTCAAAAAATTCAATGTCATACTAAACATGCGTGCTGCACTGTAAGGAATTCCTAAATCCCAAATCTAAAGAATAAATATTGGGGACAAAAGCAAACTAAATATTGATTAAACATATATTGATATATACTTGACATACCGCATACGGCATACACAAACACAATCAAGACTTCAAGAGACAAGAGGCTTAGGGGCAATTTCTTAGTTCTTAGTAGTTAGCACGTACACAAACACAATCAAGAGACAAGAACTTCTTACCTCTGTACGCAGACGGCAGTCGGCAGAACGCAGTACGTACGAAGACGGAAGTTGACGCACGGGCCGACGGGCGCACCGCGCACAGGCACAGCCGATCAGCGCGATGGCAGCACCAGCACGACACGCTCACACGCAGTCGCAGTCTCGTCGTCTCGCAGAGTCGCAGGCGGCAGGTCGTATCGTAGCGGCCTAGCGGGGAAGAAGGCAGTCGCGGACGCGCCGACGCGGAAGCCGAATCGACGCGACGCGGCGACGGAAGCAAATCGCGATTCGCGTAGCACGTACGTGCCTTTCCTGATTCCTGGGAATACTATACCTACTTACATATATGAGGTTGGGCCCCTTGACGTCGAGGGCCCAGTGCGGCGGCCCAGCTCGACCCCCCCGGGCCGGGCCTGCGTCCACCGGGTTAACAAACAAGTGCATAGTAGAATAGTGGATTATGATGAATGCTTGGTACTCATGTTTGCTTACCATGATTTACAGTATTAATGAGACAATATACATGATTACATGCTAATCATACCCCGATGAGTGCTGCTTATGATTAAATGAAAACATTGGTAGAATGTTGCATAATTCATTCCACTCATACATAGGACTTACCGTGGGTAGGCATCCCACAATAGTGGGAAGATAAAGATCTACTTCGGTGAGCACTCCACGGGAGTGAATGTTGAGGCCCTGTGATAGGAACGGTGTCCCGATCTTCCAACAGGTTCTGGGTAAGTTCGATTTGGTGGAGGCACGACACAAATCGATCTGGCTTCCGCACAACACGCTCCAAACCCCGCAATCGCAGCACCACGTCTCCTCAGGTTATCAACCGTGCGCAGCCCGGTTGACCTCGCCAAGAAGGCTAATCATCGCCTGCGAATCGAAGAACACAAGCAAGAATAAGGAAGAACACAACTGAATTGCAGATGTATTGATTTAGCACTCGAAAGTTGGGGTCTCACAAACCGATGAACGGAGAAACTGTTCAAAGACAGAATAATCTAAGCAAAACCCAAACCCTAATGGCGGGGGTAGCGATTGGATATAGAGGAGTGAGGGGCGTGCAAAACCCCTGGACGCGCCCTAATGGGCTCCAACACAATACAAAGCCGAATGGCCCAGAAGACGGTGGCGCAGCACCCTGACAGATTCTAAATGCCCACTTGTTTCGACGATTCCTGTTGACTCAGAAGGAATTTTGACATGGGACTAGAGCCATTGTAAAGTCCGTCTTCTTAGCTTTCCATCCATATGTAGAACGTCCAAAACGGAGCCCAGATGCGATCTGGGCGTCCGTTTTAGTGCGGCCTGGTCCTGGACTCCGAATTGGATTCGAAGTCGGCTTGAGTTGGGCCTCCAACATGATTCGACCGTCCTTGCTGGACTTGTGCGCCTCGTAGCCCTTCTCCAAGTACTTCCAGGTCCTCTCCATGGTTCCTAATCATAATTAAATCATTAGGTAGCAATCGATTCTCAAATGAACAAAAGGAAGTACATAGGAACGAGCTCACCTGTAAATTCAATTGTCGGGCATGAGCTCTAGTGATTGGTCCTTGAATGTCAAGTGGAGGAGTGTTGTATGTATCCGAAGAAGTGATGTCCTCATCAAGTTTATATGTATTATCATTTATCTTCTCAACTATCTTAAAAGGACCAGCAGCTCTAGGCATCAATTTTGACTTTCTTAACTCAGGAAATCTATCCTTTCTCAAGTGCAACCAAACAAAATCACCCGGTTCAAGTTTAACTTCCTTTCTACCTTTACTACCAGTAATCCTATATTTTTCATTCATCTTTTCAATGTTTTCCTTAGTAGTCTCATGCATTTTGACAATAAAATCAGCACGCTCCTTAGCATCATTATGAACTCTCTCACTAGTAGGCAAAGGTAAAATATCAATAAGGGCACGGGGATTGAATCCATACACTACCTGAAAAGGACTTACCTTGGTAGTGGAGTGTTCCGCTCGATTATATGCGAACTCAACATGCGGCAAACACTCTTCCCACAGCTTGAAATTATTCTTCAAAACAGCTCTCAACATGGTAGACAATGTGCGGTTCACCACCTCGGTTTGGCCATCAGTTTGTGGGTGACATGTTGTAGAGAACAACAACTTTGTACCCAACTTGTTCCATAGAGTACACCAAAAGTGACTCAAGAGCTTGGCATCACGATCTGAAACAATAGTAGAAGGCATACCATGCAAACGAACTATCTCTTTGAAAAAGAGGTCAGTAATATGAACGGCATCATCGGTTTTATGACATGGTATAAAGTGAGCCATCTTAGAAAAGAGATCCACAACAACAAAAATGCTATCCCTCCCCCTCTTAGTCCTGGGCAATCCTAAAACAAAGTCCATAGAAATATCTGCCCACGGAATAGAAGGAACAGGAAGAGGCATATATAAACCATGTGGATTCAAGCGAGACTTAGCTTTTTGACATATAGTGCAGCGAGCCACAAACCGCTCAACATCTCGCCTCATCTTTGGCCAAAAGAGGTGTGTGGCCAAAACATCCTCCGTCTTCTTAGCACCAAAATGTCCCATCAAACCGCCTCCATGCGCCTCCTGCAACAACAAAAGACGAACGGATCCAACTGGAATGCATAGGCGGTTAGCTCTAAACAAAAACCCATCATTGATCACGAATTTATTCCATGCTTGTCCCTCTTTACAATGCAACAATACATCCTTAAAATCAGCATCAAAAGCATATTGTGCTTTAATAGTTTCAAGACCAAAAATGCAACAATCAAGTTGAGACAACATGGTATAGCGTCAAGACAAAGCATCAGCAATCACATTATCCTTCCCTTTCTTGTGTTTAATGACATAAGGAAAAGATTCAATAAATTCAACCCACTTAGCATGTCTATGATTCAAATTGGTTTGACTACGAATATGCTTAAGTGATTCATGATCGGAATGAATGACAAATTCTTTAGGCCATAAATAGTGTTGCCACGTCTCTAAAGAACGAACAAGAGCATACAATTCTTTATCATACGTGGAATAACTAAAAGCAGGACCATTCAATTTTTCACTAAAGTAGGCAACAGGTTTGCCTTCTTGCATCAAAACACCACCAATACCAATTCCGCTAGCATCACATTCCAGCTCAAAAGTGTTACCAAAATCCGGAAGCTGGAGCAATGGTGCGTGTGTAAGCTTGTCCTTCAAAAGATTAAAGGACTCCTCTTGTGATGGCCCCCAATGGAACACGACGCCCTTCTTGTCAACTCAATCAACGGTGTCGCAATGGTGCTGAATTCCTTGACAAAGCGGCGATAAAATCTTGCAAGGCCAAGAAAACTCCGCACTTGGGAGACTGTCGTGGGCGTGGGCCAACTCCATATCGCCTCCACCTTGGCTCTATCAACCTCAATTCCCTGTGGAGTCACAACATAGCCAAGAAAAGAGACTCGATCTGTGCAAAAGGTGCACTTCTCAAGGTTACCAAACAAACGTGCATCTCTCAAAGCATTAAAAATAGCACGTAAGTGATTCAAATGTTCATCCATGGACTTGTTATAAATCAAGATATCATCAAAGTAAACGACCACAAATTTGCCAATGAAAGGACGTAAAACCTTGTTCATTAATCTCATGAAAGTGCTAGGTGCATTAGTTAAACCAAAAGGCATGACTAACCACTCATACAAGCCGAACTTAGTTTTAAAAGCAGTTTTCCATTCATCGCCAAGTTTCATTCTTATTTGGTGGTATCCACTACGCAAGTCAATCTTTGTGAAAATTATAGCACCACACAACTCATCAAGCATGTCGTCTAGCCTGGGAATAGGGTGACGATACCTAATAGTAATGTTGTTAATGGCTCTACAATCTACACACATACGCTAAGAACCATCTTTTTTTTGGGAACCAAAAGAATAGGAACAGCACAAGGATTAAGGCTCTCACGTACGTACCCACGGTCCAAAAGGTCTTGGACTTGTCGCTGAATCTCCTTAGTCTCTTCGGGATTGGTCCTGTACGCCGCACGGTTTGGCAAACTCGCTCCAGGGATCAAGTCAATCTGGTGCTCAATCCCTTGAATGGGTGGAAGTCCTGGAGGTATCTCATCAGGGAAAACATCTCTAAACTCCTACAAAAGGTTAGCGACAGGAGCAGGCAAAGTGCAAGGCATATTATCAAGAGAAAATAAAGCATCTTTGCACACAAAAGCATATCATGTATCATTAACATCATCAATTGCAGCAAGGTCTGATTTTGTGGCAAGCATAATAGAATTTTTCAAATGGATTACTTGTTGTTTGTCAGATTTATCATGTTCCTTTGGATCATTAGCAGCAGCAGCTCTCTCCCTATCGGCCTCTATAATCTCAGCTGGGGTCAAAGGCAGTAAAGTAACGTTCTTTCCCTTATGCATAAAAGTGTATTTTTTACTACTACCATGGTGGAAAGCATCATTATCAAATTCCCAAGGTCGACCCAATAAAAGAGAGCATGCTTGCATGGGAACCACATCACAATCAACATGATCAGCATAACCACTAATGGAAAAATGGACTCGGCATGTTTGCGTTACCATAGCTTTTCCAGAGTCATTTAACCACTGAATATGGTATGGATGTGGATGCGGTCGCGTGGTCAAGCCAAGCTTCTTGACCAAATCAGAACTCACCAAGTTGTTGCAGCTTCCTCCATCAATGATGACACGTGCACGCCGGTTCTTGATTGCGAAGAAAGTCTGAAACAAATTATGGCGTTGAAGCTTATCGGGTTGTTGTACCTGTGTGCTGAGGACTCACTGCACAATGATGCTCCGTAGCGTCGCTGTGGACGCCCCACCAAGGACCAGGTCGTCATCACCACCATCATTATCGTCTGAGGCAGCAGTAACATCATCATCCTCCTCGATATCCAAAGTGCTGATGTAGCCTCCATCTTCTGTGGCGATGTATGCCCGTTGGCTAGGGCAATTCTTCTGCACATGACCAAGCCCATGGCAGCGGTGGCACTGAATGTCGGAGGAGCGGCCCGTTGAAGCCACGGAAGAAGAACTCTTGGCGGGAACCTGCAAAGAATTTTTTGTAGAATAATGCAAGGCGTGTCGTGGAAGGTGGCTTCGGTGATGCTGCTGCAATCTTGTTCACAGGTGGTGGAGGAGAACGAATACTCAAAGAAGACTTGGGCAGTCCCGTCGATGTAGTCATTCGCGGCATGTAGAAGGGTCGTCCGGTGCGTGCCTTCGCTGATTCCTTGCGTCCCTGCAATTCCTTTTTTGCAAGCATAGCAAGCTGAAACAACTGGTTGACAATAGTAAATTCTTTATAATCAACAATGTCCTGAATTTCACACCGTAACCCCCCATAGAAATGACAAATCTTATCCTCCGTGTCCTCAACAACCCCACAACGCACCATACCCTTTTGAAGTTCAGCATAATAGTCCTGAACAGAACTATCACCTTGTTCTAAGCGCTGCAATTTTTTCTCAAATCAAGTTTATATGAGGGAGGAACAAAACGATTACGCATAGCTTCTTTTAACCGCTCCCATGTATCAGGTTGTAAGCGCATGGTACTTAGTTCATTCCACCAGATAATAGCAAAGTCCTTAAACTCACTAGTAGCTTGTCTAACTCTATGTTGTTCAGGAACCAAGTGAGAAGTAAACTTCTGCTCTATCGTCATCTCCCAATCAAGATATATTTCAGCATCATAAAGACCAGAAAAAGATGGAATGGTAAACTTGACTTTAGCAAAAGGGTTGTCGTTACCATGACGGTTCTGGTTATTACCTCCCATACCATGTCGATTTTGCTTAAGACGCCGACGTAGTCGTGCATCTTGTGTCGCCCGCCGATCAATGTTGCCATCTGCATCATACACTGCGTCATCATCATGATGATGGCCGTCATTGACAGGTGGCAGGCGTGCCTCCAATGTGTCCATCCGACCAGTGAGGTCAGCTAACCGCCGCTCCACCCGCTCAATGCCTTCTGTGGTGTTCAACTGGGCAATGGCGGTGATGATGGTGTCCATTCTCGCGCCGAGATCAGTGAGTGAACCATTTTGTTTGTCGAGCGCAGCTTGTAGCTGGGCGCGACTAACACACTCATTGAAATCGCCTGGTGTCCCGTCCCCTTCGACTCCTGCCATGGTTAGTGGAAACACAGAGAAAACAAAAGGATTATCCCTATCAACTACAAAGTAAGGGCAGTGGGACCCGCAAAGGAAGTGGCTTACCATGCTCTTACAAGTGTTCTTACCAAAGCAAGGCAAAGGATACCTGGAGAGTGTGATCCGGCGATTGCAAAGGTCAAAAACTGTGCTATTCGGAAGTAGGTATATGGAGCTTGGCAGGCCACATATGTTAGTGGAACACAAATCAATAACAGATAGTAATGCTGAATAAATGTCCAAAGCACTGGTCCTAGTTGCTGGTCTAAATGTGTCCTATATCAGGTATGATATGATGAACAAGGAGTCAAGAACAGAATAGTAAAGCAAAGACATCAACAAAGATAGCCAGGCACTGAGAAACTTAATTCAGCATAAGCACAAAATAAATGAAGCTCTGTCACCTAAAACTGTGCTCTGCCATGTTTTTTTAGGCACAGATAGCACTCTCAGCACTATAACCCCAGGTGCCTAAATTTTTCTTTTTTTTCTTTTTTTTCTTTTTTTTTCACAAATCAGAGCACAAAAATAGGAACCACACAAAGTTTCACCTCAATCTGATGTAAGGTGTGGCCTACAGAAAATAATGAATGTGCTGTAAATTCGGTGATGAACTTTCGGAGCTCGAGTACTGAACTTTCCAGGCCGAATTTTGGCAAAATAAATTCGCCGAACCCAACAAAGTCAGGGAGTTTCGGATGCAAAATTTAATTTCACCCAATTTGAAAAAACAAATCGCCTGATTTCGAGTCCGTATGAGAAAGTTATGGCCGTTTGAAGAAGGGCCTCCGAGTTATGGTTGCTGTGGAGGCCGAAACGAAAATCGGGTAGAGGAAATTGGTGGAAATTGGGGCGGAAGCTCGGGGAAAGGTGGGGGATCGTGCTGGGAGATCACGAGACGCGATGAATGACTCAAACAGAAGGTGGGATATGGGTGGGAAAACAAAAATTGACGGCTAGGATTTGTATGAGAGGTAGCGGAAGCAAGACAACCCGAAACAAAACACGATCTAAACCAGCAACACAACTCGACTAAGGACACAAAATCAACACTACAGACTCTGGAATCAAATTGTGCAAAAGGCTAAACGAGATCTGGGACAGGAAACAACATATGACTACAATTTTTTTGTAGGGCTTTTTCTTGGACTCTAGGATGAAACCGAAAACAACAAAGGTGGGGTAAACTCGAACCTGAAGGAACACCTGAAGCTCTGATACCACTTGATAGGAACGGTGTCCCGATCTTCCAACAGGTTCTGGGTAAGTTCGATTTGGTGGAGGCGCGACACAAATCGATCCGGCTTCCGAACAACACGCTCTGAACCCCGCAATCGCAGCACCACGTCTCCTCAGGTTATCAACCGTGCGCAGCCCGGTTGACCTCGCCAAGAAGGCTAATCTTCACCTACGAATCGAAGAACACAAGCAAGAACAAGGAAGAACGCAACTGAATTGCAGATGTATTGATTTAGCACTCGAAAGTTGGGGTCTCACAAACCGATGAACGACGAAACTGTTCAAAGACAGAATAATCTAAGCAAAACCCAAACCCTAATGGTGGGGGTGGCAGCTGGATATAGAGGAGTGAGGGGCATACAAAACCCCTGGACGCGCCCTAATGGGCTCCAATACGATACAAAGCCGAATGGCCCAAAAGACGGTGGCGCAGCACCCTGACAGATTCTGAATGCCCACTTGTTTTGACGATTCCCGTTGACTCAGAAGGAATTTTGACATGGGACCAGAGCCATTAGAAAGTTCATCTTCTTATCTTTCCATCCATATGTAGAACGTCCAAAACGAAGCCCAGATGCGATCTGGGCGTCCATTTTAGTGCGGCCTGGTCCTGGACTCCGAATTGGATTCGAAGTCGGCTTGAGTTGGGCCTCCAACATGATTCGACCGCCCTTGCTGGACTTGTGCGCCTCGTAGCCCTTCTCCAAGTACTTCCAGGTCCTCTCCATGGTTCCTAATCATAATTAAATCATTAGGTAGCAATCGATTCTCAAATGAACAAAAGGAAGTACTTAGAAACGAGCTCACCTGTAAATTCAATTGTCGGGCGTGAGCTCTAGTGATTGGTCCTTGAATGTCAAGTGCAGGAGTGTTGTGTGTATCCAAAGAAGTGATGTCCTCATCACCCTGTGTCAGAACCCGGAGCGGCAACTCGAGGATCCTTTGTGTAAATCGCATAAGTTCAGGATCAGCTAGTGCATACAGTGGATAACAAAGATAAATATCAAGCATAATGACAATTATTAAATTTTAAGAGTACGGCCTTGTGGCCAACATTTACATCGTCGCACATTGGCAAATAATAACTACAAAAGAAACTACGGAAGCAAGCTGAAAAAGATGAAGCTGAAGTCTGCCCACAGGCAAACAACTGCAAGATGTGGCCTACTCATCCTGGTCCTCACCATAGTCAATGCAGTCCTCCTTTGTGATGAGATAGCAAAAGTGAGTACAAACTTGTACTCCGCAAGTCACACGGAGAAATGCAACATAATGATTAAGGCAACAAAGGAAGGCGTGTACGGTTAGTTGTGCATAACACAGCATTTAAAGAAATACAATAAATAGATTGAAACTGCAGAATTTAATACAATAAGTAAACCAGTAACTGTAGCTAAAATTAATACCGTTAGTGCAGGGTCTGACCAAACACTAATCTAACCACGGGTATACCACCCAGACCATCTTTTCCAAAAGTCATCATATGGATTCCATCCATACTGCCTGCACAAATCATTTTGAAAAACAAAATCTAATCCATTAAAAACTTTACTCATCATGCCCGTGACCATGGGCACGGCTATCCAGGATAGATTATACACTCTGCAGAGGTTGTACAACTTTACTCACAAGACATGATTATCTCATATTGCCACGCGATTAACACAGTTCCTTAGATGTGAGGTGGAGAAATCATGACAAGGCATTTACAATGCAAAGCCTTCAACTTGGCCAAGCCAACACTAAGGTTTCACCCTAGTAAGGAATCCACCAGACCGAGATCCCTCTTGAGCCGAGTGAAACTTCTCATGGCCTACGCCACGTTCACTTTCAACCTACGGTGAGACTCAGGTTGGGACCGCAAATTAATCAGCTAGGACTGTCTCATACCAACCTTGCGGTAGTACGATAGGGCTTAGCAACAGTAGCTCACAAACCGGTCCTTAATTGACTTAGGCTTGACCACACACCCCCTGTGCCCGACAATCAACATTGTGTCTCAACAGTGCATGCCTGCACCGACCACCTAACCATTAGCCTATGTCTAAACCAGATTTTATATTTTATTTCAAAATATTTTATCAACCTTCTTGACTCTTCAAAGTCAAGAATACATTTCAAAAGCTTACATTTTATGTGAAAAGGTTTCCCAAAACCAAGATTATATCTAAATAGGTATAAGCATTTGATGTAAAATTCTCTAGTCAAAACATTTGATGTAAAATTCTCTAGTCAACACTAGCGTACTAACTAGAGTTTGATTCTAGGGTGACGAGGTATAAGGATTTGCAATGTCAAAGGAGGTAATAACAAATAGGTATTAACTAAATTTAAAACTGAATTGAAATACAGTGAATAAAAATATGCATGCAGAATTAATTTAAAACAACATAATTTTATTTTACAAAATAAAAGGTGTGTGATCAAGGTGTGTGATTTGCTTGCTCCTCGAGTGGGCGTGATTCGTCATCGAAGAAATCTCCGGAATCGTTGCAATCTACATGTGAAAATAACCCACCAAACTCAAATAAAATTCAAATGAACTCCAAATATTTGAATTGAGGCCAGAAATGGATAGAGGAGAATTGTTGATGAATTTAGAAATTTGAATGGGCTAAATCGGAGTTAGGACTGGCTCTCGGAAGTTTAATTTCATAGAAAAAGGAAAAACCAGATTTTTAGAATTATTTTTGTACTGGAAATTGATTTATGGCATCAGCAAGCATTAATAGAATTATTTTCCTAAAGAAGAACTAGGTTTATGACATCAGCCCTGGCTTGGATGACTGATAGGTGGGCCCTGGTCTACATGGACTAGGTCCATGGACCAGAGGAATTGCTGAGGTGGTAGAGGGCTGAGGTGGTGCTGACATAGCAGGTGACTGGGATGTTTCTGCTGACGTGGCAACTAGGTGGCGCTGACGTGGCAGCCACGTGGGTCGGAGGTTCTTGGGTGCTGATGTGGCATGACACTTGTCTGCCATGTAGACTAATGCCCTTTGGTGGCATGCCGCGTGTGCGCCACGTAGACCGTGCCATCTGACGCGGCCAGACGTGCATGCGTGGCGCCTGTGCAGCCGATCTGGCGCTAAGGTTTTCGCCAGATGGCTGCCACCTCGGCTGAGCCATCTGACGTGGCTTGCTAGATAGTGGTCGCGCACGGGACCCTATGATCGCCGGCGCTCCCGCGGGCGGTGACGGCCGGTGAAAGGTGCGCGAGAGAGAGAAGGGCACGGGGAACCCAACGGTGCACGTGGACAATACCGAGAGTGGCCGGAGATTGGTCGGCGACGAGGTTGGCAGTGATGGGATCTCGGGTCTTCGGTGCAGCGGCGCTCCGGCAGTTGACACGGGCAACAGAGGGGTCGACGAGCTTCACCGAGACTTGGGGATGCGGACAGAGGTAGTGGCGCTCCTCGGGGATGGACGGAATGGTTGGGATTGCTCGCTGGAGTTACTCCGAAGCTTGGCAAAGGAGACACTTGGGGCTAGGGACTTGGGCTACTCTTCAGGGTGAATTGAAAGCGGTGGGAGCTGGTGTGAGGAGAGGTGAGGCCGAGGGGGCTTTTAATAGGTTGGGTGGGGGAGCAGGGCCACGGGGATTGCTCGCCGAAAAAAGGAAGGCGAGGGGGAAGAAGGAAATATGGGATGAGAAAGGAAAGGAGGAGCACGAGATCAAGAGGATTCGGTCCTGGTGTCGGGCGGTTTCCAAAACCTGGCAGGGCGAGGAAGGAAATCTGTGGCGGCAGGGGATTCGGTCGTCGGCCGAGAGAAAGGAAAGGGAAGAAGAAAGGAAGGAAGAAGACAACTCGGGGACGATGGTTCTTATAGGCGGATCCCACTGGCAGAGAGAGAAGGAAGGGGTGAAGCACGGGCGACAGATAACGATCGGACGGCCAAGAAAGAAAAGAGGCAGCAAACGAAAGTTATGGGGCCTGGTGGTGGCGTGGCACGATCGGGACTGAACACGTGTCGCTCAGCGAGATGGGGAAGGCGGGATGAGCCGAGGCGGTTGGATGAGGCCAGAAGCGACGTGGGCGCATCCTGGGCGTCCACGTGTCAGCCGGAGAGAAGGATGAAGGTTTTAAAATTTTATTTAAGGATTTTGGATTTCCAGAAAATAAAAGAAAATAATTAAAGCTCAGAAAAATACCAAATAAATTCCAAAAGTTCCACAAAAATTCACTGAAACTACTGGAATTATTTTGGACTTAGGAAAAATATTTTCAACAATATTTTCTGCATTAAATTTTAAGTTTTGATTTCCTTTAAAATACTTTTTAATTTTTAAATTAACTTTTAAAATCCAGAAAATTTTGGGATGTCACACCCTGTATAAAAGAGGACAGGGTGATTGAGTACTACACTTTGGTATACTAGTATGAGCTACAATTATAGGCGCATCACATTGCATTGCATAAAAATGACAGAAAAAATACAAATGGACGCATTCCATTGTATGAAAGTGACAAGAGAAAATGATACAATCATAGAGATTATGATTTACAGTTCACAGTTATGGAATTGATTGAATTGCTATATTGATACCATTGTTTTATCGTATGCTTGCTGAGTCTTCTTCAAACTCTCCATTGTTTAATTGTTTTTAGGTAAACCATGAAGTTGACAGGTGTGGACAGGAGTAGCACATTTATTCCACGTGTGAATAGTAATTTACATATCACCTTTAGTAGATATATTTTGACTTTAATGGCATGCTAAGGTAGTAGTGTGTATTGTATATCTTAATGGAAATGTTGGCCATGTGTGGCTCTCTCATTTTCCGTTCATTAGTTGGAAAACTTGTTCCTGTGCTTTAATGCGCAGCATGAACGTGTGTTGCTTATCATATTGTTGAATCTTAAATGGAGGACCAGCTGCCAATATCTAGTAGCGTTGGATGCAAATAGTGTGTTATAGAGTAGTGGTAGTATTCTGAGCTCATGAGTTGGACCGGGGTGTTACAACACAAGCTTCAAATGTAGAGAAAACTTGGTGAAGATTCTGTTGCAGAACTTATTGTAATTAGCATTTAATGCAAATACGAATTTTACCTTTAGGTATAGTAGAAAACTGGAGATCATCAAGCCTGCCCCTGTCTTTCCATCTTTGCAATGGACAACCACCACGTTTTCTATATCCTCCTAAACCTCCAATGGACAGCATCAATGGCTAAGAATCATTCCATATCCTACCACTCCCGGTGAATTCTAGCCATTGATCTTTGGAATCTAACAGCCTAGATTTAAACTATATCCTGCCAGCAATTATTACGAATAATTACCATAATCATACCTCCTAACCCACCATAATCCTGTTTGGAATTATTACGGATAATTACCATAGTCATACCTACAAACCCACTAAACCTGCCTAATCAATCATCCCCTTCCCCATCCCTGCGATGCACAAATGCCCCACGCGCTCCTCACCTCCTTTTTGGGACGCCGATGTCACCACACCCACCCCAAAACCATCCTCGCCCAACCCGCCGATGCCCACCCTGGTTCACACACCACCGGAGCCGCCCACTGTCACTCCCACGACAAGGATTACAGATCCTGAAAAGGTAAGCAAACGAATAATATACTAACCCACTAAAGAGAAACTAATGCCATGAGGCAAATAACACGACTAGACGGCCAAGCTGGTAATAACTTTAGCAGAAAGGTTGACAGCGATTTCCTTCAGTGAGTTATGAATCATGCCTTCCCTCTTAACCCCCGATGTCATCTCTGACCTCTCTGCCAACATCTCCTTCTGGTCCCTGCCACCATATGGGTTCCGATCTTGACGGCCGCTGCCAAATCCACTGCCGTTGTGTATGATGAAAGCCATCAATGGTGCCCATTGAAGGATGTGCTAAGGTACTACTTTCTAGTGTTTATGATTCGGCGACCCAAAAGTAGTAGCAAAAGGGAAAAATTTGAGCTAGAGCACATGGAGAGGTTACAAAGTAGCAGAATACATTGATGATTTATTCTAATATAGTTTACTGGTTCATTGCAGTAAGGAGACAATCTGTATTGTGCTTATGAACAGACGAACTTACATGTTCATTCTACATTTTATTAGGTTATATTAATGACCATCTGTATTAGAATACCCTTGGGATCTTTAATATATTGATGGTTTGTTTGTGTAGCTTTTTACAAGAAAAATTGGATGTGCTCACTCCAAGTTTTGATTCTCTTTTGCATACTGGTGTGATGTGGTATTGAAACTGCAAATGCTCTGTGTTGAATTGCTGATTATTGTTGCACGGATGCTTGCTGGACTGAAGCAGTGATACGAACATTTAGTGACATTTCTTGTCTTGTGCTTGTCATAACAGCTTCCGAAAATTTATAATGTACATGCCAATAACTATTATTCTAAAATATAATGCTGTTGTTTTACCATCTTGGCTCTACTTACTCAGCAGAATTTTCTAGGTGCGTTTCTAGAACGTTTTGTTGTACCTTTAGTTTTATGGTTCTACTTGCTTGAGATATTCTATTACAGGTATCATGATTTCAATGAACCAAATTTTGGTTCATGATCATGCAGTTGAAAAATTGATGCACATTTTTCATGTTTTGAAAATTGGGCTTACAACCTCGACTAGCTAAACATCTCTATCCTATCCAGGATGCACGCATGCATGCAAACTAACTAGTTGCCGAACTACTCTAACCACTACTTGACTCAGGCTACATGCACGACTCCAACTAAAACGCGCACACACGCACGTACATGTCAACTCACTCTACACTAAAGCATGTCAAGATTATACCTAACACTTGTGGAGCAATCAGCATCAGATGTCTTGTCAGCGGATTCAGCAGCTGGTTTTGGTTTTGGTGGTTATGACGGTAACTTTCTCTGGATATAATAAATAGTCGGTTAGTCTGAACAAATTACAAAATAACAGCAATAACTCAGTAACCACAAATGAAAGATGCAAGCCTTAGACAAGTAAGTCATCATTGGTGCAATATCTTTTTTCATCACCTACTTGTAATGAATTGTTTTCATTCGAATTGACAGGAAAAAAAAACATGTATCAAGTTTGCCACAACTTAACTAGAGCCCTTGCAAATACATCAAAATTCAGCATGGCAACAGATGGAGCAAAAATTGGCAAGGATGAAGCAAACTCCAAATAGGACCACTCTCAATCATGAAGTGTGGACCACGGTTCTCATTCTCAACCAGGTTTTCTCAGGGGGTCCCAAGAAATCACGAAACCGGCAAAAAAATTCTGTTTGATTTGTATTCCAACACAGTTCAACATGTTTCCTTCTGCTTTTTCCTATTTTTACCCACGTGTCAGCATTGAAATCAGACTCATCAGTCATCACCCATTCATGCTATCCTGATTCCTAGCTATTGTGGCTGCTGCCCTCTGGAGTGCCATCACATAGGCCCTAATGGGCGGCACGTGACATAACAGAGCTTGAAATATTTTTTAACAGAGCTTCAAATATTTTTTCATGTTTTCGATACTTTGTTTTAGGGGGAACTTCTCAGGAGAACCCTACTAAACTATATTAAAGAAAACCTGAAACAAAGAAAAAGAAAAATAAAGAGAAAACAAAGTAGGCTGCTCAAACAGCAACAGTCACAAATTCCAAACGGAATCTTTCTTTCTAGCATTGCTATTGTATTTAGTTTCCACGAAGCAAAACCCAGAGAAACGCACAATCTTTCAGCATGCATCAATTTTTCCAGACAGATCTAAAAGTCGAAGTTAGCATATCTCCTGAAAGAAACACCATACATTTTTCGTGCAATATTCACTGGATTTCAAAAGTATGTACATTTGTCATCAGGAGAGACGTCTAGGGGGAAAAACATGGACAATCATGATTTGTAAATCCTGAAACTCTTGTGACACAATTTCTGGTAGCAGTTGGACAATAGCCTCAAGATAGATATGCTACCTTTGTAATCCTAAGTGTTTGGCCTGGGTTCAAAGCTCGGGTCAAACAGAGGCAAAAACATCTTTTTCAGCAAAGAAAAAAGCATCAAGAAAGCTCCTGCATAGTTAAGATCTCATGTTCCCTAAAAAAATAAAAATAAAAAAGTTAAGATCTCATGCACTGAAGCTATCATATTTAGCGAATGACGGAATGAGAAGAGCAGAGGATAATCCATTGGCAATACACCACATAGCCATGAGTCAAGACTAGAACACGATCTGCCACTTTCAAAGTTCATCCTTTGCAATGCCTTTTGTAAGTACTTATCTGCTTAAGGGCAGACTGCCACCAAAACAATCCCTTTCTACTAATCGTATTACAGAATTGGAATAATAATGCTGCCATAAAAACTGCACATATGGAATGGCATCTTTGTTGCATCTATAGAGGAAAATGGGAAGCAATGCAACGTTTTTCCTTTTTATATTTATCTTCCTTCTTTTAAAGCAAACAATATGCCATGCTACCAGACATCCACATGAATACAACAATGTATTGGCCCTGAATAAGTGGCCCCCTGGGACTGCTTCTAGCTATAGACTAAGCTACTATTTGAAGAGGATACCCGGCCGGCCGGAGGGGATATTTTTTTATTTAGCATTGAATCATGAATACATAAAAAAAACCTTTGACAATATGTGCGCGCCATTCCAAACTATACAAAGCAGGCATCAAAGTACTCGACTTTAACCCCCCCACCCCTATGGCATCTGCCGAGCGACACCTTACCATCATAACGCCGCCACGAAGGCGCACCTCCATGCTGTCCAGATAGTATGGACCTTCGGTCCGCCACGACGAGGTGGCAACGAGATATTGCCGACATCTTGACATCTCAATAACCATGATCCAGTCCTTGCCTTTCCAGCTTTTCAATGGACAACCACCATGTTTTCTATATCCTCCTTCAACCATGAGTAGGCACTTTGGCAAAATGATATGACAAGTTGTATCGGAGGGCAATTATGATCATCAAAGGGGAAGCAAGCAACCTGGAACATGCACATTAAGGTCCTGTTTGGTACAGCTTCACCAACAGCTTTATGAGCTGTTTTTTACCAAACACCCTTTTTGCAAACAGCTTCATGGATGAAGCTCCTTAAATCATGCTCTCACAAGGGAATAGGGTGGGGCGAAGTTGAAAATAGTAGCTTTTCACAGCTCTCTCCCTCAGACTCGCAGTTCTAGGAACCCACTGCCCTTGTAGTTGACAGAAATTACAGCACTTTACCACTGGGTCCCCACGCCTATTTCCTCTCCTCCCGTTCGCACTGATTTTAATTTTTTTTATTTTTTTATTTTAATTTTTTAATTCATACTCATTCAAATATATTATTTTTTAATTCATATGACCATATACAAATATACAACTCCAAATGTTAGAACAAGTCAGGTAGACAGGGGCATCTTGGACAATTGCCTTCTCTCAGCCATGCATGAAGCTGTTTTGCCAAATAGTTTTCCAAAACAGCTTTAGCTTCACCGGTGAAGCTGCTCGTGAAGCTGAAACAAAAAAAAATAGCTTCACTAGTGAAGCTGAGTTGTGCCAAACGCGGCCTAAATTTGAATATATTCGACAGAAGGATTGATGGATTACCAAATTAGTTGAAGGAAGTTGAGACAAAAGATGGGCATGTTTCATGTGTCACCAGATGTACCATTGGTACTTTATTGTCTTTATTTTTTGGGTGGGTATATGCGTGTCTCACATCTACACTAATATGAAAAGGAGCAGTTGTGTTTTTTCCTACATCCACACAGTCGTGTGTACACAGAGCAGTCCTAAACCTCCAATGGACAGCATCAATGGCTAAGAATCTTTCACTCGCAGTGAATTGTAGCCATTGATCTTTGGAATCTAACGGCCTAGATTTAAACTATATCCTGCCAGCAATTATTACGAATAATTACCGTAATCATATCTCCTAACCCACCGTGATTCACACACCACCCGAGCCGCCCACTGTCACTCCCACGACAAGGATTACAGCTCCCTGAAAAGGCAAGCAAAACGAATAATATACTAACCCACTAAAGAGAGAAAATAATGCCATGAGGCAAATAACACGACTAGATGGCCTAGCTGATAACAACTTTAGTAGCATGCAATTAAAGCTTGACAGCGATTTCCTTCATTGAGTTATGAATCATGCCTTGCCCTCTAACCCCCGATGCCATCTCTGACCTCTCTGCCAACATCTCCTGCTGCCAAATCCACTGCCGTTGTGTACGATCAAAGCCATCCATGCATGGTGCCCATTAAAGGGTGTACTAAGGTACTACTTTCTAGTGTTTATGATTCGGCGACCCAAAAGTTGTAGCAAAACGAAAAAAATATGAGCTAGAGCACATGAAGAGGTTACACAGTAGCAGAATACATTGATAATTTATTCTAATATAGTTTACTGGTTCATTGCAGTAAGGAGACAATCTGTATTGTGTTTATGAACAGACGAACTTACAAGTTCATTCTACATTTTATTAGGTTATATTAATGACCATTTGTATTAGTATACCCTTGGGATGTTTAATATATTGATGGTTTGTTGGTGTAGCTTTTTACCAGAAAAATTGGATGTGCTCACTCCAAGTTTTGAATCTCTTTTGCATACTTGGTGTGATGTGGTATTGAAACTGCAAATGCTCTGTGTTGAATTGCTGGTTATTGTTGCACGGATGCTTGCTGGACTGAAGCAGTGATACGAACATTTAGTGACATTTCTTATCTTGTGCTTGTCACAGAAGCTTCCGAAAATTTATAATGTACATGCCAATTGTTGGAAATTAAGCGAATTTAGCAATATTTCTAATTTAATTCCAATTATGATTAAGCACAAGAAAGCATATATACAACAATATGAAAATGACATAGAAGTACATGTATTATCTCTCGAAGTAGATGTACAATTTAGAAAATTAATTAACATATTGTAATATATACAATAGAAGACACATGTGAGCATGTAAAATCTGCATAATGCACAGATTGAGAATTGTATTATTGCTCTCAGTTTGAGGAGTTGCACAAGTTTAAAAGGAAACTTGGCCTTCTACAACTCTTGTCAATTTTCACGATCACAGTGACAAAACCTCCAAGATAATACCAGTCTAACTCAATGAATATTATTACCTCAGTGTAGTACTAAAGACAAGAGACTAGCAATAGAGTATAACTACTGTAGATTCAACAAGAATTTTTGGCAATACCAACAATATAAACATATATTTGACAAGGCATATCAACAACAGTGAGCAGTACTTGAGTAGAGCATATAGATTTGACAATTGACAAAGATATGAACTACACCCAACAGAGGCAATCAAGAATATATATGAGAAAGTCACACTAATAGAATTAATCCGAATTGTCACTGTGATTTCAATTTGACAAAGAATCCTCATTGAGTAATTCATAAGCCCACATTCCAGCATGCAAAAGCCCTCCCAGTGCTAGATCTTACCGAAAATTTCATAAGTAACAACTAGCACAGCTGACAAGTGCGTAATAGATATAAGAAAGGAGAAGTGAAGCTCACTGATCGACGGCACTCCAAGCCACTGTGATGGGGAAGAAGGGGGCTAGGAAGATGATGGGGGGCTCACCTGGCAGTGAGAGAGGGAGGGGAGAGAGAACCGCGGCGACTGACATGTGAGCCTATGGAGAGAAAAAGAGACAGAGAAGGGTGGGCGGCGGAGATGGGCCGCGTGTGCGGGAGGTGATCTGGGCCGTCCACGCGTTGGCCCAAGAGTGAGGCGAGAGGATTTAAAGTTTAAATTTTTTATTCTTGATTTTTAGAAATCCCATGAGAATGAAATAAGGCCTAGAAATAGCAAAAAGCTCCAAATAAATCCTAGAAAATTCATAACAATTCTAGAAAAAGCAAGGAACTCAACAAAAATAAAATAAACTTGTTTTGACCACAAATACATAGAAATTTTATTAGACTTTACGGTAGGTCAAAATAAAGAGGGAATTTAAATTCCAGAAAATCCAATAAATTCCAAATAAATTAAAGAAAATTTTTGAGATGTCACAAACCAACCCCCTTAAGAAAATCTCAACCTAGAGATTTGGACAGGCTAGCAAAAGAGGTTAGGATGGCTGGTTTTAGATCATCCTCTCTTTCCTAGGTAGCTTTATATGATTGCTCCATTGCACTCTATAGAAACTGATGGTCTTCCTTCTGGTTTGATATTCCGCTGTCTTAAGAATTTTGTAGGTAAGGTCCTCCTGAAGATTGAGAGCCTCGAGTGCTACCTGCCTCGTAGGTACTCAGAGGCACTTCTTCAACTGGGATACATGAAAGACATCGTGTACTCCAGTCATGGTTGGTGGCAACTCCAACTAGTATGTAACCTCACCTTTGTGACTCATGATTTTCAATGGTCCCACGAACCTTGGTGCAGGCTTTCACTTGGTTTGGAACCTCTTGACTCCTCTAAGTGGAGATACCCTAAGGTAAACAAAGTCACCCACTTCGAAAGTAAGGCTCAATGGCCATTATCATCATAGCTCTTCTATCGGGACTAGGTTATCTTCAGTCTGTTCTTGATCTTCCTGACCTTCCCTTCAGTGTCTTGGAGCAGATTGGGTCTGGGGTCTTGAGATTCCTCCGATCGGTCCCACAATAGTGGTGTTCTACACTTCCTTCCATAAAGGGCATCAAAGGATGTCATCTGGAGACTAGCTTGATAGTTGTTATTATAAGAAAACTCAGCAAAGGATAGGGCATGATCCCAACTGTCTCTAAAGTCCAAAGCACAAGCTCTCAACATGTTCTCTAGCACTTTGTTGACTCGCTTGGTCTGATTATCTATTTGAGCGTGGTAAGTAGTGCTGAAATTGAGCTTACTCCCTATCTCTTTGTGAAGTTTCTGCTAAAACTACGAGGTAATCTGGCTCCCTTGATTTGACACAATCTTCTTAGGAACTCCATGAAGGCATATAATCTTGGACATGTATAACTCTGCTAACTTGCCTCCAGAATAGGTAGTCTTGACTGGTATAAAGTGAGCTACCTTGGTCAAACAGTCTATCACTGCCCATATGGAATCATAACCAAACTGAGTCCAGGGAAGTCTGGTAATGATGTCCATACCAATCTCTTCTCACTTCCAATCGAGGATTGTCAATGGTTCCAAAAGCTCCGCCTTGACCTTTTGAGAAGTGTCACAGGCATCAATGTACTCATCAATCTCTCTTCATGCTAACCCACTAATACCTTTTCCTAAGGTCCTGGTACATCTTGTTACGACCTGGGTGGATGGATTAGGGGTATCATGGGCCTCTTACAGAATCATATCCTTGATCTCTTTGTTGTTGGGCACATAGATAAGATCATCAAACCAGATAGTTCCATGTTCATCCTCACTAAAACCGGTGGCCTTTCCTATTCTCATGTTCTTCTTTATTTCTTGGATATCCTCATCCACCTTCTGAGCTTCTTTGATCGAGTCGGGCAAAGTAGGCTGAATTTCAAGAGTTGAAAGGATACTCTAGTTCACTAGATCTAGGCTAAGATGGGAACTCCCTCCTGAAGTTGTGTTTGAACCTCTTCTGCCAAAGTGCAGTTCACATAAGACTTTTTGTGTAATGCATCTACTGCAACATTGGCTTTGCCTGGATGGTAATGAATCCTAAGATTATAATCCTTGATCAACTCTAACCATCTTTACTACCTTAGTTTGAGCTCTACTTGGTTGAAAATATACTTCAGGCTCTTATAGTCCGCGTAAAATTCACAACAGTTACAATAAGATAGTGCCACCAGATCTTCAATGCATGAACAACTGCAGCTAACTCCAAGTCATGAGTGGGATAATTGCACTCATGAGGACTTCTCTGGTGTGACGCATAGGCTACCACAGATATCCAGCAAGACAAGCACTGGAGCTGATACTAGCTTCTTCTTGAGGGTCTAAAAACTCTGCTTGCAAGCTTTGGTCCATTCAAACTTCTTCTCTTTCTTCACAAGTTGTGTCATGGGCTTGGCTATCTAGGAGAATCCTACTATAAAGAGCCGATAATAACCGGCAAGTCCAAGGAAACTCTCGACTTCAGTTACTAACGTGGGTTGCTTCCAGTCCATTACTGCCTCAACCTTGGAAGGATCTACAATAATTCCTTTAGCCGTCACAATGTGACCAAGAAAAGCCACCTCTCTTAGCCAAAACTCATACTTGCTGAATTTGGCATAGCATTGGTGCTCTCTATGCCTCTCTAGGATTATTCGGAGATGGTTCTCATGCTCTTTATCATTCTTGGAGTAAATGAGAATATCACCATTGAAGATTAACACAAACTTATCTAGGTACTCCATGAACACGTTGTTCATCATACCCATGTAGTATGCTGGTGCATGTTTTTGGCCGAAAGACATAACAGTGAACTCATACTGTCCATAATGAGTTATGAAGGTAGTCTCGGGTATATCCTCTTCTCTGATATTCATCTCATGGTACCCCGATCTCAGATCTATCTTAGAGAAGACACTTCCTCCTTTTAACTGATCAAATAGATCATCAATCCTGGGTAGCAGATACTTGTTCTGATGGTGGCATCATTAAGTGCTCTATAATCGACACACATTCTCAGGACTGGTACCTCTTTTATGACTTGGAGGTGATTAAGGACTCACTCTTCCATTTTAGGAATCTTGGGTGCAAAAGGTCACTTCCACTCCCTGACTATTGGTGAGAGAGATGGATCGGGTGGCATAGTCTATTTGACCTTTATTCTTGGACAACTAGTTCATACCAAGAATGACATCCAACCCTTGAGAGTCTAGGATGATTAACTCGGCAAGAAAAGGTACTCCTTCTTGAGTAGCTCCACTTTTGGGCATAAGGTCTCAGCTCTCATTTCCGCTTTAGGAGAATGGACTAACATGGGGTTGCTAAGGGGAACTAAACCCAAATTATTTTGGACCACAAAAGCTTTAGAAATGAACAATGAGCAGCTCTAAAATCAAATAAAATTGATGCTGGTACTAAGTTTACTAGGAACTTACCTAGTACGATGTCTGGTGCAGCCTAAGCTTCCTCTGCTGTGATGTGGTTCATACGTCCCTTGACAATATTCTAGAGCTTCCTTAAGGTAGACTAGTTCTATTCGATCTATAGCTACGTCTTAGAGTCCTTAAGGAATTATGACGTCAGCATTGAATTTAATTTTCGGCCAAATTAATTTTCTAAAGGAAGAGATCAACCCTACACGTAGCTGTGGACATGGCGGTTTTTGTAGACGTGGCTGCCACCTGGCTGACATGTGGCACTAATGTGGCTGAGGGGCATCTCGGTGCTGATGTGGTGGGCCATGGGCATCCACGTGAACCCGTACCATTAGGTGGCATGCCATGTGGTGGCCACGTGGGCGTGCGTGCTGGTTTGGTAGGTGGGGCGCTATGAGGCTCCCATGTAGCTGATGGCACTGAGGTGGGGTGCCATGTGGCGCTACATGGCTGCCACATGGGCTCGACATGTGGACGACGGTGGCTAGGGAGTGGCGCAAAACGAAGAGGGGAGAAATGGGAGTGGTTTTCACCTTGGTGCAGTGTTCGAGGGCGAACAAGGGTGGTCGGTGATGAGGATGGGCGACGGAGGTGGCTTGGGCTTTAGCGAAGTTGGCCTTAGGTGGTGGGGAGGTGCAGCCAGGGGGGAAGCTAGGTGGTCATGCGGCGAACTCAAGTGCAGCGTCGATGAGGCGTGTATGGGGATCAGTCATTAGTGATTTCTAGTTAGAGCATCCGCTAGCTCAGATGCAGGAGGGGATGGTGTGGGGAGATCCGAGGCAGGGTGGAGAGGAATTGAGGGCAGGGTGTGGAGGAATGAAGAGAAGGGGAGCTCGGGGGAGTTATTGGGGGCGAAGGGCTCAAGGACCACGCTCTCCTCACCAAAAATTTAGGGAGGATAGTGGCAGTTGTGGGTGGATAAGGGGGAGGCTGGTGCGGGAAGAGGGGGAAGTGGCGTGGGGAGTGCACCTAGGAGAAAGGGGCGGTGGGTGGGGTGGAGCTAGCCAATGACCAAGGTGGCATGCTGGGGAAGAAGGGGGTGCGGGAAAGACAACAGAGAGGAGGGGCCCACCTAGCGGCGAGAAAAAGGAGAGGGGAGGGGAGGGGAGGAGAGAGAGGTGGTGGTCGTCATGTGGGCCTAGGGAGAGAGAAAAGAGAGGGAGAAGGGTGGGCGGCAGAGATGGGCCAATGCGTGTGGGCGGTGATCTGGACCATCCACACATCAGCCTAGGAGTGAGGCGGGAGGATTTAAAGTTTAAATTTTTTATTCTTGATTTTCAGAAATCCTGAGAAAATGAAATAAGGCCTAGAAAGTAGCAAAAAGCTCCAAATAAATCCCAAAAATTCCTAAAAAATCTATAAAATGGAAGGAACTCAATAAAATTAAAATAAACCTATTTTGACAACAAACACATAGAAATTTTATTATACTTTACTTTAGGCCAAAATAAAAGGAGGGAATTTAATTTTTGGAAAATCTAATAAATTCCAAATAAATTAAAGAAAATTTTTGGGATGTCACACATACAAAGGCATCTGAGGCTTTTGAGGATGTTGTAGAGACTTTTCAGACTCAGCATGCTACCTACAAAGACATGGACCAATGAGGATGCTCGCGCTTCTACTATTTTGGTTGCTAGCATGGAAGTGCATCTCACTAGTGATGTGGTTGACTTGACTTTCACATAGGTGATGTGGGGTACCTTACTGTTTTGTGTCAGGGTCAGTCGCTGCTATAGGGAGATACTATTGTGGATGAGTTCTATGCTCAGCTGTTCGTGGTATGGTATCAGATTGACTCTTTAAGACCATATGTTTGTCATACTTGTCAGTGTTGCTAGCATCAGTAGTCTCACCTAAAGCTTCATCACATCTATGACTTTTTAACACGTCTTCGATCTGAGTTTGAGTAGACTCATGCTCAGTTGTTGGCTCACCACCCTCGTGTAACTCCGTTGGAGGCTCTTGCAGCTATTTGTGGTGTAGGATTGCAGCTGTCAATGTCGTTTCCTTTACTTTTGGCAACTCCTCCAGCTCCTACACCTGTTGTGCCTCTAGTTGCACCTCCACCAGTGGCAACTAGTGTTGGTAGGGGACTCTACTACACCAATTGCAATGAGGATAGACATGTGGAGTAGTTCTGCTATAAGAAGAACAATGATTTTCATCATGGTGGCTATCCTCCGATAGGCACTAGAGGCTCCTCCTCTTAAAGGAGCTCTGGTGCCTCTGACACTCAGGAGGTTCTCACACTGCTGCGTCGCATGGTTGCTTTTGCACCGTTCAGATCTGCTAATTTTGTTGCACAATCTTCTAGTGAAAGACCACCTTTAACTTCTTCTTCCTCAGGTATATCAACTTGGATTCTTGATTTTGGTACTTCCTTTCATACCCTATGCATATCTTGAGTCAGTTTGTTTCTGCTCTCACTTAGTTCTACTATAGTCATCTTCTTTGTGTTCTAGATACCTTTGTAGAACCATCTGTCATCATCTTTTTTCTCTTGATCTAGCTGTTTGTAGCTCTAGGCATATTCTGATGTCATCTAGCCTAGTGATCACTCTTATTGCCAGTCTTTTCTCTGCCTATTGTGTTTTTCTTCGTGGTTCTCTCATCGCTTGGTACACTAAAAAGTAGATATCAGTTTGTCGTTAGAGTGCTGAGGCTGAGTTTCGAGCTATGGCTTTGTTGACTACGGAGGTTAGTTATGGTGGTTACTTGAGCATTTTTGTGCTTATATTTCTTCACCGACTCCTCTTTTGTCCGACAGTATATGTGCTATTAGCATTGCTAAGAATAGTTAGGAATTTCATGGGCAATTGGTTAGATACGTGGTGGAATAACAGATGGGAAAGGTGGCTCTTGGAGTTTGTATTAATCCGACTAACTATCATCATACTGGCACTCAATGCACACTTTCTGGTTGCTATCATTTTTCAGCATTGTATTCCTACTCAAACATTTAAAACACTGTATATCCAAAGTTTTACACAAGTACTCAAGCTGCACGATAATAAACAGTGATTTTGATAAATGTGATGTACAACAAGGCAAGATCTGCATTTTCAACCCATGTGTGTCTGTCGTGGATTCTAGATCAACTTTCATCAGATTAATATTGTTATCTATTTGCCAATGCTCTCTTTGAACCAGCCTTATGTAGTAAAGCTTAGAAACGCAAAAGAGAACTTACCCACATTAAAATTGGATACTTAGTGGTGCGCCTTGTGGTATAGTTTGATTTTATTTACCGACAAACAAATCCATATGAATAAAATTAAAGATGAAATAACAGTTACCTTGTCAAAATCATCAAGATCAGTTGGATTCAAAGTTACCCTGTTCTCCATCATTGTTGTTGTTGTGGTTAATTACAGACCAAACTGTTAGTGATATGCCCTAGAGGCAACATGGAGATGTTATACATATCACATACTATGTTTATGATGCATTACTTTGTTCCTTGAAATAGACATTATCATATTGATCAATGAGTATGTGACTTATTCATGAGACTCTTAATGCTTAAATGTTGCTATTTCTAAATGATCCCTGATCATATATCATATGAGGAACAAATATGATTCAAAGATCAGCATATGTATTGATTGATGATCATGTCTCATGGATCATGGTATGGTGATACCAAATCAATAATATGGACATGTGTTAGTGAACATATGTTGGATAGACCCGCCATGAGACACTGCAGAGATTCCATGTGTCATCAGTTGGTCTCAAGTAGTGTTTATGTAGAATCCTTAGACTTGAGATCATCATGGTTCCCAACATGCGTAGTAGCTTATTTTGGGACTACTAAACACTACTCCGTAACTGGGTAGTCATAAAAGTAGTCTCCGGGTTTGCCATGAAACATGTAGTGGGATGTGAATGATCAAGATAGAATTTGCCCCTCCTTATGAGAGAGATATCTCTGGGCCCCTCGATGTAATGGATTATGAAAGTGCATGGCCATGCCAAGGTGATTGAGGAGTCAATCACAAGTTTATAATCCATCACGGAATGGAGAGAGTGATTGAGCTATTAAGAGGATGACACAGGTCTCGCCTTGAGCTCAATCTATATCGTGAGGCAAAGGGATTCGTACATGAGAACATTACAGGTTCAGCCGATATGATCTTTACGTATACTTTGGGGTTAATATGTCTTACTAGAGACCGCTGTTAACAGGGTGACCGGAAAGGTGTTTCCAGGTCACGACCAAGTATACGTGAACCTACAGGGTCGCACACTTAAACGGGTTGGAACACTAATTCGAATATGATTCGGATGTGGGCTCAATTCGGATAGAGATCCGAATAGACTCCTATTGGGCCTCGGTCCACAAGGCCCAAGTGAGGAGGTCTATATATATGGAGGCGAGGGGCTGAGGGACGTGCGCTTCTGTTTTTCTCCCGAGCCAAACCCTAGCCGCCACCTCCCGAGCCAAACCCTAGCCGCTCGCGAGTGCTAGTACACTCGCGATCGGCGTTCCAATCCCGAACGTGTGGATACCGGTGGAGGCGCTGCTCGTTGCGGCGTTGATCGGCATCAACAACCTACAGATTGAATCTGCTCGTGGCGTGGTTGATCACGTGGAGGAGACGATCTGTTCGGGACGATCGGCTACTTCCACTACTACCTCGACGCGCGTGGTTGGATCGCTTCTCCAACTCTTCTTCCGCTGCGCTGCGCGTCTAGTGGTAACGATCCATGATCCCTCCTTAAGCATGATGTTCTTGTGTGCGCGGTAGAAAAATTTTGTTTTCTGCTCTCGTAGCCTACGCGCATTCCTTCACAAACAAAGAGAGAGGTATGGTAGTGGAGAGTTAGGTGAGCAATGCTTAGGGTTTCCCCCATGGCCTGTATCGTATATATATATATATATATATATATATATATATATATATATATATATATATATATATATATATATATATATATATATATATATATATATATATATATATATATATATATATGCCCACATGGGGAGTGGTTTTACAATATTACTCTTACATCTGAGTATCCCCCTCAAGGGTATTTATGTCATTATACATGTCCATTTTGGGCCTTACAACCTTCTAACAGGCCTGCTGGGCTTAGGTGGAGGCCACCCCTACAATAGGAGCCTCTCATGGTGAAGGGCTTCACGGGCCGAAACCATGTTGCCGAGACATTTGGCCCCCTCCGTCCCTGTGGCCTGTGACCTTCAATGATCTTGGACAGAACTGTTACTTACGAATGCGGCCTATCCTCGCATTGAAGATGGCCTGTCTTCGGTTGAACTGCTGCCAGTTCGGTTGTCCCCAGCCGGGGGGAGTTGGGTATATAAGTGCCACTACCGCCGCATCATCCTTCTGTATCCCTGGCTATCCACTTCGTTTTCATAGATTGGATCTGTAAATTTCGTAGGGTGTTCAGGGCGCTGCCCTGAAACCCGCGGGGGGCGGCCCCCCCTCGACCCCCCGCCCGCTGACCGGCCAGCGGGACCGCCGTGTGCGTACCCCCCTTGTATAGCGTCATGGGTTCACATCGTTAGGAAGAATGCGATTCTACGTCTAACTTGTTTTTGCAGGGAATGATGTGAATAGTATGGCCCTATAACTTGTTGGAATGTATGAGATGTATGTGATGCATGTAACATTCGTTCATGGCCTGCGTGTCATGATTATTTCAGCTATTGTTAGCTGTCTATATTGTATTTAACGACCTGCGTGTCGACCTTAATGCTTGAATCTATCTATGTAATCTTCGATTTCTAGCTATTATAGGTAGTAGCCTAGTTTTGAGGTTACAAGCTTCAAGTATGGTGGCCCTAAAGGAGTGATGTGGAGGATGGAGATCATCTACACCTACATGGAGATGGATATCACCTTTTGGGCCATACTATTTCACAGTTAAATATGTTTATCTGTGATGTTATCTATCTTATTCTTATGCAATGATATTTGCTTTGATAGGATAGAATCCCTCATAAAAATTAGGTGTTAATGCCCTTCCATATGTTGCACCAAAAGATAATGATCACCGTGTGGTAGGTCTACCAAAGTAGAGTGCCGTCGGTCATTCTTTGGGGTAGATGTCGGACATCTACATGCGGAAGCATTTGGTTTACTTAACAAGGTTATCAAAACAGTTTTGGACCTTGGGGCATAGGTTGGGGCCGGGGCATACTGATGTCACCCAACAAACAAGAGTCACATAGGGATGTGATTAGCAAGGTGTTGCTTACCCATGTCACTAGTTTTCTAGCCGTGATGCCAAAGCTCACTAGGAATTAGTGAAATGAGGATCTTGACCCACTATGTAACTTAGAGGGAGTTTTGTTGCAAAACACATAGTGGGAGTCTTTTGTTAAATAGTTTAATGAAAGATGAACATGAACATAGTGCTAAACTTTGCATATTCTTGTGTTGTAGATCATGTCATCCAACGCCGCATCCAGCACTTTTAATTTGCGATCTATTCTTGAGAAAGAAAAACTCAATGGAACAAACTTTATGGATTGGTATCGCAACTTGAGAATTGTTCTCAAGTAAGAGCGCAAGGAGTATGTCCTTGAGTCTCCTTACCCCGATGACTTGCCTGATAATGCTACTGCGGCTGCACGGAGAGCTTATGAGAAGCATACGAATGATTGCCTTGATGTGAGCTGTCTCATGCTTGCCACAATGTCCTCTGAGCTTCAGAAGCAATATGAGAACACAGATGCCTACAATATCATTGTGGGGCTGCGTGGTATGTTTGAGAACCAAGCAAGGGCTGAGAGGTTCAACACTTCAAAGTCCATGTTTGCGTGCAGGCTTGCAGAAGGGAATCCCGTCAGCCCTCATGTGATTAAGATGATTGGCTACATTGAGAGTCTGGAAAAGCTTGGTTTTCCCCTTAGCCAAGAGTTGGCTACTGATGTGATTCTCCAGTCGCTCCCCCCGAGCTTTGAGCCATTCATACTGAACTATCACATGAACAACATGGACAAGACCTTGGCTGAGTTGCATGGGATGCTAAAAGCTGCCGAGGAAAGCATTAAGAAAAGCACCAATCATGTGATGATGATGCAGAAAGGCAAGGGCAAGCCCAATATCAAGAAAGGCGCGGTCAAAAGAAAGTTAGCTCCCGATGAGATCGCGAGCAGTTCTAAGACCAAGCAAGTCAAGAAGGGCCCTGCTCCTGATGCAGATTGTTACTACTGTAAGAAATCAGGACATTGGAAAAGGAACTGCCCAAAGTACTTGGAGGATCTTGAGAAGAAGGGAAGTACGACTTCCACTCCAGGTATAAATGTTATAGAGATCAATCTTGCTACTTCATCCACTGATTCTTGGGTATTTGATACTGGATCAGTTGCTCACATTTGCAAATCGTTGCAGGGGCTAAGAAGAAGTAGAAGTTTGAGGAGGAGCGAAGTGGATCTTCGCGTTGGCAATGGAGCAAAAGTTGCTGCGGTGGCTGTTGGCACCATGCCATTGTCTTTACCTTCAGGATTAGTTTTGGAATTGAATAATTGTTATTGTGTTCCATCTCTTTCCAAGAACATTATTTCTGCTTCATGTTTGCAAGCAGAAGGTTATGACTTTAGATCTGTGAACAATGGTTGTTCTCTTTATTTTAAAGATATGTTCTATTGTCATACTCCATTGGTGAATGGGTTATATGTTCTTACTCTTGAAGGGTCACCAGTCTATAACATTAATGCAAAGAGGCAACGTTCGAATGATTTGAATCCCACGTTTATTTGGCACTGTCGCTTAGGTCACATAAATGAGAAACGCATGGAGAAGCTCCATAGAGTTGGTATTCTTCACTCATTTGATTTTGAATCATTTGAGACATGCGAATCTTGTTTACTTGGCAAGATGACAAAGGCACCTTTCACCGGTCAAGGTGAACGGGCAAGTGACTTATTGGCACTCGTACATTCTGATGTATGTGGACCAATGAGTTCAACAGCCAGAGGTGGTTTTCAGTACTTCATAACTTTTACTGATGACTTTAGTAGATATGGGTATGTCTACCTGATGAAGCATAAGTCCGAATCCTTTGAAAGGTTCAAAGAATTCCAAAATGAAGTGCAAAATCATTTAGGCAAGACAATCAAGTTTCTACGATCTGATCGTGGAGGCGAGTATTTGAGCCATGAGTTTGGCAATCATCTGAAGGATTGTGGAATTGTTCCACAATTGACTCCGCCAGGAACACCTCAATGGAATGGGGTATCTGAACGGAGAAATCGCACCTTATTAGATATGGTGCGCTCCATGATGAGCCAAAGTGATCTTCCGTTGTCTTTTTGGGGGTATGCTCTTGAAACAGCCGCTTTCACACTAAACAGGGTTCCATCAAAATCAGTAGAAAAGACACCATATGAGATGTGGACAGGACAACGTCCTAGCTTGTCTTTTCTTAAGATTTGGGGATGTGAGGCTTATGTAAAACGTTTACAGTCTGATAAGCTCACTCCTAAGTCTGATAAATGCTTCTTTATCGGGTATCCTAAGGAAACAAAAGGATATTACTTCTATAATCGAGAAGCAGGCAAAGTGTTTGTCGCCCGGCATGGTGTCTTCTTAGAGAAAGAGTTTCTCTCAAGAAGGGATAGTGGGAGCACGGTGCAACTTGAAGAAATTCGAGAAACACCTGAAAACGTTTCAACTCCTACAGAACCACAACAGGATGAACAATCTGTTGAAGAACCTGTTGTGGACACACCGGCACCACGTAGGTCAGAGAGGTCACGTCGTGCACCTGAGAGGTACATGTTCTTGACTACTCAACAACGGGACATATTGTTGTTAGACAACGATGAGCCTAAGACCTATGAAGAAGCGATGGTGGGACCAGACTCTGAGAAATGGCTTGAAGCCATGAGATCCGAAATTGAATCCATGCACAGTAATCAAGTTTGGAACTTGGTTGATCCTCCTGATGGTGTTAAAACCATTGAGTGCAAATGGGTTTTCAAGAAAAAGTTAGACATAGATGGAAATGTTCACATCTATAAAGCGCGATTGGTGGCCAAAGGTTTCAAACAAATTCAAGGTGTTGATTATGATGAAACTTTTTCGCCCGTCGTAATGCTAAAGTCTATTCGGATCATTCTAGCGATTGCTGCATATTTCGACTATGAAATATGGCAAATGGATGTCAAAACAGCTTTCCTTAATGGAAATCTGAGTGAGGATGTGTACATGACACAGCCCACGGGTTTTGTCGATCCACAATCAGTTGGAAAGATATGCAAGCTGCAAAGATCCATTTATGGATTAAAGCAGGCATCTCGGAGTTGGAACATTCGTTTTGATGAAGTAATCAAAGGGTTTGGTTTCATCAAGAACGAAGAAGAGCCTTGTGTTTACAAAAAGGCTAGTGGGAGCGCACTCGTATTTCTGGTCTTATATGTGGATGACATATTACTGATCGGAAATGACATTCCTATGCTCGAATCTGTTAAGTCTTCATTGAAAAATAGTTTCTCTATGAAAGACTTAGGAGAGGCGGCATATATTCTGGGCATCAAGATCTATAGAGATAGATCAAAAAGGCTAATTGGATTAAGCCAAGATACGTACATTGACAAGGTGTTGAAAAGGTTCAACATGCAGGATTCCAAGAAAGGTTTTCTACCTATGTCACATGGTATAAATATTAGCAAGACTCAGTGTCCTAGTACACCTGATGAGCGGGATAAAATGAATGCGATTCCATATGCTTCGGCTATTGGGTCCATTATGTATGCCATGCTTTGTACACGTCCAGATGTCTCGTATGCTTTAAGTGCTACAAGTAGATACCAGTCAGATCCAGGTGAAAGTCACTGGATTGCCGTAAAGAACATCTTGAAGTACTTGAGAAGAACTAAAGATGTGTTCCTCGTCTATGGGGGTGAGGAAGAGCTCGTTGTAAATGGTTAGACCGATGCTAGCTTCCAAACTGACAAAGATGATTTTAGATCGCAATCTGGATTTGTGTTCTGCCTGAATGGCGGTGCGGTGAGCTGGAAGAGTTCCAAGCAAGAGACGGTTGCTGATTCTACAACGGAAGCCGAGTACATAGCAGCTTCTGAAGCTGCTAAAGAGGTTGTTTGGATCAAGAAATTTGTTTCTGAGCTTGGTGTGGTGGCTAGTGCATCCAGCCCAATGGACCTCTACTGTGACAATAGTGGGGCCATTGCGCAAGCCAAGGAGCCTAGATCGCACCAAAAGTCCAAGCACATTTTACGGCGATTTCATCTCATCCGCGAGATAGTGGAGAGAGGCGATGTGAAGATATGCAAAGTACAAACGGATTTGAACATTGCAGATCCGTTGACAAAGCCGCTTCCCCAGCCAAAGCATGAGGCTCACACTAGGGCAATGGGTATTAGATACCTACATGGTTGACTCTAGTGCAAGTGGGAGACTGTTAGTGATATGCCCTAGAGGCAACATGGAGATGTTATACATATCACATACTATGTTTATGATGCATTACTTTGTTCCTTGAAATAGACATTATCATATTGATCAATGAGTATGTGACTTATTCATGAGACTCTTAATGCTTAAATGTTGCTATTTCTAAATGATCCCTGATCATATATCATATGAGGAACAAATATGATTCAAAGATCAGCATATGTATTGATTGATGATCATGTCTCATGGATCATGGTATGGTGATACCAAATCAATAATATGGACATGTGTTAGTGAACATATGTTGGATAGACCCGCCATGAGACACTGCAGAGATTCCATGTGTCATCAGTTGGTCTCAAGTAGTGTTTATGTAGAATCCTTAGACTTGAGATCATCATGGTTCCCAACATGCGTAGTAGCTTATTTTGGGACTACTAAACACTACTCCGTAACTGGGTAGTCATAAAAGTAGTCTCCGGGTTTGCCATGAAACATGTAGTGGGATGTGAATGATCAAGATAGAATTTGCCCTTCCTTATGAGAGAGATATCTCTGGGCCCCTCGATGTAATGGATTATGAAAGTGCATGGCCATGCCAAGGTGATTGAGGAGTCAATCACAAGTTTATAATCCATCACGGAATCGAGAGAGTGATTGAGCTATTAAGAGGATGACACAGGTCTCGCCTTGAGCTCAATCTATATCGTGAGGCAAAGGGATTCGTACATGAGAACATTACAGGTTCAGCCGATATGATCTTTACGTATACTTTGGGGTTAATATGTCTTACTAGAGACCACTGTTAACAGGGTGACCGGAAAGGTGTTTCCAGGTCACGACCAAGTATACGTGAACCTACAGGGTCGCACACTTAAACGGGTTGGAACACTAATTCGAATATGATTCGGATGTAGGCTCAATTCGGATAGAGATCCGAATAGACTCCTATTGGGCCTCGGTCCACAAGGCCCAAGTGAGGAGGTCTATATATATGGAGGCGAGGGGCTGAGGGACGTGCGCTTCTGTTTTTCTCCCGAGCCAAACCCTAGCCGCTCGCGAGTGCTAGTACACTCGCGATCGGCGTTCCAATCCCGAACGTGTGGATACCGGTGGAGGCGCTGCTCGTTGCGGCGTTGATCGGCATCAACAACCTACAGATTGGATCTGCTCGTGGCGTGGTTGATCGCGTGGAGGAGACGATCTGTTCGGGACGATCGGCTACTTCCACTACTACCTCGACGCGCGTGGTTGGATCGCTTCTCCAACTCTTCTTCCGCTGCGCTGCGCGTCTAGTGGTAACGATCCATGATCCCTCCTTAAGCATGATGTTCTTGTGTGCGCGGTAGAAAAATTTTGTTTTCTGCTCTCGTAGCCTACGCGCATTCCTTCACAAACAAAGAGAGAGGTATGGTAGTGGAGAGTTAGGTGAGCAATGCTTAGGGTTTCCCCCATGGCCTGTATCGTATATATATATATATATAATATATATATATATATATGCCCACATGGGGAGTGGTTTTACAATATTACTCTTACATCTGAGTATCCCCCTCAAGGGTATTTATGTCATTATACATGTCCATTTTGGGCCTTACAACCTTCTAACAGGCCTGCTGGGCTTAGGTGGAGGCCACCCCTACAACAGGAGCCTCTCATGGTGAAGGGCTTCACGGGCCGAAACCATGTTGCCGAGACATTTGGCCCCCTCCGTCCCTGTGGCCTGTGACCTTCAATGATCTTGGACAGAACTGTTACTTACGAATGCGGCCTATCCTCGCATTGAAGATGGCCTGTCTTCGTATTGAGGATGTGGAACTAGACCTGTTGTCGAAAGTGTCTTGGAGTCGCTTTATCAATGGAGCTAAGGACGCTTGGCGAAGTCGCTTGAGCGAGTCGAGAGTGGGGCGAGGACGGACGAGTCGCCCCCGTGCGCACCCAGGGGCTCTTCGACCCGCGCTTGTCGAGGCGTCAGGATGTGCGTCGGAGCTTCGTTGGGGCATCGCATGCTGCCAGGGGCCGTCTCGGGGGAGGCGTGCGCGCGCACGCGCAATCGGACGGCGGGTGTCATACACGTCTTCTGAGGGGCGCGAGACACGTGGCCTGTCATGGCAGGGGCGCCGCGTGCGTACTTGATCGCGTCGCCTCGTCTTTTGCCAGCTGATCTTCTATCGGTTGAACTGCTGCCAGTTCGGTTGTCCCCAGCCGGGGGGAGTTGGGTATATAAGTGCCACTACCGCCGCATCATCCTTCTGTATCCCTGGCTATCCGCTTCGTTGCTCCTTGCTTGAGCGGTTTGCGCTCCTGCATGTGATGGCAAGATTTGACCTATTCTCGCAAGTAGGCCTTCTTGAGTTCATCTGCGTTCTTTGATTACGCCAATTGGCGCTACTATCAGAGAATGTTGATGAACTGAAGGTGGCCTATTTATGAGAACGAGTCAAAACTTATAAATAATCCGTTGTGTTCCCTGATCATGGGGAGTCGAGGCCAAGGTGGTCGCCGGTGGTGCTCGCTATTCCGGAGTCTTCGTGCAGGCCTGAGATCAGAGGGTCGCCTTGGCAGGTGTTTGCACATTTCTAGGCTCCGCCTGCCAGGGGCGACTCGTGGAGACGAAACCATAATTGCACCTGACCAAATTCCGTGGACGTTAGTTGTGAACTGTTAGGCATGGCAAAATATTAAAAATGTTTGGATCGGGACGCAAAACTGTCCCCCGTGCACGAGGCTGAGTGGGAGGTCCAGCTGGACTCCACAAGTATGGGCCGGAGTAGGTGCCGTAGTTGACCCGCATGAACGACATCGAGGTGGTCTCCGAGCTCGCCGTGTAGACTTGTGGGG
Source organism: Dendrocalamus latiflorus (assembly GCA_017311315.1). Taxonomy (NCBI): domain Eukaryota; kingdom Viridiplantae; phylum Streptophyta; class Magnoliopsida; order Poales; family Poaceae; genus Dendrocalamus; species Dendrocalamus latiflorus. Next base: position 29,354,370 of record CM029638.1, read on the forward strand.
ACGTGGCGAGGTGCCTTTCGGCGAGGACGTAGCCGGAGTCGGACCCGGGGTCGCCCTGCAGAGGCGGAGATCATGCCGAAGTTGCAGTCGAGGCTGACTGGTCAATGGCTTGCTGATGTTGCCCTGATGGCCCCAAGAATCGTGCCAACAAGCGGCAGGGGATACGCCACGTCGTGCGACCTGCATTCACTCCCGAGGGAGCGGACGCGTGGCGAAACGTGGTTGGCGCGTCGTGCACCTATTTCTAACAGGGCACGACGCGCATGGGTGGCTGCGCCGCTTCGGCTTCGATCGTGGGGGGCGAACGGTTCGTTTCCTGCCGGTTACACTTACCAGTGGTGCGGGAGATGAAGGGCTTTAAATTCCCCCTGTGGCACCACATCTGCGCTATCCTTCTCGCTCCTTCTGGTCCCTTCTCCTACGCCCCGCTTCCTTGCCTCCCTTGCAGCCGCGCTGCTCCCGTCGTCATCTAGCTCCTGGAGAACGATGGCGCACGGTGAAGAACATGGTCAGCGAGCCGGCGAGGGCGCATTCTCCCGACGGTCGTCGCCGCTTGAGGTGATGTACACACTCGAGGGGTGCGATCCATCGATGGTAGAGAAGTGGTGGGTGACGACGGAGAAGATGGTGGGTCCATGCTCCCGCGCCCTAGGCCCGACGCTCACGACGGAGGAGACGATCCGCACGCTGCTGCGCGAGGGGAGGCTGTTGGACTACCGGGAGGTGCAACTGCCTGCTAGCGACGAGACAGAACCGCATCCCGAGGACTCAGAGGCGATCGTTTTCATCACTTACTTTGAAGCCGGGCTCCGCATCCCAGCCGCCATGATCGTTGGTTCCGTTTTACGGACCTTCGGTCTTGAGCTGGCGCAGCTGACTCCGAACGCGATAGCCCGTCTAGCTGTGTACAGCTAGGCCTTGCGTACGGAGGCATGCTGGCCCAGTGCGTCACTGTTCACGTTTCTCCACGACGCGCGGTGCCAACCAAAGAGACGGAAGGACGGGACGTATACCAACTTCGGCAGCGTCAACTTCGTCCTCCGGTCGTCGTGTGGGAAGATCTTCCCTGCCAACTCGACTCGGACGAAGTGGGAGCTGAACTAGATGAAATGGTGGTTTTACCACCGCGTGGCGAGAGGTAGCGGTCTCGAGTGCTCGGGCCGATCAGCGGCGTTCAACCCCACGCCCAGCGCACCGTTCGATGACGAGGACAAGAAGAGGGCGCGGAGGCTCATGGGGATCGCCTCCCATTTCAACATGCGTGATCTCACTGAGGAGTTCGTCATGTACGGCATGGCGCCACTTGCCGACGGATGGCGTGTCACATCTGAAGGCCTTCGGAGCGACAATGTCCACCCGTCCGTTTCTTCGCTACCGAGACCCGCCGACCCTCGTAAGCGTTGTGGGTGCCTTGTTTTTCCGCTTCTTCCTATTGGACTGCCTTTAAACTTCACCTTTTACTGCCTGCAGGGGTTCTCCTGGAGGACGCGGAGTGTGTGGTGGGCGTGTTCCTCGGGCCGTATACAGGCAGGGAGCACAACCTTCGCGTAGCTACGACTTCGGAGGCGGGGCTGGGGTGGATAAACCGTGTGTGCGAGGCCCTGGGCATTGATGTGCCGGAGTGCACCCCTCTGGGTCCGAGGTAGCCTCACCGTCGAGACGACGACGCCAAGGGGAAAGGACCGCTGTCTTGTCGGAGGGCTCGATCCTCTACGGCCACACCCAATGCGCTTGCTGCCGTCGCTCCCGTCGACGCGGCGGACGCCTCTTCTGACTCAGCGAAGTATGCCGATTCGAACATGGATACAGGCACGGAGGACGAAGGCGAGGGGCGTCTGGGCAGTGCCAGGGACCAAGAGTGTATCATGGACAACTGGGAGGGGGAAGCATCATCGCCTGCGGTAGTCACCGAGGTGGGGCTATCATCCATGGACGATGTTGGGATGGAGTCCTCGCCCGTGGCAGCTACCGAGTCGGAGCTACCACCCACGGAGGTTGCTAGAGCGGAGCTCCCGCCTACGGTGGTTGCTGAGGCGGAGCTGCCACTTGCAGACAGTGCTGGGGTGGAGCCCCCGCCTGCGGCGGTTATTGAAGCAGGGTCCCCGCCTTATTCCTCCAAGGCGAAGCGGCCACGTGTACGATCACCTCCTTGCCCAAAGAGGGGGTTCACTGTGGCGTCTAGGGTCGGGAGCCTGTGGGACTCCAACTCCGACACTGAGGCCCCTAGGTCCAGCGTCCCCACGGTTCCTTCCAAGGCTGCGACGACTGGGGCCCGTGGCCTGCTGGTATTGGACTCCGACATGGAGGTCCACCGGCCTAGAGGGCCAACTTCACCTGAGGGCGCTGGCGTCCCTGCTGTTTCGTCCGAGGCTGGGGGGACGCCCCGGCGAAACCCACCGGCTGATGCCGAAGGTAAATTAACTTGGCATAATTTTGTAGTGCGTTCGCAGGGCTTTAACTGCTCCTTCCCCTCGCAGTGGCACGCCTCCCAGAGCACGAACAATCTTCGAGGCACAGGGACATTCCTTTGGGAGGGGTGCCCGACGTTCCGGAAGCTGCCATCGCGGATGCCGCGCGCCCGAGCTTAGCAGACTTTGCCCCCCGACCAGAAGTGCTGGGAGCATGGCGATGGGTTGCGGATAATGCGGCCGCGAACCTGGATCACCAGGTGTTGCTAACCTACGGCTCAGAGCGCCTTGGAGACGCACTGGAGGTCTCGAAAATGAGGGTACGTATCTGACCTTTTAGTGACATGTGGTCCTTTAGAAGCTTACTGACAACTTTGCCCTACAGACCCTCATCGTTGGCCGGGCGCTGCAGGCGGCTCACGTTCGCGAGCGGGGGGTGCTAGAGGACCGGCTACGAGCCACCGAGGAGGCTCTTCGCGCCGCCGATGAAGCGCACTCCTCCAAGGACGACCACATCCACCGCTTAGAGGCAGAGCGCGCGGTGGCAATCTCATGCACCGAAGCACTCGTGGCGGTGGCGTGGTTGTCGGCCACCGAGGCACAAGACAAGCGGTCGCAGTGGAGCGAGACGGCCTGCTCCAGCAAATCGCTGCGCTGGAGAAGGAGAAAGGCCAACTCACTACGTCCCTTGGGGAGCAGGACCGGACTCTGGGAGATACCTCGATGGCTGCGTGGGATGCCATGCTGGCTTTGGAAAACACCCTTGAGGACCTTGTCGCCGAAGTGTCACCTCGCTCCTTCGGGCCTGAAGTGCTGTCACGTGTACTTCGCCGGATCGGGGATGCGGCCGGCCTTGCTTGCAACGCCGCGACGACCTTCGGCAACCACTATTCGTACATCACCTCGTGCTTGGCGTGCGCGCTTCTCCGGCTCCGGGGCTGCCGGCATGTCGACGGGCTGGCGGATCCCCAGCTGGAGATGCCGGCCGGGGCCATGGTGATGTCTGGTGCCGTACGTGCTATTCGCCCCGCTGTTCGAGTTTTCCACGAGTGGATTTGGGAGTACATCGGGGAGGCCGCGGCAAAGGTAGAGCTACAGCGAAGCATGTACGGCGAGGGGAGCCTCAGGCGGTGGTTGGATGAGGTCCCACGGCGTGACGAAGGCGGTGCCGATGCCCCAGGACGTGGAGCGAACCCCCAGGTGTGACACCGGGGTCCTCGTGTGCTGGCGTGTGTTGTAATATATGCGTCTATATTTCTTGTGAATGAAAGTGGAAGTTGCCCCCATGTTCTGACCAACGTATCCCTATACTCCGAGCAGTTGCCTGGCCGGGACCGGTTGCTAATTTCTGATGTCATAACTAAGCACCGTCTTCGGCGCTGGCAATGGGCTGAGGACTCGCTGTACTTTTGGGCAAGTCGAATCTCAACGGGAGAGGCTTCAGCACGGACGGTCGCCAAGGTGGAGCCGGACGAGTAGCGTTCTTCGGTGCCCAAGGTCGCTTATGCGTTGGACCTTCGGGGGTGTTGATCGGCAGATGCCTTTGTAAACATTCGTATATGAACATAACAAAGACTAGCCGAAAAACCTATGTTTGTCACTTTTTCGTGGCCACGCTGTTTCCCGGTTCCCTTGTAACGTCTGGCTCCTCACTTCCGTGCTTAGTAGCCGAGGCGAGTGCTTCGGGCGCTCCGCCCTCTCGCCAATGGCTAGTCGAGGTAGGCGTGCCGACGCTCCGCCTTCTACCTATCGAAGCGGTGGCAGCGGAGTTGGCACCTAGTTGACATGGACGCGCGAGCGCTCCGTCCCCTTCCCTTCGAAGCGGTGGCAGCAGCGCTGGCGTCTAATCGAAGTAGACGCGCGAGCGCTCCGTCCCCTTCCCTTCGAAGCGGTGGTAGCGGAGCTGGTGCCTAGTCGAAGTAGATGCGTGAGCGCTCTGTCCCCGACCCTTCAAAGCGGTGGCAGCGGGGCTGGCGCTTAGTCGAACTGGACGCGCGAGCGCTCCGTCCCCTTCCCTTCGAAGCGGTGGCAGCGGATCTGGTGCCTAGTCGAAGTAGACACGCGAGCGCTCCGTCCCCTATCCTTCGAAGCGGTGGTAGCGGGGCTGGCGCCTAGTCGAAGTAGATGTGCGAGCGCTCCGTCCCCTTCCCTTCGAAGCGATGGCAGTGACGCTGGCGCCTAGTCGAAGTAGACGTGGAGCGCTCCGTCCCCTACCCTTTGAAGCGGTGGCAGCGGAGCTAGCGCCTAGTCGAAATAGACGCGCGAGCGCTCCGTCCCCTACCCTTCAAAGCAGTGGTAGCGGGGCTGGCGCCTAGTCGAAGTAGACGCACGAGCGCTTCGTCCCCTACCCTTTGAAGCGGTGGCAGTGGAGCTGGTGCTTAGTCGAAGTAGACGCGCAAGCGGTCGGTCCCCTTCCCTTCGAAGCGGTGGCAGCGGAGCTGGCGCCTAGTCGAAGTAGTCGCGCGAGCGCTCCGTCCCCTACCCTTCGAAGCGGTGGCACTGGAGTTGGCGCTTAGTCGAAGTAGACGCGCGAGTGCTCGGTCCCCTTCCCTTCGAAGCGGCGGCAGCGGAGCTGGTGCTAAGTCAAAGTAGAGCGCGAGCGCTCCATCCCCTACCCTTCAAAGTGGTGGCAACGGAGCTGGAGCTTAGTTAAAGTAGGCACCCTATAGAGGCTGACCTGCGTGCGGGGGCAACGTCCACGCATCTTGTTTGTGCTCTACGGGGTGCGTGCGGGGGTAAGTCTCTGCTACGCGCTGTCTACATCCCGTAGGATGCGTGCGGGGGCTAGGCACCCTATACACACTCCGCGGTGTGCAGGGGCAAGCCTCTGCTGCACCAAATACATACCTTGCAGAATGTGTGTGGAGGCTAGCCTCCGCTTTGTTTTGTTTGTACTTGCATGGGACCATTAACCACGTCTTATTTATACTCCAGAGAGTACGCGCAGGGACAGTACCCACGCGTGCGCGGGAACATCCGCATCTTGTTTATACTCAGTAGAGTGCGCATGGACAACATCCGCGTCTTATTTATACTCTGTAAAGTGCTTGCAGAGGTGGACCTCGACGCTACGTCTTATTTATACTCTGTAGAGTGCGTGCGGAGGCGGACCTCGATGCTACATTTTATTTATACTCCGCAGAGTACGTGCGGAGGCGGACCTCGACGCTACGTCCTATTTATACTCCATAGAGTGCGTGCGGAGGCGTCCCCCACACGTCTTTGTTTATATTCACACGGAGAGCAAACTTATCGCCTTTCAACTCCAAAGTGCGCGCGTGAACGAGTGTCTTTGTTTATACTCACACAGAGAGCAAACTTGTCGCCTTTCAACTCCGGAGTGCGCACGTGAACACGTGTCTTTGTTTATACTCACACAGAGAGCGAGCTTGTCGCCTTTCAACTCCGGAGTGTGCGCGCGAATGCGTGTCTTTGTTTATACTCACACAGAGAGCGAGCTTGTCGCCTTTCAACTTCGGAGTGCACACGCGAACGCGTGTCTTTGTTTATACTCACACAGAGAGCGAGCTTGTCGCCTTTCAACTCCGGAGTGCGCGCGCGAACGCGTGTCTTTGTTTATACTCACACAGAGAGCGAGCTTGTTGCCATTCAACTATGGAGTGCACGCGCAAATGCGTGTCTTTGTTTATACTCACACAGAGAGCGAGCTTGTCACCTTTCAACCCCAGAGTGCGTGCGCGAACGCGTGTCTTTGTTTATACTCACACAGAGAGCGAGCTTGTCGCCTTTCAACTCCGGAGTGCATGAGCAAATGCTTGTCTTTGTTTATACTCACACAGAGAGCGAGCTTATCGCCTTTCAACTCCGGAGTGCGCGCGCGAACGCGTGTCTTTGTTTATACTCACACAGAGAGCGAGCTTGTCGCCTTTCAACTCCGGAGTGCGCACGCGAACGCGTGTCTTTGTTTATGCTCACACAGAGTGCGTGCGGAGACAGGTCTCCGCGTGTCCCACGAGAAATAAGGTTGGCCTCGCAAACGGTGAACTTTATTGAATTCCCGTTTGCGCGGGTGAGCGATTACAAAAGATGGAGTACAAAAGGCAGGGTACTGACCACGAATCGCTCAAGTGTGGGGGCAACAACGACTGCTGCTACAGGGGCACTGGGGTGAGGTATTTGGGGAACCTCTGGTGATGGAGTGGGGTGTTTCTTGGAGCCGCCGAGGACCCTTGTGTTGCCACGCCCACCTTAGGGGTTCTGGTGAACCTCGCGACGCAGGCCTCGGGTGCCAAGCTCTATGCACCGGGCTACCTCCTGGTCACCGTGAGTGGTGATGATACTCCGTGGGCCTGGGAGCTTCATGCACAAAAAGCCATGATGCGGGACTGCCCCAAAGGAATTGAGGGTCGGCCGCCCCAATATGGCGTTGTAAGGGTACGAGATATCAATGATGTCGAAGGTTACATCCTCGCTCCTCACGTTGTCACCCCGGCCGAAGGAGACATGCAGGCATGTTTGGCCCAACGCCCTCAGTGGCTAACCTCCAAAGCCCTACAGTGGGATTCCCGAGGGGCCTAGGCGACTCTAAGGTATTCCCATCTGGTCGAAGGCCGTTGCGAATAGGATGTTCGCAGAGCTTCCCCCATCAACCAGAACGCGCCTAATGTCACATCCCACGATGGCGACCTGGATAACCAGAGGATCATGGTGGGGAAACTCCACACCCTCGGCATCTGCGGATGTGAAGGTAATCTCGTGATGCGCCCAGTCCGGCGGCGTCTGCGCCGGGTATGCTACCACGTGGTGCAGCCTCCGCGCATAGGCCTTTTGCTGCCGTGCCGAGGCGAACTACAGCGACGAGCCCCCGGAGATGACGTTTATAACACGGCGTGGGGCTCCCTCCGGGGCTTGGATCTGCAAGAGGCCTTCCTCGGGTTGCCGCACGTGGGCTTGAATCCGCAAGGGGCCCTCCTGGGGCTATAGCCCGCGATCTTCGATCCGCATGAGGTTCTCCGGGGGTTGCTGGACGTGGGCCACGATAGGCGGCCGCACCTCGAGGTTTCTATCCCTGGCGACGCTTTGTCGAAGTGCTGCGATGGTGGTGCACACGCGCGTGTCGTGGCTGCCTTGGCCATGTACCTCGCACCACTGTCCGTGGTGTTGGTCGTCATAATCCGTGCGTGCCCTGTCATCGCGTCCCCGACCGCGCCCCCGCCCTCGGCCACCGCGGCCCGGCGGGGGCGTTGCCTTCGGAGCCGCCCTCGATGTCAAAGACGTAGCAGGCTCTTCGAGACTTTTGTTGGCCGCACTTTGGCTTGTCGCTCGACGAGTCCTTGTGTTGGGCATCCTTGCGCTCGGAGGCGCCCCTGGGTGGTTCCTGTTTTCGTTTACCCTTCGAGGGGCCCTCCTTCGGTGAGTCTCTGTCCTTCGTTGTACCCTCCGCCTGGTTGGTGTCGGAGTCCTCGCCTTGGCGCCGCCGCGCGTCCTCCTCTGCCCTGGCGTACTCTTCCATCTTGTCGAAGAGCTTCGCCATCGTTTTGATCAGCTTCCGGGCGTTGTACTCGGCCGTCGACCTCGGGCGGAGGCCCTGTATCGCCGCGTTGATGACGGTCGTCTCATTGACGTCCTTAACCTGGCAGCGGACCTTCGAGAAGCGCTTGAAGAATTCTCGGAGCCTCTCCGAAGGCTTTTGCTTAACAGCGAAGAGCTGGTCCGCGTCGACGCGCTCGACGTAATTCCCCTGAAAGTTGTTGTACAGACGATCGCGGACCTGCTCCCACGCGTAGATGGAGTTTGGCTCAATGGTAAAAAATCAAGAGAGCACACACGAACTCCCGAGGGTCCGTGTCGCCCTTGTATGGCTCGATGGCGGTGGGGAACATGAAGTCTTCCGGCCATGTCGCTTGCTGTAGGCCCACGAAAAGGGGGGACTCCGAGTCCACACATCGTAGTAGGGCGCTGCTGGACGTGGGGGCGTCGCGGCTATCCGCTCGTTCTGGCGTGCGCCCTGGTGCAACTGCTGGCGGGGTCTGTTGACTCCGAGCCTCTTGCATATCCCGCACAGCTCCGCGGAGGTCTGTCAGCTCCCGCTGGAGCGTGCCGATGACCGCCAGCAAGGCGCTCTCCACCGTTGGCGTAGTCGGGGCAATTGGCGCACCTGGCCGCGCTGTCGGGACAGCGGGGACCACAGCCTGCACCCCCGGGTTGCCCGATGCGCCAACGTGGTGGACTTCGGGGCCGGGGACGAGGCCAGCGTTGCCGCCAATACCGCTCGTTGCTCCCGCACCGGGTGTAGGGACGGCGGCCGTGCCGGCATGGGCACTGGCGTCACCACCTCTTACCCCCCGGTCAGTGCTGCCGGCGTCGATCGTCGTGGCATCGGTGACTGGGTCGACTGTTGTGGCGGCAGTGCTGGGGTCAACCGTCATGCCATCAGCGCCGACGTTCGCGGCTGCCGCACCTGCGTCGCCGTCCACGCCCGCCGTCGCCGACGCCGAAGCCCTGGTGTTGACGCGAGGCTCCGCCGTGCCCGCCTTCTTCTTAGCTGCCGATGATGAAGCTTTCTTTGGTGCCATCCTTCTTCAAATGTTTAGGCTTGCTCTCGTCCTCCCCATGGACGGCGCCAACTGTTGTGGTTACAGACCAAACAGAGAGAGAGAGAGAGATATATGGTAGTGGAGAGTTAGGTGAGCAATGCTTAGGGTTTCCCCCATGGGCTGTATCGTATATATATATGCCCACATTGGAAGTGGTTTTAAAATATTACCCTTACATCTGAGTATCCCCCTCAAGGGTATTTATGTCATTATACATGTCCATTTTGGGCCTTACAACCTTCTAATAGGCCTACTGGGCTTAGGTGGGGGCCACCCCTACAACAGTTGTATTTTGCCAGCTGAAGAAGGTGAACAAGTGGAACAAAGAATTAAGATGATGATTTCTTTCCAGTTTCCAATGTAAAATTTTGACGCCATCCAATCTAAATTATATATGCATGTACATCTCTGCAACTAACAATCTCGTTCCAACAAAAAGAATATGAAACCATTAAACACAAGAAGCACAGATACTTCTATCTAGGAAATAATACAATATCATTAGGAAATGGAGCTCACCAGTAGAAATCTTCCTGACGATCATGAGAGTGAATCTCGAAATCACCAGCTACCTCTGTTAATCCAGGCTCCCCGGGCAATGCAAAAACCAAAATCCCCTTATTTGGTGCACTAAACCAGAAATCTTCTGTCTGAAAATACGATAGTAGGGTTAGTTTCCAGAGGAGATCACAAAGGAATAACACAAACACGTTTAGCACAAGAGTCAAAGATCTACAGTAGTAGAGAGCTTCCATAGGTCATATGTTATGCCATGCCTACGGTAAGGGCCCTTAGGCCTGATCGAGGCGTGTCCCTGGACCAAGTGGCGCGATGGAACCGTGGACCGGTAGCAACACCACAAGGGCAGGAGACTAGGAGAGAAGGGAAAGACTAAGAACATTTCTTATTTATTGCTTAATATATTAAAAGAGATGATAATGGCATGCTTATATAAACTGAGCATCTAATAATCTAATATTATCTTTCCAGCTAACAAAGATAATCTCCCTAGCTATTGTGGCTGCTGCCCTCTTATCACATGGCCCCCAATGGGCTGCACGAGACATCATGTTAGACCATATGGTTAGGTTCAGGATCTTTTGGTGATGAATAATTGATAATGGTAAATTTGTTATCATGAATAATTGGTGATTTTGTTTAGTGTTGTTATGCGAGTTGTGTTGTGTTTTACGGACTGATGTTGGTCAAGTTGGGATGAACTTGTGCCGGAAAAATATTCTTTGGTCTTTGTATGTGCAGGTTGAGCATGGAGGCGATCATGGTCGGTGACGAGGTGGACCGGGACTAGGATGGAGAGATCCAAGGTTCAAATGGTCAAGGAGGTCACGAGATGGTCGGGCTCATGCTTGGGGTGCATGAGGATCAGAGATGAATGATACGTGTTAGAGCTACGGAGGCACGGTCTGGAGGCTACGACACATGGTGGATGATGCGTGGAGAAGCTACGGGAGGTGCGGTCCTGGAGGCTTCGACACATGATGCGTTAGAAAAGTCGGGAGTTTGAAAAACCCATGTTAGGAAGGGTTTCGGGTCCCTTTAAAAGTAGTGGGCCGAAAGTCTGATTGAGATAAAAAGGTCTAGATCTAGTTGAATGAGTTGTATTAGGATTTCAAGTAGAGAATTATGTTAAAAGGGGGTGTGGCTGGTTATTTATGGTGAGCCGTGGCCGTGACTTTTTGGGAAAAAGGTGAACACATGAAAGCTAATAGATGGGATGGCTGTTGTATTGCGGCCGACGGAAGGTGATTAAGAGTCCAATTAGTTTTCTGCATTAGGGGTGGCGGCATGAGACTTTGCAGGTAGTGCTCTGGTCAAAACCTGAGGTATTGATCAATGCATGGTGACGCCGGTGGTTTCTACAAGTGCATGTGTGCTCCTGGTATGATGCGTCTGACAGTGCGACATACTTGTATTGGTTTTGGTGATTCCATACATTAGTCTTTTGTTGCTTTTTTTTGTGTTGATATTTTGTGATCTGTGACTGCTATGGATGCATATGCTTAACGTCCATGTCTTTTGCCTTGGCTAATCTAGTATCCATTAGTTGGTTTTCGAGTGTGATGTCTTGCCAATCTGAGATTGGGTGGTGGATCTTTGACCAGAGGCCGAACCAAAAGAAAAAAAAGACGGCATGCTGGCCGTGAGATTGAAAGGATAAAAAGTGTGTTCTGGCCTAGTAGATCAAGAAAAAGTTAGGGAGTGCTAATTAGGTGGGTTAGTGTATTATTCGGGGCTGTATGCATGATTGAGTTTCTGCCGAGAATACGCATGTAAGTTGGTTCTTCTCGGGTGAAAACAAAAAGGATGACTGTTGTTTGCATCTCGGGTGTGCATCTACATATATACATATTGTATTTTCGCCATCTTTTGTATTTGTTTTGTTTTTGCTCCTGCTAGGCACTGCTATCATTCACCCTCCCTCTAATTGCCATGGACGATCCTACAAGTGTGCATTATGTTCTATTTTAGATGAACAATTAGAGGAAATTCTAGAAGAGCAGCTTGTACTTCTCTCCAACAGGGTGACCAAGGCAATTAACAACATCAGATCAAAACGGAGAGGAGCTCCAATCAAATGCTATGAATGTGGTGAGCTAAACCATTTTAAGATTAATTGTCCCAAACTGAGGAGCAAGAAGGTTAAGGATGACAAGTCTCCAACTCGTCGCTCTCAAATCAAGATTGATCCAAACAAGAAGCGCAATTATCGCAGGACAGTCAACAAGATAATTTCAGCACTTGATGAGATTGTTTTGAGTGATGATGATTCTGAAAGCAACGACGAGAGCAATGGTAAAAAGGCAAAAGAGATGGACTTCACAGGGATGTGTTTTATGGCCAACAGTGAGAAGCTCAATGATGATCTTTACAGTGATCCTGATGAAGTAAAACCTTCTTACACTGATTTATCTCGTGCTGTTCTTAGATTGACACATGTGGTTAAGAAGTATAAAAAGAAAATTAAAAATCATGATTTCATTATTGAGGGCTTAAATTCTGAAATCAATAGACTTAGAGCTTCTATTCTTGATGATGAATCTTATGAGTTTTGTCAAATTTTACATACTGAATTGGAATCTGCTAGAACAATTAATGCATCAAACTTGGTTCAACTTAGTGATGTAACTGCTAAACTTGATGAGTTGAGATTGGCACATGACTCTTGTGGTGAAAAGTTAAAACTTGCACGTGATGAAATTGAAAAGCTAAAGTTTAGCTCTCCTACATGTTTAGAGTCAAGTATTTAAATGATTAATTCATCATGCTAGAAGCTAGACTTAATTCATCACAAGAAACAATTCAACAGATGCTTTATCATGAGATATCTTCTTGCTCAAATTGTCCTAAGTTTAACACTGAAATAGAAGCTTTGACTAGACAACTTAATAATTTTACTGAAAAAGAAAGATTAGCTCAGTCTAGAGAAAGATTAGCTCAGTCTAGTGCTTCTAAAAATCTTGTGAATAAACATATTAAATGCACAACTTGTCCCATTCTAGCTAAAGAGAATGAGTACATGAGAGACACTTTAGAGAGATTTTCTTTTGGAAAGAAAATTTTGAATATGATTCTAGACAAGTCAAAAACAAGTGTGAAAAATCATGGTCTAGGATTTAATTTTGTTAAGCATGCCAAGAATAATCTTCCTAAGGTTATTAAGCCTCTTGAACCAGGAAAAATTAAAGTGAAACTAGAACCAAAACAAACTGTGTTTAAATCTGCTGGCTTTGTGCAAAAATCTTTGAATCATATTATAGGTGCTTGCTCATCTTCTCAAAAGAATTCTGGTAATGTTAAATTTCAATGCACCTATTGTGAAAGAGATGGACACTTACATAAATTTTGCTTTAGGCGAGCTAAAAAGAGAAGAAAGAAAGATTGAATGCTTTTAGACAAAAACATGCAACCTTTTTTGTTCCTAGAACAGATACGAAAGCTATGTTTTTAGAGAACTTTTATGATAGTTTTAAGTCTTCTTCACATCCTAGATTGGGATTTAATTCAAATAATTCACATTCTTTTCGGCATTCTGATCACCCACATGCACGTGATTTTGGTTCTAGTTTTGCTGCTCTTATTCGTCATGTGTCTCAGTACTGGATTCCTAGATCTGATTTCACTAACCCAGTACTATGAGACCGATGTTTCTGTGATGTAAGAACAGCTGACAAGGATGAAGAACATGAGCTAGATTGGGTTCTAGTCTTATATATCATTGCTTGATTGGAACACTTGATAGTTGTTCGCTCTCTTTGATGACTTCGAAGAGATTTTACTCTTTGAGAGACCATGTGGATGACTTCGAAGAGATTTTACTCTTTGAGAGACCATGTGGAAAAGGTGATGTAGTCTTACACCTTGTTGAGTCTAATTTTCAAATGGCTAATATTCTCACTAAGTCACTTGATATTTCTCGTTTTGCTCATATGTGAAGTGAGTTGGATGTGTTACATCTTATGAGATTATTCCGAGGGGGAGCTTGTTGTTTAAAAATTTAGGAAGCTTTGTTTATTATACTTGTCAAATAAATCAATAAGTCCAAGCCATTAAAATTATTTGAGTTGCAGAGCTCTCTTTATCATATTTACTTATATATTGTGTAGCTTTGTTCATGACTGATTATAATTAATTTGCTATACTTGAACTAAAGTATGAGATGGCGGAATACTTTGACAAGATTAATTATAAATAGTACTTTACGATATTAATCGAAAAGGATTAGCTTGATTGTGAGTCTTATTTTAAATATTGATTGTGAGGCTCGCATGTTTCATATTGCAATCTTTTTATGATCACTCAATTTGGCATGTTATAAGAGAAAATTGAAAAGATATATGCTTCAAGCATGCCATGGTACACAAAAATAAAAGGCACAATAAGTGCACTGTTGTGGTTACAGACCAAACAGAGAGAGAGATGTAGTGGAGAGTTGGGAGAGAGTTCAGTGCCCCCTTCCCATAGCCTTCCCTTATATACATTCATATGAGGTGTGCTTTTACATTTATGTCCCTTACATCAGTACATCCCCATTAGGGGTATTTAAGTCATTACACCTGTTCCACTCTGGTCTTTATAACCTTCTAACAGGCCTGCTGGGTTTAGGTGGGGGCCACCCCTACAACAGGAGCCTTTCATGGTAAAGGGCTTCACAGGGCCGAAGCCATGTTGTCGAGTCCTTTGGCCCCCTCCGTCCCTGCGGCCTGTGAACGTATCTTTCTACCTGAACCCAAAATGTGTTGTGGAGCCCGGGGCTAATGCCGGAATCGCGGCTGATGTCGAAGTCGAGGCGCGCGCGCTCCGTCCCTCACCCTTCGAACGGGTGGCAGCGGAGCTGGCGCCTGAGTCGAAGTCGAGGCGCGCGCGCTCCCTCCCTCACCCTTCAAGCGGGTGGCAGCGGAGCTGGCGCCTGAGTCGAAGTTGAGGCGTGCGCGCTCCGTACCTCGCCCTTCGAACGGGTGGCAGCGGAGCTGGCGCCTGGGTCGAAGTCGAGGCGCGCGCGCTCCGTCCCTCGCCCTTCGAATGGGTGGCAGCGGAGCTGGCGCCTGAGTCGAAGCCGAGACGCGCGCGCTCCGTCCCTCACCCCTCGAACGGGTGCCAGCGGAGCTGGCGCCTGAGTCGAAGTCGAGGCGCGCGCGCTCCGTCCCTCACCCTTCGAACGGGTGGTTGCGGAGCTGGCGCCTGAGTCGAAGTGGAGGCTCGGGCGCTCCGTCCCTCACCCTTCGAGCGGGCGGACGCGGAGCTGGCGCCTGAGTCGAAGTCGAGTCGCGCGCGCTCCGTCCCTCGCCCTTTGAACGGGTGGCCACGGAGCTGGCGCCTGAGTCGAAGTCGAGGCGCGCGCGCTACGACCCTCACCCTTCGAACGGGCGGCAGCGGAGCTGGCGCCTGAGTCGACGTCGAGGCGCGCGCGCTCCGTCCCTCACCCTTCGAACGGGTGGCCGCGGAGCTGGCGCCTGAGTCGAAGTCAAGGCGCGCGCGCTCCGTCCCTCGCCCTTCGAACGGGTGGCAGCGGAGCTGGCGCCTGGGTCGAAGTCGAGGCACGCGCGCTCCGTCCCTCCCCCTTCGAACGGGTGGCAGCGGAGCTGGCGCCTGAGTCGAAGTCGAGGAGCGCGCGCTCCGTCCCTCGCCCTTCAAACGAGTGGCAGCGGAGCTGGCGCCGGAGTCGAAGTGGAGGCGCGCACGCTGCGTCCCTCACCCTTCGAACGGGTGGCAGCGGAGCTGGCGCCCGAGTCGAAGTGGAGGCGCGCGCGCTCCGTCCCTCACCCTTCGAACGGGGGGCAGCGGAGCTGGCGCCTGAGTCGAAGTCGAGGCGCGCGCGCTCCGTCCCTCACACTTCGAACGGGCGGCAACGGAGCTGGCGCCTGAATCGAAGTCGAGGCACGCGCGCTCCGTCCCTCGCCCTTCGAACGGGTGGCAGCGGAGCTGGCGCCTGGGTCGAAGTCGAGGCACGCGCGCTCCGTCCCTCACCCTTCGAACGGGTGGCAGCGGAGCTGGCGCCCGAGTCGAAGTCGAGGTGCGCGCGCTCTGTCCCTCGCCCTTCGAACGGGAGGCTACGGAGCTGGCGCCTGAGACGAAGTCGAGGCGCGCGCGCTCCGTCCCTCCCCTTCGAATGGGCGGCAGCGGAGCTGGCGCCTGAAGTGAAGTTGAGGCGCGCGCGCTCCGTCCCTCGCCCTTCGAACGGGTGGCTGCGGAGCTGGCGCCTAAGTCGAAGTGGAGGCGCGCGCGCGCTCCGTCCCTCGCCCTTCGAACGGGTGGCTGCGGAGCTGGCGCCTGAGTCGAAGTCGAGGCGCGTGCGCTCCGTCCCTCACCCCTCGAACAGGTGCCAGCGGAGCTGGCGCCTGAGTCGAAGTCGAGGCGCACGCGCTCCGTCCCTCACCCTTCGAACGGGTGGTTGCGGAGCTGGCGCCTGAGTCGAAGTGGAGGCGCGGGCGCTCCGTCCCTCACCCTTCGAGCGGGCGGACGCGGAGCTGGCACCTGAGTCGAAGTCGAGTTGCGCGCGCTCCGTCCCTCGCCCTTCGAACGGGTGGCCACGGAGCTGGCGCCTGAGTCGAAGTCGAGGCGCGCGCGCTACGACCCTCACCCTTCGAACGGGCGGCAGCGGAGCTGGCGCCTGAGTCGACGTCGAGGCGCGCGCGCTCCGTCCCTCACCCTTCGAACGGGTGGCCGCGGAGCTGGCGCCTGAGTCGAAGTCAAGGCGCGCGCGCTCCGTCCCTCGCCCTTCGAACAGGTGGCAGCGGAGCTGGCGCCTGGGTCGAAGTCGAGGCACGCGCGCTCCGTCCCTCACCCTTCGAACGGGTGGCAGCGGAGCTGGCGCCCGAGTCGAAGTCGAGGTGCGCGCGCTCTGTCCCTCGCCCTTCGAACGGGAGGCTGCGGAGCTGGCGCCTGAGTCGAAGTCGAGGCGCGCGCGCTCCGTCCCTCCCCTTCGAATGGGCGGCAGCGGAGCTGGCGCCTGAAGCGAAGTTGAGGTGCGCGCGCTCCGTCCCTCGCCCTTCGAACGGGTGGCTGCGGAGCTGGCGCCTAAGTCGAAGTGGAGGCGCGCGCGCGCTCCGTCCCTCGCCCTTCGAACGGGTGGCTGCGGAGCTGGCGCCTGAGTCGAAGTCGAGGCGCGTGCGCTCTGTCCCTCACCCTTCGAACGGGGGGCTGCGGAGCTGGCGCCTGAGTCGAAGTCGAGGAGCGCGCGCTCCGTCCCAGACCCTTCAAACGAGTGGCAGCGGAGCTGGCGCCGGAGTCGAAGTGGAGGCGCGCACGCTGCGTCCCTCACCCTTCGAACGGGTGGCAGCGGAGCTGGCGCCCGAGTCGAAGTGGAGGCGCGCGCGCTCCGTCCCTCACCCTTCGAACGGGGGGCAGCGGAGCTGGCGCCTGAGTCGAAGTCGAGGCGCGCGCGCTCCGTCCCTCACACTTCGAACGGGCGGCAACGGAGCTGGCGCCTGAATCGAAGTCGAGGCACGCGCGCTCCGTCCCTCGCCCTTCGAACGGGTGGCCACGGAGCTGACGCCTGAGTCGAAGTCGAGGCGCGCGCGCTCCGTCCCTCGCCCTTCGAACGGGTGGCAGCAGAGCTGGCGCCTGGGTCGAAGTCGAGGCGCGCACGCTCCGTCCCTCGCCCTTCGAACGGGTGGCAGCGGAGCTGGCGCCTGGGTCGAAGTCGAGGCGCGCACGCTCCGTCCCTCGCCCTTCGAACGGGTGGCAGCGGAGCTGGCGCCCGCGTCAAAGTCAAGGCGCGCGCGCTCCGTCCCTCGCCCTTCGAACGGGTGGCTGTGGAGCTGGCGCCTGAGTCGAAGTCGAGGCGCGCGCGCTCCGTCCCTCAGCCTTCGAACGGGTGGCTGCGGAGCTGTCGCCTGAGTCGAAGTGGAGGCGCGCGCGCTTCGTCCCTCACCCTTCGAACGGGTGGCAGCGGAGCTGGCGCCTGAGTCGAAGTGGGGGCGCGCGCGCTCCATCCCTCGCCCTTCGAACGAGTGGCTGCGGAGCTGGGGCCTGAGTCGAAGTCGAGGCGTGCGCTCTCCGTCCCTCACCCTTCGAACGGGGGGCTGCGGAGCTGGCGCCTGAGTCGAAGTGGAGGCGCGAGCGCTCCGTCCCTCACCCTTCGAGCGGGCTGCAGCGGAGCTGGCGCCTGAGTCGAAGTGGAGGCGCGAGCGCTCCGTCCCTCACCCTTCGAACGGGCGGCAGTGGAGCTGGCGCCTGAGTCGAAGTCGAGGCGCGCGCGCTCCGTCCCTCGCCCTTCGAACGGGTGGCCGCGGAGCTGGCGCCTGAGTCGAAGTCGAGGCGCGCGCGCTCCGTCCCTCGCCCTTCGAACGGGTGGCAGCGGAGCTGGCGCCTTGGTCGAAGTCGAGGCACGCGCGCTCCGTCCCTCACCCTTCGAACGGGTGGCAGCGGAGCTGGCGCCCGAGTCGAAGTCGAGGCGCGTGCGCTCCGTCCCTCGCCCTTCGAACGGGTGGCTGCGGAGCTGGCGCCTGAGTCGAAGTCGAGGCACGCGTGCTCCGTCCCTCACCCTTCGAACGAGTCGAAGTTGGCCGTGGAGTCGTGCCGACGCTTGGCCTGCCAAAAGGTGGGCTGTCGAGTCGTACTGTCTGCCTTCCAGTGGGTGGGGCACGCGGCAGCTTGCGTTTGGGGTGCCGTGAAATGGCAGGGGTTGCGTTACCACGACCGCTTGCGTTGGCGATTCTTAACTCTACAGTCGCGTGCGGCGCGTACCGTCGCGACGCCCCATGCTTGGTTGTGGGGAAACGTGCGGGACGGGCCTCTGTAACCCCGCGGCCGGACGCGGCACGCGGATTGTTGCGACGCTTTGGCTTCGGTGGCAGCCCTAGGGGTGAGGTAGCTTTAAAATAACCCCCGTAACTGCACCGTCGCACTTCTACGCTCCCCTTTTGCTTGCCTCGCCCTCTACGCCCCTTTCTTGCTTGCACCGTCTTCTTCGGCAGTTTACTGGTCTTTGGCGGCCGTCTTCTTTCCTCCGTGAGAAGGGATGGCAACCGGCGACAATCGCGGCCCAGCGACAGGCGTCGGCGGCGTTCGCCGGCGGCAATCACGACTGGAGGTGAAATACTCGCTCGGCGAACACGATCCGACGGTGGCGGACAAGCGGTGGGTGGCGGCGAAGGAGGGCTCATTTTCCGGTGAGCTGGGCCGCTCACTTGTGACCGCGAAAACGATCGATGGGTTGCTGCAGGAGGGGAAACTATCCTACCGCCGAGCGGTGCGGCTGCCTTCTGCCGACGAGACGGAGCCGCGTCCCGAGCCGTCGGAGGCGATCGTGTTCGTCGCCTTCTTGGACGCAGGGCTCCGCATCCCAGCAGCGGCGATTGTGGGCGCCGTGTTGCGGACCTTCGGGCTGGAGCTGGCGCAGCTGACCCCGAACGCCATGGCCCGGCTTGCCGTATACAGCTGGGCTATACGTTCGGGGGCGTGCTGGCCCAGCTCCTCTTTGTTTGCCTATTTGCACGAAGCCCGATTCCAGCCCAAGGATCGGAAGGGTGGGACGCTGTCGAACTTCGGCAGTGTCAGCTTCATTCTTCGACCGACTTGCAAGAAGCTCTTTCCCGCGAATTCGACTCGCGGGAAGTGGGAGTCGCACTGGATGCGACGGTGGTTCTACCACCGCGTGGAGAGCGGGAGCGGCCTCGAGTGTACGGGCCGGCCGATCTCCTTCAAGACCTCGCCTGGCCGGACACTGGACGATGAGGACAAGCGAAGGGCCCGGCAACTCGTAGGCTTGGCGGCCCGCTTCAACATGCGCGACCTTGCCGAGGAGTTCGTGATGTACGGCGTTGCGCCGCTCGCCGACGGTTGGCGCCTCGCGGTTGAGAGGCGTCGAGACGACAACGTGGAGCCATCGGTCTGCGTACTGCCGACACCCTCCGAACCTCGTAAGTACCGACCGCCTCCCCCTTTTCCTCACACGGAGTACAGAGCGCGCTCACCCCCTTCTTCCTTTTGCTTGGATTTAGAGGTGAGCCTGGAGGATGCGGAGCGGCTCACGCGCGTGTTCCTCGGGCCGTATACCGGCAGGAAGCATGAGCAACGCGCGTCCGGAACTGCAGCGGCGGGGTTGGGGCGGATAAACCGCGTGTGCGAGGCCTTGGGTCTTGCCGTGCCGGACTGCCCGTGTCCGACCTCGCGAGATGAAGACGACGGTGCCACGAGGACGAAGGCGCCATCCCGCAAGAGAGGCCGAGGAGTAGCGCCCGCCGTGCTCGGCATACCAGCTGCCCCTGCTGCTGCCGCCGGTGCCGCCCACGCGGAGTCCGACTCGGCGAAGTACGCCGATTCGGATTTGGAGGACGTGGACACCGAGAACGAGGGGTCTCCGGGGGTTGCCCTGGATGGTGGGCACATGGCGGACAGTCGGGGGAAGGCTTTGTCGCCAATGGCCGAGCCCACTGGCGGTGCTGAGGTGGAGCCCCTGGCAGTGATGATTACGACGTCGAGGACGCGGTCTTCGGGCGTGGCCGCTACGGCGTCGGAGGCGGAATCCTCGGCTTTGGTTGTCACGACGTCGGAGCAACCTTCAACCATGACAGCCGCGGCGCCGGAGGCACAGCCTTCGGGCATGGTCGCCTCGCCGCCGGAGGCACAGCCTCCGGCCATGGCTACAATGACGCCGGAGGCGCAGCCTTCGGCTATGGCCACTACGACCACTACGACACCGGAGGTGGCAGCCGAAACTGAGGCGCCACCCGCGGAGGTTGCACCGGGGGGCTTCTCCCACAGCGGCTGCTGCGGCGGGGCTATTGCCGCTAGGTCCGGCCAAGCGGTCGTGCCTGCGGTCGTGGCTCCACGAGACGTCGAGGGGGTTCACCGTGGTAACAGGCGTCGGGAGCTTATGGGATTCTCGAAGTCCTCTGTCTGCTACCGAAGGTAAGTCAGCGTAGCTTGCCTTGACGTTCTGCATAGTGCCGTGTGGTATCTGAACCAATCTTCTCTCTTATAGCTTTGCTTATTCCGGAGGACTCTGCGGAAGACGAGGGCCCTGGCTCCGGTGATGCAATCCCCGCGCGTCTGAACCCCGCGGACTTCGTGCCTCCGCCAGAGACGCTGGGGGCGTGGCGCGCTTTCGTGGATGATGCGGCGGCCAGTGCCGACCAGCAGGCACTGTCGACGCACGGGGTGGAACATCTCAGGGACGCTTTCGAGGTGTCTGGGGTGAGGGTATGTATCTGCTTGCATAGTAATGCCCGGCGCTGATGAGCCTTGCTAAGTACCTGTTGTTCTGCAGATGCTCGTGCTGGGGCAAGCCTTACAGGCGGCCCATGCTCGTGCTCAGCAAGCGCTGGAGGGGAGGCTGCGGGCCGCCGAGGAGCAGCTGCGCGAAGTCACGGGGGCTCGGTCCGCCCAGGACGCGCGCATCCACCAGCTGGAATTAGCTGCGGAAGAGTCGCGGGCAGAGTTCGCAGCGGAGCGGGACGGCCTTCTGCGCCAAGTCGCCTCGCTAGAGAAGGAGAAGGGCGAACTCGCCCTGAGCCTAGCGGAGCGCGACTGGATGCTTGGCGAAGCTTCCGTGACTGCGTGGAATGCCCTGGAGATGCTGGAAGTCCATCTCCAAGGACTTGTGGCGAAGGTGTCGGACCATGCCTTCGGCCCTGCGGAGCTGCCACGGACCCTTCGCTGGATTCATGACGCGGCCAACGTTGCCCGTGGCGCCGCGACGAACTTTGGCGACCACTGTGCCTATGTGGCGTCATGTTTGGTGTGCGCCCTCCTACGACACCGCGGCTGCACACATCTCGCCGGGCTAGAGAACCCTCAACTGGAGATGCCCGGTGGGGCCGGGGTGATGTCCGGTGAAATCCGCGCCGTTCGCCGTCCCGTCAAGTTCTTCCACGAACGGATTTGGGACTACGCCGGGATAGCCGCCGCACAGGTCGAGCTCTGGAGGTCCCTTCATGGCGGGGGGAGCCTTGGCCAATTTCTGGACGAAGTCCCGCGGCGCGATGAAGTCAGCGCTGGGGCGTCCGAACCCGCCGAAGGCTCACAGGTGCGAGGGCGAAGTAGTTAGGTGTGGGCGTGCGTTTGTAATGTCCGCCCCCTTTTTGAATGAATAAGGTGCATGCTTGCTTGACGAGCTGACTATTTGACTTGTATCCCGGGCAGCTTCCTTGCCGGGGGGGACTGCTCACGTCTGGCCTTGCGACTCGGCGGCGCCTTCGACGGTGGCAAAGGGCCGAGGAGTCGCTGAACTTTTGGGCAGGTCGAGCTTCTTCGGGCGAAACCCCAGCCCCAACACGCCTTAAGGACGAGCCTGCCGAATAGTTGTTTGGGGTAGTGGGAGTGTTGACAGGCCTCTGTACTTGTATATCTTCTCCGATGTATAGACTGGCATTCTGGGCACGCGTTGCATGTTGGCTTCACTTGGGGTTCGCCGATGCATTACCAACGTTGTGCACTGTGCGCCAGAGTAGTTGCGCGAGGGCTCTGCGAGGTAGCGCTCTCGGGGGGCAGTCCTCGACGCTCGGCCTTTTTATAGTCCGTAGACTGGCGTGTGCGGAGGCAGACCTCGACGCTTTGCCACTTTATAGTCCGTAGACTGGCGCGTGCGGAGGCAGACCTCGACGCTTCGCCTTTTTATAGTCCGTAGACTGGCGCGTGCGGAGGCGGGCCTCGACGCTTCGCCTTTTTGTAGTCCGTAGACTGGCGCGTGCGGAGGCGGACCTCGACGCTACGACTTTCTTTATAGTCCGCATACTCGCGCGTGCGGAGGCGAACCTCGACGCTACGTCTTATTTAGAGTCTGTAGACTGGCGCGTGCGGAGGCGGACCTCGACGCTACGACTTTCTTTATAGTCCGCAGACTTGCGCGTGCGGAGGCGAGCCTCGACGCTACGTCTTATTTAGAGTCCGTAGACTGGCGCATGCGGAGGCGGACCTCGACACTACGACTTTCTTTATAGTCCGCAGACTCGCGCGTGCGGAGGCGAACCTCGACGCTACGTCTTATTTAGAGTCCATAGACTGGCGCGTGCGGAGGCGGACCTCGACGCTACGACTTTCTTTATAGTCCGCAGACTCGCGCGTGCGGAGGCGAACCTCGACGCTACGTCTTATTTAGAGTCCGTAGACTGGCGCGTGCGGAGGCGGACCTCGACGCTACGACTTTCTTTATACTCCGTAGAGTGCGTGCGAAGGCGTCCCCCCACACGTCTTTGGTTTATACTCAGGCCCGTCACCTTTGGCTACGGCGAGTGCACACGCGAACGTGCGACTTCGATTTATACTCAGCCCCGTACCCGTGGCTACGGCGAGTGCACACGCGAACGTGCGACTTCGATTTATACTCAGCCCCGTACCCCTGGCTACGGCGAGTGCACACGCGAACGTGCGACTTTGATTTATACTGCGAGGGCGCGCGCGCAGACGAGGCCCGCGCGCGCTCTTGCCACGCTGCCACGCATTTTTGCTCAACAAAGGAGATTGGCGACAAACGGTGACCTTTATTACATCCCCGTTTGCGCGGGTAAGCAATTTACACAGGGCGAAGGTACTGACCGTGATGGGAACGGGGGTCCCGATCTTCCAACAGGTTCTGGGTAAGTTCGATTTGGTGGAGGCGCGACACAAATCGATCCGGCTTCCGAACGACACGTTCCGAACCCCGCAATCGTAGCACCACGTCTCCTCAGGTTATCAACCGTGCGCTGCCCGGTTGACCTCGCCAAGAAGGCTAATCCTCGCCTGCGAATCGAAGAACACAAGCAAGAACAAGGAAGAACACAACTGAATTGCAGATGGATAGATTTAGCACTCGAAAGTTGGGGTCTCACAAACCGATGAACGGCGAATCTGTTCAAAGACAAATCAATCTAAGCAAAACCCCAAACCCTAATGGTGGGGGTGGCGGCTGGATATAAAGGAGTTAGGGGCGTGCAAAACCCCTGGACGCGCCCCTAATGGGCTCCAACACGATACAAAGCCGATCGGCCCAAAAGACGGTGGCGCAGCACCCTGATAGATTCTGAATGCCCACTTGTTTCGACGATTCCCGTCGACTCAGAAGGAATTTTGACATGGGAACAAAGTCATTGGAAAGGTGGTCTTCTTAGCTTTCCATACATATGTAGAACGTCCAAAACGGAGTCCGGATGCGATCTGGGCATCCATTTTAGTGCGGACTGGTCCTGGACTCCGAATTGGATTCGAAGTCGGTTTGAGTTGGGCCTCCAACATGATTCGACCGCCCTTGCTGGACTTGTGCGCCCCGTAGCCCTTCTCCAAGTACTTCCAGATCCTCTCCATGGTTCCTAATCATAGTTAAATCATTAGGTAGCAATCTATTCTCAAATGAACAAAAAGAAGTACTTAGGAACGAGCTCACCTGTAAATTCAATTGTCGGGCGCGAGCTCTAGTGATTGGTCCTTGAATGTCAAGTGGAGGAGTGTTGTGTGTATCCGAAGAAGTGATGTCCTCATCATCCTCCCCCTCTTGAAGCGGAGTTGTCCTCAACTCAGCCTCATCTTCATCTCCCAAGTATGGTTTCAAATCTGAAATGTTAAAGGTGGGACTAACCCCAAACTCGGGAGGCAACTCAAGTTTATATGCATTATCATTTATCTTCTCAACTATCTTAAAAGGACCAGCAGCTCTAGGCATCAATTTTGATTTTCTTAACTCAGGAAATCTATCCTTTCTCAAGTGCAACCAAACAAAATCACCCGGTTCAAGTTTAACTTCCTTTCTACCTTTACTACCAGTAATCCTATATTTTTCATTCATCTTTTCAATGTTGGCCTTAGTAGTCTCATGCATTTGGACAATAAAATCAGCACGCTCCTTAGCATCATTATGAACTCTCTCACTAGTAGGCAAAGGTAAAATATCAATAGGGGCATGGGGATTGAATCCATACACTACCTGAAAAGGACTTACCTTGGTGGTGGAGTGTTCCGCTCAATTATATGCGAACTCAACATGCGGCAAACACTCTTCCCACAACTTCAAATTGTTCTTCAAAATAGCTCTCAACATGGTAGACAATGTGCGGTTCACCACCTCAGTTTGGCCATCAGTTTGTGGGTGACATGTTGTAGAGAACAACAACTTTGTACCCAACTTGTTCCATAGAGTACGCCAAAAGTGACTCAAGAACTTGACATCACGATCTGAAACAATAGTAGAAGGCATACCATGCAAACGAACTATCTCTTTGAAAAAGAGGTCAGCAATATGAACGGCATCATCGGTTTTATGACATGGTATAAAGTGAGCCATCTTAGAAAAGCGATCCACAACAACAAAAATGCTATCCCTCCCCCTCTTAGTCCTGGGCAATCCTAAAACAAAGTCCATAGAAATATCCGCCCACGGAATAGAAGGGACAGGAAGAGGCATATATAAACCGTGTGGATTCAAGCGAGACTTAGCTTTTTGACATGTAGTGCAGCGAGCAACAAACCGCTCAACATCTCGCCTCATCTTTGGCCAAAAGAAGTGTGTGGCCAGAACGTCCTCTGTCTTCTTAGCACCAAAATGTCCCATCAAACCGCCTCCATGCGCCTCCTGCAACAACAAAAGACGAACGGATCCAACTGGAATGCATAGGCGGTTAGCTCTAAACAAGTACCCATCATTGATCACGAATTTATTCCATGCTTGTCCCTCTTTACAATGTAGCAACACATCCTTAAAATCAGCATCAAAAGCGTATTGTCCTTTAATACTTTCAAGACCAAAAATGCGACAATCAAGTTGAGACAACAAGGTATAGCGTCGAGACAAAGCATCAGCAATCACATTATCCTTCCCTTTCTTGTGTTTAATGACATAAGGAAAAGATTCAATAAATTCAACCCGCTTAGCATGTCTACGATTCAAATTGGTTTGACTACGAATATGCTTAAGTGATTCATGATCGGAATGAATGACAAATTCTTTAGGCCATAAATAGTGTTGCCACGTCTCTAAAGAACGAACAAGAGCATACAATTCTTTATCATACGTGGAATAATTAAGAGCAGGACCATTCAATTTCTCACTAAAGTAGGCAACAGGTTTGCCTTCTTGCATCAAAACACCACCAATACCAATTCCGCTAGCATCACATTCGAGCTCAAAGGTCTTACCAAAATCCGGAAGTTGGAGCAATGGTGCGTGTGTAAGCTTGTCCTTCAAAAGATTAAAGGACTCCTCTTGTGATGGCCCCCAATGGAACACGACGCCCTTCTTTGTCAACTCAATCAACGGTGTCGCAATGGTGCTGAATTCTTTGACAAAGCGGCGATAAAATCCTGCAAGGCCAAGAAAACTCCGCACTTGGGAGACCGTCGTGGGTGTGGGCCAACTCTATATCGCCTCCACCTTGGCTCTATCAACCTCAATTCCCTGTGGAGTCACAACATAGCCAAGAAAAGAGACTCGATCCGTGCAAAAAGTGCACTTATCAAGGTTACCAAACAAACGTGCATCTCTCAAAGCATTAAAAACAGCACGTAAGTGATTCAAATGTTCATCCATGGACTTGCTATAAATCAAGATATCATCAAAGTAAACGACCACAAATTTGCCAATGAAAGGACGTAAAACCTCGTTCATTAATCTCATGAAAGTGCTAGGTGCATTAGTTAAACCAAAAGGCATGACTAACCACTCATACAAGCCGAACTTGGTTTTAAAAGCAGTTTTCCATTCATAGCCAAGTTTCATTCTTATTTGGTGGTATCCACTACGCAAGTCAATCTTTGTGAAAATTATAGCACCACACAACTCATCAAGCATGTCGTCTAACCTAGGAATAGGATGACGATACCTTATAGTAATGTTGTTAATGGCTCTACAATCTACACACATACGCCAAGAACCATCTTTTTTGGGAACCAAAAGAACAGGAACAGCACAAGGACTAAGGCTCTCACGTACGTACCCACGGTCCAAAAGGTCTTGGACTTGTCGCTGAATCTCCTTAGTCTCTTCAGGATTGGTCCTGTACGCCGCACGGTTTGGCAAACTCGCTCCAGGAATCAAGTCAATCTGGTGCTCAATCCCTCGAATGGGTGGAAGTCCTGGAGGTATCTCATCAGGGAAAACATCGCTAAACTCCTGCAAAAGGTTAGTGACAGGAGCAGGCAAAGTGCAAGGCATATTATCAAGAGAAAATAAAGCATCTTTGCACACAAAAGCATAGCATGTATCATTAGCATCATCAATTTCAGCAAGGTCTGATTTTGTGGCAAGCATAACAGAATTTTTCAAATGGATTACTTGCTGTTTTTCAGATTTATCATGTTCCTTTGAATCATTAGTAGCAGCAACTCTCTCCCTATCGGCCTCTATAATCTCAGCTGGTGTCAAATGCAGTAAAGTAACTTTCTTTCCCTTATGCATAAAAGTGTATTTGTTACTACTACCATGGTGTAAAGCATCATTATCAAATTCCCAAGGTCGACCCAATAAAAGAGAGCATGCTTGCATGGGAACCACATCACAATCAACATGATCAGCATAACCACCAATGGAAAAATGGACTCGGCATGTTTGTGTTACCTTAGCTTTCCCAGAATCATTTAACCACTGAATAT
Organism: Dendrocalamus latiflorus; assembly: GCA_017311315.1. NCBI lineage: Eukaryota > Viridiplantae > Streptophyta > Magnoliopsida > Poales > Poaceae > Dendrocalamus > Dendrocalamus latiflorus. The sequence goes on from CM029638.1 coordinate 29,381,356, forward strand.
GGTATGGATGTGGATGCGGTCGCGTGGTCAAGCCAAGCTTCTTGACCAAATCAGAACTCACCAAGTTGTTGCAACTTCCTCCATCAATGATGACACGTGCACGCCGATTCTTGATTGCAAAGAAAGTCTGAAACAAATTATGGCGTTGAAGTTTATCGTTTTGTTGTACCTGTGTGCTGAGGACTCGCTGCACAATGATGCTCCGTAGCGTCGCTGTGGACGCCCCACCAAGGACCAAGTCGTCATCACCACCGCCATTGTCGTCCGAGGCAGTAGCAACATCATCATCCTCCTCGACATCCGAAGTGCTGATGTAGCCTCCATCGTCTGTGGCGATGTATGCCCGTTGGCTAGGGCAATTCTTCTGCACATGACCAAGCCCATGGCAGCGGTGGCACTGAATGTCGGAGGAGCGGCCCGTTGAAGCCACGGAAGAAGAACTCTTGGTTGGAACCTGCAAGGAATTTTTTGAAGCATCTGCAAAGCGTGACGTGGAAGGTGGCTTCGGTGGCGCTGCTGCAATCTTGTTCACAGGTGGTGGAGGAGAACGAAAACTCGAAGAAGACTTGGGCAGTCCCGCCGATGTAGTCATTCGCGGCGTGTAGGAGGGTCGTTCAGTGCGTGCCTTCGCTGAGTCCTTGCGTCCCTGCAATTCTTTTTCTACAAGCATGGCAAGGTGGAACAACTGGTTGACAGTAGTAAATTCTTTATAATCAACAATATCCTGAATTTCACGCCGCAACCCCCCGTAGAAACGACAAATCTTATCCTCCGTGTCCTCAACAACCCCACAACGAACCATACCCTTTTGAAGCTCAGCATAATAGTCCTGAACAGAACGATCACCTTGTTCTAAGCGCTGCAATTTTTTTCTCAATTCAAGTTTATATGAAGGAGGAACAAAACGATTACGCATATCTTCTTTTAACCGCTCCCATGTATCAGGTTGTAAGCGCATGGTACATAATTCATTCCACCAGATAATAGCAAAGTCCTTAAACTCACTAGTAGCTTGTCTAACTCTATGTTGTTCAGGAACCAAGTGAGAATTAAACTTCTGCTCTACCGTCATCTCCCAATCAAGATATATTTCAGCATCATAAAGACCAGAAAAAGATGGAATGGTAAACTTAACTTTAGCAAAAGGGTCGTCGTTACCATGACGGTTCTGGTTATTACCTTCCATACCATGTCGGTTCTGGTTATTACCTCCCATACCTTGTCGGTTTTGCTGAAGACGCCGACGTAGCCGTGCATCTTGTGTCGCTCGTCGATCAATGTTGCCATCTGCATCATACACTGTGTCATCATCAGGACGATGGCCATCATTGACAGGTGGCAGGCGTGCCTCCAATGTGTCCATCCGACCAGTGAGGTCAGCCAACCGCCGCTCCAACCGCTCAAAGCTTTCTGTGGTGTTCAACTTGGCAATGGCGGCGACGATGATGTCCATTCTCACGCCGAGATCAGCATTTTGTTTGTCGAGCGCAGCTTGTAGCTGACCGCGACTAACACACTCGTTGAAATCGACCGGTGTCACGTCCCCTTCGTTTCCTGCCATGGTTAGTGGAAACACAGGGAAAACAAAAGGATTATCCCTATCAACTACAAGGAAGGGCAGTGGAAATCCGCAAAAGCAGTGACTTACCAAGCTCTTACAAGTGTTCTTACCAAAGCAGGAGGTGGTACAACTGGTGGCTGGTTCGTGAAACCATGTCGAGCGTGGGTACGATTGCAAGGATCAAAACTGTGCCATCCGGAAGTAGGTATGTGGAGCTTGGCAGGCCAAATATATTAGTGGAACACAAATCAATAACAGATAGCAATGCTGAATAAATGTCCAAAGCACTGGTCCTAGTTGCTGGCCTAAATGTGTCCTATATCAGGTATGAGATGATGAACAAGGAAGCAAGAACAGAATAGTAAAGCAAGGACAGCAACAAAGATGGCCAGGCACTGAGAAGCTCAATTCAGTATAAGCACAACACAAATGAATTTCTGTCTCCTAAAACTGTGCTCTGTCACTCTTTTTTCTTTTCTTTTTCTTTTCTTTTTTTTTTAGGCACAGAACTCAGGTGCCTTTGCTCTCAGGTAAAACCAGGTGCCGAAATTTTTCTTTTTTGTTTATTTTTTCTGTTATTTTTTTCACAAAGCAGAGCACAGAAATAGGAACCACACAAAGTTTCACCTCAATCCGATGTAAGGTGTGGCCTACAGAAAATAATGAATGTGCTACAAATTCGGTGATTCAATTTCGGATCTCGAGTACTGCACTTTCCAGGCCGAATTTGGGCAAAATAAATTCGCCGAAACCTGACAAAGTCAGGTCGGTTTCGGATGCAAAATTTAATTTCACCCAATTTCAAAAAAAAATCGCCTGATTTCGAGTCCGTATGCAAAAGTTACGGCCGTTTGAAGTTGAGGCTCCGAGTTATGGTTTCTGTGGAGGCCGAAACGAAATCGGGTGGAGGAAATTGGTGGAATTTGGTGGCGGAAGCTCGGGGAAAGGTGGGGGATGAAGCAGCGTGATCACGAGACGCGAAGGATGACTCAAACAGAGGGTGGGATATGGGTGGGAAAACAAAAACAGAGGGTGGTATACGCGATGGATGACGGCTAGGGTTTGTATGAATGACGCGGTGGGATATGAGATGTAGCGGAAGCAAGACAACCCGAAACAAACACGATCTAAACCAGCAACACAACTCGACTAAGGACACAAACTCAACACTACGGACTCTGAAATTAAATTGTGCAAAGGCTAAACGAGATCTAGGACAGGAAACAACCTATGACTACAATTTTTTTTGTAGGGCTTTTTCGTGGACTCTAGGACGAAACCGAAAATAACAAAGGAGGGTAACGCGAACCTGAAGGAACACCTGAAGCTCTGATTACCACTTGATGGGAACGGGGGTCCCGATCTTCCAACAGGTTCTGGGTAAGTTCGATTTGGTGGAGGCGCGACACAAATCGATCCGGCTTCCGAACGACACGTTCCGAACCCCGCAATCGCAGCACCACGTCTCCTCAGGTTATCAACCGTGCGCTGCCCGGTTGACCTCGCCAAGAAGGCTAATCCTCGCCTGCGAATCGAAGAACACAAGCAAGAACAAGGAAGAACACAACTGAATTGCAGATGGATAGATTTAGCGCTCGAAAGTTGGGGTCTCACAAACCGATGAACGGCGAATCTGTTCAAAGACAAATCAATCTAAGCAAAACCCCAAACCCTAATGGTGGGGGTGGCGGCTGGATATAAAGGAGTTAGGGGCGTGCAAAACCCCTGGACGCGCCCCTAATGGGCTCCAACACGATACAAAGCCGATCGGCCCAAAAGACGGTGGCGCAGCACCCTGATAGATTCTGAATGCCCACTTGTTTCAACGATTTCCGTTGACTCAGAAGGAATTTTGACATGGGACCAAAGTCATTGGAAAGGTGGTCTTCTTAGCTTTCCATACATATGTAGAACGTTCAAAACGGAGTCCGGATGAGATCTGGGCGTCCATTTTAGTGCGGACTGGTCCTGGACTCCGAATTGGATTCGAAGTCGGTTCGAGTTGGGCCTCCAACATGATTCGACCGCCCTTGCTGGACTTGTGCGCCCCGTAGCCCTTCTCCAAGTACTTCCAGATCCTCTCCATGGTTCCTAATCATAGTTAAATCATTAGGTAGCAATCTATTCTCAAATGAACAAAAAGAAGTACTTAGGAACGAGCTCACCTGTAAATTCAATTGTCGGGCGCGAGCTCTAGTGATTGGTCCTTGAATGTCAAGTGGAGGAGTGTTGTGTGTATCCGAAGAAGTGATGTCCTCATCAGACCGCTTGCCGGAGCCTCTAGTGGTTGGAGTGCATGGGGGGCTTATGGGACCGCCGTATGACGCCGCAGGTCCCCTTGTTGCGATGCCAATTCTAGGCGCGCTGTTGGGCGTCACGACGAGGGTATCTGGAACCATGCTCGATACGCCGGGCCATATCTTGATCGCCGCGGACGGTAATGATAGCCTTCGGCCCTGGGAGCTTCATGCACAGATAGCCGTGATGCGGCACCGCTCCGAAGGAGTTGATGAGTGGACGCCCTAATATGGCATTGTAGGGGTAGAGGAGGTCGACGACGTCAAACGTGGTATCTTCGGTTCTAACATTGTCGTCCCGGCCAAAGGAGACCTGAAGGCATATTTGGCCAAGTGCCTGTAGAGGTTGTCCTCCAAAGCCCTGCAACGGGACTCCCGGTGGGTCGAGGCGGCTTCAGGGGATCCCCATCTGGTCGAAGGCTGCTGCGAATAGGACGTTCGCTGAGCTGCCGCCGTCGACTAGGGCGCGTCCTACGTCGCATCCCGCTATACCCACGCGGACGATGAGGGGGTCCTAGTGGGGAAGGTCGACGCCTTGGCCATCGGCAGGTGTGAATGTGATCTCGTGCTGCGCCCAGTCTGGCGGTGCCTGTGCTGGGTACACCGCTACATGGTGCAGCCTCCGCACATAGGCCTTCTGTCGTGCTGAGGTGAACCGCAGCGAGGAGCCCCCGGAGATGACGTTGATAACCCTTCGATGAGTCGTCTCCGGAGCCTGGAGCTGCAGGAGGCCTTCCCGAGGCTGCTGTACATGGGCCTGAATCCGCAGAGGGCCCTCATGGAGTTGCGTCCCTTGTGCCTGGACCTGCGCGGGGGCTTCATACGGGTGCTGGACGTGGGCCATGATGGGCGGGCGTGCATCCATGCTTCTATCCCTGATGACGCTTTGCCGGAGCGCCGAGATGGAGGTGCACGTGCGCGTGTCGTGGGTGCCGCGACCGTGGACTTCGCACCACAGCCCATGCTGCCGGTCGTCGTAATCTCCGTAACCTCTATCGTTGCGGCCCCGGCCGCGGCCGCGACCGCCCCTGCCTCGGCGGCCCCGATTGCCACGACCGGCGGAGGCGCTTTCTTCGGAGCCACCTTCGATGTCGAAAACAAGGCGACCTCGGCGCGACTTCTGCTGTCCGCGCTTGGGTCTACTGGATGGCTCCGTATGCGGGGCTTCCTTGCTGTCGGCCGTATCCTTGGCTTCCTTGCTAGATTAATTACTATAGACAAAATTAATTCAATTTATCCAACATGATAGAAATTTAAACAATCATAATAATCATTCTAATTCTTTTTGCACACTCCACAATAACTCCATGAGTTCCAATCATATATAGACAAATTCTGAATCACGGTTTTTCAAGAAACTATTACAAGGCGATATCAAATTAATAAACTACACTTCCGAGGATGCTAATTAAAATTAATTATGCAACATGCTAACATCTCAGCTTGACAATTCATACCTTATGAATTAGTTTATATGATTACCACCTTCCACTTAAGCATATCAAAACACCAGAAAACACACCTAAAAAAATTGCATAACATGACTTCAACCTCCAATACTTTTACCGCACTCTTCCTTTTAACAAGGAGAATAACTTTCTTTGATTACGGTATTACCTTGATAATTCCATTAAAGAGAATTGAAGGCCACAACACATTAATCCCTTAAGAACTAATAAAAGCTCTCAACGCGTCACTTTGCTCAAACAATTTTAGCTGCCACATGAGTCATGAGATCAAAAAGATTGCGTACACAAATCTCAAAACTTTTGGTTTAAGCAGTATCATGGAAGTTATCAAATTCTTTTATTTAAGGAACATTCAACATTATCATCACCGCCACATACTGACCAACATGCTAACATCAGAATAATACATTCTTAACAAGCATCATCATATCCTCAAATCTCTTCATAAACTTTTCCAAAAGAAACACAAGAATTCACTTCATCATGTTTCTATTATATGAATAAGATTGCGACTACTTAATCTAGGAAATCCTAGTGCATAAGCCACCATATTAAGTCAAAGCTCTTAAACAAGGTGATACTAGAACATGACAATCTCACAAACATGCTAGTATGAATCTCTAGATTCCATATATTCAATTCTTATTGATGCTCAACTCTAATTTAGCACAAATCGATTGTACTCTAGTCATTACTAGCAATAATTGATTATTATTTTGTCATAACAACATTCATGATACTAACTCCGTTTTACAATCATAAAACAATCATGAGCATAGATTCAGTATCCCACCTTACGCTCAGAAATTAGAACGAAATAACTTTAAACTTCAATAATACCAGCTTTGTAAGACAAGATTCTACAAGTCAATATATCCACCTTCCTCTATTTCTTTATACATATTTCAACAATTTAGCATGGTGAAAGATAGATGAATCTAGCAATTGTACATGCTCATAAAGTATCTAAATAAAGGTCAGATTAAAGGTTAATATTACCAAGGCAATATTCTAACACCTCCTTACTTAATTATTCCAAACGGCTAGATTAATTACTATAGACAAAATTAATTCAATTTATCCAACATGATAGAAATTTAAACAATCATAATAATCATTCTAATTCTTTTTGCACACTCCACAATAACTCCATGAGTTCCAATCATATATAGACAAATTCTGAATCACGGTTTTTCAAGAAACTATTACAAGGCGATATCAAATTAATAAACTACACTTCGAGGATGCTAATTAAAATTAATTATGCAACATGCTAACATCTCAGCTTGACAATTCATACCTTATGAATTAGTTTATATGATTACCACCTTCCACTTAAGCATATCAAAACACCAGAAAGGGTTTTAATCAAAACACCAGAAAGGGTTTTAACACTCTCTTTCAGAGAGGAGTGAAATTAAACTTCAACATTCGAAATAATCTAAAAGAAATACATAGATCCAAGGCTTTCACATATTAATGAGTTTGCAACACAAAACTTTCATTGGTAATAATACCAAGCGAACCAATGAGTCATGATTCACAACAAGACAAAATTCCCACAAAGGGACTAACCTTGCAAATCGACAATATTCACAAGCAGCAAAAGTGTCTCACTAGTCCGAAAAGAAACAATAATTGCTTCAAAGAACAGGTAGAGACCAAATGCAAACCCTCAACTGCAAGAACATTATCTCAAGAGAAATTCATTAACTGCAATAGGCCAAGAATTGGCCAAAATCAACTCAAGGAAGATAACAATGTTTCTAAAGAAACTCACTCACAACATCTGCAACTAAGTTACCCGAGGTAACTACATAATCCCCATGCTACAAGCAGTGGTATAATCTGGCAAATGCCAAGACAGCAATACAATCTCTACATCTTATCATTGATTATCCTCACTCATAACAGTCATAGAAGCAAATTATAATCAAACATGATCTCCTCATAATGTAAATCATCAATGCAACATGTCAAAAGCATAAATGCAATGCTTGACCCATCCCATCCTACTGTGCACCAGTGTGTCAATTTAATAATTTAATTACCACGGACCTAACGGCCGCTCTGATACCAACTGTAACACCCCAGGATCCACAATACCCTGGGATGCTACTAAAACTACTCCACAACTAGCCAATTTTCAAGATAAATTAAACTGGCAACAATTACTAAACAAGATAGTATAAGCGGAAGCATAAACAATTAAGGAATAACAGGATAGTGATAGCAATTCACTAATTAAAACATCCTCCAACAATTTAATCTAGAACATACTTCACAAATTTGACATTATTAAGATAATGTAAACAAAGCTATGCAAAGGTCTACAATCCTTTCAACTTTATTACAACATAAAAATATGATTCACGTGCAACAGTGTGGTGCCGTTCTACCCTTCCCATGCATGCTCAAGGTCCACCTGTAGGGAGGGGGAAACAAGGGTGAGATAAAATCTCAGCAAGCAAACTGTTTAACAGGCTATTCAAACTACGAACAATTATACATCATCATTTATAATTCCATACAACTACAACCATAATTCATGTCCATAATTAAACCACCACAAACTTCCATGAATCATACCTCTTCAATTTCAGATTTAATTGACATATGAATGCAATCATTTTATCCACGATTAGATGCAAAAGAAAACATTTAGTCTTCTACAATCCACAATAGATTAATCATCAACATTTAATCTTCCATAAATAACCATGTTTATATCCTCAACCTCAAATCACCATCAATGGCGGTAAAGCATTTAGCAAATAAATCTTGTTTGACTACTTTAAATCCTCAACCATTACCACTACCAAAGGCAATAAAACATATGTATGTCTTACTTCAATACTTTATTAATTCCCACATCCCATTTGCTATCATCAATTACTACAAGAGAAAAGAATCTCATGCCACCATCACAACCCTTACCATACACAAGGGAGGAACCGCATTCCACGACCACAACAACAATCCTCATACCACAAATAGCTCACATGAGCCAATTCCACATTGCAACTATGAAGTTGTATATTCCACATTACAACTATGAGTTGAATATTCCACAAAATAACTTCACCACAACATATTGCATATGTATGCAAATGAATCTTTCCACAATGCAATGCATATGAATGCATATGAATGCTATGCTCCACATCACTCTTTCCAGGGCAGGATTTGAGATGCATCGTATTACGGCAATATACGATGCTCCCGCGGGATAAGAGGTGCATCGTATTACGGCAATATACGATGCTGTACCGGTACGGTCGCGGCTATGTGCGGCGACATCCACATATGCATATGACATGATATGATATGATATGAATGATATGATAATCACAAATCACATTAATCCATCCTCAAAGGAGCATCAACATGCTCACGACATATCCACATTCACCACATGTTATTTTCATATTCCACATTATAACATTAAGCAAGATTTCCACATGACTACTAGCAGGTTATCAACATATCAATGGATAAATATTTGCTACCATCTCCACAATTAAGATATCATGCAATCATGGCATAATGTATCAAATTATGATAATAATGTAAACTGAAAGTAGAAGGAATAACAAGTTAAACGGTAGCAACCACCGCTACGTTTACTTGCCTCAATCCGACGAAGCGAAGTAAAATCAAGAGCGCTCAGGGACAAGACCACCTGTCCAAATGACAACTCTCAGCACACAGCCACAGCATACAAACACGACTAAAATAATTAAAGACATCGCTAGAAACCCGAACCCGCACAAACTCCTCTCCGCTCAACACTTCACAAACTACCCACTGCAGCAGCGCTGCTTAACAATTTCGTATCTTTAAAAATATTGATCTAATTACAGCAAACAATACCTCTCTGGATTTATCACTTAAAATACTACATTTTTCATGTAGAACACATATTTTTATTTTGATCACAGCTAGGTGTAAGTTAATGCCCAAAACAGAGGAAGAACTCTGTTCTGGCAGATTAGACAGCGGTATTCAATTGCGTCCCAGAAACAGTACAGGGGTCTAACAATTCTGAATTTTATACAGAAGCTATAACTCTAAATTATCTACAACTTTCTCAATTACGACCATGACCAAAAAAAATATTTACTAACTCAAATTCACAGATTACCGTCGGTCTGTACAAATCTGCTCGCCTGACGAACAGCAGTATTTCCCGACCCTGTAACTCCCAGATCCCACGGAACAAAATTCCGAAAAAAATACAGAAGATGCGTCTGGAAGTCCTCTACAACTTTCCTTTTGGGAGAGTCTGCAGGAAAATTCGTTTACTAGGTCAAAACCTCGCGAACAGACACACTGCGCGAAATCAATCTACTGACAGACCGCAGCTAATCTCTAATCGGGCAATTAATCTATTAACTACCTTCAAAATCCATGCCAAGAACCCTAATTATTCATAAGAACAGAGGGTTTGGGATGAGGAAAAATTACCTAAATGAAGAATCACCCCTTTTTTTCCTCCTCTTATTCTTCTCCTTCCTTTTCCCTCCTTCTTCTCCTTCTCCTTCCTCTCCTTGGCTCAAATGGCAGCAGCACTTGTGGGGGAGGTGGGGGCACCAACCAGGGAGGGGGGCTGCGCCCAAGAGGGTGGGAAAGGGGGGTGGCGGCTGGGTGTGGGGAAAAGGGGGAGGAGGGGGAGCCCTAGGGTTAAGTGGGAGGGGGTGCGGCCACCCCTTGGGCCTACGGCCCAAGGTGGTCGGCCCACTCACCAGGCAGCCCACTTAGAGGCTTTAATTTAATTTTTAATTTATTTTATTCATTTTACAGTATTCCACAATTTTTATTTTTCCCTTTCCGCGATTTACCGAAAAACCGACGACTCCGCGATTGTTTTAAAAACTTACGTCGTAACGACGTTCGGGATATTACACCATCTTTGGCCGGGTCTTCGATTCTTGTCGAGCCACCGGCCTAGTTAGTATCGGAGTCGCCACCTTGCCTTCGCCGGGCGTCCTCTTCCGCCCTGGCGTACTCCTCCATCTTGTCGAAGAGCTTCGTCACCGTCTTGATTGGCTTCTGCGCATTGTACTCGGCCATCGGACCCGGGCGGAGGCCCTGTATGGCCACGTTGACGACGGTGGTCTCGTTGACGTCTTTGACTTGGCATCGTATCTTCGCAAAACGCTTGAAGTAGTCCCGGAGCTTCTCCGAGGGCTTCTGTTTCACGGCGAAGAGCTGATCCGCATCAACTCGCTCGACGTAGTTTCCCTGGAAGTTATTGTGGAGGCAGTCGCGGAGCTGTTCCCACGCGTAGATGGAGTTCGGTTCTATGGTAAAAAACCAGGATAACGCCACTCCTTGCAGCGCGAGGGGGAGCCCCTTTGCCTTTGTGGTGTCATCTCCACCCGCGGCATCGATTGCTGTCTCATATACACGCACGAACTCGCGGGGGTCCGTGTCGCCTTTGAATGCCTCGATTACACTGGGGAACTTGAAGCCTTCGGGCCACTCCGCCTGCTGTAGCCCTGCCGAAAGCGGGGACTCCGGATCTACGCGTCGCAGCGGGGCTCGACTGGATGTGGGGGCGTCGCGGCTGTCTGCCCTTTCCGGGATGGGCTCTGGCATTGCTGCCGGCGCGGCCTGCTGGCTCCGAGCCTCTTGCATGTCCCGGACAGCTCCGCGGAGGTCCCCTAGCTCCCGCTGGAATGCGTTGAGGGCCGCCAGCAGAGCGCCTTCCATCGCGGATGCAGTCGGGGCCGTCGGCGCACTTGACGGGTGGGTCGGCGCGGGGATGATCGCCTCGCGAGGTCCCGGACCGTCGGTTGCTCCGCCACGGCTGTCTCCCGTCACGCGATCCGTGCTGCCGGCGAAGGTGGCAAGCGTAGCCGTCACAGTGGCGGGGTTGGTTGCCGTAGTCGCGGTGGCGGGGTCGGTTGCCATGGTTGCGGTGGCGGGGTCGGTTGCCGTGGTCGCGCGAACGTCGACGCTCGCATCCGCGACAGCCGACGCCGAGGCCCTGGTGCTCACGCGCCGCTCCGGCCCAACCGCCTTCTTTCCTTTTGCCGCCGTCGATGAAGCTTTTTTCGGTGCCATCTTCTTCTTCAATCTTCGGGCTTGTCTCCGTCTTCCCCACGGACGGCGCCAACTGTTGTGGTTACAGACCAAACAGAGAGAGAGATGTAGTGGAGAGTTGGGAGAGAGTTCTGTGCCCCCTTCCCATAGCCTTCCCTTATATACATTCATATGAGGTGTGCTTTTACATTTATGTCCCTTACATCAGTACATCCCCGTTAGGGGTATTTAAGTCATTACACCTGTTCCACTCTGGTCCTTATAACCTTCTAACAGGCCTGCTGGGTTTAGGTGGGGGCCACCCCTACAACATGCACAAATAAAAAGAAGTATGCTTCAAGTATGCCACCATCTAAACAAGTATTCTACAAGCATTTTATTATAAAAAGAAGTATGCTACAAGCATGCCACATGCCTATGAATTGAGTGGAGCAATAGGTTGTTATATGAGACTGCTAGCTCATCTGGATTTAAAATGTGCTTCACTTTTAGGCTTTGACTTTTTGTTGTGATATCTTATTATGTTCTTTATAATTGATTTAGTCATTGTTGAGATGCATGTTATTAATATCAATTGATTAATCATGCTCAAGATTGGCTTTGACATTGCTATATGATATATGACTTTATATGATCTAGATAGCTCACCTAAAAAATATGGCTTGGTTGCTTTATTAAATCAATGCACAGTGACTTGGATAATCTACAAAGCTTCTTGATTTTTACTCTCATTGCTCCTTCTTAGAATTATTCTTTCTTTGAATTTTCTTGATGATTACATTGCCAAAGGGGGAGAGAATTGATGTGATTTATGAGAAATTAAAGGGAATAGAGAGATATTGGAGAAATTTAAAGAGAATAGAGAGATATTGGAGAAATTTGCTAACTTTGCCTCTCTTGTGTTGAGGGGGAGAGTTTTTGAAGAGATTTGATTTTATGGCTTAAAATGCTTTTTTTTTGCTTTAGTTTTTCATTTATGTTTATTTGAAGCTAATTCATCATACAATCTTGTGGTGTTGTCAATGTATTCATCAAGGGAGAGATTGTTAGACCATGTGGTTAGATTTAGGATATTTTGGTGATGAATAATAGACAATGGTTAATTTGTTATGATGAATAATTGGTGATTTTGTTTAGCGTTGTTATGCAAGTTGTGTTGTGTGTGTGCGGACTGATGTTGGTCAAGTTGGGACGAATTTGTGCCGAAAAAATATTCTTTGGTCTTTGCATATGCAGGTTGAGCATGGAGGCGATCATGATCGGTGACGAGGTGGACCGGAACTAGGATGAGGAGATCCGAGGTTCAGACGGTCAAGGAGGTCATGAGATGGTCGGGCTCATGCTTGGAGCGCCTGAAGATCAGAGATGGATGATACGTGTTGAAGCTACGGAGGTGCGGTCCGGAGGTTACGACACATGGTGGATGATGCGTGGAGAAGCTACGGGAGGTGCGGTCCTGGAGGTTTCGACACGTGATGCGTTAGAAAAGTCGGGAGTATGAAAAACCCGTGTTAGGAAGAGTTTCAGGTCCCTTGAAAAGTAGTGGGCCGAAAGTCTGATTGAGATAAAAAGGCCTAGGTCCAGTTGAATGAGTTGTATTAGAGTTTCGAGTAGAGAATTATGTTAAAAGAGGGTGCGGCTGGTTATTTACGGTGAGCCATGGCCGTGACTTCTTGGGAAAAAGGTGAACAAGTGAAAGCTAATACATGGGGCGGCTGTTGTATTGCGGCCGGCGGAAGGTGATTAGTCCAATTAGTTTTCTGCATTAGGGGTGGCGGCATGAGACTTTGCAGGTAGTGCTCTGGTCAAAACCTGAGGTATTGATCAATGCATGGTGACGCCGGCGGTTTCTACAAGTGCATGTGTGCTCCTGGTATGATGCGTCTGACCGTGAGACATACTTGTATTAGTTTTGGTGATTCCATACATTAGTCTTTTGTTGGTTTTTTTTTGTGTTGATATTTTGTGATCTGTGACTGCTATGGATGCATATGCTTAACGTCCATGTCTTTTGCCTTGGCTAATCTAGTCTCCATTAGTTGGTTTTGGAGTGTGCTGTCTTGCTGATCTGAGATTGGGTGGTGGATCTTTGACCAGAGGCCGAACCAAAAGAAAAAAAGACGGCATGCTGGCCGTGAGATTGAAAGGATAAAAAGTGTGTTGGCCTAGTAGATCAAGAAAAAGTTAGGGAGTGCTAATTAGGTGGGTTAGTGTAATATTCGGGGCTGTATGCATGGATTGAGTTTCTGCCGAGAATACGCATGTAAGTCGGTTCTTCTCGGGTGAAAACAAAAAGGACGACTGCTGTTTGCATCTCGGGTGTGCATCTACATATATATACATATGTTATTTTCGCCATCTTGTGTATTTGTTTCATTTTTGCTTCTGCTAGGTACTGCAATCATTCACCTCTCTCTGATTGCTATCGACGATCTTACACGTCATATCATAGGTGGCAGCAAAATAACAGAGCTTGAAAATTTTTTCATGTCTTCGGTACTTTATTTTAGGTGGAACAGAAAGGAGAACCCTACTAAACTATATTAAAGAAAACCTGAAACAAAGAAAAAGAAAATAAAGAGAAAACAAAGTAGGCCGTTCAAACAGCAACATTCACAAATTCCAAACGGAATCTTTCTTTCTAGCATTGCTATTGTATTTAGTTTCCATGAAGCAAAACCCAGAGAAACGCACAATGTTTCAGCATGCATCCATTTTTCCGGACAGATCTAAAAGTGGAAGTTAGCATATCTCCTGAAAGAAACACAATTCACTTTTCGTGTAATATTCACTGGATTTTAAAAGTATGTCCGTTTGTCATCCGGAGAGATGTCTAGGGGGGAAACATGGACAATCATGATTTGTAAATCCTGAAACTCTGGCGACACAATTTCTGGTAGAAGTTGGACAGTAGCCTCAACATAGATATGCTAACTTGGTAATCCTAAGTGTTTGGCCTGGGTTCAAAGCTCGGGTCAAACAGGGGTAAAAAGCTTTTTTCGGCAAAGAAAAAAGGCCTGAAGAAAGCTCCTGCATAGTTAAGATTCCATGTTCTCTGAATTTCTGGTAGCAGTTGGACAATAGCCTCAAGATAGATATGCTTACTTGCTAACTTCAAAGTTCAAAGTTCGATTTCAAAGAAGCTATCATATTTAGCGAATGAGAAGAGGAGGATAATCGATTGGCAATATACAACATAGCCATGAGTCAGACTAGAACACAATCTGCCACTTCAAAGTTCGTCCTTTTCTATGCCTATTGTAAGTACTTATCTGCTTAAGGGCAGACTGACACCAAAACAATCCCTTTCTACTAATCGCAGTACAGAATTGGAAATTTGGAATAATAATGCTGCCATAAAAACTGCAGAATTGATTTATAACTCGATGCAAGAGAGAAACTCAAAATATAGCAAGAGTTATTTTACTAAATTATGATACCATGAGATGGAAATTTCAGTTTTAATCAAAATGGAGGAATGTACCATTATGATTAGACACAGTAATTGATGGCCTAATCCAATAGGAGAATCTATGAAGGCGAAATCCCCTAAGCATGCACCTGTAAAGTGTAATTACATGCTTAATTACTAAAGTACACGATACATGCAGATCATACTTAAACTATGGTGGAAACACCACGTTTTCTCCAAGTCAACAAGGTCTTCCCATTTTCGCGTTCTTCTGCGAAACAAAGCAACAAGCATTCGGTAGAACCGCACTACACCACCACATAAATTAGCTTACTAGCTTTCCTTCTCATGCTACTCCCACGCTGGCGGCAGTAATCCAAGCTCCCCAAGCATGGCCACTCCCAGCCCCACCGTCACTCTAGTACTACTGCTGGCGGCGTCTGTTGCTATTGTCGTCGCTCCTTCGCCGAGCACTGGCAATGGTACTGATTCTGATGTCGCCGCGCTGCTCGCTTTCAAAGCCCAGCTCTCCGACCCCCTCGGCGTTCTTCTCGCTAACTGGACGACAACCGCCTCCTTCTGCCACTACTGGGTCGGCGTCTCGTGTAGTCGCCGCTGGCCGCGCGTCACGGCTCTTGTGCTGCGCGACGTGCCACTCCGAGGGAACATCTCCCCTCATCTTGGTAACCTCTCCTTCCTCACTATCCTAAACCTTAACAGCACAGAGCTCACGGGCTCCATCCCACTGGATCTTGGAAGGTTGCGTCGTTTGAGATCTCTTAATCTTGGAAACAACAGCTTGTCTGGCCTCATTCCTTCTACAATTGGAAACCTGACAAGGCTTGAGTACATTGATATGCGGCATAACAACCTCTCAGGGCAAATTCCTCGGGACCTGAGAAATTTGCACAATCTTGGACACCTAGATCTGCTAGCGAACTGCTTAACCGGGACAGTATCAAATGATTTGTTCAACAGCACTTCTCTGCTAAGATATCTGGACTTTGGGAACAACAGCTTGTCAGGAGCAATTCCACATGCCATTGGCTCCTTGCCCATGCTCGAATTCCTGGACTTGCAAGCAAACCACTTCTCTGGTCCAGTACCTCCAACCATTTTCAACATGTCCAGGCTAAAATACATGTTTCTTGTAGACAACTATGACCTGAATGGGACTATCCCTAGCAGCAACAAAAGCTTCAGCCTACCCATGCTACAAGAATTATCTCTTTCTCAGAACAGGTTCACGGGTCAGATTCCATTGGGGCTTTCAAATTGCCAATACCTCCAAATTTTAGACCTGTCAGAGAATTTCTTCGTGGGCACAGTGCCAGCATGGTTGGGCAAACTGCAAGACCTCGCTATCATTTATCTAGATGCCAATAACCTTGTTGGCTCGATCCCTACTGCGCTTGGCAATCTCACCATGCTTACCTCACTTGCCCTTGAATTGTGCAAGCTAACAGGACAGATTCCTCCGGAGCTTGGACAGCTGAGGCAAATCAATCAATTGTTTCTCTTCAGTAATCAATTTACAGGATCCTTCCCTACTTTCTTTGCTAACTTATCTCAACTATCCTACCTCCATTTGGCCGATAACATTTTGAATGGGTTAGTACCAACGTCACTCGGTACTGCCGGATCATTTGAGGTTCTTGGGATCTCAGGGAACCGCCTACAAGGGAACCTCAATTTCTTGGACACCCTTTCAAATTGTAGAAAGCTCTGGCGCCTTGAACTTCAGGATAACTATTTCACTGGGGGCCTTCCAGCAGACTATGTAGGAAACCTCTCTAGTCAGTTCGAATTTTTCTTTGCTGGCGGAAACAAGCTAACCGGTGAACTTCCTTCTGCACTATCAAATTTAAGCAACCTCGCATGGTTAGACATTTCGGAAAACCAATTGAGTAGCACAATTCCAGAATCAATCATGATGATGGACAATCTTGTAATACTTAACCTCACTAGTAATACCATGTTTGGTCCGATCCCAAAACAGATCGGTATGCTCAGGAGCATACAAGAACTATACCTCAATAACAACAACTTCTCTGGTGGCATACCACAGGATATTGGGAACCTCACCCAAGTAGTACGCCTCTACCTATCTAATAACCAGATATCTTCAGCCATACCAGCAAGCCTCTTTCATCTTGATAGCCTGATAACCCTTGATCTGTCTCAAAACTCCCTGCAAGGTGCATTACCAGTAGATATTGGGCAATTGAAACAAATCGACGTGATAGATCTCTCTAACAACCGCTTGCTTGGTAGCCTCCCAGAATCCTTTGGGCAGCTACAAACGACATCCTATTTGAACCTGTCACACAACTCATTTAATGATTCATTTCCAGACTCTTTTGACAAGTTAAAAAGCTTGGAATCACTGGACCTATCCTATAATGATCTCTCTGGTACCATCCCACAGTACTTGGCCAATTTTAGCTATCTCACTAGCTTGAACCTCTCTTTCAACAAACTACATGGTCGGATACCGGAAGGAGGTGTCTTCGCAAACATCACCCAACAATCTTTGGTGGGGAACTCTGGTCTCTGTGGAGGTGTTTCGCGTTTAGGATTTTCACCGTGCCAAACCGAGCATCACTCAAATAAAGGGCACATCCGAAAATTCTTGCTCCCAGCTATACATGATGATCAGGAAGACAGCGAGGAAGCAGGAAGAGAGGGTGGACCAAGCTGGGTGCTGGATTACCATGAGATTGTTCGCGCGACAGATAATTTTAGCGAGAGTAACCTGCTGGGTGCTGGAAGCTTTGGAAAAGTTTTTAAGGGACAGCTGAGCGATGGCGTGGTAGTTGCAGTAAAAGTTCTAAATATGCAGCTGGACCAAGCTGTCAGAAGCTTTGATGCCGAGTGTAATGTGCTGCGGATGGCTCGACACCGCAACTTGATAAGGATACTCAGCACCTGTTCAAACCTAGACTTCAAAGGTTTGGTGCTTCAGTATATGCCCAACGGAAGCTTAGAAACACACCTACACTCTGAAGGTAGAGGGCAATTGTGATAGAAGATAGAGTTGGGTGGAATTGGATGTATTGCATTGAGCCCCTCGGGCGGTATATATAGAGGTACAAGACTTGGGGGGCAAGATGGTACAAGGGATTGTAATCCCTAATGGACTCTAACCTACCAAATATATTGTACTCTAACAAATTGGGATACCTTCAGAGGACAATGGATATGTCGATGGCAATGGACATTATGTTGGATGTGTCGATGGCAATGGAGTATCTACACTATCATCATGGCGAGGTAGTGCTGCACTGTGATATAAAGCCCAGCAACATTTTGTTCGATGAAGACATGGTAGCGCATGTCACAGACTTCAGCATTGCAAAATTGTTATTTGGTAATGACAACTCCGCCGTTTCTGCGAGCATGCCAGGAACAATTGGGTATATGTCACCAGGTATTTCTACTGTACTCTACTTGATCTAGATCAAGCTACACCAGTTTATTAATTGCCATGGGTAATTTTTTTCTTCTGTTTGGAAATGTTTTGGCTAGAGTACGGATCTGTTGGAAAAGCATCAAGAAAAAGTGATGCTTTCAGCTACGGGATCATGCTTCTTGAAGTATTCACTGGAAAGAAGCCTACAGATCCCATGTTTGTCGGAGAACTAACCCTTAGGATGTGGGTTAATCAAACATTTCCATCAAATGCTATGGATGTTGTGGATGACCAGCTACTACTGCAAGATTCTTCTAGTTGCATGAATAACTTTCTAGTGCCAACGTTTGAGTTGGGTTTACTGTGCTCAAATAACTTGCCCGACCAAAGAATGACAATGTGTGATGTGGTGGTGAGACTGAAGAAGATCAAAAAGGATTACATGGCTTCTATAGAAGGAATGCACAATGCCCAGTGATACATTTGCTTGTATGTATGTCAACACAGTTTCGTAGTGTCTTCTTGGTTTTGCATGATCATATATGTAAAATAATCCTGTTGTTGGTCTCCGGTTGTCATTTGAGTCATAGAGTCTACCTCTAGTCATTAGAGTTTAGGTTAAAGCAGAGTTGGTTTCACAGTTTATTTTCCAAGTTTTAGTTTCTATCTCTAGTTGAGTTTGTGCCAGATTTAGGCAATATTGTAATCTATCTCTAAGATGTAAAGTCGAGTATAAATAAAGAACAAAACCCAGAAAAGGGTGCACAGTTTTGGCACCGCAAATCCTTCCCAATTCTAATTTTGTCGCTACTATTCATCGTATGGCAATGTCGTCAAATCTACGCAGGCTCTGGTGATTTGGTCGAAGGCGCTGGTGACCGTGGTTAAAGGCGCTGGTGATTGCAGTCGAAGTCTCATGTAGTTGCAAACCAGTCGAAGCCCTCGAGTACATACAAACCAGTTGAAGTCCCGAGTACATGCAAAATGGTCGAAGGTTACGAGTACTCGTAAACTGGTCAAAGGTTACGAGTACGTGCAAAGAGGTCGAAGGAGCGGTCAAAACTCTCATCTTTTGGAGTGCTCGAAACTCTCATCTGGTATCAGAGCCTCGTACCAGAGATTAGGTTGTTGAAGATCAAGATGGCGAAGGAAGGATTGGTGTCGCTCCAGTATCCGGTCCTCAGTTTTGGGAATTATCCTGTGTGGGTAATGAAGATGAAAGCAAATATGCGCGCCTAGGGCATCTGGGGCGCAGTTGATCCCAAGGCGAAGGAGGTGGTTGATGACAAGATCAATCAAACTGCATTGGCTATTGTTGTAGGGGTGGCCCCCACCTAAACCCAGCAGGCCTGTTAGAAGGTTGTAAGGACTAGAATGGAACATGTGTAATGACTTAAATACCCCTGATGGGGGTGTATTGATGTAAGGGCATAGTTGTAAAAGTACAACCCATGTGAATAGATATATGCGATACAGGCCGTGGGAAAGACCCTGAGCCATTACCAAACACACTCTCCCACTCTCCACTACCATCTCTCTCTCTGTTTGGTCTGTAACCACAACAGCTATCATCTACCAGGTAGTTCCCGATTCAATGATGTGTCAGTTGGTCAGGAAAGAAACAACACATGAGGCTCGGGAAGCGCTTTGTGTCATGAATGAGGGCATGGATCGTGTCAAGGAGGTTCACCTGCAGACTTTGCGGAGCGAGTATGAGAATATGCATATGGGTGAAACCAATCTGTGGATGAGTTTGCTACAAAACTCACCACAATTGTTAGTGAGATTCAGTCTCTCGGTGACAAATTGGAGGAACGCATTGTCGTGAAGAAGTATTTATGGATCCTTCCAGAGAAGTTTCTCCCGATGGTCACGACGTTGATGTACTCAAGCGATCTCTTCAAGATGAAGGTTGAAGAAGTGACTGGGTCTCTCAAGTCACACGAGGGGCTCTTGAAAGGCTATAAGGTGAGGAATGATCAAGTGCTTCTTAAAAAAACCCGATATGAAGGCTGAGATCAAGCATGTTTGCAAGGATCATTCCCAGTATTATGGGGGGCATAGATCTGCAACATGGTGTGGCCGAGGTGCTCACGGCCGCAGCCATGGCTGAGGAGGTCGAGGAGGCAGTGCTGGTTGTGGGGAGAAGTTTGAACGTGGAAACAATGGATTCGTCCAAGATAAGTGAAAAGTAAAGTGTTTTGATTGTGAAAATTTTGGTCATTATACTTCAGAATGCCATAGCCATATCAAGTGTCATGAGTGTCACAAGCATGGTCATTATGCCTCTGATTGTTACAACAACAAGAAGGATGAGGTCAATCTCACACGAACTCAGGAGGAGGATGAACCGGCATTACTTCTGTCCACATGTGAAAATGATCGTGGTATGGTCATACTTGAAGAGAAGAGTTTACACCCAAAGCTGCTAAATATTGTGGAGGGGATGGTAGATTCACAAATATGGTACCATAATAATGGAGCCTCGAACCACATGACTGGCCAAAAGGGGAAGTTCAGAGAACTAAATGAGAAGTATCATGGGTAGGTGAAATTTGGTGATGGGTCTGTTGTCCATATACAAGGCAAAGGTACAATTTTACTCTAATGCAAGAGCTGGGAACAGAGATTATTGTCAGATGTCTATTACATACCTAGACTCTGTAGTAACATTATCAGCCTTGGACTATTGATAGAAGATGGGTGTGAAGTAGCATTGAAAGGGTCTCACTTGTTCTTGTATGACCCATCTGGAAGTCTATTGATGGAAGTCCCACAAACACCAAATAGATTATACAAGGTGTAGCTGAATACATGTAAGCCTATTTGCCCGAGTGCCACACTGCTGAACCTAGCATGGCTATGGCATGTGAGATTGGGGCATGTGAATTTTTGGTCCTTAAGACAAATGTCTGACAAGAAGATGGTTCTTGGGTTGCCACATATTGATCAGCTTGGCTTGTTTCAAAACAGATAAGGACTCTGTTTCTAGTACATGCACGTTATAGAGCCACACGACCTTTGGAGTTGGTCCATGTTGATTTGTGTGGGCCGATTAATCCTAGTATCGATGCTGGAAACAGATACTTTCTTCTCATAGTGGATGATTTCTCAAGAGTGATGTGGGTGTATATGCTTAAGAGGAAGGATCAAGTGAAGTTTGTTGTTCTCACTGAAACATAGTCTGATCGGAAGCTAAAGGGGGTTAGATCAGATCATGGTGGTGAATTTCTTTTAGGCGAATTTTAGGCAATTTGTGAATAAAGGGGAATTACAAGGTTCCTCGCTGCTCCATATAGCGCTCAGCAAAACGGGGTGGTTGAAAGGAGGAATAGGATGGTGATGAATATGGCACGAAGTTTGTTGAAAAGCAAGTTTATGCCAAGCAAATTTTGGTCTGAGGCAGTAAGACATACACTATATATTCTTAATCATGTGGAGACAAAAGCATTGGATAGCATCATGCTATATGAAACATGAAGTGGAAGGAAGCCAAATCTAGAATATTTAACGGTGCTTGGTTGTGTAGCATATGCTAAAGTAAATGCACATCTGAAGAAACTCGATGACAAAGGTAAAGCTATGGTGTACTTGGGAGTTGAGTCGGGTAGCAAAGCATATTGACTATTTGACCCTGTTGTCGGCAAGATTCATGTGTCCAAAGATGTCGTTTTCCAAGAAGATGAAGTATGGCATTGGGAAAATAGTCAAGAAGTATGTCACGAGATGGGAAATT
Organism: Dendrocalamus latiflorus; assembly: GCA_017311315.1. Classification (NCBI taxonomy): domain Eukaryota; kingdom Viridiplantae; phylum Streptophyta; class Magnoliopsida; order Poales; family Poaceae; genus Dendrocalamus; species Dendrocalamus latiflorus. The sequence goes on from CM029638.1 coordinate 29,403,291, forward strand.
GGGTGACCTTTTCTATTGAGGGAGAAGGAGAACATGATATGCCAATTACACCACCACTACCAATCAATGATATAGCACCGGTTCATAGCCCTCCAGAAGATGATTCGGATGCTGAGATCGAGAATATGTCGAGTGGAGGTTTTGAAGTATCCACCCTTGAGAGCATGACGCCAAGATACAAAAGCTTGAGAGATATCTATGAAGAAACCAAGCCTATTGATGCTGAGGGGAAACTTTATATGGTGGCTACTGAAGAACTTGTTAATTTTCATGAGGCAGTAAAAGAGGAGCACTAGAGGAGTGCAATGAGGTATGAACTAGAAGCAATTGAGAAGAATGGCACCTAGAAACTGATAGTTCTCCCACATGGCCACAAACCAAATGGTTGAAGTGGGTTTATAAACTGAAAAGAGATACTGAAGGAAATGTTGTGCGCTCACGAAGGGGTATGTTCAGAAACACAGCATCGATTACAAAGAAGTCTTTGCGCCTATAACAAGACTTGAAACAATGAGAGTAATCCTTGCACTTGCTGCACACTCTAGATGGGGAATTTATCATTTATATGTCAAATTAGCCTTTTTGAATGGAGAGCTCACTGAGGAATTATATGTCAGCTAGCTTGAGGGATTTGTTGTGAAAGAACAAGAAGAGAAGTTATACAAGCTATCGAAGGCGTTGTACAGGTTACCCAGAGCTTGGAATCGCAAGCTGGATGAGAGCCTAAGGAGACTCAGTTTTGAAAAATGCAAACAAGAGCAGGCTTTGTAGAAGAAGCAGGAAGATGGTGATATAATTTTAGTTGGAGTCTATGTGGATGACTTGATTACCACATGGACCACTGTTGACAAAATCTGAGCATTAAAGAATCAGATGATGCAAGAATTTGAGAAAAGCGATTTGGGGCTTCTTAGTTTCTATCTCTGGTTGGAAGTCAATCAGTCGGGTCACTATATCTCAATTAAGTGGTCAGATTATGCTAAAAAAATTCTTGACAAGGCGGGATTGGTGGATTGCAATATGTGCAAATACCCGATGGAGCCCAGAGTAGGTTTTGAGAAAGATGATGGAGTTGAGTTAGTCAATGCAACCATGTACAGATGCTTGATTGGATGTCTATGTTATCTGCTACATACACAGCCAGACCTCTCCTTTGCAGTTGGAGTTGCAAGTCAGTTCATGAAAAGGCCAACAAAGACACATCAACAGTTATTAAAACATATTCTGAGATATGTTGCCAATTCAATCGATTATGGACTGGTATATTCCAGGAAAAAGGAGGCGGCAATGTTGGTTAGGTATAGCGACAGTAACTTCACCGGGGATCTTAACGATCGAAAAAGTACAATTGGCACTGTGTTCTACGCATATGGCAACGTGGTGACATGGTGCTCACAAAAGCAAAAATTAGTGGCGCTCTCCACCTGTGAAGCTGAATTCATAGCTACGACCTCAGTGGCGAGTCAGGGAATTTGGCTAAAAAGACTTCTTCATGAATTGGAAGGCAAGGATGATGGGCCGGTTGGACTGTATGTCGATAATAAATCAGCCCTAGTGCTAATGAAAAACCCAGTGTTTCACAGGAGGAGTAAACATATAGACATACGGTTCCATTTTATAGGAGAATGTGTTGAAGAGGGATTGATCAAAGTATAGCATATAGCTTCAGAGTTGCAGAAGACAGACATCTTAACAAAGGCCTTGGCACGTGTGAACTTCAGTAGGATGCGTGACTTAATTGGTGTTGAGAAAGTCCCTAATACGCATCAGGATTAGGGGGGAGTATGTTAGAGATAATCCTGATGTTAGTCTTCGGTTGTAGTTTGAGTTGTAGAGTCTATCTCTAGTCATGAGAATTCAGGTCAAAGCAAAGTTGGTTTCAGAGTTTATTTTTTGAGTTTTAGTTTCTATCTCTAGTTGTGTTTGTGTCAAATTTAGGCATTATTGTAATTTATCTCTAAGATGTAAAGTCGAGTATAAACAAAGAAGAAAATCCAGAAAAGGGTGCGTAGTTTTGGCACTGCAAATCCTTCCCAATTCTGATTTTGTCACTACTATTCATCGTATGGCAATGTCATCGAATCTGCACAGGCGCTGGTGATCGTGGTCGAAGGAGCTGGTGATTGCAGTTGAAGTCTCGAGAACTTGCAAACTAGTCAAAGCCCTCAAGTACATGCAAACTAGTCAAAGTCCTGAGTATGTGCAAACTGGTCGAAGGTTACAAGTACTCGTAAACTGGCCGTAAGTTATGAGTACATGCAAAGCGGTCGAAGGAGCAGTCGAAACTCTCATCTTTTGGAGTTGTCAAAACTCTCATACATGGTTTCTATAGCAAGAATGCACAGTGCCTAGTGATACATTTGGTTGTATATATGTCAACATAGTTTCATAGTGTCTTCTTGATTTTGCAAGATCACATATGTAAAATAAACTCTGGCCTAATTTACTTGAAGTGGAGGTGAAGGTATAACTTCTTCGGTTCTCCGTTTGTCACGTATTCGTATTCTTCATGTTAGGGGCTACTAGTCTAGCAAGTGAGCTAGAGATGATAATCCAGGAGGAAGGATAAAAAGTTTAAACCGACCTAGTCAATTAGATTTTTCAGAGGCTTGGTGTGCTCCATTAGATCAAAAAGATTCGATAGTTCAGTCTATCTATGTTGAAATTATATTGCTCTTTAATTTATTAAATATAGGGCCTAATTAAAGTTTGAAAAATAATTACTGTAGAGTATCTGTGGGATAATGAAGAGGTTCACAACCACTAATCTAGTAATTTATTTATGCAAAGTAAGAAGGGCAAGTCCAATAGATAATAGTGCAAGAGGGAAGAGCCATACAGGAAAGAACAAGCCAACGGCTGTAATGCAACATGTTTAAGAAAATATTGGAATATAAAGGATTATAGGTGGCATTTTTTTGGTTTGTGGCTTATGGCTTTTGATTTTTGGCTATGCATAAGAGAGAGAGAGACAGCCACATACGATTTTGGCCAGTATAGCTAAAGTCAGTACAGTGTGTACTACAATCGACTTGTTGACCCTGTCTTGAAAAGACACATATTTGAAACTAGGTACTTAGCAAAAGTGAAAAGCCATAAGCAATAAGCTGGATCGAACGCAACCATGATGTTGTTCCACATGATGCTCTAAAATGATGGGAGTGATGCTGTAAATTAATAAGAGCGAGCTTCAAAGATAGGGGGCATCAGAGGCAGCATATAAACCAGTAATCCAAACCATGAACCATTATCCAATAGTAGAATTCGATATGAAAATGATTACAAAACTCACACCATAAACCATGCAATGCAAATTACTAGACCAAACGTATATGAGCTAGCTACATATTACATTCCATGCATTTAGCTAGCTAGCCCCTCATGTTCCCATGAACCATTACTAATCCAACCAAGAACTGCTTGAATTTGTTCTGAAAAGGAGTATGACTCGCATCGTAAACTATGCACCAATGCTAAACAAATCAAACAAAAATGAGCTACATATGACTTCCCATCAAGCTAGCGAGATGCTCTTGTTCTTCTTGCTCATGACCTCCTGAAGCATAGTCTTAAGAATTTCAAGCCTCATGGGTTTGGGCACAAACACATTAGCACCGGCACTCGTGATTGATTGCTCAATATATAAATCAGCTGAGACCCCAACAATCTTGACCTCAGTAGCTCCCATAGCATTGATCCTGACTATTGCTTGACAAATGACACAAAATTTGTCTAGGAAAGTGCTTACGGTACTATCAGTACTACATAAACAATTAAGTGATAATCAAACGAAAAGAAACATTTCTTTTAAAAATAAGCTATCAGTGATATTTTTATGTTGCTAAATTGTTGGACCCGATATGACAATCAGAGGGGTGAATAATGTCTTGAAATTCAACCTCCCCAAAAGTATTCTAAAACATTTACTCCACTAATTACTGGAAACTAGGAAGATTAGTTTAGGCCACAACAAAGAACTCACACAAGCGTAGAAACAAGCAGAGTTCAACTCCTTAGGGCAAGCACGACAGCTGTGGAGAGGACGGTAGTACCGGGCCAAGCAGTCTAACCGCTAGTGTTGGTTAGTGACCGGAGACCGATACTACCATAGGTCTGGGCGGTATGCTTACACCCTTGATTCTAGAACAAGAAATTAGGCCGAGTCAAAACCCAAAAAGATGCAATCTTCAAAATACATCTCTAAATGATATGAAACTTTGCACACACCTTGCTAAGGATCTTAGGAACTTAATCCATCAAAAAATCGCATAGATCTTAGCTAAAGTTCAAACCATTCCTCAAGCTAAGTAAGGTTGCACCAAAATTGGGTACAACTTAAGAACTTAAGTTATGACTTGCTCGTGGGTTAGGGATGACCAAGATGGCTCTAAATGAGTTCTCACATATCACAGCAAGCACAAGCACACAAAGTTTCAAGTCTAAAACTCTAGGATCAAGATATCTCTAGAAAGGCTCTAAATCAAACCAAAATTAGGCAACCTCCAACATCTTGCTATAGCTAGTCCCTAGATGGATGGTATATGATCCTACTACATATCTTTGGAACCAATAAGATCAAGAGGAAAGAAAAAAGGGCAAAAACAACAACCAAAACAAGTGCAAAATCAACAAAATCAAAAATATACATGTAGAATAAACAAAATTGATATATTGCATCTTGTAGATGGAGCAACTAACCCACATATAACCCTAATAGATACTACCCATTAGCACAACCGAAAAATCCATTAACCCCACACATATTGTTACGGCTGGAGCGTAGAATAACTTATTTTGCGCTAAGTATAGAATATATATTCTATATGACTTAGTTGAAAAAATTTTCATTGGAGCCCTTTATCTACACAAATTAAAAGGAAACCGTGATGAAATTTGGGAACCATAAAAAAATTCATCAAAGCCCTTTATATATATTTGAATCATAATTGATAATACTTAAATCATAATTAAATTAGTATGGAATTGAAAGGAAGTAAACACGCTAAAGTTGACAGTCCTCGAAGTTCTATCTAAATCTAGTTAAAATTGATACAAGTTTTCTATGAACAGGTCACTACTACAGAAAGCCTCATACTAGATGCCAAATCACAGACAGTTTTGTGATGCCGTCTGTGATGTACACTATCACAGACGGTTTTAATTTGGAGGCCTCTGTAGTGTTTGTAGCGGGAAAAAGGAGTATCACAGACGGTTCTTACCGCTGAACCATCTGTGATAATGGAATATCATAGACGATTTTTAAATATAAACCGTCTGTGATATGCCAGTCATTACAGACGGTTCTTATTAAAAACCGTCTGTGATAATGAAGTTATCACAGACGGTTCATATTAAAAACCGTCTGTGATATGTTTCCCGCCTTTCAATTCTCCAAAATTTTATAATTTCCCGCCTGAGTCCGAGTAGGATTCAGTTTTGAGACACCTTCAGTAAAACGGGCATAACTTTTGCATACGGTGTCCGTTTTCGACGTTCTTGTACTCATTGGAAAGCTAACGACGAACCCAATCCAAAACAAATGACCTGCTTGTGCCAATCGCCCTCCAAGACCCCAAAAATCGGCCATCTTTGGACCTAAACCTGCGTTGCAAGTTTTTGGTTTCTGTTTTTGCCCTTTTTCTTGGTCTTCCTTTCGGAATTTGGATTTTGCTTCAACTGAAAAGTTGTAGATCTCATCGAAACCTTTCAAATGAGTATATATAAGCCATATAAAAGTTTTCTATTTTATCTTTTTCAGACTAGTTGTTTATATTACATCGATTTATAAAATTTTGTACTCTAATTCACAGACGGTTGGCATATTGAACCGTCTGTGATATTCATTCATCACAAACGGTTCTAGCTACCAACCGTCTGTGATAATTTGACCACTGGGCCCGTTGATCCTCCTCAACCCAATCCTAGCCAATAGAAATTCACCAATCCTTACCCCACGGATCGTAGCTCCGCTTCTCCGTTCCCGCGCCAAAAATTTTCACACTCCCGCCTCTCCCTCCCCTATATATATAACCAAAACCCAGCCTCCTTGCTGTTCTCCTCCTCCTTGTTGTCCTCCTCCTTGTTGTTCTCCTCCTCCTTGCTCTTCTCCTCCTCCTCCTCCTTGCAAACGACGCACAAATCTACAGGAGGCAAGACACCGCAGAAGCAAGTAGCTCATGCCAACCGTGCAGACGCTCAATCAATGCCGACGATGGTGGGCGTCAAAGACATCCAGCTCATGCGTTGCATCAGAGGCGAGAAGGCATAGAGGATCTTTGCTTTTTCTCTGTTCTTATTGTGTAATCTGCTCGTTGTTTTGGGATATTGTAATGGTAGGCTCTAATCTTAATAAAAATGGATGTTTTATGTTTGTGAAATGAATTGAGATATGAATCGGATGTATACATGTATATGTTGATCTGCTTGTTTCAGAGGGCATGACTAGCATTTCCTGAGGCTAGCCAATAAACAGAAATAGGTTTAGGAGTAGAAGGGAATATCACACACGGTTTTTAACTAAAAACCATCTGTGATAGTTATAATCACAGACGGTTTTTAGTTAAGCACACCACAGACGGTTCGAAAACCGTCTGTGATAACCTTTGATTATCACTAATCCATAGAAAAATGTCTGCGATAATATTTTTGAACCGTCTGTGACGACCTTTTCTGTAGTAGTGGGTTGATGACTAGTTGTTAGCTAATTTTAGCTCAAGTAGGTTAGGTCAACTCATTTTTTCTTGGGTAGCTAACTCAGCCAAAAATATTATTTGGATCGATTAGATGTGTTACTTGGGTTTAGAAGTAGAATAACATAAATCGGGAGGGTTAGTTATGGATTAGCTTATTCTATATTTTTTGTTATCCGCTTGGCATTACGATGGCTTTTTCAAAAGCATTTATTTATTTGCACTCTTAGGTGTAACAATTAGTTGAAAACATTTTCTTTGGAGTTGTAACAGTAATTTTTGTTATCCGCTTGGCATTATGATGGCTTTTTCAAAAGCATTTATTTATTTGCACTTTTTTATGTAACAATTAGTCCAAAACATTTTCTTTAGAGTTGTAACAGTAAAATGTTGCCGGGATTAGTAAAGATTTCCCAAACCAACTATATTCCACGACGCAACATTTAATCTTGAATTTAGGGTTAAAAGCTTTGACTTGGTTAAGTTAATACTCTTAAAAAGTATGTTTCACAAGTTAAACCCGGAACGAAATGTGACTTTTTTTTTATAAAAAAACTTAGACAATTCACGGTAGACCAATATGATGGATGAATTTTGGCTGGCTATATAGGGAAATTTTAGGCAATAACCAAAGTCTCTAATGCACCACCAATTCTAGCAAATAGCCTCGTAAAAGAATCCACGTACAGAATCTTACTGTAAACAAATAGGAGAGGTATTAACAAAGTGCAGACCTGATTGAGTTGCAAGTTCATCTGGGTACATCGCAGCTTGATAAAAGGCAACAGTGAACACAAAATGAAAGAACAAATCATTTTTTTTCAACTTTACTACCCTGTTGCTTCGAAGTGGCAATCTATCATGGTCTCAGAAGCACCAAACTATACAGGTGGCAAACCGTAACCACAAAGGTGGTTATTCACTTTCGTGGTCATCTTCATCTCCGAACTAGAAGACCGAAGCGTCTGCAGCAATCGCCTTGAATTCGCTCGTGCTCGAAGATTCATCTACAGGAGGCGGTGGTGATGTGGTGGAGCTGCTCTTGCTGCTAATTTCAGTTTTGAGAGATGTAGCGTCAGGTGCCCTTGCAGTTCCTTGTTCGTTGGTTATAGATACTTTCTCGATTCTGCTAGCAGCAGCTGATGCCTCCTTTGGCACAACGCTCGTTTCAGGTGCCTTGGCAGCATTTCTAGTACGGCTCTCCCTCCTGCCCTTGGATGATCCATCTTCCGCTTCACTGTCAGAGAAGACGTCATCTTTATCATGGCTGACCAGTGTTTTAAATCTCCGGCTATGACGTTTAGCGGATGACTTCTCAAACAGCTAATAGCGGAGCTAAATGAGGCTATAGTGGGCTATAGCGGCTAAATTATACATGGACTCAAATAACTTCATCTGTCTAAAACAGCTATAGCGGGCTATAGCCGCAGCTATAGCCGGAGATTTAAAACTATGTGGCTGACAGCTCCCTTGTTGGACTCTGCAGGTGCAGCATTATTTTCTTTTTCAACGGTGTTTGTGGAGAAATCAGCATGATACTTATTGTCAGCGGATTCAGTAGCTGGGTTTGGTTTTGGTGGTTGTGAACCGTCATAATCTACCATAACGACCTCGACCTGGAACCCAGGTGATGGTAACTTTCTCTGATTATAATAAATAGTCGGTTAGTCTGAACAAATTACAAAATAACAGCAATAGCTCAGTAACCACCAACGGAAGATGCAAGCCTTAGACAAGTAACGCATCATTGGTGCAATATCTTGTTTCATCACCTACTTGTAATGAATTGTTTCCCTTCAAAGTGACAGGGAAAAAACATGTATCAAGTTTGCCACAACTCAAACTAGAGCCCATGCAACAAGGTTGTCACGGCGCTCCGGCAAGTCGCGGCGAGCCCAAAGTGCCTGGACGTCTAGTAGACTAGGCGCCTATCATGACGATAGTTAGACGATAGTAGTTAAACGATAGTAATACTTTATATGACCGAAAATTAAATAACTATGCAATATAATAGCACAAATTATCTAAATAACAAGATTCATAACAGTAAATAACATTAATATAACAAGGTTCATAACATAAATAGGGAGTCAGTGGCCCATCGGCCCATTTGCCTCTCCCCCGGTATCTCCTCTCTCTCCGTTCTTACTACCCCGCTATTTCTTCTCTCTCCGTTCTCACCACACACGCACACGCATGCCTTGGCTCTCTCCCCTCCTCGCCTTCTCCCCTTGCCTCCCCTCACCTTCTCCAGCTCGCCTCCCCTCGCCGGTTCGCCCTCCTCTCCCGCTCGCCTCCCCTCACTGGCTTGCCCGCCTCCCCCGTAGATCTGTGGCGTGGAGGGGAGGTGAGGCCGGTGAAGGAGAGATGCTAGATCCGGTGGTGAAGAGGCCGGTGGCGGGAGGAGGTTGCAGATCGGCGGCGAGAAAGGTTGCAGATTGGCGACGAGAAAGGCTGCAGATTAGCGCTGGCAGCGGGAGGAGGCTGCAGCTTAGCACCGGTGACGGGAGGTCTTCCCGTGACTGTGAAAGGTGAAACCCTACAAGGGAGGCAGTTGGACTAACTGTTCAGGTGACTCAAGTCAGGTGGCCTTACTTAACATACCCCCCATCCCCGAGGCGGCCGCCACAAAGAGCTGGGTATTGCCTAGCACCGCCTAACTCGTCGCGCACTAGATGATTGTCCACGACGTCCCCCGCCAAGACGACTTGGTGTCGTCTAATGCCTTGATAACCGTGCCTTTGCAAATAGCCAAATACATAAAAGTTAGCATGGCAACACATGGAGCAAAAATTAGCAAGGTTGAAGCAAATTCCAAATAGGACCAATCTCAATAATAGAGTGTGGATCAGGGTTCTCATTCTCAGAGTTCTCAGGGGATCCCAAGAAATCACCAAACCGGCCAAAAATTTCGGTTTGATTTGTATTCCAACACAGTTCAACATATTTCCTTCTGTTTTTCCCTTTTTTTACCCACGTGTTAGCATTGAAATTAGACTCATCACCCATTCATGCTATCCCAATTCCCCAACTTGAATCCAACACCTACGGCCTAACTGTAGACACAATATGTCGTCACCATCAAGGATGCCACTGGAGGAGCTGCCGAGGAAGACTGCTGAAGAGGCCCCGAGGATGGCATTGGTGGCAGGGAGAGGGGAGCAGATGGCAGCAGTGGCAGGTGGGGGGTACTTGGATGGGGATGGCGGCGGTAGAGGCGAGAGGGGCTCAATGGCGGTGGCAGAGGTAGTAGGAGGACGGCAGGCGGAGATAATTGAATTAACGATTGCAATTTTGAATTTTTCATCCAAAATTTTCTGAAAATCGCAGTAACCAGATTTCTCACTGGATTCCAACTTCCAAGATATTGTTTTCACTGAGAATGTCAACCTTGGTGTGGACACAGGGATTGTCTAGTATCTGACCTCAACATGACAAAAGGCTAAAAAATGCTACCTAAGATGCCTATCATTACTGGGACAATTCACAATTCCATACATTAACACATGCCTCTTCTCATCTATTAATTGGGTGTGTCTGATTTTATTGGCAGATGCCAATTATGCAATGTTGTTCCCACTAGGACAAAAGTACATCAAAATCATCCTATTCTCCACATAGGAGACAAAAAGGAATGCAAATTGAGAGATAATGTTGTTAGATGCGTGAAAGGATGCACGCACAAAGGTTAGTTGTATTGATCTCAGCCCAAAGGGCTATATATATAGTACATAGGACACACAAGACTAAACTCTATAAAGTAGAAAATATCACAAATACCCTTATAGTCTTTAGAAACGACAGATGGAGCTCAGGAAGAGGAGGTGCGGCTCGGGAAGAGGTTGGAGGAGGCTGCGGCTGCCGAGAGTTCCGGATCCTTTTGGAGGCTACAGCGGCGGAGAGTGCCAGTGCGGCTCGGGAAGAGGTCACCGGAGAGGCCAAATCCGGTGATGAAGAGGCCGGCGGTGGAGAGAGCCGACGCAAAGCTGGAGCCCAACACAGGGCTAGCACGATGCGGATCCGGCCTAGGTCAACCGGTCAGGGAGATCCGGTTGGAGAATCCATCGGCGGGGATCCTTTTGGAGGCCACGGTGACGTACAGATCCGGTCGACATCAGGGAGAGCACGCGGTAGAGTTGGCTCAATTGGCAGTATAGCCAGTAAGCAACACAAGGGAGGCGGCGGCTTGAAGAGCACGAGGTGAGAGAAATTGTATTGTGTAACGGTGACACAAATCCATCTGTGTAACAAGCCAACAGGACGATGCACAGGGAAACACTGCTACTTTTTTGGTGACTTCCGTTGTATTTTCTCTGTGTTATAGTGTTCACTACAGTGCCAAACAGTATTTGCTATAGTGTTCTATGCCACGTGTTGGTACCTCATTCACTTGTTACACAAACCCATTGGTGCCTCCGTGACACAATAGAATTTTTCGTGAGGTGGAGACGACCGGCGGCGACTGGAAGACAACTACAATGGCTCCAAGTGGCAGCCAGCCGGATTCAACGCCGAGAAGGCCGGATCCGAGCGGGGCGAGACCGGAGGCCATGAGATCGGCGACGGAAAGGTGACAATGATGCGGATCCCACCAAATCCAATGACGAGCTAGGAGGCGGCAGCGAGATGGCAGGCCGTCGACAACCGGATCCGGTAGAGGCAGTGGAAAGCCCGAAGAGGCGCAAGCAGTCGGCGACATAGCCGCCCCTAAGAGTGGAGATTGATCCTTCCGGGGGCAGCAACAGCAAAAGAAAATGAAGGTTAGGATTTGAACCTTTTTGTGATACCATGTTAGTGGAAGAATGAACACACAAAGGTTAGTTGTATTGATCTTAGCCTAATGGGCTATATATAGAGTACATAAGACACACAAGGCTAAACCCTAAACACTAGGAATACCACAAATACCCTATACCTTTAACAAATGTATCAGAAGTCTATGACTCAGAAGACTTTCTGGTTGCTATCATTTTTCAGTGCGGCTCTTGGAGTTTGTATTAATACACCTAACTATCATCATACTGGCACTCGATGCACACTTTCTGGTTGCTATCATGTTTCAGTATTGTATTCCTACTCAAAACATTTAAAACACTGCATATGAAATTTTACACGATAAGGAACTAAGGAAGTACTCAAGCTGCACGATAATAAACAGTGATTTTGATCAATATGATGTACATCAAGGCAAGATCTGCATTTACGACTCATGTCTCTCCCGTGGATGCCAGATCAACTTTCATCAGATTAATACTGTTATCTATTTGCCAATGCTCTCTTTGGACCATCAGATTAATAATGTTATCTATTTGCCAATGCTCTCTTTGGACCAGTCTTATATAGTAAAGTTTGGAAACGCAAAAGAGAACTTAGTCACATTAAATTTGGATACTTAGTGGTGCGCCTTCTGGTATAGTTTGATGTTAGTTCTCGACAAACAAATTCATATGAATAAAATCAAAGATGAAATAACAGTTACCTTGTCAAAATCATCAAGATCAGTTGGATTCAAAGTCACCCTGTTCTCCATCATTGTTGTATTTAGCCACCTAAAGAAGGTGAACAACTCGAACAAAGAATTAAGACAATGATTTCTTTCCAGTTTCCAATGTAAAATTTTGACGCCATCCAATCTAAATTATATATACATATACATCTCTGCAACTAACAACCTCGTTCCAACAAAAAGAATACGAAACCATTAAGCACAAGAAGCACAGATACTTCTATCTAGGAAATAATACAATATCATTAGGAAATGGAGCTGACCAGTAGAAATCTCCCTGATGATCATGAAAGTGAATCTTGAAATCACCAGCTACCTCTGTTAATCCAGGCTCTCGGGCAATGCAAAAACCAAAATCCCATTCTTTGGTGCACTAAACCAGAAATCTTCTGGCTGAAAATATGATAGTAAGGTTAATTTCCAGAGGAGATCACAGAGGAATAACATCCACACGTTTAGCACAAGAGTCAAAGATCTACAGTAGAAGAAAGCTTCCATAGGTCACATGTTACGGCGTGCCTATGGTAAGGGCCCTTAGGCCTGATCGAGGTGTCTCTAGACCCAAGTGGCATGACGGTGCCACTGACCGACAGCCACACCACAAGGGAAGGAGAAAAGGGGGAAGACTAAAAACACTATTTATTTCTTGCTTAATAAAAAGAGATGATAATGCTATGCTTATATAAAGCCTATCATCTAACAATCTAATATTATCTTTCCAAGTAATAAAGATAATCTTCCTAGTAGATAAGACCATATTCTATCGATAACTTGATAGATAAGGAATCCCGGACGGCCTGCTGCCCTCCGGAGTGCCATCACATAGGCCCTAATGGGCTGCACGTGACATCATATCATAGGTGGCAGCAAAATAACAGAGCTAGAAATATTTTTTCATGTTTTCGGTACTTTGTTTTAGGGGGAACAGAAAGGAGAACCCAACTAAACTATATTAAAGAAAGCCTGAAACAAAGAAAAAGATAAATAAAGAGAAAACAAAGTAGGCTGCTCAAACAGCAACATTCACACATTCCAAACGAGATCTTTCTTTCTAGCATCGCTAGTTCCCACGAGGCAAAACCCAGAGAAACGCTCTATCTTTCAGCATGCATCAATTTTCCAGACAGATCTAAAAGTGGAAGTTAGCATATCTCCTGAAAGAAACACCATACACTTTTCGTGTAATATTCACTAGATTTCAAAAGTATGTCCATTTGTCATCAGGAGAAATGTCTAGGGGGAAAACATGGACAATCATGATTTGTAAATCCTGAAACTCTTGTGACACAATTTCTGTTAGCAGTTGGACAATAGCCTCAAGATAGATATGCTACCTCGGTAATCCTAAGTGTTTGTGGCCTGGGTTCAAAGCTCGGGTCAAACAGGGGGTAAAAACCTTTTTCCGGCAAAGAGAAAAAGCCTCAAGAAAGCTCCTGCATAGTTAAGATTGCATGTTCCCTCAAAAAATTTAAAAAAAGGTTAAGATCTAATGCACTCAAGCTATCATATTTAGCGAATGAGAAGAGCTGAGGATAATCGATTGGCAATACACTGAAAGGTCTAGGTTTTAGGATCTCCTAGGTTAGATCTAGCGGGGTCTTTTCTCTAGGGTTCGAGTTCTTGAGAGATACACTGAGAGGGAGAGAGGGGTACTGACCGTCCGGTGTAGTGGATGAAGAGCCGGCCATCGCGGTTCATCGGTGAAGCTCTGCGCACGGGCAGCGACGGTCGGGGAAGAGGCGCTGCGTCTCCCTGGCGGCCGGCGTGTCCCGAGCGGCGGCGACCTCCCTGGCGGCGGATGGCGGTGGATCTTCCCGTCGCTGGAGCGCCCCCTCTTAGATCGGGTCTAGGGTTTGTCGGTGGGTCTGGCGGCGGCACGGTGAACTTCGGTATGCGTGCCGCCCTGGCCCCCACCTCTTTTATATGGCGCTGGCGACAGGGGCCCACCAGCCTATTGGGCTGGGCGCCCCCGATCAGGGCGCGGTCAAAGGGAGAGGGCGGGCATTTGGCCGTTGGGCCAAATGCCCTGAGATCACATTCTAACATTCTCCCCCTTGATCTCAATCTTTACTTTATATTTAATTACTTTTGCCTTTACACATTCCATCACAGATTAGCGCATAGAACATGTCTCATCGTCACGGTCAATCGCCGATAGATTCAACAGCTACAATACACCTCTCTGTTCTGAAATAGTTACTTTAATCTTTTGGGCCATCTTTTAGTTCAGGAATCATAGGCTTTCCCTTAAACCCATGCCGGCTACGTGTTCTCTGAACACGTTGGGTGGTAAGCCTTTAGTAAGCGGATCCGCTAGCATCTTTGCGGTACTTATATGCTCAAGACTTATAATTTGATCCCGAACTTTATCTTTCACAACATAGTATTTTATGTCAATGTGTTTGGCAGCACCACTTGACTTATTGTTGTGGGCATACGTTACTGCGGGTTCATTATCGCAGTACAACTTAAGTGGTCTATTGATGTCGTCAACCACTTTTAAACCGGGTATGAACTTCTTTAACCAGTTCACCTGCCCCGTAGCCTCATAACATGCTACAAACTCGGCATACATTGTGGACGATGTAGTGACGGTTTGCTTAGAGCTTTTCCACGATATAGCTCCTCCAGCGAGAGTGAAAACATATCCGGATGTAGACTTTCTATCATCTCCTGCAAAATCAGAATCTGTATACCCCACTATATGGAGTGAATCTGATCTTCTGTATGTCATCATGAGGCCTTTTGTTCCTTGCAAATAACGCAAGACTTTCTTTATCAATTTCCAATGTTCTATTCCAGGATTGCTCTGGAATCTGCCAAGTAACCCGGTAACAAACGCTAAGTCAGGGCGCGTACACACTTGAGCATACTGCAAGCTTCCGACAGCTGAAGCATATGGAACCGATTTCATTTGATCGAACTCGTACTGGTTCCTAGGGCATTGAAAATCCCCATATCTGTCGCCCTTGACTATAGGTGCAGGTGATGGACTACATTTATGCATACAAAATTTCTTTAAGACTTTCTCTATGTATGCCTTTTGTGACAGTCCCAATACCCCTTTGTTTCTATCCCGGTGAATTTCGATCCCTAGAACGAACGAAGCTTCACCAAGATCTTTCATATCAAAGTTTGAGGACAAAAACTTCTTCGTCTCCAGCAGCAGACTGACATCACTACTAGCCAGTAGGATATCATCCACATACAGGATTAGGAAGATAAACTTCCCATCTTTAAACTTTGCATAAACGCAGTTGTCCTCTACATTCTCTTTAAACCCAAATTTTCTTATTGTACTGTCAAACTTCAAGTACCACTGTCTTGAAGCTTGCTTTAACCCATAAATCGATTTCTTTAAGCGGCATCCCATTCTTTCATTTCCTTCCACGACAAAACCTTTTGGTTGTGCCATGTAAACATTTTCCTCCAAATCCCCATTGAGAAATGCCGTCTTTACATCCATCTGATGTAACTCTAAATCATAATGTGCTACTAATGCCATTATGATCCTGAAGGAATCTTTACATGAGACTGGAGAAAAGGTCTCAGTGTAATCAATCCCTTCTCTTTGCGTAAAGCCTTTGGCCACAAGTCGCGCTTTGTATCTTTCTACATTCCCTTGGGAGTCAAGCTTTGTCTTGTAGACCCATTTACAGCCTACTGTTTTGGCTCCTTTAGGAATAATTTCCAAGTCCCAGACTTTATTAGTCTTCATGGACCTCATTTCCTCTTCCATGGCCTCAAGCCATTTTGAGGAATTTTCGCTTCTCATGGCTTCTTCAAATGAGGTGGGATCATCCTCCATTTGAAATTCCTCTGTATGATAAATCTGATAATCATCAGAAATAGCTGATCTTCTTACTCTTTGAGACCTCCTTGGGGCCTCCACATTTGGTACATCTTCTGTTTGAGGCTGTTGTTGCTCCCCCTCATCTGTGGCAATGGGTTCTATAAGATCCTGAAGAACAGGTTCCTCATTCTCATTCATTGTTGCCACGGGAGGAACAATAACAGGTGCTGGCACCACAGTGTCTTGCACCGTCGGTGCAGCGACAGCAGGTAGTGTGAAGAATGGCTCTTGAATCATCGGAGTGGGCACACACACCCGCTTCTCTTCAAGGTCAATCTCTCGAGCTACCATGCTCCCCCTCATCATCTCATCCTCTAAGAAGACAGCGTGTCTCATTTCTACAAACTTTGTATATCTGTCTGGACAGTAGAAACGATAACCTTTTGACTTTTCAGGGTAGCCAACGAAATGGCAACTTACTATTTTGGGATCAAGCTTCCCAAGGTTTGGGTTAAATATTTTAGCCTCAGCAGGACTCCCCCACACACGTAAGTGGTTTAGTGAGGGAACTCTTCCTGTCCACAACTCGTACGGTGTTTTGGGCACCGACTTACTAGGTACTCTGTTGAGAATATGAATGGCGGTTTTCAACGCCTCCATCCATAAACTCAATGGCAGTGTGGAATAGCGCATCATGCTTCGCACCATATCCATCAGGGTACGGTTGCGTCTTTCAGCTACTCCATTTTGCTGAGGTTCGCCCGGCATAGAATACTGGGCCACTATGCCATTTTCCTGTAAAAACCTTGCAAAAGGTCCAGGAACTTGTCCATATGGGGTATGTCGACCGTAGTACTCCCCCCCACGGTCAGATCGGACTATCTTAATCTTTAAATCGTGTTGGTTTTCAACTTCAGCCTTAAATATCTTGAATTTATCCAAGGCTTCATTTCTTTCTTTGATTGGATAAATATATCCATAACGGGAGTAATCATCCGTGAATGTTACGAACGAGTCATAACCATCCACACTTTTCACAGGAAAAGGACCACAAATATCTGTGTGAATAATTTGTAGAACTCTTGTGCTTCTTTTAGCGTCTTTTTTAATTTTCTTTACATATTTTCCTTTAATGCATTCTCTGCATTGTTCTAAGTCTGAGAACTCTAATGGAGGAAGAATATCATTCTTAACTAGTCTTTCTATTCTCCCCCTCGAAATATGGCCTAAACGACAGTGTCATAATTTCGACGACTCATCTAGAGTTCTCTTTCATTTTCTGTTTATATTTGTAGACGAGGATTCAATCAGTTTCTCACACGCGACGTTCCCATTATCACATACGATATTCACATCATCACGTAATGATAACAAATACAGCTCATTTTGTAAGATGGCAAGACCAACACATTCTTTATTAATCATTATTTCGCACTTGCCATTTCCAAAATAACAATCATAACCATCATTGTCCAAACATGAAACACTAATCAAATTCCTCTGTAAAGAGGGAACATAAAGAACATCTCTAAGTAAAAGAGTGAAGCCATCAGCTAGCTCTAATGAAACATCGCCAACGGCTTCAACTTCAGCTTGGACTCCATTTGCGACTTTAACGCATCTTTCTTTTCTTTGCGTATTCCTCGTCGAACGGAATCCCTGCAAAGAATTGGCAACATGAACAGTTGCTCCTGAATCAATCCACCAAGTAGATTTTGAATATTGTACATATAGGGACTCATTTATGAACGTAATTATGTTCTCACCTTTCTTTGACATAATCATTTTCAAGAAATCGGGACAATCTTTCTTGTAATGTCCCTTTTTCTTGCAATGAAGGCACTTATTTTTCTCCACTGTGAAACTTTGTTGCTGAGGCTTATGCTGAGGCTTTCCAGTCTTTGAGGAGGAATGATTAAAGCTCTTTTTCTTGTAGTCCTTCACATAGTTGATAGAACCACCATGTGAGGATTTAATTCTTTCCTCCTCTTGCACACACATAGCAATGCACTTTTCTAAGTCCCATTTCTCGGGCTGTATGTTGTAGTTGACAACAAAAGTGTCAAACTCTTTCGGCAAGGAAGCAAAAATCAAATGAATAAGGAACTCATCCTTGAGAGCCAAATCCATTGGTTTAAGCTTGGATGCCATGTTGCTCATCCTTAGTATGTGCTCTCTTATGCCACTGCCACCACCAGAGTAACTTTCTGTCACAAGCTGTTTAATCAGCTGTGTAGCATAAGTCTTTGAAGAGCTAGTAAACTGACTCTTCATTCTCTCAAGGTACTCCGTGACAGTGTCACACTCTGCGATTGAGCCCACAATTGCAGGCTCAATCGTGTTCTTTATCACAGCCAAACATTTCTTGTTGGCAGTGACCCACTTTTTATGATCAAGATCATATGACATCTTTATGGGAGCATAGTCCCTCTGTCTGGTCTGCCAAGCAGCATCAGCCTTATTTTCCTCTCTTACCGGTGCCACAGGCTCTGTGGGACACGGTGTGGTGACAACCCAGTCCACCTCAGCCAAGATGAAGGCCAGGTCAATCTTTTTCTTCCATTCACCATAATTGTCTCCTTTGAGAACCGGGATATCCCTGATGTAGCCCATCAAAGAGTATCCTCCTGAAACATAATTCATATGCAGTGAGAATATTTAAACATAATAACAACAACTACATGCCTTTGTTTCAACGTTGGTTAAAATTAAAACATACAATTGTTTTACACATTAAATCTACATCACCGTTGGGCAGAAATAGAAATAATGCATAAAATTATCAATTTGAAATAATACTGTTAATAGCAAAATTATATGCCTTATTTCCAACGTTGGTTAAAATACGACATACAATTTTATTTATACATTAAATCTACATCACCGTTGGGCAGAAATAGAAATAATGCATAAAATCATCAATTAAAAAATTATAATACTGTTATTATCAACGTTGGTCAGAAAATAACAATATCATAATTAACTGGAAATTTTATCTATTTTTCGAAAATTAAATTCTCCCGTTAGTTCGAATTTAATAATGAAACTTAATCAACATTAACTTTTGCAGCGGAAACTGTAATTAAAAAAATAATTCAATATTCAGAAGCATTATACTGTAAACATTTAATCTCTGAAAAATATACACGTTGGTGCAAAATTTTACAGAGATTTGGATCAAAATTCGATCAAATTCATCAAAAAATACTTCTGAAAATCATTAAATCCAAAAATCGGATTTTACTGTTCAAACCGGCCATTTAGCCCGCTCCTCGCGGCCGCGGCCCACTCGGACACGCTCGCCCACGCCTCACGCGCGGCCCGCTCGCCTCGACGGCCTGCTCGGCCGGCCTCTCTCGCGCGCCTCACGCGCCCACGCACGCGCGGACGCCGCGTCGCCCCCGCGCCCGGCCGCAACCTGGGCCTGGGCCGGGAATTCCCTCGCCCGCCTGGGCCGAATCCCGCCCGCGTGCGCTCGGCGCGAATTCAGCCGTCGGATGTGATCCGACGGCTACGCGACGATCTCGCCCGATCAAAACCGCGCGGCGGACGCCCCCCGAAAACCCTAACCATTCTCTCCTCTCCCTCTCCTCTCGCGCCCGAGCGAACTCAGCGGCGGCGGCGGCGGCGACTGCGTTCACCCCGCCGGAGAAGGAGAAGACGGCGCCACCGCGGGCCCTCTCGCCGGCGTGCGCGCTCTCCTGAGAGGGAGCGCGCCGCCGTCGAGCGGCTCCGTGTTGGCGCCCTGTCCCGCGCGTCGACGGCGGCCGCACGTGGAGCGCCGGCGAGCCCATGGTTCGGCCGGTCTCCCGCACGCCAGCGACGACGACGGTGGCCCGGTAAGTCCGGTCTTTTCAGATCTAGGGTTAGGATTTGACCCGATCCCCTCTCTTTTCTTTTCTGTTTTCTAGGGTTCAGGGGGGTTTTCGTCCTCTGTTCTTTCTTTTCTCCGTCTAGATCTACACCTAGGTGCTCTGATACCATTGAAAGGTCTAGGTTTTAGGATCTCCTAGGTTAGATCTAGCGAGGTCTTTTCTCTAGGGTTCGAGTTCTTGAGAGATACACTGAGAGTGAGAGAGGGGTACTGACCGTCCGGTGTAGTGGATGAAGAGCCGGCCATCGCGGTTCGTCGGTGAAGCTCTGCGCACGGGCAGCGACGGTCGGGGAAGAGGCGCTGCGTCTCCCTGGCGGCCGGCGTGTCCCGAGCGGCGGCGACCTCCCTGGCGGCGGATGGCGGTGGATCTTCCCGTCGCTGGAGCGCCCCCTCTTAGATCGGGTCTAGGGTTTGTCGGTGGGTATGGCGGCGGCACGGTGAACTTCGGTATGCGTGCCGCCCCGGCCCCCACCTCTTTTATATGGCGCTGGCGACAGGGGCCCACCAGCCTATTGGGCTGGGCGCCCCCGATCAGGGCGCGGTCAAAGGGAGAGGGCGGGCATTTGGCCGTTGGGCCAAATGCCCTGAGATCACATTCTAACATACACCACATAGCCATGAATCAGACTAGAACACAATCTGCCACTTCAAAGTTCATCCTTTTCAATGCCTTTTGTAATTATTTATCTGCTTAAGGGCAGACTACCAGCAAAACAATCCCTTTCTACTAATCGCATTACAGAATTGGAACAATAGTGCTGCCATAAAAACTGCACCGGCCTATGGAATGGCTTCTTTGTTTCTTATATCTATAGAGGAAAATGGGAAGCAATGCAATGTTTTCCTTTTTATATTTATCTTCTTTTTTTTTAAAGCAAGCAATATGCCATATCCACATGAATACGACAATGTATTGGCCCTGAATAAGTTGGCCCCTGGGACTGCTTCAAGCTATAGACTAAGCTACTATTTGAAAAGGATAGCCTGCCAGCCAGAGGGGATATTTGTTTATTTAGCATTGAATCATGAATACATAAAAAAACATTTGTCAATATGTGGGCGCCATTACAAACTATATAAAACATGCATCGAAGTAGACAGAATTTGGCTGCATAGGAATTGAGATATCTTTGACGGGTTGCTCGGTGCCCCCAAATAAGTTTTGTTGGAGGAGGTCTATTCGTATTGATATAGATTTGGTGAGAATTAGAGTTTCTAAGAAAGTTAGTTTTTGTGACTTACATTAAGATTTGAGAAGACAATAACCCCAATAGTGGAGATGCCAATATATAGATAACCACATGGGCCTATAGTATATGGGCCTTGATATACTTAACACCCCCCTTCAAACTCAAGGAGGAAACAGAGGTTTTGAAGCATTGAGTTTGAGCAAGTGAAGCCGACGTTGCTCTCGAGTTTGTGCTTTAGTGAAAAAATCTGCCACTTGCAGTTCTGAGGGCACATACTGAAGAGCAATTGTTTTTTGCTAACAATGAGACCGAGTAAAGAAGGCATCAACGCCAATATGCTTTGTAAGTTCATGCTTCACAGGATCATTGGCAATTTGTATGGCTCCAGTATTATCACATAGAAGAGGTGTAGGAGCATCACAAGAAATACCAAAATCTGCTAACAACCATCGAAGCCATACAATCTCTGAAGTGGTAGTGGCAAATGCTCGAAGTTCTACCTCTGTACTAGAATGAGATACATCCGCCTGCTTCTTAGACTTCCATGCAAGAGGAGAAGAACCAAGAAGAATGCAATAACCTGTGATAGAACGACGATCTGTTGGATCACTCGCCCAGGTGGAGTTCGAGTAAGCATGAAGCTGAAGCGGACTTTCACGAACATAGAACAAACATTGAGAAGATGTCCCCCTTAAGTACCGTAGTACACGAAGCAAATGTCCAAAATGAATGGAAGTAGGAGCACTCACAAATTGACTCAGAATATGAACCGCATGAGCAATATCAGGTCTAGTAACAGTGAGATAAACAAGGCTGCCCACAATATGCCGATATCGAGAGGGATCCTCAAGAGGTGTACCATCGGTAGGACGAAGTTGTAAATGAAGATCCATAGGTGTTGCAGCCGTTCGACTATCTGTAATGCCAGAACAAGCAATAAGGTCTTGTATGTATTTGGACTGAGAGATAGTAGCCCTTTGTAGAATGCAACACCTCAATTCCTAAGAAATAACTGAGAGGACCCAAATCAGACATCTGAAATTGCTCACCAAGTTCTTCTTCACATGAGAAATGTGTTCCACATCATCTCCCGTAATCAACATATCAACATATAAAAGAAGCAAAGTACATCCACGTGGAGAGAGATGAATAAATAGAGCAGGGTCATGATCACTAGGTGAAAACCCAGCAGTCCGTATCACCGAAACGAAGCGCTCAAACCAAGCACGAAGAGCCTGTTTAAGACCATATAGAGCACGA
The DNA here is from genome assembly GCA_017311315.1 of Dendrocalamus latiflorus. Taxonomy (NCBI): domain Eukaryota; kingdom Viridiplantae; phylum Streptophyta; class Magnoliopsida; order Poales; family Poaceae; genus Dendrocalamus; species Dendrocalamus latiflorus. Next base: position 29,425,603 of record CM029638.1, read on the forward strand.
CGAAGGCGACAAACATGACCAGGAGGAGCATCAACACCTGGAGGTGGTTGCATATAAACTTCTTCATGCAAATTACCATGAAGAAAAGCATTCTTAACATCCATTTGAGAGATGGTCCAAGAAGAAGTAGCAGCCATTGCAATGAGAGTACGAACAGTAGTCATATGAGCAACTGGTGCAAAGGTCTCATCATAATCTCGACCCTGAGTTTGCTGAAAGCCTCTAGCAACAAGACGGGCTTTATATCTCTCGATAGAACCATCAGACTTGGTCTTAATTTTGAATACCCATTTAGATGTAATAGGCACTGCATGTGACAGTAATGGAACAAGATCCCAAGTTCATGTACGATCAAGGGCAGCAAGCTCCTCAGACATAGCAAGCTGCCATTCCCAGAATATTAGAGGCTTCCTGGTAAGTGGATGGCTCATCAACAATGGCATTCACACGTGGAAAACCATACTTGTCAGCCGGACCAATAGCAGTACGATCTCGTAGATTATATCTTGGACGAACTTGTAACTCATCAGGAATAGTATGAGACTCATCAATATTATTAGAAGCATCAACAGCGGTCGTATCAGGACTGGCCGTGGTGGTAGAACTGGGTGGAGGCGTTGTGGGGTTTGTAGGACGATAATGGAAAACACGTGTGATAGGTGGTTTAGAATGAAATGGAGGTGGTGTAGGAGGAGGTGTAGTCTCCTGTGAAGGTGGCGAGATGGAAATAGAAGGAGCATGAATGGGCATAATATATGGAGAAGGTGTAGTGACATCAGTATTGGGTGAAATAGGAGGAAGACACAGGAACGATGTGGGTTCTGTGGGAAAATATGAGGGCTAAGTAGAGGGGTTATAAAAGAAAGGACGGTCCTCAGCAAAGGTCACATCATGAGAGATATGTATGTGACGAGAAGAAGGATCATAACACTGATAACCTTTATGCTCAGGACTATACCCCAGCAAAACACACTCAACAGATTGTGCAGTCAATTTAGTTCGCTCACGAGGTGCAAGCAAAACATAGCAAGTACATCCAAAAACTCGGAGATGATCATAGCTGGGAGAAGTACCAAAAAGAACTTCACCAGGACATTTTCCAGACAGTTTGGATGAGGGTTGTCTATTGATGAGATAGACAGCAGTAGAAACAGCTTCACCCCAAAAATGAGAAGGAACAAAAGATGAAATCAGAAGTGTGCGAGCAGTCTCTATAAGATGGCGATGTTTGCGTTCAGCAACACCATTCTGAGCATGAGCGCCAGGACAAGAGAGCTGAGCAAGAGTGCCCTCAGAGGACAAAAACTGGCGAAAAGCATAAGACAAATACTCACCACCAGAGTCAGAGCGAAAAACTTTAATAGGAGTAGAAAACTGTGTGTGAACCATGCGAACAAAAGACTAGTAAATGGAACATAACTGAGAGCGATGTTTCAAGAAATAAATCCATGTATATCGAGAATGATCATCAATAAAAATGACATAATATTTGTGACCACCCTTTGTAGCAAAAGGTGCAGGACCCCATACATCTGAATGAACACGATCAAAAGATCTAGCAGAATGAGAAACACTAGATGAATATGGTAGTTGTATTTGTTTTCCAAGCTTGCAACCCTTACAATGAAAACTAGACTCAATGGTGTATGACCTAAACAACCTTTATTTATTAATGTGGACAACCGGGACCTACAAAGATGACCAAGACGATGATGCCACTGGACGAAGGTAGGGACGGAAAACGATGCAGCGGATGACACATGAGCTGGAGACTCAATGGAAGAAGGAAGACGCAAGGTGTCGAGGATGTAGAGGCTAGGAGCACCTTTACGGCGATGGCCAGTCCCAATCACTTTCCCACTTCGACGGTCCTGAGTAAAACAAGATGAGTCATCAAATCCAACAAAGCAATTTTGGTCGGTAACTTAACCAACCAAAAGAAGATTCATGGACAACTAAGGTACAAAAGAAACATCGGGTACAGAAAAATAAGAATTGCAAAGTGAACCCTGGTGAGTGATATGACAAGATTTACCATCAGTTGTCTGAACAGAAGCTCCATCAGTGACCGGCTTACAAGCAACCAACTGGGATTGATCAGATGTCACATGAAAAGAAGCTCCTGAATCAAGCACCCAAGACGACGAAGGAGCATTAACAGGCGAAGCAGCAGTAACAGACACTGAACCTCTAGGAGTGGAACCAGTACCATGACCACGAGCAGCATGACGTGCACGATAGTCAGCCAACTTCTCTAGATAATGAGAAAAACAATTTTCTGGAAGATGACCAGACTTGCCACAATGCTTACAGAGCTCTGAAGAGGAACTTTTTGGTGCACTGATCCTCTGAGAAGCTGCCTACACACTATGAGGAACAGATGCAGAAGAAGACATAGACTTGAGACATGTTTCTTCTGCAAGTAAATCAGACAATGCATGTGCCATGGTGAGAGCAGAAGAAATGTGAAGCAATCGTGTACAAATGGAATCATACTCAGCTCGGACTCCCATGACAAATCTGTAAGTAAAAAACTTTTTGTTGTGGTTACAGACCAAACAGAGAGAGATGTAGTGGAGAGCTGGGAGAGTTCTGTATATAGCCTTCCCCTATATATATTCATACGGGGTGTGCTTTTACATTTATGTCCCTTACATCAGTACATCCCCGTTGGGGGTATTTAAGTCATTACACCTGTTCCACTTTGGCCCTTATAACCTTCTAACAGGCCTGCTGGGTTTAGGTGGGGGCCACCCCTACAACAGGAGCCTCTCATGGTAAAGGGCTTCACAGGACCGAAGCCATGCTGCCGAGTCCTTTGGCCCCCTCCGTCCCTGCGGCTTGTGAACGTATCTTTGTTACGGAACCCAAATGTGTTGCGGAGCCCGTGGGTAAGGCCGGAATTGCGGCTGATGTCGAAGTAGAGGCGCGCGCGCGCGCGCTCCGTCCCTCACCCTTCGAACGGGTGGCAGCGGAGCTGGCGCCCAAGTCGCAGTCGAGGCGCGCGCGCTCCGTCCCTCACCCTTCGAACGGGTGGCAGCGGAGCTGGCGCCTAAATCAAAGTAGAGGCGCGCGCGCTCCGTCCCTCACCCTTCAGACGGGTGGCAGCGGAGCTGGCGCCTGACTCGAAGTAGAGGCGCGCGCGCTCCGTCCCTCACCCTTCGAACGGGTGGCAGCGGAGCTGGCGCCTGAGTCCAAGTAGAGGCGCGCGCGCTTCGTCCCTCACCCTTCGAACGGGTGGCAGCGGAGCTGGCGCCCCAGTCGAAGTCGAGGCACGCGCGCTCCGTCCCTCACCCTTCGAACGGGTGGCAGCGGAGCTGGCGCCTTAGTCGAAGTAGAGGCGCGCGCGCTCCGTCCCTCACCCTTCGAACGGGTGGCAGCGGAGCTGGCGCCTGAATCGAAGTAGAGGCGCGCGCCCTCTGTCCCTCACCCTTCGAACGGGTGGCAGCGGAGCTGGCGCCTGAATCGAAGCAGAGGCGCGCGCGCTCCGTCCCTCACCCTTCGGACGGGTGGCAGCGGAGCTGGCGCCTGAGTCGAAGTAGAGGCACGCGCGCTCCGTCCCTCACCCTTCGAACGGGGTGGCAGCGGAGCTGGCGCCTGAGTCGAAGTAGAGGCGCGCGCGCTCCATCCCTCACCCTTCGAACGGGTGGCAGCGGAGCTGGCGCCTTAGTTGAAGTAGAGGCGCGCGCGCTCCGTCCCTCACCCTTCGAACGAGTGGCAGCGGAGCTGGCGCCTGAATCGAAGTCGAGGCGCGCGCGCTCCGTCCCTCCCCCTTCGAATGGGTGGCAGCGGAGCTGGCGCCCAAGCCGAAGTAGAGGCGCGCGCGCTCCGTCCCTCACCCTTCGAATGGGTGGCAGCGGAGCTGGCGCCTTAGTCGAAGTAGAGGCGTGCGCGCTCCGTCCCTCACCCTTCGAACAGGTGGCAGCGGAGCTGGCGCCTGAATCGAAGTCGAGGCGCGCGCGCTCCGTCCCTCACCCTTCGAATGGGTGGCAGCGGAGCTGGCGCCCAAGCCGAAGTAGAGGCGCGTGCGCTCCGTCCCTCACCCTTCGAACGGGTGGCAGCGGAGCTGGCGCCTTAGTCGAAGTAGAGGCGCGCACGCTCCGTCCCTCACCCTTCGAACGGGTGGCAGCGGAGCTAGCGCCTGAATCGAAGTCGAGGCGCGCGCGCTACGTCCCTCTCCCTTCGAACGGGTGGAAGCGGAGATGGCGCCCAAGCCGAAGTAGAGGCGCGCGCGCTCCGTCCCTCACCCTTCGAAAGGGTGGCAGCGGAGCTGGCACCTGAATCGAAGTAGAGGCGCGCGCGCTCCGTCCCTCACCCTTCGAACGGGTGGCAGCGGAGCTGGCGCCTGAATCGAAGTAGAGGCGCGCGCGCTCCGTCCCTCACCCTTCGGACGGGTGGCAGCGGAGCTGGCGCCTGAGTCGAACTAGAGGCGTGCGCGCTCCGTCCCTCACCCTCCGCTGCCACCTGAGTCGAAGTAGAGGCGCGCGCGCTCCGTCCCTCACCCTTCGAATGGGTGGCAGCGGAGCTGGCGCCTTAGTCGAAGTAGTGGCGCGCGCGCTCCGTCCCTCACCCTTCGAACGGGTGGCAGCGGAGCTGGCGCCTGAATCGAAGTCGAGGCGCGCGCGCTCCGTCCCTCCCCCTTCGAATGGGTGGCAGCGGAGCTGGCGCCCAAGCCGAAGTAGAGGCGCGCGCGCGCTCCGTCCCTCACCCTTCGAACGGGTGGTAGCGGAGCTGGCGCCCAAGCCGAAGTAGAGGCGCGCGCGCGCTCCGTCCCTCACCCTTCGAACGGGTGGCAGCGGAGCTGGCGCCTGAGTCGAAGCGTTGTGACATCACAGTGTGGTGGTGCGCTTTTAATGGAGGCTGACATCACGGCAACGCCTGGTCTGGCAGAGGTCGGGCTGTCACGTCGTGCTGTCTGCCACCCTTTGGGTGGGACACGCGGCAGCCCGCGACTGGTTAGTCGTGGGTCGTGAGCGGTTGCGTGACCCCGACCGTTCGCCCCTTCCCCAGGGAAGGTGTATTCGTGGCAGGCGCGTGCTGGTGCTGCGCGCTGTCCGGCCACCTACCCAGCACATTTTTCGAGGAGCCGGCGGTTCGCCTTTCCAAGCCGTGGGCAGGTGAACCGCCGGGGGAGACGAGTGGACTTTATAAGGCGTGCCTGTCGTGAAGGAAGTGTTCTGCTTTGCCTTTTGTTTACGCGCTGGTTGCTCCGTGCTGTCCACAGCGAACTCGCCTCTTCCCTTGCTTCTTTTACTGTAATCTTGAAAGCAATGGCCGGCCACGATGATGTCTCCCGCCATCCCGGCGGCGGCTCCGCGCCTGGCCGCGACGATCCGTCACATCCCTCCGAGGAGTACGAGCTGGTGCCACGGGGGGACTCTCGTGCAGACCGGTGGTGGAGTGCCGCGGAACAAGCGGGGGGCCGCTGTTCCCGTATGCTGGGGAAGAGCCGTGTGACCGAAGAGACGCTGCAGCGGCTTGTGGCGGAGGGGAAGATCGAAGACCGCGATGGGGCTCGCCTGCCTCGTCGCGGCGAGATAGAATCGAAGCCCCGAGCATTGGAGGCGATTGTCTTCGTCGCCTTCTTCGATGCTGGCCTCCGAATGCCCTCGGCGATGTTTGTGGGCGAGGTCCTGCGGACCTACAAGCTGGAGCTATCTCAGTTGACGCCCGGCGCGATAATTCGTCTGGCCGTCTTTGTGTGGGCGACGCGGTCGGAAGGGCGGCGCCCCAGCGCGAGCCTATTCGCCAGCTTGCATGACGCGTGCTGCCGGCCGAGGAGGGTTGAAGGGGCGATATCCAATTTTGGCAGCGTGGATTTCGTGCTGCGGGCGTCGTGCGCGACGCTGTTTCCTGCGCCCGCCTTCCCGGGGAAGTGGGAGTCCGGCTGGACGCGGCACTGGTTTTACCACATCGTGGGCAGCCAGGGCGGCCTGTCCTGTCTTGGCGGGCCAATTTCTTTCAATAGTTCGCCGAGCGTGCGGCCAGAGCCCGACGACCCGCAAGTGTTATGGAGTCTTGTCGGCGTCACCCGTCGGCTAAGCATGCGCGACCTGGCCGAGGAATTTACAATGTACGGGGTGGCGCCGCTTTCTTCCTGGCGAAAACACACTGTGCGGGGCGACAGACGCGAGGACGGAGTCAGCCCCTTGGTGCACTGCCTACTTCCGCCCTCCACTCCTTGTAAGCCGCCAAGCACCCTGGTGCGCATTCCCTTGTATGCCCGCGGTTAACTTGGTATCTCTTGTGCAGTGGCTCGGCTGGAAGACGCCCTGGAGACGCGGAGCGCGCAGCTGTGGCACTCCTTGCCCGTACACGCTCAAGGAACACAAAGTTCGGGAGGCCGCGGTCAGCGTGGCTAAGCAAGGGCGGGAGAACCGCACTTGCGATATTCTGGGCATCGCTGTGCCTGAACGCGCGGTGCCGGAGGAGACTCCCGCGGAGACCCCCAGCCGCTATGGCGGCGCAAGCCAAGCGAGGGCCTCACCTTCGCGGCGCCGCTCTCGTTCTGCGGCCGGCGCGTCTAGTCCCTCAGCCCCTTCGGCTTCTGGCACCGTTGGGACTGGGCGCTCGACCGGCCGTGGACCCGACGAAGCCGGCCGTGGATCTGATCCAACCGGCTCGGGGGAGCCCGCTGCGCCAGCTCTGGTGGCGGCGCCCTCCACCGATGCTACCGAGCCTGCGAGCTTGGTGCTGGTGGAGCTTGGCAGCCCGAGGGACAGCGCCGCTGGCAAGGGCGTTGCGGCTGGCGGCGCTGCGCCAGCCGCGCCCACTACCGAGGACGTGTCCGGGCCGGCGAAGACGGGAAGCGTGGTGGAGGCCGCGGCTACTAACGTCGCGGAGGAATCGCCTGTGACGCCGCAGGCTAAACGTCTTCGAGTCCACTCCCTGCCATCTTCTAGGGGTCGGTACAGCGTTGCTGGCCCTATGCCTGGAGTTGTGGCGCCCGTAAGGTCTTCGCGACCACCCACCGAGGCCGCCTCTCCTCGAGCAGCGGCCGAACAGGCACCACCTCCTGTCTTGACGGAGGGTGTGGAAGGTAGGCGTAGCTCCTTTTCTTCACGTGACTTCGCGAAACTCTCTCCGATTTGCTCGCTCATTCTCTCGACATCAGGCGAGACGAAGTCTCCCGGGCGCGGTGAAGGATCGAGCAACGGGAGAGTGCGCGAAGTCCCAGACCTCGTGCAGGGTGTGCCACCCGTGTCCACCGTCGTTGAAGTGGGCGAAGCCTCCGCAGCTCCCGACGCAGCGGGGCCGGAGCCCGTCGCGTCCGACTTCCTTCCGCGCTGGGAGGTACTTCGCGTTCTTGCCGTGGCCGCGGAGCGCGCCAGCGGCGGCCTCGACCGGCGGCTGCTGTCTGTGTATGAGGGAGACATCCTGGCGCTTTCGGTGCGGGCCTCGGAAATGAGGGTGAGTACGCGAGTTGTTGCCTGCTGATATGCCGTCGAGCACCTGCTGACCTGCCACCTCTTGTAGACAATAATGATCAGCGAAGCCCTCGAGGAGGCTCGCATCCGAGAGCGACGGGCGTTGGAGGTCCGCCTTCGCACCGCGGATGATGCTCTCACGGCGAAGGACCAAAAACTTCACGCGCTGGAGGATGCCGTGGAAGTCGCGCTTCTTGAGGCCGAAGAAGCCAAAGGCGCCGCTGCGGAGGAACGCGCATCCTTCGCACGGCAGATCACCACCCTAGAGGAGGAGAAAGCCCAACTGGCGGAGGCTCTTGCTGAGAAGACTCGAGTCTTGGACGAGGCGTCCACGTCTGCCTGGGGGGCAATGGGGTCTCTGAACCAGGCCCTCCGTGATCTGGACGTCGGCGTGCCCGACACGGCCCACAGGCCGGAAGACTTGTTGGAGACGCTTGGGTTGATCGAGGAGGGGGCGGGCGTTGCTCTCCGAGGCGCCAGGACCTTCGGCGAGCACTGCGGCTATCTTGGCGCGTGCCTTGCCGTTGGCCTGCTTCACACCCATGGGTGCAGGCATGCCCACGAGCTGACGAATCCCCAGGTAGACCTCCCTGGCCGGCCGGGGGCGCTATCGGACGCTATCCGCTCCATCGATCCTGGTGTCCGGAACTTCCATGAACGGATCTAGGGTCGTGTCGGAGAGGACGCGGCCAGGGTTGCGGTGCAGCAGACACTGCGCGGGGAAGGGGACTTCCTTCGCTGGCTCGAAGAAGCTCCCCGGAGCCGCGACAGCGGCACGGGCCCCTCGGCGCCGCACGAAGGCTAGGCTGCTGCCCAACAGAGGTGGGGGGGTTCGCACATGTATGGCTATGGTTGTAATCATTGGACTCCATATTTTGCAATGAATCATAGTACTTCATTCTTCGCATTGTATGTCGCCGAGCGCGCGGGGGGGATCCCCGCGCTATTGTTTATACTCCGGAGAGTGCGCGGGATTGACATCCGCGACTTAGTTATACTCTGAAGAGTACGCACGGGAGCAATGCCTGTGCGTGCGCGGGAATCCGCGTCTTGTTTATACTCTGTAGAGTGCGCAGGGAAAACGTCCGTGTCTTATTGCGCGCGAGGGCGTCCCCGCGCTGCGTCTTATTTAGAGTCCGTGGACTGGCGCGTGCGGAGGCGAACCTCGACGCTACAACTTCTTTATAGTCCGGAGACTCGCGCGTGCGGAGGCGGACCTCGACGCTACGTCTTATTTAGAGTCCGTGGACTGGCGCGTGCGGAGGCGAACCTCGACGCTACGACTTCTTTATAGTCCGGAGACTCGCGCGTGCGGAGGCGGACTCGACGCTACGTCTTATTTAGAGTCCGTGGACTGGCGCGTGCGGAGGCGAACCTCGACGCTACGACTTCTTTATAGTCCGGAGACTCGCGCGTGCGGAGGCGGACCTCGACGCTACGTCTTATTTAGAGTCCGTGGACTGGCGCGTGCGGAGGCGAACCTCGACGCTACGACTTCTTTATAGTCCGGAGACTCGCGCGTGCGGAGGCGGACCTCGACGCTACGTCTTATTTAGAGTCCATGGACTGGCGCGTGCGGAGGCGAACCTCGACGCTATGACTTCTTTATATTCCGAAGACTCGCGCGTGCGGAGGCGGACCTCGACGCTACGTCTTATTTAGAGTCTGTGGACTGGCGCGTGCGGAGGCGGACCTCGACGCTACGACTTTCTTTATACTCCGCAGAGTGCGTGCGAAGGCGTCCCCCCACACGTCTTTGGTTTATACTCAGGCCCATCACCTTTGGCTACGGCGAGTGCACACGCAAGCGTGCGACTTCGATTTATACTCAGCCCCGTACCCCTGGCTACGGAGAGTGCACACGCGAACGTGCGACTTCAATTTATACTCAGCCCCGTACCCCTGGCTACGGCGAGTGCACACGCGAACGTGCGACTTCGATTTATACTCAGCCCCGTACCCCAGGCTACGGCGAGTGCACACGCAAACGTGCGACTTCGATTTATACTCAGCGCGCGCGCGCGGACGAGGCCTGCGCGCGCTCCTGCCACGCTGCCCCGCATTTTTGCTCCACAAAAGAGATTGGTGACGAACGGTGACCTTTATTACATCCCCGTTTGCGCGGGTAAGCAATTTACACAGGGCGAAGGTATTGAGCGCTTGCCGGAGCCTCTAGTGGTTGGAGTGCATGGGGGGCTTGTGGGGCCGCCGTATGACGCCGCGGGTCCCCTTGCTGCGGTGCCAATTCTAGGCGCGCTGTTGGGCGTCACGACGAGGATATCTGGAACCATGCTCGATGCGCCGGGCCATATCTTGATCGCCGTGGATGGTAATGATAGCCTTCGGCCCTGGGAGCTTCATGCATAGGTAGCCGTGATGCGGCACCGCTCCGAAGGAGTTGATGAGTGGACACCCTAATATGGCATTGTAGGGGTACAGGAGGTCGACGACGTCGAACGTGGAATCTTCAGTTCTAACATTGTCGTCCCGGCCGAAGGAGACCTGAAGGCATATTTGGCCAAGTGCCTGTAGAGGTTGTCCTCCAAAGCCCTGCAACGGGACTCCCGGTGGGTCGAGACGGCTTCAGGGGATACCCATCTGGTCGAAGGCTGCTGCGAATAGGACGTTCGCTGAGCTGCCGCCGTCGACTAGGGCGCGTCCCACGTCGCATCCCGCTATGCCGACGCGGACGATGAGGGGGTCCTGGTGGGGAAGGTCGACGCCTTGGCCATCGGCGGGTGTGAATGTGATCTCGTGCTGCGCCCAGTCTGGCGGTGCCTGTGCTGGGTACGCCGCTACATGGTGCAGCCTCCGCACATAGGCCTTCTGCTGTCGTGCTGAGGTGAACCGCAGCGAGGAGCCTCCGGAGATGGCATTGATGACCCTGCGATGAGTCGCCTCCGGAGCCTGGAGCTGCAGAAGGCCTTCCCGAGGCTGCTGTACATGGGCCTGAATCCGCAGAGGGCCCTCCTGGAGTTGCGTCCCTTGTGCGTGGACCTGCGCGGGGGCTTCATACGGGTGCTGGACGTGGGCCACGATGGGCGGGCGTGCCTCCATGCTTCTATCCCTGATGACGCTTTGCCGGGGCGCCGAGATGGAGGTGCACGTGCGCGTGTCGTGGGTGCCGCGACCGTGGACTTCGCACCATAGCCCATGCTGTCGATCGTCGTAATCTCCGTAACCTCTATCTTCGCGGCCCCGGTCGCGGCCGCGACCGCGCCAGCCTCGGCGGCCCTGATTGCCACGACCGGCGGAGGCGCTTTCTTCAGAGCCTCCTTCGATGTCGAAGACGAGGTGGCCTCGGCGCGACTTCTGCTGTCCGCGCTTGGGCTTATTGGATGGCAGCGTATGGGGGGCTTCCTTGTCGTCGGCCGTATCCTTGGATGACTCCTACTTGCGCTTGCCCTTCGAAGAGCCATCTTTGGCCTCGTCTTCGATTCTTGTCGAGCCACCGGCCTGGGTGGTATCGGAGTCGCCACCTTGCCTTCGCCGGGCGTCCTCTTCCGCCCTGGCGTACTCCTCCATCTTGTCGAAGAGCTTCGTCACCGTCTTGATTGGCTTCCGCGCATTGTACTCGGCCATCGGACCCGGACGGAGGCCCTGTATGGCCGCGTTGACGACGGTGGTCTCGTTGACGTCTGTCAGGACCCAGATTTTATAATCCGGATTCCTCTGTGATTTTCTGCACTATTCCCTGGATCAGTAGATAGTGCTCACAGTTACAGTAATGAATATCAAAATACATATCATGCGGAAACGTAAATATAATAGTAGACTTACTCATGGGCCGATTAGGCCGAAATCATTAAATTGCAGCAGCGGAAGAACGAAGCACACAAGTGGGACCTTCAGGACATGCCCACAGACAGCCAACTGGAGGTTCGCGACCTAGCCCTTGACATCTTCATCTTCTTTGCCAGCTTGTCCAATCTTGTTGCTGAGGCGAGGTGATTTGATTCCTGATTCTGAATTTTGTCGCAAAAGCGAGCGTGAGCACTCCGACCCCGTGCTCCGCGAGCCAATACACAGAATGCAAATAAATAGTATGCATGGCTTAACAAAGGAGAGGCTCGGGTTGGTTTATTTGCCAAAAATCGCTTTTGGTAGCATTACCATGATTTAGTTATGGTATTATTGTTGATACCTAAACTCCACACAACAATTGCCATAATTGACTTAATCCACCAAAATACCACCGTTCTCTTTCTTTCTATATTGATTACTATCTGTCCCTCGAAACAGTGAGCGACATCATTTAATTATTCCACCTATCATACAATCTCTATATGGTTTGCCGTCTAAAACTCTAAACGGTGACAATCATTAACTATACAACCCACCAATCAATTTCTGCCAAATCACCAATCAGCGAGTGTCATGATCTATATAATCCACTGATCGATTGCTGCCTAAATCGCTAGTATACATCCACCAAGAATATCATTGATCAGATCTAGGATTCTCTATTAAATATCCTCCAAGAATATCTTTGATCAGGTCTATGATTCACTAATATATAAATCCACCAAGAATATCATTGATCAAATCTAATCTCCTATAGTTATTTTCATACCTCCAATATTTCCAGAAAATCAATTCATCCATCTAGAAATTGTTCAAATCCTATTAATCCCAATATTGTCAACATCTCCCAAGAATTTATATCTCATATCGGTGTTGTAATCCAACCATTACCTTCGCATTTTCTAATACTCCAAAAATCATATAATTCCTCTATCTAGTCTATAAATCCGTTTGGGTTCCACCCATTTATTTCTCCTAGACTCCACACTATCATTAACCCTCATATGATCAATCATGAATCCACCAACTTCTTTATGTGATTACCATAAACAGTCATCTTCCTTTCTTACGACTCTATTTATTCTTTCTGATATTTTATTTGTGAGAAATGTTACCAATGTTTAAAAATATAATACATAGAAATTTCCTGAGACCTAGCAGTTTTGAACAAAAGCATAATGTTCAAGAATATGCAATAATAATAGCGATCCAGATTTCCATCCACCGTTACATGGCATCCGCACCATATAGCATCTTTCAGTGTTATAGCCGCTTATCTTACCACTGGGACGACACCCAGGACAATTCAAATCAGGGCCTTTCACTGCCCTCCACTTTTCCAATCCCATTCATAAAGCATTTTGAAATAGAACTATATCTGGTTAAGTTCCCATGTCCGCCCTTGACCGTGGGCACGGCTATTCGAATAGTTTTGACTCTGCAGAGTTTGCACACTTTACCCACAAGAGACGGTTTACTCGTTGCCCCACATGATTCCTTAGTCGCGCGGTTGAGCCAACCATCACAATAACCGTTCAAATTACCTCGCCCCTTCCATCATCTCATCTCATGGGAAACTGCCCACTTGCGGTGGGTCCCATAAGTGTGCGGGATGTCCCCCTTCTGAACGCCCAGCAGCTGGATACTTCACCTTGCTAGCACGCCACAGCGGGACTTCACCCTCCGCGGGTGTCCCATTCAAGCCGTCACACAGACAGCCGCTTGCACTACTTCACTCTCCCACTCATGATGATGACTTTCAGGGTCCGGTAAATTTACTAAGCCAAGTTGTATTTTACAGACTTGTGGTTGTACTTGTTTTACACAGGAGGTCATGACAAGATTCAGTCCTTAGTGGTATCTGGGCGGATTTACCACTACTCACTTTGTGCTTCCACCGCACCACATACACACACACACACACACTCGAACCATCCGCCCAGATATTTAAGCAAGTTGGGGTTTTTGGAAGTATAAAATAATCATGTACAACATATACCAGTCATTCCCACCATGACTGCCCAACCAATTTTTCTCAGGATTAAAAGTGATGCTTGGGCGCTCTCGCGTCCATGAGTATCTAAGCAATACTAAGCATGGCATATAATTACGAACTTATTTTCGAAAGGTTACTATTACAATTTTTTTTTGCTAGGGCGACAATGTTCGCAAATTCAAATGTTCCAAAGGATGGATAATATTAATCAAGGTACACAATGGAATATAACTAGAATCTTAAATTCAGCATGTATTTGCATATAAAATAGCAGCATGCAATTTGATAATTTAAACAAAAATAATTTGCAAAAAATGTAGGTTCAACATGATCAAAGTATTGACTCGCCTGGCGCGGTTTACCACGGTCTTGAGCTCACACAATGCTTTCTCATGAGCTTTTGGGTCTATATCTTCTTCTTCACTTCGAGCTTGATCCCGCTTGGTCCACTGAATCTTCACGATTCCAATATCTAATTACGCGATAAACGACTGAATCCAAATAAAAGCAAATAACTCAGAAGATCCAAATAAATCCGAATAAACTCAATTTAGTTTTATTATGGGTTAATGGGTGATTTGGGTTATTTGGGGTAAACCCCAAATCAATGGTAGAGTATGAGGACTGGATCTTTTTATTAACAATTTCTTTTATTATTTTGTATTTATCAAGGAAGTTCCATGAGTTAAGTTAAACCTATGGATGGATGTACTTTGTCGAGTGTTAATGTTCAGAGCATATGATATGTGTTATGTGTATATAAGTAATGTTTGCAAATTTTAACTTACAGAGTTAATCTTATGGGCTATGTTTATAGCATTTTGTGGTATGATATTTTATGTTCCTCCATTTATTACTAGGCTAAGTTGGGTTTGAATTAGGGTCTAGTTATACAAGTCCCGGCTTCCCATAGATATATAATCATACTCCATATAAATACGTACTGAAGCTAGTGTTAAGATTTAATTAATGACGCTATTACTATTCTACTTATACTTTAGCTACTATTAGGCTTAGCTTTATTTAGGACTCATTTATCTAACAAGGTTTGTCTTATAGGGTCTTATGTCGGTATTGCTATTGAACCTACCTCTGAGATTTATTTAACGGTGAGGTATCAATGGCGGGGTATATTTAAATTATGACTTTCTACTTTACCCATGTAATTCATTTTAAACTATTACGGCACATCTTTTGTTAAGAGTTAGATCTTGAATAAACAACCTAGCCATTTTAGTTACTCCTATTTGATAGTTAATCCATTATTAAATCTCTAACGATCTTCCTTGCTCAAGGTTTTATTCCATCTCTATATTTAAAATCTTATCTTTCATTTTAAATTTATATTATTTACTTATATCTCGCATAATTATTTCCAAGGTTTATTCAATTGTTATAATAGAAAATCTTTAACTTAAATGTCAATCATTTAATTATTGATGAGCTAATCCCAATCTATTTCTATTATTTACTTAATTACCCTTTATGCATATAAGCTTTATATTCTGATGCATATATGAATTTTATTTGATCTTATACTTAATTACCTTAGCTCTCTTGATTCATTTCCTAGTTATTGCCCATAAAATAAAAACCGAAATGTGCAAAGAGGAGAATCGAACCCAGGACCTCTCGGGCTGCAACTTTCAACTCAGGTGCTGATAGCCATTAGACCGTTCGGTGTTTCGCGACTTGTGGGGGGAAGGAGAATTCATAAGGTGTTCGGGATTGGGGATTACACAGAGAAGCCATCGGCTGAAAAACAGGGGAGGCGAGGGTGCACGGCCGGCGGCGAGGTGGGAGTGGAGCGGCGGCGCCGTGATGGAGGGGAGAAGGAATCGGTGGGCGCAGAAGCTAGAGGAGGGCAGGGGGAGGCTTACCCACGGGTTGGCCGGGCGGAAAAGGGGCTGAGGCGATATGGCGACGGTGGCCTGCGGCAGCGCGAGAAGACGTACGTCGCCGGCGAAGCACAGGCGGTGGGAGACCCGAGCGACGAAGGGAATAGCGTCGTGAGGCTCCAAGGGCGCTCAGGTAGGAAGGAATTGGCTTGGCGTGGCTCCCGTCGGTGGTTGCTGCTTCGGCCGGCGCTGGAGGAGATGGCCTCGCCGGCGGGCTGGGGCTCAGATACTTCGATTCCGCGGGGTGGGAGCATGAGGGAGGCGCGGGGAAGGAGATGGCGGGCTTCAATGTCTCTTGTAGACTCCGGGTGCGGCGGGCGCCGTTTGGCCTCATCCATGTCAAGCTGCGGCGACTGCTCTCGGGAAAGAAGGGGGAAAAGTGGGGAGGAGGAAGAGGGGATGGCGCTGGAGAAATGGGAAGCCGAGACTTCTTATGGCCGCTGAGGGGCAAGGAGGCGCGGAGCGGAGGACCGGTCGGCGCGGTGGATGTCCGCCGGGCATAACCCAGCGCGGGGCTCGGCGTGCGGAAAAGCTGAGGTCGAGCGGCGCTTGCAGAGCAGCGAGAAAGCAGGCGCGCGGAGGGGACGTGACGGGCGGTGACGGAACGAGGCGGCACGGGGCTCGAGCGCGCTGCGACGTCAGAAGGAGCAGGGCACTCGCGGAGAAGGAATGAAGAAGAAGAAGGCGCAGGCGCTCGGTGGGGGAAGAGAAAAGAAGGAAGGAGCTGCGGGGCGCTCGGGGCCACGGCCAGTGAAATGGGAGGCGCGGGTGGAGAGAGGAGCAGCAGGCGGGGCCGGCTGTCAGCGGGGAGATGGCGTAGGGAGCGGGGAGCTGGGCCGGGCCGATTTGCCGGCCTGGTTTCCCTTTTTTTTTGTTGTTGATATATTGTATACATATATATATATATGTATATTTTATTTATTTCTACTTCTTGTATATGTGTATGTATATTTATTGTATTTATGTACATGTTGTTATCCATTTGCACATTCATTTTGTATACATGTTTTCATATAATTTATATGTGTTTATTTTTGTTGCCCTTTTTTTTGCTATTATTTCAAATGAACTTTTATATTTTGTTAACTCGGTTTTCTCTGGATCATCTGCTCATATTCATATTTAAAAAATTTTGAGTTTCCATTACTTACATATTCTCATGTATGGCATTACGAACATTGATTTCGGTTTTGGTCTTTCTTGAATTCCTTTAACTTTTGGAAGCTCAATCAAAATTTAAGATCACCAGGAAAATCCAAACTCAAGTAGAATATTTGACAAAAATAACTCAAGGGCTTCATATTTTCAAATTTAAAATTTCAGGATGTTACAAATCTACCCCCCTTAAATGAATCTCGACCCCGAGATTCTGATAGAGTAGAAAGAGCGGAGGTGGATTTTATTGGCTAGCAATGGGTTTCGGGGTGTTGCTCGACGTATAGCTCCTTAGCTCCATAGAGGGATGGAAATCTGCACAATAGGGGTTAACACTTGGAGAAATCAAAAGGGAAGAGAAAAACCTTGTTCTTCTGGATAGGTCATAGATTTCCAATTGTTTGCTCTTTGACAATATGGTCTTCATGCCTTCGTAGAACGGAATGGTCACATCGTCTATTGGGCCTGTGGGGGGTGCAGAATCCGCATTGAGGGATGGGCGGTATTGGCCTATGCCCTGAGGAGTAGACGGTCTGAGGGATGCCGGTGCGAAGATGGGTACATTTATATGGTGGTCTTTTGTCCTTATTGCTATAAGACTTCCGGTTCTGCAAATCTTCTTGTACTGGTTCGTTTTGTTCTGAGTCTAGGTTGTTGCACCCTCAACATATACATCGCGGTAATTCTTTGACATTTTTGTCTCTTAGTGCTACCCCCCTTAAATAAATGACGATTGTCACTATTCATCCATAGTACTCTAGCTGTCTTGATCAACAACAGATTTGAGGATCAATTCATGGGGCAAGGGTCCTGTCCTTTGCAGAAACAGGTGACCTTGCTCTGTGGGCTCTCTCCTGTCGGGGGGTCTTCTTCATATTGATGTTGTTTTCCTTAAATACTGGGAGGTTGAAAAGTCTTCGCTTCTTCTTGATTGCCCTGGTTTTAGGTTACTTGTTATTTCGTCCCTTTGGATCCGATGGGGTTTTCAGCAAAAGGTGAGAGGGAATAGCATGAGGCACGGATAGAATCGTGGGGATAAGGTAATCCAAACCCATTCTAATCTCAGAAGAGCACATCCAGGAAACTGGAGTGATACTGAGCCACACAAAATTTTTTTTTTTAAAAAAAAACAAGCTTTTCCTGTGACTGCAAAAACAGGGCGCCCGAGGGCAAGAAGACAGTCTACCATCGAAAACCTTGCGACAATACAACATCTACTCGGGGAGCACGCATCAGAGAGTACAGGGTTCATCTGCGTAGTCCGTTTAGAACGAGACTACCTTATCTTCATGAATATTTTCAACGCTCCTAACCTTAAATTTTTGGAGTAAGGGTACGATAAGAAGAGCAAAATCTTTCTTTTAAATCAATATAAATAAGAGGGAAGTAATTGGGGTAATTTGATTGATATCAGCACCCACTCGAGGTTGTCATTTGGAATTTAGGGGTAAGGGAGCTTTAGATGTAAAAATGGCTAAGGCAGCATATAGACGAGGGGAAATCATCTAAGGGAGAGAAGAGTAAGCAATTCAACCTATATTTTTGGAACTAGATATTTAAGAAATAATTCTAGTCATGAAACTAACGGCCAGGCTAACTAGGTCACGACCTGCAGTCGATATGCTCTGATACCATCCCTGTCAGGACCCAGATTTTATAATCCGGATTCCTCTGTGATTTTCTGCACTATTCCCTGGATCAGTAGATAGTGCTCACAGTTACAGTAATGAATATCAAAATACATATCATGCGGAAACGTAAATATAATAGTAGACTTACTCATGGGCCGATTAGGCCGAAATCATTAAATTGCAGCAGCGGAAGAACGAAGCACACAAGTGGGACCTTCAGGACATGCCCACAGACAGCCAACTGGAGGTTCGCGACCTAGCCCTTGACATCTTCATCTTCTTTGCCAGCTTGTCCAATCTTGTTGCTGAGGCGAGGTGATTTGATTCCTGATTCTGAATTTTGTCGCAAAAGCGAGCGTGAGCACTCCGACCCCGTGCTCCGCGAGCCAATACACAGAATGCAAATAAATAGTATGCATGGCTTAACAAAGGAGAGGCTCGGGTTGGTTTATTTGCCAAAAATCGCTTTTGGTAGCATTACCATGATTTAGTTATGGTATTATTGTTGATACCTAAACTCCACACAACAATTGCCATAATTGACTTAATCCACCAAAATACCACCGTTCTCTTTCTTTCTATATTGATTACTATCTGTCCCTCGAAACAGTGAGCGACATCATTTAATTATTCCACCTATCATACAATCTCTATATGGTTTGCCGTCTAAAACTCTAAACGGTGACAATCATTAACTATACAACCCACCAATCAATTTCTGCCAAATCACCAATCAGCGAGTGTCATGATCTATATAATCCACTGATCGATTGCTGCCTAAATCGCTAGTATACATCCACCAAGAATATCATTGATCAGATCTAGGATTCTCTATTAAATATCCTCCAAGAATATCTTTGATCAGGTCTATGATTCACTAATATATAAATCCACCAAGAATATCATTGATCAAATCTAATCTCCTATAGTTATTTTCATACCTCCAATATTTCCAGAAAATCAATTCATCCATCTAGAAATTGTTCAAATCCTATTAATCCCAATATTGTCAACATCTCCCAAGAATTTATATCTCATATCGGTGTTGTAATCCAACCATTACCTTCGCATTTTCTAATACTCCAAAAATCATATAATTCCTCTATCTAGTCTATAAATCCGTTTGGGTTCCACCCATTTATTTCTCCTAGACTCCACACTATCATTAACCCTCATATGATCAATCATGAATCCACCAACTTCTTTATGTGATTACCATAAACAGTCATCTTCCTTTCTTACGACTCTATTTATTCTTTCTGATATTTTATTTGTGAGAAATGTTACCAATGTTTAAAAATATAATACATAGAAATTTCCTGAGACCTAGCAGTTTTGAACAAAAGCATAATGTTCAAGAATATGCAATAATAATAGCGATCCAGATTTCCATCCACCGTTACATGGCATCCGCACCATATAGCATCTTTCAGCGTTATAGCCGCTTATCTTACCACTGGGACGACACCCAGGACAATTCAAATCAGGGCCTTTCACTGCCCTCCACTTTTCCAATCCCATTCATAAAGCATTTTGAAATAGAACTATATCTGGTTAAGTTCCCATGTCCGCCCTTGACCGTGGGCACGGCTATTCGAATAGTTTTGACTCTGCAGAGTTTGCACACTTTACCCACAAGAGACGGTTTACTCGTTGCCCCACATGATTCCTTAGTCGCGCGGTTGAGCCAACCATCACAATAACCGTTCAAATTACCTCGCCCCTTCCATCATCTCATCTCATGGGAAACTGCCCACTTGCGGTGGGTCCCATAAGTGTGCGGGATGTCCCCCTTCTGAACGCCCAGCAGCTGGATACTTCACCTTGCTAGCACGCCACAGCGGGACTTCACCCTCCGCGGGTGTCCCATTCAAGCCGTCACACAGACAGCCGCTTGCACTACTTCACTCTCCCACTCATGATGATGACTTTCAGGGTCCGGTAAATTTACTAAGCCAAGTTGTATTTTACAGACTTGTGGTTGTACTTGTTTTACACAGGAGGTCATGACAAGATTCAGTCCTTAGTGGTATCTGGGCGGATTTACCACTACTCACTTTGTGCTTCCACCGCACCACATACACACACACACACACACACTCGAACCATCCGCCCAGATATTTAAGCAAGTTGGGGTTTTTGGAAGTATAAAATAATCATGTACAACATATACCAGTCATTCCCACCATGACTGCCCAACCAATTTTTCTCAGGATTAAAAGTGATGCTTGGGCGCTCTCGCGTCCATGAGTATCTAAGCAATACTAAGCATGGCATATAATTACGGACTTATTTTCGAAAGGTTACTATTACAATTTTTTTTTGCTAGGGCGACAATGTTCGCAAATTCAAATGTTCCAAAGGATGGATAATATTAATCAAGGTACACAATGGAATATAACTAGAATCTTAAATTCAGCATGTATTTGCATATAAAATAGCAGCATGCAATTTGATAATTTAAACAAAAATAATTTGCAAAAAATGTAGGTTCAACATGATCAAAGTATTGACTCGCCTGGCGCGGTTTACCACGGTCTTGAGCTCACACAATGCTTTCTCATGAGCTTTTGGGTCTATATCTTCTTCTTCACTTCGAGCTTGATCCCGCTTGGTCCACTGAATCTTCACGATTCCAATATCTAATTACGCGATAAACGACTGAATCCAAATAAAAGCAAATAACTCAGAAGATCCAAATAAATCCGAATAAACTCAATTTAGTTTTATTATGGGTTAATGGGTGATTTGGGTTATTTGGGGTAAACCCCAAATCAATGGTAGAGTATGAGGACTGGATCTTTTTATTAACAATTTCTTTTATTATTTTGTATTTATCAAGGAAGTTCCATGAGTTAAGTTAAACCTATGGATGGATGTACTTTGTCGAGTGTTAATGTTCAGAGCATATGATATGTGTTATGTGTATATAAGTAATGTTTGCAAATTTTAACTTACAGAGTTAATCTTATGGGCTATGTTTATAGCATTTTGTGGTATGATATTTTATGTTCCTCCATTTATTACTAGGCTAAGTTGGGTTTGAATTAGGGTCTAGTTATACAAGTCCCGGCTTCCCATAGATATATAATCATACTCCATATAAATACGTACTGAAGCTAGTGTTAAGATTTAATTAATGACGCTATTACTATTCTACTTATACTTTAGCTACTATTAGGCTTAGCTTTATTTAGGACTCATTTATCTAACAAGGTTTGTCTTATAGGGTCTTATGTCGGTATTGCTATTGAACCTACCTCTGAGATTTATTTAACGGTGAGGTATCAATGGCGGGGTATATTTAAATTATGACTTTCTACTTTATCCATGTAATTCATTTTAAACTATTACGGCACATCTTTTGTTAAGAGTTAGATCTTGAATAAACAACCTAGCCATTTTAGTTACTCCTATTTGATAGTTAATCCATTATTAAATCTCTAACGATCTTCCTTGCTCAAGGTTTTATTCCATCTCTATATTTAAAATCTTATCTTTCATTTTAAATTTATATTATTTACTTATATCTCGCATAATTATTTCCAAGGTTTATTCAATTGTTATAATAGAAAATCTTTAACTTAAATGTCAATCATTTAATTATTGATGAGCTAATCCCAATCTATTTCTATTATTTACTTAATTACCCTTTATGCATATAAGCTTTATATTCTGATGCATATATGAATTTTATTTGATCTTATACTTAATTACCTTAGCTCTCTTGATTCATTTCCTAGTTATTGCCCATAAAATAAAAACCGAAATGTGCAAAGAGGAGAATCGAACCCAGGACCTCTCGGGCTGCAACTTTCAACTCAGGTGCTGATAGCCATTAGACCGTTCGGTGTTTCGCGACTTGTGGGGGGAAGGAGAATTCATAAGGTGTTCGGGATTGGGGATTACACAGAGAAGCCATCGGCTGAAAAACAGGGGAGGCGAGGGTGCACGGCCGGCGGCGAGGTGGGAGTGGAGCGGCGGCGCCGTGATGGAGGGGAGAAGGAATCGGTGGGCGCAGAAGCTAGAGGAGGGCAGGGGGAGGCTTACCCACGGGTTGGCCGGGCGGAAAAGGGGCTGAGGCGATATGGCGACGGTGGCCTGCGGCAGCGCGAGAAGACGTACGTCGCCGGCGAAGCACAGGCGGTGGGAGACCCGAGCGACGAAGGGAATAGCGTCGTGAGGCTCCAAGGGCGCTCAGGTAGGAAGGAATTGGCTTGGCGTGGCTCCCGTCGGTGGTTGCTGCTTCGGCCGGCGCTGGAGGAGATGGCCTCGCCGGCGGGCTGGGGCTCAGATACTTCGATTCCGCGGGGTGGGAGCATGAGGGAGGCGCGGGGAAGGAGATGGCGGGCTTCAATGTCTCTTGTAGACTCCGGGTGCGGCGGGCGCCGTTTGGCCTCATCCATGTCAAGCTGCGGCGACTGCTCTCGGGAAAGAAGGGGGAAAAGTGGGGAGGAGGAAGAGGGGATGGCGCTGGAGAAATGGGAAGCCGAGACTTCTTATGGCCGCTGAGGGGCAAGGAGGCGCGGAGCGGAGGACCGGTCGGCGCGGTGGATGTCCGCCGGGCATAACCCAGCGCGGGGCTCGGCGTGCGGAAAAGCTGAGGTCGAGCGGCGCTTGCAGAGCAGCGAGAAAGCAGGCGCGCGGAGGGGACGTGACGGGCGGTGACGGAACGAGGCGGCACGGGGCTCGAGCGCGCTGCGACGTCAGAAGGAGCAGGGCACTCGCGGAGAAGGAATGAAGAAGAAGAAGGCGCAGGCGCTCGGTGGGGGAAGAGAAAAGAAGGAAGGAGCTGCGGGGCGCTCGGGGCCACGGCCAGTGAAATGGGAGGCGCGGGTGGAGAGAGGAGCAGCAGGCGGGGCCGGCTGTCAGCGGGGAGATGGCGTAGGGAGCGGGGAGCTGGGCCGGGCCGATTTGCCGGCCTGGTTTCCCTTTTTTTTTTGTTGATATATTGTATACATATATATATATATATATGTATATTTTATTTATTTCTACTTCTTGTATATGTGTATGTATATTTATTGTATTTATGTACATGTTGTTATCCATTTGCACATTCATTTTGTATACATGTTTTCATATAATTTATATGTGTTTATTTTTGTTGCCCTTTTTTTTGCTATTATTTCAAATGAACTTTTATATTTTGTTAACTCGGTTTTCTCTGGATCATCTGCTCATATTCATATTTAAAAATTTTTGAGTTTCCATTACTTACATATTCTCATGTATGGCATTACGAACATTGATTTCGGTTTTGGTCTTTCTTGAATTCCTTTAACTTTTGGAAGCTCAATCAAAATTTAAGATCACCAGGAAAATCCAAACTCAAGTAGAATATTTGACAAAAATAACTCAAGGGCTTCATATTTTCAAATTTAAAATTTCAGGATGTTACAACGTCTTTGACTTGGCATCGTATCTTCGCAAAACGCTTGAAGTAGTCCCGGAGCCTCTCCGAGGGCTTCTGTTTCACGGCGAAGAGCTGATCCGCATCAACTCGCTCGACGTAGTTTCCCTGGAAGTTATTGTGGAGGCGGTCGCGGAGCTGCTCCCATGCGTAGATGGAGTTCGGCTCTATGGTAAAAAACCAGGATAACGCCACTCCTTGCAACGCGAGGGGGAGCCCCTTTGCCTTCGTGGTGTCATCTCCACCCGCGGCCTCGATTGCTGTCTCATATACGCGCACGAACTCGCGGGGGTCCGTGTCGCCTTTGAATGCCTCGATTACGCTGGGGAACTTGAAGCCTTCGGGCCACTCCGCCTGCTGTAGCCCTGCCGGAAGCGGGGACTCAGGATCTACGCGTCGCAGCGGGGCGCGACTGGATGTGGGGGCGTCGCGGCTGTCTGCCCTTTCCGGGATGGGCTCTGGCGTTGCTGCCGGCGCGGCCTGCTGGCTCCAAGCCTCTTGCATGTCCCGGACAGCTCCGCGGAGGTCCCCTAGCTCCCGCTGGAATGCGTTGAGGGCCGCCAGCAGAACACCTTCCATCGCGGATGCAGTCGGGGCCGCCGGCGCACTTGACGGGTGGGTCGGCGCGGGGATGATCGCCTCGCGAGGTCCCGGGCCGTCGGTTGCTCCGCCACGGCTGTCTCCCGTCGCGCGATCTGTGCTGCCGGCGAAGGTGGCAGGCGTAGCCGTCACGGTGGCGGGGTCGGTTGCCGTAGTCGCGGTGGCGGGGTCGGTTGCCGTATTCGCAGTGGCGGGGTCGGTTGCCGTAGTCGCGGTGGCGGGGTCGGTTGCCGCAGTCGCGGTGGCGGGGTCGGTTGCCGTAGTCGCACGAACGTCGACGCTCGCACCCGCGACAGCCGACGCCGAGGCCCTGGTGCTCACACGCCGCTCCGGCCCAACCGCCTTCTTTCCCCTTGCCGCCGTCGATGAAGCTTTTTTCGGTGCCATCTTCTTCTTCAATCTTCGGGCTTGTCTCCGCCGTCCCCACGGACGGCGCCAACTGTTGTGGTTACAGACCAAACAGAGAGAGAGAGAGATGTAGTGGAGAGTTGGGAGAGTTCTGTCTTCCTCTTCCCATAGCCTTCCCCTATATATATTCATACGGGGTGTGCTTTTACATTTATGTCCCTTACATCAGTACATCCCCGTTGGGGGTATTTAAGTCATTACACCTGTTCCACTTTGGCCCTTATAACCTTCTAACAGGCCTGCTGGGTTTAGGTGGGGGCCACCCCTACAACACTTTTCAATAAACTTATGTGCTGGACAGGGAACAGCTGTACACTCAGGTATCATAGAAGTCAATGATCCTATCAGATGATCAAAAGCAGAGTAGTACTCATCAATAGACATATCATTGTGCTCAATTTCATGAGTTTGCTACATAAGAGTATGCAAAAGAGCACCACTATCCTAACATAGCGATTCTTCAAGTTGTCCCATATACCCTTGGCTGTTTTGAACTTAGAAAGACTCATAATCATGGATTGCTTAATACTATTCACCATGGCAGCCATTACTTTCCCATCATTCATATGCTATTCTTTTACTGCAGCAGCATTACTACCATCATCCTTAAGCACAAGTGGAGTTTCAGTTAAGTGAAAAAGTAAACCATAGCCCCTCAATGCAGTCTCTACACAGAAAGCCCACTCTGGATAATTCTGACCATCTAGGATGAGATTGATAACAATTGCATTTATCTGAGACATGTTGAGAAGTGCTAGAACTTGACCAACAACAGTAGCAAAACAGCAGAATAGAGGCCAGAGAGAAGTTACCACAATGGTAGTGTTGACTGTGCAGAGATATCACATGGCTTACCAACAGTGAGCAAAAGCTTATATTTGAAAGCCCAACAATATCACCTGGCTCCTACTTCTAGTGCTCGGTGGCACCCAAGCTGAGCGGCAGCAGCAGCAACTTCAGGCGACAGCGGCCTGGATCGGCTCCCCAAGCAGCCGGAATGGCTCCCCAAGAGGGCAGGGCCCACGCGATACGCGTGATGGTTGGATTTGGATCGTGGGAGGAGGATTAGAATAATCCTGACCTAACCCTAATCCGTGTGCTCTAATACCATGTGACTTACATTAAGATTTGAGAAGACAATATCCCCAATAGTAGAGATGCTAATATATAGATAACCACATGGGCCACATGGGCCTATAGTATATGGGCCTTGATATACTTAACAGTTTTGATATTTCCCAATGGCTGGGATAGTTTGTTTTCTTTTGCCTTTTGTAAATTTCTGTACATCATTGTCATATTTAATATAATGTTTTTCATGTGGCTTTGCTCTAACCCTTTCATGGCGATCCTTCAAGTGATACTCCACAATTACCAGCACTTCATCATGGCCGAGTAATTCCAGTTCCATCTCAGGTTCAGCGGGCTCGCCTTCATCGTGATTGTTGGGAAGTGTTGGTGAAATGGAAGGTTTGCGCCCTGTCAGATGCGTTATGGGTTCTTCTTTCTAAATTTCGTGACCGATACCCGGACTTCCAGCTCAAGGACGAGTTGTTTCAGCAGAAGGGGGAAATGTTGTGGACTCCTATTGGGGGAGACATTATACTCGACAGTCAAAGCAGCAGCACCTGCCAGATGATGGCAGAAGTAATGCAGCACTGCGGACTTCAGATGGCAGCAGCAACGCCAAGATTTTGGATGAGCTACAGCGGACGTAAGGAGATATGGTTGCCGTCCTGTTCTCAAGCTTGGTTTGGAATGTAGAGATTAATTAGGAAGACTTTGTTAGGCTATATAGTTTAATAGGAGTCGGATTCTAATTCCGAATAAGAATAGATTTACAAGTTTGCTTATCGGACTTGGATACGAGTCTTTTATATATATATATATATATATATATATATATATATATATATATATATATATATATCAAAGGCTGTATCGTAAAAGGTAAACAATAAGAAACAATATTCTTCTCCTAAGTTCTGAGAGGCAACCTGGCCGGTAAAAATCCCAGACGGGAGCCGACTTTCCGTTACCCTTTGCGATTGCTTCCCATTGCCTAACGTCATCTACTACCTCCCCTCACCATCCACCGTAAACCCCCATAGAAATACGCCCACATCACACGCACCCTACTCTTGCTCCCGTCACGCGCACGTATCTCTCCCTCACTTTCCCTACCGCTCGCGCCCTCCTTCTTAAAGTTACTTCTTTCAACCACTACTATTCATTTTCAATCAAAAGGTATAAGCTGTAGCAAAAAACCATCAGCAAAAGCTAACACGAATGCCCCCTTAGTTATTAATGTGAATAAGTCATCAACTGTTCTCACACTGGTAAATGTCCTTCAAAAGTTATTCCTGTCTCGTTTTCAGAGGACAAGCTGGCAAACAGTAGGCTATATTGAAGATAACTCATTTTTCCTCAAGAAAGGTAACCCCTATTCATATTATCAAGTCAATGAAGTGTGGTCAATGTACCACGGACCATACGGATGCATTAACAGGCAAACAAGAACCAACAGATCTGTAAGTCACTACCAAAAACCCTAAATGTGTTGTCCATGTAGCATATATGTTAAGAATCTCAATAGAGAGTGAAAGCTACCTTGTGGTGCATTTCAAAGAACCTGATGACTTCCTGCATGTGGTTGCGGTAGAAGCCCTGCAATTGAAGTATCAACTTGTTTTTTTCTAGAGACAAATAAAAAGGAGCAAATTGTCAGTAAACTTTGAAGTCTTGTTGGTGCACTGACCTCAAAGTATCCAAAAAGTCCTGAGCTCAAATCACCAGCAGGAAAAGCCATAGCAATTATGTTCTCTGTAATATATGTCATATCTAAATCAAATCCTCCTTCGTGTCATAGGAAAAAAAACAGATCAACAGCTGTTGTCCTTGATATTAGATATACCAAGACTAAACAAGTAAG
Organism: Dendrocalamus latiflorus; assembly: GCA_017311315.1. Lineage (NCBI taxonomy): Eukaryota > Viridiplantae > Streptophyta > Magnoliopsida > Poales > Poaceae > Dendrocalamus > Dendrocalamus latiflorus. The sequence continues at coordinate 29,452,867 of CM029638.1, forward strand.
AGACCATCCTGCCTATTGTTTGCCATAAAATTTCTTAAGAAGGTGTTGAAAACAACAATACACTTCCAAGGATAAAAAAACTAAAATTTCTTAAGAAGGTGTTGAAAACAACAATAAACTTCAAAGGATCAAAAAAACTAACACACATTGCTCTGGAATTAGTACAGACATTTGACCCTTCTCTCAAATTAGCACCGCTTATTGTTATATCAAAGTAACACAGAACTGATGATTTACTATCATCATAAGGCATTAAACATGATCACCAAACAACATATAAACACACAAATGTGAATATTTTTTTTGCTAAACATGACTGATGTGAGAAGATGCATGTCAAATATGAAAAGATAAACTAATATACAGAGCTAAAAACTATTGACATGGATGGATTCTCATACAAGACATATTATGCATAAGCTTTTCCAAGACAATGTTCTGATCAGATCCCGTAAGTGAGTGGTGGAAAGCTGAACAAAATTGCTATTCAATCAGAGAAGGCAACACATGAATGGTTGTGTCCTGATCATGCTACACAATAAGAGCTGAACAAGAGGAGAAAGGGATCTGAAGATGTAAAAGTCCAGTCAAGCTTGAGATAACAAGCACACGCAAATGTACCTGATATTGACTTATATTTTGTGGGACCATGTGGTGAGCCTTGACTTGCAGTGCCTTAACAGCATTCTTAATCCACAATGCCTTTTGTCAAAGAACCAAAAACACCAGGTTGTGCCATTGTTGGGGTGGTACTTCCTTCAGCACTCTTATCTTGCTGTGGAGCTTTTGGAGACAAGCGCAATCCAAGGCTGCTCATGAGGAGGGAAAAGGTTTTTTTTCCTTGTTGGTGATTCTTGACCTGAAGAAGGCTGAGGGATTTTGAGGTTTTTAGCCTAGGAGGATAAGCCAGATGTAGATAATATGGATGATGGCGCCTCGCATCCTGCAGCATCTTGTGTGGAAGCAGCAGTTGGAGCATGAGATGATGAAGGAACAACAGGGTCTGTACTGGCAACCTGAGTGGAAGAATCATTTGATGTGGCCTGAGGAACAGGATCAGTGGTAGTAACAGGAGGAGAAGCAGCTGAATCTTGGCTGTCCATAAGAGTAGTGGGCAGTGGAAGAGATGACTTGACTTGTTGGTCTTCCATGATTGACAAACAGATGGTCTTCCATGATTGACAAGCAGAGTTAATTAATCTCAAAGAGTAGAAACACAAGCAACATCTGCAAGATCATCATATATGGATATTAGAAAGGCAATTCAATCCACAAGTACTAAAATAGTCCGTGAAGCAGTGGGGTTCCCTGCTCCATAGACGTGATTGCAAACAATGAATAATGGGGATGAATCCTTAAAATGTCTTGTCCTCTACTTTCAATTGCATAACTTTTATTTACAGAGAATGTGAATGCTACTTCAATTTCCACATTATTAACCAATATGGAAGACATCATTTTGATCAATAAGCAATGCCATATCAACACTTGTATAAAACAGTATGTGATGCGTCTGACAACAACAATACATGACACTTGGGCATAACTTTCAGCTTACCGCTATCACCAACGACTTAGTTACTAGTAGGAATGTAGGATAGGATGCAAAACCACAGGAATACCTAAGTGAGTTGTTCGACATGCAGCCACCATTGTGGGGGTGTGGGGAAACAAACCAGTTCACTTGAACAGCAAGCATGAATGGGGAATGACCAAACTACAACAGACGTCGTCCCCGCGGTCTCCCGGTCACCGTTCTCCTCGCCTTCCCCTCGTTGCCGCCGTCGCGGTCCTCGTCGCCTTCTTCCCCTCGTCCCTGCGGTTGCGGACCTCGTCGCGTTACCTTCGCCCCCGCAGTCGCCGGTCTCCTTGCTAATGTTAATTCCACCGTAGTTTATAAAATAGATAGAACTTTGAAGCTAGTTTTCTGTTGTTTATCTCTATTATATCTATATACCTAGATATATATACTAACATATACCAACATAAATGGCAGGTTTGTTCAATCATCCCTCCCCTCACCTATCATTTGAGTGAGCTTCCACCATTTAATCCCACCCAGTGATCGGCACAGCTCGGATAACTAGGTACATGGTCAGTGCTAGGTAACCACGCCTGAATGCTTGTAAAGTTGTTACTTATAATGGGCTCGTTTATTTCCACTCATACTTCCAACTTTTAGCTTATTTTTTATTATTTTTAAATTTCATCGTTTTGTCTTTTTAACTTTTTTAAGATTTTTGCCCCCTTTTTTATTCATTTGTATTATACATGATGGGCTAATCTATTTTTTTCTATTTTTAAATTTTTTTTTAAATTTAATTATGTCAAATAAGTCATCATCAACTACAGTATAATTTTAATCAGCTATAATGTAATTTTAACCATAAGTTACCAAATGAGCGAACTGTTAGTCCTTACATAATATCTCATATGTAATGGAATCACAGTACTTCCATGAACGCACACTAGTGATTTTTATACAAAAGATCATATATCCAAATCTAATTTAATTCATGGTTTAGAAAAATAAATTTGACATGCAGGGTGATAACATATAATAGATTGCAAGTATTTGATAGAAAAATTAAACCAAAGCAGCATGATTAAAGGTGTTGAATTTGTATAAGAAACTGAAAGAATTGGAGACCGGATGCTCAAGTTTGAACAGCAAATCCCTAGGTTGTTCCGAAACTAAAAAAGGCATACGGAGTTCAATAACAACTAAGAACCAAATGAAAATCATGCAGATGTCGGTACTAAACTACACGCTTATACTATCGTTAGATTGAATTACATTCTCCCCATATTACTAAGGTTTTGAAGGGGAACAACAGAAAGTAAGGAAAACATTTATTTGAAAAAAGAAAAGTGTTTTCTTTTATGTTGAGTATATAATTTTATAAACACCTATTTTATTTAATTAGAAAGGAGTTTTCTTTTAATAGTGAAATCTAATTAACAGATTTTTAAAAAGGTTTATTACATTTGTGAAAAATAAAAAGGAATTATGTTTATTTAGAAAAATCTTAATTAAAATTTAAAAGGTTAATTAATTTTGATCTGAAAAATAATTCAAGTTGATTCATTTAATATCTTGTTTTATTTTAAAATACATTTTGGTTTTGAAATTAAATACTGAAATTGAAGTCGTGTTTTGGAAATAAAGAGAAACATAAAATGAAAAAAAAGATCATTACCCATTCATTGGGTCATCCCACTGGCCCGGCCCAGCCCAGTAGCTCACCACGCACCCATGCAACGTATACACACAGGCGCCCGCCCGCGCGCGCACAGTGCCGACACACGCACAACGCCTCTCGCACGTCTCTTCTCTCTTTGCTCTCTCTCTCTGGCGACTCCAATTGCTACCAGCGCCGCTCAAGCCATCGCAGAGCCGACCACATCCGGCCGCCGCACGGCGTTGCACCCGGTGCCACCGCATCTTGTCCTCGCGCTCTTGTCGCTGTCGTCGCTCGGTCGATGCTACATTATGATATTAACTTCTGAGAAAGATAGGTGATGTCTACACGGAACTTCTGAAACACAGTTGATACCTAAATGAAACTACCCAACCTACATGAAACTTCTGAAACATACATGATACCTACACATGAAGCTCCTACAGCATACATGATACCTACACGAAATTTCCTGAAACACAGCTGATACCTAAATGAAACTACCAAAACATAGACGCCTATATATATATGAAACTCAATTGTGATATGTGTATGAAACTACCTGTTGTGGGAGTGGCCCCACCTGAACCCAGCAGGTCTGTTAGGAAGGTATTAGGACTAAAGTAGGACATGTGTAATGACCCAAATACCCCTAATGGGGGGATACTGTTGTAAGGGCTTAGTTGTAAAAGCACACTCCATGTGACTATATACACGTCCGTATGGAGGAGGAGGACTCAGGACTCTTCTTACTCTCCACTACCATCTCTCTCTGTTTGGTCTGTAACCACAACAGTTGGCGCCGTCCGTGGGGACGACGAAGACAAGCCTGAAGATCAAAGAGGATGGCACCGAAAAAAGCTTCGTCAACGGCGGCGAAGACGAAGAAGACGACCGGGCCGGAGCGACGCGTAAGTACTAGGGCCTCGGCGTCGATTGCGGCGGACGCGGGCGTCGACACTCGCGGAGCGACGACGACCCACCTCGCCACCGGAGCCGCGACGACCCACCTCGCCACCGGAGCCGATGGATCCGCAGCGGAGGGTGTCAGGTTAGTGGCTCTCGAGCGGGACCATAGGGGCCTTCGCGGAGTCGCCCGGAGTAAACACAAGGCGCCAAGTCATCAGATCGGCCCGGTGATTACGCTCAAGCCTGCGACAGGGAGGGCGAACAACCATGACGCCACATGCAAGCCCCAGCGTCACCAGCGCAGACCACAAAAGGCCCGCCGCGCCCTTGCCTCTACCTCGCGAGTAGAGCGCCGAGCGGGGGAGGGCAGATCTGGCCATGACAACCAACCCCGTACGAGCCAAGGACAGCCAGAGCACAAGTGGTGCGAGGTCCACGGGCGAGGGGATCATTGCACGAAGACATGTGACGCGGTCAGTGGGCTACGGCGGGCAGTGGCCGAGTCTCGGACTTCGCCCCTCCGACACCTCGCCGAAGCCAACAAGCGGCATCGCAACGTCAGTGTCATCTCTGGTGGCTACACCTCGCAGGCCCCCTGGGAGCCGGCGTATCTGCGGACGTCTCGCAATATCACCTTCGCCATCGACGATGCAAGGGGCGTCGAGTTCCCTCACCAAGATCCCTTGGTCGTCCAGGCTCGCGTCGCAGGCTACGACGTTAGGCGCATCCTCGTCGACGGGGGGAGCTCTGCGAACATTTTGTTCATGGAAACCCTCAACCGTATGAGCGTTCCTCGAAGCCGCCTGCAGCCGTCGGAAACCCCACTTCAAGGTCTCGGGGGTCAATCGCTGGAGGCTGTAGGGCACGTGTCTCTTCCGGTCACATTCCGCCAAGGGACTCAGATCCGGTGCGAGTACGTCACCTTTGACGTAGTGGACATCCCGCACCGCTACAATGCAATACTGGGCCGACCCGCCATCAACACTTTCGAGGCAATCCCGCACCACGCCTTCCTATGCATGAAGCTCCCAGGCCCGGCGGGCGTCATCACGGTCTTCGGTGATCAGGACCTCGCCAGGCGCACCGAGGCCACCGGTCGGGGCCCGAGCTGCCAGGTGCATGCCCTTTCAGGTACAAGCACCGACGCACCCTCTGCCCCAGGATGGACACCCAAGCCTCGGCCGGAGGGCGGAGTCAAAAAGGTGCCGCTACAAGCGGAGGGGCGGGAGGTGTCCATCGGCGAAGGCCTCCCTCCGGAGGTCGAGCGGGACTTGCTCCAAGTGCTTCGCAGCAACACCGACATTTTCGCGTGGTCGCCCGAAGACATCAAGGGCGTCGATCGCACGATAATTGAGCATCGCCTGGCAGTCCGCCCCGAAGCTAGGCCAGTTAAGCAAAAGCTTCGCCGCATGTCTATGGACCGGCAGCAAGCGGCTAGGGCTGAAGTGGCGAAGCTTCTTCAGGCCGGAGTCATTCGCGAGGTCCACCATCCGGAGTGGCTCGCCAACCCGGTACTGGTCAAAAAAGCCAGCGGGGCCTGGCGTATGTGCATCGACTTCACAGCACTCAACAAAGCGTGCCCGAAGGACAATTACCCCTTGCCGCGCATCGATCAGCTGGTCGATGCTACCGCCGGATGTGAGCTGATGAGTTTTTTGGACGCCTACTCCGGCTACCACCAGGTATACATGGCCGAAGACGACGAGGAGAAGACCAGCTTCATCACGCCGATCGGGACGTTCTGCTTCATCAGGATGCCCTTCGGCTTGAAGAATGCGGGCGCTACATTCACCCGTCTCGTTGCGCTCGCATTGGCCGCCCAACTCAGAAGGAACATCGAAGCCTACGTCGACGACGTGGTGTTCAAAACCCGGCAGCTAGCCCTGCACGGCCAAGACCTCCAGGAGACCTTTGACAATCTCAGGAGGGCAGGCATCAAGCTGAACCCCGACAAATGCGTCTTCGGTGTACAGGCGGGCAAGCTCCTGGGTTTCCTCGTGTCCGGGCGAGGCATCCAGGCCAACCCTGACAAAGTCGACGCCGTTTTGGGTATGGAGCCACCCAAGACGACAAGGGAGGTCCAGAGGCTGGCGGGTCGCATGGCAGCCCTAAGCCGCTTCCTCTCCAGGGCGGCGGAGCGCGGGCTGCCATTCTTCAAGACACTCCGCGGATGTGATGGGTTTCGTTGGGACAGCAGCTGTGCCGAGGCCTTCAACGAGCTCAAGAAACACCTGGCGAGTCTCCCCACTTTGGTCGCCCCGGCACCAGAGGCTCCCCTCTTGCTCTATCTGGCTGCTTCGTTTACAGCAGTCAGCGCGGTCCTCGTCTTGGAAGAAGGCGCCGTGCAGAGGCCGGTATACTTCGTCTCCGAAGCCCTCCAAGGCGCCAAGACGAGATACACGGAGCTGGAGAAGCTCGCTTACGCGTTGGTCATGGCCTCCAGAAAACTCCGACACTACTTTCTGGCCCACCCAATAACAGTACCATCCTCCTTCCCCTTGGCGGAGATGCTACACAACAAGGAGTCCACAGGGCGTATCGGCAAATGGGCTGCCGAGCTCGCCCCGTTCTCCCTGACGTACGCTTCGAGGACAGTAATCAAGTCCCAAGTGCTAGCCGACTTCCTCGCCGAGTGGACTCCCCCGGCTCAGGCCATCCCAAAGGATGTCGACCCGGTCTGGACACTCTCCGTGGATGGGGCCTACGGCGTCGCCGGTGCAGGCGCGGGTGCGGTGATCGTCACACCCGAGGGGAAGCGCCTGCTGTATTCGGCGCGCCTGGCCTTCCCAGCTACCAACAACACCGCCAAATACGAGGCACTGCTCTTCGGCCTGGCAAAGCTCAAGGCGATCGGAGCGCGACGGGTACTTGTCCGCACGGACTCGCGATTGGTGGCGGGTCATGTCGACAAGTCATATCAAGCCAAGGACCCAGAGCTGGCCAAGTACCTTGCGGCCGTCAGGGCGAAGGAGAGGCATTTCCTGGGCATCACCGTTAAGGCCATCCCACGTGCGGAGAATGAGCAAGCTGATGCCCTTGCGAAAGCGGCCAGCCAGCAACTTCCACCTCCCGACGAGGCATTCTATGAGGTGTTGTTGCAGGCGGCTATCGCACAGGACAACCGCGACGCGGCCCTCGTACATCACGTCACTCCACAGGGCGATTGGCGGGAGCCCATTTTCAACTTCCTGCAGGGCATAGCCGAGCCTGACGACCCTGTCGAGCTCCGGCGTTTGCAGCACCGCGCCAGATCCTTCCAGGTGTTCGAAGACACGCTTTACAAATGGGGCGTGTGCGCACCCCTATTACGCTGCCTATCGGCCAAAGCAGGAAGGGAGCTCCTCGCGGAGATCCACGCAGGAGTGTGCGGATCCCACCTCGCGCCAAGGTCATTGGTCGGCAAGGCGTTTCGGCAAGGTTTTTATTGGCCAACGGCCATCACCGACGCTCAGGACCTCGTGCGCCGGTGCCAGGGATGCCAGTGGATGGGACGCATCATCCGCAGGCCCCCAACGAGCCTCAACCCGATTCCCCCCGTATGGCCGCTGGCGCGGTGGGGTATTGACATCGTGGGACCACTCACTCGAGCCCCGGCGGGTCTGCGGTTCGTGGTGGTGGCGTTGGAGTATTTTTCCAGATGGCCGGAGGCCGTGGCAGTAGCTAAGATAACCTCGGCGGCCGTGCAGCGCTTCCTGTGGCAGAACATCATCTGTCGCTTCGGTGTGCCCAGAGAGCTCACCGCCGATAACGGCCTGCAGTTCGATGCCACCGCATTCAAGGAGTTTTGCGAGAACATGGGCATCACAGTTCGGTTCGCGTCAGTCGGGCACCCCCAGTCTAACGGAGCGGTCGAAAGGGTGGATGGCGCCATTAGTGCCGCCATCAAGAAGCGCCTCGTCGGGATGCCGAGGGGCAAATGGCTGAGCGAGCTTCATAGCGTCCTCTGGTCCCTCCGCACAACGGCGACGCGCCCGACGGGATTCACGCCCTTCAAGCTCCTCTTCGGTGACGAGGCGGTGACGCCTGAGGAAATCAAGGCTGGGTCGCGTAGAGTTCTCGTCCAAGCACCCGATGAGGAACGCCGCGTGTCCCTAGACCTCCTTCACGAGGTACGAGCGACCGCAACTCAGCATGCCGACAAGTACGCTCAACAGACGGTACGCACCCGGGACCGCTCTATATACCCACGAACATTCAAGCCTGGAGATCTCGTCCTTCGAGTCGCGCTCCACGCGGCGACCGTGGCCAAACTGGAGTCCAAGTGGGAAGGCCCCTTCATCGTCATGCAGGCGTTGCCAAAGGGGGCCTACCGCCTTGCCACGCTCGAGGGGCAAACCCTCAGCCACACATGGAACGCGGACAGGTTGCGGCGGTACTACGCCTAGGAGCACTATAACAATTGCAGCAGCACCAGCCATTTACTGTGCAATGCTCGCCCGCGCACACGGGAAATTCAATAAAGTTTGCTGTTCCTCAAGCTCGCGGTCTCCAAGGTTCGCCGCTGCTAAATAAGACGTAGCGTCGAGGTCGCCTCCGCACGCGAGAGTCTCCGGACTATAAAGAAGTCGTAGCGTTGAGGTCGCCTCCGCACGCGCCAGTCCACGGACTCTAAATAAGACGTAGCGTCGAGGTCGCCTCCGCACGCGAGAGTCTCCGGACTATAAAGAAGTCGTAGCGTTGAGGTCGCCTCCGCACGCGCCAGTCCACGGACTCTAAATAAGACGCAGCGGGGGGACGCCTCCGCGCGCACTCCACGGAGTATAAATTAAAGTCGTAGCGTTGAGGTCGCCTCCGCACGCGCCAGTCCACGGACTCTAAATAAGACGTAGCGTCGAGGTCGCCTCCGCACGCGAGAGTCTCCGGACTATAAAGAAGTCGTAGCGTTGAGGTCGCCTCCGCACGCGCCAGTCCACGGACTCTAAATAAGACGTAGCGTCGAGGTCGCCTCCGCACGCGAGAGTCTCCGGACTATAAAGAAGTCATATCGGCAAGGTCGCCTCCGCGCGCGCTAGCCTACGGACCTTAAGACACAGTACGGAGCACCTCCGCGCGCGCACACTAGGATGTGAATCCCGTGCACGCACGGCCGGTGTGACCGTGCAAACTCGGAGTATAAAAAGGGCGCGGACGTCGACATCGACCCTAAGACGCAAACGCGACAACATACAAGACGAGGAACGACGGGCCATATCCGTCCACTTTCATTATCAAAATAGGGGAATTTCGAGATTACAAGCATGAGCAGTGTTACATTGCCCCCCCCCCAACTCTCCGACCGGCCTCTCAGCCCTGGCGCGCCTCGGGCGGGCGCATGCCGCCATCATGGCCTTGGAAGACCTCTTCAAGCCAGTGGTAGGGGTCTTCTCCCCCACTCAGCGTCTGCCATACGGCTGCTTTCGCCGCGTCCTCCCCGAAGCGCTCCCAGATCCGCCCATGGAAGTTCTGGAGGCTGGGCCCAATAACACGCACAGCGTCCATCATCACCTTCGGCCGGCTCGGGAGATCAAGCTGTGGATTCGCCAAGACATGGGTATGCCGGCACCCATGGGTATGGAGCAGGGCGAGGGCCAGGCATGCGCCAACATAACCGCAGTGCTCGCCAAAGCTTCTGGCACCATGCCAGGCCACATCTGCCCCCTCCCTGATCAACTCAACCGTCTCTATCAAGTCCTCCGGGCTATGCGTAGTGTCCGGCACACTAACACGCAAATCTCGGAGGGCCCGGTTCAGAGCCTCCATAGCCCGCCACGCGGACGCGGACGCGCTGTTTAGGGCACCGTCCTTCGCCGCAACAGACTCCGCCAGCTGGGTCTTCTCCTCTTCAAGGGCGGCGATCCGCTGCGCAAAGGAGGCTCGTTCCGTGGCCGTAGCGCATTTGACTTCCTCAACCTCCAGTCGTGTGGCCGCCAGGGCGCTCCCCAGCGCACGAAGCTCCTCGTCCTTAGCTGTGTGGGCTTCGTCCGCGGCGCGAAGATGGGATTCCATAGCCCTCATCTCCCGACTGCGGGCTTCGTCAAGTGCCTGGCTGATAGCAAGCGTCTGCCAGAAGCAGCGACTTAGCAAACGCCCCGAGATACCCTACAACCTAAGGCGTACACACTTACCCTTATTTCCGAAGCCTGCAGCGCAAGAGCCAGGTGGTCCCCCTCGCACGAGGACAGCAGCCGTCGGTCAAGGCAGTCGTTGACGCGCTCTGCGGCCGCCTTGAGAACACGCAATATCCCCTGCCGCGGAAGAAGGTCCGAGAGAGCGAGCTCCGGCCTAGCCGCATCAGAAGCCGCCGAGGCTTCGCCCACCTCGGCAACAACGGGCGTCCGAGGAGCAGCCTGCATAGGATTTTGAGCCTCGCGCCCTCCGCTGCTCGATCCTTCCCCACGTCCGGGAGACCTTGTGTCTCCTGATGTTGACGGAATGAGCAAGCAGATCGGAGAAAGTTTTGCGAAATCGCGCGAGGAGAAGGAGCCGCGCCCACCTTCTGTATACCTCGTCTCAGTAAGAGGCGCGACCGGTTCGCTCGTCGGGTAGGGTGCAGCCGCTTCGGTGCTTGGTGTAGAAGCCCCCTTGTCGGCGCCAGGTGTCGCCTTGCGGCACGACCCAGCAACATTATACCGACCCTTCGGAGGCGACGGGGAGCGTGTCCGAAGACGCTTTGTCCGAGGCGGTTCTGGCGACCCCTCCGCGATGCCCCCAGACGTCGTCCCGAGGGCACCCCCAGCGTCCGCCGGGCGAAGCCCGTCTCCGCCAGTCAGAACAGGCGGCAAGGCACCACCAACAACAGCCCCCTCGCCGGGGACGGTGCCCCCTACCGGGTTCGCGGCCTCCGATCCGGCGACGACCGTCAGAGCTCGCTCGGAAGAATCGGCGAGGGGTGTCAGAGGGGCCGAAGCGGCGTGCCCCATCGAGCCAGCACTAGCCACCAAAGTGCCGGATGAGCTACGCACGTCAGCCGCGGGGCGAGCCCGGCGCTGCAAAGGTGACGTCCCCGCCCGGCGACCACCATCATGCTGACTCGGTGCATCCGCGGGAGCCTCCGTCGGGACCGCACGTTCAGGCACCGCAATACCCAGAGCCTCGCAGGTGCGATTCACCCGTCCTTGCTTAGACGAAGCGACGGCGGCCTCGCGAGCCCGATGCTCCTTCAACGTGTATGGTCCAAGGAGCGCCGCAACCGCACGCTCTGCGTCTTCTAGCCGAGCCACTGCATAGAGGATGACAAGTCAATCGGGCAGGAACTATGCAGACATAAACGCGTATATGCGCACACACTCGCCAGCTTACAAGGAGCAGAAGGCGGGTGCAGGCGCGACATGGGCGGGCTAAGCCCGTCAACTCGGTCGTCGCCTCGACCAGCATACTTCCACTTCGAGAGTGGTGCCACTCCATACATGGCGTACTCCTCGGCCAGGTCACGCATGCTCATCCGGCGAGCGATGCCAACAAGGCTCTCCAGCCTTTCCGTGTCGCCCACCTCCGCCCTTAGGCCCGGCGAGCAGTTGAATGCAATTGGCCCACCCCGGCTTTGCAACCCGCTCATGTCGGTCACGGTGTGGTAAAACCACTGTCGCGTCCAGCCGGACTCCCATCTACCCGCAAAGGCCGGTGCGGGGAACAGCGCCGAACACGACGACCTTAGTACAAAGTCCACGCCGCCAAAGTTGGATGTTGCCCCCCCCAACCTTCCTGGGCCGACAACAGGCGTCGTGCAGGGCGGCGAACAGGCTGGCGCTAGGGCGCCGCCCTTCCGTCCGCATTACCCAGCAAAAGATAGCCAGACAGATTAGGGCGTTCGGTGTCAGCTGGGCTATCTCCAGCCCGTAAGCCCGCAGGACCTCACCAACAAACAGCGCGCAGGGGATTCGCAGGCCGGCGTCGAAGAATGCGACGAAGACAATCGCCTCCATCGCCCCGGGCTTCGGCTCGATCTCCTCACGCCGGGGTAGGCGAGCCCCGTCACGACCAGGGATCTTCTCTTCCCGAATAAGCCGCTGCAAGGTCTCCTCGGTTACGCGGCTCCTCCCTAGCACGCGAGAGCAGAGGCCCCCCGCGTGCTCCTTGGCGCTCCATCGCCGGTTGGCGCGCGAGCTCGCCCGAGGCACAAGCTTACATGCCCCGGGTGAGTGGGGCTCTCCGCCCCGGTTAGCCAAAGAACCGCCGCTGGACTGGCTGGGCGCATTGTCTTGGCCGGCCATCCCGATGATCGGGGCAAGACAAACAACGAACGGAGCAAATGGTGATATTAGCACTGCGGAAAAAGCACAGCAGGGGGGCGGACGAGAAGGAGCGCTACCACGCCATCAAGCGCGCTTTATATGGCCTTCCCACTTCCCAAGCGGCTCGAAACGCGCGCAGAATCAGATTACGGGCGGTTCGGTCGCCCGCGAGTTGGAAACAACCACTGGGGCCTAGGCGAGCGTGCCCGGTAGGTGGCCAACACTGCAGAACCACCAACAGGCCCGCAGCACGTGTCCCACTTCCCTGGGGAAGGAGCGAGCGGCCGCAGTCACGCAACCGCTCGCATCCCACGACGCACCAACCACAAGTAGCCGCGTGTCCCACTGCAGAATGGCAAACTGCACGACAAGACAGCCTAGTTCCTGCCAGCCCAGGCGTCGGTGTAATTCTAGCCGCCATTAAAAGCGCACTACCCCGGTCACGTAGGGACGGAGCGCGCGCGCGTCTACCTCGACTAGGCGCCAGCCTCCGCTGCCACCCGTTCGAAGGGTGAGGGACGGAGCGCGCGCACGTCTACCTCGACTAGGCGCCAGCCCCCGCTGCCACCCGTTCGAAGGGTGAGGGACGGAGCGCGCGCGCGTCTACCTCGACTAGGCGCCAGCCCCCGCTGCCACCCGTTCGAAGGGTGAGGGACGGAGCGCGCGCGCGCCTACCTCGACTAGGCGCCAGCCTCCGCTGCCACCCGTTCGAAGGGTGAGGGACGGAGCGCGCGCGTCTACCTCGACTAAGCGCCAGCCTCCGCTGCCACCCGTTCGAAGGGTGAGGGACGAAGTGCGCGCGCGTCTACCTCGACTAAGCGCCAGCCTCCGCTGCCACCCGTTCGAAGGGTGAGGGACGGAGCGCGCGCGCGTCTACCTCGACTAGGCGCCAGCCTCCGCTGCCACCCGTTCGAAGGGTGAGGGACGGAGCGCGCGCGCGTCTACCTCGACTACGCGCCAGCCTCCGCTGCCACCCGTTCGAAGGGTGAGGGACGAAGCGCGCGCGCGTCTACCTCGACAAAGCGCCAGCCTCCGCTGCCACCCGTTCGAAGGGTGAGGGACGGAGCGCGCGCGCGTCTACCTCGACTAGGCGCCAGCCCCCACTGCCACCCGTTCGAAGGGTGAGGGACGGAGCGCGCGCGCGCCTACCTCGACTAGGCGCCAGCCTCCGCTGCCACCCGTTCGAAGGGTGAGGGACGGAGCGCGCGCGCGTCTACCTCGACTACGCGCCAGCCTCCGCTGCCACCCGTTCGAAGGGTGAGGGACGGAGCGCGCACGCGTCTACCTTGACTAGGCGCCAGCCTCCGCTGCCACCCGTTCGAAGGGTGAGGGACGGAGCGCGCGCGCGTCTACCTCGACTAAGCGCCAGCCTCCGCTGCCACCCGTTCGAAGGGTGAGGGACGAAGCGCGCGCGCGTCTACCTCGACTAAGCGCCAGCCTCCGCTGCCACCCGTTCGAAGGGTGAGGGACGGAGCGCGCGCGCGTCTACCTCGACTAAGCGCCAGCCTCCGCTGCCACCCGTTCGAAGGGTGAGGGACGGAGCGCGCGCGCGTCTACCTTGACTAGGCGCCAGCCCCCGCTGCCACCCGTTCGAAGGGTGAGGGACGGAGCGCGCGCGCGCCTACCTCGACTAGGCGCCAGCCTCCGCTGCCACCCGTTCGAAGGGTGAGGGACGGAGCGCGCGCACGCCTACCTCGACTAGGCGCCAGCCCCCGCTGCCACCCGTTCGAAGGGTGAGGGACGGAGCGCGCGCGCGCCTACCTCGACTAGGCGCCAGCCCCCGCTGCCACCCGTTCGAAGGGTGAGGGACGGAGCGCGCGCGCGTCTACCTCGACCAGGCGCCAGCCTCCGCTGCCATCCGTCCGAGGGGTGAAGGTAGCGGATGTTCACAGGCCGCGGGGACGGAGGGGGCCAAAGGACTCGGCAACATGGCTTCGGCCCCGTGAAGCCCTTCACCATGAGAGGCTCCTGTTGTGGGAGTGGCCCCCACCTGAACCCAGCAGGCCTGTTAGGAAGGTATTAGGACTAAAGTAGGACATGTGTAATGACCCAAATACCCCTAATGGGGGGATACTGTTGTAAGGGCTTAGTTGTAAAAGCACACTCCATGTGACTATATACACGTCCGTATGGAGGAGGAGGACTCAGGACTCTTCTTACTCTCCACTACCATCTCTCTCTCTCTGTTTGGTCTGTAACCACAACACTACCAAAGCATGAACGACACACAATCCACATGATATGTGTATATAGGGCACTTTTGAAATCTCGAACCCATGTGATACCTATACGAAACACGGCTGATACTCCAAATACTTGGAACATGAAACTTACCCCTTGGAAACATAAAACACTTTGACCAGTTAAGTGTTGCCATTTTAGATTGGTTCCATTACAAATATGATCAAATCACAAGTACAATAATGCTCTAAGCATAGCCTGATAGCTCAAGCTTACGAATCTGACCAAATGACAAATGATTTGCAACTACATCCTTATCGTCTATAGCAGTTTCCACTGCTACAGAACGCCTAATACTAGACGCCAAATCACAGACGGTTTGACAAAACCGTCTGTGATCGATACTAACACAGACCGTTTTAATTTGGACACCGTCTGTGTTGATGGCGTCGGTGAAAGCGATTATCACAGACGGTTCTTACTGATGAACCATCTGTGATATTTTATTATCACAGACAGTTTTTTATTAAAAACCGTCTATGATAAACTGATTATCACAGACGATTTGTATTAAAAACCGTCTGTGATGATCTCAGAATTATCACAGATGGTTTTTAATAAAAAAACTGTTTGTGTAATGGTTGCTACACATTTAATGCGCCGGTCAGAACCGCATCTGTCTTCATTTCGATCCAGATCTAGCCGGTGCTGCACTCTTTCGCTCAGGAGACAAGCTAGGCGATTTCAGACCAATTAATTTGGTGGGAGGAGACAGAGATTGAGCTTTGAAGATTCATAGTTCCTGGTTGCTCTAGATATGGTTAGTAATGAAATTTATTTTTCTTTGCATTACAATTTAGATCTAAGTTTTGGTGAGTGTTATTGAAGATGGTTTGCATCTACTTGACCATATATACATGATCAGTTCCCGTCATGTGGGAGGCCAAATTTATCAAAATTGTTGGTTATATATATACCTTCAGCGATCGCTGGGGAAATAGTTGTGTTGTGTTTATAATATGAATTAAGCTAGGAAAGTCTCCATGCATGTGGCCGGTACATATATAGTAATAATTAATTAATTTAATTTTTAATACTAAGTTGTTATATATATACATAACGTAGGACCGAAGCTGGATGTATGCCGCGAGCAGTGTGAGTGAAAAGTACATTAATGGCGTGTCTGCTTTTACAAGAGCTGCCGAGGAGGATATGTTGAATAAGGGGGTGGAATATATGTACTGTCCATGCACTAACTGCGAGAATTTAAAGATGTTTAAGAACCGAGGGCAAATTAAAGCGCAATTAATTCGGAGGGGTTTCAAAAAGGGTTATACGTGTTGGACTAGTCATGGTGAAGTCAACGATCATACGCCGCCGGATGACATCGCCGGTGAAGTGAATGATATGCCGCCGGATGATAACGCCGGTGAAGTGTATGACATGCCGCTGGATGATCTCGATTGTTGTTCGGATTCGGATAGGTTGCACGATGACAATCTGGATCAGATGCTTCGCGATGTAGAAGAGAATTATGATGAGAGGGAGTATGTAAAATTCCAGGGCTTGATGGAGGACTCGGAGAAACCTTTATTCACGTGCTGCAGGTCAAAGTATATGAGGTTGTCGGCCGTGCTTGAACTGTTGAAATTGAAGGCAAGCAACGGTTGGTCCGACAAGAGTTTCACGGCGCTGCTAGGTCTTTTAGCGGACATGCTTTCGGAGGGAAATGAGTTGCCTAAAACCACGAATAAAGCCAAGAAGGTTCTTTGTCCATTGGGAATGGAAGTAGAAAGAATACATGCATGTCCGAACGACTGTATCCTATACCGTAAAGAGTATGCAAAATGCATGTATGTCCAATGTGGAACGCATCCCGATACAAACGTAACAATCAATCAAATGACGGCGAGGGAACAGAGGTGAAGAAAGGACCTCCTGCTAAGGTGGCATGGTATTTTCCTATAACTCTTCGTTTGAAAAGGTATTTTCAAATCCAAAGGAGGCAAAACTTCTGCAATGGCACTCGGAGGAGCGCAAGAAGGATGGAATGCTAAGACACCTTGCTGATTCCGCCCAGTGGAGAAACATCGATAGGAGTTTTGCATACTTCGGTGCAGAACTTAGGAATATAAGGTTTGGACTGAGTACAGATGGAATGAATCCTTTTAGTAGCATGAGCAGCCGACATAGCACTTGGCCCGTGACTCTCTGCATCTATAACCTTCCTCCCTGGTTGTGTATGAAGCGAAAGTATATTTTGCTGTCGATACTTATCCATGGGCCAAAGCAACCTGGGAATGATATCGATGTGTACCTAGTACCGTTGGTGGAAGATCTAAAAGTACTGTAGAATGAAGGGGTACATGTATGGGATGCATACAAACGAGAGAACTTCACTTTGCGCTCCTTATTATTCTACACCATAAATGATTATCCTGCCCTTACTAACCTATCGGGCCAGAGTATAAAAGGTGCCAAAACTTGTACCCACTGTTTAGATGGTACCGAGAGTGTGTGGCTAAAACACTCACGTAAAACCGTCTACATGCGTCACCGCCGGTTCCTTCAGAGGGCTCACCCATACCTCAAGATGAAGAAACAATTTGACGGAGAGAAGGAAGATGGTTCAGCTCCAAGGCATTTAAGGGGAAAAGAGGTTTATAATATGGTTAATGATTTAGATGTTGTCCTCGGAAAGGGGTGTAAATTGCGGGTAAGGTTTGGACTGAGTACAGATGGAATGAATCCTTTCAGTAGCATGAGCAGCCGACATAGCACATGGCCCGTGACTCTCTGCATCTATAACCTTCCTCCTTGGTTGTGTATGAAGCGAAAGTATATTTTGCTGTCGATACTTATCCATGGGCCAAAGCAACCTGGGAATGATATCGATGTGTACCTAGTACCGTTGGTGGAAGATCTAAAAGTACTGTAGAATGAAGGGATACATGTATGGGATGCATACAAACGAAAGAACTTCACTTTGCGCTCCTTATTATTCTGCACCATAAATTATTATCCTGCCCTTACTAACCTATCGGGCCAGAGTATAAAAGGTGCCAAAGCTTGTACCCACTGTTTAGATGGTACCGAGAGTGTGTGGCTGAAATACTCACGCAAAACCGTCTACATGCGTCACCGCCGGTTCCTTCGGAGGGCTCACCCATACCGCAAGATGAAGAAACAATTTGACGGAGAGAAGGAAGATGGTTCAGCTCCAAGGCATTTAAGGGGATCGGAAAAGAGGTTTATAATATGGTTAATGATTTAGATGTTGTCCTCGGAAAGGGACGTAAATTGAGGGCTCATGAGAAGAACACCTAGAAGAAGAGATCAATATTTTGGGACTTACCTTATTGGGAGTACATAGATGTTCGACACTGCATCGATGTTATGCACGTAGAAAAGAATGTATATGACAGCTTGATTGGTCTCTTACTGAACATTCGTGATAAAACAAAGGACGACGTCAACGCACGGCTTGACTTGGCTGATATGGACATCAGGCCTGAGTTAGCACCGACATGCACTGATAATGGACGAACGTACCTTCTGATGAGGACATGGCCCCTATGGATACAACCATATTTGCTATGCTTGTTGTCCCAATTACAAGAGCTCCTACGCATTGCTTAAATTATCAGGTGAGCTCATTTCAAAGAGGTTTTACTTTGTTTCATAAAAACCTTATGATATTACATAATAAGAGTTTGTTGCGTTTGTTATCATGTACCGAGATTTATGATCAAGATCATGCAATATGTGAGGCTACACATATGTTAAAACCGAGGACGGTTTTCTGTCAAGAAGGGGAGGATGATGTGACCACGCCACAAACACATACGATAATAGCGCCCAATATCAAGATTGAACTAAAGGTGAATTCGTTTCTTCAGCCTCAACATATTTTAAATGAGAATATGATGCTACCTAATGATGAAAATATATATCTTTACAGCATCACATCACTTTTGCACCAATTCAAGCAAGAGTTCAACTTGTACACGTTTTGGAATCCAATTCGGCCTCCAGATCAGTTTGGATTCAGCCTGACGGCCCAACTTCAAATGTGCATAACTTTCACATACGGAGTCTGTTTGAGGTCCACAAGTACTCGATGGAAAGCTTTTCTCATCCTCTTTCCAATGGATTTGGCCTCATCTTCAAATTCCTCTTGTGTTTGCGGAAATCACTCAAAGAAGCTGCTGTGTCACCTGTTTGGGTCAAATTGGGCCTTGTAATGTTTGGGCCAAAGGGGAGGTGCTCCCCCACCTAGGCTTGTACTGTTCACGCGTTACTGTTCATGTAAACAGTATCATGAATAGTATCACCCCTTTGTTCCTTTGTTTTGTGTGGCTTTCCCACCCCTATTTAAGGAGGCTGCACCCTTCTAGTTTTCTTGGATTTCGTTTGCTTTGTTTTTCTGTTGTGAAAACTCTTGTTCTTCAGTTGTGTCGGATGACCACCTGTAAAGAACCTCTACGGAATCCCACCCTTTTGATCTCAATATAAATATTTGCAATTTCAGATTGCTTGTTATCTTGTTCTTGCGTGTTCTTCGGTTGCATGCAGGAATAGACCTTCGTGGTCAGGTCAACCGCGTTTTTGGCACGGTTGATAACAACTTGGAGTGTGGTTCAGCGATTGCTAAGGCGCAAGCGACGTCGTTCGGTTGTAGTTGGATCGCAAGGGTCACCTCCACCAAAATCGAAGTTATCATCCTATTGGAAGATCGGGACCCCATCGCCTCATCACCTTCCCCCTACGTGTTACACATTCTTGAAATTTTAAGATATTCTCTATTACACATTAATTAATCATATGCAACAGTTGGTAGTAATGCCTCTTAAATTAACACATTCCATTTTTTGCTGTGCCACTAGCAGCCGCCGAGCAACACATGTGGATTCTACATTTGCCACCATATGGAACTACTCCTCGATTCCTCGAGGATCACCAATTCCAAGGTTTGTCAATCTTCCCATAATTACTTCATACTTATCACGTTATATATATACGCACATTGATATTCCTATCAACAGGCTGCGTCCATCCCGTCAACTGCATTGAAACAGCCCAACCTTTCACGAATTCGAGGAGAGTTGGCGTACTTTTTGGTGGCTAGAGCCATAAAATCAGAAGGAGAGTTCCACTGCGCACAATGATTTTTTTATTGCTCTTATCACTCGGAATCGAGGTCTCGCGAAAGGAACAGATACATAATCAACGAACTTTGTCAGACTGCACAAGCAATACTTGGATGGATTTCCATCCAAGTATTGCTTGTGCAGTCTGACAAAGTTCGTTGATTATGTATCTGTTCCTTTCGGGAGATCTCGATTCCGGAATGATAGAGCAATAAAAAATACAATGTTACCAGCTAAGTGCAAATGTAACGTACATTTTTGTAATTGTATATTTGTTAATGGATATT
Organism: Dendrocalamus latiflorus; assembly: GCA_017311315.1. Lineage (NCBI taxonomy): Eukaryota > Viridiplantae > Streptophyta > Magnoliopsida > Poales > Poaceae > Dendrocalamus > Dendrocalamus latiflorus. Next base: position 29,472,786 of record CM029638.1, read on the forward strand.
TTATTTCATTTCAATTAATAAATTTGTGAAATGGATGTTTTATGTTTGTGAAATGAAGTGCGATGTGAATTGGATGTTTTATGTTTGTGAAATGAATTGAGATGTGAATTGGATGTTTTATGTTTGTGAAATGAATTGAGATGTGAATTGTATGTGTATACATGTACATGTTGATCTGCTTGTTTCAGAGGGCATGGCTAGCATTTCCTGAGGCTAGCTAATAAACAGAAATAGATTTAGGGGTAGAAAAGAATATCACAGACGGTTTGTAAGTAAAAACCGTCTGTGATAGCTGATAATCGCAGACGGTTTTTACAGACGGTTTGTAAGTAAAAATCGTCTGTGATAGCTGATAATCACAGACGGTTTTTAAAAACCGTCTGCGATTATCAGCTATCACAGATGGTTTTCAGTTACAAATCGTTTGTGATATTTACACCACAGACAGTTCGAAAACCATCTGTGATAACCTTCTATTATCACTGACCCCATAAATTCAAACGGTTCAGAAAACCGTCTGTGATGACGTTTCTAAACCGTCTGTAATACGGTTTTCTATAGTAGTGTTCATCACCCTTTGCGGTTACCTCTTTTTTATCGTAATATATGCCAACAACAGCATCAACCAACACTTGATTCAGTTGTTTATTACGTTCACGAGTCAGATCCAATGGTGTATTAATTCTCACCTTCTGTGCCCATGCCCCAAGGTCCTGCAAAGAAATTGTGCGATAAATGAGCACATGTCCTCACGCACCGCATAAAATTACAGCAAATCTGAAATTTTTGTTGAAACATTTGGTATCAGCACAGACACACAGAACTCTATAGGCAATAGACAAAAAGAACTTAAAATGAAACTCGGATCCAACAATCTAATAACTCTCAGGCATTTCACCGCGCATGTTACATGCATGCAACATTCTCAAGCCTCTTCCATAGGCCAGTAAAACTTGCTTGTGGTGAAGTTTGTGAAGAAAACACAGCAAGTCAGCAGAGAGGACCGGTGAATTCAAGACGACACATGTTGATGAGGCGGCGGCGAGGTCATGACAGCCCGCGCGGAAGACAACAAAGCAATGCCGCCCATGCAAAGCAATCCAAGCTATAGGCATTTCGTCGAACAATGAAACTTCAGTAAGTCCCAAAAGGAGGCTTGCTTCACCTCCAAAAAAAAAAGAAAAAAAAAGAGAGGATTCCTGAGGTGTGGCGATGTTTCGGTGCGTGAGAGGCGGCTGCCATGAAGTTTGTTTTGACCACAGACCAAAACCTTTAATTGAAAGCAAAACAGGTTCATAACTGGGGTTATCATTGCAAGAGGTCTTTAGGGAATTACAGAAAGGAACATAAAGTTCAACACGAAAATTAAACGACTAGACAAAACCAAAATCTGCAATGTCTACAGCGTTCGGCAATCTATCTTCATCGCCGGGAGCGTATCTTTCTTCATCTCGAAGTTGCTTCCCTTGACCAGTTACTCCATGCATCATCAGCTTGTACAAGTTTAATGAGCAGCACCACTGAAGAAGAAATAAAAACATCTCTATCATTCCGTGTTAACCATGAACACCAACAAATGGCCACGAATTTTCGAGCTCCTGCCCGTGTGAAAGAGTGCAGTGATGGCTGGTGAGGACTCCGGGTGCTCCGCGTGCCCGGTGCAGACCAGCGTCGAGGTTTCACGTGAGGAAGAAGCCTGCAACGGTCGGCGGCACGGTCTGCTCGCGCTGGAGGCCGGTAACGAGTTTTCATGCGCGGGGAGCTATCGCGATGGAGGTCAGCGGCGAGGTCTCGTGCCGTCGTGCGTTCCCGGGTGCACGATGATGGATGGCGGCGAGACGAAGCTCGGAGCAGATGGTCAATGGCCTCGACGAAGAGCAGCTCCCTTGATCAGGTTGCAGCGCGTTGGGGCTGCGTGCATCCTCCGATTACACTTTGATCTGACGGATGGAAGCTGAGCATTGAAAAAGGTGCCCATGAAAACAGACATGAAAGGATGGCGTGTTCTATATATGGCAAATGCATTGAGTTTGACCTTCAGGTTTTGCATGGCATGGCTATACACCCTCCCCTAACCGGGTAACTTTCCAGAACTTTTTTTTTCAAACAACTTCCCCACCTTAGCTTTCGCAAGTATTCAATGTTTGGAATAGCAAAATTTCATAGAAATTTTATACGAAATTAATATAAATCAACATTATTCCAACAAGATTCCTATGAAATTCCTGTACAGCAAACGAGGCCCGAATGAATAGCATTTACATGACTTTTTTTCTGTTGGAGTTTTGTAGTGGTAAACACTTGCAGTAAATATCGCGTACTTCGTCAATTTTTTTGGATTTGAGGGAAAATTAATCAATTTGGTAGTTTACAATAGGGCTGTACAAAAAGGGTTTAACCAACCCATGCAAAACAGGTTTGCACAGCCCTGCAAGGTGATGAGGCCGCGGCATGCCTAAACGACTGTTTGGCTACGTGTAAGATTGAAGAGACTGATTAGAGAAAAGTGAATAGACAGTTTTTAAACTCTCTTTTGGCCAAAACAAGTTTTATATGCAAAAACATGAATCAAAACGATTTTGCATGATTAAATCCTAAATCAACTAGTATCACTAACTACACCAACAATCTAAGTCATGATCAATGTTTTGCAATCCTTAGTGCTACAAGCAAATAATTCAATTCTAGGAATGTAAATTGCAAGAATATAAATAAGCATAAGAAAGCAAACCACAAGATGAAAAATTATCTTTTTACTGTGGTGTATGTAGACTTGCTTGGTATCTCCTAGTCCACGTTAAGGTAACTCCAAATAAATTGGACAGACTCTACAAATTAAATCAACACCTTGAATCTACTAGGTTTGCTCTTCCTCCACTTTGGAGATGACGAGCACAAAGCCACTCACAAATACACCAGGTGATGTGGATCAAACCTGATGAGGACATCACTATCAAGCAAGCTTCATCTACATTATCATCACCTCCATCATCAGATTCAAGCAACAATGACATGACTAGTGTGTTTACTCATATGTTTAATTGTGAGTCTTATTTTAAATCTTAGCCTTAAGGCTCGTATGTTTCATATTGCAATTTTTTGTATTTACTCAAATTAACATGTTATATATAAAAAAAGAAAAAAGCGCAAAAAGTATAAAAATGAAAAGATGTACGCCACAAGCATGCCGCCATTTAAAAAAATATGCAGTTATGAAAAGAAGTACGCCTCAAGCCTGTCACATGCCTAAGTATTGAGTGTGGACCAATTGGTTGCTATATGAAACTGCTAGCTCATCTAAATTTAAAGTTTGCTTCATTTTTAGGCTTTGACTTTTTAATGTAATACCTCATTGTGCTCTTTATAGATCAGTTTAGTCATGGTTGTAATGTCTGTCATTAATTCAATTTGCTTAATCATATTAAAAACTAGCTTTCACAGTGCTATATGATATATGACTTTATATGGTCTAGGAAGCTTTACTCAAAAAGATGACATGGTTAAAATATTAAATCAATTCAAAGTGACCTGGATAATCTACAAAGCTTTTGGATGCTTACTCATATTGCTCCATCTTAGAATTGTTTTTTCTCTGAAGTTCTTGATGATTACATTGCCAAAGGTGGAGAAATTAGAAGAAGGGGAGAATTTTCAATTGCTTATGAAAGGGGGAGAATTTTAAAATTTTTAAAAATTGTTCTCCGGAGTTGAGGAGGAGTTTTCAGAATTTTTGAGTGGTTTGCTATTGCTGTGGTTTGCATTGAAACTTTCTTTTCGCAAATTCTCTTTTTCGTTCAAAACTCAACTTGAGGCGTTGTCAATGTATTCATCAAGAGAGAGATTGCTAGATCATGTGGATCGTTCTGAATTTAGTGATGATGAATAATTGATATTTGGAATAATTTGGAATTTGCGTTTGTCAAATTTTCGGCTGATCGCAGTTAAAGATTTCGAGTTCGAGTGGTTTTGGTCTCCTTCGAGTGGTTTTGATCAGTTTTGAGTTGTTTTAGTTGAGTCCATCTACTCCAAGTAGTTTTGGACCAATTCGAGTGGCTTTGTTCAGCATCTGAGTATTTTCGGACCGGTCCGAGCAGTTCTGAGTAGGATCGAACAACATTCGAGTAGCTTTGGAGTATTGGACGACGTCTGAGTTGCATCATGGCATCGGACGACATTCGAATGCCATCGGAGGATCGGATAATGTTCGAGTGAAATTGAAGATCAGACGATGTTCGAGTGGTATTGGCATATTGGACGGCTTCTAAGTGGCATAGATGCATTGGACGGTATTGAGTACCACCGGAAGATTAGACAACCTTCGAGCAAAGTGATCAAAGTTCAGAGTATAGAGTGGTCAAAGCTATAGGGTTTTTGTACGGCTGAAGCTACAACGATCTAATCAAAACTGTACAGTTAAATAAATAGTGCTTGCATGTGGTCGGTACTCAGAAGAGTACTGTAGCAGTGGTCGGTACTCGGAAGAGTACTACAGCAGTGGTCGGTACTCAGAAGAGTACTATAGCAACGGTCGCTAGTCGAGAGGACTCAGTACTTAGAGGTTGGTACTCGATAGTCAAAGGCTTTGCGATCGGAGGTCGAAGGTTCAACGGTCGATAATTGTAGACTTTGCGATTGATAGTCGAAGACTTAACAATCGATAGTCGTAGACTTTGCTATCGATAGTCGAAAACTTAGCGGTCGATAGTCGTAGACTTTGTGATCGATAGTCATAGACTTCACGGACTGATGTCATAGTCGTAGACTTCGCGGTTTTTTGTCTTCGACTCTTTGGGTAGTTGTCATAGACCTCGCGATTGTTAGTCAAAGGCTTTGCGATCGGTTGCCACAGACTTCATGGTCAGTACGAGTGCTTCAATTCTCGCTATCTTCGAGTATCTTGAGTACTCATGTTGAGCCAGTGTTGACTTGTTTGTGCATGGAGGTCGTGATCGGTGAACAGTATTCAAAGGATTCAGTACACAGAAAATGTAAGTACTCGGTGGTCATAGTGATTGTCAGTAAGGATCTGTACTCGGTAGTCAGAAGGACTAGGTACTCGGTAGTCGAAGGTGTTGCGATCGGTTGTCGGATACTTGGGGTATGTGATCGGTACTTGTAGGCTTCGATTACGCATTGGATTAGCAGTCAGACCAGCTGTGCTTGGTGATTAGACTGGTCATGCTGAGTGGTCGAAAGGTGTGTTTCTAGAAAGCAATGAAGTTTCTGGTCGTGGTGACCTGGTTGGTGTTGATGGTTGATTGAAGTTGTGGTTATATGTGTGTGTGTGTGTGTGTGCTGATGACAGTCAAGTTGGGAAGAACTTGTACCGGAAAAATATTTCTTTGGTCTTTGCATATGCAGGTAAGCATGGAGACGATCATGGTCGATGACAAGCAGGACTGGGACTAGAATGGGGAGATATGAGGTCCAAACGGTTGAAGATATCGCGTGAGGCGGTCGGACTCACGCAGGAGCACGTGAAGATCAAAGGTGGTGATTTGTGTAGAAGCTATAGGTGGTGCAGTCCTAGAGGCTTCGACACGAAAGTTGATGATGCGGGATGGAGCTACGAGAGGTGTGTTCCTAGAGGCTTCGTCACGTGGTGAGTTGGAAACGTTATGGAAGGAGTCCGTAACGGGAAGGATAATAGATATTGGAAAACCTATGTTTGGAAGGGTTTCGGATCCCTTGATTTTTGGAAGAGATAGAGTTTGATGTTCGTGTTTGAGGCGAAAACGGTTCAAGGCTCTAGCATATAAAAGCAAAGGTATGCTAGGGGTTTTAGCAAGAAGCTTTTGCGAGGGTTTCTGTGCTAGAGTTTTAGGGGTGCCGTGAGGGCGCTTTTGTAGCCATGAACATGATACATAAATAATAGATTAGATCTATTCAAACAAAAGTTAGTCTGTGTTGGTGACGTGTTTACTAAGCATTGTTTTCTTGTTTCTTTGGCAGCATGCTAACACGTCAGGATCTTGCTAGCTACAAGCATAGTGTTTTCAGTCGTTGGTTCAATTCCACCGAGCAGAGCACGGTGTTGTATTTTGAGTGGTCGAAGTGTTCGAGCTATCGAAGCTGTTGAGCAGAGGAAATTTTTGACTACGTGCAAAGGAGGTCAAGCGAACAGTCGAGCAAGCGGTCAAATGACTTGTGGTCAAAATCTACATCTAGTAATTTAGAATGTGTTTCTTTTGGTTTGAATTTTTGGTTTTAGGTTCCAAAAAGCAGAGGCAATCATTCACCCCCCTCTGATTGCGCCATACGATCCTACAGTAACAACCCTGTTATAGGTGAAAACACAACAGTGGAGCGCGAACTCGATGAGACGACACTGAGATGGCTGCCAGAGTTCAACAAGAGGAAGAAGAAGCATCCTGTAAGCGCAAAGAAGATGCTCATCTTGCTCGTCAACACCAGCATGAAGAGCAAGCATGCCTACAATGACAAGCATGTCTACCTCGTGCACCGCAAGATGTACGTCTTCTTCCATCGAGAGCCACATGAGAGGGAGCCGCACGTGGGCAAGCCACTACGCGTGGTGGCGCCCATGGAGGTTTCCTAAGAGGAGAGCTTGGTCGCTACGGTCTAAGCTTCGACGACGATGATGGGTGCTACGCTGATGCCTTTGAGGAGGATTATGACGCCAATTGGGTATCAATAGGTCGTGGTCACCACCACGGCCGTGCTGGACGTGTTCTGGTACCACGTGAGGAGGATCCTCTCACTAAGGTAAAGATTACCATGCCTAAATTTGTTGGTGGTGCAGATCTAGAAGAATATCAAAAATGGGAGATAAACGTGGACAAGATCTTCCATATGCACAATTTCAACGAAGACTGTAAAATCAAGCTTCCTTCCTTGGAATTTGAGGACTATGTGCTGATGTGGTGAGAGAAAGTTCAGAACGACCATAGGGACAATGGTCACTCCCCTATCACAATGTGGGAAGCAATGAAGCAAGAAATGCATACTCGTTTTGTTCCTGTACATTTTCGTCGAGATGTTCTTACTCAATTGCAGGAGCTAAAGTAAGGTGCACAATTCATAGAGGACAAGTAGATGGGGCAACTCTTTATTTGAGGCCGAGTTCTAGAGGACAACGAACAAATAATGGCGAGATTCTTGCATGGGTTGAACCGCAACATTTTGAAGCTAATCAACTTTCAGCCATATGACTGAACTATAACACTTAGCGATCAAAGCGGAAAAACAACTTTAAGAAGAGGAACTATCGCAATCCAAGTGCAACACTTTACTCCCAAGACGAGCCATTCATCTATTTTGACCTACGCGCCTAGGGATAGGCCCAAGATAGACATCATCAAAGGTATGTTCAGCAAACCTTTGAATTCTAATACATAATTATATGATGTTTCTAATGTTTAGAATGTGAAATCTGCTCTATTATCTAGTGTTAAACCTACTAGTTCATCTAAATCATTGCAATCTTCTATTGGTTGTAACACTAAAACAAGTGCAATTCAATGTTGGCATTGTCAAGGACGTGGTCATTATTCTCGTGAATGTCCTAATGCTAAGGTTATGATTGTCATTGAAATTGGTTATAATTCTGCTTTTGATTCTGAAACTAAACCTTTTCCATATGATGATAATAACCTATTCCATGTCATGATAATAACACTAAGAATGAATTTGATTCTGATGATCAATGTCCTAGTGAAGGTGAATTTGCTTTGGTTGTTACTCCATGTTTATCAATGCTTGTTAAAGAAGACAACCAATCTCAACGTTGCAATTTATTAATGAACAGCGCTAAAGCGAAATATACTAATGTGTAAATGATCATTGATAGTAGTTCATGCCAAAACCTTGCTAGTGTTGAGATGTGTGAAAAGCTTAACCTAAAATTACTTAAATATCCTGATGCATATTGTGTATAGTGGTTTCGTGAGAGAAGTAAAGTTAAAATTCAGTACCGTGTGAAAGTTCCACTACAACAAAAAGGCTAATAGTAGATACCACATCACAAACGGTTACGTAAAACCGTCAGTATTAAATACAATCATAGATGGTTTAGTTTAGAGACTGTCGTCTATGTTGCTGTTAGTGCTAAAAACCGTTTATGAGGATATAATATCATAGACAGTTCATTGTGAAAACCGTCTATGAATTATCATAGACAGTTATTAAAAAGAACCATCTGTGATATTACCGAATATCACAGATGGTTTTTTCTTTGAATTGTCTATGATACTTCATAAATGGTTTATATTAAAAACTGTCTCTGATAATTACAACATCACAGATGGTTTGCATTAAAAATCAACTGTGATAATTTCACTATATTAATTGCGCGCAGACCCATCAACCATCTTTCTTAACTTCCAGATCTAGACTGATGCTTTGAGGAGGCGGGGCTTTGAGGCCATTTGGTGAAAGGAGATTGTCGATTTGGTAAGAGTGATTGTAGATCCATTAAGTTATTTGACTACCTATGATTAGTAATTTGTTCCTAATTGCATTATGTTTTACATCTAGCTTTTGTTAAAAGAAAAATTAAAGATAATTTAGATCTAGCTAGCTTGTTGTAGAGAGAAGATTATTTACATCTAGATGGTTTAGGGTTTAGAGTTTAATCAATTCATAGTCTATTTCTATTTAATTCAATTTAATTTATTATTCTTGCTACATAGCTACTTTAGATCATATGTATCTAGGACACTAATTAATTAATTCAATATTTAATACTTGTTATATGCATAATGTAGGACGGAAGCTAGATATACGCTAGGAACCGTGTGAGTGAAGAGTGTATTAATGGCATGTCTGCTTTTACAAGAGCTACCGAGGAGGATATGTTGAATAATGGGGTGGAATATATGTATTGTCCTTGCATTGACTGTGAGAATCTAAAGATATTTAAGAACCAAGCGCAGATTGAAGCGCACTTGATTCGAAGGGGTTACAAAAAGGGGTATGCACGTTAGACCAGTCATGGTGAAGTGCAAATTACATAGGAAGGTAGTAATAATGACATCGCCGATGAAGTCAATGATATGCCACTGGATAATGTCGATTGTGGTTGCGATTTGGATAGGCTACATGATGACAATCTAGATCAGATGCTTTGCGATGCAAAAGGGAACTGTGATGAGAGAGTATGTTAAATTCCGGCGCTTGATGTAGGACTCGAAGAAACCTTTATTCACGTGCTGCAAGTCAAAGTACACGAGGTTGTCAGCCGTGCTTGAACTACTGAAATTGAAGGCAAGCAACGGTTGATCCGACAAGAGTTCCACAACGCTGTTAGGTCTTTTAGCGGACATGCTTCTGGGAGAACGAGTTGCCAAAAACCACCTACAAAGCTAAAAAGGTTCTTTGTCCATAGGAATGAAAATAGAAAGAATACATGCATATACGAACGGCTGTATCCTTTACTGTAAAGAGTATACAAATATGCATGTATGTCCGATGTGCAACGCATCCCAATACAAGCATAAGAATCAATCAGATGGCGGTGAGGGAATCGAGGTGAAGTAAGGATCACCTGCTAAGGTGGCATGGTATCTTCCTGTACTTCCCGTTTCAAGCGGATTTTTGCGAACCCAAAGAAGGCAAAATTGTTGCGTTGGCACTCGGAGGAGCGTAAGAAGGATGGAATGCTAAGACACCTTACTAATTTTGCCCCATGGAGAAACATCGATAGGAGGTTTACAGATTTTGGTGCAGAATCGAGGAATATAAGGTTTTGATTGACTATAGATAGAATGAATCCTTTCGGTAACATGAGCAGCTGACATAGCACTTGGCTCGTGACTCTCTACATCTACAACCTTCTTCCTTGGTTGTATGAAGTGAAAGTATATTTTTCCGTTGATACTTATCCTAGGGCCGAAACAATCTAGGAATGATATTAATGTGTACCTAGCACCATTGGTGGAAGATTTAAAATATTATGGATCGAAACAGTATAGATATGAGATGCGTACAAATGAGAGAACTTCACTTTACGCTCCTTGTTGTTCTGCATCATAAATGATTATCCTGCCCTTGCTAACCTGTCGGGCCAGAGTACAAAGGGGGCCAAAGTCTTTACTCACTGCTTAGATGATACTAAGAGTGTGTGGTTGAAGCACTCACGCAAAACAATATACATGCGTCACTGTAGGTTCCTTTGGAGGGCTCACTCATACTGCACGATGAAAACACAATTTGATCGAGAGAAGGAGGACAGGTTAGCTCCAAGGCATTTAAGTAGAAAAGAGGTTTATGATATCATTAAGGATTTAGTTATTGTGATCGAAAAGGGACATAAATCGGCAACCCGTGAGAAGAACGTCCAGAAGAAGAGATCCATATTTTAGGCCTTATCTTATTGGGAGCACCTAGAAGTTCGACACTGTATTGACGTCATGCGAGTAGAGAAGAATATATGTGATAGCTTGATTAGTCTCTTACTGAACATTCGTGATAAAACAAAGGATTGTGTCAACGCACAACTTGACTTGGTTGATATGGACATCGGGCCTGAGTTAGCACCGACAAAGACCGATAAAAACGAGCTTACCTTTCCCCTACTTGTTACACTTTGTCTAAGGCCGAGAGAACTGGACTGTACCAGTGCTTGAATGGTGTGAAAATTCCATCTGGTTACACTGCCAACATAAAGAACTTGTTTCAATGGAGATTTGAAGATAATTGATATGAAGTCTCATGATTATCATGTGCTAATGATACAGATGATCCCTGCCGATCAAGGTCCGAGAGACAATCATGAGGCTGTGTTATTTCTTTAACACAATTGCTAAGAAGGTTATCGATTTCGAAGGATTAGATGCTCTGCGGGATGAGGTGCTGACAACTCTATGTCATCTTGAGATGTATTTCCCTCCATCATTTTTTGATATCATGGTCAATCTCATTGTTCACATTGTGTGGGAGATAAAAATTAGCGGATTCGTGTTTCTACATAGCATATACCCGTTCGAGAGGTTTATAGGAATTCTTAAGTCCTATGTACGGAATCGATCTCGGTTGGAGGGCAACATCGTCGAAAATTTTGCAACAAAAGAGGTCATTGAGTTCTGTGTCGATTACATGGCTCAGCTCAAATCGATAGGTGTGTCTCGATCTCGCCATGAGGGGAGGCTCAAAGGTATTGGGACCATCAGAAGGAAAGCGATCACTCCAGATATGGATGCATATGCTCAAACCCATTTCACGGTCTTGCAACACATGACTGAAGCGTCCCCGTATATCGACCAGCATAAGGACATGCTTCGGCAATAGAATCCAGAGCAGTCAGATGTTTGGATCACGAAACGACACAACAATTAGTTCAACTAATGGTTGAAGGAGTGACTCTCTAGGAGTTCGCCAAGTGATATGCTGACATGGCTGGCAAAAGGGCCAACATTTACAATTGTGACATGGTGAGGATATAACATAAATGGGTACATATTCTATACGTAAGCTCAAGATGTAAAGAAAACTAACCAGAACAGCGGAGTATAGTTGCTAGTAACATGTAAAGTTGCTAGAAAGTGATATTTAGAAGCCAACAAGTAGCATGCATAGTTGCTAGTAATTAACATATAGTATTATCCCATAATTGAGAAACAAATTTACTATTATATCTCCAAACCATATGCAATACAGATCTTGTTTTATTAAGCTCGTCATTCTATGGAACATAATGATTAAAATGGTTTGCTAATCAGATACTAAAAGATAAGAAAAGGTCAACTTTTCAACCTTGAACTGTGGCCTCAATTCGTTTTCAACATTGAACTCTAAAATGTTTGAATCGGAACCTCGAACTACCAAAACCGTCCACTTTACCTCTCTTGACCTAAACCAGGGGTGGTTTTTGTCTGATATGGCATCGATGCATCCATTTTTTGCTAACATGGCATCAGGTAGAGCAGATGTTGCACTCTTCTTAATTGCAATATCATGTAAGCATGCCCCAGCTATCATACACATAGAGACACACAAGGAAAGAAGGGGGAGGCATAGCAGAGGCAAGACAGGGGAGGTGTGCAGCGACGGTTCTGGTGCCTCGGTGACAACGGTGATAGGGCGACAGCTAGGTAGAGGCAACCTTAAAAATAGTTTGCTAGGAGGGAGTAGGATCTAGGGGAGGTGGTGGCGTGGTTCGAAGCACATTTGCTTGTGCTCACGGGGGACGCACGCATGGTGATGTGCGGCGGCTAGTCGGGGAAGGAGAAAGCCATCGGCCAGGGATGTTGAAGAGCAAAACGGAGAGGAGCACATGCATCTACAGAGAGATAGAAGCTCACCAGTGCGAATGTTGAGGTCAAGGGAGCACTAAGGCGACCTGGCGATGGTGACCCACGGCGGTGACTGGAACTCATTATGGCGGCACTGCCTTGAAAGGGGAGAGCCAAAATTTGAGGTTGGGGGAAGGAAAAGGAAACTAGGTGGTGGTTGAGGAGGAAAGAATTGGCTTGGAGTTTACCTAAGGAGGAATGGTGCTGGTGGCAGCGGGCTAAGTTGGAATTGAGGAAGGAGGATGTAGCGAGCTTGTGTGGAGTAAACACAAAATTGATTTGAGGGAAAACGAAGAGGAACGCTTGGAACATAATGTGACAAACAGTTTTGGGAGATCCTACTGAATTGATGGAACACAGAGAATGGGATACGACGGCGTAGGGCAACGTGTCATCAAATAGAAAGAAGATAGTGTTCCCAGCGACCGTGTGGAAGCAAAGAAGGATGAGCTAACGGGGATACAGAGGAATCTAAGGCGAAGAAGATGGTCATGAGGGCCAAAATCGACACTTATTAAAGCGACTGTGCAAGCTCGGCGGACATGGTGGCCAGCGTTGAAGAAGTCTGAGCTCAAGTTTAATCTCGCCCTCTGTGCACAAAAAAATGGGGGAGTGGAGAGGGCAACACACACGGCTATGGGGCAAAGAAGCTTGCGATATCTTCGTAAAACATGGTAGCAAGACAGATGAGAAGAGCACGAGTTGGAAGCTATGGTGACAGCATTTGACACGAAAGCATGGAGAGAAGGGTGGCCTTCGAGGCCCACTGACTTTGCCTGGCGAGTAAAGCACATCTTGTTTGAGTAGAGAAAGCACATGGAGTGAGAAAGGGTGAAAATGAGGAAGAAGTGTGTCACATCAACTCGACCTAGATGCCAAGTCAGTGAAGAATAGGCACATCAGTGCCACATTAGATAAAACCGACCTAGCTTGGGTCAAAAGAGGTAAAGTGACTAGTTCCAGGTTCCAATTTAGACAGTATTTTAATTCATGGTTGAAAACCGAACTTCCAATTTAGATGACATTTTAATTCAAGGTTGAAAAACGAACTTAAGCCAGAGTTCGAAGTTAAAAAGTCAACCTTGTCCTTAAAGATATTATCATTAGAAGTTTTTGTAAGTTTTGCATATGATACCTTCATGCACCAACCCACCTCCCTCTTTACCATGCTTCGATCCTTAGTTTAGCTCTCACGAGCGGATGCGCGCGCAAAGAGAGATGATAAAGGGAAAACATGACGTGCGTGGAATCGTACTAAGTGAAGGTAGCACACAATGACTATGGCGCAACCTACTAACATTTAAAAATAGCTTATTGTCGCAGAGATTAATTACAAAGCTTACAGGAATAAAATACATAGCCTGCCATCTGACAGGGTATTCAGTACAGTGGACCTAACAGCAAGAAGCACTACGCAAAGAATAATAGGTCGTCCTGCCAAAACTCAGGTCCCCTCTATACCAACATCTGACCAATATCAGCTTCACTAAAGGGGGATCGAAATGCTATCGAAGCAAACAAAAAATGAAATGCAGCCTGACATGGCAACAGTATGGAGCAAAACTTTCAGCTCGGGAGGTGCAAAAACATCGGCATGGTATTCACACAGCACTACTGGCTATATTGATATGGTACTTTGATGTCATCAAGAGTGCTCTTCAGTATCCGGCGCAGCAATATCTGCATGGTTATCAGTGTTTCCAGTTAGACACAACTCTGCCCGGGTTGCAGAACTTCTCAAGTCCATAAACAGTTTTAAGATAAATATGAGGGCAACTAGTTGTCATTTGTCATGGATGAGAATCAGTCCGTCTCCCACTACTTTCTACCCAAGTAACAAAGTTGGAATAGAACAAGATGAACTTTGGTTCTTGCAATAAAATGCTCAAGATCACTTCAGGGCAGGCCAATCAACCTGGAATAAGCTCAACATTACTTCGCTCATGAAGTTGGCATTAGACGTTCAGCACCAATTTGTTATATTCCAAGATACTTCTCATGTCCCTACCTTTTAGTCGTATCTTGTCAAAACAGACAAGATGCTCAACATTGGTAGCTACATGAGAGACATTTCTTAAGCAAAACTAAAGGGCAATTATGGACAAGACAATAAGCCATCAAGATGACAAGGCCTAACGAGTAGACAACTATGGATAAGAGGGCCATAATCGAAGATCCTAGAACCAGTGGTGTTGGTTAATGGAACCATCACCCAGTCCCACGTTTCAAAACCCCAACTGGTTTTACCTTTTAGCCCGATTTACTTTAGTTTTTAGAAAAACGAAATTGGCTCATGGATACCGCAAAAGTGTGGCGTTTGCTAGTGGACATCAGAAAAGTGATAATTCACTTGCACTACAAAATTATATTCATTTGCCAGAACACAGTGCAAGCATCAAAATAGTATTATCTTGAAATTTAGGAGATACGAAGTCCACTACTATAATGTTCTGTCAGACCACTACATAGCCGGTTCCAGTTTCTTGCTAACCCAGACAAAAACAGGCCAATATCAATTTTTCAAAATTTAAAAAAAAATTTTGCATTTTTTAAATTCAGTTGGTATAGAAAATCTCAGGGGCCACCAAGATTTCTAAAAATCTTGGCAGACGGTGGCAACCAGCTGGTTAGCGCCGGAATCTGGACCCTGGTTCCATCCAACCATCAATTACCAAACCAGTTACCTATGGTAATCAAATGAAAACAAGTACCAGCTGACTAACAGGAGCTGGTACCCCATTCATCAAGACCCCCCCCCCCCCCCAAAACAATCCTTGTCCAAAATATGCGAACCTGAACCTGTAGTTGGACTGTTTCATTGGCGATAAGCCACTAGCCCCGTTGATATGTAACAATAGCACACAATAAATTACCATGTCTTTGTTTCAACAATGAAACATAGACTTGGCCAGTACTGAACCAGTTATCACTAGTGGGTAGCTGGCCATTGCTGCCAGCACAGAGGACCAGCCAGGTTTCTACTTTTCAAAACATGCCCCTAACTATAGAACAAAATGGATGCATCGCAAATAAACAATACAGATGTTGACGTCAATAAGAAGAGCAAATGACATAGTTGTCTATGAAGACAGAAGGCAACAAGTCAGAAGGAATTAATCCAAGTTGTACCTGCACAAGATTTTATGCCAACAATGGTGATGTCTTGGAGCATTCCCCATCTATCACATTTCCCACCAATGAACATTTGCAGACATGAGTCAGTTTCTAATGTACAGGTCAATCATTCATCAACTTTTGTCCCAAACTTTTCAGCCAGGAATTCATCAAGAAGACCATAATTTGGGATAGTTTCTGCACTGAAGTTCTCAGCAGGCAACTTCCGAATACAAGCAAGAATATGCTGAACATCACGGCATAATCTGGGTTTCCACCAATAAATAACAGTTACAAAAAAAAAACATATGTATGGAAACACCTACAGCTCAAAACGAGAATATAATTGACTCTTTTTTTTCCTTTTCTTCTAGCGGGAAAGAATGCCATAAGTTTGGTGCTATACCTGTTCTTTGCCTGAGGTGTACTGACTTCCAACTTCGAAAATGCTTCTGTAATATGCGAATGGAATATTTGAACTACTTGCCTGGATTGCACAAGGGGATCAAAAGATATCAGTAGCACTCAATATAGTCTTGCAGAGAAACAACAAATAATAACAAATAATCATTACATGAACACATGAAAATTTATCAAAGCAAACATGGTAGATAACTATTTCCATCCAAGTCATTACTACACAGTACATTAAAAGCCAAAAGTAGAAATGCTTGTTCTACTCACAACAAAAGTAGGGGAGGACAAAAGAGATGTGGTGGAGAACAGTTATGTCTTACAAATTGCTTTCAAATGTTTGAGAAGATCTATAATATTCAACCATTACAGGTTTCAGTCTCTCACTGAGGTTTGTTTCACATATCACGGGAAAGTTAAATAACTACCAAGGAATGGCTTGCGCAAGCAAGTTGTAGCTGAGAATCCTTCGATTCTCAAATAAAAAAACTGCGGAAATGATTCTAAAGACATCATAGGGTTATCACAAGTGCTTAAGAAATGTTCAGAAGTTCTTAAAAAATACCTAAATATTGCCTGCACATCAACCTCAAGCAATGTTTGAGAAAGGATGCGATGCAAATAAGTAACCTCCTGCAAAAAATTTATATGCAAAATTTCAACAACATTTAGCTCAAACTGAACTTTTAAGGAAAAAGTCCATATAACCCCCTGAACTTTGTTCGAAAGTTCGTCCGTCCAGCATCCCCAACCATAAAACTAGGTATTTGACTATCGAACTTTCCAGTCCAGTTCACTTAACCCCCTAACCCGGCTGCAGGGTGGTTTTGCCTGTGTGGCATGATGAGTTGCCTGTTTTGTGGACAAGTTGGCCAAGTTGGGTGAATGACAGGTGAGGCCATAGGGGCTTCTCCCCCAATTTGAAAAACACAAAGGGAGGGAGCTACAGGGAGTGGTGGCCATGGAAATGCAGCTGGGAGCTTGGCGCCAGCCTTGACTTAGCAACGTCGAGCCAGCCAAGCCACGCAACGCATCGGCCATCTTGCCCTGTGCAATTCCCCCACACTCCCTTCTCCTCTCACTCATTGGGCCACTCGGAATGGCCGCGCCATCATCATCTTCCCCAAGTTCGATGGAGACGCCACCCACTCGATCTTCGACTCTGGTGAGCCAATTCAAATTTCATGCGTGTCACAGTGTGTTCTGCATCCCTTCCACTCTTTCCCTCTATTCCATAGCTCGTCACCCAAATCGTCCTCGTCTTCTTCTTCGGCCCCAAAGCACCGCCACACCAAGCCACCCCATCGACCTCCCCAAGTATTCGTCCTCTTCCGCTGTGTCAAAATGTGTTCCAGAACATTGTGAACCCAGTAGGCTAGACATGGCACCTTTTCAGCGTAGCGCCTCCGCAACACGAAATTTGTGGCGCCGTCATGGGTGGAACTGCATGGGACACCTCACTGCATGCCAACGCCACCTTTAGATTCCACTTGCCTCACCGTCGCTCGTGCTGCACTCTATTTTTAGGATTAGCTACCACCGTGAGCTCTCCATGGTGGCAGTGCGCCATTGTGTCGTCCCAACCCACACTGTTGCCACTGTTGTAGTCGTCGTGCTAGCCGTGTTCCATTTCTAGGGTCACCAGCCATCACCGTCGTCTCCCCTTGTCGGTGCCAAGCTCTCAACCACACTTCCGTGGCTACCACCCCTTGTAGCGCCCCCTGTTTTGAATTGGGGAAGAAGACCTGTGGACTCCACCTATCATTTACCCAACTTGGTCAGCTTGTCATCCTGCAAGGAAAAATAGGCCACCATGCCACACGGGCAAAATCTTATACAACCGGGTTAGGGGATTAAGTGAACCGGATTGGAAAGTTTAGGGTGTTAAATACCTGGTTGTATTGTTGGCGTGCTGGACGGACTTTCAAGCAAAGTTTGAAGGGCTATATGGACTTTTTCCTTCTTTTAACAATCACATATAGAAGTGACGAGAATCTTGCAACTAAATGATAACAAGGAAACTTTCCATTGATGGTCAGCTAAAAAGAAAATACCTTGGTAACAGCTTTGGCGAATTGACTTTGCTGCAAATCATTATCCTCTGGTCCATTCCAACCTTCCACAATTTGGGGTAGTTTTCTAAGATTTGCTAACAATCTCTCTCTCATTATCTGGACTAGCTTGGAGTGAATTTCATCTCGATGAATCTTGTAATCCTGTTATTTCCGAGAAACTTGTAAGAAATGACATTCATGCAAGGGCAATAAAAAAGATGGTGGCATTCAGGAGTTAACACATGATATGTCAATACATAAATTAATAATTATACCTGAGTGACTCTATCAAGTTCAGACATTAACAGATGTTTGCGTGCTTCAGGTATTTTCAGGAAAAGTACTCGCCGGATATCTGCAGTTTCAAGAAAAGGTTAGACCATGCAAAAGCCAAAATCCCATATATTTCAAGAATTTCTAAAAGGGTCATCCTGAACAAGTGGGCCAACATGGTCGTGCACATTTGATTCCCAGCATAAGTAAATAACTGTATAGCAAAACCAGGACATGCTCATGGGATGTAATTAGCACATTTGGTGTATTGATTAATTAAAGCATCTGTTTAGTTATGTACTTATGTTGAAAGTCTATTTGATTGGCTGTATACTTCGAAGAAAATATATCTATTACCCTTGCGCTAGGCATGGCAATGTTGCCACTCTGATGTGGCTTTGTGGTCAAGGCCGTCTGAGGCTTCAGTTGCACTGGTGGCAATATGGGTCTGTGCTGGACAGGTTGGAGGTGTAGCATTGGCGAGTAAATTGGCAATATGCCTAATGCCTATCACCATCACATGAAAGTCACAAGTGTATTGTGAGTCAGGCTCTGGAGAATCAGAAGGGAACTGCACACCTGGTGAACCTAGCCCAAAACCTCATTCTGCATCCTATCCACGGTTTGATACTTTGATAAACCTTTTTTTAATAAAACATGGCCCTGGTCCCTAAGATGGAAACTGGCTGACCCTTGTTTGTATTTTTTCAAGTATATGCTGTTTCATTACCCTTCTGCATCATATAGCTTCTCAAATAGCAACAGTTCTAGCAAAAATACTTCTAGTTCTGGCTGGTATTGCATATATCGTTTAGGTACTGTGATTTCCGGCTTTCCGAACCTTGATCCTACCAGCCAAGCTATAAAAACTTAAACCTTCAACTAAACATCCAATCAGAAAAGATCCTGCACCTCACAATCACTTTTGAGAACATGGAATAAAGTCGGCCTTCAGAACTCTAGTAGCTATATGTTTTTGTAACTTGAAATGGTTCAAACTTCAAAGCAAGAAGTATGTACACATCAAAAGAAAGTGCGACAATATCACAAAAGATTGGAAAAAAAAATCTTTACCTGGAATCAAAGAATGTACAAAACTGATAATTTGACTTGCCAAAGCTAAATGCTTAGAAGTAATTGATTTCAGACCAGACACCTGAAAATCAAAACAAAGGAAAATAAATCCAGCAATCAGAACTTCATGAAGACAAAAAATGAGTGGCTACATCAAATCAGCTCTTCAGATTGATCAAGGTCTGAGGCATTAAACTAACCATGCATTGAGATCAAGGTCTGAGGCATTAAACCAACCATGCATTGAATTATGATTTTTCAAACAGAACAAGTATATGTTTGTTTAAAACAGTGTTTCCACATAGGTAATACCAATTTTGCAAATACAATGATCCATGTTCATCTAGTGCAGACACCATATATTATTAAAAAATGCAGACAAAAATTACACATAATAAGTGCAAAAATCAAAATTGTGGACTCATGGTAAACAATGAGATATCACAATTAACAAGAACAAGAGTTGTGTTTATTTTTTAAAAAAAATATGAGGATATGTTGCTAATAACTGAAATGGCGTACTACAGTACCTGCATGGCACCCGCACCAAGAACCAGTTGGCAAGTCCTAGTGTTGAAAAGCTTCAATATTTCAACAACACGTTGGACCACCTCAAAAGATAATGATGGCAAACATTTACTGATGTCAACATATTCTGATAGCATCTTCAATAATATCAAACCGCTGCAAAACCAATATTGAAGCATTATTGATAAAAAAAGAGCAAACATGAGAACATAAGTTAACAAAAAACAGAACAAAATAAACAAAAATTGTATTATTATATAGAAGAATATAAGTGACCACAAATCAATAAAGGGATGATTACGAATGCAGCTACCTAAATTTTGAAAAGCAAAAAGAACATTAAATATTTTTTTTCAGAATTACAAGGTTCACAAGAAGAAACTTGACTAACTATGAAATGGTAAATATAAATTACTAACCAGTTTACCATATGATAACCAACACCTCCATGTACAATGGTTTGCGAGGTTGACCTAACATGGCCAACAACACTATTTTCAGTCTGTGGAGAAGTTGATTCAACTTTGTTTTCATGACTTATCGTAGACATTACATTGCCATTATCAGCTTTATTTTCAGCTGAATATGCTGGCTCTTGACTTGCAGAAACCCCATGCTCATTGAGCTTCGAGTTTTCATCAGTACTAGACATCTCCATGCCATTAACAGAATAAGTGGATGACAGTGACAGAACAATCACTTGAAACTCCTCAGGAACGTCAACAGCGACCCATGTCTCTTGGTCAAGAACTGCCTTGATTTTTGTCATCTTCAAAGGAAACATTGAAAGTTTTAGTGCAAAACACAGTATAAATTGTCAATCTAAAATCTAAATTACAATTTAGTTTAACAAACCTTAACTAATATATTTGTGAATATAATTCATACAATTTTAATGATTGGAGATTTTCTTAAGCCTTAGTATCTTTGGTTCCACTATCATTTTACTCTCTAAGGTATTTGATGGTGAAATCCACTATTGTGCACGTAATATCAATTGTGTAACAGCATTATATTGGAAGTTTGGAACTGCATTGTTTTCAATTTGATGGACATCTATAACTGAGGGAGAAAGCTGAGAGCTTAATTTTCCTTCAAAATAGCACCATTGTCCATTCAAGTTTCAGTAACAATGATGGTCCATAGGTTTTTTTATAAGCTTCTAATCGTATTGATTAAATCTGAAGAATGAGCTTTTTAACTTCAAATTTGATTATCAAAATGTAAGACTGTAAAATTAGCTTTCATAAACTTCAACAAGGCCTTACGTAACTCACCCGAACACTATGCTGATAGTCAACAAATTGCTTTGATTGTTGCTGTAGAATTCCACGAATGTTGTAACCCAACCTTCCTCCAATCTACAATAACAAGAGGTTAGGATAAAATTGTAACTTGCTTGTATACAACTAATATGGATATCTGTGCATATTTTTTAAACAGGAAAAGAAATAACCTTTTCAGTAGCAGCTATAAATTCTTCTGTTATATTATAGATGATCAGGAACTCCTGAAGCCTTAACTTGGGATGTAGAGCAGCACGAACACCTAGGAGCTTAGCCCATCGTCCATGGGCAGCATCACATGCAGCAAAAATTGCTTCTGTGTTTTCTCTCAAGACATCAGCTCTGTACAAAACGCAAATATTCAAGTAACAATTGTTTTTGTATGGTCATATATAGTTAAGATATACAAACAAAGGAAGGTTAAAAGTTGAATCAATGCACTAATCTGATATCAGAACTGACCACAGCACTACCATGATACCAGCAATAAACTTAGTTTGCATGGAATAAAGAACATGTTACAGCTTAACCTACCGGACATTCTTTATTGAATTTGTACTGGACAAATCATTTGCTTTTCCTTGAAAGAATGGAAGCTTAGAAGTACTCCGTGTAAGAGTATTAGAGACACGTGAAGCAACACCATAGTCATTCTCTTGGGAAAAATCAGAAACAAGTGAGCCACCATGTTGTACTACATGATTAGTAGCATCAGCACTTAAGCTCCCATCAAGGTTTCCCATGATCCACTCAACTATTCTTTTAACTTCGGCTGCTTGCAGTAGATGTACCTGAATTCGTAAAAGAATGTTGATCACCCAAAGTTTTTGTTTTTTTTACGGAATTTCATGATGTAAGCAAGTAATCTTTGCAGCTTGCTGGAAAAATATCAGGTCAATGTTACAAGCTTTCATCAGGGAAAAAACAAATACAATTATAGTCAGTGTTAACAACTTTCATTTTGATTAATTCCTAGCAACATTCCAAGGTCCATTCTCACCTCCTCCAGCAACCACCACCAACTATGCTTATCTCGAACAGAAACACAGACACAAGTGATAACTTCTAGCAACTCTCCAAGTTTGGTAGCCAGCAGGACCCAAGCAAGTACCTCGCACCACCCTACGCAAATCTATAAAGCCACCCCACTATGCCGCTGCCACACACCCTATGTGATGCGGTTGCCTGCCTCACTCCATCCGGTATGCCTCACTGTATATATATAATCCAATAATTTATGGGAATAAATCCGATCAGTCCCATCAAAATAAAATGAACCCTGTCACGCCTTGTGCCTGATCGGAGGTTGTATGTGTGGAATACAGGAGGTTTCGGCTTGGATGTTTTGGATGGAGCTGTAATGGAGGAGTTGAGGAAGAAGATGCACAGGAGAAGGGCACAGGAGGATAGACGGGAAGGAAGAAAACTAAGTAATCTCTGCTTATCCCTATTGCCATATCTCCTCTCCTTTAAATAGGAGGGTATTTCCTAACAATCAAATCTAACTCAAGACTCTTAATTCCTAATATAACTCTTATCTCCTAACAAAACTCCAACTCATATAATACTTTCCGCCTAACTGAACTTAGCGCATATAGCCTAATCGAACTTAAACAGCCACAGCTAACCGACTCAGACAACCGCAGCTGGCTGTCCTGATTTAACACGTCTAGTATAGTTGTCATGAACCTTAGTTCATGAGGGATAAACACCGCCAAGAAGATGGCCGGATGGCATTGGTGTAGAAGGAGATAGACTATAGACGAGGAAGACTTTATTATTTCTCTGGTTCATTACAATAGCATGCGGTAGCCCTCTTATATAGATGGCTCCCCCTAATAGATGGAATCTAATCCCAATTATATCTCTAACAAATATAAAAACTAATATCATATCTCTAATTATATCTCTAACAAAAGGAAACTAATCTCTAACTCAAATAGAAACTAATCTCTATTTCCTAATAATGAACCGACTAGCCCAAAGCCCACGCCTATGACATTACACCCCTCCCGGATATGCAGCTCGTCCTCGAGCTGCTAGGCGGCGGACATGGGCGCCAATGGAAGACCTCCGACGCCGGTGTGGAAGATGAACGGTGACGGAGTCCTGTAGCGGATGGAGACGGCCGGCCAGATCCAAGTGAAACAAGGCTAAACAATGCCTGCAAAATAATGTTTGTTTTTTTGGGTTTTTTTATTTTTTTATTGTTTTTTTAGCCTGCAAAAAAAGATAAATATTTTTCTTTTTTTTCTCTTTTTTTCCCCTTCACCAACTGCTGGCTCCTATTAAAGACTCCACGTGGAACAATTGAAGCAGAGGAGGCGGCGCTGGCAGAAGCGCCACAGCGGCGTTGGCGACCGGGCAACGGCGACGAGTGGTGGCGGCCGGGGTAGCGGCGGCCGGAGCGCTGGCAAGCGGAGCGGCGGCCGACGGAGCGGCGGCGGCAGAGCGACGACCGGAGGAGCAACGGTCGACAGAGCGGCTGCGACGGCGGCTCAGGCGGAGTTGGCCCGGGGGGCGGCGGCTTCGACACGGGCGGAGGTGGCCCGGGCGGCGGCTCGGGCGGAGAAGGCCCGGGCGGCGGCGTCACGGGCAGAGACGGCCGGTCGGACCCCGATCTCGTCGATTCGAGGCACGGCCACAGAGACGGCCGTGCGGAAACGGTGAATTGGCGACGGAGAACGCTGGATCCAGTGGCGAGGAACAGCGACCAATGACCGAGGCTGGCGACGACGACGGCAACGGCTGTGGATCCAGGCGAGGTCTTGCGGCGGATTGAACGGCAAGATCAGCGTGGGTGGTGGCGCGGGCGTGCGAGGCGCAGGACACCGCCGAGCGACCAACCCGCGCAAAGTCGGAGAGCAACTCCAAAAGGTTGTCGTTGAGGCAGAGCTGATGGGCAGCGGCGGCGACCTCCATCTTGAGGCCGTCATGGTCGAGGCGGCGCAGGAAGGCGGCGTCCCCAGCGGCGGTTGGAGCGGCATGGGTCGGGGAGAGCGCGGCAGTGGGGAGTTGGCGCGTGCGGTCGGGCGGCGTGTCAGGGAGGTCGAGGAAGGAGTGGGAAGCAGGGCCGTCCTTGGTGACGCGGTGCGCAGGGCGAGCGCTGCGGATGACGGGAGGGCCGAGGAGGGGGAAGACGCTGCGGGAGCGCAGATCAACTGGGCAATAATACTTTCCGTACTTTCCACATCTGACAAACCCCTTATCCACACTTTTTAGTAATTGAGAGTTGAGACATCCTGCCAACTCCACACAGAATTAGATATCAGAACCATGTCTGTGCCACCTCATTCTGCAGATAAAATATTCTATGTAGCCACCATATGATGGGCAGATCGCAAGTGTACCAATAAGTAGTATTCATAAGGCTACAAATATAGCAATCCAAAATAAAGGGCCAAGTCTGTACTCTATAGTTTCTATCAAGGTTGTCACCGCACTCTGGCAAGTCACGGCGAGCTTCGGGCACTAGGATGACTAGGCGCCTAGGCACCCGCCATGGCAAGAGTTAGACGGTGTGCTTTATCCAATGAAAAACCATGGAATACATGTACTGGTATTGCACAATACATGCCGGTATGAGAATGGCCACAGAAGATCCAGGCTCCCTGCTTTACGTGTTTGTAGGTCAAAATACAATACTACTATAAGGCTACGTTGGTATGGCTGAATAAGTGCCAAGACATCCCACTCACAACCACATATTATAATATACTACCCACTACCCTTGCCTCCTCAAAAGAAAAAGTAAACAACATGGTGCAAATGTAGCTTGTGCTTCTCCCCTTCCTTCTCCCGATGGAGCGGACTGGTCAGGGCAGAAGGTGTGAACGCAGGGTCTGCTATGGCGCAACAGGAGTCAAGTGCCGGATAAGGAATAGTGCGGCACAGATATGTTTCTTTATTTTGAATTAGTTTCTATTAGCTCAGTTTGGTAGTTCCTTTGTTTCCGGACTGTTTCCGCATTAGTTAAGATTGGATTGAGTTTGTTTAGGAGACAGCACCTCAGATTATAAGAGGTTAGCCGAAATAATGAGAAAGCAAGCAAGAATTACCTATTCCATATCTCTTTTTTCTATCTCTGCCCTTCTTCCTCTGGCCGAAAGGCTGTTATCACGGAGCCTTCCAGGCATCTGTTCTTCCGCCCTCGCCACCAGCCACAGCCCCGATACAACCTGAGATCCAATCCGGTTCATATCAGCCCGCAGCTCCCCTCCCTCCCATGTTTGGTGCTCCCCTCCCTCAACTGACTGAGCGGTTAGTTTGGTGCACTCGTGAGGTGCAAAAAGAACATAGCACACACACACACACCCAAAGAGGCGAAGTCTAGAATAATCAGGAGTTTGGCCACAGAGACGCTCAACTGGGATCCCACTCTGCTGAGCAGAGGAGGGCAGGATGTTGATCAAGAAAGTGGCAGTAGAAACAACCTCAGCCCAGAAATATGGGGGAACAGCAGAAGCAATCATAAGAGCACGAGCTGTCTCAAGAAGATGACGATGCTTGCGCTCAGCCACACCATTCTGAGCATGGGCACCTGGACAAGAAAATTGAGAGAGAGTGCCCTGCTCAGCAAGAAAACCACGAAGGACTCCCGACAAGTACTCTCCAGCGGAATCAGCGCGAAAAACACGAATAGGAGTCAAACTGAGTGCGAATCATGGTGGCAAAGGTCTTGTAGATAGATAAAACCTCACTACGAGATGACATAAAGTATATCCATGTATGTCGAGAAAAATCATCAATAAAAATGATATAATATCAATGACCTCCACTCGAAACAAAAGGAGCTGGTCCCCATACATCAGAATGAACAAGATCAAAAGGACACTGAGACACTAACTAGAAGGATAAGAGAGTTGAAGTTGTTTGCCAAACTTACAACCCTGACAATTTAGAGAAGCATCACCAGACAGACCCTAAAAAACCTCGACGAAGTAAGGAAGACATACGGGAACCACAAAGATGTCCTAAGCGATGATGCCACTGAGCAAACGATGCGGTGGAGGCTGTAGCAGCTGCAGATGCAGTGGTGGAGGCGAAAAGACTGACTGGGGCAGCGGAAGGAAGATGAAGCCAGTCAAGCTCCCAGAGCCGTTGGGAGTCACGACGGCGAGGGCCAGTACCAACCAGACGATCCTGAACACAACAAGAGTCAGAATCGAAAATAACACGACAACCATGATCAGTAAGCTGACAGCAGATATGAGCTGCATGGTTAGTTTTGAAACATGAGAAACAGCAAGAACATGAAAAGAGGATTTGAAAGAGTGCCTCGTCCTGTGACAGAAAGAGAGGTACCATCTGCTATGTAGACAGTGATAGGAGCAGCTAAAGAACTAATGGAAGTAAGACAAGTGGAATCAGATGTCATATGAAAAGAAGCACCAGAATCAAGAATCCAAGGTGATGTACCTGAGGAAGGAGAAGGAGAAGGTGGTCTCTCACCAGAAGACTAAGCAGCAGAACCAGACGATGCAGAAGCAACCATACGGCCTAGCAATGTGAGAAGCTGCTGAGTGTCAGGGGTACCAGAACTCTGCTGAGAGAAGGAACCTCCAGTGCCCCTCGGAGGACGAGCACCACGACGAAAATCCTTCTTGTAGCAAAACGGTTCCACATGTCCATCCTTGTTGCAATAGGTGCAGTGAAGGCCCTTACCAACAGCAGCTGTCACTGGTGGAGGCACAGCGGGTGTAGAAGCCGGAGAAGCCACCAAAACCGAAGTGATGATGATGATGATAGCAGACCCGCTCCACGAAGTCGAATCTCCTCAGTACGAACAGCTAAAAGGGCCTCCAACAAAGTCACACGAGAATGACGAGCCAGCAACTGAGCACGAGTCTGCTCAAACTTAGACCGGAGACGTGTCAAAAAGTCGTAGATGCGGCGAAGCTCCATGTGAGACTACTGACACTGACAACACTGATAGGTGCGGCAAACATCTGGCCCCAAAGAGTCGATCTGACGCCATATCGCAGACAATTGAGCATAGAACTCATCCACAGTGGCATATCCCTGCTGCAGTGACTGCTCCTGTCGCACAACAGCAAGGTATAAGGAGTCACCAGATGGCTCGTAGCGGCTGCGTAGATGCATCCACATCGCATGTGCGGAAGCCAGTCCAACAACATCACCAGTGAGATGCACCTCCATGCTAGCAACCAAAATAGCAGACACGAGCACCTTCATCAATCCTTGTCTTGTAAGCAGCATACTGAGTCTGAAAAGTCTCCATGGCATCCTCAAAAGCCTCATAAGCCTTTCAACAAGCGTCTTCGGAAGCATCCTTCGGGAGTACAGGCTTAACAGGTGGAGTAGGACGAGACGGGCAAGGCAACTCGCCCGTAAGAAACTCCCAAAGACGCTGACCACGCATGTGGATGCGCATGTGCTGAAACCAGTCCCGATAATTGAAACCATCGAAGATCACCAGGCAACGAGGAACATAAACGGTGCCTGCAGAAGAAGACATCTTTTTTTGCTTTCTTTTTTTTCTATCTGGTCAAACAGACCGACCTGACCGACCAAAAGGAGAAGCGGTCGGTTTACAAAGCCGACCGAGGCAGCACTCGCCGAAGCAGAGCGGCCTCGGGCGGGGGCGGAACGGCGGCCCGCGACGCCAGCGACGGCGGCCTTGAGCAGGGGCAGAGTAGCAGCCTGCGACACCGGCAGCGGCGGTCTCAGGCGAGCGCGGAGAGGCGGCCTGCGAGCGGGAGCGAAGCGGCACCGATCTTCATCGACGGCGATGTGGAGCGGCAGCCCACGACGCCGGCGGCGACAGCCTCGGTCAGGGGCGGAGCGACGGCGGCGTCCTGATCTTCACCGACGGCGATGAGGGCCGGCGGCGGCCAGATCTGGCGCGGGGAAGCGCAAAGACGAGCTTCTGAGCGGCGGCCCTAAGACGAGCTCCCGAGCGGCAGCCCCAACGAGAGATCGGCGGCGACCCCGATCTGAGCGAAGAGCCCATGACGGGCGACAGCGACGGCCGACGGTGGAAAAACGAGCGGCGGTGGAAAAGAGTAAGCAAGCGGCAAGCCAGGCAAAACCCTAGGTATGATGAAACATGTGCTCCGATACCATGTTGGAATAACGCTTGTATTCATCATGAGGCCAAAAGGTCAATATATATACATGTACAGATCTGGCATATATACAGACCTAGATTTGGAGTTTTCAGTCTAGGCGAATGAGCATGGCGTCCACTGCCAGCCGACTCAAAACGCCTTGTCGTCGCACCATGATAACTATGGTTTCTATTTTGTATCAGATGTATCAATTTTTCTGTTCATTGATAATTTTGGTGCCTGGCCTAGGCCCATCAAACCCAACTGGAAACACTAGTTCTTGTTTAGTCAGGCAGGTTTGGTTTAGTTGTTATTTTATTCCAATCCATGTAGATATATAATATCAAGAATTCAAGATTCAAGAATAATATGCAAACTACTTACATAACTATCAAATCAAGGCAGAACGAGCTAATCTACCATGCTAGTTTGACGAAAACTCATATTTCCCATTACATGAGTTCAATATCAGAAGTACTACTAGTACTCAAGACAGAATTCAATGCTACATCGTGGCGTGTTTCTCGTATTTTACTATGGTATAATCATTATTGTTATCACATTACATATATGCATCCAAACAATATATTTAATTTAAAGAGTTCAACTTCATTTCATAAGATCAGAAGTGTATACACTCCCTCCAATCACAAACACATGTCGTTTTGGGCTTGGAATGCTGTATGATAGTAGAACACATTTAAGACTACATCAACAAATGTTTGGACGATTCTAGAGTTGATTTGATTCTCCAACCAAAAGAATTAATATAAATGAATGATAGCACCTAGTAAGGAATTTGCAATACATATGCCCCCTTTAACGTAGATTATAACTGATTAGAATAATTGAGCCCATGTAATAAATGCCCACAAAACAACCAGGAGCTAAGCTATAGAGACCAATATAAAGTGTCTTAACAAACTGGATAAGCGGAGCTAAAAGCTAAATCAGGGTAAGGATGGAACATCTGAAGTACTGAGCACCAGAAAAGGAGATACTCATTAAGATTAAATTTTGTCCATAATCTTCATTTCAAAAGGAAAAAAACTGAATTATCTTATTCAGAATCACTTTACCTGAACTATCCTAAAAATAGCCGACAAAAGTTGAACAAACCCTTCAGATGATAGACTCCGTAACTTATTTGCCAAAGACTGGCCTCCAGCTTCGGTATTTGCAGTTCAAAAGATGTAGGAATTTAGTGTACAAAATAGCATAACTAAGAAAACAACTGTTGAGTGTTGAATGGGAAAAATATAAGACCATCAGAATCGGCAGCTCTGTCTCCAGTTACTGAATCAGAATCCATCGGTCTGGCAATTAAAATTGGAAGCAACTCTGCTACTGTGGCTTTTATTGAAGCTTTCATAACAGTAATAAGTGTATCTCGGTAAATTCTTAGAACCGCAGGAAGTTGGTCCTGCAAGATATAGAAAGAACCATATCAATCGGTTT
Source organism: Dendrocalamus latiflorus (assembly GCA_017311315.1). Lineage (NCBI taxonomy): Eukaryota > Viridiplantae > Streptophyta > Magnoliopsida > Poales > Poaceae > Dendrocalamus > Dendrocalamus latiflorus. Next base: position 29,502,308 of record CM029638.1, read on the forward strand.
ACATATAGACTATTGACCCACTGAATTTAGCCCCCAAAAAAAAGACTAGTATCCAGAAATAAACAAACCTCACAAGGGATTGACCTTTTCAAAAAAAAAAAGTCGATTTTCTGTCCTAATAAAATTTAAAAAGCATTTTATTGACATATGCCCAGTTTGGGAGGGTGGTCTCTTACAAGTTACAAACCCCATAAACTCAGCTTTTATGAGTGACAACCTCTTGAACAAACCCAAAAGTTGTTTGGCAAAGTGTGTTGACTAATAGCTTGTAGAAATGTATACGGTGTTTGCGTAGAACTTATATAGTTGAATCAAATGGAAATGTAGCTACACCTGCCCTCCATTTGAATCTCCAAATCAATTTAATGGAAGCAAATGGCAGAACTAACCGTTCTCAGCAGGCAAATAATCAGGGGCAAAAGCCGTTCTCTGAGAATAAAGCTTTCCTCCTCATCTATGTTTACCTGTGGTAAGATGATAAACAGCAATCAAGAGAAGGAGAAAAGCTGCTGAAAATCTTTTCCTAAAGTACCAAAAAGGTGTAGCTTAAAAGTGAAGCAATATTATAAAGTAGAGTAATGCGATGAAATGCATCAGACCATTATTGAAAAAACAAAGTATTTCAAATTTTTTAGTAGTCATGGTATATGATAAATGGCATAATAAAAAAATGTATGGTCTAAAATGGCACTCCCTCCGTCCAAATTTATAAGGCGTATTTTTTGAATGATCATCCATAAATATAGGGCGTATTTCATATTCCAATGTAAAATTAATATGATGTTCATTTTATATTCCTAATAAATATACCATGCTTGTCACGGCGTCGCCAAGGCGACACCTTGGCGTCCAGGCGCCGGGGAGGAGACGCCAGGGAGGAGCGGCTCGCCTTGGCCCGAACCCTAGCTTCACCGCCAAGCATGGTTCAAAATCCCGGCGGTTACCGACCGGTAACCGCCGGTTACCGGTTTTACCGGTGGAGACCGGTAACCGAAAAACCGGCCGGTATGAATTTTTTGATTTTTCAAATTTTGGCCGGTTTTTTTCCGGTTTTCCGGTTACCGGCCGGTTTTTCCGGTTACCGGCCGGTTTTTCCGGTTACCGGTTTCAAAATATCTCAAAATTCAAATTTTGATTTTTAAATTGTGACCGGTTTTTTACCGGTTTTTCCGGTAACCGGCCGGTAACCGCCCGGTTACCGTTACCGGCCTCCGACCGGGATTTTTTCCGGTTCCGGTTTTTGGAACCTTGCCGCCAAGTACGCCGTCCGTCCGTCCCTCTCCTCTCCGGCCGCGCCGCCTTCCTCCCTCCCGCCACGCCGCCTTCCTCCCGCCGCCGGCTTCCCTCTCCAGCTTGCTCCCGCCGCCGAGGGGAGGGGAGGCGGCGGCGGGGGGAGGCATCAGGGAAGGGAGGTGTCGGGGGGAGGAGGTGGCACGCGGGGGAGGACGTGGCTGGGGTAGGGGAGGCAGCACGCGGGGGAGGCAGCACGCGGGGGAGGGGAGGGAGGCGTCGGGGAGAGAGCGGGAGATCGGCGCCGGGGAGGGGAGTCGGGCTCGGGAGAGAGACGAGTGGGAGTCGGGAGAGAGAGTCGGGAGACGGGATTGTAAATGATAGAAGAAGGGTGCTCATATCTTAGCTGAGAGACGAGTGGGAGACGGGAGACAGCGGAAGCGTATACAACATCGAGAGTACGGACGCATGTATACACGTCGCCGTGCCCTCGCCTAGGCGTCCCGGCGCCTAAGAGGTGCCTGGTCGCCAATTACGCCGTGACAACTATGAAATATACAGCTTTATTTACTATTTTCTACGTGTATGCATTGAACATAGTGCTTAGATATAATAATTAGGAGTAATCTAGCCATTTTCACTATCTCCTTGGTCTATGTGCCAAGAGGAAACACGCCTTATAAATTTGGACGGAGGAAGTAATTATTTTGATATCACATACTACCACATAAAGTTGCTTTCTTGTCACTGGATATACTTCAAACAACACAACATTTAGTCGTTTATTTTAGTCATCAAGAGATCATCGAACCTTAAGGTTACAATCTACAAGATGAACAAGAAAATAATTTAATCTCAATATGGAGTCCCTGAATTGGTGCCACTTTATTCCTTCTAATTTTCAAAAAAAAATACAGAGCTAACAGGAAAAGAGTAAAAAAAACTCATCATGAATACTATGCAGTCAAAAATCACTATATAAGTATATACAGCACGAATGTTCTAGATTTAAATTTCTTCTTTTAAAAGCATTAAATTTAAATTTCATTTAACATCCATTGATACATACAAGTGACACAACTTGAATAGGCTATAACGCAAACAGACTACACAGAACATACAGATCAGTAAAAACTTTTGTAGCAAAGAAGAAAGGACAGATAGCAGTGCACCTGCAATGCATTACAATCAGGTAAAGATAGGTCAATTAAGAGTTATAGAAAATCATAAAAAGTAAAGTGTGCATACTTCATGCTCTGTCCCGTTGAGGGGGATAGAAGCCTTTCTTTTCACATTTGATAAAATCATTGCATCTACAGCTTTTCCATCAGGAACAGCCGCCCGCACAAATTCTGCTGAAAGGATGCTACAAGAATGAATATTATCAAGTTAGACAGCAATTTACTGATGGAAAGAAAAATTTGTGAAGAATATCACTACTCTATGGGCCAAATATGAATAAAATCAAAATAACAAGATCCTAAGATGGTCCAAGATTAACAATATTGAAGTATATTTTCTGGATAGAGGTGGATCTACTTCTACAATACATTTTCAACAAAATGCAACCTCCTAACTGGATCAAGATGTACTGAATTTAGGCCAAAAGTCTTTAACATCCTTGAAATAATACAAGTTTTATGCTGAAAAAAGGCTATATGCAATTCAATATAGAAATTGGAATAGATTCATAACATTAGAGCATTGGTTTGTACAATAATGAAGGAGGGTACAATCACAATTTTCACTTGATGGATCCGATCGCAATAAGGCATCCATATCTATCGCAGATCTATTCAAAAGCAACAAATTATATGGCTCAGTATTGTAGAAATAATAAAAAGAAGGAAGAAGTCCATATTAGCCCCTCAATTATCTTGAAAGTCCATTTTCACCCTTAACTATGAAGCCGTCTAACTATGTTATGGGCTATTTTAGGAGGGTAGCTGGGGTAGGAATTGAAGAAATGGCAACAGATTGGTTGAGAGGCAGCAAGAAGACAGAGGAAGAAGGAGCCTTCGGCAGGGAGATAGAGAGACATGAGGGAGATGTTTTGTTTCTTAATTCTTGCTTGACTCAAAGACAACAGATCGGCTGGCTTTTATAGCCACCCCTAACAAGCATATCTAGGATAACAACCAAAGAAGGATATGCTAATCAAATCCTATCTTTCCAAACCGAAAATAACATATCTAATCAATGTCTAATCCTGCTGATTAGCTGCCGCAGCTTGCCTCCCACACCTTGCATGGCCCATGGCCATGACAAACTAACACCCTTAACTAGCTAAACCGGTGCAAATAACCCCCTGGCCCATACCACTCTGGTTTTGCACTGATGTGTCAGCTTAGTCAACAGATGAGCTGATGTGGATAACAGGTCATCAAGTAAAATTAAAAAGAAAAAATCCATCCTCTACTTCTCCCTTCCCCTCCACATCTCTATCACTGTATCTCTCATCAAGGAGCGTAGGAGGAACAGAGTGTGGTTGACTGGTTGTGGTCGAGGAGGAGGGGCAGCCAGCAGGGCCTACGATCTACTTACTCCCTTACCTTCCCAATCCTCAGACCATGTAGGTGCTTTTCTTGTTCTGCCGCTGATGGAGAACTAGCTTAGCCGTGAACTCAAACTCGGATGGAGTATCAATTAATCTCTCATATGTGCCAAGTTGCTGTTACAAACACTAGAATCGAAAAACAAGGACATGCATGCATTCATATGTGCCAAGTTGCTGTTACAAACATTAGAATCGAAAAACAAGGACATGCATGCATTCTCTCAAAGCTCACAAGAGAGAGGAGCACATAATCCCCAGATCCAAAGTAACCTTCCACTCCAAAAACCTAAAAATTACCAGCAACCAAACATACCAAAAGCAAGGCTAGAGGAAGCCAAGACCTCTTGGCCAGGGTATGGCCCTCAGTTGCCTCCTGCGGTCACCGCAGCCTTTGAGGTAGCAGTGAAGATGGACCAAAACAACTGATCCTGTTGTTGAGATCTGCCTCTCGAACAAGAGAGAGGAGAGGAGATTGGAGAAGGAAGAGAGCCTGGGTGAGAAGAAGAAGAAAGCTGACACCAGCTTCCACTAGTAATACCACATGGTGTTAGTCGCTGGACTCTTGCTCGTGGTGATAGCAAGATCCTTACTCTCATGGAGAGGATGACACTAGGAGATGGGGCAAGTTTTCTTGTTTATTGCTCACACAATGCCATGCCAACCTGAGGGGTTGGAGATACATATTTATAGGCTGCTAGTCAGCCAAGCATATGCCAAGATGCTATCCTAAGACTAGTCCAAGATGCTGTCCTAAAGCTAGTCCAAGATGCTAAAACAAAAAGCTGCTAAAGCAAAAGCAAGTCCTAGATGCTAAAGTAAAAGCAAGTCCTAGATGCTAAAGCAAAAAGCAAAAAGAAAGGCACCATGTACACCATGTGCAGTCAACACAAGACTTGTCTAACACAAGACTTATCTATCATTCTCCCCCTAAGTCTTGTGCGTCGTCTTGTGGGAGAGTTGAACCATCCTAATCTTGGAGCAGAGCTCAAGGAACTTGATCCTTCCAAGAGGCTTGGTGAGCAGATCCGCAAGCTGATCCGTGGTGTTGATGTAGCTTGCCTTGATGCTTCCTTCATCCAAGCAGCCTCGGATGAAATGGTACTTCACCCGGATGTGCTTGCTCCGTTCATGAAAAACGGGGTTCTTTGCCAGGGCTAGAGCGGACTTGCTGTCCACCCTGAGCTCCACTGCTTCAGTGTCCCTGCCGAGGAGATCACCAAGCAGTCCAGCGAGCCAGAGTGCCTGAGTCGAAGCGGTGGAAGCCGCTATGTACTCGGCCTCACAGCTGGACAGGGCCACCACCTGCTGCTTGACTGACTGCCAGTGAACGAGACACTTGCCGAGGAAGAAGAGAATCCCGCTTGTACTCTTGCTGGTGTCGATGTCGCCCGCGTGGTCACTGTCGCTGTACCCGACGAAGTGTGCCGCGCCGGGACACCTCGGGTAATGGAGGTCGTGGTCAAGAGTCCCCGCAACGTAGCGGATGATCCTCTTCACAGCCTGCTGATGCTCCGTCGTCGGTCGTTGCATGAACCGACTAACGTAGCCGACGGAGAATGCCAAGTCCGGTCGTGTGTGGGCGAGGTAACGAAGGCTCCCCACAAGACGCCGGTACTGCGTAGCGTCCACCTCCTCCGTCGTGCTGTCGCGGCTCAGCTTCAGTCTCTCCTCCATTGGAGTGAGAGCTGGGTTGCAGTCGGTGAGCCCAGCTAGCTCAACGACGCGTTTGGCGTAGGCGGTCTGTCGAAGCGTGATCCCGGAATCATCCTGGTGCACCTCGATCCCTAAGTAGAAGGAGAGAGACCCCAGGTCACTCATCTGGAAGGTGGCTTTCATCTCTTCCTTGAATGCCGCCACCTCCGCATCCTTGGTGCCAGTGATCACCAAGTCGTCGACGCAGACACCCACTAGCAGGGCATTTTCTCCACTGCCCCGCCGGTAGATGGCCGCCTCGTGCGGACTTTGCTTGAAGCCCATTCCTTTCAGCGTGGAGTCCAACTTGGCGTTCCACGCCCTCGGTGCCTGTCGCAAGCCATAGAGGGCCTTGCGCAGGCGGAGCACCTTGCCCTCCTTGCCGGGGATCGCAAATCCCGGCGGCTGATGCACGTAGACCTCCTCTTTCAAGTCGCCGTTAAGAAATGCCGACTTGACATCCATGTGATGAACACGCCAGCCTTCCTGAGCAGCTAGCGCAAGGAGGAGTCGCACGGACTCCATCCGTGCGACGGGTGCGAAGGCGTCATCGAAGTCGACCCCCTCCTGCTGCACGAAGCCTCGTGCCATCAAGCGAGCCTTGTGTTTGACGAGGCGTCGGCTTCATCCCGCTTCAGCTTGAACACCCACTTAAGGGTGATCGCGCGGTGACCGGCAGGAAGATTCGCCAGCTCCCACGTCCGGTTCCGTTCAACGGCGTTCATCTCCTGCATCGCGGCACGCCATGCCGCGTTTCTCTCCGCCTCGGCGAAGGAACGAGCTCGCCGTCGTCCTGTGTGAGGTGCAGCTCCGCCTCGAAGTCGTGCTGCGCCAGTCCAGGGACCGGCTGCTCGCCGAGGAGGTCGTCCACGGTACGATAGCGCAGAGGCTCGCCGCCGTGGTAGGCGTCGATGCGATCCTCGTCGTTGGACAGCGGAGTGGCGAACTCCACCGTGCGCTGCTCGTCATGGGCCGAAGCTGTTGGGGCCGATCCTGGTGGTGTAGCCGCCGGTGAAGGAGAGTGGTGAGCCGGTGCGGGAGAGTGGGGCGTAGCTGGTGCCGAAGGTGGTGGAGCACTCGCCGGAGCTGGTGGCGAGCAAGGTGTCGAGGTGGACGAGCTCGGTGAAGACGAGCTGCTAGCTCCCCCAGCTCTCTCGAAGTGGACGTAGTCGACAACAAAGTCCCTGAGAGTCGAGGCCGAACCGTCGTCCACCGCCTTGTCCCACGTCCAGCCTCGCCCTTCGTCGAACACAGCGTCACGCGAGATGCGGACGCGCTGTGTGACAGGGTCGAGGATGCGGTAGGCCTTCGAGCCCTCCGCGTAGCCGATGAACACTCCCGGAGTGCTCCTGTCGTCGAGCTTGCCGATGTGGCCAAGCTCCTTGGCGAACGCGAGGGAGCTGAAGACCCGCAAGTGGGAGACCGCCGGCTTGCGCCCATGCCAAGCCTCGTACGGCGTCCTGCCGTCGAGCGCCTTGGTAGGCGATCGGTTGAGGATGTAGACGGCCGTCACCACCGCCTCTCCCCAAGACAGCCGGCATCCCCCTCTGCTTGAGGAGGGCCCGAGCCATCCCCACAACCGTCTGGTTGCGCCGCTCGACGACGCCGTTCTGTTGCGGGCTGTACGACACGGAGTAGTGGCGCTGAATGCCCTCATCAGCGCAGTACGACGCGAATTCAGCCGCCGTGAATTCGCCGCCGTTGTCTGTGCGCAGCACAGGCAGCTTGCGACCGCACTCCGCCTCCGCAGCAGCCTGCGTGCGCCTGATGGCGTCCGCAGCCTCTCCCTTGCTGCCGAGGACCATCACCCACATGTAACGGGAGAGGTCGTCGACGAGCAGCAGGAAGTAGCGTCGTCCTCCCGGTGTGGCCGGTGTCACCGGGCCACACAAGTCCCCGTGCACGAGCTCGAGCCTCTCCTTGGCTCGGAAACTCGCCTGCTGGGGAAAGGGGAGTCGCCTCTGCTTCGTCAACACGCAGACGTCGCAGAGCTGCTCCACATGGTCAAGGCACGGCAGGCCTCGCACCATTTCCGTGGCACTGAGCCGCTTCAGGGCCTCGAAGTGAAGGTGCCCAAAGCGCTCGTGCCACTGCCACGCCTCGTCGTCCCGACGAGCAGCGAGACAGAGGGGTTGTGCCACCTGCACGTGAAGAGTGTAGAGTCGATTTGCGCCTCTAGTTACCTTGGCAAGAAGGCGGCGTCGAAGATCCCAAATCCGCAGCACCCCGTGCTCGATCTCGACACGCGAGCCGTTCTCATCCAGCTGTCCCAAGCTGATGATGGAGTTCTGCAGATCGGGGATGTAGTAGACGCCGGTGAGCAGCCGGTGCTCGCCAGTCTTGGCGACGAAGACGACAGAGCCGACGCCCTTGATCTCCACGGCGGAGGCATCGCCGAACTTGACGGTGCCTCGAACGCCCGAGTCGAGCTCGGAGAAGAACTCCCGCCGCCCGGTCATGTGGTGGGTGGCACCGGTGTCGAGGCACCACCCGTCGGTCTTGTCATTGCCGGAACTGTCGCCGAGGAGGGCGTGTGCTTTTGGCTCGTCAAGGTGGAGGAGAGCCACTGCGGCCGGTGCCGCTGGAGGTAGTTCGATGCTCGCATGAGCAATGAACAGGACCGGCTGCTCCTCCTCTGCTTGCGCGACGTGGGCCTGGCCGCGTCGTGGCTGTCGACAATCCTTGGCCCAATGACCAAGCTTGCCGCAGTTGTGGCAAGAGTCGTCTCGTGCCGGCTTTTGCTTGCCAGCATCGCCGCCCTAGGCGCCTCCTCGCGCCCCTGCCTGGGCGTCTTTGCGCGGCTTGCCGCGCTTGCCATGCTTGCGGCCGCCTGTCGTGGAAGAAGGCTCCCTCTTCTTCCTGTCACCTTGGCCGGCAGCCCACTGCTCCCGAGTGAGGAGGAGCTTCCCGCCAATGGTGACGGGTCCCGAGAGGCTCTGTGGCTCATCGATGTCGACGACCTTAAGGCGACCCAACGCCTCCTCGATGGTCATCGTGGAGAGGTCCAGCAGAGACCCGATCGAGCGAGCCATCTGCTTGTACTTCTCGGGGACGCAGCGGAAGAGCTTCTCCACAGCTCTCTCCTCGCCGTAGGTGTCGTCACCGAACTGCACCAACTTCTGCAACAGAGTGTTGAGACGGAGAGCAAAGTCATCAACGTCTTCACGTGGTTTGAAGGTCAGGTTCTCCCACTCCGTGCGTAGTGCCTGCAATGTAGACTTGCGGGCGCGGTCGCTGCCCATGCGTGCTGCAGCAATGGCGTCCCAAGCCTCTTTGGCAGTCCGCTTATTGGTAAGCGAGAACTGTATCTCGGGCGGGAATGCAGCGATGAGAGCATCCAGCGCCCGTCGATCCTGGTCGTAGTCGACGTCGCCGTACCGGACTGCATCCCACATATGCCGCACCTGGAGCTTTACCCTCATCACCGCAGCCCACTCGACGTAGTTGGTCTTGGTGAGGGTAGGCCACCCGCCGCCGGGGCCGACGTCCCTGACGACAGCCTGGTACTCGTGGTGACCGCGGTACCGAACCGGGGAGAGAGCCGCGTTGCCTATGAGGGCCGCGCTCTCCGTCGACCCGTACGCCGCCGCCGTGCGTGCCTCCTCCAGGAGCGCCACCGCCGTGTGCGCCTCCTTCAGGAGCGCCGCCGGCGCGTCCGCGCCTGTCTGGGCTGCCGCCGCGCTCGTGGGCGTGCGCGGCTGCCCATTGCGCCGTTCGCCCTTGCGCTGCCTCCTCCAGCAGCTGAGGGTCCGCGTCGGCGCTGTCATCAACAGAGCCGGAGCTGCTGTTGCTGCCGCGCAGAGCTTTGACCTCTGCTGCTGCCGCACGCGCTGCATCTGCCGCCGCCGCTGCTTCCACCTCCGCTCTGGCTGCTGCCAGCTCCGCCGCTGCCAGCCTTGACGCCCTTTCCGCCGCCGCAGCGGTCTCTGCCGCCGCTCGCTCGCGCTGCTCTGCCGCGGCGAGCTCGGCCGTCTGCTGACGCCTCGTGCTCGAGGCGACCGAGCGCTGAGACTGCCCTGCGGACATGGCGCGCTACTGGGGGGCTGCTGCGTGGAGAGAGGGCTGCTTCTGACGAGCTGCTGCCCGTCTCCGGAGAGGAGTGAGCGGGGACAGCCGGAGCTGCTGCTGCTACCGGTTGGGGCTGCTGTGAGGCCGGGGAAGGAGATGAGCAGGAGATGCTCAGGCTACAGGATACTAAGGCTCTGATACCACTTGTTAGTCGCTGGACTCTTGCTCTTGGTGATAGCAAGATCCTTACTCTCATGGAGAGGATGACACTAAGAGATGGGGCAAGTTTTCTTGTTTATTGCTCACACAATGCCATGCCAACCTGAGAGGTTGGAGATACATATTTATAGGCTGCTAGTCAGCCAAGCATATGCCAAGATGCTATCCTAAGACTAGTCCAAGATGCTGTCCTAAAGCTAGTCCAAGATGCTAAAACAAAAAGCTGCTAAAGCAAAAGCAAGTCCTAGATGCTAAAGCAAAAAGCAAAAAAGAAAGGCACCATGTACACCATGTGCAGTCAACACAAGACTTGTCTAACACAAGACTTATCTATCACGTGGCACTGCATGATGATGGTGGCAGCTTAAGTGCCAAAACTAGTACTAAAACTAGTGAGTAGGAGTAATTTGCACTGGTTTTGATAGTCGAGGGTGTTAGTTGGACGGTTTCACAATTGAGGGTGAAAAATGGACCTTCAATCACAATGTATTTCCAAGCACATACAGGCCTTTATTTCCATGTCAAGAGTTGTCATACTAATACTCCTGAGATCTAAAAAGCGGGTCTCCATATTATAAGTGCACATCCATTTCAGTATGGGATCATATGCTTAGTTTGCAAGAAAATACCTGTTGACTGAATCTAGTGATGTTCCCAACTGGTCTCGGATATGTCGAAAGCAATAAAGCCCAGTAAGTTCGTCAGTATCCTGATTGACACAAGGAAACATTTATGGATCATAATAGCATAAGTTACATATGCTGCATGTGTCTGCAGGCACCTGGAGTAAAAGATGAAGTATTTATAAGCTTATAGCATCTTTCAAGTTAAGCAATTGGATAATATGATTCATTGCAATTCTTGATCTTTAATATATCAACAATATATCATTCACCTATAAATCTAAATTGAAGAGAGTTGATAGACAATGTGACAAGCCGACCAACTACAGTACAGATCATAGCCAAATTGTACCAATTTTGTCCATTTCATGAAATGCATGCAAAGGATGAAAACAAAGATGGATAGTTGGATATTACCATACTAAGGCAGTGATTCCATTAACACATAAAATTTAAATTGTTAGTTAAGTTTAACTTTTGAATATCCCCTATCTAACAGGATCATAAGTAAAATTTTAAGCATAATTGGAATATTTCAGCTTTGATGACAGCAGAGAATAGAATAATGCAAATTAACTTTATCTAGGAGTTGTTAAACATCAATAAAAATGGATGACAAAGGGTAATGCTATCAGAAAGGAATATGAAGATAACATTGGCATCAGATCATATTAAAGACTAAGAGTTTAGGTAGCTTACTAGCAAATTTTGCAAGTCATCGATGACATCAAGGGCACCAGCACAATCTGCTGCTTCCACGAGCTGCACATGTAGAACAAGATTAACACAAAATCATGGAGAAAGGAGGTATTAAAACAAAAAAGAGTTGAACTTTAAGCAGTAGGTTTGTTGCGATGATTCAAAGATTCACTACAAAAACCTATTTTTCTAGTTGTTGCCCAAGTAAGAACAGTTTAGGCCAGGAATGTCAATTCAGACATTATAGGTCATTGCATCACAACATAGCATACTAGTGTCTGGCAGAGATTGACGATAATGATGTACGCTAGCAGGAAATAAAACATTTTTTCATCTGCAGTTGGGCTTGGAATGTCATATGGACACACTATTTAGAACAGTATTATCGGCTTATGGGACATAAGCACAAGATCAAGTACTCTCTAACAGAGCTATCATAACTTCTCTATGATCAAACAAAGACCGATGTACACAATAAGGCAAGAAGCAATGATCCATCAAAATAAGTTGGTTTCATTTCTTTTTTATCCATTCCGCTCATGTAACAACTCAAGAATTGGCACACTATATTTCCGTGTCAAGCTACATTTGTCACTCACATTTGTGATGGTCAGTCAAGGTAAGAAGTTCCAAATATGCAAGGTCGTTCCAAGAAACTCAATGACATACATATAGCCTTGCACTTTCTGATGTTCCATGCACAGCATTAATCATCAACTAATAAATCAGTGAAAGAAATCAAGATAAAATAATTGGGAACAAACCATTAAGCACAGCATCACAGATCGAATATCAGAATCAATACTCACTACCCCACAACAATATGTTACATTCAATATTATATGCGTGCAGTTTTATGGTTTTGAATACTTCACGCACCTGACCAAATTGCCAACCAACTCATGACACAATGAAAGAAATGCCAACAAGGAACTACCATAACTACCACAAGAGACTAACACATCACTAAGAAGTAAGAAATGCGTAGTGCATATATCCCAACCATTTCAAGGAGCCGCATTGCTGATCAACAAGGCAAAATGCAACTTAAAAGACATATCATGTCTGGTAATGCCACTCACCAGCTTGAGCGCGGTGAGCGCCTGACTGACATAGAGGATGACGGTGAGCTTCTGCTGCAGAGCAACGAGGTTGCCCCGCGTCGCATTGAGCTCCTGCACCTGCCGTGCGGGCCCAACAAGGTCACCCGTGAGCACCCGGACCACCTCCCTGAGGTCCCGGATCCTCCCAACCGCCGCAACAATCTCCCCGTCGAGCCCACGCAGCCGGCCCTGCGCCGCATAGAACGACTCCGACCGCCGCGCGATCTCTCGCACGAGGTGCGCCTCCACCACATCCAGGTGCTGCCCGAGGCGCTCTTGCAGTGCGTCGTCGCCGAGCGGGCAGGCGGCCTTGAAGGTAGGTCCGTCCTCGAGCGCGAAATCCTCCTTGAAGAAGAGCGCGGGCACCTCCCTGAGGCAGGCGGCGAGGCCGGACGACGCCGGGGCACCCTCAGCATCGGAGGCGGCGAGCTCGGCGGAGGCGTGGAGGCGGATGTCGGCGAAGCGGGAGAAGGGATCGGCGATGGCGGCAAGGTAGGGCGCGAAGTCGGCGCGGGAGACCTCGCAGGGGTGGGAAGGCGGGGGAGGCGCGTCGGGCAGGGGGGTCGGAGGGGGCCAGGGAAGCCAGTATGAGGAGGAGGCCGCGGAGGGGAGCGGGTTGTTGAGGAGCGCGGTGATGGACTGGGGGACGCCGCCAGGTGGCGCTGCGGAGGCGGAGGTGGGGGAGTCGGTGGAGAGGGAGGAGGAGGCGGTGGAGATGGTGCGGAGGGGAGGGCGCGAGGCCATGGCGGCGGCGGCGGAGGTGGCGGTGGTGGGGCTAGGGGAGGGGAGGAGGCATGGGGAGATCGGGATCTGGGAGGCCGGGAAGCGAAGCTTGGGGTGTCAGATCTGGTGCAGGTGGGAGGAGGAAGTGGAGGGGACGGCGTAGTTTTTTCTTCTCTACTTCTCTTCCTGTTTTTTCTTCATTTATGACCTCTCTCTCTCTCTTGCTTGCTTGGGCTCAGTTGTGCAATTACACCGTGGATTGCATGTACGAATTAGCTTTTGAGATCCGAATCATTTATCGTGGTGTGCCTTCACTGTCTAATCAGTGGTTTTAGGAAGAAGACATTTTCTTTAGGCTGTGTTTTGGTCCGAGTCACCTCGCATTCCCATGCAAATATTCTCCTCTCCATCTGAATTACTTGTAACATATTGCAAGTAACATAAGATATTGGTTGCTGCAAAAGAACAAAATAGTCTTTACAATATTTCAAACATTAACAGACGTTTGGTTCGTAGCAAGGGATCCACAAAATAATATGTTTAATAGTTCAAACATTTTATAACTCGAACCAAAAAATCAATAAATTTAAATTATAGGATTTGAAATTTCAAACCTTGAATAAGTTATTTATAAATTTTAAATTTTAATTTAAAATTTTGAATTTTGCAATTTAAATTCTCACAAATTAAAATTCCAACAATTGAAATTCCAATTGTTCTACGATTCGAACCTTCAAATTTTCAATTTTGAAATTTGAGTCTGGAAATTAAACTATCGTGATTTGAAATTATTATATTCAAAAATTGAAATTTTAAAATTCGAAATTATGAAGTTTAAATTCTCAAATTATGAACTTCTGAAATCCATAATTAGAAATTTCAATTTTAATATTCAAAATTTCAAAAGAAATGGATTTTCAAAATCCAATTTGAATATTTGAAATTTAAATTATATGAATTGAATATTCCAAAATTTGGGATTCAAATTTGATATTTTGGTTTCAAAATTCATATTTAAATAATTTTAATTTTTTAATTTAATAATTTAGATATTTGAATATTAAAATAAATCACAATTTGGATTTTGAAGTTCAAATTTTGATTGTGACAAATTAAACAAATGATAAAAGGCCCAACAGCAAAGATTCATTTCCCTTGGTAATTTAAGATAAACAACATTTTTCTGTGGAAAACATATTTCTAAAATTGATGGTAATCTAGTTCCCAAGGTAATCTTGGATTCCTGGCCCAGATAACTAGTTATTTTACCGAACAAGGTAATCTTGTATAATTACTAAGGATTCTTGGTAATCCTCAGAGGATTCCACCAACCAAACGCACCATATGAAAAGTGCCCCTGATTTATATTAAGAGGATATAAACATTACAGAGTCCCAACAATTACATTGAAGTCTTGGAAAAGAAAGGAAATTAAAATAACAAATTCTTTTAGGATTGATCCGCAAACTCGTTACATACACGAACTGCATCACACAAGAAGAAGCAACGCCGATAATAGGGGAGATGGTTGGCATAGACCTAAGTAGAACATTGGGATGGTGATGTTGGCCATCGCTGACCTAATGATGACAGAGATGTTAGGAATATTATAGACGATTGACGACAACCTAAAGGTGATACGAATCAACTAGCAAACTAGCCGATACGCAAGGGTGGCCCGATCTTCATGGTACAAATACTTGCAAAGTCCCTTCTTCTCCTTGCGGCTGTAATGAAGTTAGTGTTTCGATTGAATTGCTCAGCTCTAAAATGAAAAGGTAGCAGCAAGATAGATTGGTTGAGTTGCACTAAATCAACAAGAATGAACCAAAATAGAAGAAATCAACCGTGTCTTCCCAAACCGTGAACAATCAATTTGATCATGAATTAGAAAGTGGAATGGTCTGATTCAATATGCAACTCAAGAACATCAGCTTTTGATCTGCGCAATCTATCTCAAACCCTAATGGGAAAACCTTGTTAGCTCACGCTCCTTGGATGCCAACAACCACCATGGCGATTTTTGTTTATTTCTCAAAACTCACCTAAACTGACCTAAGATACAAAGGGGGTTCGGCTAGGTTATATTGGCCACACACATACACCCAAGGACTAAGGCCGACTCGAACACAACTTTCAAAATGCAATTCGGTTTAGACACCTAGACACAGAGATTATAGATCGGATTCTCTAAAAGGAAATAACAATTTTAGACTCAAATTAAAAAGAAGAAGTTGAATACAATTCGAAAAAAGAAACGTCAAAGAAATAGGAATTCAACCTCCTAGCTCTCCTCCTTATTCTGGCTTGGTTTCTTTTCTGGCTTCAAATTCCCTTGGCTTGTCATGAACTCCTGGCTCCCTCTATTTTTCTAGCTTGGATTCCCCACCCACACGAGTTGGGAACCCTTCCTAGCCCGATCTCCTTTCCACGTATTGCATGTTGAGTCTGTATCCCACACGCCGCACCAAAGCCCTTTTCTGGCTCGATCACAAACCTATACGATTTGTGCTAACCCAATTCCACATGCCGCATGTGACTCGGACTCCATACTCCACATGATACTAACACCATGTGTTCCATAGTCCATGCCCTGCTCGCCTCCATACGCCCGAGACTCCACGCGGCACTCGCTTCCACACGCCCGAGAAGCCACACACTGCTCACTTGCACATGCTCCACGCGGTCCATGCACTTGAATGCTTGGCCCTTCCTCCTGTCCCACATGCACTAGGGTTTCCTTTCGGCCTTTCTCCCATTGTGCTGAAACCACAGCTAGTTGCCCCCCTTGTCGTCCACACCTCCCTCCCTCTCAGCTTCACTCCCTTTACTCAAATCAACTCTAATTTAGAATATAGCATTGGTTTTCACATTAGGAACTCCAACCAAAGTTAAATTGGTATTTCGAGCTGCAACATCCCATCCCCCTTCAAGCGAAACCGCCCTAGGTTTTGGGGTATTCTTCACAACCACTTTTTGCCTCACAACAATTTTAGATTTGACCTCCTCATCTTGTTTCGACAACAATGCATGGAACATACCTTTATGCATATAAGTGAATCTATTGGCTCTTACTTGATGTGTAGCATTGCGATTGAATTGCAATGGACGTCCCAAGAGTAGATGACACACATGCATTAGCACGACATCACACTCCACCATGTCTTTATAATCACCAATAGAAAAAGGCGATCACTTTATGTGTAACTTTCAGCTTACCAATATTGTGAAACCATCATTACTACAAAAAGGGTCATTATAGGCGGTTTAAAACTGTCATCACAGATGGTTTTTTGAACCATCTGAATTTATGCATCAATGATAATCAGAAGTTATCATAGACGGTTTGTGAGCTATCTGTGATAAATACATCACAGACGGTTTGTAACTAATACTGTCTGTGAAGAACACTATCATAGACGGCTCGAACCAAAAACCGCCTGTGATACTCACACATCACAGACAGTTTTAGCTACCAACCATTTGTGATGTGTGAGTATCACAGACGGTTGGTATATAGAACTGTATGTGATACTTCCCCATCACAGACGGTTTCTGGTTTGAGCCGTCTATGATAATTCTTCACAGACGGTTTATACTACAAAACCGTCTATGATAGTTCATTCTATACCTAAATTTTTTATTTTCCGATTAGCCTTAGGAAATCTTAACTATATCATCTGAAAACAAGCAAATCAACAATAAACACAGCAACACATTCTACTTCTATTAAGATTAGAATCCACCATTACAACAACACAAGATATCAAGTAGGTTACCTATAGCACTGTATACATGAGAGAACACTTATAATTTTACAAAGATAAGTTTCACGGTTACAAATTTAGAAAAATGTTTACACTACAAGAAACTTCAGGCTAATACAAGCTAGACTAACACATCATTCATTAAATTACAATCTAAAACAAGTGGTAGGGAAAATTTTCAACTAGCAGAAACAAAAAGGCAATGAATACCATTTTCAGCTTCTATGCCAAAATCAATAACTTCTATGTCGGTGACTTAGAATAGTGCAGATTTGCCATTGCTTTCTTCCTTTCCATCTTGTTTCAAGCAAAATTTCAGTTGTCTTTGCCGAACCCCTTCCCACCCTTGCCGCACACAAACAAATTGGAGTAGTATTGGTGGTATTGGTTTTTCAAGTAGGGAGAGGGGTTAATAAGGGGCGAGAGGTGGGGAGGAGAATGGTGTGTGCCATTCGATGTGGAGAGAATAGACGGGTGAGATCAGGATCCTAGGGGATATGCTGCAGATCGGTGATGTGGCGGGACATCACATACGGTTCGGGTTACAAACCGTCTATGATAGAGACATCACAGATAGTTTATAATAAAAACCGTCTATGATAATAGGGAGATATCACAGATGGTTCATAACAAAAACAGTCGGTGATAATGACGTCAAAAAGATAATATATCGGTACAATATAAATAACTAGTCTTAAAAGATAAAATATCAAAATTTTATATGGCTTATATATGCTCGTTTGAAAGGTTTCGATGAGATCTACATTTTTGCAGTTGAGGAAAAACCCAAATTTCGAAGGGAAGATAAAAAATTTTGGCAAAAATAGAAACTGAAAGCTTAAAACAGAAATTTAGGGCTAAAGATGGCCAATTTTGAGGGTATTAGAGGGTAGCTAGCATAAACTAGTCATTTTTTTGAATCGGGATCGTTGTTAGCTTTCCAACGAGTAGAAGAACGTCGAAAACGAACACCGTATGCAAAAGTTATACTCGTTTTACTAAAGGTGTCTCAAAACTGAATCCTACTCAGACTCAGGTGAGAGATTATGAAATTTTGGGGATTACAAGGTTGAAAACATATCACAGACAATTTTTAATACAAACCATATGTGGTAACTTCATTATCACAGACAGTTTTTAATACAAACAGTCTGTGAAGTATCATAGACGGTTTAAATAAAAAACCGTCTGTGATGTATGCTATTATCATAGATGGTTACTTCACAAACGGGTATTAGTAAGAACCGTATATAATGTCTTGCATTATCATAGATGGTTCTTATCAAGAACCGTCTGTGATACTTCATAGATGGGTATTAGGAAGAACTGTATGTGATGTCTTGCATTATCATAGATGGTTCGTATAAAAAACTGTCTGTAAAAATACCACAGACGATTATTCGTATAAACCGTCTGTGATACTTACAGCACAGATGGTTCCTATGAACCGTCTTTGATGTAAGCGTCCAGTTTAGCCTTTTTTGTAGTAGTGCATTGTATGCAATATAGCTTAGGATGTCACCAAATGGTCAGTGAGAGTGCATCAACTACGTTCTTGCTGATCACATTGTTATAGCTTCCTCCATCGATAATCAATTTGCACCATTTTCCTTTGATCATGCATTCAGTTTGGAACACTCCACGACGTTGCCATTTTCCCACAATCGGTGTGTTGTCATGATCAACCTTTTGAGCCATCAAACTAGGACCATCTAGATTAGCGTCACGAAAACTTGATCAAAAGTAGGGCTCGGTTCGAATGAAGTCTCCGTATATTCCGTTTGTGATTTCTCACTTCCTTCGCTCTCCAAAATATAATTCCCTTCATTAGTGAGCAGTGTCGTCTTCAAATTCAGGCAATCTTTCATCATGTATCCCCTACCCTTGCACTTGAAGCACTCAATATCTCAAGTTCTAGTAGTAGAGAAAGTACTATAATCATCTTTGGACGCCACCTTGCTTGTTGTACTCACTGTTTTCAATGCTTCTTTATGCGCTGATCCAATCGGTCAAGTTGATGCAACCGGCTTAGAACTTGAACCACATTTGACCTCTTGCAAAATTGGATGCCTCCAACAACTAGAATTGGTGCGGTCCCCTCGGTTTTGCATATCTTTCACCCATTGTTCATCACACTCCATTTGGTGTAGTAGCTGTTGCACGGTGTTGTATTCCATCAAGTTGACGTGATTACATACATCCTCATTCATCCCTTTAAAGAAACATGTCATGATTGCTTCCTTGGACTCATGTACACTAGTATGAATCATGAGCACTTGTATCTCTTGGTAGTATTCATCCACAGACTTAGAACCTTGATAGATCCATCATAGTTTTGTATATATACAATGTCCTCATGTAATACACTAGTGCAAACCTCGATCTCATGACTTGCTTCATCTCTTCCCAAGTATGTGGACGTTCTCCTGGATGATTCAACTAATCCCACCAAATAATAGGGTATTCGGTGAATTCAATCAAAGCAACATAAACCTTTGTTAAAATATAACAATGCATACTTCAAGTCTCATGAGCCATCAAGAGTATTCTAGAGCTAGCTGCCGACATGTTTATTCGAGTGCATGCTTCTTGTTAGCACATGAATCTTCCTGCCGTATGAGTTAAGTCTTAGCTGTCTTTAGTCAATACCACATGAGGATTTTTACTATCAACTGCACGAATACTCTGGAAATGCTTAAGTCGGCAAGTCAAAAACGTGTTAGTGTTTGCTACGTTTTTAGTACTAATTAGCTGGCCAATGGATGTTGCTAGAAGTAAAAATAAAATCAGCTTCCTAAGTCGGTTCTTTTGCCTATAAAAGGAGCTTGTAACTTTCCATTGTAATCATACAAGTAGTATGTGCGTCTGTTAATGGAGGCTACTAGTTTGAGTTGTGAAACTAGTGAGAACTAGTTACCCTTTGTGTGTGTACTAATGAAGCTAGATAGCTACATGTTGTGAATTTTTCAACAAGTGATATCAGAGCAGGCGGTCCGGGACCGTCAGGATCGAGAGGAGTCTTTGAGGCGCTAAGGGTAGACTCTGTCGGTGCACAGTCTGGGACTGTGAAGCTCGTTGGTCTGGGACCGAGGCTTACTTGACGCCGGGCGCCAGTCACCATGGCGGATCTTGTTGGCGCAAGCAGTGGAATCAAGAAACTCAATAGCCACAACTATGGCTATTGGAAGACATGCATGGAATCCTACCTACACGGTCAGGATCTATGGGAGGTCGTTGCGGGTACCGAGACAGCTCCTCCACCAAAGGAGAATGTCGAAGCCTCGTGGAAGTGGCACATCAAAGCCGGCAAGGCTTTGTTTGTGCTCAAGACAACAATTGAGGAGGATCTACCAGAGTAAATTCGTAAAGAAAAGACACCACAGTCGGCTTGGGAGACTTTAGCAAAATTGTTCTCGAAGAAGAATGAGGCGCATCTTCAGCTCCTTGAAAATGAGCTTGCAGGTATCTCACAAGGCACTTTGAGTATTAGTTAGTATTTTACAAAAGTAAAAAATATTTATCGTGAGATATCTCATCTTGAGCCAGAGGAGAAAATTAGTGAGGCAAGGATGAAGATGATCATCATCCATGGCCTAAGACCCAAGTACAACGGGTTTGTGGCCGCAGTAAGAGGATGGCCGTCTCAGCCGTCATTGGTGGAGTTGGAGAATTTATTGGCTAATCAAGAAGAGTTAGCCAAGTAGATGGGGAGTATTACTGTAAAGGAAGAAGAGAAGGCACTCTTCGCTAACAAAAAGAAGGGTCCACCTCAGGGACCATGGAGGCCCAAAACAAGGTGGACAGAAGGTGGCAAACAATATCCAAAAGAGAGAAACAATTCTTTAGGGGGAGCTCAACGAGGAAGACAAAATCAACAACAAGAGAAGAATGAGAGGAAACAATATGGTGGATGCTTTAATTGTGGTAAGAAGCGTCACTTTGCTCGAGATTGTCGATACCCAAGAAGGCGATTCGAAGGAAACTTGGCCACTACAAAGGATAAGGAGACCACTTTAGAAGCATCTGTAAGTGAAGAAGAGTGGGAAGCTGACATTGGATTTTCTCAAGAAGTTGAAGAAGAGGAGCTTGAAGAGGACATGGAAGCACAGCTTTGTAGCAACAACAGATCCAGAGATAAATTATAAGGAAGATTGGATTGTTGATTCTAGTTGCTCCAATCATATGACTAGTGATGACAAGAAGCTGCAAAATATGACTGAGTATGAGGGAAGGAGAGTGGTGCTGACAGCCAATAACTCCAAGCTGCCCATCTCTCGTATCGGAAACACGGTTGTTCCAAGGTATGGTCCTCAAGAACTCCATCTTGAGAAAGTCTATCATGTCCCAAGCTTGAAAAAGAATCTATTGTCAGTACCTCAATTGACAGCAGAAGGGAACTATGTACTCTTCGGCCCTGAAAAGTTGCTATTTTTAGAAAAGTAAAGGTGATTGGCATACCTATCATGGAAGGAAGAAGAAAACAGTCTGTTTATGTGCTTTCTGCAGAGTCAGCATACGTCGATAAGACTCAAAAGAATGAAACATCTAATCTCTGGCATGCACGACTTGGACATGTTAGCTACATCAAGTTGAAGGGAATGATGGAGAAGCAAGTGTTGAGAGGACTTCCTTGTTTGGACATCCAGACATACATAGTTTGTGCTGGCTGTCAGTATGGCAAAGCTCACCAATTGCCATATAAGGAGTCAGAATATCAATCCAAAATACCTTTGGAGCTCATACACTCAGATGTGTTTGGCCCAGTTAAGCAAACATCACTTGGAGGCATGAGGTACATGGTGACATTTATCGATGACTTCTCAAGATATGTTTGGGTTTACTTTATGAAAGAAAAATCTGAAACTTTTATGAAGTTCAGGGAGTTTAAGAATAAAATAAAGAGTGAACTTGACAAAAAGATTCAATGCTTACGTACTGACAATGGAAGAGAATATATATCCAATGAGTTCACTATCTATCTCAAGGAGCATAAGATAAAAAGACAATTAACTTGCCCCCATACTCCACAACAAAATGGAGTAGCGGAGCGCAAGAATCGTCACCTTGCAGAAACTTGTCGGAGTATGCTACATGCTAAGAATGTAACAGGAAGATTCTGGGCCGAGTGTATGAGGACTGCAACCTATGTGATTAATAGGCTACCATAAGTAAGGCTGGGATTCAAATCACCACATAAGAAGTTGTGGAAGATAAAGCCAGTTGTCAGTCACTTTAAAGTATTTGGTTGTGTATGTTATGTTTTTGTGCCAGATCACTTGAGAGGCAAGTTTGATAAGAAGGCGATTCGGTGCATCTTCGTTGGCTATAATGATGCCCGAAAAGGTTGGAGGTGTTGTGATCCGACCATAGGCAAGTGTCACACTTCAAGATATGTTGTGTTTGGTGAAGCCTCTTCATGGTGGACTCCCAAGAAGGTCGAGATTTCTGAACCCTAAGATTTGGATGACATTCTAGAAGATAAGCTAGAAGTTAGGAGCAAACATCAGCTCCAAGTGAAGTTAAAGGGAGCTCACCTAGTAAGGCCAAGAGTCCATGGAAGACTGGCGAACATCAGCCTGTACTCGAGGAACATCATCCAAATCAAGTGGAAGTTGAAAATCCTGTACACGAATTGCGAAGATCTACAAGGAAGCGGAATCCCAATCCTAGGTATGCTAATGCTGCCCTTATTGATAAAGCTATACCTATTGAGCCATCTATTTATGAGGAAGCAGCACAATACCCTGAGTGGCGAAAAGCTATGGAGGAAGAGGTTAAGGCACTAAAAGAAAATTAAACATGGGATTTAGTGCCAACACCAAAGGATGTGAAGTCAATATCCTGTAAATGGGTCTATAAAATCAAGACTCGTCCAGATGGATCAATAGAAAAGATATAAAGCTCGACTTGTTGCTCGGGGATTCTCTCAACAATATGGGCTGGACTATGAAGAAACATTCAGTCCAATGGCGAAGATCACAACTGTTCGAGTCTTACTTGATTTGGCTACTAGCAAGTCTTGGAAGTTGTGGCAAATGGATGTCAAGAACGCCTTTCTACATGGAGAGCTTGATAAGTATATTTATATGGAACAACCAAAAGGTTTTGAGAGTAAGACTCAACCAAAATATGTCTGCAAATTAAAGAATGCGCTCTATGGCTTGAAGCAGGCTCCAAGAGCTTGGTACAGGAAAATTGGTGAGTTTCTTGTACAAAGTGAATTTAAAGTTGCTCCATCAGATTCTAGTTTGTTTGTGAAGGCCAAAGAAGGTAGACTAACAATAGTTTTAGTCTACATTGATGATTTAATCATCATAGGAGATAATTATGAGGAGATACAAAGGACAAAAGAAAATCTCTTGGTTAGATTTCAAATGAAAGAGCTTGGAGAGTTGAAGCACTTTCTTGGACTTGAGGTGGAGCATACAAAGGAAGGGTTATTTTTAGGTCAACAAAAATATGCAATGGACCTTCTTCAAAGGTATGGTATGCTTGATTGCAAGCCTATTTCTACTCCTATGGATCCTAATATAAAGCTACAAGAAGAAGGAAAAGATCTAGAGGATGTGACCATGTATTGGCAGCTGGTTGGGATTCTTATCTATCTCACACTTAGTCGACCAGATATTTCCTATGCTGTTGGAATAGTCAGTCGATATATGACCAAGCCAAAGAAGCCTCACCTCAGTGCTATTAGACACATTCATAGGTATGTCAAGGGTGCCATTAATTATGGCATTTTATACAATAAAACAAAAGGATACCAAGTGACTGGATACTGTGATGCTGACTATGCCAGAGATTGCGACACACGTCGATCAACAACTGGATATTTCTTTAACCTTGGACTAGGAGTTGTATCTTAGTGCAGTAAGAGGCAGCCTACCGTGGCATTATCAAGCATTGAAACAGAATATTGATCAGCAGCAACAGCGGCACAAGAAAGCACTTGGCTTAAGCAACTGATGAAGGATCTCTACCAACTAAGAGATTATCAAGTAAGGCTTCTATGTGATAATTTATCATCTATACGTTTGGCAGAGAATCCAGTTTTTCATGCGAGGACAAAACATATAGAAGTACATTATAATTACATAAGAGAAAAAGTTCTTGGAGGAGATATTGAGATGGTGCCAACAAATATAGATAAACAAGTCGCAGATATTCTTACAAAGAGTCTCAACAAAGCAAAATTTGAGAAATTTCGAGAGGCTCTCGGAATGGTCTGCAAGACAATTTTGAAAGCAAGTATGCATTGAGGGGGAGTGTTAAAATATAACAATGCATACTTCAAGTCTCATGAGCCATCAAGAGTATTCTAGAGCTAGCTGCCGACATGTTTATTTGAGTGCATGCTTCTTGTTAGCACATGAATCTTCCAGCCGTATGAGTTAAGTCTTAGCTGTCTTTGGTCAATACCACATGAGGATTTTTACTATCAACTGCATGAAGACTATGGAAATGCTTGAGTCGGCAAGTCAAAAATGTGTTAGTGTTTGCTACGTTTTTAGTACTAATTAGCTGGCCAATGGATGTTGCTAGAAGTAAAAATAGAATCAGCTTCCTAAGTCGGTTCTTTTGCCTATAAAAGGAGCTTGTAACTTTCCATTGTAATCATACGAGTAGTATGTGCGTTTGTTAATGGAGGCTATTAGTTTGAGTTGTGAAACTAGTGAGAACTAGTTACCCTTTTGTGTGTGTACTAATGAAGCTAGATAGCTACATGTTGTGAATTTTTCAACAACCTTTTTTCTCCAGAGTAGTTGTGGTTGTTAAAGATTTGATTGATATGCATGTCCCACTCCAAATGAGCCTCCAGGTCAGCTCTACCTTTGAACTCCGGTATGGTTATTTTGATTCTACCAAGACCATCGTCCTCATGCTTAGAATCTCCTCTACATTGTCCTCCATGTCCAGCACCTCGGTGGTCAAAGAATTCCTACCTCGGATGTTGTTGATAACCTCCACAGCTGTCAAACATGTCATCATTGAATTTAGCACTATAGTAGTGGTTGCCATCATGCGAAGTACCACGTATCCTCAAGATGGGTGCTTGCTGCCCTCGTGCGCCAACTCCTTCAGGTAGTGGTGGCCTCTCCTCCAAATTATGGATGGACAAGTTCATATTGTTGAGACCTTTAGTGAGACGAGTATTCAATGTTTCTTACACCTCCGTGATTCGCACATTCAATCCATCGATGCCCTTGTTAAGATTAGCACGCAGTATGTCCTCTTGATGATGGAAATATGCAGTAATAGCATTGAATTGAGCATGTATAGCCAATGGTAAAACATCATCATAGACAAGCTCCACCAAGTCCTCACTGTGATCATCGTTCGATTCACATTTACTTGCGCCCGACATCTTGTCAACACCTTGAAATCAGCAAAGAAGATCCTTGCATACCGTGATCAACAACACTCTGATACCAAGATAATATAGATCAACTAGTAGTCTAACTGATGCGCAAGGGTGGCTCAATCTTCACATTACAAATACCTCCCTTCTTCTCCTTGCGACAACAAGGAAGTTAGTGTTTTGGTTGAATTATGCAACCCTAAAATAAAAAAGTAGCAGTGAGAAATATCGAGTTGCACTAAATCAACAAGAATGTGCCAAAATAGAAGGAATCAATCGTGTCTTCCCAAATCATGAACAATCAATTTGATCATGAATTAGAAAGTGGAATAGTCTAGATTCAATCTGCAACTCAAGAACAACAACTCTTGATCTATGCAATCTATCTCAAACCTTAATTGGGAAAACCATGTTAGCTTACGCTCCTTGGCCACCAACCACCACCATGGCAATTTTCTATTTATTTCTCAAAGCAAAACTCACCTAAACTGACCTAAGATAAAAAAGGGGGTTCGACTAGGTTATATTGGCCACGCACATACGCCCCAAGGCCTAAGGCTGACTCGAACACAACTTTTAAAATGCAATTCTATTCGGACACCTAGACATAAAGATTACAGATTAGATTCTCTAAAAGGAAATAAAAGTTTTAGACTCAAATTAAAAAGAAGCTAAATACAATTTTTAAAAAAGAAATGACATAGAAATAGGAATCTATTTCAATTGCTGATTTGAAGCCAAACCAAATGACGTGAAATCCAACCTCCTAGCTCTCCTCCTTATTTTGGCTTGATTTCTTTTCTGACTTCAAATTCCCTTAGCTTGTCATGAACTCCTGGCTCCCTCCTTGTTTCTGGCTTCGATTCCCCCTCACACACGCTCAGCACCCTTCTTAGTTCAATCCCCTTTCCACACGTCGCATGTTGAGTCTGTATCCCACATGCTGCACCAAGCCCTTTTCTATCTCGGCCTTAAACCCACATGGCTTGGTTTTTCTTGTTTCTCATGGAAAACATGCATTAACCCAACTCCACACGCTGCATGTGACTTGGAATCCATACTCCATATGACACTAACACCACACGCTCCACGGCCCATGTACTGCTTGCCTCCACGTGCTCCACAACCCATGCGCCACTCGCCTCCACGCGCTCCATGCAGTCCACACGCTTGAACGCTTGACCCTTCCTCATGCGTGTCAACGGTGATGAAAGGGACGGCCGACACTGATCCGATGCTGAATCATTTGTTGCCGAAGATATGGAGAATGTCCAACAAGAACCTAATGAGGTATTGATTGGGTGAGAGGCATTGCTCGATTGAGACTACCAATCGACCACCCGCGGCAAACTTTAACTCAATAGCCGCAGTTGTTGTGTGCCTTCATGGCATAGCACGTCTATGTTGAAGGTAAAATCAGAGGGCGCCGTTGGTGTAGTAGTTGATGGAGGAAGCTTGGCCATCAACGCCGAAGGTACAAGACTAGGCCCATTCTTTTATGGCCAGATCCAAGGAAGTACAGGCTTGATGGAGTTGCTTATGGGACTCCATCCATAAATCGGGGAGGAAATAGTAGGGGAAGAATACACGGTGCCCGGGAAGAGGCACCAATCGACCAGTAAGGTGATAAATGTTAGATCCACATGGGAAATCTTATTTAGAGGGAACACACCATTGAAGATGATGCCGAGAATGTACAGGATCCTTGCCATGATGATGGCAATAGACAACGCCATGACAACTCTGATGGAAGGATGTGCAGAGGACAAGAACGATGTCTCAGACTCAGAGTTGGAGTACTCCTCATCGAAGTTCCATTCTCCAATGTGAGCCTTGCGCCTTGCCATCCTTATGAAACTTCTTGAAAAGTCTTTTCCTTGCCATTGTACTCTTTCTTGGATGACTTGGCCTTGTCATTCTTCTTGCTAGGGCAATAAGAGGCAACGTAGCCCTTCTCATCACACTCAAAACAACAAATGTTATTATAATGCTTGCCACTTAAGAATTTCCCCTTTTCCTCTTGTTATAGCCAGCGCTCTAGTTTGAGTGCCTCTTCAAGAATCTCTGTATTCTCCTCACAATGAGAGCTATCTTCTCTTCTGAGTCATCTTCATCTTCCTCCATCTCGTCACTTGATTCCGCTTTCATCTTGAAAGCGGTAATCTTATTCTTGAGGAGGATTACTCTAAGAGCTCCTCCTTATTCTTCTTGTACAACTTATTCGTGATGAGATTACCCAAGAGGCCAGTTGGTGTCATTCTTAGCAACTCAGATGAGTTGAGAAATAATGTCACCAACATCTTGTATTCTCTGCAAGGTCCTAAACATCTTACAAAAAATATCAACATCTGTTAGTGTAGTGCCTAGGCCTTTGAGCTCATTAACAATGTTGTTGAGCCTTGAGTACATCTCGTTGATGTTTTCATGCGGCAACATTATAAATATCTCATATTTAATTTGGAGTCTATGCAATTTGGCTACTTTGACCGTGGATGTGCCCTCGTGAATTTCCAAGAGCGTAGTCCAAATCTCGTAAACCATTTCTAAATTGCTCACTTGATTAAACTCATCCACGTTCAGAGCTCCAAAAAGAACGTTCATTGCTTGAGCATTATAGTGAGAATTTTCCTCCTGAAGCTCTGTGGGGTTGTAGGATCAAACATAACTAACTAGAGGGGGGTAAACAGGAGGTTTTTTAATTTGTTTTGGCTAAGTCATGATTTTTAGCAAGTATAAGCTTAATTAAAAATCTTTTGCACAATTAAAGCCTAAATCTTCTAAGTTTCATTAAGTCACCACAAGTAATGTCAATACAAGATACACTTCCGCAGAAAACAATCAGAAGTATTATACTCATTAAGTATTATCCTTTCCATTTCAATTAATGTTTGATTTTTTCTCTTTACAACTCTATTTTGCTCTAGAGTGTAGGTTGTGAAAAGTTCCTACTTTATTCCAAGTTCATTACAAAAATCTTCAACGTAAGTATTCTTAAACTCGGAACCATTATCACTACATATTTTCTTTATTTTGAAATCAAATTCATTTTAGGCCCTTCTAGCAAAACTTTTAAAAATACCAGGGCTTCGGCTTTATTATGTACAAAAAACCCAAGTATACCTTGAGTAATCATCTATAATAACTAAACATAACAATTGCCCCATACTCTTATAGATTATTGGCCAAACAAATCTATATGTAAGAGTTTCAATGGCCTAGAAGTGGATATAATGCTTTTGAATAGATGAAAATTTGTTACTTGCTTCTCAGTTTGGCAAATACTACATAGCTTATTGTTCTCAAACTTCACAACTTGCATGGCCACAACTAAGTCATGTTTGAAAAGTTTTTTGAGTTAAATCATCCTCACATGAGCTAGCCTTCTGTGCCAAAGCCAACTAAATGAGGTTTTTGCAATTAAGCAAGTTTTCAAACAAGAGTCATTCATAGAAAAATCCACCAAATAGACATTGCCAAATAAAAAATCTTTGAAAACTCACTTTCTTTCTTTTTTTTTTGAAATAACAACATCATCTTTAGAAAATATACAAGTGAGGCTAAGATCACACAATTCAGTAACCATAGCAAATTAAAATTTCATGTTTTTATAAGAGAAACATTTGAAATAGAAAGGTCATTTGAGATAGCAATTTTACCCAATCCAATTATCTTTTCTTTGCTATTATCACGAAAAGTGATTTTGTTATTGCCTCCACTTCCAACATCAATATGGTAAAAATTTTCCAGTATCTGATCATATGTTGAGTTCATCTACTATTAAGCACCTAATGCCTTCTTCCTATTTTATATTTCATCTACAAAAGAAGATTAAGTTCTTTTAGATACCCAAATTTGTTTAGGTCCTTGAAGATTGGTAACTAAAGCTTTGGACACCCAAATGGTATTCCTTTTAGCACCATGTATAGAAATACCAATAAATCTTACAACTACTCTACCATCTCTAGATTTTTTAAGCATATAATAAGAATCATATACACTAAGGGAGGAAGTCTTACCGATGAGACAAGATTGGACATGTGTCCTGTATCATGACACTTATGACAATGTTTGCCATTCTCTTTCACAAACATCGTAGGCTTGTGAATTGGTTTCTTATCTTTCTTGGGGATAAACCCAAGATCTTCCTTATTGTATAGTCACCTTTGCTCACACAAGATTTTTATCAAAGGTTACCTTGCCATAGAAGCATCTCTCCAACTCTTACTTAACTTGTTGACTTGCTCTTTGAGCTCATTATTCTCACTAACAAGAAGAGGATCACAATAATTGTTTATACAAGAGCTAGAATCAATCTTAGAGGTGCATGGCATAGCAAGTAAGTCATCACATAAAGTAGAAATACTAGTTTTAGAAACAATGCAAGGAGCAATATCTAAACTAGACAAGTCATCAATGATATTTTGCAAGTGATGCCAACATTCGCATGAGACTTAGTGAGGTCCTTGAGAAAGAGTGAATCATGTGCTTTGAATAACTCCTCATAAAAGTTTTTTAGAGAAAGAAATTCTCTTTTTAAAGCCTTGAAGATTGATTTCTCCTTCCTAAGATATTCATTTAAGTCTTAAAGTATATCCATTAGTTTATCATAGGAAGGCTCATTGTCATCATTGATTTTTAGCCTGTCTCCTTTTGCCATTAGGCAAGTGCTTCTTGAAAAGCTTCTTGCCATTGTACCTTTTCTTCTTGGATGACTTGGCATTGTCATCCTTCTTAATAGGGCAATGAGGGGCAATGTGGCCCTTCTCATTACACACATAACAACGAATGTTGTTATAATGCTTATTGCTTGAGGATCACCCCCTTTTCCTCTTGTCATAGCTAGGCTCCAATTTGAGCATCTCTTCATGAATCTCTTTATTCTCTTCATAAGGAGAGCCATCTTCTCTTCAGAGTTATCTTCATTTTCCTCCATCTCATCACTTGATTCTGCTTTTGCCTTGAAAGCAATAATCTTTTTCTTAGAGGATTGCTCCAAGAGCTCCTTCTTTTTCTTTCTGTATAACTCATTCATGATGAGATTGCCTAAGAGGCTGGTTGGTGTCATTCTTAGCAACTTGGATGAGTTGAGGAACAATATTACCGATGTCTCATATTTCTCCGACAAGGCCCTAAGCATCTTATGAACAATATTGATATCTGTTAGTGCAGTGCCTAGGCCTTTGAGTTTATTCACAATGTTGTTGAGCTATAAGTATATCTCGTTGATGTTTTCATGTGGCAACATTATGAATGTCTCATATTTGGTCCAGAGTCTATGTAATTTGACCTCTTTGACCATAGATGTACCCTTATGAATTTTCGAGAGCGTAGTTCAAATCACATGATCCGTTTCTAAATTGCTCACTCGATTGAAGTCATCCACGTTCAAAGCTCTGAAAAGAGTCTAGATGCTTTAGATACCATCGCATCCCAAGAGGTCTCCACTAACAACTAGATGGAGAAGGAAGCATTCACTTAAGGAAAAAGGAACCTAATGTACATCTATTGATAGGGCTAAAGATGGGTGTGTCCCCGTCTCCGCTTGCCGTCAACGAGGACTCCGACGATCGAAGTTAGGAGAGGGGGGATAGATCTGAATAGAAGGGGTAGGTGGAGGAAATTAGGAAGGGGGTAGACGGATTGACGGACTATTGTCCTTGCCTAATTAATATTGTTAACGTGTCATACCGAACTATCCTCTAAGGCATCCTAGTTCCCAAGTTAACATAATTCAATGTTGGCTTCGTTAGTACGAAGGTAGACTTTAAGGTTGATGCATTCCAGGGATAGCAGTGACGCGACAGGCTGATGCCATCGAGAAGGGAGAGCCCATAGTAGTGCAAGAGGAGAGAGGATGCGTGGCTTGCTGGAAGCGACACTAGGGGGTGAGGGAAGGAGGTGAGGGTGCAGGAGGAAGGCATCAAGGCAAGGGCCACGGGAGGAAGGATGAGGGACAGCTCACCGACAATGTGATCAGCGGCGGTGGGGAGGAAGCGGAGGAGGCAAGGTGAGCAAGGAGTTGAGATGAGCAGGGGAAGGAGAGGGCAGTGCGGGGCTCAAGGCGGTGTGGAGGCAGCCTTGCAACAAAATCTGGGCAATCCGTTTACGATCTCATGGTTGTTTACTGGGTCAATTCCAGCTGTCCAAACACAATTATGAAAAGACGGCGGGAGGTGGGTGGGGGTGAGTTCCGCAAAGGGAAATGTTCGTTCATGTCATTGAAAATATGTGCGCTATCGATTTTGCCACTCTTCCTTTGCTCATTTCATTTTTTCCACTTTTCCATCAATGCATATTTCGTTTTTGTCACTTCATCAAATGTTTCGTCGAGTCAACATGTTTTACCTTTAAGGAATATGCAAAGATATTAGAAAATACAAAATTTGGAAAAAATCAAAGAAAATATCAAAAAATATAGAAATTTCAAGAACCACTCTTGAACAAAACTTTAAAATTGCACAAAAGTTTTACATCAAAAAGATTTTAGCAATGGTCTGTTAAAGTTGAGGAAGGTTGAAACATTTTCCATAATGTACTTTTTTGAGAAATTTTCCTGTACTTTCTTTAAAAAATAAAAATATTTAAAAGTTAAGCTTAAAATTTTCTATATTGTTTTTGTCATTTTCTTGATTTTTCTATTTTTATGATATTTTTCATATTTCTTAACTATCAAACACGTTGACTTACAGAAAATTTGATGGAGTGGCAAATATGAACTGCGCACTGACAAATGAGTGGCAACAACGAAATGAGCAAAGAAAAGTGGCAAACCTGATATTGCATATATTTTTAGTGCCATGAAATTTTTTTCCCTTATACAAAACCGAGGATGTGGGATGCCTGAGCTTGCATCAAGGATTGTCGGTTTTAAGATATAGCTGATGCTCCTCGTATCGTATATACATCCCAAAGTTAGCATAATTCAGTGCGGGAACGCAAGAACTTGTCTCTATTCCCACGAGAATTTAATTGTTTTATGTCAATAAACATTGGAACACTGGAATTTTTCTTGATTTCTAAAGGAATTGAATTGTTTCCATTGAGACCCTATTTGGAATACAGGAATTTCATAGGAAAACAGTTTAATTTCTGTAGAAATCGGGAAAATTTCCCGGGTTTAAAACGGTTCTTAATTCCTTTGAAATTCCCCTGTTCGAAATGGGCACTTCCTTATGGGATTTCCTTTTTGTCATTTTTCCACAGGGAAAAAAATCACATGATCTCAAATTATAACGCTCAACACAAAGTTCGAAGACCAAAACAGTACTTCTCCTTTAAACAAATCTAATTAATTTATTAAATGTCAAGCTAATATGTTAACTGCCTATATATGACATTGGCACCCCAAACAGTGCATGAAACTCAAAACATCAGTCTGATTGAAAGTATACACATCAAAATCTTCTGAAAGGACATCTTCTAACTACATACAAGAAGTGCCAAGCCGATTTTTTGCCCCGAAACTTCAGAATGGAACACCACATTGGCACCCCAAAAATCTTTTACTAGCAACAAATTCTTCAGATAGACTAGAATATCCCAAAAAACGTCGCAGCAGCAAAGAGCAAAAACAATACTCCTCCTAGCAGGCCAACCTGGTGAAATGCACTTTCTGTAAGTCATGTGAACTCTCGCCAAACTCTCAAAATGATGTACAACAGGATAACAGCAATACCAAAGCATTCATGATTAAATCAATGCAAGAAGCAACTAGAACTAGGGGCATGCTTTCTGTAACTGCATTAAAATTCACGCCCGTACATACTCACGAAGCGACTAGAACTAACAATGAGGAAAAGTACAGAAGATCGACCATAAGAATTTTAGTTGTCTTACCAGCTTCTCAGATAGGTAGTTGGCTAGGAATGCCCCCCCGACAATTGCAAGGGAAGTTGCAATCAAGTGTCCAGCTATGGCCCCACTAGCAACGCCCAAAGGGGACTACAAAAATAAGAGTCTGGATTATGCTTACACAACTGAAACCAAATCTACAAGCAAGTGCTGTTCCTAAGTCTAAACAGACCTGTGCAGCACCCAAAGCAATTGTAGCCAGCATAGAGCGATCTCCCCACTCCTACAAGTACAGAAATTTTGGCAAGCAATAAGCCAGCTGTTCATGAATCGACAAGATCCAAGGACCAAGTTCCTAGATGTGGTTGATAGAAAATTTTTCTGAGCGTGAGAAGTAATGTACCGCAAAGAAAACAAGACTGAAGGACTTCCAAAGGACCTCAAGAGGACTGCTGAGTTTCTTAGAAACCTGTAACAAAGAAAAACAACCTTCAGTACATAAAGATGGAAGACAGGGCAGGAAACTTCTTTCATTCTTCAATGTTGTCATGAACATAACTCAATAAATTCTCAAAAGCACCACATGCTAAACATACATATCTTTGGTTGGCCACTGCATAGTTGCGCCAGCTTTTCATGAACTTAATGCAAAAGCAAAATATTGTAGTTTGGGAAAGCACAACCTTTTCCTTGACAAGTTCCTCAGCTTCAGCCAGTTCGCCAGGTTCAGAGTTTCCCTGAAGATTTCCATTAGCATTATCTGGAATTGCCCATGCATCTTTTATTGACTTGAAACCAAAAAATGCAAGTAGAGCAATTGCAGCATACTCTCCTATGGGCAACGCTGCAGAGACACCATGTTTCCAGAAGTATGTCCATCAGTATATATTAGACAAACTTATCAAAACATCCCAAAGCTAAACCAATTCAAGTGCACAAAGAACAAATATGTGTATTACAAATTATATTACAGATAGTACCACAAAAGGCATTAGAACAAAGCACAATGAATTGATTTACTTAAGGATAGTAGTTATTACTAACTTGTTTGAAATTGTGCTGGTACAGACTGAAAGATCCGTCCAATTACAACACTCACGATAGTCATCAGGGAAAGAGCAGCCATTGACCCAAGTAAAACCTGCTCATAAAATGCACACAAAATATCACTGTTAAAAACAGTTAGCTAAGAAACTACATATTTCTCTACAAAAGACAAAATGGGTGGCCAAGATATAATCAAGGAGAGAGATGCATATATGCCACTCCAAAGAAACATGATAACAAAAATGCCATATGAAAATGGCAGTATAAAACAATATTTCTCATCGAAATGTCAGTCTAGATAGTTTTGTAGCATGAAAGTATGAAAAAAGTTATCACTTTATTATAATGCCAATTATGACCTCCACTGAAACATGAATGCGTCTTGCCAAATTTCAGATCAGATGCATCCCCCAGTCCAGACGCCCAGATGCACCTATTGCCACTCCCCACCTACACGCTGCCTCCACCACCTCACC
The DNA here is from genome assembly GCA_017311315.1 of Dendrocalamus latiflorus. Lineage (NCBI taxonomy): Eukaryota > Viridiplantae > Streptophyta > Magnoliopsida > Poales > Poaceae > Dendrocalamus > Dendrocalamus latiflorus. The sequence goes on from CM029638.1 coordinate 29,536,602, forward strand.
TCAGGCAGCTGCCATCATTAGCGCAGTTAGCAATGTATGTGTTTTGATTACTATCTTGAATTCTAGCTAGAAAACCAGTCTTTTGGCTCTTAGATGGACCATGGATGTGTGTTATGTTTACAAGGGGTTGTTCTCTGCTCAACTGATTACAGTCTCACACAATTAGCCCTCCTGAGCTTGTAGGAGCAGAACATTAGATCGTTCAAGAGAATCCAATAAAAGGGTAGATCTGTCTTTTTCCTACACAAAATGGCACAAATCTAAAAGCCATTGCTTGAGGTGAAATTTTTATAATTTTTTGTTTTGTAATGACATCTTTATTATTGAAGTGCTATGGAAGTATGGAGTGGCAAATATACAATTTTCTCCATTAGGAAGGGATCAACAGAAGAGGAAAAGCTAGATACGAGAAAAGAGATAAACTTGAATAATTAGGCAATAGAGTGGGAGAGATCTAAAATGCCTCGGTCCACAACATACCAATGCTCTTTGATATTGCATAGCGAGTAGTGCAGCAATGAAAAATGTCTGCAATGACAGAAAGGTTTACCCGATCAAATTCTTTCGATTACATGAATGTATTAAACATATAACATAAGCTTCAAATTAAAGCAGACGATGCCCGTTGAAGAGAGGTTCAAATAAGAAGAGCACTGTGAAACATCATATAGCTGAAACTGATGGTGATGGAAGGAGAAAATTAGGAACTACAGTACATGTAAGGTCTAAACTACAACACAATAATTCCTTATCAAGGTAATACAAATCCAATCTTATTGGGTTGACAATCAAGTTCTCAAGTCTTGAAACATCATAAGTTAGCACTGTAGATGAAGTTGCATGCTGCTAAGCTTCATGTTATAAATTACACACCAAGGTCTGATCATTTATCAAGCTTCTATGGTGAATATTGAGAATGAGAGACAAACTCTACAGAGGGTTGACATTCGACGATACCAAAAGTAGATGAAGACTAGAATTTAGAAATGGAGTATGAGAATGAAAACCTCTAAAGGGGGTTGACAACAAAAAGTGTACAAACTCTAGACTTATGAGTGAACTGAGAAGAATGTGAAAATTTTCAAAAGTTCAGTTTGCTTAGTGAAATTAGTAACTCCAAGCGTGTTGTGAAGGTTTGCCTTACAAAATGAAGATATTTTAGTTTAAAGTACAGGCTTGTCTTTTAAAGAAAATCTCTTTTTAAATGAGGAGAAGAGACGTGCTGAAATGTAGCTAGAAGGACAAGAAGAGAAAGAGGCCAACTGAAATGGATTATTTACCTTATCTCCAATCTCTGATACAAAAATCAGTGTAAATGCTGCCGTGAAACCTGACTTTGCTAGCAAAGCTACAACTGCAGATGGTTTTCCTTTAAAGAAAACAATAAAAGCAGATGCCAGGGCGCACAGAAGTAGCATGGCAGCAATAGATTGCAGGTAACGATATCCTGAAAGTGGTTTTGCTCTACCATGCATTGCCAAGGTTCAGTGCTGTTTATAAAAGGTTGGGATAAATTGAGTGAAAAAGGTGGAGGATGAGCACTCACGGTTTGTTTGAATTTCTGGTAGCAGAACTATCCAAATGTTCCCCATGGCTACCTGCTTCATCTCCTTCATAGCTCCCAGCTCCAAGATTCACATTGGATGTTTGCACTCTAACATCTTGCCTTATCGGTTTCAACCATGATAACAACCTACATCTTACTGTTAAAATAAAACCATGTAATTAAAATCATACAATAAAACCAGGACAAAATCGAACAAGAGACCTAAAATAATAAAAAGCCTTTACCCTTGTGTATTACAATACAAGACATTTTTAGACAGTGTTATACATCTAAGACTCCTTCGTCATAAATACACATTGGGAAGTGCATGCTATTTAGAGTTGATATGCATAAAAGAAAGTGTACAACAACTTCATCACCAAGTTCCAGAAAGAAATATGGCCACGTCGTACTTGATTTGCTTCATGCATAAAATTTATAAATTCTACAATGACCAACATTGGATGAGTCAAACAGATGCAAAGTCTCCAATCGAAAAGGATGATGCATGCTATATATATTGTTATCTATATCTACAGAACATAAGAACCTTTCTTGATATGTAAACTTTTGGTATCACACTTCTTGATGTTGAAATACATGCCATTTCTTGCTACAGCTTCAGATTTGTGCAGTATCAAGGTGCTACTATAGTTGGGTGGTTGCAAAACTTTTACTATTATGATTCCTCCACATCCATGCTAGAAATCACATGACTTGTGTAGTTTAGACGAATTGGATGCCTTCGGGAAAATTACTCCATGAGTTGCAAATTTACAACAAATAATCCGAAATGTTTGTCTACTTGTAATTTTTTCAACTGCATGTAACAACAATTTTACCCAAGAGCTTAAACTGATGCCTGACGAAGAAAGGTGGACAATATACTTTAACACTTTCCCTCACGTCTAGGCCCTATCAGGCCTAAAATGTGGGCTCGACGTAGGCCACTATTATTTTTTAAAAAAATATTGCAACAGTCGAGCCTTGAACTCAAGACCTATAGGCTTTGATACCATATTAAGTTACACACACCAATCAATTCATCAAAAAAACTTAAATTGATGAGGAAAGGTGCACAATATACTCAACATTTACATGTAATTCTTGGATGCTCCCTACCCAAAAATCTTTTTTTTTTTTGAAATTTGGCCAAGAACTCTAGCATTCACTTAAGAGGGGAGTGAGCACCAGGGAGAATCTTTATCACGGGCGGGGGAGGGGCCGATACCCACCCTTTCCTCAACCGAGCTACGCTCGGTTCTCTACCCAAAAATTTTAGCATGCTAAGGATCTAACATGCTAAAAGGTATTGCTCTTCAAAATTTCTAACATTAGTCCTAAATATTCATAATTTGCAACCAAATAATCCCTAATTTACCTGCTAAACCTCGAAGCTATCTATCTAGATGCAATTTTGGCCACTCCCCCCCCCCCCCCCCCCCCCCCCCCCCGGCGCGGGCAAAAAAAAAGGAGTTTCCATGACTCTTATTTCTTAGTTCCCGATGAATCAGTACGATAGCCACGAGCTTGGCACCGATTTAGAGCTCCATGAACCAAAACGTGCGACAGAATCACAGAATTGACACAAACCAACAGATAAAGTTCGGATTAGATCCAACACGGTGCGACGAATAGGCTTAAAACATTTAGAAGATTGGCATTTGGAGCCTATAACAGCAATTTGATTTGTTTCGTTCCGAGGCGCGTACCAAACCTCACCCTGCTCGCCTTCTGCTCTGCTGCGAGCCGAGGCCCCCTCACCGCCGCCGGCCGCGCCCGAGACGCAGCGCCGGCGACGTGGGCCCCGCTAGGCCACCTCACCGTAGCAGCTACCACTACCATCCCGTAGCCGCTGGCTGCCGCGGCGGGAATTGGGGTGGAAGAGAGCAGAGGGAGGAGTGACCGAGATGGGAGGAGACGGGGAGACTCTAGATAGAGCCCTTATTTTCGTTTCTTTTCTTTTTTGGACTGGTGCCGTGCTTCCAGAAAAAGAGGGTGATTGCCCGCATCCGACAAACATTTTTCTGCCCGCGAGCATAGCCGCCACCAGCGACGGGCGCGATTTTTCACCCATGCCCGTCGCCCGTCGGTGCCCGTTTGTCCGGGTATCTTTATATCCCACTTAAAAGTACTATTTGGGGTGCCGGTGATGGCATCTCATCCCTTCGAACTCTCTGTTCCATCCTCTTAAAAAACCTCCAACAAAAATAAAAAAAATTAATCTATCAACAAACAAATTCCACGTTCTAAGGATTCTGTAACTAGAAAAAACCGGCAGAGCTCTACTGAGCACGTGGAGGGTGTGGAGGCACAACACGACTGAGCATCGAGGTGGAGCCAAGGGCCTCGGGCTCTGGCCTAGGCAGGCCGATCCTGACGATGTCAACTTGACATATCGACGGTAGTATGATATTTTTTATTCATAACAAAGCACGGGCATTTAGGTAGTCAAACAAGAACAATTAATCATTCTAAGTTAGAAAAATTGGAACTCGTATCAATTGGGCTTGGGGATGGCTAACCCTAGCTCGAAAGTATGACAGTGGTTCACTCGATCAACAATGGTGGTAGCCTAGATGAGAGAACGCGTGCTCCGCGGACACAAACAACAGCACTCGATGGGGTAAAGTGCCTCGAGTGAGAGGGAAGGAGTGATAATGGGGATTTCGACAGCGGCTCGTTGGCTCATCTAGGGGTGGATCTACAGTGGTTCATGGGTGTTCAGCTGAACACCCAAAATTTTTAGCAAAAAATTTAGTATATACAAAGTATAATACATATATGTATACTTAATTGGACCAAAATACGTAAATACATACCCTATCAGCCCTAAAACCAAATTGGGCAGCTAGCCTCGACGCAGTCTGGGCCTGACCCATTTATGGCATTGCGCGCCATTCGGTCAACGGCCCGGCCATGGCCCCCCAAATCTCAATCCCTAATTCCATCTGTACTTTTGCATGCTGCTGCAACCCTAACAAACAAACTACTCTCACTCTCTGTCTCCATTGCATTCATCGAGTCCTCGTCTACTCCCTGCGGCAGGCACCAGTGCGGCCTGCTCAGTGCTCCGGCGGCCGCCTCACCTCTGGGCTTCGGCTCTGTGCAAGCGTGACCGAGGACCACACCTCCGGCTGACCGGCCCTCCATGGACTGCGGCTTGTCGGCTTCACCATTTTGGTGTCACAGGTGAAGACCTTCTTGCCAACAGCGGCTAGGTGCCCGCGCGTGGACGATGGTGCGCGGGCCTTGTTGGCCGTTGGCGCCGCGGGGCACCTCACGCCGTCACACAGCTCCTTGCCGGCTTGCCCATACCGACAAGAAGGTAGGGCCTGCTCCATGAACTTGCTTGCTGCTTTTTTCTGCTGATGTCTGCTTTGTTTTGGGCTTAAAAACATTTTTGGGTAGTAAAATTTGTTTCTCTTGTGGATTTGTTGTTCAGCTGGGAAAAGATCTGTTGCCTAGAGAAGAAGATATGGTGGTAACTTAATTGTTATGAGAATTTGTGGTTAGATTGGTGAGATATCTTATTCTTTACTTTTGGTACTTATAATTAGGGTGAAAAAAGCAACGATGTGATGAGAAGAGTGCGTGATGGTTATTGCAGAGCATAAGTACATAAATTTGCACAGTTCATGTCTTTGATTCATATGTGCTTGTTTGAGTATGTTATTATTAGTTTGAGTATTAATCACCAAATTATGGCTCGTCAAGTTAAATTGTATTTTTTCTAATTATTTTGTAATTTCTTTATATTATTTGAGATGTTATCTCTAGTACGAACAATTGTACTTTAACTATTGCTATTGTGGACCTTGATATTTTTTACTGAACAATATTTTTATAACTTCGAATACCCATTCTCAAATTCCTGGGTCCACCACTGGGCCCATCCTTTCCCCTCTCCGGTTCCCATTTCCCCTCTACCTTCTCTCCTCGCAAATCCACAATCGAAAAGTGTTTGTTACAGACAATAACTCATTTGATAAACAATAACTCATATGATTATGTTTTGTGCTATCTATATACCATAAATTCATGGGTTTAGGTCATCTCTTCCTGAAGGGATAGCTACACTCTCTCCTCCTTCTCTCCCCCATATTAGTAAAAATCCTACGTAGCAAAGCTTATAGACAGCTAACATCACACTAATGTACATGCCCTGAGAGTTGAGGGCATGTACGGTACATATCAACTATCTGTAAGCCTATGCCACATAGAATTTTGGGTGATATGGAGGAGAGAAGGGGAGAAGAAAGATGTTGTCTAGTGTTTAATAGACGGTCTTATAGATGGCTTTCTACTGTCTACACTATTGTGTAGACAACTATATAGACAAACCACTAATTGTATGAGACCATTACATACAACTCTCATGGGATGAAAATATCATACAAGAGCATTTGGTAGAAATGGGGACAGAAACATAGAAGGTTTGTAGTAGTATTTGTATTTCCAATTCCTTTCTTCCTTGTCCTTTATAGCAGGTGATACAATGCTATTTATAGAGGTGCCATTGTAAAGAAAAGACATTGTACTCCTAGCCTAATAGTCTTGATAGTGGCGTTTGGGTATGGGTAGAAGTGTCCTCGTTCCTCCTGTGGTCTAGGGACATGGTCCCCTTTCACTGATTACCTAGAACAACAATAAGGATTATCTTCGTGAGTGTTCATCCTGTGCTTATCATTGATCATCGTTATAGATAGTATATATGATAAGTCTCTTTGGTTGGAATGACGTATCAAGTGGTCCCGCCTCTTTTCCTCAAAAGAGGTGGAAACTAATGGGACGAAAGTCCTTAGGGATCAAGGCTATCGTTGGTCATCTCATGCTAGGACTATCATCCTTAGGGTTGAAAGGGCCAAGGGTTTAATAGCGACCCTCCATCACAATCATAGCCTAGCGATAGTATGGGTAGTAGAGATTATAGTTACATCGTGACATGGGTAGAGGGTCATCGCTTCCAAGGGGCTTATAACTAATATCACCTGTTGGAAGAATGAGCCTTTCGACTTATCCTAGAAGGGGACAGTTATTCGATGGGAGATATAGTGGTCAAGCTTTACCATAGATAGGGGATACCCGAGGTTAGTGAATCATGTTACCACAACAACTATATAGATAAACACATTGTATGAATTATCTTTAGTATTATTTATAGATGACATGTAGGTGTATTTTAGAGAACCATAGTCTATAGCATTATATATGCCCTGAGAGGACGAGCTAGGATACTACCCTTTTAGGGCATGCAGTGGGTGAAAGGATATTGGTGTGGGCCCAATCGCTATTGGATCTAGGATTACACACTGCTATATTTTATTCTCCTCAATTTGCAATTCACTTTATGCAGTGGGAAAGTGGGCTAACAAATGAGCCTAAACAAATCATTTGGATTGTTCATACTTGACCTCAGAGTCAAGTCAACAACATTATGTTAATACTCCATGTTACAATAGGTGGCTGCGAGATTGAGTAGTAGGAGTACTTAGCAGGGAAGCACAAGGAGGTGTTAACATGCTAGGTGGTTTATGCAACAACCCTATTTCTAAGGCCATCAAATTTTCCCGCAATTGTTCAGGACGTTCAGTTGTGGAGTATTATAGTTGAGTGTGCATCAATCCTACTGATGCTTTAATCATAAAAGTCAAACTTATTATTACATGAGAGTATGGCTTAACAATCGAGTTTACATAATAAGGCATCCAATTCTAAAGTTTATATTACATTACAAAATAATTTCCATAGGTACTACAGGCATGCCTAAGCACAGATGAGACCTAGAACCAATAATCGTCTCCTTCTAGGAAGTCATCGAAGACTTCCTCAAAAGGTTCCTTAGTTTCTAAACTTCTTCTATTGATGATTTAGCAAGCATGAGTATCCAACAAGTCACATGAGAATATCTAATAAACTACTTGCCAGTATGTCAATAGAATGAGGTGTAAAGGCTTTAATTGCTATAATTATAGATTCATGTTTATTTGCAAATGTTTTTCAGACTAGAAAGGCAAAACATTAACTAGTTAAGAGAAGATGGGGTTTAATCAACACATTAACATTTTAAAAATCATTCCAATCCTACTTTTGCCTTGTTATTGGATTCACCCATTAAACATAGCTTCATTTACCGAAAGCATAGCGTATCCGAATACCATAATTTTTACTTTGCAGAGTTGCCTAACATTACCAACAAGATTTCTTAAACTCACAATGTCATATAATAAACGCACAACATGATAGTGTACAACTGAGTTGAGATAATAAGGTTGTTCACCACTTTATTCTTTCTAGTATCTACCCAAAAGGCTCAGGACCATGCAACACCTTTATTGGGAATCCATAGGCCAGTGCAAAAATCATAGCTCGACATTGAGTGGACCTACCATTATGAAGAATGGCAAGTGGCTTTACTAGACCAACTTCTATCTCACCCCATTGTCGCGGTCTCACCCCATTCTCGCGGGCCATCCTGAAACTCCAGGATAGTTGTCTTTCCTGTAGTTATTCGATTGAATCAAGTAGTATATTAGACCAAATTTGATAAGTCAAACTTGTGGTTGAACGATATCTGTGTTCTTTACTTAGTATAAGGGTCTAGTCTTTACCTGCTAAAAATGAGGCTATCATCCACAAACTATGTGCATTGGACCACAGTATCACCAAATCATACCAAAGCCACAATTCTGGAGTGAGGTCATGGGCTCCAACCATCTAGTGACTTCCCACCAAATAGCTTCAGCCGTTTTTGACATTTTGAATCTATCGGCATGAAGCCAAAGTATTTTTTTTTAGTTCAGGTAAATGATTTAATTGATCAACCTACAAATAACTAATATTACATTAATTAATTATCAAGGCTGTCAAGGAGCATACGACCTTCACAATTATAACATGGCTTTTTCAGTGGCAGGATCTAACTATTCATCATATCATTCCAAACTATTATTTTAAGTAAATGACAGTGCTCAAATAATAATAATATTAATTATTATTAAATAATAATATGGGAACAATATAATCAAAGATATGTGACTTGCCTTCATGTTTGAATTTGTCAATTAGGCCTACATCTTCTGGGTCTTAATTTGCTCCTATGGTGGACTGCTCAGTGACTCCAGGTCTTGTTGCAAAGAAATAAATAAACAATTCCATACTCAAAAGAAATGAGCTGAGAGAAATAAAATAAATTAAAATAAAAGGAATGAAATCCAAAAAAGTTAGACACATGTGTGTTTGAATGGTCAGGGTTCAAGCGAAGCTTGGATGGTTTAAACAGAGCTACAAATGGTTTAAAGGGGCTTGCGATGATCAAAATAGGTATAAATATGCTTAATGGGTCTTGATAAATAGTAATAGCTTAGATGAATAGCAATTGGTTGATACCATTCCTAACGGGTCAGGTTGAGTGAACAATAATGGTTGATGGGAATAGTATTGATCTTGGTACAAACAATACTATGCTTTGAATAGTGTGCCCTGGCTCATCCGGCCAAATGGGCTGACTTGACTGGCCCAACTAATTAGCCTGTAGAGCACGAAGGCCTACTCTGGCTGAGCTCACGCTTGTGGCTGCCTGAGCATAGGAGAACGATGGCGGCGATGAATTGAGCAATGTCGTTGGTGCGCAGTGGTGGCGATGAACTGATTGACTATTGTACAAAATAAACCTATGATAGCAATTATTTGTTAAAGCCCACGTGATGATAAACATATATAAATGAAGATGAGTATTGGTTTCTTTGAGTTATTGAACTTGTTGTGTTTTTAGTTTTAATTAGTGTCTGATTTATATTATGTTTGAATAGTTATATTTTGTACTGTGAGCTTAACAAAAAAACAATATCCATATTTAATATGTTTCGAGAAATACTAATAAGTAGCTTCTCAATTAGTAATTATAGGTACCCGCTGCTAGTAATTATAAGTTTCACTACCTAGATGTTGGCGATGTGCAACTTTGGGTACTTGTAACTAGCAACGTAATTCTAGGGCCTTGATAACTAGCAAAAATATCCTATGCTAGTAATTATAGTTATTGCTACCTAGGTGCTAGCAACTTTAAGTGTTGGTAACTATAAACTCTAGGTGTTGACAAGTAGCAATTTTAGGTCCTGGTAATTACTAATTCTAAGTTGCAATCAACTAACAAATTTATAGTAACTATAGATTTCACTATATAGACGATGCCAACTAGCAACTTTGGGGTAGTAACTATTAATGGTAGATATTCATAACAAGATCTTTTAGGTGCTATTACCTAGCAACTCTAAGTTGCTAGCAACTATTAAATCTCATTTATTAGCAATTATAGTTGTTAATATATATAGATACTAGCAATTAGCAATTTTAGGTTCTAACAACTAGCAACTATAAGTTGACAGCAACTAATAATTTAGTTTATCATTGTGTCACTAAAACATATGCAATATAGATCTTATTTTGTTTAGTTTGTTGTATAAAACACAAATAATTCAAACGGAATACAAATAGACACTCAGTTGAACAAATATAATTATTTAAAGATCAAACAATGAACAAGTACAAACTCTAACTCATATTGTGTTGTTCCAGTGTCGGTTCACTTGACCACTTGATTGCCAAGTGGGTCCACTGCAAGTGGTAGTGCGTATCTCTACCCTTAAGTAGATCACATGTCTCTCCTCCCTCTCCTCGTATTAGACATGCACGCGTCGTGCAATCACTCTAACAAGTGACTAGTCTATATAAAGCATTATCATTTATTTATTTATTTTATGCATAAATATTGCTACGAATTCACCGCAACTTGGATTCTCAAAGATAAGTCATTGTAACTTTACCACATTCTAGACAAGTGAAATTCTGTACAACATCTTATTTGGACATTACAAATTTTCAGATTAACGCTAGTTAACCATTTTCACCAGACCTTTGAGATTGCATATAGAAAAAATTATGCCTAGCTATGCTTCTGATGAGACACTGAAGGACGACAGTGAACACATAGAAATGAGCGGCATAAGTGCCAACAATTAATCATCTACTAAGATGATCGATCTCCTTTCCCTTTTTCTTGCTCGATGCAATGCACTCTCCCGCGACATCGTCATAGATCGCACATCCCCTTCCCTTAATCATCTACTAAGATGACTGATCTCCTTTTCTTTTTTCTCAATTCAACACACTCTCCTATGACATCGTCACAGATCGCACATCCCCTCCTCTTCTCCTCCCGCACATCGAAGGAGGGGTGTAATACTCTGGCTTGTTTGTGTGGTAGCCCATGTGGCTCATGTGGAGTTGTGATGTTAGGATTAGCCATATATTGCTTGTGTAAAGTGAGTTGTAGTAGCATATAATGCCCACTAGGTTCAAACGTAGTACATTCGTTTTAACTCTTTTACACGAAGCGAGCATGAAAGTGTAAGTGAGGTGCTATGTGTGCACGGGTCCTTCTCATGGGTGGGCTGAGCATTGAGTGAATTTTGTACCAGAGTGTTACAGTTGGTATTAGAGCATCAACCCTCGCTACACAGATACGTGTACCGTGGATGTGTGAGCCCTTAGCGGGTACCCACCACACAAAGGTTGCATCAAGGGGTAGTTCTGTGTATCTATCATGTATGTAGTGTGCTACTAAGGGCGTCGGCCCTTAAGGGGAAGAGTGTAATACTCTGGCCCATTAGTATGGTGGTTTGTGTGTCCCATGTGGAGTTATGGTAGTAGAATTAGTTTGACATTGTTTGTCTCATTTTGTATTAGTATGTAATGCCTGTTAGGTCCAAGTATAGTACCTCCAAATTAACCCTTTTACACAAAGTGAGGACGAAAGTGTAAGTATGGTGCTATGTGTGTGTGGGTCTGCCCCATGAGTGCGCTGTGCATTGAGCAAATTTTGTGCTAGGGTGCTAATGGGGAATGGAGCAGAGGAGGTGAAGGAAGTGGAGTGTGATAGAAGCGGCACTGTCAGAACGCATGGCACTGTCGAAAATGTAGCCATGCATTCTAATGCTTGCGTGTAAATTAGCATAACCCTGTTAAGTTTGCTTTAGATGGTAGCAACTACCTTACCTGGCACCAGGTATTAGGAACAAATCTTAATTCCCTATCTGCTGAGTCAGACTGCAACCAAGCATGTTGATAGTGTAACTGTGATGGCTTGCAAATGTTTGTGATTACCTTAGTCTCTTCGATTAAGTAAGAATATCATATCCATGAGGAACTACTTAATACATTTCAAGTTTTAGTATAGGTGTTTAGGTGCAAATGTTAACAATCAGTGTAGCTGCACATATCAAATCCTAAATCCGAATTATAGATTCTGCATTCAACCCCATTGCTTCTGTCACTGAGCTCGACACTTCTAGCTAGCAATGGTCTACCAAGATCTTACAATGAAGCCAAGAGTGTTCTTACTGATGTTAGACTCAGGTATGAGCCTATTTATGTTTGTAAGTATGATTGTGCATTATTTTAGAAAGAACAAACAAACAATAATCATTATCCTATGTGTGCGACATCATATGTGTGCATTATTCAATGTTTTCAAGTAATCCCTAGGCTTCAAACAATGTTTGCATCAAAGGAACGATCTGAGTATATGTAATGGCTTAAGGAGAAGTGGTGTTCTAAAGATAATGTTATGAAATAGCCAGCTAGTGGTGAAGCTTGGAAAGACATTAACGGAAAGTTTGAATAGTTGCTTGAGATCACTTCAACACAAGTCTAGGTATTATCAAAGATGGTTTTAAGCTAATTGCAAACATGGGCAATTTTTATAGCTTTTGGAGGTACTCATTTATTCATATTTTGATTATGGGAGTTGCAAACCACTTATATTCTACAATATGAACAAATAAAAAATGATTTATTAATAAATTACACAATGTTTATGTGCTAGAAGTTGCCTTGAGGTAGCTTTTGGGTTTTGGCTTATGCTAGTTACATACGGCTTTCAGCTTATGGTATAAGTTGCTTGCAAGCTGACCCATTTCGAGGAGCTTACCGGCTTTTCGAAAGCCTAAGTTGGCTTTAAGCTCCCAAATAGGCCCTAAGTGCCGAGTTATACTATAAATTTAAGCAGCTTAAAAACATATAAAAGAGCATGACAAAGGCATGCACGCTTCATTGAAATCAAAGTGTATCAATGGGACAATAGATAAATATGAATTTTGAATGAACACCAACTGAGAGTGGGTGGAAATTTGTAAGCCCTGATATTGTATCAGTAGATAGCTGGTGGCTAAGGCATGATTGGGAGCTTGATGGATTCACGAACACCTTAGAGGAGAGAGTGGGCAAAAAAGAGTGTGTGTGCGAGGGAGTTGAATAGAGAGGGAGGAGGCAAGTGGAGAAGCCAACGATGAAGGATGTGGTGGCTGGTGGAGGACTCCCTACAAACTGAGTAGCATGGAGAATTGGAGATCAAAGCTTAGGGAGCTAGATTGGTAGAGAGGAGAGAGATAGGTGCCATGTGAACCCCCTGTTGCCCCAGTCATAAAAAAACATGGCCACGTCAGCAATTTATGTTACCAGAGACAACAGAGTTATGTGCAAAAGAAAGATCTTTTTTTTTTAAAAAAACTTTTGGTAGCAACTGAAGGTGTTTAATTCTGCAATTTTTCCCTTAGACTAGTAAGATGATAGTGTGTTCACTACTACAAAAAGCCGTATATTAGACACTACATCATAGACGGTTTCCTAAAACCGTCTATATTAAATACAATGACAGATGGTTTTAGTTTAGAGACCGTCTGTTTTGCTGCTAGTCCTAAAAACTATCTGTAAAGAGAAAATATCATAGACAATTCATGGTGAAAACCGTCTGAGAAGTATCACCGACGGTTATTAACAAGAACGTATATGATATTACCAAATATCACAGATGATTTTTTATTTGAAGAACCGTCTATGAGTTAAAAATCGTCTGTGATAATTAGTTATCACAAATAGTTTATATAAAAATTATCTGTGATAATTCCACTATATTAATTGTGTGCAGACCCATGGACCCTCTGTCTTAAATTCCAGATCTACGCTGCTGCTTTGAGCTGAAGGCAGGGCTTTGAGGCCATTTGGTGAAAGGAGACTATTTGGCAAGAGTAATTGCAGATCCACTAAGTTTTTGACTACCTATGCTTAATATTTTATTCATAATTGCATTATAATTTGCATTTATAACTTTTGGTGAAAGGAGAATTAAAGATGGTTGATTTAGCTAGTTTGATGTAGAGAGAAGATTATTTTACATCTAGCATGATTTTGGGTTTAGGGTTTAGTCAATTCATAGTCTATTTCGACTTAGTTCAATTTAATTAATTATTATTGCTACATATAGCTATTTAATTTAGATCGTACATATATAGTATAGTAATTAATTAATTGAATATGTTACACTAAATTGTTATATGCGTAACATAAGACCGAAGCTGTATATATACTGGGAACCATATGAGTCAAGAGTACATTAATGGTGTTTCTGCTTTCTACAAGAGTTGCCGAGGAGGATATGTTGAATAAGGGGTGGAATATATGTACTGTCCATGCATTGACTGCAAGAATCTAAAGATATTTAAGAACTGAGTGCAGATTGAAGCACACTTGATTCGAAGGGGTTTCAAAAAGGGGTATGATGTTCGACCAGTCATGGTGAAGAGCAGATTATATAGGAAAGTAGTAATAATGACATCACCGATGAAGTCAATGTATACCACCGGATGATCATGTTGATTGTAGTTCCAATTCGGATAGGCTGAGTGATGACAATTAAATGTAAGTTGTGGATTTATTTCTGACCTTATGCTATGAAAGTATTTCCTCAATATGGTGTTTTGTGAAACTCAAAACAATTTACCTTCTGCTAAGTGATTTAATAAAAAAAACTAAAACTAAGGCTTCGTTTGGATTTTCTAATTTCTATAATAATATTTGAACTATTTCTTGTGACACTCCTATGTTCCAAGCAGGCCTTAGAAAGTATCATTGAAAAATAGTTAACATACCCAGTCTACACTATCCGCGATAGGTCACATCTCATTCTCATGCAATAGAATCTTTTTGGGCTTGCTTGAAAGGGGGTTTACTCTAGAGAGTTTTAGTATTTAGGCCTTGTTTGGAGTAGAGGAATTCCAAAGGAATATTATAGGATTTATACTACTTCCTGTGAAATTTCTGCGTTTCAAATAGAGCCTTATAATTCAAATGAAGATTAAAAACTGCACCTTGTCCAATGTTTTAGTGACCCCCCAACATCAACTCCCTGGGTGACACACAACAACATTTTAGAAAAGAGCATGGCATGATGATCATATGGATCATGGATGACTCAGCCTGGGCGTCAGGCAAAAGCGGCAAACTCCTACTCCTCGAGTCAAGGGCGTAGGCAGCCCGAGGCTGGGCCTCGGGCCTAGCCCACTGCAAAATCCACTGCAAAGAAAAATCAAAGCCTTTACTGTTTAGCGCTACAGTAAAATACATTGAGTATTTTAGCTGGGCCTCGGGCCATTGCTCAGGCAGCCCGAGGCCCAGCTCCGCCTTTGCCTCGAGTGGTGGAATGCCCGTTGGGCCACACCTAATGCCTCGGCATCATCCACAACTCTGTGCCCTTACCATGCCAGTGGCAGATATGCGTTACCCCATGCTTCCTTATCCATAGAATCTGAACTATGGCCATCGAGATTGCACGCATCGAGCTTGGCCAACTCAATGGTTCATGTGCGCACGATTTGGACCTTACCTTGTGACCTCCTCATGCTCGCCCTCGCTATCATCATTCTCGCCCTAACTGGCGAGGGGGACGTGGCCATTGTCTCTTCACACTTCGACATCAGCGTCGCCAACCTCCACGAAATCCACTGCCGCCACCTCGCATGATGCTCGCCTTTACCCTAACTACTAGGAGGGGCTTGGAAGGCGGCGAGGTCAAGGTAGAGGCCCCAAAGGCCGTCTCTACACTCACTTGAGGCCATTGCTGTAATCACCTGAGGCCGAGGGAGGTGGAGACGTAGAAGGCGGCGAGGTCGACTACTGGCACGATGAGTTATGCAGCAATAACCCTTGGTAGGGGAGTACCATGGTGTGTGAGGAGAAAGTAGAGAATGAGCTAGAGACATTTGGGAGAGGAAGGGTCACCTGATCCGAGAAAGGGAGACTAGTGGGATGAAGGATAAGGGAAGATGGGAGGGGGGACATTTGCCATCAGTTATAGTCCATAGAGAATTGGGGAGCAGTTTATGGAGGGTTTTCCTGCCTTTCTTTTGGGTTTTTAGCCATTTTTTGAGTGAAAGGATAGTAAGGGAGGACGATGGTGAGAGAGTTCAATAGTTCGATAGAGGTGTGGGGGGTAGGGGTGAATAAACAACTCTTCTTTTATATTAGTAGAGATAATATTACAGACAGTAGCTCCTAATATCAAATGTTTTGTTGTAACGATGTACAAACTAAATGAGAGCGCCAGCTATGAGCCAACGATGAGAAGACTACAAAGAAATGTCTTGGCTATTTTTAAGTTACCTCATGAACTTTCACTGACAGCATGGCGCAACTCCTACACCAATTAATTATTAATCAAAGACCGTTAGCTCAGAAATAAAAGGAGTACTTAAGGTCTCATTCAGATCGAGAAAATTAATTGAAGGATAAAGAAAACTCTGAAAGCTAATGAACGAAGAGACGAAAATTACCAAATTTATTGTTCACAGGCTAAATCAGACACTTTCTTCTTTGAAGAAAGGGAAACAAACCATCCATATGGACAGATTATATATATCCTTGCATATTTTCGAAGAAAACCCCCGTATATATAGCTTAACTCCTCCAAAGAACATGATATATAAAGCTCCGTTCATGGCTTCCCACCACCGCCGTGGTCGCACACGCCGGTGTCGTAGGTGTGGTAGTTGACGTACCGGCTCGGCGCCGACGGTGGCACGCGGTGCCCCCTCGGCATGCACCCGTTGGCCCCCCGGCCGTGGAAGAACGGCTGCCGGTGGCGCAACTGCGCCCTGAACGGCACGAACGGCGGTCTCCCCCTCCCCGCGCCGCCGGCCACCGTCAGCTCCGCAGGTGTCACCACCATCAGCAGCAGAAGCACGATCATGGCGACAAGGGTAGACATGGATGAGATGTAGATGGTGGTCGGACTAGCTAGGATGGTTACGTGGTGAGACGCTGTGTACGTGTCAAGAAGGCAAAGCTAGAAGAAGGCGCGCATAAAGCTAAGGAAGGTAGGGTTCTTAAAGTAAAGAGAGATAGACTCGTGAGTGAGAGGGAGAAGAAGGTACAAAGACAGGGAACAGCTCGTGGGTTAGCTAGCTCGCATTCGATTGTCTTTCTCGTATTCTTGGCTTGCTAGGCTGTGTAGGTGAGGATACTCGTGCGACGGAGTTATTGCGAAGCTTGCTTTTCTGCATGCGTGGTTGCATGGGGAAGTTGACATGCTGGCGAAGATTGGACTTGTCCTAAAGCGACGATTAGTTGACGTGTCAATGGTTTCGTGTCAAGGAGCATACGCACCATAATTGGGTCCTTGAACATTAGAGTGCAAATCCCTATATCACTCCCTGTGCCTCCTAACGTGACTATCAAAACATCTAAAACGTTAGATGATTGGACATATGAATTTGATGTTACTAAATTAATAACGAATATATACAATTTCACAAACACTCAACTAATTATTTTTTGTGAAATCAATAAAAAATCTGACATCTAGATCGTACTTGATGATTCGTGCAACGCCCCACCTTCTTATTCGTCTCGGGCGAGGCCCACCGCAAGCCAGCGCCGTCTCTGATAAAGCTGACCATGCTCTAGCATGAGCGTGTCTAGCAGAGTCGACTCGCCAGTGCCTTGCTCCTCGCTCCAACGGAGCCGCTTGGTTGCCGCCACCGCCGATTGTCCCCTTACCCAATGCTCTCATTCTTTTCGTTATAATAAGGAGATGCACCAATGACGCCGCCACCTGCCACCTGAGGTGATGGCAAGGAAAGGAGGAGGAGGATGTTGGCGAGGCGATGGTGCAAGGGAGGAAGAAGTGTTGCGATAGTGATGGAAGCACGTGAGGGGAGGGAAAGGCAGTGAGAGATGGGAGGTAGCGGATCCGGTGGCAGTGAATTGAGACAAACAATGGAGAGGAGGCATGGAGGAGCTACGGTGGAGGTTTGTGGGGAGGCCTCGTGGCGAGGCAGTGACGCGTTAGGCGGTGACGGGGCTAGGTAAGGTAGGAGGTGAGAGGCGGTTAGGGTTAGGATGGTGAGACAGCTTATATAGTGTAGTGTGGGATGGATCTGGAGCATTGGATGCAGATTGAACGGCTAAAAATTTTGACTAAAATTTTTGAGAAACATGATGAATGATGAATAGATAGGACTTTTTTTTGTGTGATCACTACTACTAAATGGCTTATATTAAACGACACATCATAGACGGTTGACCAAAATCATCATTGTTGAATGCAATCATAGACGATTTAGATTTAGAGATCGTCTGTGTTGCTACCAGCGCTAAAAACCATCTGTGAAGAGATAATACCACCCTCTAAGACCTCCAAAATCGGCCATCTTTAGCCCTAAATTTGTGTCGCAAGTTTTCAGTTTCTGTTTTTGCCAAAAATTTTTATCTTCCCTACGGAATTTGGGGTTCGCCTCAACGGCAAAGTTGTAGATCTCGTCAAAATCTTTCAAATGAGTATATGTAAGCCATATAGAACTTTGCTATTTTATCTTTAGAGAATAGCTATTTACATTGCATATATATATCTATATCTATATATATATATATATATATATAGTCTAATTCAGAGATGGTTGGTTTATAAAACTATCTGTGATACTCGTACATTATAGACGGTTCTAACTATCCACTATCTGTGATAGGAGAGTATCAAAGACGATTTGTATATAGAAGCGTCTGTGTTAATCTGACCGTTGGGCCCATCAATCCTCCCCAACCCAATCCTAACCAATAGAAACCCACCAACCCCCACCCCATGGATCATAGCTCCACCTCTCCATCCTCAGATAAAAAACTTTCGCACTCCAGTCTCTCCATTCCCTATAAATACTCACCCAAATCCAGCCTCCTTGCCTTCCTCCTCCTCGACGCTTACCCTAATAGCCCGCACGAAGCAGATGGCGCGCAAGTGT
The DNA here is from genome assembly GCA_017311315.1 of Dendrocalamus latiflorus. Taxonomy (NCBI): domain Eukaryota; kingdom Viridiplantae; phylum Streptophyta; class Magnoliopsida; order Poales; family Poaceae; genus Dendrocalamus; species Dendrocalamus latiflorus. The sequence continues at coordinate 29,555,277 of CM029638.1, forward strand.
ACGGGAGGCAAGGCGTTACGGAAGCAACTGGCTACCAAGGTAACGGTCAAGTTGGTGCCGGCGATGGCGGGCATCAAAGACATCCAGCTCGTGCACTGCATCAGGGGCGAGAGGGCTTAGGCATAGAGACCTCGTCGGTGCGGTTGAGTTTCTACTGTTTACTAGGATCTTTGTTTTTTCTCTGTTCTTGCCATGTTTAAGAGTTAGGTTAGTAGGATTAGGAGATGTGTTCTTTACATATTCTTATTGTGTTAGCTAGATGGGTAACCTGCTCGTTATCTTGGGATGTTGTAATAGTGGACTCTAATCTTAATTGAAATGGAATGTGCTACTGTGTTTGTTGCTGTATTTGCTTATTTTCAGAAGGCATAGTTAATATTTCCTGATGCTAGCCAAAAAAAAGAAAAAAAGGTACAAAATGAACTATCACAGATGGTTTTGTGATATAAACTGTCTGTGAAGGATTATCACAGATGACTCGAACCAAAAATCGTATGTGATACTAGCACATCACAGACGGTTCTAGCTACTAACCGTCTATGATGGAAAAGTATCACAAAAACCGTCTGTGATACTTTTCCATCATAGACGGTTGGAAGTTAGAACCGTGTGTGATGTGTGAGTATCACAGACGGTTTCTGGTTCGAGCCGTCTGTGATAGTGTTCTTCATAGACATTTCTAGTTACAAATCGTCTATATTGTGATTATCACAGACGGCTCACAAACCGTCTGTGATAACCGTCGATTATCATTAACCCATAAATTCAGATAGTTCTGAAAACCGTCTGTGATGACAATTCTGTACCGTTTGTGATGATCTTTTTTGTAGTAGTGGATTTATAGCATGTTATACCAGAGATTAGCTTAAAAATAATATTTTAGAGACGGTGCTAATGTCTAAAATGACCTATATTTAGAGGCAGATAGATAATACTCCCACTTACATTGCCAAACTTGAAATTCAACTCGATGGACCATCGATCATTGAACTTGCCTGACCATATGCCCACATATACAGGTCATGTAAAATTTTGAACTGAATGGGAAATGACATGCACAATGACATTTTTCTCTCAAAGTGAGTTGGCATCTCAAATGGCGGTAGTTCTCCCTAGCTAGTTTTTCAAACAGTTTTTATGTCTACGAAGGGATCGACTCATATACTAGAAAAAGGGAAAGAAAAATGAAAAGGATGATGCGTTAGCCACACTCACTACTTCACGAGTTTCTCACATGGATCGAACGTACGTGTACGCGCTTTCTGTGCTTTAATTTTGCTGTGCTTTAATTTGCTGGACCAAAATCTCCGTAACGATCGGAAAGGGGCCAACGAAGCAGCAAGCCACACGCAAACCATGCATGTACCGAAAAGTCACGTGAAGATCCAAGTTATCCTAGGCCGTACAGCCAGCAAGGCAGCAACTACAGTTGAGCTGGAGAGATATTTATGTTTGAAGATAAATCCTGGCCCAATTCCCGTCATGCAATGCAAGTAAATTCTTACATCCCGTTTGGCTCCCAGGAAATAGAAATGTTGTGTAGATTTGGATTCAAATTCCAACTTCTTTATAAATGAAATCGGCTTGAAATTGATTGCAATTCCAATTTTTCTGTTTGGTTATCTAGAATTTCAATTTTCATACATTGGTCAAAATTCACAAACATGAAAAAGGTACTGAGCAGTAACAACTTATCTTCTACCTATTCTTCTACCTTTCCTAAACCTCCAACCCTCATGGATCTGCTGCCTCATCCCTCTCCATTAGGGCTGAGTATTGAGCTTAATGAGCTATTATTGAGTTTCGTTCAAAATTGAGATAGTTCAACTTAAAATTATTTTATTTATCATTTAAATGATTATTTTAAATTTGAGCTAACGAGCCACTACCGAGTCAAGCCTCGTAATCTTTTTTCACTCAAAATTGACACATTTCAATTTTGAACCCATTAACTATTGAAGTATAAGTGAATTGTCCATTTTTTCTCATCAACTTAAGATTTTGGGTGAACTGATTAGTATATGCAACTCAATATGGTATCAGAGTCAAGAGGTCCTTAGTTCAAGACCTGATTAGCGCAATTGCAGCTTACTTCTATTCCACGTCTTAGGTATGAAGGAACCTATATGTGAGGTAGAGTATTGAAGTATGTAACAGCCCAAAATCGTGTTCCCTGTTGAAAAATGACTTAGAATATTTTTGGCAAGATTATGAGTTTTCCTATATTTTTAAATAATTAAAAACCTTCCCTATAATCTGCAGTCAAGAATGATTTTTTAATATCAGAAATATGGTAAAATGGTGGGGTTAATTTTAATAAAAACTAGATAAGTTCTGGAGCCTCCCAAAATTTTTTATAATTTTTAGATCTTGTTTGCTATATTAAAAAATTCCCTAAAATATCAGCCTTGAAGCCAAAATTCAACTTTCCTTTTTGAATTTTCCCACGTGCCTCGGGCCAAATCCGGCCTTAGCCCAATCGTCTTTCGCCCAACCCGATGCCACCTCGGCCCAGCTCCGGCCCAGCCCTACGTCACCTTGGCCGTCTCTCTCTCGCTGACGTGTTGGGCATACACGTTAGGTGGATTCTTCGATCTCGCGCCCCCTCCATTGCCATTGTAGCTGTGTGCACCCACCAGCACCAAGAGCCGCTCCTTTGTCATTCTCATTGTTCGGGAGATCCTCGGGGCCCACATCGCAAGACTCGGTTTCCACCTCACCATCCCTAGCTCATCGTCGTACCTATCTGTTGTCTGTCAAGCGCAGCCAACACTATCGCCCATGCCTGCCATCGTTCTGACCAAGCCGACCATGGGTTTTGAATGCCTGGTGCAGCTATCACCTCCATCTCGCCCAGTCCCATCACTGCAGCCCTCCTGTTGTCATTTTGTTCGCTTCGCTTGATCGTTCAGGTAGAAATCAAGGGCTTGCCCACGAGTTCTCGCCACGGTTGCCATTGTCTTGCTGCTTTTCTCCATGTTACTAAAGCCACTTGACCACATCGCCACCTCCCTAGCTTGCCACTCCTTCAATTTTTGCAAAAAAAAAGCTAAGCTCCTTACTTTGTGGTTCGCCAAGGAACATTAGCATCGTCCTCGATGCCGGAGAGCACGCCTGTGCACACCACCCTCACCAGTGAGCTTCCCCGCACATCATGTCGTGCCCCTTGATCCCTCTTGGCTTGTCTATCAATTAATTGGATTTTGGTGCAGTGAATCACTAGGGATCCTTCTTCGTTCTAAACTCCAGCCTTCATTGCCACCCTAGCCATTCCTCAGGCGGTAAGCCTCATCTCAATTGCAAGGACCCCAGGCATTGAATACCCATAATCCTTGTGTGTGTACCATACTATTCCTATGATCAGTAATTAGTATACACAACCACAACATTGAGATCACATCTATATACATCGCAGACATTTAATTTAAAACAAGTATATAAAGTTTACAATGCAAGGAAATCTTCCTAGAATGCCCTTACTACTACTTCCTACCAAAAAACATGGCTAGTCCAAGATAACTTAGTCAACTAAAGTCAATCCCATATAGTACATGTGGTTGTACCATTTAGACTTAGATATGCAGTAATAGAGTTCGGTTCTTAATTGACCTAGATGAGAATCTCCCCCTATCTACATATGAGATCCCCTCTCACATTTTTTAGTTTATCATATAACTCACCAATGTCTAAATCTAGGTTTTTCATTTTATTTTTATACAAAACTAACAAAGATTCCTCCTTTGGTCCAACATTTCAAAATCTCCCATTTCCACAAGCAAGTTTTTTTTTAATATTCAAACTTAGTGAAAACTAGAGCGTGGCTAAGAATATAGGCAATATAAATGAATGTAATATACCCAAATTGATATTAGTTACTATCTAAACAATGTACTAAAATCTACAATAGTAAGGGTACCAATATCACAAGGAGTATCAATGCATATAAGTGGGAATACCTACTGTACCCACAAATATAGCAATTTTATCCAAACATACACGCATGCATAATATTCTTTGTAAACAATATATAATAATTGAAATATTAAGATTGACATGGTCAAAGGGGGTGCTTGCCTTGGAGTGTTAAATCTATTTGAATGGTCGTGTCCCCGGTCTTGGACAAAGTTTGGTTATATCCCATAATAAGTAGCTTTAAGTCTTGTAAAATGGTTTCGAGAATGTATGAATGGGAAATCTATGCATAGCTTGATCAGCAAGGTTATTGCCGCTGTTTCCAAATCTTGGGGCATCAATCCTCTTGTTCTGATTTATATTAATTATGCCTTATTATTAATTGCTTATCAAGTTCAAACACTCTTATAATTTTCGTTTGCAATCTGTTACTCTCTACTACAAATAATAGCTAGTTTCATGCAAATTAAACTAGAATAGACAGCTACCTTTGTCTCGGCTTGCATAATATAATACTTTGCTATAAAGTCTTGCAGAGTAAAATTTTCATACTCACAATTGTTTATTGAACATATTCAGAGGATGTGGAAGAAAGCCCGTCATGCGATTACTTTCATGTAGCAGGTTTTGATGATGAGGACGACGGTTACTAGGGTCTTACCCTAGTCAGTTTCCTATGGATAGGTTGAGGCAAACTTGCTGGTTTTTTATGCCTCTTTTATCTTCATTTCTACTAAACTATTTATGTTGTACGGTTTATTTGGCCGGTCAACCCATGCGTTGTAAACCTCACCGTATAGGCATATGTTTGGTTGTTACCTATATATACTATCTCATTTAAATTTATTGTGTATGGATGTGATATGAATGTTGTTGTATTTGTGTGCAAACCATTGATTATGGGACTATCATGATAAACACATGTGGATTTGGAATATAAATTTTGGGTCCTAACAAAGTATAAGTGAATTGCCCGCTTTTTCATCAGCTTAAGCTTTTGGGTGAACTAGTTAGTACATGCAACTAAACATGTAATCGAAGCAATTTTGATATGAGCCCTAATGAGCTTTTTTGCCAACCGTACTCTCCATGCAACCTCGTAATCACTAGCAAACTCCTACATGGCACTGTTGACCCTACAAGCGCAACTCATTTGCTCATGTGCCCGCCATTCCTAACGACCATGCTGCCTCTCTGTAGCCCATGAGCAATGCCATGATATCCTTCTTTTCCTCTCCTATCCTGTCCCCTCTCTCATCCTCCGTTTCTACATATCATGCAGTGGCGGGATGGGAGAGCTGTAAGGTCGACAAGGTTGACTAGAAGGGGTGAATATGTGGTTTTAAAATTCTCTTAAGCCAAAAATGAGTTTTATATGTAGAAGCATAAATCAAATTGGTTTGTGCACAATTATGGCCTAAAATATCCAGTCTCAACTATGTGCACCAACAACCTAAGTGTATATCAAGGTTTGCAATCCTAGAGTGGCAAGCAATCAATTTAGTTCTAAAAATGCAAATTGCAACAATGTAAAGCACAAGAGAGCAAACTACAATAACATACGATCTTTTTACTATGGTATTCGGAAACTTACCAGTCTCTCTTAATCCACGTTGAGATAAGCCCAAACGAATTGTACAGGCTCCACAGATTGAGCTAAACACCTTGATTCCACTAGTGGTAGCTCTTTCTCCCTCCAGGTAGGTAAGTTCCAACCTTCATAACACGTCGGACCTTGTCACAAGCTTTTTGAGAAGATTGTCGGACCATGACGCCTCCACATCATCTCGGTTTCAGTAAACACCAAGAGTAATAAGCCAAACCCCTTTCTTAATTCTCACAAAGTGCAACACATGTGCAAGTGGATACCCAATCCACCTCTAGATGCAATGCATGCAACTAGAGACTTTTCCTTGCTTACGAGGTGCAACATATATACAATTCAAAGAAAAAGCTTGCACTAGCTCAAAATAGTGAAATGAGATGCATCAACCTTACCCCTCAACTGGCCACAAAGGGGTGTATATAGTCCCCACAATAACAATTAACAATTGGGGCCAAAATCCCCAACTTTTAGCAAAGACCGGTACTACTGCCATGTAAAGGTAGCACCGGCTCTTGTTGTAATAGATAGTTACTATGCATTTAATACACCTCAACTAGCCGTTACACTTGAGCCCAGTAGCACCACCCTCATAAGGACATATACAATGTTATAGACAACTGTTGTCTATAATATCCTTCATATTATCTATAAACGGCACTAAAGGTGGCTCATACAATAGGTAATCTTTTTGCATGTATCTATAGATAGCTTCTTCATAATACAATGTGTCTTGTTTACCATGTTACAGTCGACTACTGCATAATAGATGGCCCAATTCTCTATACTCCCTCTCCCTTCTCCATATCATCTCGTGTCTTACATGGCAAGGTTTATAGATAGCTAGTATCACACCATTGTATATGGCCTAACACCCTAGCACTGATGTTAAGGAAATTAAAGTGGTCAGAAAGCACCTGTTCTAGAAAATAAATACCACCAACAAAAAGGTGGTAGCACCAGAAACCATTAGCACCGCCAACTACATGGTAGTAGCACCGCTGGCACAAAGGGCAGTCATATTGGGTGGTGACCCAGATTTGACAATCTGAATCTCCTGTGTATTTTTAGCTAGTCGCTGATTCAGTAGCTAACTCACACAATAATATCAGCAAATATCACATTAATATATATGAGTAAATAAAAGCAGTACTTCATATTACATAGACATCCGTAAATAGGTCTATGACCAAGTTTTACATAATAGGTCAACCAGTCAAGTATTATTCAGAATAAGTAATGGAATAGTATGTAAACCAAAAGGGGCCTCCATATCTTGCCACAGGCAATTAACTAGGGCTAAATCTAGTCATAACCTTCATCTTCCATGTCGGTAGCATGGATTAATCCATACACCAGATCATCACTTCTGTCATCTAAAACCACATATTAAACAACAATGAGTATAAAGGTACTCATTAAGTCCCTATAGCACAATGAAACCATATATGTATTCCTACATGCAAAGCTTATCCAAGTGAAGGTCTTATATCTCTTTAGCCAATTTGTCAAATATACCAATTTAGTTAGATCCAAATCTATGATTTAGTCATATTCGTTAAAACCGATATTATTTTTGAGTCAAGTTTATCATAAGAGAGAAATCTCTCGGCTTTCATGTTCATTAATGTGAGAGCAAAATCCCTTCGCTTTCACTTCCATTATTGTGAGAGCGAAATTCCTCCGCTTTCACTTGCATTAATGTGGGAGCGAAAGCACTCCGCTTTCACCTGCATTAATGTGACAGTGAAATCCCTCCACTTTTATTTCCATTAATGTGAGAGCAAAATCCCTCCGCTTTCACTTCCATTATGAGTTGGTTATCACAACCATGATAAGTTTATTTTTTTATTTATGAAAACTATGCAAGTGTAACATTTCTACACTTTCACCCATGTTCGAGGGCAAGGCTATTCACATAGATTTTTAACACTCTGTAGAGATTGTACAACATTACCCATAAGATATGATTAACTCATAATATCAGCCACTATATGCTTTTATAGGCTTGTGACTGAGAAAATCATAACAAGGCTTTTACAATGCTTATACCCACTCTAGGGTTAATTTTTAACACTGGCGATAGTGATCGCTCCCTTCCCGGGTTGCGCCTCACCCCTAGAACATTCCCATATTGGGCTACATTTTCAATGGGGACCCAGTTATTAAGGAGTCTACGGTCCTTCTCAACAAAATCCATAAGGGTAATGACTATTACGGGTCACTCCCACCAATCACATTAGAAATGTAGACATCCGTGAACCAATCTAAGAGCATAAGATTTACACTGAAGCTAAGCAAATTAGTGGGCTAGGTCTATCCCATAACCAGACTTGTGGTTGCATGATTTGTGTGTAGAAAAGATGAGCACAAGAATTTGGTCCTTAAATGACTCAGGCGAGACCAACCATAAATCCAAGGTCATGCAATCCCTTCATAGCTATTCAAGAAAGGACATGTGCAATCCTAACATGGCCTATCAAAAAATGACATGTACAATCCCTGCATGGCCAATCCAAAAATGATGTGTGCAATCCTTGTACGGCCAATTCAATATGTGCAATCCCTGCACCAGTCTCCATCCAACCACTTGCCCGAGTCTGCGCCATTTTAGAAAACATTTTCCTGTTTCCAATGATAACCCATGTTACCATTATTATCATGTTGTCAAGTTTAGTTGGCAATATTTGTGGTTCTTCCTTTTACCACTACAACATTTCTATGCTCAACCATAGTCTACTATAGTTCAATCAATGGTGGAGTTATTAATATTTGTAAATATCATATGGCAACATGGCAAGAAAATAACAGTAATCAAGGAAGGGGAATACTAAGTATCAAGTGCATGGTATAACTAGGCATTCAACCTGTACATGGCATTTTAGCAATTACCATAATAAGCATGCATGTATATTAGAAAGCAAAATATTGCCTTTAAAAACTAGGTTCAACATAATAAATTATAAGGACTTGCATTGATCAAATGTGGCTAAGGTGGGATCTTGTTCATTTGCGATTGGGACATCCGAAGCATCGAAGTCTATACACACAAATTGTGCACACTCAATAAAATTAAAATTAAATTCAAATGAACTCTAAAAATTATGATTTTGGTACTATTGGAAAGCTTTTCAATTTATAAATAAAATAACTGGTTTGGATTTGAAATGAAGAAGTTATGGCCTTTCAAAGTTTCAATCGAAATAAAATTCCAAAATTTTAAAAAATTTTGGCAGGTGAGCCATCTAGAATTTCTTTTTTTATTTTTGAATTGTTTTCTAAAGAAAAAGCCTTGGGGGCTGACAGGTGGGGTCGGTTGAGGGTTTTCTTTTTTTCTAATTATTTTCCTTAAGGAAAGCATTGAGGGGCTAATAGGTGGGGTCCAGGGGTTTTGTTTGTGTCTTCTATTTATTTTAATTTGGGAAAAGGGTGAGGCTGACAATTGGGGTCACAGCTCACATAGACTAGGTTCACGTGCAATTTACTGAGAGGTGGGGCCCACTGGTTTGTCGTAGTGGTCCATAGGATGGGTCTATGAGACAGGTTAAGGGATGTGGGGCCCACATGTCAGTGAGTTATGGTTTAAATCCTATCTTAATTAAGAATCTCTAATCTCTAGGGCCCACATGTCATTATGACATTAATCACGTCATTAATGGTAACTAATCCACCAGTTTAATTAACGACTCAAGGCCCACTTGGTAATGACTCCCAGTCATTTTCTTCCTTGGCCGAGTCAGGGAGTGGCCATGGCGACTCGGCTGAGCTTGGCACCAACTGTGCAGTGCACAACATGGTTGTGTCAAGGGTAAAATGGGGTGCGAAGGTCACTACGGTTCTACACGCAATGACAGCAAGGATGGAGACAGAGTAGGGCAGCGACGCGATGGTGAGGGGCATGACATGCTGGCATGATGGGTAAAATAGGGGTACAAAGGTCATTATGGTTCTACCAGCGGTGACGGTGAGGCCAGAGAAGGTGTAAGGCAGCGATGCGATGGCGAGGGTGGTTGTGGTTGCTACGGCATGCATGTCAATGACTATTGCTAGTTCTAAACTTAAATATGAGGTTGGCTCGAGCTTCTACATGGTGTTGCAATGCTGGGGAATGTGTTGGTGCTATGGGGGCGGCGGTGAGCTAGGCGCTCCACAGTGGTCGAGGGTGACCCAGTGAGGGTGATGGCATGGGGGTGCTATAGTGGGCTATGTGGCAGCTAAGCTAGCCTATTGCATTCACTTTACTTCGAACAACATGGGAATAGCAAAGTTTATCAGAGGGCAGCGTGGAGGGGGAGTCGTCAATGGCGGTGTCGACGGTGAGGATGGCGCACAGCAGTGAGCCATGGGTTTGGTGCTCTTAGGGGCAAAATAAGCACGAGGAGGTGAGCACATGGTAGGCAGAGATGAGGTGAACTCAGGAAGCATGAGACAACGTTGGAAGAGACTCACCGAAAGGGAGCAATTTGGTGGTGGAAGCGGTGGCCAGAGTTGAAGGCAAAAGCTCGATTGGCTTCAACCAGAGGTGAAGAGAGGGGGAGAGTTCAGGAAAAAGGAAGAGTGAGGGGAGGCATGCTCGGTGATGCAGTCAGCCATGGATTTTATAGAGGGGAGGAGGGAGAACGAGCTCGGGCGCCATGATTGGCCCTTGGCGCTGGGTGAGAGAGAGCACGAGAGAGGCTAGCTGGTGGCACATAGACAATGTCACAACGCGCTTGGCTCAAGGCACATGGGCTTTCATTGCTCACTTGCACGTGGATACAAGTGAGGGGATGAGGTCGAGCACACGTGTGTGGAAGAAAGAGGGGAAGAAGAACAACAACACATGCTGATGGGTAGGACTGGGCCCATTTATCGGTGCAAGTGAGGGAGAGGCAGCAAGCTGAGCTGGTGTGCACGCGACACATGTGGGTTGTGAGGCACGGAGCGGGCTGGCTAGCTGGGCCGCGACACGGGAGGAAAAGGGGAGAGAGGGCTGGGCCTATTGGTAGGTTTCAGCCCAATGGCCTGGAGGGAAAATCTAGAATTTAAATATTTTAGTTTTAGTTTGAATTGAGTTTGAATTTCCAATTTGAATTCCCATTAGAATTTGCACACAAAATTTTTTGAAAAAATTTATTAGTATCCAATTTATTTTTAGAAATTGAGTTCACTATTTTGTGCCAAGGAATTTATTTTAAAAATCTTAAACTCCATCCAGGCTTTAGGAAAAATTTAAAAATGCAATAAAATTTTAAAATTCATGGAAAATCATGCATGTTTATTTGGGAATCAAAATTGGGCTGTTACATACCACAGGAAAAAGTGCGGTAGCACCGTCTAAAGTTTTTTAGCACAGCTGATACTCGAAAAAATAGTCATAATTTTTTATTCTGATGTTGGAATTGAGTGATCTTGGACTCTGTGGAAAGTTTACTCAGAGGGCTACACAATCCAATTGCTTGAATGATATCAAACATATTAGATCAATGCAGAAAGCACAAGAACTTCAAAGAGTCACCACCATGATCTAAATTCAAAGATAAGAGCAACAATAAATCTTAGACCATGCTAAGGAAGAATACATGAACTTCAACAATTTGTAAAACACATTTGCAAACTTTAGATCATACCACAAGGAGTAGATATATGGATTTCAAATATTTATAAAACACATTAGCAAACAATAGCATCATGCCACAAAGGGCTGGAACAAGTGGGACTGTGCTATTAATACATGATTAGACTTAAGCTACTGGACAGTATGCCTTTTAATAGTATGGCAACCTATACTAGCAATCTGGTCTCCCAATCAAACATCGAACTTGTAAAATACTAGAAACACATTCTTTGCCTATGCTAGTTATACTTTTGCCTTGCGCATCCACTTGAGCTTTCATATGAGGATGATCACCTTCTCTCTAAGTATGGGTCGTTGTTTTGTTCATCAACACATGATAAACTCTCTTGATGTTAGGATCTTGACTTGATGACCATCAATATATAATGCTATCGATCATTCCGAACCTTAACTTGATGATCATCAACATATGACACTATCCAATGTTTTCATCATCATGGGGCCTGAGCTATTTAGCAACTCATGGAAAATATTAATTCCACAAACTTGGTTGTCATTAATCACCAAAACTCACCATAACATGAAGTTGGAAGAGCTAGATCCTTCAATCTCCGTTTTTTGTGATAGATGACAACCTGATTGCAAATTCTTGAATTTAAATCAATTTCAAGTATATGTCACCTACATAAGTGTCACATACTCAAGGGATGTGTTTCAAAGTAAAGATCCTCAATATGTATGGATAAATAATATAGAACAATACAAATAAAACTATAAAACATAGAGTGAACTACTTTTAATGTGTGCATACAAGAATGTGTAAGGAAAATATATACACATATTCAAGTTAGACTTTTTATAGAGTTCAATCTATATTTTAAATTCGAAGAATGCAACAAGATGTGAGAATATGACGTCAAATGCATACTTTCACGATTTTAAATTTTTTTTATCTAAATGAGGCTAAATGATATCATACTCAACAAATGAGTTAATCTCTTATTTAAATTTGTTATTAATCAATAAAACTAATTTGATGGAGATTGAACTTATGAGAGTGTGGTGGAGTTCAGTAGAGTCGCCATCATGGAATGGAGAAGGATGGGAGATTTGGAGGGGACGACGAGTCTCAAATCCATACGATTATTTTGGGTGGGTTAAGAATCGCTAACTCCCCATTTTAGTTGTTTCACGTCAGCACGTCACGATGGGATTTGTGTGGAATCGTTGATTCCAATTCCATAGGGCAGCCAAATAACCAAACTTTTGGGATTAAATTCTAATTCTTGGATTCCATGCCAAATTCTTCCCAGCCAAACGGGGAGTTATAGTTTTGTTTCGAATTGTCAAATTCATTTCACGGTTTTGAAACAAGTATACATGGCTTGGACAATATTCAGAAGCATCACAACTCAGGAAACGGGTCCCCAACAATAGAGAAAAAAAATTTCATATTCTACAGGGATGTGCAGTACCAGCTGAAGTATTGGATCGAGAAATCGAAAGCCACGCCTATAGCAGGTTCTCCCCAATTTGATTTCAGTCTTTGCTGCTTGCATATGCTCCTAGTTGTCTTGTTTTTGAATCGAAGTGGTGAGTTGTCACTTGCGATGATGTATGTGCTTTGTTACGTCTCTCCACTGTGATGATGTATGAGCTTTGTTGTGCTTCTCCACTGTTCAATATATAGATTTATGCATATCTAGCTTATTCCAGTGATGATTGATTGTATTTGTGTGACGATCAATGGATTTTATTTGTGATGATTGATTACTAGAATGGGTAGCGCGCTACGCCGCGCCAGGCATAGCGTCGTGTATCTCGGTCATAGTAAACAGTAGAATGAAACCCATGCCAATTGCTGCGGTCGTTTGTCTGAGCTGGGTCAAATTTGTTCCCTTGGGCCAGGGAATGCTTCTGTTAGGATGTTACGGGCGAAAGCTGAGTTGGTTCATTTGTGGTGTGAGTTTCTTTTCTTAAGGTCAACGTGGGGTGTGTGTGTGTGTAGGTACTGCTAGGGTTAGCCTATGTACCGTGGAAGGGGATGGCAGTAGTAGGAAGCATTGAGGTTTCGCTGATGCGAGGCGAGGCGAGGCGAGGCGAAGCGAAAGATGAGGAGGAACGCAAAGGATAGCCTTCATATTGTATTAGCTAATATCTGAGCATATATGAATAAGAAAATATAGTTTCACAAACAGAGAAATCTGAGCATATATGAACAACAAAGTAAAGTTTCACCAGTCCATTATGGAGAAGCTGAACCTATGCAACTTACTGTACTGATAATAACAAAATGGCTTAGAGGATTAGGGCTAAGTTGAAGCAGTGAGATTACAGGCAAAGAACAATAGAAGCTAAAAGTTTTTGGAAGTTTGAGCTAAAAGTTTTTTGAAGTTTGTATGCAGCAGAGCTATTTGTATAGCTATTAATAGAACCAGTAGGCCTACAGGAACGTAGTATTAATATAAGAACAAAAGGTCTTCCATAGAAGGCACTAGGATCAACACACAGGTCTGAAGGCACCTGCATAAAAATTGAGTGGAGCATCTATTAGATGCAACAATTGATGAAACAGTGGATGAGAATCATATGGTTGCTAGTAGCTTATGATTAGCACACCTATCGTGTCGTTTGTCTAGAAAGTATGTTCCCATCAGTGCCTTATATTTTAGTGGGCAGAGGCTTTTTCCCAGTCGCTAAGAATAGCGCAACCTGATTAGCTGCACTTGCAGATCTGCATCCTAAATTGAAGTATGACGTTAACAGTAATGACATAAAGCAAAGCAAGTGTGGCTATATGAATTGCCAGCTCCGTAGCTGTAATAGCAAACGCGAGTCTATCAAACCTTTTGGCCCCAACAGGTTGCCCTGCGTCAGTAATCACTGTAGCTGTCGCTGTAGACTGATGATCATATGCAATCTCTTTTGGTAGAGAAAGAACCAGCACCACGAAATATAAACTAGTGAGAAATACAGACCAAAGAGTATAACAAATTGCAGCTATAGTACCTAAGCTATAATGGTTGACTATGACATGGGTACCAGCAGATTTTTTCTTGCGCTTTGCCCAATAAAAAAACTTTTTCACGCACTTGGTGTTGGAGAAGCGTCTTTTATGCTGCAAAAGAAATCATTAGAAAAAGCTATGCTGTAATCAAATAAAATTAATTATGCAGGATGGCAGCATAATTCGACATCTCGGTGAAACCATAGGTACAATAGGTTGCTTTACTATTGAGGGCGGCATTGTTTGAGCATCATCATCATCTAACTGGCATAATAGGAAACAACATAGTAAATGCGCAGGAATAGCAACGGTGAACATAAGAACTATCCAAAATGATAGCATGACAATACAACAATTATGGTAGCAAGAAGTACCAGACATAGCGAAATCATCAGGAAACAATAGAATTGGAGCGAAAGCACATGACATGTAGTATACAACTATAGTCGCAATGATTAGGTGTAGTAACAACAGAGGTACGTAACCACAACACAAATGTAGCTGATGTAGCATAAACCAAACATATGGCATGTATAGAAAAATAGGCCAGCATGGCTGGAGAGGATAAATGCAAAAGCAGAAAGCGGTAGAATTGATGAACTACATCTGCATCAAATGGAGACATGAATGGTCTTATGTACCAAAACCAAAGTAAAGGTGTAAGCAGCTGCGGAACTTTTATAGAAAAAGAAGCAGATATGATGGTAACAGGAAAAGAGGCACCGAAACACAAGTACATGACGTTATAATAATCTTTGATCCAAATTCAGCTTCATCGGTTCTGTCTATGCCTATCAAAGAAATGCAGTACCTACTGTCACTACTATAAAAAGGGTCATCACAGACGTTTTTTGAACCGTCTGAGTTTATGTGTCAGTGATAATCAAAAGTTATTACAGACGATTTGTGAGCCGTCTGTGATAAATACATCACAGACGGTTTATAACTAGAACCGTCTGTGAAAAACACTATCACAGACGGTTCTAGCTACGAAACGTCTGTGATACTCACACATCACAGACGGTTTTTACTACCAACCGTCCTAAAACCGTCTGTGATACTTCCCTATCACAGACGGTTTCTAGTTTGAGCCGTCTGTGATAATTATCCACAGACAGTTTATACCATAAAACTGTCTGTGATAATTCATTCTATACCTAAATTTATTCTATTTTTCGGCTAGCCTCAAAAAATGTTAACTATTTCCATTCTATATCATCTGAAAACAAGCAAATACAACAACAAACAACACATTCTATTTCTATTAAGATTAGAATCCACCGTTACAATATCACAAGATATTGAGTAGGTTACCCATGTCGAATAGGTTACCCATAGCACTGCATACATAAGAGGACACGTACAATTTTACAAAGATAAATTTTATGGCTACAAATTTAGAAAAATGCGTACACTACATTAAACTACAATCTAAAATAAGTGGTACGGAAAGGCAACGAACATCATGTTTAGCTTCTATGCCGGCTTTCTTCCTTTCCATCTTGTCATTGCCATTGCCTTCTCCCTTTCCATGCTAGCCTTCTTCCTTTCCATCTTGCCATTGCCTTCTTCCTTTCCATCTTACTTCAAGTAAAATTTCAGTCGCTCTTACCGAACCCTTCCTACCCTTGTCGCGCACAAATGAGTTAGAGTAGTACTGGTGGTATTGGTTCTTCGAGTAGGAGAGGGGGTTAATAAGGGGCGAGGTGGGGAGGAGAACGGTGCCTGCTATTGGATGCGGAGAGAATGGACGGGTGAGATCGGGATCCTGGGGGATATGCTGCGGATCGATGATGTGGCAAGACATCACAGACGGTTCGGATTACAAACCGTCTGTGATAGAGACATCACAGACGGTTCATAACAACAACCGTCTATAATATCACAAAGACAATATACCGGTATAATATAGATAGTTAGTCTGAAAAGATAAAATGGCACAGTTTTATATGGCTTATATATACTCATTTGAAAGGTTTTGACGAGATCTACAACTTTGCAGTTGAGGCAAAATCCAAATTCCAAAGGGAAGACTGAAAATTTTGGCAAAAACAGAAACCAAAAACTTGCGACGCAGGTTTAGGTCCAAAGATGACCGATTTTCAGGGTCCTCGAGGGTGACTAGCACAAGCGGGTCTTTTTTTTTGGATCGGGCTCGTCGTTAGCTTTCCAACGAGTATAAGAACGTCGAAAACAGACACCGTATGCAAAAGTTATGCCCGTTTTACTGAAAGTGTCTCAAAACTGAATACTACTCGGACTCAGGCGGGAAATTATGAAATTTTAGGGGATTGCAAGGCGGGAAACATATCACAGACGGTTCTTATCTAGAACAGTCTGTAAAGTATCACAGATAGTTCGTATTAAAAACCGTCTGTGATAAAGATGTTATTATAGACGATTTGTATTAAAAACTGTCTATGAAAATATCACAGATGGTTATTCGTATGAACCGTCTGTGATACTTGCAGCAAGACGGTTCCTAGGAATCTTCTATGATATAAGCGTCCAGTTTAGTCTCTTTTGTAGTAGTGTGTGAAGGAATGTTAGTGTAATAAGAACTATAGCTGTATGAATAATAGATAAAAGACTAACATGTTATTTATGTGGCAATAAGAATTTTACTTAGTTTGCATCTGCACATGGACAGTTTGGAGTAGAACAAATATAAGACGCTCCTTCTGGGGTGGCTGACTTAGGACAGAGGAGACATGAAGAAAACTACCATCGTTGCCCTGGAGTTAACTTTGTGACAGTAACAGTGCAGATGAAGTATGTATCCTATGAAACAACACAACATGCTTATAAGAATCTGCATATATAGGGCATGCAGTGGTAAGGAAGAGTGTAGGAAGAAAAGTATAGCAGCTTACTTCGTGGTCAAACACATCAAGAGCAATTAATTCGTTAACAGTTTTTTCTTCAGGTCGTGAAGCACTCTGTGGGGAGGCAACAATGGCTTTGACTGGTTCAAACTCACTATGTAGGCTCTGAGAATAGGCATGCAGAGCAAAATCAGCCAAGCAGAGCTAGCCAACAAAGAAAGTAAATAGCAAGGCTGTTGCAATGTAATAGGAATGATACCTAGCATGGAATTCATTGATATCAGGTATATATGTCCTCATTTATGTACCATCTGCATGCTGAACTTCTACTTAAGCTTCTCTCACTTGCATCGATAAACAACAGATGGCAGATCATATGAGAATATATGACAACTGATAGAATGCCTCAAGAGTCTGCAAGAATGGTAAGGAAAGGAGCATGTACTCACCACCGTATGTCTTCGTTAGAGTCACAACAAAGACACTGACAATAGCTTTTTTTTTTCACCAAGCGCTCGAACAGCGGTGCCATAAAAATGTGTTTCACGTTCACCCCACATAACCAATCTGATTTCATGATAACTGGAATAGAGGGAAAAACAGGTGGCAAACAGAGTTGTAGCTAATTTTGATTAACCGGAAAAATGAGACATGTTATATGTAGGAACCAATGCATACTTAAGATCACAAAGAAAGATTGTTCTCTTAAGTGAAGGTGTGGGACATGAGGCAATTTGGATTTGCTCCACGTCAGAGACTGCAGAAATGGCACCTATAACATCTAGAACCAAGAGAACAAATAGGGGAAGTATTGGATAAAAGGAATGACAAAGTAGGTATCAGCTGATATCAAAACCGCTAGAAAAGATATGCGGAGTTCATAGCACTCACCAACAAAATATTCTAGGGCATCGGTAGGCTTAGGAGGCTCTGTTAAAGGAACTGGATTATAAGTCCACTTTGGAAAATTGTCTGGATTACCAGGCTTTTCGTCAGCCACTATAAACTTTGTGAATCAGATCATAGAAGATCCTTAACAGGTTTGGAAGCAGACCTAGGAGGAGCCACAACAAATTTTTTCAGCTGATAAATTTTGCCTTCCTTTTAATTTGGGTTTCATTCCATAAAAAGATGGCATGAAATTTACGCTGGCTTTCCAAGTCTAACACAACCCTCCTCATTTTTCCTGACTTAGGACAGACTGCGTAAAAAGCTACGTAGGCCTTAAAAAGGATAAAAGTAGGTAAGACGTTGGGGCCTGATAACATCCCTATTGAGGTGTGGAAATGGCTAGGAGAAGTAGCGATTGTTTGGCTAACTAAGTTGTTCAATAGCATTTTTAGGTTGAACAAAATGCCAAACGAGTGGCGAAGGAGCACATTAATACTAATTTTCAAAAATAAAGGAGACATTCAAAATTATACTAATTATAGAGGAATTAAGCTCATGAGCCACACAATGAAGCTTTAGGAACGAGTGATTGAGCATCGTTTAAGAAAAGTGACTAGCGTGACGACAAACTAATTTGGTTTTATGCCTAGGAGGTCGATCATGAGGGCGATTTTCTTGCTACGACAGTTGATGGAGAGATATAGGGAGCAAAAGAAGGACCTTCACAACCAATTTGGTTTTATGCCTGGGAGGTCGATCATGAAGGCGATTTTCTTGCTACAACAGTTGATGGAGAGGTATAGGGAGCAAAAGAAAGACCTTCACATGATATTTATTGATTTGAAAAAAGCCTATGACAAAGTGCCAAGAAATGTCATGTGGTGGGCGCTTCAAAAGAAAAGAGTCCCAACAAAATATATTACTCTAATTAAGGACATGTACAAAAATGTTGTGACTAATGTCAGAACGTGTGGTAGTGTTACTAATGACTTTTCCATTAAAATAGGACTACACTAAGGGTCAGCTTTGAGTCCATACATTTTTGCTCTAGTGATGGACGAGGTCACATGGGACATACAAAGAGATATCTCTTGGTGTATGTTTTTTGCTGATGATGTGGTGCTGGTTGATGAGAGTAGGATAGGTGTTGATAGGAAGCTCGAGTTATATAGGAAGACCTTAGAATTGAAGGGTTTTAGACTTAGTAGGACTAAAACTGAGTATATGAAGTGTGATTTCAGTGGTGCTAGAGTAGATGATAGAGATGTTAAATTGGATGGACAAGTAGTGCCTAAGAAGGACACATTTCGTTATTTGGGATCGATGCTACAGTGAAACGGTGAGATTGATGAAGACGTGAGCCACAGGATAAGAGCGGGGTGGGTGAAATGGCGCCAAGCATCTAGTGTCCTGTGTGACAAAAAAGTCTCTTAAAAGTTAAATGGTAAGTTCTATAGGATGGCGATCAGACCCACAATACTATATAGAGTAGAATGTTGGACGACTAAAAGACAACATATACAGAAAATAAGTGTAGCGGAGATGAGGATGCTACGGTGGATCTGTGGTCATACAAGGTGGGATCGCATCTGCAATGATGATATACGTGATAGTGTGGGGGTAGCACCAATTGAAGAGAAGCTTGTCTAACATCGCTTGAGATGGTTCGAACATCTTCAACGACGGTCTCTTGAGGCACCGGTATGTAGTGGAATTTTAAAACGTATTGAAAATGTAAGAAGAGACAGAGGCCGGCTAAAATTGACGTGGGAGGAAGCAGTTAAAAGAGACTTGAGGGATTGGAATGTATCTAAAGAATTAGCTTTGGATAGGAGTGCATGGAGGTTAGCGATCCATGTACTGGAACCATAAGAAAGTTAGGGGCGGTGTTTTAGACTCTTTGCTCAGATAGCAGGTTGTATAGCTTAGGGTTTTAGCATGGTAGATTTTATTTCAAGGCTCATTTCTCTTTGATCTTGAGAAGGTTTCATTCCTAGTTTATTCTAATTTGTTTGGACAAAATGTTTTGTTGTTATTGTATAAATTTTGCCTTCCTCCAGTAAAGGCTCAAACAGCTTCACATGATCAAGCGGTACCTCAACATACATATGATTGCCCTGTAAGAGTAGAGCATGAGTCGAACCAGTAGAGAAATTAATAGCCATCAATAGGGCAAAGCACTAACAAAGGAACGGGAAAAGCAAGAGTTACAGAAGACCTGCTCGTCAAGGAGAACCAAATCGGTGTGACTGGTAGGACCAGTATCACTGCCTGCATGGTAGTGCCAATGGCCTAATGCAGATAGAGCAATGTTTGCTGTTTGGTTTAATCTTTGAGAGCAAAGCATACGCCATGGCTAGTTCTGCAAATCGATAGGGAAACAACAAGCATATCCAAGCGATAGCATGGAAGCACACATAACAAACGGTGTATTGTAGGTAGGGGATAGGCAGGTAGACGAATAAAGCACACAATCTAGCATTGGCAAAGATGGAACTGAAAGGAGGGAACATGCTCATACAAAAAACAACATAGTGTAGATCTGTAGTCTATAATGCAACATTACCATTTGTAAAGAAAGCACTAAACATGCAAATAACAACTCCGTACAGATGCGGCATGTGAGTAAATTGTATTAAAGGAACTAAAAGCAGAAAAAAAATAGGAACCTTACCAGGACCTTGGAGAAGCATCGACAACAGACCTGAAGGGGAATGGAGAAAGAAACATGTAGAATCTGAAGAAGAAAGGTGCAAAACATATGACCGAAAATAGTTAGCAGCAGCAGCTGACAACCTAGCAGGAAACTAAAGTAACGACATTTAGAACTGGTGAAAGAATTATCACCGCTTAGCATGACATCTGACCAAGATGACAACTAGGCATACAAAGGGAGGGCCGGTTCGTACGAAATCCAAGCACAAAAGCACACTGCAACGAACCCAAACCAAAACAAAAGAAATCAAATGGCGAATGCTTCAAACCCCCAAATAAGTAAGCAGCACAAAGAAATGAATCAGCAAACACCGAACCCAAACCAAAACCAAAGAAATCAGAAGAATGGGCGAATGGATGAATTCCCCAAATAATTAAGCAGCACAAAGAAATCACATAGCAAGCGTATGAAATCCCCAAATAACTAAGATAACTAAGCAGCGCAAGTGCCACCCACCTCATCCACAATCCATCAGTAGCATCCTAAGAGGCACTATAGTAGGCAAAAAAGGGATGAACAAGTGGCGAAGGCAAATGAAGAACACGGCGGTGGAAGGTAGGAAGGAAATAGAAGGGAAGCAGCGAGCAAGGAGACCGAAGCGAAACCAGAGTAGTGAAAAAAATCTTTCAGAGTGAAAAAATTTGAGAAAATTGGATATTTGCCACCGCTAACAGTGGGCTTCGCAAAATAGCCACTCAGTACGTGTGTCTCTCGTATTCCCTACCATTGCACCCCATTTCCTCATTTTCTTTTCTCTCTCTCCAAATCAGCCACCTAAGATGACTAAACTGCCCTTGAGCTATTTTGCTGGGTGCATGGCCTGGGCGCCTGCTTTATAAAAAGCACATTGGTACTTATAGTGTTGGCAATTAAATTTCTTTACTAAATGATACTAAATGCACATTGGTATTTATAAAAAGCACCTAATCTCATATTACAGTTGTAAAACCTTTTTTTTAAGCTAAGCTTTCATGTTGTCACATATAAATCTTGCCCTTATAGTGTTGGCAATTAAATTTCTTTCCACCTCATTGATACAACTATAGCTGTTAAATCTTCTTCGCCCTTCATATTTCAAAATTTTAAAGACAATACCATGTACTAAAACCTCATACACATATACCAAATATTTCTCTATCTTAAATCTGTTGCAATAAATGGACCATATTCTAGTAAACCCTTTAAGTATGACACATACCTAAAAATCTCTCCAAGCTGGGGCAACTCTGAGTAACACCTAAGGGTGAGACATGTTGCTATGGTCAGAAGACCAAAGAACCGTGGAGAGAATGCCATGCGCCCAGCAAAATAGCTCAAGGGCAGTTTAGTCATCTTAGGTGGCTGATTTGGAGAGAGAGAAAAGAAAATGAGGAAAAGGGGTACAATGGCAGGGAATACGAGAGACAAACGTACTGAGTGGCTATTTTGCGAAGTCGACGATAGCGATGGTAGTTTTGCGAAGCCCACTGTTAGCGGTGGCAAATATCCAATTTTCTCGAAATTTTTTTTGTCATGTAGCGAAACGGATGATATGAATGAAAGTTTGAAATTTCATTCAAAATTTCGGACGAAAATTTTAAATATCACTTGAATTTTGACAAAATTTAACCAAATTTAGACAAATGCTCAGCGCACCTCAAGGCAGAAGGTGTTTGTGCAGTTCCACACACTCAGCACCGCCCATGACACTAGTGGCACTACCATGAACGCCTCAACCCCGTCCCACCGCGTCCTTGCCGGCACGGCTAGGAACGTCCCGAGCGATAGGGCGTTGGACAGCACGGCATCGATGTCGATGTGGAAGAACTCGACGGCAGCGAAGTACCAGCGGTAGAGTAGCTTGACGTTGGTGGACCGTGGACATAACGTGAGCTTGCAGATAGTGATGAAGTTGATACGGATGTTCTCGCAAGCCTCGAGGTCACTGATTTGCCGCTTGATGTCGGACTTCGTCATGCGTCTCAGCACGCCGGTGTCGTCCAACACGTAGGACTGCTGCGTCGTCACCTAATGCATTGTTGCCACCTGCTGATGCATTGGGGAGGAGGCGGGAGTTGCGCCACTGTCAAATCGATCGGGGAAGCTCCAAAGCGACTAGTTCCTAGCGATGCGTCGGCTGCTACTACTCTGTTCGGAATTGGGATGGGGAAGGGAATACCGAATTAGGGATTCGGATGGGATGGGGAATAGCTGAGAGCCTGAGGCGTTTGGGAAAGGCCGCAAGGGGGCTGTGGGCTAGGCCGGCGAGCACTGAGGCCTGTGGGAGCTGGGAAGTGTTTGGGCCATGGGATAGATGGGCATAAATTCAAAAACCAAAAAATTATTTGACCGAATTGCTTTCAACCTAAAATCCTTCTTCATCTTAGCTACGATGCTTTATTTTGTTTCGGAGTAACGCCAGCCACATAAACCTTGTACAATCATCTACTAGTAGCAGGAAGTATCAATTTCCTCCATTCGTGGTGAGAGAGATTAGCCCGTAGATGTCGCTGTGTCACAACTCGAGGGGCATATCTGCTCGGTATAGAGACGTAGTCGAAAACAGGTTCCGAAGTTGCTTGCCGATCAGACAACCATCGCAATGCAATCCACGTGCTCGATCATGAGCATTCCATGCACCATCTTCTTATGAGCCAGATCCTTCAGAGCATGAGAGTTCACATGCCCGTACCTGGCATGCCATCTTCACGCCTCTTCAGTGCTTCTTGCTAAAAGACACTCTGAGAAAGTCGGATTGATGTGTAACACATATATCTGATTTCTTAATTTGCTCACTTTTGCCGAAAACCTCTGAGTTCTATCTAAGATCGACATTACTCCTCCTTTGACTATAATCTTGCAGCCATTCTTGTCCAGCTAACCGAGACTGGTAATATTGCTTATCAGTTTTAGGATGTAGTAAACATTTGTGAGAATTGGATGTTCACTCATAGAACACTCCAACAGTACCGAACCCCTTCCTTGTATCTCCACAGCTGAACCATCTTCAAATTTGACGGAGCCTTGTACCTTCGCGTCAATCTTAGCGAACTTCTCCATGCATCCAGTCATATGATTACTTGCACCAGTATCCAAATACCAAGGCTTGTTTTGGGTGCCACTAAGCTTAGGCGTCACCTTATCTTCACGTAGGAAGACCTTCTCTTCAGATGTCGGGAATATATGGATGGTTCACATACTTCAACCATCAAGCATTTGACCTTGGTCTTGTCAGAGTTTGGCGGCATTCGTTCAACGACAACATGGTCGCCATCACCTTGGTCTCCGCCTTGTCCGTGGCCGTGTCCTCGACCTCTTCCATTACGACTTCCTCTCTGAGTGCTGCTCGAGCCCTCATTCTTCTTAGTTTTTGAACTCCTCTCTTCCCACTTTTCTTGGGAAAAGAGTAGCTTTTCTCCTCAGTCCTTCAAGCGCCGTCAACCCTTCATCCTTCATCGAAGGTTCTGAGGTGGCCGATCGCCTCTAAGAGTGACATCGCTGCGACATCACCGAACTGTTCAATCATTCTGATGATCTGGAGGAATCGATCTAGAACCGAACTGAATAGCTTTTCGACAACATCGCTCTCTTCTAGCTTTGCACCAAGCGAACGGATCTCACCCATTAACATGGTAAGTTTCATGGAGTACTCGGTGATATTCTCCGAGTCCCTCATCTGCAACTTGCTCATTTTCCATTTCAGCACTTGAGCACGTGCCTTCTTGACGCGATCTTCACCTATTCGCATTTCTCTGAGTGCGATCCATGCTTCTTTCATTGTCTCCTTCTCAAGCGATTGACATCATCATGTCATCTGGCACTGCTTATGAGATGGCCACCATCATGCCTTCGATCACCGACCATACCCTTAGTGAATGCAAGATTATCTTCATATTGACGGTTCATGTGCCATAATTTGTTTCGCTCAACATTGGGTATTAGATTGGGATCGAGGCGCTTCTTGCTGTCAGCTTGATGACCGCCCCTAACTTCGATGGAGAGGGAGCTTGTTGCCTGTGGTCTTGATGAGCGTTCCTAACTTCGACAGATCAACCTCTTGCCGGCCATCGCTTCGCCCCCTTAAGGTCTAATACCAATTGTTGGGGAATTTGCCCAGGGTTTAGACGAGTGATGAACTTGAACTTTGATATCACGCACGCGAACACGAGTAAACACAGATAGATCTTTGTCGATTTGATGCGATACGTCTGCGTCCTTTTCGTATTTCTTTTATAGAAAAACAACATACAAGATTTTGGAATCAACTCGACATACCACGCTGAGAGTTCGACTCGAACATATCTTGACTTTCTTTTTATGACTACTCTGAATTCTAAACGAACTTTGACTCATGACTTTTTACGACTATGACTACTACAATACGACTACGACTTAACTTACTACTGCTACAGTACTTGAACTGGTCGTAGGCTGCCGTGGTCGTAGCCTGTTATGGTCGTAGACGTACATTGGTTGTGGATTCGATCACATCTGAAGACAACTAAATTAACTCTATTAGTATAGAGGTGCAACAACACGTGCGATAGTCGCTCTCCAACGATAGCGTCTTCAAGGTGAGGGAGGGGGCAGAGGAGAGCCTCAATTAGATAGCTCGAGGCCATCAATTTTTTCAATTTTTGCTGTTGAGTATTGTAGAGGAAAAGTAGCTCGGGAGCTCATCAATGGCGACGGCGTGGCTTGGAAGATGACCTCTGTCGTGCGGGCCTCAGGCATCAGCGGCTGCAGGACGAAAGAAAGAGAGATGGCATACTCGGCGAAGGACGTTTCCACGAAAGGAAAAACGAGAAAGGGGAAAGGCAGAAGGCGGCTCTCGGGCCGGAGGATGGCACGCGTCCGCAGATGGGCCAAAACAATAACGAGGCTGCACTGACAGCTAAGGATTTCGGCCTGCGAACAAAATTCATATTTTAAATCATTTTCCAATTGTTCCAGAAATGAAGTTTTAATTTTTGAAATTAGCAAACTAACTCCGAAAATTTTGAAAATATTTTTATATGTACTAAAGATTACTTTGAACTCAAATAAATTATTTTCAAGTTCTGATGGGGTCTTATTTAATTACATAAATTAATTTTCAGCAGGTATAAATTAAGAAAAACCTTTTCTTTAAGGCATAAAATTTTGAAAAAACAAGTAAATGCAGAAATGATGAATTTGAATATAATTATATTGTTTTTGAGAATTTGGGACGTTACATTAGTTCCGTTATCAACAGGCCAGCACAACCAACTAAAACAAACATCACAACACAGCGAAGTGATTTAATTAGAAGGTCGAGAATTCAACTATTGTGAACCATTTAGAAGCATCATAGCTCACCCCCATCTAAGACAACACAGCACAACGGAGCAACAACTGTGAGCTGCTGGATGTCCATCCAATGGTCCAGAAAAGTAACTGATACACAAGAAAAAATCAGTCACATGTGCAGTACACGTACTCCACTTACAATTTCAACTGTTTTAAAATGTTGCGGAATATTTATTAATCGATAAGTATCTTGCTGCACATCTTATATATGGACATAGATGTATAGTGCGATCCCTAAGGAGTACAGTGCTTTACAGAAACATGCAGGTGATATATGTAGGCGCGAAAGCAAATTAATTAAGCGGTTCAGCCCAATGCGATCCGCTCGTGCTTCAGCAACGAAGCTAGCTACGCTGTCGGGTAGGAAGGCTGCATGGCGAGGCCGCACACGCCCTCCTCGTCGGCGACGTCCCTCTCCATCCTGATGTACCCATCCTCGCCCCACGACGTTCCCCACGAGTTCTTCATCAGCCAGTACTTGGTCCCGTCGCTCGCCACGCCGTACCCGACCGCCGTGATCGCGTGGTCCAGCTCCGTGCCGCACGCACCGGAGAGGACGCCGCCCTTGTAGAATCGGAAGTGGGAGTCCCCTCCATCGACGGCGACAGACACCGGCTGGCTGGCCACTGCCTTGCGCAGAGACGCCTCGTCGTTGGCAGGCACGTCCTCATACCCCTTGATGGATGCGGCGATGTTGGATTCCTTGCTGTTGTTGCAGTCGCCGTCGGAGGCGGTGTAAGGGTAGTTGCTCTCGGTGGTGAGGCCGCCGTTGTCGATAATGAATCCGAAGGCGTTGTCCATGAGCCCGCCCTCGCAGCCCTGGTCCATGCCGTTCACGTCGCAGTCCACGAGCTCCTGCTCTGAAAGCGAGATCAATTTCCCCGTGCTGAGCTTGACGATGCCCTCCATGGAGGCCACCGTGGAGAATGCCCAGCAACAACCTGAAATATATTATCACGTATATCGTCAGTAAGTCAAGTATATATTGTTCATACGTGATCATAAATTATGCTAAAATGGACATTACACATGAGCGAACGAAATACTAAGATATAGGTACGCACAGTAGCCGACAGACATGCTAAACGAATGATTTGTTCATGTACATATACTACAAGTGATTTTTACAATTAATATTTGTAAATACGAGCTTACCACAGTCGCCCTGGTCCTTGATGGGAGTGACTGCACCTTTCGTCCTCCAGTCCACGGACGCCGGAAGTGCGTCGAGGCTGGCATTCTCGTACCTGAATCCCGTCGTCCGGCCCTTTTTCGCGGCGACCGGCCTATACCCGGTCCGTGTGGCCTTGAACTCGTCGTCCGTGAGGTCTGCGAACTGGTTGGCCTCGAGCCAGAACTTGTGGTTCCCGGCGTTGGCGGACTCGATGAAGGCGACGTTGGCCTTGAATACCTCGAACCGCCGTGCTCTCTCGGCGGCGTCCTTGTACACGCGGCCATACTTTGCCATCCACTGCTCGTGCCTCTCGACCATGGATCGGTCGGCTAGGTCGCGTGCCGCAAGAGCGCTTAGTGCACAGGAGCACGCGAGTAGGGCTGCAAGGAAACCTAGAGAGTAACTAGCCATTGCGCTGATGATGGTAAGGAGTGCGGTGTGCTTTAGCAATCTTGGTCGAGTGATTACTGTGGGTGTAATGTGGGTTATATATAGATGAGATGTCTCAACTGTGCTAATTTTTAAGATTCTTATTATAGGGGTGGCCGGGACGGCAGGGGGATTGCTGCGTGCCGTACGAGATGGAAGATTCTTGTTAAACAAAGACATGAATTAGCTTCTCGGGCGAGCTGAGAACAACACTATCTTCTATTATTTAATTGAAGAATGTTGAACATCTTGTTTGCTTGTTAGACAAAGAATGTCGGGGCGAGCTGACAAAAACTGAACTATTATTAATTAAAGAACTTTCCCTTAACTGGTTCGTGCACGCGACTTATAAAATATAATCTTAAGCTGCTCATGGCCATTAAGCTTAGTAGATGTCAACACTCTGGCTCATTATCCCAAATGGCCTTGTTGTAGTGGTGGGCTGGCCCAACCCAGTCAGTTTAAAGTGAGTAGTCACTATAGCACGGGGCAAACATTGTTAGTTCAGGAAAAATTTCGGACCCTCCGAGAAATCTGAAATTCAGAAATTTCGATAGTTTTAGCTATTTTTTCGAAAATTTTTGATCAAAATATTCAAACATATCATTCAAATTTAGGAAAAATTCAAAAAATACATACAATTTCGGTGTTGATGCCGCCTCCTCTTTCTACAGGCGGCACTGCTCCCCCATTCGTTGCCAGTGCCGCCTCCCTCTCCCGCAGTCGGCGCCACCTCCCCATTCGTTGCAAGCACCGCCTCCCCCTCCCATAGTTGACACCGCCTCCCCCTCTCGCAGCTGGTGCCTTCTCCCCCTCCCTTCCAACACAGCCTCACTCTCGATCCTTGCCGATGTCGGATCTCGATCTCGATCTGGATGGGCTCTCCATTGCTCTGTTGCTCACATATAATGAGGCAAGGTTGGATGGGCTGCTCCATCGTTGAGACACAGTTGGATGGGGGGTTGGATGGGTTGGCCTGCTGAAAAATTCCAAAACGGGCTAAAATTTTGGGTGGAATTGGGCTTTTTCTGAGGTGGACCGAGAAAACCAATTTCGGTGAATTTCGTGAAATTTGGCCCAAAATTGTGATCCCTGCTACAGCATAACTCATTCTCACAAGCGGTACTACTGCTTGGGAAAATTATTATAGCAAGCGGTGCAATATATAAGAATAAAAATTTGGTTCAAAAGTTGTTGTGTTGCTTGTAAAGGTACCTATCGTTAGCTGTTCTACCGTTTGGAATCATGTATTGAATTACAAGCGGTACAACCGGTTTGCAAAATAATTCCATACCATTATGCCACTTTGGATGTTTGTACGGTGGGAGTGCCAAAAATTTTGGCGGTGCGTGAAAGTTTTTGTGGGTTGGTGAATTTCGCTTGAAGATTGTTGGGGCCCATGGTGGAGTAGCACACACAAAAGAACTCCCCTGAATCCCACTAACTTGATCCATCAGCAGCTCCCTCCTCTCTCCCATGGCTGATCTCCTATATAATGCTTGAATGTCAAACAATAGTAACTCAAGTCAATCCTTTTGAGTTAAGTGCAAGTTGCTACATGCGGAGTTGGGCTTTAGGAAATTTGTGCTCTACGTTATACATGGTATGTATCAGAACATCAATCCTCGATGCAGCCTTCCATGGATATCCATGGTTGGGAGGAGTACCGAGGAGTGGCTCTAGGCATTTGCCATGTATGTAGTGTTCTAACAAAGGGTTGAGTGTGGAAAATGTTACCAATGCTACCACACAATTTCTCTTACATGGAAAAAAGGAAAATAAGAAAGAATGTGATTTTGAGAATAATAAGTTTTTTACTACCTATGTATGCTATTAACGCCAGCTCTGCAAA
This sequence comes from Dendrocalamus latiflorus, assembly GCA_017311315.1. Taxonomy (NCBI): domain Eukaryota; kingdom Viridiplantae; phylum Streptophyta; class Magnoliopsida; order Poales; family Poaceae; genus Dendrocalamus; species Dendrocalamus latiflorus. The sequence continues at coordinate 29,584,553 of CM029638.1, forward strand.
TTTTTGAATTAGATGGAAAAGTATGGTTTACTTAAAAATAATATGGAAGGGCATGCTGTGGTTTCTGTTGTATAATGAAAAATATTAGACTGCTAAATCTGTTGTCCACTAATTAAAAGAACTATCTTCACGATTGAAAATAGGGGCTTAGTTGAAATAATCATGGCTTTTGGCCAACTAAGAAGTTATAGGAAATTTTGTATAGTTTCCAGAAAACATATGGTTTACTATGTTTGGATCTTTGAGTTGATAGTTATGGCATTTCAATCATCAAGACAACGGAGGGGAATGTCTGGTGGAGGGAGAAATAATTGGACTGGGAAGCGGGTGGTATCATTGTTGTTTTATTGATTGTTTGTAATGCTATGGCAATTATTGAGTTGGAGTATTTTCTATATGCAAGTTTGCCACAAGGTTGGTGTCTTCTACCCATTGTTCTACTCATTGTTCCACTCCACGAGGTTGAAAGACAAGTGCATAGTAGAATGTAGATAATGGTTGAATATTGCTCATTATTATTGAATTATTCCTGTCATGCAATATATGATTACCTTTTGTTCAGTGTGAGATAAATTGATGATGAAAAATATGATACATGGTAAAATGATGGAATGTTGTGTTCATATCATGAAAAGATCATACGAGCCTGGTCAATGAGTATGTCATATAACTAGTCTGGAGTGCCTTGGGCCAGGTCGGTGAGAAAGTTATATAGCTTTTCTAGAGTACTCTTGAGTAAGACCTTCTACAGGATGGAGGTAGAGGGTGTACATCGACGGTGTCCCCTTAACTATACAGGTATAAGTTGGAGAAGCATGTTGCATTACATTGCATTAACAAAAAGAAAGATGCTATAGAGAAAGTATGGTGGATATTGATATGTATTTTGATTATGATGTTATTCTTATTGTTTTACTATGTACTTATTGAGTCATGGAATCACCCTTATGTTTTGTTATTGCTTTTAGGTGATCATCTTGCACCGTCAATGTTTCACTTCTTGCACCATCAATGTTTCACTTTTCACCTAGCGTTTATTCATTCATTGTTAGGAATAAATAATATTAGTTGTGCAAATCTTAGTTTTAAATAATGGTTTCCCTTAGTATATAATAATATTATCTGTTGCTGCCCGTCGAAGTTTCCTTTGATTGAACTTATATTTGATTCATCTCATTTAATTTTATTGATTGGTTTCTTTATTGCTGTCATATCTATGTTCATAATTATATTGTGGAATTATGGTCAAAGCCTAGTTGATGGTAATATATAATGGATGGTTAAAATTGGTAGTAATTATAGTTGTTGGTAACATTCTAGGCTCTTGGTAAGCTAGGATATTACTTAGCCAGTGCAAATATTATCTTGTGGCTCAGTGTCTACAACCATAGAAAGGGTCATCACAGGCAGTTCGAAACATCATCACAGACGGTTTCTGAACCGTTTGAATTTTTGCGTCTGTGATGACAGGTAGTTATCACAGATGGCTTACAAACCGTCTAAGATAAGTAACAACATAGTTTTTCAAAACAATCCTCTGTGATATATCAGATATCACAGACGGTTCTTAAATATAACCATCTGTGATATCTGAATATCACAAATAGCTAATACTAAAAACTGTTTGTGATATATCAGATATCATAGACGGTTCTTAAATATAATTGTCTGTGATATCAGATATACCATGGACGGCTAATAACAATAACCATCTGTGATACATGACATATCACAGACAGTTAATACCAAAAACCGTCTGTGATATGCCATATATCACAGACGGGTTGTTGACATAATCATCTGTGATATCTTATATATGATGTTGAAACACAGGGCTGTATATCTTTATATCTCTTTCACAAGGTGGACAGCGAGATGGACCATGATATCAAAAAATAACGGGTGGAAATATATCTCAAGATGACATAGAGTCGTCACCACCTCGGTCTGCAAAGCATCTAGTCCATCAGGATTGATGACCTTCTAAGCAATTGCATTAAAGAAATAGCACAACCTCATAATTGTCACTCAAACCTTGTTCGGCAAAATAATTGTAATTGCAACAGAAAGCGATTGTGTCATTAGAACATAACAATCATTAGACTTCATGCCAATTAATTTCAAATCTTCTATAGAAACAAGTTTCTTCATGATGGCAGAGTGACCGGACAAAACTTTCACACCATGCAAGCACTAACACAGTTCAGTTCTCTTGGACTTAGACAGAGTGTAGCATGCTAGGAGAAGGTATGTCCGTCCTTTATCGGTCTCTATCGGTGCTAACTCAGTCCTAATGTTCATAGTGACCAAGTCACACCGTGCGTTGACACCATACTTTATTTTATCATGAATGTTCAGTAAGAGACCAATCAAGCTATCACATACATTCTTCTCTATGTGTATGACATCGATGCAATTGCGAACTTCTAAGTGCTCTCAATAAGGCAAGTTCCAAAATACTAACCTCTTCTTCCAAATGTTGTTCTAACGGGTCCTCAACTTATGTCCCTTTCCAAGTACAACATCGATATCCTTTATCAGATTGTAAACCTCTTTCCGCTAAAAGGCCTTGGTACTGAGTCATCCTCTTTTTTTGTATCAAATTGTTTCTTCATCTTGCGATAAGGGTCATATCTTGGAAGGAACCTATGGTGACGCATGTACACAGTTTTGTGTGAGTTGTTCAACTACATACTCTCAGTATAATCTAAGCAGTGCGGATAGGTTTTGGCTCCTTTCGTACTCAACCCCCACAGGTTATCAAGGGCAGAAAAATCATTGATGGTGCAGAGCAACATGGCGCAGAGTGAAATTCTGTCGTTTATCCGCATCCCACACCTATACCCCTTCGTTCCACAATATCACAAGATCTTCCACCAATGGTTCTATGTACACATCAATATCGTTCCTAGATTGCTTCGGCTCTTGTATAAATAGTGACATCAAAAAGTACTTCCACTTCATACACAACCAAGAAGGAAGGTTGTACAAGCATACATTCACATGCCAGGTGCTATGTTAGCTACTCATGTTACCAAAAGGATTCATTCCATCTGTACTCAACCCAAACCTTATATTCCTCAGTTTCGCACTGAAGTCTACAAACATCCTATAGATGTTCCTCCTCCGAGTGCCAACTCAGCAGTCTTGCATCCTTTCGGTTCACAAATAAATGCTTCAAATGGGAAATTATAGGTAGATACCACAACATCTTAGCAGGAAGTCCTTGCTTCACCTCAATGCCCTCGCCATCATCGGAGTCATTCTTACACTTGTATCATGATGCTTTGCACATCAGACAAACATGTAATTTTGCATACTTTTTACGGTAGAGGATATAATCATTTGAACATGCATGTATTTTTTCTACTTCCATTTTGAATGGACAAAGAGCCTTCTTGGCTTGGTAGGTGGTTCTCGGCAACACATTTATCTCTGGAAGGATGTTCATTAGGAGACCTAACAACACCATGAAACTTTTGTTGGATTAACCATTGCTTGCCTTCAATTTCAGTAGTTCAAGAACAGATGACAACTCTATGTACTGCAGCTTGTAGCCCGGGAACAAATATTTCTCCGAGTCCTCCATCAAGCCCTCGAATTTACCAAACTCTCTCTTACTATAGTTCCCTTCTGCATCACGTAGCATCTGATCTAGATTGTTATCATGCGACCTATCCTCGTCGAAAGCATTGTCCACAACTGACATATTATTGTCTCCTTCGACACCTTCCTGTATAATTTTCTCTTCACCATGACTGGTCCAATATGTATACCCCTTTTTGAAACCCCTTCAAATCAAGTGAGTTTCGATCTGCACTGAGTTGATAAACATCTTTAGATTATCACAATCAATGCATGGACAATACATCTATTCTATCCTCTTCTTCAACATATCTTGCTCGGCCGCTCTTCTAAAAGTAGACACACCATTAATATACTCTTCACTCATACGGTTCTCAACATACATCCAGTTTCGGTCCATCTGCACTATGCATGTAACAAGTTAGTGTTAAATTGGATTATTAATGCTACTATAGCTAGCCAGTATGTACCATTCATGAAGCAATATATATCAAGCAAGAATTAATATGTTGAAGTAAACTAGGAGCATTGACCCATTATTAAATTGGAGGAAACTACCAATTAAGCTAGATCAAAACCTAGCGATCATCTCTCTTTATTACAAGGCATATAATTAGAAGAAAATACTAGCATCTAATTACCAAGAACAAATAGATCTACAAGTGGTATGCTTTTACCAAACACCCCAAAGCCGACCGCCTTCTTCAATGCAGCTCAATGAAGACAGATCTGTCTGTACGCTGCTGGCTATACATTTAATAATGTGGTGTATCCCAGACATGTCCAACCGTGAATCATCTATGATACATAATTATCACAGATGGTTATTAATGATAACCATATATGAAAATGGGATTTTACATACGGTTATTATTATGAACCATCTGTGATAATCGATCATTACAGACGGTTATTATTACGAACTGTCTGTGATAATTGATTATCATAGACAGTTCGTATTTATAACTGTCTATGAATTTACATCACAAACGGTTCTAAAATAGAACCGTCTATGACAAATACTATTCTAAATTCATTCTCATATACATAAATACAAATTCAATAATGACTTAGGAGTAAATATGTATTATTTAATTGTTTTTTACTGGTCAGTAATGCCATCATTTTGTTATGCCGAGACCATTTACATATATAGAAGGCAGTAAATACAAATTCAATTGCTTTATTTTACATATGGCCAAATAGTGTGGCCAGTCGCTTCTTACAAAATATAATAAAAAATAGAAACATAACTGCTTCAAAGTTTTTTCTAGTGGTGGAGGTAGCATGCAATCTCCACCTTCAAAACTTCTTAGGCGACGTGGTCAGCATCTGACAGTTTGAGATAATCAGCAAACATAGCCCAAAATGCATCCACTCGCTGACGTGCTCATTCGAGTGTCTCCCAAACACCCTCCGACTGAACAATCAAATCGAATTAAGCCCATAGGCTCTCCTCACTTTCTTCACGGGTCTCGGCAAGGTTGACTCGGTCACCTGACGCCTTGACTAAGTACTCCAAGTAACGGCAAGCCTCTTGGAGACATGCAACATCGTTGTGGAGGACCACATCGATGGCGGGGTTAGCTCGCCGGAAGTGAGAGACCAACCGAAAGACGGGGTGGAGGAGGATGTCAATTCGGCGGAAGGTGGCTTTCAATTTCTTTGGCAAATCCTCGGACATAGGAGAGAGGACACTATTGGCACAGTGTCCTTCGGTAGCATCTGCCAGCATACGACTAGCGAGGTGCTTATGCAGGAAGGCCACGTTGGCCATTAGTGCTGACGATAAGGAAGAATAGGGAGCCATTTATTTGTGCTTGAGAGAAGAAAAACAAGGAAGAAAGCCAGTAGGTGAGGTGCTCGTACAAGATATATCAGCGATGTGGGGATTAATCTCCGGTGGTAGATGATCATTTTTATACAACAAGAAATACATTCGGCGCATGAGACAGAGATTCATCAAGGAGCCGAAATGATAGAAAGGCGTGCATCAGGAAGATGAAGAGCATATCACGGACAGTTCCAACCACAAGCTGCTTGTGATGCTGAACTAGCACAGATAGTTTGTATTAATAACCATCTGTGAACTATCACATACAGTCCTAATGAAAAACTGTCTGTGATATCTGCAATTATCATAGATGATTTGTATTAATAACCATTTATAAAATATCACAGATGATTATTAACAACAACCATCTATGATAGTTTAGCCCCACAGATGATACATTCGGCGCATGAGACAGAGATTCATCACGGTCACGCTTGTAAAACCATCTGTGATAATTATAGCATGGACGGTTCCCCATGAACGGTCTGTGATGAGGCATCCAGTATAGCTTGTTTTATAGTAGTGATCTGAGATGCCACGTGATAAAACCTCCAAAAATCTACCAATACACCTACCTAATTTACAATCAGTGGATCTCAAATTGTGTCCTTAGCCACACGGATTTAGTAGTTTACAATACCATATAGCAACAGAGTGAAGAGGAAGAGTGGCTGGACTAGCATCAATAAAGTCCCGACACCGAGGTGGTCAGACGAACAACAATGACATCCCAACCGTGAGGTGTCAGATGACTGTTGATGAAGTCCTAACCCAAACATGTCAAAAGAGCATTTGTCGACGAAGTCTGGACCACAAGGTGGTGGGATGAAGTGTCGACGAAGGCACAACCATGAGGTGGTCGAGCATAGACGGAGCCTAAACCATGAGGTGGTCAGTCAAATGTCAATGAAGTCACGACCATGAGGTGGTCATAGAATTCCTCACGACTAGGTCGATCATGACGTGGTCGTGGGCATCGACGAAGTCGGCGATGGGATGAAGACTTGAAGCAGGCACTCTGTCCCCCTGACATGCGTCATATTTGCATATATTTACATGCCATTTTACCCTCATATTCTTCGCATTTTGGAACCATTTATCGTCATTTACACACTTTTTCCATATTTAATTGCTCAAAATGGACCATTTTACATTTTTAAATGCTTTTCCACAGGTCGGCGCGATCGAGGCGCATAAACGACAAAATTTGCATTCTGCGGCTGCTCCGTACAAATGTGCGCATCGACACGAATCCGTAGGATCAAACCGCGCTGAAATCGGACTCCCGAGGGCCAGAACAGAAGAAGTTGAATGGGGGAAGGACCGTTTTGCAAACCCTAAATTCCTTGAGGAGTAAATTGAAAAGTGCCAAAATCCCAATCTCCTCAAAGCCGGCGCCGCCTGTGGGAAAGCCTTGAACCCGGTTCCCATCTCTTCTGCCCTTGGCTCCGATTGCTTCCCCCCTTCCTTCTCTTGCTCCGGTCGTCGCCGTGCCCGGGCCAAACGCGGCGGCGCACCACCCCTCTACCGCGCCTTCTCAACTCCCTCCGGTTGCCTCCCTTCCTCACTGTCTTCTCTTCGCCATCTCCTTCCTCTGCGCCTCCCTCCCTCCAGCATCCTCACTGCCGGACGCCACCGCGCCTCCATTTCCCTCCTCTCGCCGATCCCCGCCGTTCCTCTTCCTCTCCTCTTCCACAGCTCTTCGGTCGCTTCCCTCTCATCTTCCTCCACCGCGCCGCCCCTCTTGCGCGCCATCTCACCACCACCGCCGCACCTTCTCCTCCCTCCTCCTCCTCCATCCGCCCCTCCGGATCCACCACACTGCTTCTTCTCCGCATCCGGGCCATCTCGCCGGCGACCACCCCTTTTCTCGCCACCGCGTCGCCCCTTCTCCCCTTCACCTCTGCCACCGGCCGCCTTCTCTTCTCCGGTGCGCCGCCTTACTACTTCCTTGCCTACCCCGCTGCTCCTCGCCACCGCGCCGCCACCTTCCTCGGTGCGCCACCCAGCTCCACCGCACACCTCACCAGCCAACCACCTCTCGGCCGCCTCTACCTCCTCACTGCTCCTTCTCCGCAGCACCCGCGCGCCGCCGCGCCTTCCGCCCCCTTCCTCTCCTACCTCGGCGCCGCCACTTCTCTTTCACCTCTGCCACCGCCACATTCTCCTTTAGCGCTCCTTCCCCCTCTGCTTTCCGCCCCCTGTGCCCTTCCTCCACGGCGCCGCCGACGCTACTCCAGCCATCGGCCGCCACCTCTACATCGACCCCGTCCTCCTCGGCTCACTTCACCAACACCGGGTAGTGCCTACTACTTCTCCGACCGCAACCTCTTCACCGCCGCGACCTCTGCTTCACCTGCCACGGCGCTGCCAAGACCCCTCTGCTACTTCTACCCCTTCCGGTTGAATCCTTCCCCCAAGTTTTCTGTTCTTGTTACTGTTGATGTTACTGATGTTCATTACTGCTCTGTGAACTTTGAATGTTTGGATGTGGATGTGAATTGTTCACTACTGTTAATTACCATTTGCACTGTGAATGTTAACTTGTGATGTGAAATGTGATTTTGATCTGTGTGATGATGGATTATGCACTGTGAATGCTAAGTCAGCAATGTTATTTGTATTCTGTTTATGTGATGGCTGTGATGTATATGTCAGTGGTTAGTTTGTTCTTATGGTCAGTCTGTGTGTAGTACTTGTGTAGGGTTTGCCCTGTTATGCAGATGTCAGAATTGATATATGTGTTTGTGTGTTGTTGTGCACGGATTAGCTAAACCGGCGACCGTCTCCTTTCCCTCTTGCTATTCTCATTTCCCCTCCTTGCTTCTCGACCTTCTCCCTTGCTTCTCTTAGCGGTCGATCGATAGTTAAGTCGTGCGTGTGGTCGTCGTAGTTATGTGTTTGTCGTGTGCCGTCGTCATCTAGTTAGTCGTCGACCATCTTTCCCCCTTTTCTCTCTCAACTCCCTCCGTGCTTCTAGCCCTCCCCTATTGCTTCTCGTCTCTCTTTCTCTTTCAGTCTCACGGTCGGTAGCTAGTTAGGGCGTCGGTTGATAGTCGTTGTGTCGTTCGTGTCATTGTTCGTGCGTCGTTTGTGTAGTTAGTCGTCGTTTTGTTCGTTCGGTCGTACGACGTTCATTCGTGCGGTCGTTCGTCTTGTCGTCCCTTGTTCGTTCGTTTGTTTAGTGTGTTCGTCGTTTGGGCTGTGTGAGTTAGAGTTCGTTCATTCGATTGCTTCAGTAGTCGTTGTAGTTTAGATTCTCCCCCGTTTCGATTGACCTAGCTTTAGCTGAGCACCGGTAGCCTCAGTCTAGTCCCTGTGGAGAACACGACACTCGCCGCTATTTCAGTGGCAACCCGTGCACTTGCGGGTGTGCTATTTTTGCACGATCAAGTATTTTGGCGCCGTTGCCGGGGACTAGCTTAGAGCGACAGTGTTAGGCTATAGACTAGGTCGTTTGTTTTCTTTTGTTTGTTTTGTGTTTGTGCTGACCTGTCTTTCATTTTGTCATTTTTCATATTTGTGATATCTCGCTAACCCCTAACCCTTTTCCCTAGTTATTTCTCTCTTGCGCGATTTTTCGTATCCATTCTCGCAGGTTGATTGATATTGATACTTATTGAGGCTATGGCTTACTATTCTGATTCTCGTGGTTTTATGAGCACCCCTAGCACTTATGATACTCTTCAAGAACAGGTAAATATATTGTCTCATCAGTTAGAGCGCTATGCTTTAGAGCGAGGAGTTGTGTTAGAGAGCGGGCACGATCAGTATAGTTCTTTATCAGGCGCCCGTTCTCCAGTTGTTTCTATATGCCAGACTTGTGGTTTTCAGGGCCATTCACCCGCTGAGTGCCAGCGTGGTTATTTGTCCACTCCAGAGTGTTACGGGATGAGCTTTGCTCAGCCGAGCGGGTCATACCCTGACACTTATCACCTTGGATGGCCTGAGCACTCGAGTCTGTCATATGGAAACAACAACCCTGATATTTCATCATTTTCTTCTAGTATACCATTGCAGGGTTTTAGATATGGAGATCAGGATATTTCTCATTTGTCACACCACCACTATCCTGTACCTCAGCATCAGACTCCTATTCCAGAGTTCGATGAGTTGTCTAGATTTGAGGAGAGGATCTCTAGGATTATAGGAGATTCTGAGAGAAGAATGAGTAGTGACTTCTCATTAGATCCGACACCTCATGCCTGCAGTTCACCTGTTCCTTCACATAGCCAGTTTGCAGTTCCTATGTCTGAGTTAGAGCAGTCTTATGAGCCACCTCCTTCACATGTAGATCAGGCTGCCAGACTTGATGCATTGTGCAAGGAACTGATGACTGTGCCTCCTGGTGGTGATCGTGCGATGGCGATTCAGGACGAGATTGAGGCGATTATGAGCACCAGTTCTACTTGTGTGGATAGTTTTACCGTTTCACAGCCTTTCATTAGCACCAGAGAGATAGTTCTGGATATAGATGAGTGTCAGCCTACTAGTCTTACACCTGATCTTGCTAGCGAGGGCCTGTTGTTGGAGACACCACAGATATACCTAGAGGCACCTCAGTCGGATCCATTGCCTATTGACTCCGAGAGAGAGTTCATTGAGCTAGATGATGAGGACCTACCTCCTGATGATGATTGTTTCACTCCAGACTATGAGGATGATTTTGCGGTAGATCCACTCTTGAGTTGTGACGAGATAGATTTATATGATGAGAGCTTTGTGCCAGATGACGATGAGTTCATTATGGATATACTTTTGAGTTCTGAGGTTCCACATCTTGATGAGGGGGCTGCTTTCGATGTCGAGGAGGAGCACATTTCTATTGATCCACCATCAGCTACTTCCTTCGTCGACATCGCCCCTCGGGAGGTTTCTACTACCGTACATTCTACTTCACCTACACTTCAGGTAGTTTGGAAACTCTTCCCCGACCACCTCAGGTTTGATTTCCTTGGCTCAGACGAGACATATGCTATTACTAGTTGTGCTCATCTCACTGATAGACCTCAGGATGTACTTTATCGATATACCTACATGATTGGATATTCGATTGATGACTTAGAGGGTGTCAACCCTATCACACATACTTGCCATGTTTTTGAGTTTGTTTCCAGGGTTATGCTTGTGTACCGTCGACTACGAGTGGACTTGACTCGAGTCGATATTCCTTGGGATCCAGGTGGATTTCGAGGCATGCTGCTTCATGAGGAGGGCGGACATGTGCCTTTTCCATGTCCCGTCCTTGGCCCTGCTCCTGCTACATCCAAATGAGCATCTCTTTTTTCCTTTTATTTCCGCTTTTTTTTGTTGGTTTCTTTTCTTTTCTTTCTTTTTATTTCAGGCCCCGTGCTAGATCCTCATCCTTGCATGTGCGAGAAGCCATGGGATGATTTGTCCACTTCCACTGCATCATATACGCCCGGTGAGCTGTTTCTTACCCCTTTAAGCACATTATTGATTCATTGCTCAATTTAAGCTTGAGGGAGGACTTGTATGTGTATGGATGATGTTCTAGCATGTTTGTTTATATTTGTGAGCATTTGAGCTTATTGTCGTGTAGTTGATGATATATGGTCATTCTTATGCTTGTGTTGATGATATATGATCTTTACTATTGCTCTCATGTTATGCTTGATTGTATATATTTGCCATGTGAGCCCATGCCTTATTATTCTAGAAAGGTCATGTCGAAATTTTCTTAATTGAGCTATATCGTCACTAGTTCCTTGTATGCCTTAAGTCATTTGGTATCATATAGAGCTTGAGCTTTGGTTATTATCCTTGATGTGCTTAGAAACCTTGTGATCCTATAGCATTTGATTCATTGCGAGTTACACATGTGTTTTAACCATTTGCGTATTGAATTGGTTCTAGTCATCGCCTCTTGAATGATCATATCTTAGTTTTATGCTTTGGCATATGTTATTTTAGATATTGACACTTTGCTTGAATGAAAAATTTGTGAAAGGGGTAGTCCTATCTTGAGCCAATAACTTGGTTGATTTATCTAGGTATCCATGTCTCGAGACACGTGTTACTTAGCATTAATGAAAACCGGTTAAAGATGCTTAATCAAAACTAAAAAAAACAAAGAGAGAAAAGAACAAAAATTGTGATGCAATGTGTGAGTGTGTGAAATAAGTGACTTTGTCACATTGGTTTGCAAACGTCTGAATAAGTGGCATTTTTGCCCAATTGAAGTTTGAATGTGTGAATAAGTGGCAAGCTTGCCCAAGGATTGGAATAAGTGGCACTTGTGCCCAATGTATGTTTTAAATTTGCTAAAAATCAACAAAAATTAGGTATCATGGCTCAAGTGTGGGCTTTTTCATAAATTTCATGCAAGTATTAGTCTCTTTGTCTCAAATAGCATATGCCTTAGCATGACCCTTTGATATGCTCATTCTAGATGTTATATCTAGTTCTGCTGCCTTTCAATTTTGGTTGGATACATGTGATCACTTGAGTGTATTTTAACACTTTTGTGTGTAACTTGATTTGGTCAAATGTTGTAGTTATCACTTGAGATCTTTGCTTGATTCATTCTCATCTTGGATAGTCCTCAAAACTCGAGTTAGATAATCTCATTTTACATTGCTATCTGCTTCTTGGCTTGTCACATGCATGTAACTAGTCTTTTACCATATGACTTGTTGTCCGGGTTCGATAATTTTATGCCATTTACTTGAGGACAAGTAAACGTTTAAAGCTTGGGGGTATGACATGCGTCATATTTGCATATATTTACATGCCATTTTACCCTCATATTCTTCGCATTTTGGAACCATTTATCGTCATTTACACACTTTTTCCATATTTAATTGCTCAAAATGGACCATTTTACATTTTTAAATGCTTTTCCACAGGCCGGCGCGATCGAGGCGCATAAACGACAAAATTTGCATTCTGCGGCTGCTCCGTACAAATGTGCGCATCGACACGAATCCGTAGGATCAAACCGCGCTGAAATCGGACTCCCGAGGGCCAGAACAGAAGAAGTTGAATGGGGGAAGGACCTTTTTGCAAACCCTAAATTCCTTGAGGACTAAATTGAAAAGTGCCAAAATCCCAATCTCCTCAAAGCCGGCGCCGCCTGTGGGAAAGCCTTGAACCCGGTTCCCATCTCTTCTGCCCTTGGCTCCGATTGCTTCCCCCCCTTCCTTCTCTTGCTCCGGTCGTCACCGTGCCCGGGCCAAACGCGGCGGCGCACCACCCCTCTACCGCGCCTTCTCAACTCCCTCCGGTTGCCTCCCTTCCTCACTGTCTTCTCTTCGCCATCTCCTTCCTCTGCGCCTCCCTCCCTCCAGCATCCTCACTGCCGGACGCCACCGCGCCTCCATTTCCCTCCTCTCGCCGATCCCCGCCGTTCCTCTTCCTCTCCTCTTCCACAGCTCTCCGGTCGCTTCCCTCTCATCTTCCTCCACCGCGCCGCCCCTCTTGCGCGCCATCTCACCACCGCCGCCGCACCTTCTCCTCCCTCCTCCTCCTCCATCCGCCCCTCCGGATCCACCACACTGCTTCTTCTCCGCATCCGGGCCATCTCGCCGGCGACCACCCCTTTTCTCGCCACCGCGTCGCCCCTTCTCCCCTTCACCTCTGCCACCGGCCGCCTTCTCTTCTCCGGTGCGCCGCCTTACTACTTCCTTGCCTACCCCGCTGCTCCTCGCCACCGCGCCGCCACCTTCCTCGGCGCGCCACCCAGCTCCACCGCACACCTCACCAGCCAACCACCTCTCGGCCGCCTCTACCTCCTCACTGCTCCTTCTCCGCAGCACCCGCGCGCCACCGCGCCTTCCGCCCCCTTCCTCTCCTACCTCGGCGCCGCCACTTCTCTTTCACCTCTGCCACCGCCACATTCTCCTTTAGCGCTCCTTCCCCCTCTGCTTTCCGCCCCCTGTGCCCTTCCTCCACGGCGCTGCCGACGCTACTCCAGCCACCGGCCGCCACCTCTACATCGACCCCGTCCTCCTCGGCTCACTTCACCAACACCGGGTAGCGCCTACTACTTCTCCGACCGCAACCTCTTCACCGCCGCGACCTCTGCTTCACCTGCCACGGCGCTGCCAAGACCCCTCTGCTACTTCTACCCCTTCCGGTTGAATCCTTCCCCCAAGTTTTCTGTTCTTGTTACTGTTGATGTTACTGATGTTCATTACTGCTCTGTGAACTTTGAATGTTTGGATGTGGATGTGAATTGTTCACTACTGTTAATTACCATTTGCACTGTGAATGTTAACTTGTGATGTGAAATGTGATTTTGATCTGTGTGATGATGGATTATGCACTGTGAATGCTAAGTCAGCAATGTTATTTGTATTCTGTTTATGTGATGGCTGTGATGTATATGTCAGTGGTTAGTTTGTTCTTATGGTCAGTCTGTGTGTAGTACTTGTGTAGGGTTTGCCCTGTTATGCAGATGTCAGAATTGATATATGTGTTTGTGTGTTGTTGTGCACGGATTAGCTAAACCGGCGACCGTCTCCTTTCCCTCTTGCTATTCTCATTTCCCCTCCTTGCTTCTCGACCTTCTCCCTTGCTTCTCTTAGTGGTCGATCGATAGTTAAGTCGTGCGTGTGGTCGTCGTAGTTATGTGTTTGTCGTGTGCCGTCGTCATCTAGTTAGCCGTCGACCATCTTTCCCCCTTTTCTCTCTCAACTCCCTCCGTGCTTCTAGCCCTCCCCTATTGCTTCTCGTCTCTCTTTCTCTTTCAGTCTCACGGTCGGTAGCTAGTTAGGGCGTCGGTTGATAGTCGTTGTGTCGTTCGTGTCATTGTTCGTGCGTCGTTTGTGTAGTTAGTCGTCGTTTTGTTCGTTCGGTCGTACGACGTTCATTCGTGCGGTCGTTCGTCTTGTCGTCCCTTGTTCGTTCGTTTGTTTAGTGTGTTCGTCGTTTGGGCTGTGTGAGTTAGAGTTCGTTCATTCGATTGCTTCAGTAGTCGTTGTAGTTTAGATTCTCCCCCGTTTCGATTGACCTAGCTTTAGCTGAGCACCGGTAGCCTCAGTCTAGTCCTTGTGGAGAACACGACACTCGCCGCTATTTCAGTGGCAACCCGTGCACTTGCGGGTGTGCTATTTTTGCACGATCACCCCCGCCCTTCAGACCGATGTTGAAAAAGTCAGTGGTGGGACAAAGACTTGAAATGTGCACTCATCCCCCACTGCTCGAACGGGTGTTGATGAAGTCGGCGGTGGGATGAAGACTTGATGCATGTGCACCATCCCCTACCCTTTGGATCGACGTCAATGAAATCGGTGGTGAGACAAAGATTTGAAACGCACATAAGGTGGTCATAGAATGCCTCACAATCATGATGTGGTCGTGGGCATCGATGAAGTGAGGACCAAAAAGTGATCGTAGAGTGCCTCATGACAACGTCGATCAAGGCGTGGTCATCGATGAACTCATGACCCTAACACGATCAGATGAGCGTTGATGAAGTAACAACCATAGGGTGGTCGTAGAGTGCCTCATGACTACGTCTATCAAGATGTGGTTGTGGGCATCGATGAAGTCAGCGGTGGGACGAGGGCTTAAAGCGCGAACTCCGTCCCCCACCCTTCGAGCCGGCGTCAATGAAGTCATGACCCTAAGGTGGTTAGACAAACATCAATGAAGTCCCAATCGCGAGGTGTTGAACAAGTGTTGATGAAGTCTCAACCATGACGTGTCGGACAAGCATTGACGAAGTTTTAACCATGATATGTCGAACGAGCACCGATGAAGTCTTGACCACTTGGTACCAAACGAGCATCGATGAAGTCCCAACCCTGAGGCAGTCGGACGAACGTTATGACATCCCGACCATGAGGTGTTGGATGAGCATCAATGAAGTCCTAAGCGCGAAGTGTCAGAAAAGCATCAATGAAGTCCTGACCCCAAGGCGGTCAGACGATCGTTAATGAAGTCCTGACCACAAGGTGTGGGACGAGCATTGACGAAGTCTAGGCCATAATGTGTTGGATGAGCATTGACGAAGTCCCGATTGCGGAGTGTCAGATGAGCGTCGATGAAGTGGCAATGATAAGGCAGTTAGAGAATGCCTCATAACCATGCGGTTGTGGGCATCGATGAAGTCCCAACCACAAGGCAGTCGGACGAAGTTGCGACCGTGAGGTGGTTGAGAGTCAAGTAAGTCTGGACCATGAGGTGGTCAGACGAAGTGCCGACGTAGGTGTGACCACAAGGTGGTTGAGCATCAACAAAGTCTGGACAATAGGGTTGTCGGACAAATGTCAACGAAGTCACAAACATGAGGTAGTCATAGAATGCCTCACGACTACGTCGGTCATGACATGGTCATGGCCATCGACGAAGTTGGCAGTGGGATGAAGACTTGAAGCGCGCGCTCTATCCCCCACCCTTTATATCGACGTTGATGAAGTCAGCAGTGAGGGCGAAATCATGAGGTGGTCGAGGGTTGACGAAGTCTTAGACCCTGAGGCGGTCGAATGAAGTCATGACCAGGAGGTGGTCAAGCGTCATTGAAGTCTTGACCCCAAAGTAGTCAGACGAAGTTGCAACCATGAGGTGGTTGAGCGTTGATCATGACCATGAGGTGGTCGGACAAGTTTCATTGAAGGTGCAACCACAAGGTGGTAGAGCATCAATGAAGTCTCATCCCCAGGTGGTCAAACGAAGTAGCGACCATGAGGTGGTCGAGTGTCGACAAAGTCTTGTCCTCGAAATGGTCCAACGAAGTTGTGATCATGAGGTGGTCGAGCATCCAAGCAGTCGGACAAAGTCATGACCATAAGGTGGTCGAACATCGATGAAGTCTGGAAAACACGGTTGAACAAAGTAGGGACCATGAGGTGGCCGAACGAATGTTGATGAAGTCGGACCACGAGATGGTCGTCGAATGCCTCACAACTACGTCGGTTATGACGTAGTCATGGGCATTGATGAAGTCAACGGTGGGACAAAGACTTGAAGTGTGTGCTCTATCCCCTACCCTTCTGACTGGCGTCGATGAAGCCATGACGACGAGGTGGTTGGACAAGTTCGACTAAGGTGCAACCATGAGGTGGTCGAGCATCGACGAAGTCTCGACCACGAGTGGTCGGACGAAGTGTCAACGAATGCGTGATTGCAAGATGTTTGAGCATCGACAAAGTCTAGAGCATTAGCATGGTGAACTCCCTGGTGGACACGTGAGGCATGTGAGGCTCACTGGGGTTATCACCAGTGCGGGATGATTCACTGGTGGGGTGCATAGAGCGCGCGAAGTGCATGCATCCATGTGTGCTTTGTCATGTGCTACTATTTATACTCCATAATGTTTGCGCCGTGGCCGTGAACATCGCATGATTATTTGTACTCCGTAGAGTTCGCGTGGATACTGTGGACTCTGTGTAGGAATTTATACTACATGGAGTTTGCGTGGAGGCTGTGGACTCTGCGTGGAGGCTATGGACTCCACTCAGGTATTTATACTCAGTGGAGTTCGCACAGAGGCTGCGGACTCCACGTGGGTATTTATACTTTGTAGAGTTTGCACGAAGGCGTAAGACCACGAGGCGGTTGGATGGGCATCATAAAATGACCCATGACTACAATGGTCATGACATGGTTGAGGGCGTCGATGAAGTCATGACGACAAGGTGGTCATAGAATGCCGCTTGACCACGTCAAATATGGTGTGGTCGTGGGTGGTCGGACCTCGATGAAGTCGCGACGTCGAGGTGGTTAGACCAATGTCAGTGAAGGCATGACCACAAAGCAGTCTAAAATGCTGCCTGACCACATAGAACATGGTGTGGTCATGGGAGGTCAGACACAATCCTCGCTCAGGGGCAAAACTGTCGTTCGATGTTGTTAGCGTGATGAACTCCTTGGTGGGGCACACGAAGCCTGCGAAGCTCACCGGGGTTATTGCTAGTGCAGGGGACTCGCTGGGGGGAAGCACATGCAGCCATGGGTGCTCCATCCCTACACTGCACTACTATGAGTTACATAGGAGGACTAAGTTCATGGTGCTTTATACTCCGTAGAGTACACCAAGGCCAAAGCCACCATACGATTTATTTTATACTCCGTAGAGTACGCCGGGGCACTAGGCCACCGTACGATTTATTTATACTCTGTAGAGTATGATGGGGAATGAGGCCACCATGTGATTTATTTATACTCTGTAGAGTACGCCAGGGCATGATGCCACCACTCAATTTGAGCACAAATCAGACTGAATAGTGGCAAGGGAAAGCTAAAGCCAACAAGTGCCAAATATTATGATGCATATTGCATGACCAGTTTCAAGTTTCTCTACCTTCTTACCTTTGTTGTGCTTTCCTTCCAACCAATTGAAATCCAATGAATCTCCCTCATGGCGGTGACTCTTCCTCATGCAACTTCTTGTGTGTTCCCAATGGATAGCGCCAATTGTTGTGGTATGAGCATAACAGTGGTATAGGGTACCCCTTCCCCCTTAGGGGATATGGAACTAGGGGAGCTAGAGCCAACTGACAGAGAGAGAGAGAGAGCTAGTGTGAAAATGAGTGCCTCTGGCCATCTCATAACCCTCTTAAGGGTTTATATACATGAATTGGGTAGGACGGGAAATTCCTATCCTACCCCTTAATAATTATAAAAGGTAAGGGTCGATTGGTACATTCCTTTATACTATTGGACCTATTGCAAGGCCCAGTCAAGGGGGCTAGGCCACCCCCACGACAGTTAGCTTCTAGTTTTGGGGTGGCTGCTTGAAGGACTTCCCTTCGAATTTCACCCAGACAAAGTGGGAGTCGCACTGGCTCCGAAGGTGGTTCTACCACAAGATCGAGCACGATAGCCTCCTTCGCTTTCATTAATCAAGGGGTCAATCACTTCTAGACTGGGATCAAGAAGTGGAAGTCATAAAAAAGAGAAGCTCGACAAGGATGACGAGACATGCGCCAGGAGGCTTCGTACGGTCATGCTGTGGCTGAACGTGTATGACTACCAGAAGCTTTCTGCATGCTCCAGCTATTCACACTGGCTCACCAATGGGATGTGTGGATAGGGCTCATTCGAAATGATGGAGTCTGTCCTTCGCTAATGACGATGACAAAGCATACCAGACCAGGTAGGGTTTTGACACTTCGGCTCAGATGTCCATGTTAATCGATATCTTGTGTCACTCTGCACTCACCTTCATTGCTTTTATCTTGTGCAGTCCTTTCCTTGGTGAAGATAGAGCATGCTGTGGTTGTGTTCCTAGGGCCATGCATCCTAAAGGAGCACAACCTTCAAGCTACCACCATGTTGATCGGTCTGTGCATCAATTGCGTGTGTGAAGCCCTAGGGCTTCCTATGCCTAATCAACCTATCCCTGCCATGAGAGGCGATTGTTTTTGTGGCTCGTAAGGGACTGATGGTGAAGATGGCAGAGGCCATGACAATGTTGATGCATGTGAGGGCTCACCCTCACTTATCACTATCATCCCTTTGTCATTATTTGTCATTGGCTCCGATTGCCAGCACTCCTACCTCTGCCAATTCTCCTTCACCGCGCCCCAGTTCGATTGCCTTCTTCTGGAGCATCACCAAGGTGTCTGCTATCATCCCCAAGCACCACCACAGTAGCTCCTCAACCCCAGTGAGCCGGCAACGGCGACCCCACCCACACCGCTGTAGGCCACTGCCGCTAGCCTTCTTTGGTGCTTCCCGGTCTACATGGTCCATGTGGTGAGTATCCTACTACCCTCCTATTGCTTAAGTATGCCTCAATTCCTCCACTCCTTCACTCTGGCACCGCCGCCCCATTTCTCTCCCAGCTCCGGCCACCTGAAGCCGCCACCAAGCCCTCCACACCTTACCATTGCTCATGATGACACCTTTTGTGGCGGCGGCAAGCCTGGCGCCGAGCGCCGGCCGCCTCCTTTATTTTGGACTCCTGGCCACCACTTACCTCTTCTCATTTGCTGCAGCTATTTTGTCAACCTAGGGCTTCCACCCAGTTGGCTAGCAAAGCACACGTTAAGCACTCCAGCCTCGAGTCCCGAGTTTGAATCCATCGGCCGCACCTTTTTCTTGCACTTTTTATTTTATTTTCTTTAATCCATTTTAAATAAGAAAAAGTAAGGAAAATTAGGAAATAATCCACGGAAGCTAATAAATTTGGTTGGGATATACAATAAAATTATTTAAGACTTAATATTGGATTAAATGTCATATATGAGTAACTAATGTGGTTGGAGCATTTAATTATTAATTAAAGGCATTAATAAAAAATGATTTTGGTTAAGTATCCAAATTTAATAAAGATATTGGATATCATGTTTAACTATAAAAGCAAGGCTTTAAATTAAAGATTACCCTTAATTATAATTAAAACATATGCCCTGAATATTAGCACTTGACAAAATAATGCTTAGCTAAAGTCATACACCAATTCATAGGTCTAACCTGACTCATGGAACTTCCTTAATAAATATAAAAATAATAAAAGAAGTTATTAATAAAAAGATCGAGTCGTCGTATTCCACCATCGGCTATACCTACCCATCCTGAAGTCTGAAGTGGAATATTCCTAAGGATCTTCCTATATCTTGAACCCTCCTTGACATCTGTCTCGACTAGTTTCTCTCCTTCATTCTTCACTTTACTCCAACCCCTTGACTCCATCAATACTTTGTGCCCCATTGACCTTGCCTCGAATCACCCAAATCACCCCTTTAACACATAATAAAGCTAAATTGAGTTTATTTGGACATTTTGAGTCATTTGCATTTATTTGGATTCAGTTGCTTAGCGTGTAACTAGAAATTGGAGTCCTGAGGATTCATTGAATAAAGCCAGATCAAGATCCAGATGAAGATGAAGGCCAACAGCTCATGACCATCGAATGAGAAAGCTTTGAGTGAGCCCAAGACCGTGGTAAACCGCGCCAGGAGAGTCAAAACTTTGATCCTATTGAACCTACATTTTTTGCAAATTATTTCTGTTTTAAATTATCAAATTGCATGCTATTATTTCATATGCAAATTATGTTGCTTTATGAATTCTAGTTACATGCCCATTAATTAGCTTGTTAATATTATACTCTTTTGGAGCATTTGAGTATTTGAGCTTTGTCACCCTAGCAAAAATTATAGTGGTAAAACTTTCAAAAATTAAGTCCATAATTATACGCCATGCTTAGCACTGCTTAGATATTCGGGGGCACCAAAATGCCTCAAGTATCACCTTTAATCATGAGAAACTGATTAGGGAAGTCATGGTGGAAATGACTGGTGTATTTTGACATGATTATTTTATGCTCCCATAAACTTCAACTTGCTTAAATTATTTGGGCGAATGGTATGGCGGCTGGTATGTGGTGCAGTGGAAGCACGATGTGTGGATTTTGGTAGAACCGCCCAGATACCACTAAGGACTGAATCTTGTCATGACCTCCTATGTAAAATAGTACAACCATAAGTCTGCAAATTGCAATTTGGCTAAGTAAATTTATCGAATCCCGGACTCATCTCACCGGTAGTGGATATGAGTGGATATTGCAAGGGCAAGGGGAGGCCTAAAGGGACACCGAGAGGTGGGTGAAGTAACCAGTCGTGCTAGCATTGTGGAGAGTAGAGTCCAAATGCGCTAGTAGCTGTGGTTACATCCTGCGCAACGTATGGGACCCACCGCAAGTGGGAGCAGCCCATAGGGTGAGATGATAAAAGGAGCCAGATATTTTGAAAGGTTACTGTAATTGTCTACTCAACCACATGACTAAGGAATTGTGTGGGGCAACGAGCGAATTGTCTCTTGTGAGTAAAGTGTACAAACTCTGTAGAGTTAAAACTATTCGAATAGCCGTGCCCATAGTCAATCGCGGACATGGGAACTTAACCAGATATAGTTCTATTTCAGAAACTTAGTGGGTAGAATTGGAAAAGTGGAGGGCAGTGGAAAGCCCTATTTTGTGTTGCCCTAGGTGTCGCCCCAGTGATAATGTAAGCGGTTATAAAGCTGAAAGGTTAGCATATAGTGCAGAGGCCATATAACAATGGATGGAATCTAGGTCGCTACTACTATTGCATTCTTTCACACAATATATTTTAGTTCTAACTGCTAGGTCTTGGGCAATTTCTATGTATCATATTTTAAATGCAATTTATGGCAAATAAAATAACCCGAGTCTTCCCTTGATAAGCCATGCATATTATCTATTTGCATCCTGTGTATTAGTTCACGGAGCACGGTGGTTTGTGTTCACCCTCGCTCACTCAATTAATCTAGAATCAGAAGTCAGATCGATATGCTTCAACAATACACCTGGACATGATGGTGAAGAAGATGAAGATGTCAAGAACTAGGTTGCGTACCTCCAGTTGGCTACCTGTGGGCACGTCCTGAGGGTCCCACCTGTGTGCTTCATTTTCCGCTGCTGCAATTTATTGATTTCGGCCTAATTGGCCCATGAGTAAGTCTACCATTATATTTACACTTCCACATGATATGTATTTTGATGTTCAGTACTGTATCTGTGAGCACTATCTACTGATCTAGGGAATAGTGCGGTGGAATTACAGATGATTCCAGATTGTAAAATCTGGGTCTGACAATTTCATCCTCTGGCTGGAGGTGCTCTGTGTGATGTGCACTGTGACGGACTCCATGTACACCGTGTTGGATTGGTGTGGACTTTAGTCGTGCGGTACATAGCTCCTCTTCGGTACTCTTGAAGCCAGTAAGGCTAAGGTATGTCGTGCTTTGGTATTTTGGCCTTTGGGCCTCTTTTCAATTCCCTTTTTTAATGCATGCGTACCTCTATCATGCATGGTTTTCCTGATGGTGTCCCTGGCACTAGTGGTGCAGGTGACAACACATCGAGAGGATACAAACCTATAGAAATAGCTAAGTATTGCCCAAGCTAAGGTCATTCTAGCCCGCAAAGCAGAAGAGGATGCTCAGGCTAAGCTCTAAACTACCCACAAGGCCAAGGAGGAGGCCTCGGCTCTGGCTACGGAGTGGGCGAGGCGTATCTATTTCCTCAAAGCAGAGTGTGCGAAGGCCATTGCAGACACTAGGTTCATTGTGCTACAAGCCAATGCTCGTGTGGCGGAGGAGCGGGAGAACTTCCAACAGCAGGTTGTGACTCTTGAGAAGGATAAGGGCTGCTTGCAGTTAGAGGTGACGGAGGGTCATCGCCTTTGCGACCAATCTACAATTTCCATGTGGGAGGCCATGGAGGCTCTGGAAGCCACACTAATGGACCTAGCTGTTGAAGTCCCCTCGAGGTCGCACAGGCTGGAAGAACTGGTGAGCAACATTCGGCGCATATGTGATGCTTTGGCACCTTCGCTAAGGGCTGCTCATGCGTATGACGACCACTGCTCGCATGGAATGGTGCAAATACTACTCAGGTTGCTACATGTCTGAGGATGTGAGCATGTGGGTGAGCTGGTGGTACCCTCTAAGAACACAATGATAATGCATGCACTTCATGAGACAATGAGGTCTGTCAGTGTCTTTCGTGAATGCATCTAGGGGACCCTGGTGAGGCTACAGTGAAGATATCGCTTTAGCGTACACTTGGCATGGTGATGGATGTAGGGACGTAGCTTGGAGGAGTGCAATAATGAACTACTCCTGGTGCTGCTGCTGTGGGGCCCAAGCCATAGATCGGTAGGTGTGATGCTGTCAAATCCCTCCTTCATACTTGTCCTCATGTATAGGCCGTAGGATGTAGCGAGCCAATGCCACACCTTTGTTTTTTAGTTTTTCTTTGTTTTCACTTTTGTACTCATAGAGAACCATTGTTTTGGAAGTTTTATTCATCCTTCATTCAATTTGCATGTGTGCTTCGCTCAACAATTTTGGTTACTGTGTGTCATATGGGTAGGCGCTCGACGAGGACCGATTCTCCACTGCGGACCACCTTGTCTACCGTGGGCTTCACCATTGGGATTGGAAAGACAAGTCACTATATTTCTAGGCAAACTATTGGCGTCAGCCATGTGTTCATCCTAAATATGTTTTAAAGATAGAGAGCTCCAACAAGGGCGATTAACACACCTTCGAACCATTCCCCTCTGGCTGCACTATCTCTTTAGACAAGTAGAGCACTGCCTCCGTGGTAGCATGTGCTTTGATAGGTCCTCATACAAGGTGGTCCGTAGTGGAGAATCGGTCCTCATCGAGTGCCTACCCATATGACACACAGTAACCAAAATTGTTGAGCGAAGCACACATGCAAATTGAATGAAGGATGAATAAAACATCCAAAACAACGGTTTGCTATGAGTGCAAAAGAGAAAACAAAGAAAAACTGAAAAACAAAGGTGTGGTATTGGCTCGCTACATCCTACGGCCTATACATGAGGACAAGTGTGAAGGAGGGATTTGACAGCATCACACCTACCGATCTATGACTTGGGCCCCACGGCAGCAGCACCAGTAGAGATCCCCAGGGGCACGGGGGGTAGCGGACCAATGATGTCAATCCCTAGCATGCCAATGGCCACACCAGTGGGATTGGCTAGAGGAGGTTGGGTAGTGCGTGGGAGGATCTCCCCATCCATTGGCATACTTGGCAGTGCTTGACCAACTCGTTGGCATCGAAAACTGCCCTAGGCTAGTACAAGCCTTGTCAGAAGGCCTTCCCTACGAGGGCCTGTGGGGCTGTGTGTTGGCTACATAGGCCACCATGAATTTCCGAAAGGATTTCCTGACCCTCTCAGCATGAAAGGCATCACAGAAGTGGAACACACATGCTCCATTTGTAGAGCAAACCTTTGTCGGACCCCAGAACAACAACTCCAAAACCCTCTGTGTAAATCACACTAGTCTAGGATCAGCTAGTGCACACAGTGATAATAAGGATACATATCAAGCGCAATGACAAACCTTTATTTAACTAAATATGAACCTGATGTCCAAAGTTTACATCCACGGCATATAAGCCAAAATTAAATATAAGAAGCGGAAGAAAAATCGAAACGGAAGAAGTCCAACAAGCCTACCCACATACAAACGACATTAAGACATGGCTTATACGTCTTGATCCTCACCGAAGTCAAAGCTGTTATCTAGCAACAGAATTAAGCAAGGTGAGCACATAGAATGTACTCTGCAAGTTACACGGGAAAATGCACAATAGTGTAAGTCTAACAAGTGAAGGCATATAGGGTTATTTGAGTGTAAAGAAGTATTTAAAGAAATACCGTAAATACATTTAAATTGCGAAATTTAATACAGTAAGTAAAAATAGTAATCTGAATAAATTAATATTGTTGGAGTAGGCACTGACTTGACATCAACCTATCCATGGGTATCCCACCCGGACCATCTTTCCCAAAAAGATCTCATATTAATTCTATCCATCCATACGCTTTTAAATCTCTTATGCATTCCATTCATCTATAAGCTTTTCATAACCCATTTTGAAAAACAAAGTTTAATATATGAAAAACTTTACTCAACTTGCCCATGATCGTGGGCACGGCTATCTAGGTTAGATTATACACTTTGTGGAGGTTGTATAGCTTTACCCGCAAGATATGATCATTCCATATTGCCACCGGATAAGCATACTTCCTTTGGTGTGCGGCGAGGAGTTCATGACAAGGCCTTTACAATAAGAAGCGTTCAACCTGGCCAAGCCAACACTATGGTTTCATCCCTGTAAGGAATCCACCGGACCGAGACCCCCTCTTGAGCCGAGTGAGACTTCTCATGGCCTACGCCATGCTCTCTTTCAACCTATAGTGAGACTCAAGATGGGACCTACAAGTTAGTCAACCAGGGTTGTCCCATACCAGCCTTGTGGTAATACAATAGGGCTTTGTAGCAGTAGCTTATAAACCGGTCCTTAATTTGACTTAAACTCAAACCACATACCCCTTGTGCCTTGCTGCAGAAAGCCTCCACAGTCATCATACACCTCATCCTCCAAGTCAACACTATAGTAGTCGCATTCGTCGTGCTATTTAGCTGGTCCCCCAAGTATGGGCGCATGCTGCACCCGAGTGCCAGCCCCTTCTGGTGGTGGTAGTAGCCTCTCCTCCAAATGACGGATGGACAGGGTCAAGGCATTGGTGTCATCCGCTAGCCACCATACGTTTGCATTGAAGCAATCGTTCAACGTGTTCTGTACATCCCGTATTTGTGCCCCAAGATGAGTACGCAAACCTTCTTCACGGCCTTAGAAGTTGCGTGTGGTAGCCTCGAACTGCTCGCTCATGCCCAGCGGTGGCCAGCACAATAGACGGGTGCTTCATCCACCTTCTCGTGATCTAAACAGTCGTGTGAACCATGAGCACCTAGCACCAATTTGACCATCTTAACAATCCACATGAAATCATCACGCCAAATCAACAAAATCAGCAAGTACGTACTGTGATCAACAATGCTATTATACTATGATGACACGGATCAGCTAGCACGCTAGATGATGTGTGTAGTAATCCCAGTCTTTCATGGTAGTCCACTAGAAATAGGAGCAGCGGCACCCTTGGTTAGCTTCATGAATCTAGCAACCCCAAAGTTGTGCACCACCAACCAAACCCTAGATGGGTTCTCGAACTCACGAACAGACACACCGTGCGCTTGGAAAAGCCCTCGGCATTTTCTATTTTTCTCAAAAAAAAAAAACGTCCCCCTTACATGATGCTGGCCTCAGCATTTTATATGGGTGTATGGGTGTACTCAACACATGCACGTGATGCACAAGACATGGAAACACAGAAACGTGCAATACTCAGACTAAGTTGAAAACGAATCTAAATGCCAACAGCAACTCCAGCTCAATTAATCCACGCACACGCAAGTGTACCACTCGGACTAAACTAGAAAGGAAAAAAATTGCATCCGAAGTATATGGCAAAAAAGAAATAAAAATAATAATTAGACCGGTATATGGAGAGAACCCATGTATATGTATCCTTACTCATTCTCTGATTCATGCGGTTGGTTCACACGAGGCGCACTGGGATCAGCCTTTGCATGTACATGCATATTTTCATGGCTTATGCAGCTTGACCAAGACACTGCTCCAGCTCACAAGCCCAGTCCCTGTCTCATGGGCAGAACACACACGCTGCTTGCATGCATACCATGCTACATTTGTATACTTTTATGAGTTTCGCTTCTGTTTTCTCTACTACACATATCCGTACTAATTCTTTCTTTCTTTTCTCTGAGCAAAACTGAACCAACAACTCCAGACTGAAAACTAGAATTAGATTTTAACTTGGAACTGCAAACCAACATTGCGGTAGCTTTCTGCGCCGCATCAAAAAATGTGATGAAATGAAAGTAATTTTGATGACAAATCTAGCAAATATATCATCTCCACGTGACTGCATGCATTCTAAATACTTTTTTAATATTAGCAGTCAAAGTTTTAGAATATTGACCGCATAAAAAAGGAGCGAGTGTTAGCCAAAGCTCCAGGGCGTTTGTGTTGATACTGATAGTACGTACTCGGAATTCGGGGGGCATAACTGAACCACTATGAACTGAACTAGATCGATCTGCCATTCAGAAATTAAGGCCGGCCGGCTAGCTCGTCCACAACGTCTCGCATGCATGCAAGCCCTGGGAAATTAACTGCACACTTCACTGGGTTTTCTCGCATGGCTGGTAGCCTAGCCTCGTAGGTACCGTGCCGCATGAATGCGGGAAGGTACCCGGCTGGAGAGAGGACAGAAAGGAGAGATCCCTAGCCTTTGCCCAAACCTCGACGCTATACTAAATTTTTTTCTCTGACCCTCAAGAAAAGCTTGGAATAACCAACTAAGCACACAACAAACACAAGCCCCGCTGATACGTATATAAGACCGCACGCAGCAAAAGGCTCCTCTCCACAATCCATCACCATTCACCAACGCGACGGACGGCCGGACTACGCGTGCTCCAACCATTTGATCGATCGGTGCAGACGTACGCAGGTCGAGCTCGAAGCTCATCATGTCGCGCTCCAGGCTGCTGGGATCATGCAAGGCCGGCGACGTCGACTTGGAGCCCACGTTCGAGTGGCACGATCGCGCCAACCACTATTTCCTTCTCGTCGACCTCCCAGGTATAACGATCCATACCTAGATATACAACTGGTGTCGGCGGTATATATACGTCTGATCGACGAAATGAAATATGTTATCTGCTAAGTATATATGTACTTCAACATCAGTATATAATTCTTGGTTGATTGAAGGCTTCAAGAAGGAAGAGTTCCAGGTGCTTGTGGACCCCTCCGGCAGGGTGACCATCCGCGGGCAGCGTCCTACCGGGCAGGTGCGTCTCTACAGGGCGTTCCAGCTGCCCCACGCAGCCGACCCCGGCAGGATTGCTGCACGGTTCGACGGCAGCACTCTCCACCTCACCGTGCCCAAGCTGCCGGTCGGCGCCACTGAGATGGTATGGGCGAGGATGGCGGCGGCGGCGGAGTGGGAAACGGAGACTGAGAAAGAGCAGTCCAGGTGGGGCAAGGGGGAGGTGTTCGCCGCGGCCGTCGCCGCCTTTGCGCTCGGTGTCATCGTCGCTGAGAAGGTCTTGTTATCCAGGAATAATTAAAAACATTGTACCAGATCGATGATCTTTATTATTGCAGCCTCAATTGAAACCTTCGACCATGGAGTGCGTGCGTGCCTATATATGTACACACGTGTATATATGTGCAATACGATATCGATGTATGTTGCGAATTAATATGGCACGAATGAGCAATTGAAACCCGGCAACAGCTCAAAAAGATCGATGATAACTTCGAACGGAGTACAAACTATCGAATCACGCCTGGTACACTTGACACATGGAAAACATTTGTTGTGCTCCTCCAAACACTACTATAGAATGGATCATCACAGACAGTTCTAAACTCTCATTACAGGTAGTTTCTAACTGTCTAATTTATTGTGTATGTGATAATAATGGTTATCACAAACGGCTCTCAAACCATCAGTGATAAGTTACAACATAGATATTTTTTAAAAAAAAAGTCATATGTGATATATCAGATATCATAGACGGTTCTTAAACATAGTCGTCTGTTATTTGCAAAAACCCACCTATAAATGGTAGAGTTTATCAAAAACCCACCCACATATTCTATGTTGTTGTAAATCCCACTCCCTAAGCCAATTTACTCGCTGAAGACCCAACATGGCACTTTCTTGGCAATCCGAGTGGAGGACTATGAGCAGGGAAGACATGCAAGCACAATGTAGGGCACACGAGATGAGCATGGGAGAATAAAGCGCAATGCAAGAGCAAGAGAATAGAGGGACAGGGAAGAAGGATGACCAAGGGCGATCATCGACGTTGTGCCTATGTGGGAGGATTCTCATAGTCTGGATGGACTTGGACGCGATCAACTCAATAGGAATAGCTATGTTAATCGTCCTTTTTTTTCTTTTGAGGAGCTTCGGTGAGTAAATTGGTTCGGAAGGGGATTTGCAATAAGATAGAACTTGCGGCTAGGTTTTTGATAAACATCCCTAATTATACATGGGTATTTGCAAAAGGATGCAGCACATAGCCCTATACCATTTAAGGCATTTCCAACAAGATAGGATCTAGCCATCAGATCGCTGTCTAATTGGATGAACCTGATCCACACGCGCCTGTCCTCATCAGTATCATCCTCTATCTCACGCGTGGGAGCACATGTTGCCACCTTCCTTTGCTCCCTTCCTCCACCATGAAACCTGTCCACCAGCCTCCTCCCCACACAGAAACCTCTTGTCTTCATCCTCCACGCGTGCCCTAAGGTTGTCCACAACCTTGTTCTCTGTACATGAAGCTTCGCCTTCAATGAGCATGAATGTCAATGGTGTGGACCTTGCCACCTCCTTCTTGCACGTTGTCGAGACCTCAGGGGTATGGCATTCTAGTTTTTAGAGTCTTTTTTGAAGCTTTTAAAATAAAATTAACCATTTGGATTTTTCTTGAATTAATTAAAGGTTAATTTCAATTTTTAGAAATTAAAAATATTTAATGTGACTAAAGTAAACTTCAATTAATTCATTGTTTTATTTGAGTTCATTGTGGTGCAAGAAATTTTTCTATATTTTCTTGGATTTTGTTTTGGTTTATTTGTGTTTCGTTCATTTTCTCTCCCATTAGATAATGTCTTCGAAGCAGTAGAAGCAAGAACTGAATATCAAGAAGTGGTAACAGAGCAGAGGCAAGGCAAGTCATGAATTATAATCATATTGAACCTATTGTTTTAAATCTATTATTTATTATTTTATTTTAAATTATTATACATTGCTAATTTATTACAAATTAACCAATTTAATTAATTCCTCAATTAATAATTTGAATGCGAAGATTTCATTATCACCATAGGATGGGTAATTATCTAGTAATACAATACTAGTATCCACTTGGATTGTACATTTAGTATGCTTAGCCATGTTAGATTGTACATTTAGTATGCTTAGCTATGTTTATAGTTTGTTGGGCTCATCATCACATGTTGATTAATTAATTAATTTTGACTTAACAAGATATTGAATCATGGTGGTCAGCCACAGTCATAAAATTTATATACCATGATATGGGTAGTGTCATTGGTGTTGATTATACAAAATAGTTTTCACTTGGGTGAGTGATCGGTGCAGTAAAGGGGGAAGTGTGGTCAACACTTTAGGATGTGCATGCCACGCCTTGGTAATGCCCAAGAACTTATCTTTTTGCGCCATTGATTTGAGCCTTATCGTGCAACCACATGTCTAGTATGGGTAAAGTTGATTATCTCTTGTGGGAAAAGTTGTGCAATCTGTGCAGAGTGTAAAGCTATTCCAACAGTTGTGTCCCTAGTTATGGATAATGCTTAGTGATTTCACTTGATAGGTAGAGATTTCATAAAACTTAGATTTGATTGGTTTGGGAAGTGAATGGCTAGTTCACTTATGGTTTACTCAATTTCCTTTGACATAATTATTTATTACTTGTTTCCAAATAATGTATTTCAATCTATTTACTGTCTTTACCTTAAATGGTTGCTTTCTGCAAAATAACCATTCAGCCATCATTTGATAAGCCTTGCATCATTACATATTGCATCTTGTTGCAAATGACTTGTGTACTTTATGTGCTCACTCTAATCCTTTGCTGCTCAGTTGTTGAAGGAGAGCTTTATGAACTATAGGTACTTGAAGGAGGTTTCTTCAACAACTTCACGGATTAGGCCTGTGCTCCCTAGTAGATTGCCAATGGGCATGTTGAATGGCCACCTTATTTCTCATTGTTTTTTGCTGCAAGTTTATGTTAGGCCTTATCAGCTATAATTTGTTAGCTTGGCCATAAGATCTTAACTCTAATAAGTAATAATATTTGAGTCTTTCTTAGCTAATCATGATCATAGTTGATAATTCATCTAGGTTTCCATTGTGTGCACTAGCGTGATCCTAGACTAGTGTAGAATACACAGAGAGGTCCGAATTTGCATATTCAGGGCTCGACAAGGGGCCTCCTTCAACATGCACCTCACTATCTTTCCCCATGATTGATGACTCTTTGAGGATTTCTCTAGAGATAAAGCTTTTCTTTGGTTGTGTACAAGTTTCAAAATGATTGCATATAAGTTGTTTGACAAAATGATTGAGTTGCTTTTGATGTTAGTTTCAAGTTTGATTTAAATGATTTCTTTGATATATGATAAAATTAGAAAAGCTTGTTTAATTTCCACACTAGCTTTACAACAAAAATTCATATTGATTGCATTCTTGCAACTAATCCACAGAAAAATGTTTAGTTTCGTCATGGTTTTCTTTACAAGAATATTTTGGCCATGGATATAGCTAGCAAGAAGGTTTCATGGGAATTGACTCCTCAACAGAAAGACCAGCAAAAAGAAGTGTTGTTTAATCCTGTTATCAGGGCACATCATGGTCAGAAAGAGGAATGTGCATGCTTTACTTAATGTAGATGCATGTATTAAGTTTCCAAAGTTTCATGCTTCTCTTTCTTGTGTTGGATCTACATTTTTATTAGGTATCAGCAGAGTTCCTCAATTCAAGACAATCATAGTGTCATGTTCTAATGGTTTAGAATGAGTTTTAGCAACTTGTAAAAGTTTCATCTATGTTTTAGCAAGTTTTAGAAACAGATTCAATGTGTATTATAAAGTTTTAGCAAAGTTTCAATATGTTTTGCATGTTTCATGCAAAAAAAAGTGTAGAGTAAGTTTCAGGAATGCATCAGGCAAGTTTCACAAAAATTTTGATAAGTGTAACAAAAGTTTCAAAATATTTGACAAGGTTTGGGTAAGTTTCAGCAAGTTTAAAGCATGTTTAAGGCAAGTTTCATTGTATTTCAAAAGTTTCATAATTGTTTAAGGCAAGTCTGTGGAGGTGACCACAACGGTCGTGCTGACAAGTCAGTTGCATTGAGTAGCCATAGTGGTGACGATGAGCAGTTAGAGGCCACTGGCAGCAAGCAATGGAAGGCATCAGAGAAGGTCTTCGGCGTGTGTGTGTGTGTGTGTGTGTGTGTGTGTGTGTGTGTGTGTGTGTGTGTGTGTGTGTGTGTGTGTGTGTGTGTGTGAATACACTCAACCAGTTGATCATGATGGGTGAGCTACTAGATGCGCTCATGTGTGATGTCAACGTGTCTTCCCATGAGCTTGTTCACATCCCCTTACATGATGAAGTTGACCTATAGCGCCGGGAGGGCGAGACGGTGGTTTTTGTGGCCTACTTCGATGCCGACCTTCACATCCCCGTGGTGCACTTCATAGGTGATCTCCTCTATCTGCATTAACTTGAGCTTTTGCAACTTCTGCCAAACTCCATCATTCAGCTCATGGTCCTTTCATGGGTAGTCCGTTTGAAGGGCGTAATTCCTAGCTTGCTAATCTTCGCCAACCTGCACGATGCACGGTGCTAACCAAAATGCCTGGTCGATGGGCAGTACTCAAACCAGTGCAACGTTAGTGCTGTGGTATGAGCACAATAGTAGGTATAGGGTACCCCTTCCCCCTTAGAGGAAACTAGGGGAGCTAGAGCCAACCGACAAAGAGAGAGTTAGTGTGAAAATGAGTGCCTCTAGCCATCTCATACCCCTCTCAGGTGTTTATATACATGAATGGGGTAGGAGGGAAATTTCCATCCTACCACTTAATAATTACAAAAAGGTCTTGAGGGGCAAGCTAACATGGCCAACTGCCCTAGTCCCTCATTCCCTGACAGCAAGCATGAAGGTTCGGAGAGGTGAGCTGATGCAACTGCCAGCTTCCAGCCCTCGGGGGTCTAGACGCTCTAAACCTCTCAAAACAAGGTTGTGTTTCCACTGATCATGATGTGGTCGTGGAGTCCCCCGACAGAGCATGGAGGTGGAGCCAAGGGCGGGGCCACCCCTCCGAGGCGATGCCTACAAGGAGGGCGGCAGAGTCCCTCAACATAGCCGGAGGCACCCAGTCGAGGTCAAGCCCCTGACACAGGTGGCACGTAGCTGCAGGCAACGAAATCCCATGTCGAAGTCATGTCCATCACATTGAGGTCCTGCATTGGACGCGAGCGGTGCATAGGCACGGTCTATGAAGTCTGATGCCTACAAGGAGGTTGGCGAAGTCCACTAACACAACCGGAGCCACCACATCGAGGTTATGCCTCAAACATGGGCAGTGCATAGATGTGGGCGATGAAGTCCCATGGCAAAGCTATGAAGCACGCACGCTCCATCCCCATCCCAGAAGAGCGGTGACAAAGTCCTGACCATGAGGTGTCGGATCAGCGTCAACAAAGTCCTAACGATGAGATGGTCGAAGCTGCCTCACGACAACATGGTCGTGGGCATCGATGAAGTCTTGACCACGAGGTAGTCAGACGAAGTCACGACCACAAGGTGGTCAAGCATCGACAAAGTCTTGACACCGAAGCTATCGAATTGCTCCTTCACACTTGTCCTTATGAATAGGCTGTAGGGTGTGGCATGGCAACTCCTCACCTTTGTTTTTTAATTTTTCTTTGTTTTCTTTTTTGCGCTTGTAGCGAAACATTATTTTGGAAGTTTTATTCATCCTTCATTCGATTTGCATATGTGCTTCACTCAGCAGTTTTGGTTACTATGTGTTATACGGGTAGGTGCTCGACGAGGACCGATTCTCCATTACAGACCACCTTCTCCACCATGGGCTTCACCATTGGGATTGGAAAGACAAGTCACTACATTTCTGGGCAAACTATCAGCCTCGGCCGCATGTTTATCCTAAAGATGTTTTAAAGATAAAGAGCTCCAATGAGGGCGATTAACACTCCTTCAAACCATTCCCCTCTAGCACTATCTCTTTAGACAAGCAGAGCACTGCCTCCGTGGTAGTATGTGCTTTGATGGGTCCTCATATGGTTCGCATGTGTCTAAAGTCTGAATGCTACATCACCTCTTCTCACCTCTTTGAGTATATCGGGTAGGATTCACGCACGCTCCATCCCCCGCCCTTCGAACGAGCGTCGATGAAGTCGACGGTAGAACGAGGTAGTTCGCGCGCTTTGTCCCTCACCCTTCAAATGAACATTGACAAAGTCAGTGGTAAAATGTAGCTATTCATGCGCATTCCTTCCCCCATGCTTCGTATGAGCGTCGACAAAGTCAGCTGTAGAACATAGCTGTTTGCGCATGCTTCGTCCCCCACCCTTCGTACGAGTGTTAATGAAGTCAGTGGTAGAACATAGTTGTTCATGTGCACTCTGTCCCCCACTCTTTATACGAGCGTCGATGAAGTCGGCAATAGAATATAGTTGTTCACACACACTTCGTCCCCCACCCTTCGAACGAGCATCGATGAAGTTGGCGGTACCCCCACCCTTTGATCGAGTGTCAATGAAGTCAGTGATAGAATGAGGTAGTTCGCGCGTGCTCCGTTTCCCACCCTTCGAACGAGCGTTGATGAAGTCAGTGGTAGAACAAGTTAGTTCATGCACATTCCATCCCCTACCCTTTGAATGAGTGTTGACAAAGTTAGCGATAGAATGAGGTTGTTCATGTGCACTCTGTCCCCCACCCCTTCGAATGAGTGTCAACGGTAGAACATAATTATTTGCCCATGCTTCATCCCCTTCCACTAACTTTTTCAGAGAAGTACTAAGGGAAGCCCGCTTCGGTGTGGGAGCATAGTGTTGTGCAATCACCTAGCACCTCGTCCTGGTGGAGGTAGACCCATGAAGGTGGCAGCCTGGTGAAGGAAGTCTATGCTATTATTTTGATTCTATAGAGTGGCACGGAACTTAGGGGCTCTACGCTCTACTTTTATCTCCGTAGAGTGGGTTTTATCACATGAGGATTCCGACGCTTATTTTATACTCTATAGAGTGGTGCAGAGCACAAACGCTCCACATAGTATTTTTGACTTTGTAGAGTGGACCGAGATGCACAAGGGTATCGACACTTATTTTAGACTCTATAAAGTGACACGGAGCCTGGGGACTCCATGTAGTATTTTAGACTCCGTAGAGTGGGCCAGGATGAACAAGGGTCTTGACACTTATTTTAGACTCTGTTGAGTGGGCCAGGATGCACGAGGGTCCCATCGCATATTTTAGCATTCGCGGAGTGGTGCAGAGCCCTAGGGCTCCATGCTCTATTTTTGACATAGGCGTACTTGCTGCATCGGGGTCCAATAAGCACTTTATTCAGCCCTGTTTGCATGGGTACTCTTTACAAAAGATCTATATAAGTGCCACACATAGTTGTGTGGGCTTCACAGCTTTCACACATAGTAGCAGCGAAGGTGGTCGCTGTTCCACATGTGCTTGAGGTCCGTGCCATCCAGGGTGAGAGGTGGTGCGAGCCCACCCTGAAGAAAGCAGTAATTATGTAGAGCCTGACCCACTTAGGCTCTAGCTTCCCTGCTATGGCAATGTGGAGGGCCTTCTTAAGGAGGAGGTCCCCCACCGTGAGGCGTCGTGGCTTGACGTTCTTGTTGTAGGAGGCTGAGGCCACTCGGAGTTACATGGCGATGTTGTGTGAGGTCTAGACCCTATCCTCATTGATGAAGTCAAGTGAAACTCTGTGCTTGTCTGGTGGTGCAGGAGCCATCACTCGATGGGCCTTTTCCTTGATCTCCTCGGATGTCATGGTCTCATCCCCAAAGAGCAGCTTGATTGGTGTGAAGCCAGAGCATCTTTGGTAACTCTTCTGGCCATTGTCCCTTGGGAAGGCTGACCAAGCACTTTTTGATGCCGTCAGAGATGGTGCTACTTGCACGCTCGATTGCTCCATTAGACTATGGGTGGCCAACAGAGGCGTAGTACACCTTGATGCCCATGCATTCGCAAAATAACTAGAACGCCACTACGTCAAACTGTAAACCATTATTAACTTATATGTGCTACAACACACAAACCCACCTTGCGACATGTTAGCTTCTTGCATATCTGAGTTTTCTCACCTCTATTCCTTCTACTAGGATAGTTTCCTTGATGATTAAGGAAAAATGATTATTTTCATGTGTGTACTATGTTCTCTGTTACAGTTTCTAGCTTCACAGAAGGCTCATATATATAGCCAAGGAGAGGTGCATTGAAAGGCCACAAGGTCCAATCTCATGCATATTAATTGCAATCAAATGATACTATAACTGATTACCATGCACTAACTGATGACCATTACCATGCACTAAGCATCAGTTCTCCATTGCATGTTTTACTTAATACATGCACTACGTAGCCAAGAAGCAACACTATGCATGCATTTGTGGCCGCATTATTATATTGATGCTTAGAAGTATCCTCTTGTAACATTATGTTTAGTAACACTAATTTTATAATTATCACATAATTAAATACTTGGAAGGGAGAGGAGAGGGATTTTAAACCCCATGGTTCTTAATCTATTAGTGTAGCAACCATCACACTAAGACCTCTAAGTACAAGAACCATTTCTATAATTTACATGGATCATTTTCAGTTAAACTAATTTAACAGAGAAAGGGAAGGGGATAAACCATCTCAGATATTGTGGATGTCTTTTCCATCTTGTGGTAACAATTCATTGAAATGTTGTAGTAGCTATCTGAAAATGTTTCGTTGTTTTTCTAAATGTTGCAAGTGCATGCTAAATGTTTTTTTAGCTACCTGAATACCCGTGCTTTGCTATAGATATAAAACATGTTATACCAGTATATCAAGTTGTCATCACCGGGCTCAGCCTACTCCATGCCATCGGCTACACCACCGCGCTTGGCCAAGCTCCACTTAGACAAGCGTTACGCCTCTGCAGTCGTGCTCGGCCTACGCCGCACCCTCATCTCCGCAACCACACCCAGTCGAATTTCTTTGTGATCTGCATCATGCTCTATTTCCATTCGAGATTTTTTAGGGAGGTGGCTAAGTTATTAGTGGGATGGTGTTGTTGTGTTCAAGTTAGTTTATTGTTTTGTGTTAGAGATGTTTTAGAACATGGCCCCACTTGTCGGCACTAAACTTTCTGTGGGAGTGGGAGGAGAAAGGACTCACCATCACTCACCATAAGAGTCTTTAAGTAGTATAGAAAATGTGTACTCTTTTCAGTTTTGTTCAGAATGTGTTCCCAACTTGTTTCATCTGAATATTTGAGATCCTGTAGATGTTGATGCAATTCCATTGTTTTAGACATTTTTGACTGGTTCTCAAACACACCAAAGTTGTATATCGAATATGAAGATCTCAAATGCAACTCGAATTTTTTTGTTGATATAAGAGTTATTCTCATAATTATTGAAGTTGCAAGTGTTAATTAGTTCATGATGTTGTGTGTACTGATACAAAATGTTGCACACGATATCCTCAAATATTGCGTTGTACAAACCTTTTGGGTGGAAAAGTTTACATCGTTAGTCCGAGCGCTAGTTCTCCCCTTAACTAGATATCCTCACATCTCACATCTCAGTTCTGTTGTAGTGCACATGTCGGATCGGTATCACAAAACGTATATTAGAGAGCCTTGAGCCCTTAAGCAAACTTTTCCATGTTGACCAGTTTATGGCTAGCTACTGTGGTATAGTAATACATACAAGTGTTAGAAAATGGCCCAATGAGCGAGGCCCATTTTCACGAATCCCAAAGCATGCATGGTTAGTACCATATTGCTAAGGTAGGGGAGGAAGACCAATTTATAAGGTGGAATCCTCCCCACTCCTTGAATATGGAAAGAGATGATATGAGGATGGATCTGTCTAGTCACACACACGCGCACGCACGCGCGCGCGCGTATCCGCGTATTTTCGCGTGAAAATCGCGTGACTTGTGACTTGCGACGCGCGACCGTGCCGTGACGTGGCGCGTCACTTGGCAGACCAAGTCTATCTCTATTTTTGCTGAATCCTGCACCACTATCTCTCTGTTTGAATGAGATTCAAACATTTGAATGAGGCTTTATTGGGTTTGATGACAGACAGTAACTGACTGGTTGAATGTGTCAGTTACCAGTGGGTAAATGGCTGTTTTAATCATTTCAGTTACTAGTCTGTCTATATGTATACCTGGAGACGTCCAGAGTATGGTGTGTGAACCTGACTGCCTCCATTCTCTTCCTCCAAAAACTTTTGTGTGCTGTTGTGCTGCGCCGTCTGAACCTCGTCGACTCTTCTTCCCGGCGTGCACCGCGAAGAAGAGGAGCGGTATCTCCGAACCGTTGCTGCCGTGAAGACCTGCACGGGGGCGGCAATAAGGTTTCTGGGCAGCGCATCTGCGCGACCGCTCACTGCACTGCGACACCTTCGTTCTGCACTGCGTCAAGCCTGCGCGGCTTCCTGTTCTTCATCAGGCTAACAAGTAAGTCGTTCGTGTGCACGTTCGACTTTGTTACTATATTGTTTTTCTTCTTAATTTGTGAAGTATGATGAGTAGCTTGCTGTTGGTTGTGAGTTTTGCATCATTAGTTTATTATTTCTGTCTCCTAATAAATGTTGGAATTAAAATATTGCCCACATTTCCAACATTCCAGAAACCTTATTGTGAATTTTGTTGCAATACAGAAATGGCTAATGCTTCTGATGCGATGAAACCTGAGAGGTTTTCTGGTCAGAATTTCCGTAGATGGCAGACTAGAGTCAAGTTTTGGCTCATGTCTTTGGGGCTGTGGTGGGTTATCCACCCACAGTATCCATTTACGATTGAGCAGTACATGCAGTTTGAGGCTGCGAATAATACTGCTCTTGGCTGCATTCTGACTGTTCTGGCAGATCAGCTCTATGATGTGTACATGGACTACAAGTCCGCCACAGAGTTGTGGGATGCACTAGAGCAAAAATATGCAGAGGCAGAGGCAGGTCGCTGGCTCTACATATGTGAGCAATTTTTCGACTTTAGCATGGATGAGGCTAAGTCCATAGTTGGACAAGCTCATGACCTCCAGCTACTAGTCGGTGAGATTGCGCACTTGGGCTGTGCATTGCCTCCAAAGTTTGTGGCTGCGGGCATTGTTGCTAAACTCCCTGCCTCTTGGCGGGATTTTGCTACTAGCTTGAAACATAAGAGGGAAGAGATTTCTGTTGAGGATCTCATTGCAGCCCTCGATGTGGAAGAAAAAGCAAGAGCAAAAGATGCACCTAGCACATCTGGCCAGAACAATGCAAATGTCATACAGAGAAAGACTGTTGCTAAGAAGTACAAATCCAACAAACCGAACAAGACAACTAGTTTTAAGAAGAAAACTGAGAAAAAGGATTTGAAGGACATCACCTGCTTTGTGTGCGGTAAAGACGGTCATATGGCGAAGGACTGTCGTTTCCGCAAAATCAGAGATGGTGAACAGCCTAAGAAGAAGGTTGTTAACGTGACCATAGGCGAGGCCTCGACTTCAGGAGGGTATGGTAATTCACCTGTTGTCTTTTCAGCTTGTCAATCCACTAATTGGTGGGTTGATACTGGAGCTAATGTTCACGTATGTTCTGATATTTCCTTGTTTTCCTCTTATCAGGCAGCAGGGGCTTCCTTCGTCCTAATGGGAAACGGGTCGCATGCTTCTGTTCTTGGTGTTGGCACGGTGGATCTGAAGCTTACTTCAGGGAAGATTGTCCACTTGAAGAACGTACAGCATGCGCCTACAATAAAGAAGAACCTCGCTAGTGGTTCTCTCCTATGCAGGGATGGTTATAAGCTAGTTTTTGAGTCAAATAAAATTGTAATGTCTAAGTTCGGAAAATTTGTTGGTAAAGGCTATGAGAGCGGAGGCTTGTTCCGCCTAAGTATCTTAGAGTCTTGTTATAATTTGAATATTGCAACTGGTTCAAATAAATGTGAGGCAAATATTTGGCATTCTCGTTTCTGTCATATTGGTTTTGATAGTATTGCTAGAATGTCCAGATTAGATTTAATTCCAAAATGTGAAATTGTCAAAGGATCAAAGTGCCAGTCATGTGTGCAAGCAAAGCAACCTCGAAAACCTTTTAAGGGATTAGAGGATGAAAAGGACTTGGCACCTTTAGATCTTATTCATTCAGATTTGTGTGAAATGAATGGATTATTGACAAAAGGAGGCAAAAGATATTTTCTAACTTTTATTGATGATGCAACACGCTACTGCTATGTGTATTTGCTGAAAACTAAAGATGAAGCTTTAAACTACTTTAAAACTTATAAGGCCGAGGTTGAGAACCAACTAGAAAAGAAAATAAAAAGATTAAGGTCTGATCGTGGAGGAGAGTATGTCTCTCATGAATTCTCCCAATTCTGTTCTGAGCATGGAATAGTCCATGAATTTACACCACCATATTCACCCCAATCAAACGGGGTAGCTGAGAGGAAAAACCGGACACTGACAGATTTGGTTAATGCCATGTTAGAGAGTGCCGGTATGCCTAAGACATGGTGGGGGGAAGCTATTTTAACAGCAACTTTCGTCCTAAACAGAGTAATCAATAAAAAGAGTGAGATTACTCCGTATGAGGGATGGAAGGGGAGAAAACCTAATATTAATTTTCTGCGAACTTGGGGGTGTTTGGCAAAAGTCAATATACCATTGCAGAAAAAGAGAAAACTTGGACCAAAAACAGTCGATTGTATTTTTCTAGGATATGCACAAAACAGCACGGCCTATAGATTTTTAGTAGTTAAATCAGAAACTCCTGAGATTATTGCTAATACAATAATGGAGTCTAGAGATGCTTCATTCTTTGAGAATATCTTTCCTATGAGAACAGCAGGCAGTACTTCACAAATAGATAATGTTCAAACTGATAATATTGAAAATGAGAATAATCAAACTTCTGAACTTCCCACCATTTCTGAACCAATATGTGATATCCCTGAGGAGGATAACAATCTAGTCGCAGAAGCTCCTCGCAGGAGCAAGAGACAAAAGGTTGAGAAAACCTTTGGTGACGACTTTATTGTATACCTCGTGGATGATGTGCCAAAGACTCTTTCAGAGGCTTATGCATCTCATGATGCTGAGTATTGGAAAGAGGCAGTCCGTAGCGAGATGGATTCTATCATGGCTAATGGGACTTGGGAGATCACGGATCGTCCTATCGGGTGTAAACCTGTAGGATGTAAGTGGATCTTTAAAAAGAAACTAAGGCCTGATGGAACAATTGAGAAGTACAAGGCAAGACTTGTGGCCAAGGGTTACACCCAGAAAGAGGGAGAAGATTTCTTTGATACCTATTCTCCTGTCGCCAGATTAACTACCATCAGAGTGCTCCTTGCGTTAGCATCTTCCTATGGTCTACATGTTCATCAAATGGACGTGAAGACAGCTTTCCTTAATGGAGAGTTGGACGAAGAAATCTATATGGATCAACCGGATGGTTTTGTGATTTCTGGACAGGAAAATAAAGTATGCAGATTATTGAAATCTTTGTATGGTCTAAAACGAGCACCAAAACAATGGCACGAAAAGTTTGACAAAACTTTAACATCCGCTGGCTTTGTTGTGAATGAAGCTGATAAATGTGTGTATTATCGTTATGGTGGGGGTCAAGGAGTTATCTTATGTCTGTATGTAGATGACATACTTATATTTGGAACAAATACTGCCTTAATTGACGAGGTCAAATCTTTCTTATCTCGGTGTTTTGATATGAAAGACTTGGGAGAGGCAGATGTTATTCTGAATATTAAATTGATCAAAAGTAAGGATGGGATTACTTTGAATCAATCCCATTATGCTGAGAAAATATTAAGCCGGTTTGGTTTTGAAAACTGTAAAGTTTCACCAACACCCTATGATGCGAGCATTAAGCTTCGAAAGAACCAGGGGTTAGGAAAAGATCAATTAAGATATTCACAAATTATTGGGTCACTAATGTATTTAGCTGGTGCCACAAGACCTGACATTTCATTTGCTGTGAGCAAATTAAGTCGGTTTACTTCTAACCCAGGAGATGATCACTGGGAGGCACTTGAAAGAGTGTTGCGCTACTTGAGAGGCACAACATCTTTTGGAATACATTATACTGGACATCCTTCTGTTTTAGAAGGATACAGTGACTCCAATTGGATCTCTGATGCGGATGAGATCAAAGCTACAAGTGGTTATGTATTCACTTTAGCTGGTGCTGCAGTTTCATGGAGGTCTTGCAAACAGACCATATTGACGAGGTCAACCATGGAAGCAGAACTTGTAGCACTTGATACAGCCACAGTTGAGGCTGAATGGCTGAGAGAGCTTCTATTGGACTTGCCATTGGTTGAGAAACCAATACCTGCAATCCTAATGTACTGTGACAATCAAACAGTGTTGGCCAAAGTCACAAGTACAAAGGATAATATGAAGTCCTCTAGACATGTGAAGCGTAGACTTAAATCTGTCAGAAAACTAAGAAACTCCGGAGTGATTGCTGTGAACTATATTCACACTGAGAAAAATCTGGCAGACCCTTTTACAAAGGGGTTAGCACGGAAAGCGATTTCCGTTGCATCTATGGACATGGGAATGAGGCCCATTTAAGTTACATCACAATGGTAACCCATACCTTCTTGATCGGAGATCCCGTGACTTAGGCAATGGGAAAAACAAATTGATGTTGTAACAAGAGAGTACATATTTATTGTACCCATGTCCTAATAAAAATGTACTTTCAACTGTATGGAAGGTTGGCATAAAGCCTTAATGTATTCTGTTGTCCAAATAAGGAAAATGTATTAGCCTGCAGGATACCTAGAAAGAATACACCTACTTGAGCCTAACTGTGTGGTCGCAGTTCACGAGAACGGGGCATTCTCTAGAAAGCTCATGAGCAGATAAGGGAGCATGACCATATAACGCTCCGTTTAGGCGTGGTTCATTGGCAGCCTAGTACTAGTTGAGATTTCAAGTGAAATCTGATCATAAAAAGCTGTGAATTCAAGGCATAGTCCATTCATCAGCTGTGAGAAGATGAATCTTGTCATTCTAGGTGCAAGTTCAACCCGTATGGGACTTACACTAAAAGACTGGTATATTAACAGTACTTCAGCACAATATCTTTGACTTCTAATTCTGCTTTGGAATTGGTGGGGGATTGTTAGAAAATGGCCCAATGAGCGAGGTCCATTTTCACGAATCCCAAAGCATGCATGGTTAGTACCATATTGCTAAGGTAGGGGAGGAAGACCAATTTATAAGGTGGAATCCTCCCCACTCCTTGAATATGGAAAGAGATGATATGAGGATGGATCTGTCTAGTCACACACACGCGCACGCACGCGCGCGCGCGTATCCGCGTATTTTCGCGTGAAAATCGCGTGACTTGTGACTTGCGACGCGCGACCGTGCCGTGACGTGGCGCGTCACTTGGCAGACCAAGTCTATCTCTATTTTTGCTGAATCCTGCACCACTATCTCTCTGTTTGAATGAGATTCAAACATTTGAATGAGGCTTTATTGGGTTTGATGACAGACAGTAACTGACTGGTTGAATGTGTCAGTTACCAGTGGGTAAATGGCTGTTTTAATCATTTCAGTTACTAGTCTGTCTATATGTATACCTGGAGACGTCCAGAGTATGGTGTGTGAACCTGACTGCCTCCATTCTCTTCCTCCAAAAACTTTTGTGTGCTGTTGTGCTGCGCCGTCTGAACCTCGTCGACTCTTCTTCCCGGCGTGCACCGCGAAGAAGAGGAGCGGTATCTCCGAACCGTTGCTGCCGTGAAGACCTGCACGGGGGCGGCAATAAGGTTTCTGGGCAGCGCATCTGCGCGACCGCTCACTGCACTGCGACACCTTCGTTCTGCACTGCGTCAAGCCTGCGCGGCTTCCTGTTCTTCATCAGGCTAACAAGTAAGTCGTTCGTGTGCACGTTCGACTTTGTTACTATATTGTTTTTCTTCTTAATTTGTGAAGTATGATGAGTAGCTTGCTGTTGGTTGTGAGTTTTGCATCATTAGTTTATTATTTCTGTCTCCTAATAAATGTTGGAATTAAAATATTGCCCACATTTCCAACAACAAGCTCTTGTGATAAAAAAATATAAAGGCAGTACTCCGTTTGTATACTTGTAAAGTGGAGACCAGTTATTTTTTGTGGGCATGTAGGTCTATATGTAAAATATGCTGTAGTAAGGACAATTAATCCCTCATCACTACTTAGTAGGATACGAAGGCATCATGGCAAGGCCACACATGCCCTCGCTGTCTGCAACGTCCCTCTTTATTCTGACATACCCTTTCTCCCCCCAAGATGTGCCCCATGAGTTCTTCATCAGCCAGTACTTCGTGCCGTCACTCGCCGTGCCGTAGCCGATTGCAGTTATCCCATGGTCCAGGTTGGTGCCGCAAGATTTAGTAATCACGCCGTCGGAATAAAACTGAAATGCCGGGCTACTGCCTTCTACAGCCACTGACACAGGCTGATTGGCGACTGCCTTCATGAGGGCGGCCTCATTGTTGGCCGGCACATCCTCGTAGCCCTTAATGGACGCGGCATGGTTGGCCGCCCTTTCTGCCTTGCAGGTACTATCTTGTCCCGTGTACGGGTAGTTTGTCTCGGTAGTGAGGCCACCTTTCTCGATGATGTACTTGAAGGCATCGTCCATGAGGCCGCCACCACAGCCCTGGTCGTCGCCATTGACATCGCAGTCAACCAGCTCTTGCTCAG
Organism: Dendrocalamus latiflorus; assembly: GCA_017311315.1. Lineage (NCBI taxonomy): Eukaryota > Viridiplantae > Streptophyta > Magnoliopsida > Poales > Poaceae > Dendrocalamus > Dendrocalamus latiflorus. The sequence goes on from CM029638.1 coordinate 29,628,882, forward strand.
ACAGGGAGATGAGCTTGCCGGTTGCCAGTTTGACAACGCCCTCCATCGCTGCGACAGCCGAAAACGCCCAGCAACACCCTGCCATAGTGCCATACATATTGCAATATTATTACCAGGTCTCACGTGTGCTTGTAGTACAGTGGTAGCGTATATAGTTCTGTGAAGTATATGTGTATATGTACTTACCACAGCCTCCTTGGTTCTTAACTGGAGTGACAGCACCCTTGGTCCTCCAATCCACGCTCGTAGGAATCGCAGCAACGAGTTGAAAAGTCAGAGTGTGAAAACCCGTGTTAGGAAGGGTTTCGGGTCCCTTAAATATTAGTGGGCTAAAAGTCTGGTTGAGATAAAAAATCTAGGTTCAGTTGGATGAGTAGTATTAGGATTAAAAGTTGAGATTTGTTTTTAGTTTTGGAGTCGGCGCTGTTTTGGAATCGGAGGCGAGACCGATGTGTAAAAGAAAACGGATTGTATCTCGTAATAAAAGGCGGGGCTGGCCGAGACTTCGGTACGGCTTTTTGGGGGCAGGCTTTTGTTTGGGCAAAGAAATTGCAGCCGCGTTTTCCTGTGCGCAGGCGACAGCTCTTTTCATCGTCGGATTCTTTTTGCCTCGGGTCACGTGCGAGATTTCCGTCCTCGGTCGTCGTCTCGTCGATACTGCGTGCGTGAGGTGAAGTGAAGGCATTGTCACGGTCTGCGTGTACATGTCTCTGGCAGAAGTGCTGCAACACGCATGCAACAGGTCATCCATTAAGGTATTGCTTTGGTGATTCTCTTTGCGGGGCCCACGGGAAGATAATACATTGTTTATTTTAGCTATCCTTTACGTGGAGAAAAGATGGCCATGCATACTATGACTAGAAGTGAGATTTTTGCTTTATAGTTGTATGCAGTATACGTGAACAACAATTGCCAACAGTAAGTAGTAAACTAAAGTGATATCTTCAAATCTTTTATTAGTTGGTTATAACACCCGAGAGAGAGAGAGAGAATTACTTTATTTTTCTTCTATTCTTGTCTTTGTTTTTCTTGCTGTGATTTGCAGGTTTAAAAATAATAATAAATTTTAAGAAAAGCTTTCGCTAGACGCTGCAATCATTCACCCCCCTCTGATTGCCATCGACGATCCTACAAGTGGTATCAGAGCGGGTTGCTATGGCGTCAGAGAGGTATGTGAATCGTCCCCCATGCTAGATGGTACTGATTTTGCTTTTTGGAAGTGTCGGATGCAAGCTTATATTGAGGCTCAAGGTAGTGATGTTTGGAATAAAGTTTCTACTCCATATGAGGTACCTGCTATTGTTAATAATTTAAATAAAGCAGATGTTGATTTAAATGCTCAAGCTCGTAACTTGCTATTTCAAGGGATTTCTCGCAAAGAATTTGATCGTGTGGCTCATATTAATTCTGCACATTTAATTTGGAAAACTCTTTGCGATTATCATGAAGGAACCACTAAAATAAAAAAGGTGCGTAAAAATCTTTATCAAAAAGAATATTCTGATTTTGCTATGAAACCTGGTGAATCCATTGATGATCTCTTTGCTCGGTTTGAGAAAATATTGAGTGATCTGCGTGGTGTTGGTGTTATTCCTGCTGATGAAGATAATGCAACTAACATTTTGAGATCTTTAGGTTCTGAGTGGTTGATGGTTGTTACAACTATTAATCAAACTGTCGATCTAGATACTTTAACCATGGATGATCTTTATTCTAGATTGAAAACTTATGAGATGGAAGCTTTGCCATCTAAGAGTAATAAATCTTCATCTTTAGCACTTGTGACTAACCCTGTGCAGGCTGCTTCGTTGAGTGCTTTGTCTTGTGTTTCTTTGTCTGCCTTGTCTTCTTTTTCAGAGGAACAGTTCGAGGAGCTTCCTGAAGAGGAGTTGGTTTTGATCTCCTCACGAGCATACAAGGCACTCAACAATGTGAAGATGAGGAAGCGAGGTGGCGTGTCAGGTCCGATCAGATGCTTTGAGTGTGGTGAGCCAGGCCACATTAAGATAGATTGTCCCAAGCTCAAGGGAAAGGTGGTGAAGGAAGAGAAGAATTATCGTCGTCAGCCATCCAAGAACAACAACACCAAGGGTGGCAATTTCCGTCGCAAGCTCGCTGAAAAGATCATATCGGCCATTGAGCGTCTTGATTTGAGCGATGTGGAATATGAGAGCTGCAACGACGATGAACATGACGATGATGATGCTAAAGGCAGGAAGAAGAAGAACGATGACTTCACAGGCATGTGCTTCATGGCAGGCAACAACAGTGATGATGGCGATAATGATCCCGATGAGGTAAGACCTTCATATGATGAGCTTGAAGATGGTTTGATTAAACTTGCTATTGAATTAAAAAAGACAAAACAGAAATTGAAAGAAAATAATTGTGTTGTTGAAAGTTTAAATTCTGAAATTAATAGACTTAGAGCTTTAATTCCTGATGATGAATCATGTGAGTCTTGCCAAGTTTTACATTCTGAGTTGGAGGCTGTTAGATCTATTAGTGCATCAAATCTGGTTCAACTTAGAGATGTAACTGATAAATTTGATGAATTAAAATTGATACATGTTTCTTGTGATGAAAAATTAAAATTTGCTAATGATGAAATTGAAAAGCTCAAATCTAATTCTTCTACATGTTTAGAGTCAAGTACTTCAAATGCTCAATCTAAATCTTGCTCTAATTGTGAATTGTTAGAAGCTAGACTTAATTCATCTCAAGAATCTATTCAACAAATGCTTTATCATGAGAACATGTATTGCCCAAATTGTCCTAAGTTAAATATTGAAATTGATGCTTTGACTAGGCAATTGAATGATTTCGCTGAAAAAGAAAGATTTGCTCAATCTAGTGCTTCCAAAAATTTGGCGAATGAACCTGTTAAATGCACTGCTTGTTCCATTTTGGCTAAGGAAAATGAGTATCTTAAGGACACTTTAGAGAGATTCTCTTTTGGTAAGAAAAATCTGAATATGATTCTAGACAAGTCAAAAACAAGTGTGAAAAATCGTGGTCTAGGATTTAACTTTGTTGAGCACGCCAAGAATAATCCTCCTAATGTTGTTAAGGCTCTTGAACCTGGAAAAATTGAAATAAAATCTGAACCAAAACAAACTGTGTTTAAATCTGCTGGCTTTGTGCAAAGTTCATCGAATAATAATATAGGTGCTAACTCACCATCTCAAAAGAATTCTGGTTATGTTAAATTTCATTGCACCTACTGTAGAAGAGATGGACATTTGTATGAATTTTGTTTTAGGCGGGCTAAGAAAGAAAGAAAGGAAAGGTTGAATACTTTAAGACAAAAACGTGCATTGTTTTTTGCTCCTAGATCAAATGCGAAAGCTATATTTTCAGAAAATTTTTATGATGGTTTTAAATCTGCTTCACATGCTAGATTGAGATTTAATTCAAATAATTCACGGTCTTTTTGGCATTCTGATCATCCACACGCACGTGATTTTGGTTCTAGTTTTGTTGCTCCTGTTCGTCGTGTGTCTCAGTACTGGATTCCTAGATCTTATTTCACTAACCCTAGTACTGTGAGACCGATGTTTCCTGTGATGTAAGAACAGTTGACAAGGATGAAGAACATGAGCTCGATTGGATTCCAGTCTTGTACTTTATTGCTTGATTGGAACACTTGATGGTTCTTCACTTCTTTGATGACTTGCAAGAGATTTCACTTCTTGAGAGACCATGTGGAAAAGGTGATGTTGTCTTACACCCTATTGAGTTGGATTCTTATATTGATGATATTCTTTCAAATCCGCTTGACTCCCCTTAATTTTGCTCTTTTGCGAAGTGAGTTAGGTGTGTTGCATCTTATGGGATTATTCTGAGGGGGAGCTTGATGTTTAAAAATTTAGGAAGCTTTGTTTATTATACTTGTCAATTAAATTAACAAGTCCAAGCCATCAAATTTAAATGAGTTGTGGAGCTATCTTTATCATATCTATTCATATGTTGTGTAGTTTTGATCAGGACTGTTTATAATTAAATTACTACATTTGAATTAAAAGTATGACATGGAGAAATACTTTGACTAGATTAATTATAGTTATTACTTTGCGATGTCCATCGAAAAAGATTAACTTGATTGTGAGTCTTATTTTAACTCTTGGTTATGAGGCTCGCATGTTTCTTGTTCCAACTCTTATGATCACTCAATTTGGCATGTTATTAAAAAATATATATATAAAATATGAAAAGATGTATGCTTCAAGCATGCCATGGTGAACAAAAAAAAGGGCACAAAAGTGCGCAAAATGAAAAGAAGTATGCTTCAAGCATGCCACCATCAAAAAAAAAGAAGAAAAATATGTCATTATGAAAAGAAGTATGCTACAAGCATGCCACATGCCTAAAAATTGAGTGTGGAGTAATAAGTTGTTACATGAGACTGCTAGCCCGTCTAGAGTTAAAATTTGCTTCACTTTTAGGTTTTGACTTTTCGTTGTGATATCTCATTGTGCTCTCTATAATTGGTTTGGTCATTTTTGAGATGCCTGTCATTGACATAAATTGCTTAATCATATTAAAAATTTGTTTTGACATTGCTATGTGATATATGGCTTTATATGATCTAGATAGCTCTACTCAAAAATATGGTTTGGTTAAATTACTAAATCAATTCAAAGTGACTTGGATAATCTACAAAGCTTCTAGATTTTTATTCTCATTGCTTCTTTTTAGAATAATTCTTCTTTGAAATTTCTTGATGATTACATTGCCAAAGGGGGAGAGATTTGGTGTTCTTTGTGAGATTTTGAGGAAATTTGCTAAAACTACATCTCTTGTGTTGAGGGGGAGAGATTTGGGATTTGTGGCATAAAATATTTTTTCGGCTTCAGTTCTTCGCTTATATCTATTTGAAGCAAATTCATCATGCTATCATACAGTGTTGTCAATGTATTCATCAAGGGGGAGATTGTAAGACCATGTGGCTAGGTTTAGGATTTTTATGGTGATGAATAATTGACAACATTGCTTAGTATTTTTATTCGAGGCGTGTGCGTGTGTGCGTGGACTAATATTGGTCAAGTTGGTGAGAACTTGTGCCGGAAAAACGTTCTTTGGTCTTTGCATGTGCAGGTTGGGCGTGGAGACGGTCATGGTCGGTGACGAGGAAGACCGGGACTAGGAGGGGGAAATCTGAGGTCCGGGCGGTCGAGAATGTCACGAGGTGGTCGGGCTTACGCTGGAGTACATGAAGATCAAAGGTGGATGATGCGTGGAGAAGATACAGGAGGTGCAGTCCTGGAGGCTTCGACACGTGACGAGTTGAAAAGTCAGAGTGTGAAAACCCGTGTTAGGAAGGGTTTCGGGTCCCTTAAATATTAGTGGGCTAAAAGTCTGGTTGAGATAAAAAATCTAGGTTCAGTTGGATGAGTAGTATTAGGATTAAAAGTTGAGATTTGTTTTTAGTTTTGGAGTCGGCGCTGTTTTGGAATCGGAGGCGAGACCGATGTGTAAAAGAAAACGGATTGTATCTCGTAATAAAAGGCGGGGCTGGCCGAGACTTCGGTACGGCTTTTTGGGGGCAGGCTTTTGTTTGGGCAAAGAAATTGCAGCCGCGTTTTCCTGTGCGCAGGCGACAGCTCTTTTCATCGTCGGATTCTTTTTGCCTCGGGTCACGTGCGAGATTTCCGTCCTCGGTCGTCGTCTCGTCGATACTGCGTGCGTGAGGTGAAGTGAAGGCATTGTCACGGTCTGCGTGTACATGTCTCTGGCAGAAGTGCTGCAACACGCATGCAACAGGTCATCCATTAAGGTATTGCTTTGGTGATTCTCTTTGCGGGGCCCACGGGAAGATAATACATTGTTTATTTTAGCTATCCTTTACGTGGAGAAAAGATGGCCATGCATACTATGACTAGAAGTGAGATTTTTGCTTTATAGTTGTATGCAGTATACGTGAACAACAATTGCCAACAGTAAGTAGTAAACTAAAGTGATATCTTCAAATCTTTTATTAGTTGATTATAACACCCGAGAGAGAGAGAGAGAATTACTTTATTTTACTACTTACTGTTAGCAATTGTTGTTCACGTATATTGCATACAACTATAAAGCAAAAATCTCACTTCTAGTCATAGTATGCATGGCCATCTTTTGTCCACGTAAAGGATAGCTAAAATAAACAATATATTATCTTCCCGTGGGCCCCGCAAAGAGAATCACCAAAGCAATACCTTAATGGATGACCTGTTGCATGCGTGTTGCAGCACTTCTGCCAGAGACATGTACACGCAGACCGTGACAATGCCTTCACTTCACCTCACGCACGCAGTATCGACGAGACGACGACCGAGGACGGAAATCTCGCACGTGACCCGAGGCAAAAAGAATCCGACGATGAAAAGAGCTGTCGCCTGCGCACAGGAAAACGCCGCTGCAATTTCTTTGCCCAAACAAAAGCCTGCCCCCAAAAAGCCGTACCGAAGTCTCGGCCAGCCCCGCCTTTTATTACGAGATACAATCCATTTTCTTTTACACATCCGTCTCGCCTCCGATTCCAAAACAGCGCCGACTCCAAAACTAAAAACAAATCTCAACTTTTAATCCTAATACTACTCATCCAACTGAACCTAGATTTTTTATCTCAACCAGACTTTTAGCCTACTAATATTTAAGGGACCCGAAACCCTTCCTAACACGGGTTTTCACACTCTGACTTTTCAACTCGTCACGTGTCGAAGCCTCCAGGACTGCACCTCCTGTATCTTCTCCACGCATCATCCACCTTTGATCTTCATGTACTCCAGCGTAAGCCCGACCACCTCGTGACATTCTCGACCGCCCGGACCTCAGATTTCCCCCTCCTAATCCCGGTCTTCCTCGTCACCGACCATGACCGTCTCCACGCCCAACCTGCACATGCAAAGACCAAAGAACGTTTTCCCGGCACAAGTTCTCACCAACTTGACCAATATTAGTCCACGCACACACGCACACGTCTCGAATAAAAATACTAAGCAATGTTGTCAATTATTCATCACCATAAAAATCCTAAACCTAGCCACATCGTCTTACAGTTTTCATACTTGAACCCTGTAGGAACCCTTGCGGACTTACCCTTGAAGCCTAGTTGGTTAGTCTTAGACGCCCTAAACTCGTCATTGGTGAGGTCTGCGAACTGGTTGGCACTGAGCCAAAACTTGTGGTTTCCTGCGTTAAACGACTCGATGAACGCGAGGTTAGCCTTGAATACCTCGAATCGCCGTGCCTTCTCGGCGGGGTTCTTGTAGACGCGGCCGTACTGCGCCATCCACTGCTCGTGCCTCTCCACCATGGCCAAGTTACTCAGCTCACGAACTGCAAGTGCACTGGAGAAAAGGGCGCAGCCAGCAATGGCAATAAGCAAGGAAGCAGTTGCGAGACATCTCGCACTACTGGGAAATTCCATATTGTTTGCTTGTTTGGATGAGATCTGCAGCTAAGGGTTGCTTAATGGATTTACGAGGTTTTTTTGCTTGTGAAGTTGTGTAGGGTTTCATGCGTTTATATAGGCATCTGGTTGCATGGTGGTAGGATATGCTGCACGTGTGCAGTCATATGTGGAGAGCGACCTTTGTGCAGGAATATTTTTTGAATAGTAGTATTGTATATTGGTGAGTTTTTTTAGACTATGACTTATGACTTTTAGTTTAAATTTTTGAATTTTAGTTATTGGTAAGAGAGATTATAAAGAAAGAGATATTTATATGTGATTTTAGCTGATATAGCTGAAGTCGGTATAGTATGTTCTACAATCAACTAGTAGACAATGTTTCAAAAACGTACTATTTAAAATTTAATTTGTAGTAAAAAATAAAAGGCAAAGGCAAAATCGGATGGAACCCAGCTGGCTACCTACAAGACAACGTAGTCAACAGTCAATGATCGTGGAAGTGGCACCGATAAGCCGAACAATGTTGAACTGGAAATTAGTGGGACGTTCAAAGAATGCACGCTGAATAGAACCCGCACGTACGACCAGTTTACATCACCAAATATACCTACCCTACATGTTTCAGGTTAGTGTCTTATTTATTTTACCTTTTTCAATTCCATGGACTTAATTAGTACAGCAAATGTCTGCGTGTTTAAGGATTCAGGTGGCACAAATTTCATCAATTAAAATTCGTTTATTAATTATGGCACTACTACAGAAAACCTAATACTAGACGTCAAATCACAGACGGTTTTGTGAAGCCGTCTGTGATGTACACTATCAGAGACGGTTTTAATTTGGAGGCCGTCTATGGTGCTTGTGGTGGGAAAAAGGAGTATCACAGATGCTTCTTACTACTGAACCGTCTGTGATACTGGAATATCACAGACGGTTTTATAATAAAAACCGTCTGTGATATTCCAGATTATCATAGACGGTTTTATAATAAAAACCGTTTGTGATACATTTCCCGCCTTGCAATCCCTCAAAATTTTATATTTTCCCGCTTGAGTCTGAGTATGATTCAGTTTTGAGACACCTTCAGTAAAACGGGCATAACTTTTGCATACGGTGTCTATTTTCGATGATCTTGTACTCGTTGGAAAGCTAACGACAAGCCCGATCTTGTACTAGTTCTTGCGCCAGTCGCCCTCCAAGACCCCGAAAATCAGCCATCTTTGGACCTAAACCTGGGTCGCAAGTTTTTAGTTTCTGTTTTTGCCCTTTTTCTTGGTCTTCCTTTCATAATTTGGATTTTGCTTCAACTGAAAAGTTGTAGATCTCGTCGAAACCTTTCAAATGAGTATATATAAGCCATATAAAACTTTGTTATTTTATGTTTTCAGACTAATTGTTTATATTGCATCGGTATATAAAATTTTGCACTCTAATTCACAGACGGTGGGCATATAGAACCGTCTGTGATATTCATTCATCACAGATGGTTCTAACTACCGACCGTCTATGATAATCTGACCGCTGGGCCCGTCGATTCTCCTCAACCCAATCATAGCCAATAGAAATCCACCAATCTTCATCTCACGGATCGTAGCTCCGCCTCTCCGTTCCTGCGCCAAAAATTTCGCACTCCCGCCTCTCCCTCCCCTATAAATATAACCAAAACCCAGCCTCCTTGCTGTTCTCCTCCTTGTTGTCCTCCTCCTTGCAGACGACGCATAAGTCTACGGGAGGCAAGACACCGCAGAAGCAACTAGCTCTTGCCAACCGTGCAGACGCTCAATCAACGCTGATGATGGTGGGCGTCAAAGACATCCAGCTCATGCGTTGCATCAGGGGCGAGAAGGCATAGAGGATCTTTGCTTTTTCTCTATTCTTGTTGTGTAACCTACTCGTTATTTTGGGATATTGTAATGGTAGGCTCTAATCTAAATGAAAATGGATGTTTTATGTTTGTGAAATGAATTGAGATGTGAATTGGATGTATATATGTACATGTTGATCTGCTTGTTTCAGATGGCATGCCTAGCATTTCCTGAGGCTAGCCAATAAATAGATTTAGGTTTAGGAGTAGAAGGGAATATCATAGACGGTTTTTAACTAAATACCGTCTGTGATTATAACTATCACAGACGGTTTTTAGTTAAAAACCGTCTATGATATTTGCACCACAGACAGTTCGAAAGCCATCTGTGATGACCTCGTATTATTACTAACCCATAAATTCAGACGGTTCACAAAACCGTCTGTGATGACGTTTTTGAACCATCTGTGATGACCTTTTCTGTAGTAGTGTGGGTTAATTAATTAGATAAATACCACTAGTTTCAGAAATCATCACGCCTTCAAAAATGCAAATACAAACTCTCTAGAGACTCTCTAAACCGCTACTTCATCTACTTCAGAAAAGGCTATCACAGACGTTTCAAAAACATCATCACAAACTATTTCAAGAGTCATTTGAGTTTATATGATAGTAATGACATGAGGTCATCACCGACGGTTTTCGAACCGTCTATGATACAGTGTCGGGACCCCAGATTTCCGAACCCGGACACTCTGTGTATTACAGCACTAGTCCCAAATCAAAGCTAGTGCACACAGTTAAACAAAAATGATTACATAACCAACATTGCTTTATTACAATAATAGAGAGTGCTGACCGAAAGGTCTCATTATTACAAATGAGGTTTGAAGACCTCGCGCACACGAAACACAGCGGAAGCAAAATAAACACAGCGGAGACCCATCAATACGCCACAGGCAATTGACTGGGGAAGCGCGACCTAGTACTCCGGGAATCCTTTGTCGAATCCACACGCGAAATAGTCGTAGTCTCCCTCTTGAGCTTCGTATTCCTCTGAGTATTATTTTTGAGTGCAGCATGTGAGTACATAAAGTACTCTGCAAGTCTTGGGAAAAATGCAATAGATGCAAGGATTGACAAAGGAAGGCTATATGGTTCTCTTGCACAAAGCAATATTTTATTTCAATTACTACTAAATATTTTTGAAGGCATTGATTTAACAAGTAATTGTTTTAACTGAAACTAATAAGCATATTATAGTGAAGGTTCTACCCACCAACACCAATTTACCAACTCTAACTGTTAAGTTTCAAAACATTGGGTTCCATCCACCCGCACTGGCTCCAACCGCCAGGATACCCTTCCGAGAGTTCCCTCCACTCTCGGAATACCAAAGCTTTGTTTTTAAAACGAAAACCAAAGATCTACCATGTGAATGAATTCCTTGCCCGCCCTTGACCGTGGGCACGGCTATTCGACTAGTTTGACACTCTGCAGAGGTTGTACAACTTTACCCCCAAGAGATAAATTATCTTAATAGCCACCACGCTTCCTTTGGCATGAGACACAGATAAAATATCACAAAGTCTTATCCTCACTCTAGTCCTAGACACCACCCGCTGAGGTTTCACTGCAGAAGGGTTAAATCCACCCAGTCCGAAGCCCCCTCTTGCGCCATATGAGTACAGTAAATCCCTGTCCCTCGCTGTGAATAACCAGTAAATCCCTAGCACAAACTTCCCACTTGTGGCACCCATACTAGTCTATCATGAGTTAATCAGCTAGGTCATACCCATATAGACTCGAGGTTGTACGGTAGTGCTCAGCCTGGACAATCACAAGCGTCGGTCCTTAATTGACTAGGGCGAAACATACACTTTACAAGATCTCGTGCTTACCGCACCAATCAAAACCATCCATCTGCCCCAGTCTAAACCAACTTTCATATTTTATTTATTTTTAAAAGAACAGCGGCAACACCAATTGCCACTTATTTCTAAATACAAAGGCTATTGCAATGAAACATAATTTCCCATTCCATATTTGCAAAAGAATTAATTAGCATGACTAAGCATTTTGCTACCGTTCTAATATTACCAAAGGATTATGTAATTCTCATTATTGAGACAAAGGTTATACTAGGGTTACATGGGTACATGGCATTCAAGTTCAATTGAGGGCATATCAAGATTGGATTAACTATGCCTTAAGACCAAAATTAGAGATCTATGTAAATAGCGATGCATATAAATTTAAAATAATTAAAAGCATTTCTCAAACATAGGTTCAAAATGATCAAAGGAGACTTGTCGATTTGGGCGGGGTCCTGCAGATGGCGTCCTTGGCACACTTGGCTCTAAGGGCCTATTGAACTGAGATGGATTAGGACGGAAACGAGAACTGCTTGCTCCCTGCTGAGCTTGAAACTTCCTCTTCCTAGTCTCATATATTTGACGTTAAGCATCTTCTTGTATGAGGGCCTTGTTCACCATATGCTAGAATGTTGGGTAATCATTAGACACCAGCTGCACCTTGAGATTGGGATCAAGTCCCTGCATGAACCTCCAAATCTTTGTTGACTCCGATGCAACATCCTCTGGGGCATAACGGGATAGTTGGGTGAACCTATTCAGGTATTCAGAAACACTGAGGTTTCCTTGCTGCAGTTTGTGAAACTCCCTCTTCTTCATTTCCATTATTCCCAAAGGAATATGTGTAGTGCGGAAAGCTTCAATGAACTCTGCCCATGTGATGGCTTGCACATCTTGGTGGGCAGCACAGTAATTCTCCCACCAATTAGCAGCAATTCGTTTAAGTTGATGGGTAGCATACAACACCTTTTCATGATCGTTGCACTGAGCTAGGATCAACTTCTTCTCCACATCCTTAATCCAATCATCGGCCTCCAATGGATCCACTGAACCGACGAAAGTAGGAGGCCTTGTTCTCATAAACTCTCCCAACTTAGACTGTGGTGCTTGGTTTGGTGCCTGCAGAGCTTGTTGCACCTGATTCTGAGCGATAGCTTGAAGTAGTTGCAGTTGCATGGCCACCATTTGTTCTAGGTTAGGCGCTTGAGCAGGAGGTGGTGGAATGTTGTTGTCTGGCTGGGCATTGGCATTACGGTTGCTGCCAGGGTTGCTCCTTGTGTTCACCATCTGAAGCGGTTTCCGGGGTTAGAAAAAAAGGTAAGAGGGAACTAGCATAGGTAAGAGATTAGGGGAAACTAACAACATCCCAAACCAACGCACAAGAAAGAAGCAAGCAACAACTTAGGAGAAACTTATATTGAAATCAAGATAGTTTTATGAATGGCTGTACCACAAGTGCACATAGGCTTGGTACAGCCCATCTAGCACACCAAAACACAATATAAAACGTTCTAAGGACGTAGACATTTATTTGGGTACTACTGACTCAACCGACTACTAGTCCTCCGAGAAGATGCGCTCCTCGGGATCCTCCTCCGGGTCCTCCTCGCGCTCGTTCACGTGGTGCTGTGAACAATCACACGCGGCTGAGACGTGAGGACGGGAACGGTTACGACTGGAGGTAGTCGACCGGGAACAAGAGCGGGAACGGGAAAGTCTGCATCTTTTGCTGGGTTCGCTGTTGTCGATGTCGATGTCGAGTAGAGGACTCGGACGTCGCACACTCTTGCGTGCTGTGAGCCTGGTGCGGAGTCCCGGATGTCGAGTCGGCGCCTGGTTGTTGGGGACGACGGCTGGTATGGGTGAAGATGGCATGAAGTCAGCAGCAGCTCGAAGACGTCCCAGCTCGAACTCTACTGCCTGACTCTGGCGAAGCTGGGCACAGAGAGTGTCGGAGTGCTGATAGCTGGAAGTGAGAAGCATCCGAAGCTGTCCAATCTCCTCCAAAGCTCTAGTGTAGGTGACTGCCATTGCCTGAGTGAGCTGCACCTGGTTTGACAGTCGAGGATCATCAACTGGAATATAAAGGGATCCGGGTACCTCTGTCCTGCTCGAGGAGTGATGAAGAAACAAAAGGGTGACTGATGTAAAGCTTCCTTGTGAAGATGGCACAAGTCAGCTATGGCAAGGCGAGCTGCATCCTGGATAGCATCGAAACAGCGGGTCCTGGGATGCTCAATGGGGTACATGTGGGAATTGAATTCCTCATCACGTGCATACAGGAATACCTCCATAGACCAAGAGTCCCGATCCAGGATCCGAGTCTTCCGCCCCCTGAAGATAGGTGGCTGGCGATACTCTAGACATTGCATAAGCTGCCGGAGAAGGCTAACAAATGCTCCAGCACTCTCACCATGGGAGTAATAGTCCCACGACTCAGCAGCGGATGAACCGGCCATCTACAAAGTTGAAATAATAGAGAAGATTAGTAAAAGATTTAGTAAATGAATATAAAGACAAGAACGAGATGCTAAGTAAGAAAAGAGTAGGAGCAAAGAAGCTTATATATATTTAATATACTCTTTTTATAAATATAAGTCCTTAAGGATTTACCATTCTAATCTAGGTCTCATCCTACAGTCAAATTGGCTCTGATACCATCTCTGTCGGGACCCCGGATTTCTGAACCCGGACCCTCTGTGTATTACAGCACTAGTCCCAGATCAAAGCTAGGGCACACAGTTAAACAAAAATGATTACATAACCAACATCGCTTTATTACAATAATAGAGAGTACTGACCGAAAGGTCTCATTATTACAAATGAGGTTTCAAGACCTCGCACACACGAAACACAGCGGAGGCAAAATAAATCCAGCGGAGACCCATCAATACGCCACAGGTAATTGACTGGGGAAGCGCGACCTAGTACTCCGGGAATCCTTTGTCGAATCCACACGCGAAATAGTCGTAGTCTCCCTCTTGAGCTTCGTATTCCTCTGAGTATTAGTTTTGAGTGCGGCATGTGAGTACATAAAGTATTCCGCAAGTCTTGGGAAAAATGCAATAGATGCAAGGCTTGACAAAGGAAGGCTATATGGTTCTCTTGCACAAAGCAATATTTTATTTCAATTACTACTAAATATTTTTGAAGGCATTAATTTAACAAGTAATTGTTTTAACTAAAACTAATAAGCATATTATAGTGAAGGTTCTACCCACCAACACCAATTAACCAACTCTAACTGTTGAGTTTCAAAACATCGGGTTCGATCCACCCGCACTGGCTCCAACCGCCAGGATACCATTCCAAGAGTTCCCTCCACTCTCGGAATACTAAAGCTTTGTTTTTAAAAACGAAAACCAAAGATCTACCATGTGAATGCATTCCTTGCCCGCCCTTGACCGTGGGCATGGCTATTCGAATAGTTTGACACTCTGCAGAGGTTGTACAACTTTACCCCCAAGAGATAAATTATCTTAATAGCCAGCACGCTTCCTTTGACATGAGACACAGACAAAATATCACAAAGCCTTATCCTCACTCTAGTCTAGCTAGACACCACTCGCTGAGGTTTCACCGCAGAAGGGTTAAATCCACCTAGTCTGAAGCCCCCTCTTGCACCATATGAGTGCAGTAAATCCCTGTCCCTCACTGTGAATAACTAGTAAATCCCTGGCACCCACTTACCACTGGTGGCACCCATACTAGACTATCATGAGTTAATCAGCTAGGTCATATCCATATAGACTCGGGGTTGTACGTGATGAACCATGTGGAGGTGACCACATGTGTATGATGAGTAATTGACCGTGTTTTAGATAAGTCGAGTTTGGTTTGAGTGGTTTGGAGTCGAGTCGTTGCGTGGTGCAATGGACTCGGTCGGATTTTGGTCAGACTTGGTCGTACTGGTTTAGGATGCATATTCCGATATTTCGACAGGTTTGGACTTCTTCAGTGGTAAGTATGATGGTAATTATGCTTTGATGTGTCGAGCGGTGCTATTTGATGTGTTTCTTGTCTGTGTGGCTGCAGGACGTCGAGGCGGAGTCGTGGCGAGACACGGTGTACCGGACTAGGCGCAGGTGGCGCTGAGGTCAGAACGGTCGGAATGTGTCGAAGACGACGTGGACTCGAGGTGGTTGCGAGGCGTGCGAGGCAAGGAGCGCGGAAGCTTCCCGGAAGGTGCACGAGGGGCGAATCGGGAAATTCGCAAGGCGGCACAAGTGGGAGCGGGCTCCGTTAGACTTAGCGGGCGTAACGGGACGGAAACCCGTTAGCCGGAGGCTATATATATGAGGTGGTGGCTGCATGTCCACTTGAACACTTGGGGAGAATTAGGGGTTGCTAGAGTCAAAAGAGGTTTTGAGAGTTTGTTTTGGCTTTAGGCTTTAGTGGGTGAGAGTGGTTGGAGAGGCAGAGTTGTGTTCCCTCTGTTGTCTTCTACGATGTCTTCTAGGTGGAGAGTCTGAGTGTTGTTCATCCTCCTCCAAGCATCCATGGTTGAAGGGAGAAGGAGAGGATTGAGTGGAGAGTCTTGTAATCATCTCTTTGTTCGAATGTCCATGCGTATGGTGACTCCTTGTAATCCTTTACTTTGATTTGAAATGAAAATCTGGAGTTTGCTTCTTGTGCCCTGTTCAGTTCTTCAATACTCCTCTCTGTTGATTTCTTGATTTTGGAGTTTCTTGTTGATTGTTGCTAGGGATAGCCAAAATGGGTTGCTTGATGATGGGATGTCACTGTTAGACCATTTGGTCAGATTCCCCTAAGAGCAAATCAAGAGTAATCTCAGATTCTCAGATTTCTCCTCCTCTGTTCATGTTGGCTTTTCTAGGGTTTTGGTGCTTCTCGAGTTTCCCTTGTTGAGATGGCTTGAAATTTGACATGGAGGGTCCAGATGCTATCTAATAGCTATACTCAAAGTTTCGTGGCCAAAGGATCAATGGTTGGAAAGTTATTGGATTTTTGGGGGTAACTCGGGTAAAATTTCAGATTCTCCCAATAATCTGAAATTCTTGTTGTTAGGTTCGATTCCTTTGTTCCCTAGAGCCTCCTCTCTATTTGGAATATAGTTGTGTTGCTCTGGGACAAAAAGAATGAGAGAAATCGACCTTCTTTCGTGTTTTTCGAAGATCTGAACTCTGCCCAAAAGTTCAGAAATTTCAGTTTGCTCTCGGGTGGCCTGTGGACAGGGGAGCGGTTAGACCGGCCTTTACGCAGCGGTCAGACCTGTGGACAGGGGAGCAGTTAGACCGGCCTTTACCCAGCGGTCAGACCGGCTATTACCCAGCGGTCAGACCGGCCTTTACCCAGCGGTCAGACCGGCTATTACCCAGCGGTCAAACCGGCTTTTACCCAGCGGTCAGATCGGGTTTTACCCAGTGGTCAGACCGGCCTCAGGGTTTTTGCTGTTGAAATTTTCTTTGTTTTTAGTGTTGGTTCTCCTTCTTTTGCAGTGGCTATTTCCTCTGTTTGTTCGAGTTTCCAGAGAGTCTTGCTTTCCTCTTCATAGCTTGTCGTAGCTATTTGGAGAGGTAAATTTGCTTGTGAGTACTTGGGGACGAATTTTTAGAAGTCGACATTCACCCCCCTGTGTCGCCATTTCGGTCCTACAATTGGTATCAGAGCCGGTTAGCTCTAATCAATAGATCTTAACCGGTCTCAAGAGCCATGGTGACGGACAAGTACTCGACCAAGCCGCCCATTTTCGATGGCATCGATTACCCCTTCTGGAAAAGCCGAATGGAGACATACATCCAGGCTCAAGGGTACGCTATCTGGCGCAAGGTCAAGGTCCGGTTTGTTGTTCCTGCCGATGAGAACATCAATGCTGGGAATATGCATGATGTTGAGGCAAATGCTAAGGCAAGGAACATCATTATCCAGGGCCTGAGTCGTAGCGAGTTTGATCACATCTCCCACCTGTCGTCCGCCTACGATATCTGGGTGACCCTCGACGCATACCATGAGGGCACCACCCAGATCAAGACGGTTCGACAGGACCAGTTCAAGCGTGAATACAACAAATTCGAGATGCTTGCTGGTGAGTCCCTAGATGAGTGCTTCGCTCGTTTCCACAAGATCTTGAGCAGCCTCCGAGCGGTCGGTCTCACATACCCCGACTCGGACAACGCTCGTCAGATGCTCGCGGCACTCGATCTGCGTGTTTGGGAGATGAAAGTGACCACCATCAAGGACACGACAGACCTCTCGACCTTGACTCTTGATGCGCTGTACTCGCGCCTCAAGACTCACGAGATTGACGTTGTCTCTCGTAGGTCGAAGTCACAGTCGATGGCTTTGGTCACTGATCCCACGTTGGCTTCTGGTTCCTCTTCTTCTGATTCTCTTTGCGGATTCTCCCTTGCTGCTCTCTGTGACATAACTGATGATCAGTTAGAGCAGCTTGCAGATGAGCAGCTTGCCCTCCTTGCTCGAAGATTCTCCCATGCTTACAAAGGGAGGAGGGACAGAAAGAGAGGAGGACCCGTGATTTGCTTCGAGTGTGGTGGCCCCAACCACATCCGAGCAAACTGCCCCAAGCTTGCGAAGGGCAAAGGTGACTACGGCGGTTTGGGCAAGAACGACTACACTGACAAGAACCGCAACACGAAGCCCTCAGCACCTGCTCAAGGCAAGAAGAAGTTCCGCAACTTCGGGAAGGCCAAGAAGCTCTTCCACCGCGTCCTCACCGCTTTCGACGACCTCGACCTCAGCGAGGTGGAGGGATGGAGCGACGACGACGGGACTGGTGACCAAGAGCCCAAGGATGGCGGCGACGACTTCTCCGGCATGTGCTTCATGGCCCTCGAGGGCGAACTCAGCGACAGCGAGCTGTACTCCGACTCGGACGAGGTATGCCCCACCTACGACCAGCTAAATCAAGCATTTCTTAAGTTAGGTGGTTTTCATGCTAGAGCTAGGGCTAGGTGTACCGAGTTAGAGAAGGAAGTAGATAGACTGTCACGGGAGCTTACTTCACTTACATCTGCTCCCTCCCGTGACGATTGTGATACATGCTGTGCTTTGCTGGGTGATTTGGAGAAACTAAGGACCTCGCATGATAGTGTGTCCTCCGAGCTTGATGTTGTTAAGGTGGAGAATGTTAGTCTGCTTGCTGAGTTAGAGTTGAGTAGGATGGTTGTTACCCTACTTACTACTGATGAGACTACTTCTCCCACCTCATGTGAGGTTAAAGACATTGCTGCTAGAGGACCTTATGCCATGCTCCTTGATCTGCCCGATTCTTGTGAAAATTGCAATAACCTGAAGATGAACTTAAAATGGGCAGATCATAAAATTGTTGAACTACAAGCTTCTTTACTTGAGCCGATTGATTCATGCTTGAACTGTCCTAAGTTAACTGCTGAACTTGAAGCTGTCTCCAAACAGTTTCAAGATATGATTGATCATGATAGGAAGTTGGCTCAGTATGCTTCTAAGGACCCTGTTAGCTCACCTTGCAAAAATTGTGAAAAACTAAAAATTGACTTGATTACATTGGATGAAAAATGTGTGAAGCTAACTAAGGACCTACTAGAGAAGCCACCATCAGCTTGTACTGTGATTGTTGAGGCGGGGGAGAAGCCCCAGGGTAAGGTTGAGACGCTTAGCGACGTGAACCAAACTGCTAGTAGTAGGACTGTCCCTTCAGGGTCGGCTGTGCATGCACAAGCCATTCTCTCCTCTACTGTTGGTTCTTCTTCTGCTCCCTTACCCTCTGCTGTTCCTTCTCCCCCTGCTCTTCTTGCACCTCTCTCTTTTGGGAGTGTCAGTACCTTATGAACACTCTCGAGAGATTTGTAGGCGGCAAGAAGAAGCTCAATCTTATTCTAGACCAATCTAAGATCTGCAGATTTAATCAGGGTCTAGGATACGATTTTTATGAGGATATGAGAAAGCACCCACCTGCTATTCTTAGACCCATAGTAGGTGGTGCGATCGAGGTCGAGCCCAGATCTGATGAGGTCAAATTCAAATCAGCGGGCTTTGTCCAAGGGATCTCTGACAGCAAGGTGACTTCACCTGCTACTTCGGCTCCTCAGAAGCCGAAGCCATCGCGTGCTACTTCCACCTCTTCGAAGGTGAGGTACCATTGCACCTTCTGTCAGAAGGATGGACATTTGATCGACCGATGCTTCAGGTGCGCCAGGATCGCGCAGAGAGACCGTGTTGTAGCTCTTAGGCGTATTCAGGGTCAGCCCCAGACCTTGAGTGCACCTAAGACCAACACGGGGTCTAAGTTTAGTTCTGATGGGTTTGGGCAGCATCGAGGACTTGGTTTTTCTGAGTTTTTTGGTTTTCGTCCTCATGCTACTCCGGGTCGTGACTTCCGTCGTCCTGAGGGTACATCTCGTTTCCCCCGTCGAGACAGTTACCCACGGCGTGATCAGCAGGTTGCTGGTGTTTCGACTCGCTTTCCCATAGCAGTCGGACCTAGCAACAACTTCAGGTCTGCACATAGACCTTCTGCTTCTTTGAGTCACAGAGAGCATAGGGTAGATAGAGGTCAGTCGTGCTTGACGACTTCATCTGCTCGACGTGCTGTTCAGTATTGGGTGCCAAAATCACTCTTGATTTACCCCAGTACTGAGACTTTACTCTCTGTTTGACTCAGGTTTGCCGGGTAGGGAAGGAGAAGGTTTGGCTTGTAGACTCCGGTTGTTCTCATCATATGACCGGAGACTCCCGTTGGTTCTCCTCCCTAGCCCGCGCTCCAGGTGATGAGACGATCACCTTCGGAGACACTTCGTCTGGGCGCGTCATCGCCAAAGGTACTGTGCGCATTAATGCATCTTTTATTCTTAAGGATGTTGCCTTGGTAAGTAAGCTGCAGTACAATTTGCTTTCCGTTTCTCAGCTTACCGATGACGGTTTCGAGGTGAGCTTCAAGAAAAACAATTGCAAAATTCTTGATTCTTCGGGTAGTCTGGTTTGCGGGATTTCTCGTTTTGGGAGGATCTTTCGTGCTGATTTTTCTGAGTCTTCTGGTGATCCTCTCAGGTGTTTAGTTGCTTCTGAGTCCCGCGACCTCTCTTTCTGGCATAGGAGACTTGGTCATATTGGATTTGACCATTTGACCCGAGTTAGCGGCCACGACCTCATTCGTGGTCTGCCGAAGTTCAAAATGGTCAAAGACCTTGTTTGTGCTCCATGCCGGCACGGCAAGATGGTTGCCGCTTCACATCCTCCGGTGTCACTGTGACCATGACCGATGCACCGGGACAGCTTCTCCATATGGACACTGTTGGACCAGCTCGAGTGCAGTCAGCCGGAGGGAAGTGGTATGTTCTCGTCGTGGTCGATGACTATTCGAGGTTTTCTTGGGTGTTTTTCTTAGCCTCGAAGGATGAGACATTTTCACATTTCCGAGGTCTTTTTAGTAGGCTTTCCGTCGAGCTCCCAGGTGCCTTACGAGCGATCCGCAGTGACAATGGCACGGAGTTCAAGAATTCCTACTTTGAGAGGTTCTGCGATGAGACAGGTGTAGAGCACCAGTTCTCTTCTCCGCACGTCCCACAGCAAAATGGCATCGTGGAGAGGAAGAACCGTACCTTGGTCGAGATGGCCAGGACGATGCTTGATGAGTACTCTACACCGCGGAAGTTTTGGGCTGAGGCGATAGCCACCGCATGCCATGTTTCAAATCGAGTTTTTCTTCGGGCACACTTGCATCGCACTTCTTATGAGCTGAGATATGGGCGAAAGCCTAGTGTCTCTCATTTTCGCGTGTTTGGTTGCAAGTGTTTCATTCTGAAGTCTGGGAACCTAGATAAGTTCAAGTCACGTTCTTGTGATGGGATCTTTCTAGGCTACTCATCTTCTTCGCAGGCTTATCGGGTTTGGAACTGCGAGTCTAGCAAGTTAGTAGAGACCTGTGAGGTGACCTTCGACGAGGCCAGTCCGGGGACTAGGCCCGATATCTCAGGTTCATTAGAACAGTCCGAGCCCATCTTCGTGGATGATGAGGATGATGGAGATGAGGGTTGTCTACCCGATCCAGTCCCTCATCCACCCCTTGAGGTGCCTTCTTCCACCGCACCTCGAGGCGATCAGCCCATGCCTTCTGCTTCTTCTGGAGCTAGTGGCTCTGTTCCTACCTCGTCAGCTCACGAGGTAGAGGCCACTTCTTCATCTCATCCTGGACCTCCTAGACACATTCAAAAAGACCATCCTTCTGAGCAGATTATTGGAGACCTGTTTGAGCGAGTCACTCGTTCAAAATCTGGCATGTCTCAATTCTGTCTCCATTCTGCCTTTGTCACCTCATTCGAGCCCAAGGATGTTTCTCATGCTCTTTCCGATGAGTCTTGGGTCAATGCCATGCATGAGGAGCTAGAAAACTTTGAGAGAAACAAGGTCTGGTCGCTTGTAGAGCCCCCGCAAGGTCACAATGTCATTGGGACTAAGTGGGTGTTCAAGAAAAGCAGAGCGAGGATGGAGTGGTTGTTCGAAACAAGGCTAGACTAGTAGCTCAGGGGTTCTCCTAGGTTGAGGGTCTGGATTTCGAGGAGACCTTTGCCCCTGTAGCTCGACTTGAGGCCATTAGAATCCTGCTTGCCTTTGCAGCTTCTAAAGGTTTCAAGCTGTACCAGATGGACGTCAAGAGTGCCTTCCTTAATGGGTTCATTGAGGAAGAAGTCTATGTCCGACAGCCTCCTGGTTTCGAAAACCCTAAATACCCTAACCATGTCTTCAAGCTTTCAAAGCTTTGTATGGACTTAAGCAGGCCCCTAGAGCTTGGTATGAGAGGCTTAAGTCCTACCTATTGAGTCATGGTTTTGAGATGGGTAAAGTTGACAAGACCTTGTTCATCCGCCGACATGGCACTGATCTGTTGCTCGTCCAGATTTATGTGGATGACATCATCTTTGGTGGCTCCTCACATGCTCTCGTTTCCCAGTTTTCCGATGTCATGAGCTCGGAGTTTGAGATGAGCATGATGGGCGAGTTAAGCTTCTTCCTTAGCTTCCAAATTAAGCAGACTCGGGATGGTACATTCCTGCATCAGGGCAAGTACACTCGAGACCTCCTGAAGCGCTTCGATATGAGTGATGGTAAGCCGGTGTCCACTCCGATGGCTACCTCAGCTTCACTCGACCCAGATGAGGATGGCGAGCCAGTTGATCAGAAGGAGTATAGGAGTATGATCGGCTCCCTCTTGTATCTCACTGCCTCGAGACCGGACATACACTTCGCTGTGTGTCTTTGTGCTCGGTTTCAGGCTTCTCCTCGCGTATCTCACCGCCAGGCGGTGAAGCGCATTCTTCGGTACCTTCGAGCTACCATTGACTATGGTATCTGGTACTCTTCCTCTTCTTGTCTTTCCTTGAGAGCCTTTTCGGGTGCAGACTTTGCCAGCTGTAGGATAGATAGGAAGAGCACTTCTGGCACCTGCCAATTCATTGGCACTTCTCTCGTTTCCTGGTCTTCTAGGAAGCAGTTCGGTGTTGCACAGTCCACCACAAAGGCCGAGTACGTTGCTGCAGCCAGCTGCTGTAGTCAGGTGCTTTGGATGGTCTCGACCCTGCGGGACTTTGGGTTAGCTATCGATAGTGTTCCACTCTTTTGTGGTAACACTTCGGCGATTAACATTGCTAAGAACCCAGTGCAGCACTCTCGGACCAAGCATATTGATATCCGATATCACTTCCTTAGAGACCATGTAGAGAAGGGTGACATTGTGCTCCAGTTTGTGGAGAGTGACCACCAGTTGGCTGATATCTTTACCAAGCCATTGGATAGCTCGAGATTTTCAGCTCTGCGGGTAGAGTTTGGGGTGGTTTGTTCTTATGGACTGTTGTGAGGGGGAGTCTATGCTTTACTGCTTTACTATTTTGATTATGCTCTTACTCCTTGCTATTGCATTGCATTTTGGGTGCATCAGGATTAGTCCTCCTAGCATAGATTAGAGTGCTTCTCGTGTCTAGATGTTTAGACTTCTTACTCTTATCTTGTGCTTCCAGGATTAGCTGTTTCTCTTCTCACTAGATTGAGCTCACTCACTTCTTGTAGGTTCTAGCGAGGGTTGGGCCACCCTCGGGTAGATAGGGTACGTGTTTGCTCTCTAGTGTGTGTTTTACGGTCAGCTGATAGTCCTAGAGTCACATGGGGTAGATGAGAGTCAGCCTGAGCCATAGTTGCTTCTATATCTTATCTATACTTTAAGGACTGCCCGTTTGCTATTTTCTTGCCAGCTTCTCGATTTTATTGCTTTGGTTCAGGGGGAGTTCATTTGGGAGCTTCTAGAGCTTAATCTTGACTTAACTCCACTTGAACTTAAAGCTGCATTATATGTTGAGGGGGAGTTGGATTTTATGCATTTTTAGCATTTAGCATTGTAATATAACTACAGTGAGCCCTGTTTATTATCCTGTTTTGACATGCTTACATGCTTTACACCTTGCCATGACTTGTGCTCTATTTGCTAGATTTATCATGACTCCATATGTGTAGACTACCTTTTGCCATGATAAGTGAATTAAAATTGATCTACTTGAATTAAAACTTGTCATGCTAGCACTTGAGTTTAGTCTTTCTTGAGCTATCCTTTTATGATTCATGCCATGTCAAATAGGCTAAGTTGAGTGTTGAATCTCTATTGAGCCTTAGTTTGAGCTATTGTAGTCTCTTAATGATGCATAAGTTCGTACTACATGTTAAAATGCAAAAAGATCTCTTTTGTGCGAAAAAACTGATCTCACCAATTCTCTCCTATGATACGGCTTGCCATTGCACTTGGCATGAACTTAGGGGGAGTTTTGGATGACCTAGACTATCTTCTTAAGCTAATCGCTTGGAGTAGTCGCATAAGGCTTGAGGTCTAGCACATGACAAAACAAAAACCTGGTTGTCAACAACCTTCAAAAGAAAATATGTTTTTTTGTGCTCTATTTGCTTAAGCTACAACAAGAATCAAGTACTTCAACAAATGTTTCATTCTCGGACTTGTAGCACTCTATTTGGACTCAATTTGAGTTTCTTGGTTACGCTTAGCTTATTGACATGGCCTGCATCATCCTTGGATATCTCTAGCTGGACTTTGCTCATTGATGACTTGACTTGCTCACATAATGCACTTCATTTTCAGATTGTCATCTATGTGTTCTAGCTAGCTTATATATATGTTGTCATGATCTAGATAGCTCGTTATTGAGTTATGGCTTGGTGTAGTACTTGTTGGTCATTATGGATAATTCTCATGGCTCAACATGCTTGAAATAATCAAACTTCAGTCATTTCATCCGTGTTTGTGATCATATTCTCTCGTTTGCATTCTTGATGTGTTTATTGCCAAAAGGGGGAGAATAGAGAAGAAAAAGCTAGTTGGGATCATTTTAGAGCTTTGAAGAACAATTTGCTCTTTTAGTTGTTGCTCTAGTGGTCTTTTTGTCGACAAGGTCATTAGCTCCATTTTCCTTCTTTGGACCATGTTGGATTCTTCAAACTCAACCTCTTCTTTGCGCTTTTTCGGAGTTTGTCAATATACTCATCAAGGGGGAGATTGATGAACCATGTGGAGGTGACCACATGTGTATGATGAGTAATTGACCGTGTTTTAGATAAGTCGAGTTTGGTTTGAGTGGTTTGGAGTCGAGTCGTTGCGTGGTGCAATGGACTCGGTCGGATTTTGGTCAGACTTGGTCGTACTGGTTTAGGATGCATATTCCGATATTTCGACAGGTTTGGACTTCTTCAGTGGTAAGTATGATGGTAATTATGCTTTGATGTGTCGAGCGGTGCTATTTGATGTGTTTCTTGTCTGTGTGGCTGCAGGACGTCGAGGCGGAGTCGTGGCGAGACGCGGTGGACCGGACTAGGCGTAGGTGGCGCTGAGGTCAGAACGGTCGGGATGTGTCGAAGACGACGTGGACTCGAGGTGGTTGCGAGGCGTGCGAGGCAAGGAGCGCGGAAGCCTCCCGGAAGGTGCACGAGGGACGAATCGGGAAATTCGCAAGGCGGCACAAGTGGGAGCGGGCTCCGTTAGACTTAGCGGGCGTAACGGGACGGAAACCCATTAGCCGGAGGCTATATATATGAGGTGGTGGCTGCATGTCCACTTGAACACTTGGGGAGAATTAGGGGTTGCTAGAGTCAAAAGAGGTTTTGAGAGTTTGTTTTGGCTTTAGGCTTTAGTGGGTGAGAGTGGTTGGAGAGGCAGAGTTGTGTTCCCTCTGTTGTCTTCTACGATGTCTTCTAGGTGGAGAGTCTGAGTGTTGTTCATCCTCCTCCAAGCATCCATGGTTGAAGGGAGAAGGAGAGGATTGAGTGGAGAGTCTTGTAATCATCTCTTTGTTCGAATGTCCATGCGTATGGTGACTCCTTGTAATCCTTTACTTTGATTTGAAATGAAAATCTGGAGTTTGCTTCTTGTGCCCTGTTCAGTTCTTCGATACTCCTCTCTGTTGATTTCATGATTTTGGAGTTTCTTGTTGATTGTTGCTAGGGATAGCCAAAATGGGTTGCTTGATGATGGGATGTCACTGTTAGACCATTTGGTCAGATTCCCCTAAGAGCAAATCAAGAGTAATCTCAGATTCTCAGATTTCTCCTCCTTTGTTCATGTTGGCTTTTCTAGGGTTTTGGTGCTTCTCGAGTTTCCCTTGTTGAGATGGCTTGAAATTTGACATGGAGGGTCCAGATGCTATCTAATAGCTATACTCAAAGTTTCGTGGCCAAAGGATCAACGGTTGGAAAGTTATTGGATTTTTGGGGTAACTCGGGTAAAATTTCAGATTCTCCCAATAATCTGAAATTCTTGTTGTTAGGTTTGATTCCTTTGTTCCCTAGAGCCTCCTCTCTATTTGGAATATAGTTGTGTTGCTCTGGGACAAAAAGAATGAGAGAAATTGACCTTCTTTCGTGTTTTTCGAAGATCTGAACTCTGCCCAAAAGTTCAGAAATTTCAGTTTGCTCTCGGGTGGCCTGTGGACAGGGGAGCGGTCAGACCGGCCTTTACCCAGCGGTCAGACCGGCTATTACCCAGCGGTCAGACCGGCTATTACCCAGCGGTCAGACCGGCCTTTACCCAGCGGTCAGACCGGCTATTACCCAGCGGTCAGACTGGCTTTTACCCAGCGGTCAGACCGGCTATTACCCAGCGGTCAGACCGGGTTTTACCCAGTGGTTAGACCGGCCCCAGGGTTTTTGCTGTTGAAATTTTCTTTGTTTGCAGTGTTGGTTCTCCTTCTTTTGCAGTGGCTAGTTCCTCTGTTTGTTTGTGTTTCCAGAGAGTCTTGCTTTCCTCTTCATAGCTTGTCGTAGCTATTTGGAGAGGTAAATTTGCTTGTGAGTACTTGGGGACGAATTTTTAGAAGTCGACATTCACCCCCTTCTGTCACCATTTCGGTCCTACAGTACGATAGTGCTCAGTCTGGACAATCACAAGCGTCGGTCTTTAATTGACTAGGGCGGAACATACACTTTACAAGATCTCGTGCTTACCGCACCAATCCAAACCAACCATCTGCCCTAGTCTAAACCAACTTTCATATTTTATTTATTTTTAAAAGAACAGTGGCAACACCAATTGCCACTTATTTCTAAATACAAAGGCTATTACAATGAAACATAATTTCCCATTCCATATTTGCAAAAGAATTAATTAGAATGACTAAGCATTTTACTACCATTCTAATATTACCAAAGGATTATGTAATTCTCATTATTGAGACTTGCCTTCTTGCACGCTCTCTGGGTCTTCTTGCTGTGGAGCGGAGAAATCTTCGACAATGGTGGAATCTACGTACGAAAGGACAACGAACAAAGCAAATAAATACAAACAAAAATTCAAATAAGAATCAAAAATTCAAATAGAGGGCATATTTGGATTGCTTATGATTTTAGAAAAATTTAGAAATTTGAACGTCTCAATTTGGAGTTAAAATGAATAAGTTATGCTTATTTAAAGATCTCAGTTCAGTTAAATCCATAAATTATTAAATTTCTAATAGGTGGGACCCACGTGCAGAATTTACATTTATTCTTTTTCTTTTATTGTTTTCTCTGAGTCTATGACAGGTGGGACCCACATGACAGTGGGCCCACTGCATTCGGTCTCTGACATGTGGGACCCCTCTATCAGTGACCACAGGAGCCACTGGCCACTGACAGGTGGGACCCATCGGGCTCTAGGCCCATGCGCCAGTGACTAGCGCTGACAGGTGGGACCCAGGTGTCAGCGGCCTCACAGACGGGCAGCCGCTAACGAATGGGGCCCGGCTGTCAGTCTGGAAATTAAAATAAATGGCTCAACCTCAGCGTGCGGAGCCGGGGGCTCGAATGCGCACCGAGGGAGCCAGTGGGAAAGGAGTAACGGTGCTAGCCAGTCGGTCGCTCGGGTGTTGCTTACCCATATAGGGTAAGTATACCCTTTGAGGTACATGCTGGAGAGGACCGGGCAGAGATGGACGGAGGCGACGGTGCCGGCGGCGAGGGATGGCCAGAGGGGTTCGGGGAAGACTAAAAACGCGATCCCGGTGCGGAGGTGGTGCCGGCGGTGGGGTCGGCGGTGTTCGGTGTCAAGCGGAGACGGCCGGCAGCGAGGAAGCGGTGGAGATGGCTCAGGTGCTCCGGTGCGACGGCTTTCCAATGGTGGGGAGGCTCAACGGAGGGGTCGGGGAGCTTCGCACGGGCGCGAGGATGTTCGAGGTGGCGGCGGCGGGCTTCGGGGAGGTCCGAGGCGGCGGGGATTGCTCGCCGGAGTGCGGTGGGGCTCGGAGAGAGAGAGAGAGCACGGTGGCGGAGCGCTACGGTGCTCGGGAAGGGAGGTGGAGTGCGGCGGGGGGTTGTGCGGAGGGAGGCGGAGCCGAGGGGGCTTTTATAGGGGCAGTGGGGGGCACAGGCGCGGCAATTGCTCGCCGGTGATGGCGGCCGGAAAAAGGAAGGGGGAGAAAGAAAGGAAAGAGGGGGGCACGAAAGGAAAGAGAGGCGCGGGATTGGGGGGATTCGGTCCCCGCGGTGCAGGCGGTTCCCAAAACCGAGGAGAGGGCGGAGAGAAGGGGCCGGATACGGCGCGGACTCGGTCGCCGGCACAAGGAAGGACAGAGGGGGGGGGGAAGAAAAAGGAAGGTGGCGTGGGGTAGACGACGCGTCTGACAGCTGGGGCCCGCACGCAGCGAGAGAGGAGAGGGAGAGAACGGGCGGCACGGATGAAGCCACGCGGCTCGGAGGGAGAATCAAGCGGCGGTTGTGTTTAAGTGGGAGGGGACGGCTGGATGGGCGAGCGGGGTGGCACGGCGTGCATCGGGTCGGCCACGTGTCGGCCTGAGGGGAGGGGAAGGCGGAGCCGGCTGACGGGTCGGGCTGGCTTGGCGGAGAGAGAGGGGAAAGCGGCCGGGATTGAACCGGGTGGCGACATGGCCGGATCTGGGCTGTCCACGCGTCGACCGGAGGGAGGGTTTTGGATTTTTATTTTTAGAATTTGATTTTATTTTTCAGAAAAGGCTAGGAAATTATTTAAGCCTAAAAAAAAATACAAAAATACCTCCAAAAATTCCAGAAAATTCAGAGAATCTCCTGGAGATATTTTGTACTTAATAAAATTATTTCCAACTAATGTTGGTATTTAATTTTCATACTTTAAAATACTTTTTAAATTTTAAAAAATTGGTTTTAAACTCCAGAAAAGTCAGAAAACCAAATAAAAGCCAAATAACTCCAAATAAAATTCAAATACTTTAAAAATAATTAATTTGAAATTAAATTTTTCAGAAATCAAATTTTTGGGATGTTACATACAATTATTAATTCATAACCGTCTGTGATAGTTGACTATTACAGACGATTTGTAGTTGAAACCGTCAATGATACATCAGATATCACAAACGATTTCTACTACAAACCATCTGTGATATTTTTTGTATTCCTAAATCTATTTTTGTTTGTTAGCTAGCCTTAAAAAATACTAATTATGCCCTATAAAACAAGCAGAAACACAACAAGTACATGTATACATTCAATGCACATTCACTTCAGAAACAAGATTACAATTCAATTAAATCGAGTGAATTAACCATATTCAAGAACAAATACACACATGTACATTTAAATTCAATCTTATTCCAATCAAGTTTATTCTACATTGTCGAACTCTCCATCTTTGTTTATGATCTGAGACATCAAGAAGTACGCACGCTATTCTCGAATTTTCTCGAGGTCGGCCTGTTCCAACACAGTTGTAGCGATGGTCGTAACCTGTTAATAGGAAGATCAATATCGTGCATACATATAAATTGATTAGTATAAAATAATTATTGTAAGATTGACAAACCTGAGGATGATTGGTCTTCGTGGAACCGAGGAGTAGTTCCATGTTGTAGCAAACATTGTATCCACATGTATTGCCCAACAGCTGCTAGTGGTATTGCAGAAATAGAATTTGTGAGATCGAGAGGCATTACTATAAAGTGTTATATAGGATTAATGTGTACTAGTGAATACTGAAAAATCTAAATCGTGTCGCAGGGCGTTGATCCCTCCCTTGGATTTCCGTACAGTAGCAACTTACTTGGCAAATGACCATACAACGAAGGAAGGAAAGACTATAGTAAAGTTATCTATGGAGAAAATGTGTTTACCTATCGATTAATTGTTGGATAACTATGAAGTTGGTTTTGGCCTTCTTTAGAGAATCAAGGTATATTGTCTTATTCTATTTTGGTATAATTAAAATTAGAATCTAGTGGAACCTACACAGGTATGTCATCATGGTCATTAAACTTAAGTTTGTGTTGCTTATAAAGTACAAATCAACAAGTATAGTCACTAGTGCAACACTTATCCCTGGTTGTAGGGTATAAGTATGAATTTCTTATTGCGGTGAGCCACCAATATCATCATCATGTACTCCTTGACAAAGGATACATTCTCCTTGATGATATCCATGGAGATCAAGTGTGGGTCGAAGAAACCTACCGATGATTTCGTTAATCTGGTTTCAGTCACCATGTATATATATAAGGATTTATATATAACATTTATCGATATTACATAAATATAGACCGTGATTGCACACACTTACAGTGTCTAGTATCGAATGAGTGAGGTGTCAAGGGCGTCAAGGTTGAAGAGAAAGAACAAGTCCTTGAAAGTTACCGTGAAGATATAGTTATGAATGTCATGCTAAAGAGGATGTGACTTGAACTTGACATTAACACCCAAGTGCCATTGTCCATCTAGCGTTTTGGCCTGTTCCATGTACCATGAATGCAATATATGGCAAGCGAAACCTAGGGTTTGGAGGCGCTCTTTCAGGATGACCAATGAGTCGCCTAGCTCGAATTTTCGGGGCAACGACAAGTAGGGAATATCATCATTCTTTGGTTTGCCCTTGCCGCCTCACTGTTTAGAGGTCAGTTTCACGGTAGTTGACCAGGATGTATGTGATTCACCACACCCTTACAGCATCGGTGCAGGTAACTCTGGCATAGGTAGCTTCAGTGTAGGTAGCTCTCGTGGACTTGGCACCGGTGTAGAACTTTCCCACGAAATTGACACCAGTGTAGGAGCCTCTAGGCATATGTTCCCCTTGGCCACTTGATGAATGTTGTAATGGCTTACCCTAGAGTCATAACCTCATCTTTTGGGGTTATCTGCAGTGAGACGATCTCGAAATTAGCATGAACACCATCCACATTCATTTTTTGTGATACCGTGCAACAAAACATCGGCATCGGATGGATACGCCTGGCCCCAAGTAGCGTACAGAGCAACGGAGGCATATCTCACTTGAAGCTTGCACTTTGTAGCCACCTATATAATGATATAAAATTAGCCACTCCAACAGGACTATCATGGATTGAGCATTCCAGAGATAATAATTATTACTGTAATGCCATCGACAGGAAATCTACGGTCACTTTTTGAGGTAGGGTTGGATGCGACACTGTTGGGGGCTAGCTAGCACAGGAGCGACAGAGGCTTCCAAGTGATTTTCTCTAAACCTTTCCCACCTGCTTCTCTCCATCTACCATTGCATCTCATCTCTGACAGCATCAGTGATCTCATCTATATGGGATACCTTAATCTCCTCACATAGCTATGCCTCGTGCTTAATCTCCTCATGTAGCCGTGCCTCGCGCTCGGCTTTGGCTCTCTTCCTACTCCGATACACTTTAGAGTCCTCTGAGAAATTATGTTTCCATGGAATATAAAGAACATGGCCTCTTGTGCGACCCAGGTACTCCTTGTTTCCCAGGGCCACGGAGAGTATATATCTCTCCCTGATTGCCTGGAATGAGCTTCGGAAAGATTCCTGCAAGAGCCCAACATGTCATTTCACTTCCTATGAAATTATGGAGTAATTACAAACTAGATAGTTTGATATCTTACTAGGCGGTAGGACACTTCCACATCTGCGGGGTTTTGAAAGGTGATGGCCCCTGACAACTTGGTAGAAGGCCACGCTCTTATGCAGTGGTGCCAAGTCTGTGGAGGTGCGTGTTTTTTTGTTGGAGGGCCCTGTGCGTTGCACTTTACTCGTAAAATTATCTATTATTTTCTTCACCACAAACTCTTGCTAGCACGGTTCCAGCAACCGATACTTCCAGAAGGGTGTCATATTCTTCTCCACGTATTGCTTGATAAGCATGCCCTTAAAGTTCTTCCACGCTTTGCATGCCGCTAGCAACGTATGTCATCACACAAAGGTCTGGTATTCTTCTGGGATCTCGAACAATCAAAAAAATTTCATCACCAACTCATTTTTATGATCTTTACTCATGTTCTTCCACAAATTGTACATGATCTCAACCCATTCCCGTGCAATAATTCTGACCATTCTCTGGAATGCGACACTACTCAGCGAGAATTGAGAGGGGTTTCAGATGCATCGACATATGTGATGGTAAATTGGCCCTTAGGCCTTTTTGACAGTCCCCTTCTTTGACGCTTGGATTTTCCAGGGGATGGTGCATCACGCGCATAAGGCGACGATGACGAAGAATGAATAGACGACATCTTCACAAAATAATAGAAGTGAATAAGAAATAGAGAGTACAAGTGAACTGGCTGCCAGTAACAAATGATAATAAAAATCAATGCGAGCCTTGCCCCTACTGCCTTCTCGGTGATTTGGATTATTGGAAATTAGGTGGTTTTAGCAATAATTTCTGATTCATTCCAAATCCAAGTACTAATAGTAAATCATATATCCAACAATATGTAAATGACATAAAGATAAATTTGTTATCTCTCAAAATAGATAAAACATTCGGATCATTAACACATGATAATATGTTGAACTGTATAGGAAAGCAGACATTTTTGAATTACATATTGCACAGATTAAAGTTGTGAATTTGCTCTCAATTGAGGAGTTTCACAAGATTAAATCTTGGCCTTCTTCCACCCTTGTCAATATATTAATAATCAAAGTGACTATCTCTTTACTATTCTGTTAGTCTGACAATGTATAAATTACCTCTGATAAGAGACAAAGTCAATTGCATGTTATAAGCACCAATAGAAACAGAGAATTCGTACTACAGTGCTAATAGAGTTTCGGCAATAACCAAACGTATATAACAGATATATACTACTACGATATCAACTAAATTCAGCAATAATCAGGACAACAATAAACTATACCAAAACAGAAGTATCTACCTTAGCAATCAATAAAATCAAAAGCTAGCAGAATACTTCAATCGATAATCACAATGATCTCTAATATGACAAGTTTCCTCATCGAGCAATCTCAAAAAGCCCACAATCTATTATGCAAATGTCTTCCTAGTGCTATAAATACAAATTCATATATATATATATATGTATATATGTATATATATATGTATATATGTATATATATATATATATGTATATATATATATATGTATATATATATAAAGCACGTAATTGAGCTCCCAAATCTCCGCTATGAACCCATAGTAGGAGCTTCTCAACCCATCAGTTTGAATGCATCTATGCAGACACCGCTATTTTGATTAGTGCTCTTTATGTCCTGAGCCTACGTATGGAATGTGAAGCTATTTATGTCATATCCTTGCCATATCACAACTATAAATTTTATCCCTTTTACCAACCATGTCAGCATATCACTTGACGAGCTCCTAGCGAATCGCTGCTTCAACCTGAGAGACCATGTGGAGGTAACCCCATGTTTGTGATGAGTAATTGACGGTTGTGTTAGAGAGTTTGAGTTTGTTTTGGGTATTCTAGTGTTGAGTACATTTTACTTATGCTATTATTGATTATGTTGTTTCGTGCGGTGCTATGTGACGGTTTGCTTGTCTGTGTGACTGTAGGACTTCGGAGCTAGGTCATGGTGAGG
Organism: Dendrocalamus latiflorus; assembly: GCA_017311315.1. Taxonomy (NCBI): domain Eukaryota; kingdom Viridiplantae; phylum Streptophyta; class Magnoliopsida; order Poales; family Poaceae; genus Dendrocalamus; species Dendrocalamus latiflorus. Next base: position 29,662,250 of record CM029638.1, read on the forward strand.
CAAGGAGGACCGGGACTAGGCACAGAAGGTGTTGAGGTCTAGACGGTCAGGGATGCCGAAGATGATCAAGACTGCTGAGGTGGTTGCGAGTCGGGAGACGAGGAACCGGAGCTACCGATGATGGACACGATGGGCAATGACGAGTGGACCGGGACCAGCCCCAGGGAGGAGTCGGAGGTCCAGACGGATGGATGTCGGTTGCGGTCGTGTGCGACGGAACAGACCAGAACTAGACTAGGTGGAGTCGGAGGTCCAGTCAGTTGGAGTCGGGTGGACACAACGGGAAGCGGCGAGGTGGATCAGGACTAGGCATAGGGAGGAGTCGAGGTCCAGACGGTCAGGATGATGGGTGCAGTCGTGTGATGACAGGAAGCTTCCGGGAAGGTGCAGCAGGGGCATTTCGGTAAAATGTGCAAGACTGAAAAACGGAAGCGGATTCGGTTGAAGTTAACGGGTTGGAGATCCGTTAGTGGAAAATAGGAGGATTTGATGTTTTGGAGGGAAAGCTCCATCCTGGTTCCCTCTTCTTGCTTGTGTTTGACCTTTGCCTCATGGGGGTATGAGGTAAGGGAGTGGAGAGTGTATGTCACTTCTTGATTTTCTCCTTTGGTGTGCGAGCCTTGTTGTTAAAAGGAGAGGTCAATATGCAGTCTGGTATGCATTAGAGCTGAGCAGTGTGTGTGCAGTTGAGTGCTCTCCTGCGAGTGGGTTCTTCCAGTGAGAAGCATGTAGTGTGTGTTCTCCTTGTTATCAACTGCATATGGGGACGTAGTGAGTGGTTGTAAACCTTATGTAATCATTCCCAGAGATGAATCCATTTGAGTTATCATGAGCTTCAGTTCCTTTCTGTTTTCTGCTGTTCTCTGTTTGATTCTTTTGATTTGAGTAAATCTTGTTTGGAGAGATGGTTTTTGGGATTGCTCTGTGATGGGAATATCTCTCAAGACCATTTGGTCAATTAGTTTCCAGAGCAAAATGATTGAATCAAAGAATCACTCTTTTCACTCTTCGTCAGTTTCCTTTGTTTTTTGCTGTAGCTATGGTTTGAAGGCAGGGCTTGGTTGAATCTTCTGTTTCCCTTCAATAGGATGTGACCAGATGTGGGTTTTCATGTCCACATGTCATTGCTTAGCTAATTGCCAAAGTTCATGAGCAAAAGATGTGAGAATAATGAGTAATTTGGAAATTAGCTCATTCTCTGTCAAAGTTTCAGATTTTTGTCAAAATCTTGATTCCTAGCTCTCTTGATGAATTCTTTGGATTCCAGAGGTCCCAATGATGTTTAGAATAAGATCTTGTTCATTTGCACTGAAAAGAACAGAAGCATTACTCACATTTCCTTGAAATCTGCAAGTTCTGTAATTTCAGCTTTTTTAGTCAGTTGTTCTGTAGTTTTTGCCCTTGCCTGAACCGGGGTCGGTCAGACTGGAACCCCCATGGCGGTCAGACCGGTTGAACCACGGCTGTCAGACCGCCAACCCTAGCGGCCTGACCAGCAGGGTAAAGGCGGTCTGACCGGCGGCATCAGAGAGGTCTGACCGGCCGAGTGCCTGCGGTCAGACCGGCCTTCAGCCTGTCTTCAGTGAAACTCTCTGATCTACTTTGTTTTTCTTTGCTCGCTCTAGTGTTTGGTCAGTATGTATTTCCAGAGAATATAGATAGTCTTCTTCATAGCTTCCATAGCTACACAACAATTGGTTGAATTGACTGTTGTATTATCTCGTGATCCAAACATCTGGCCATTTTGGATTCTATTGCCGAAGCACATCCTTGTGTTTGTCGATATACGGGGACACTTCAGTCATGCATTGCAAGAATATAAAATAGGCTTGAGTATACGCATCCACATCTGGAGTGATTGCTTTTCTTTCGATGGTCCTGATACCCTCGATCCCGCCTTCATGGCAAGATTGAGGCACACCTACTGGTTCGACCTGAGCCATGTAATCGACACCGAATTCAATGGCCTCTTCGGTCGTATAACCTTCGACAATGCTACCCTCCGGTTAAGATCGATTCCGTACATAGGACTTGAGAATTCCAACGAACCTCTTGAACGGGTACATGCTATGTAGGAACACGAGCCCACACGTCTTTATCACTTACACAATATGAATAATGAGATGGACCATGATATCAAAAAATGATGAAGGGAAATACATCTTAAGATGACATAGAGTCGTCACCACCTCGTCCTGTAGAGCATATAGTCCTTTGGGATCGATGGCCTTCTGAGCAATTATAATAAAGAAATAACATAGCTTCATGATTGTCTCTCAGATCTTGATCGACAAAATACTTCTAATTGCAATAGGGAGCATCTGTGTCATCAGCACATGACAATATTAGACTTTATGCCAATTAACTTCAAATCTTCCATTGAAACAAGTTTCTTTATGTTGGTGGAGTAACAAGACGCAACTTTCACACCATTCAAGCACTGGCATAATTCAGTTCTCTCAACCTTAGACAAAGTGTAACAAGTAGGGGAAGCTACATTCGTTCTTTATCGGTTTTTGTCGGTGCTGAGAACAGATTTGCAATTTAAAACAAATTTGTGAGGGTCGACGAGTCTGCAATTCATAAATGAAGTTATCACAGACGATTTTTTAATACAAACCATCTAAGATAAATTAATTATTATAGATGGTTTTTAATACAAACCATTTATGAAGTATCATAAACGGTTTACATAAAAATCATTTATGATATTAAGTAATATCACATACAGTTGTTGTTAAAAACCGTCTGTAATATTTCACAGGTCGTGTTCATTATGAATCATCTATGATATTACCTCTTCACATATGGTTTTTAGTGCTGGAATCAACACAGACGGTCTCTAAACCTAAACCATCTTTTATTGTATTTAATACTGATGATTTTGATCAACCGTCTGTGATGAGACGTCTAGTATTAGTCTTTTTTGTAGTAGTGCTCTCTCCATGCTTGTTAACACTAGACCAAAAAAATTATGGATTTTAGTTTGATATTAATAAATATGAAAATACTAGTGTTTTCACAAAACTAGGATTGAACCCACCCTTTGTTATGAAAAACTTTTTTAAAGAATATTATGAATGGTTCTAAGGAATCATTTGACCAAAGTATTATCATGCGACCTCGGTTTTCATATTTCAAAGTTTAGGCCCATTTTGGTTTGGGGCTAAGAGGTGGGTTAGAGGTTTAACCTTCCAAGAAATATTGGGTTAGGGAGGATTAACTTAACTCGGTCATAGACTTTTAATCCTTCTAACTCAGGATTAAGTTAGCCCACTAAATTAATGGAATAAGCTTACCAAGCACAGCTAACCATCCTAATTTTTCTTATTGCTAACCTAGCTAACCAGCCATATTTAGCCTAACAATAGTTTAGATTGAAAAAGATGGTTGCCAAATACAATACATGGGTTAAGCTAACCTAGGTGGTTAAGGTTAGCTAACATGATTATCTTAACCTTGAATCAAACACAGCCTTAATCTTCACTAACTGCGTATCTATAAGCCATTATAGTAGTCACTATAGGAGCCGATTTGAATGGAGTGGTTTCTTAACATAAGTGCCCCTTATTCACTCAATCGCTCTCGCAACATGCCAAAAACTAAAAATAACATATAAAACCACACCAATTTTAAATAGGACCTTTGTGGTCGACCGCATCGATGTCTTCTCACGGATAGACGCGCCTCCGATGCACGACACGTGGACGGACGGAGCCATCCTTGCATGCCAATGGAGCAACCTCAACCACTCCTCCTTTATCTTGTTGTCCTCTTTCCTGTTCGCCTCCTTTGTCTGGTTCCTCGCTCTGCTGAGAAGCAAACACACGGCCATATTGACCCCACGCTCCACCGCGGTCTGTCCACCACTACCGCACCCAGGAGCCGAGTGCCACCCGCCCGCCATCGGTGCAGCCGGGAGCTCGCTCCACCCACTTGTCGTCCAGGAGGTCTGATTTGAAGTTTTGTGTATATTCGAATTTTCGGATCTCGATGTTTCTGATTTGGATGGTTTTGTAATCCGATTTGAAAGTTTCAGTTTGAATTTTTTGCAATCCAATCTTTGATGTTTTAGAATTGAAACTTTTTCAATTTGAATTTAAAAAAAACAGGCAGGAGAGCTGCCGTGTATTAATTCACAGTGCGGAAAAATAACTACAAAAAACATAATTAGTTTATCAAGAGTGGGGGGAGGGGGGAGTCGAGCGTCAAGCAAGGTCCAATCACAATGTTACATAGAGTGTGATAGCTCCGCTAGCCTATTGGCTTGTGCTAGCACCCAAGCCCCTGCCTCGTCCTTAATAGCCGTGGTTAAGTGGCTCGTTGAAGACGCCCTTTGCTAGAAAATTCGGGTATTTCGCTCCTTCCATATATGCCAAGTGACAAGTATAACCAGAGTGGCAATTGCCTTCTGCGGAGATCCATATGGATGGAATCTCACCATTCTTGAATCGAAGAGAAGGTGTGCTAAGAATACGAGTTGATGAAATCACGAGCGATTCGAATGTTTTTGTTTAGAAAGTTTCGGAATTGAAAATCCTGATTTGAATGCTCTGATTTTGAATGTTTCATAATTGAATTTTTTTATTTGAAATCATGGGAATTGAAAGTTTCTGTTTGAAATAGTGATGCCGGGATCGAGGAGGGGAGGAAGACGAGTTTGTCAGTGGGTAAGAATTGAACGGTATGATGGAGCTACCACGTGTTATATCCCCATGCACCCGTGAGTTATTGACCGTGAGGTCGATCTCAAATGATCCAAATTAGAGACACTCGAGAGAAAATATTTATTGAATAATAATGATGATGACAAAAATCAAATTGAGCTATGTTTTAGAGTTGAAGTAAATATTTTAAAATAATAATATGCTACAAACCTTTAATAATAACGGAACAAACAATGTGTTGTACGAATATGAATGTTTAGAGAAAGCAACTTAACCACAAGTGTTTTCATTTTCAACTAAATTATTATTTTCTGAAAATCAAAAGCTGAAAACACATTGTGAAACTAGCAGTAAAGGCCCCGTTTACAACATGTGAGTTTTTTTTAGGTTTCTTTAGAGTTATAAATTGTTTCACGTGAAATGCAAACGAAAAATTCCATGATGTTGCCCCAAGTCTTAAAAAGAGAACCATCCTATGCGCACGCGCTGGCGACCGGCCGTCCTGCACAAATCCACTCAAGCAGTGGTAGACTCGCATCACGCATGCACGCGCGTGGGTCAAGGACTTGTTAAAGAGGACATGAAATCAGCCAATGGAATAGATGTGCCTGTCCTTTTCTACATTTTTATAGTTTTAGATTCCGATTTCTCTAAAAGTTAAAATAAATAGAGTGGCTTCTCTAAACGATTTCTTCAAAAATCAAAATAGACATAGTAACTTCTTAAAACTATTTGGAAACTTCTTTAAGCAGTTTCTCTAAAGCCAAAATAAACAGAAAGACTTCTTCAAACGTTTTTTCGAAACCGTTCTCTAAATAGCTTCTAAACGGATGGAACTTTCCAACCAAAGAGGTGAGATCAAGAAAAGGTCCCATCCTTCTAAAATTGTGTGTGTTGTCCGTATCAGTGACGCCGCCGTCTACTGTTATCTCAAAAGAAATAGATAAAAATTATCAACTATAATAAAAAAATTATTGGACACAGCCCTCTTGCTTAACAGTGAAATGACCGCATGAGCACTATGCATACATCACAATCACCAACCGTCTTGGAGAGGGATTAGATAAGTACAGGCCTAACTGGAGACTGCAGTACGCATCCGCACGGCTAACTTTCAACTGGGCCCATCAAGTTTTGTAGATTTAAACAGTAGCACTAACTAATAATAGTCTAAATATATAAAAATGATAGCAATAAAGATGAAAATTTTTAAATAATTAAATTTTAATTCTGAATTATAGTATTACATCTGTTATTATTTTTTTTACAGTTTTGACCATATGTCACTCTACGGTTGGGCGACACATGACCAAGTTGCCTAACTGTTGAGTGACTAGCCTAAGTCGTCCAACCGTAGAACGACATATGATCAAAATATAATATTGTAATTTAAAATTAAAAATTAGTTATTTTAAAAAAAATTCAATAAAGATGCATGTCTAGGAGAGTTTGGGGGCTACGTATCATTGTTTTCCCTTACTCTCTTCGTATACACAATTGTCCTCTAGATCAATGTATTTTCTTAGCATAAGATAAGTCCTACCACGAAACACTTGGGCATAATGATATTACTATTGTTGGAATGATTGGGTATCTAAAAAAGGATCTATCTATGTCTAATACTTTTTCTATTTATAATGTCTCCAGGATTTTCCTTGTATAATAATATGTAGGGTGTGGTTCGCATTAGTGAATAGGAGCAAAAATAAGGACATGATATGGTAGAAAGCTAACGTTTTCTTGAACAATGGATTTATGTACAAGATTTGCGAAAGCCATAACTCCTACTCTTTCTAAAAACATTAACAAATCATACTAATTTTGGAGAGGTACAGCTCCCTCAGCTCCCCAACGCCACGTTTACTGTAGAAAGTACAGTAGATGTTCTGATCTGTCCCATACAATTATTTCCTTTTGGCATCCTAGCCGTCCAATTTTGCTGTCCTTCACAGGTGTTGAGGGGAGGCTTGGAGAAATGACGAGAGCCTCACACAGGTGGTGTTTGCTTTTCCTTTGCAACTGATAGATACGCCAAACCTACAAGAGGTCCCACATGTAATCCATTGGGTAAAGATCGTCCACTAAGTAAAAAAAATGAGCCATGGACTCATGGGTTGTCAGGACTAGGCCTGGATATCGAGCTGGCTCGGCTCGGCTCGACTCGGCTCGGTCTGGCTCGGTAGGATAACGAGCTGGTTCGAGCTGGCTCGTTATAACTAACGAGCTAAAAAGCTAGCTCGGCTCGGCTCGACGACAAGCTCGAGCTAGCTCGTTTGGCTCGTGAGCCAGGGCCAAAAAAATGTCTCCATCATATATTCATCCATAGAAGCATGGCTCGTTTGGCTCGTTTGGGTACAATAGAGTACAAATTAACACATGCATGGCTCGTTTGGGTACAATAGAGTACAAATTTACATATTAACACATGCAATAGAGTACAAATTAGGTCCATGGAAGCAGCATATGCATATCTAAATTCCTGGAAGCATGGCTCGTTTGGCTTGTGAGCGGCTCGCGAGCTGGCTCGAGTTGGCTTGTTATAGCTAACGAGCTAAAATCTTGGCTCGGCTCGGCTCGTTATCCTAACGAGCCGAGCCGAGCCGAGCCAGCCACGAGCCGAGCGAGCTAACGAGCTTCGAGTTTTTCGTCCAGGCCTAGTCAGGACTGCCTGCCTCTCTCACGAGTGAGATTTTTTTTTGAGACCATTTTTTTTCAGACCACAAGTGAGATGTTGAGATGGCATCTATCAATCTATGATTGGAGGGTTCAATTATTAGTTTTTTTTTTGCTTGCAAGATTCGACTCGCTGTATGTTTTGATGCGAACCTCCAATTTGGGATCCGTTTAAACCATCGCGTGCTACGTGGCGAGATTAACAAAAAGAGACAATTATTAAGTATAAACAGACCAATTAACATTGAGTATGTTTTTTATTCCATATAATATGAGATGTCAGGTGGAACCCATACATCATGGAGATAATATGTGTTATACTATTCCTCGTAATTTAGATGTATTCGTATTTGTAGATATATAAAAAATTTAAGTACGCTAATATTTCAATTTTTCAGGTATATTAGATGTATAGAATTAGCAGTTCCCGTAGCAGCACACTGCCAACTAACTAGTCGCACATAAGGCTGTATTGTATTCTTCATAGTATCTTCTCTCTTGTTGATCCACGCTAGTACCAAAACTCTGCTTACCAGATGTATATGCCATCTTATTATTGTGTCGTATTGTAAAGTCCCAAAATTTTAAAATATGTTTAATTAATGTTAAAATCATTATTTCTTCGTATTCGTGCATTTTCAAAAATCTCTACTCTAAAGAAAATGTTTTCTTACTTTCCAGTAGCTAAAAATATTTTCTTGTAATTACTTCAAACTTGATAAGAGCTTGGAAATAATTTATTTGAGTTCTAAATCAATTCAAAAAATAATTAAAATCTCATCCTTGTTATTGGGCCGGGTCTCCACCGTTTACTTGGCCCATTCCTGTTTCGACCCAAAACCGGGCCATATGCCAGCCATCCCGAGCCATCTCCCGTTCTGCTTTCCCCACATGAAGGCACCTTTGCTCAACCCACTTTCTATCCTCTCTTCTTCCTTTCTCGTTGCTAGTCGGGCCCATGTGTTAGCTGTTGTCTCCTACGTCGCACGACCACTGTTGGAGAAGGAGCAAACTTCACTGTAGCTCTATAGTGCGACTACAAAAGCTGACGCCTTTGACTTCTGTGACCGCATCCACATAAAGTACACGCTACCCGCTCCTGCAAGTCAAGCTTAGCATCCGTCGCAAGCCATCGCAGCACGGCATTTTTTGTGTTTTCTCCTGAGCAGCCGCAACATCTTGTGGAGTTTCTCACGATAAAAGCCTTCCCCGACTGCGTCACCTTGCTCAACACTCCTTGCTACTTTCATTCTGCTCGGTAGTAGCTTGTCTCCTCCACACATTCGCCAGAATGCCACCATCATCCTCAACTCTAGCGAGCACCCACTGTCGTGCTCCACTGTGGGCCATGCCCTTCCAAGTGAATTTTACCCTCGACACCTATGTCACCTTGAATTGTTTTGTCTCCTCTTCAAAAGTCCTCGACCAATTTCTTGGTTCATATAGTACCTTGTTGGATCCACTTCGTCGTCTTCGTCTTCGACCCTTGCCATCACCAACGCGTAGCTCCTTCTATGGTGAGCCTCCGGCCATGCCATGGTCATTTTTTAGCTTCACCTTGCCGTCCTCAATCAAGATATGTGCTCCTTTACAGCCCCCTCCCTGTGATGTTGGTCGTCACCGTGAAGCTCATCACTATCGCTTCTGTTCACCACCATTCAGTCATCTTTGACCACGTCCACCATCACCGACCCTGTCATCGTGTTCATGGTGAGCCCCAAATGCTTGGTCGCCACTTGATTTGGCTTAAGCAGATGGTTTTTCTAGCCGTGGCCGTCATCCATAGTGCTACCATATTGGCATGTTATCGACCGCTATCACTTCCCAAAGCTTTACCATGACCTCCATGTCTCGGTCCTGAGCTCCCCCATGCCCTTCTGCCATTACCTCACTATCGGCAAGCTCATTTTTGAGCTCGACCATGGCCAACCTCGCTGTTCCCTATCATTTGTGTATGACAAGTTGGCCCTAGTATTTAACTCTAATGATGATCAATTAAGATTAGATTAACTTAATTAACATTAGTTAATTAAGTACAGTGTCTGATATGTGGGTCCGAGTAGGTTAATTAATTAGAGTTATATTTAAATCATATTTAAAGTTGTGTTTCCCTAACATACTGGTCCCTCGTCACTATAAACCCAGCCTCACCCATCAGTCTAATGATGTAATAAAGTCTGATTATCAAATAGAAAGAAAAATAGAAATTAAATAAAAATCGTGCACAATACTTTCTCTCTCTCTCTCTCTCTCTTCTAGGATTTTCTCTCTCGAGAAATTTCAAATGCTCATACCTTTTGCATATGAACATTAAATTGAGTGAAGCTTGTTTGTAATTTTTTCTAAAATCATAAAATTTCATAATATACAAAAATACTTGAATTTTCTATCTGTTTGGATGTATTTCATGTTTATTTATGTTTTTGGCCTTTTCTGGTTAGATATCTATGTGCCATAAACTTTTAAAGTTGGTCTAGAAGAAGAACATCTGTTCAGCGAGCAAGACAAGCACCCCCTTTGACCATGTTGATCTTAGATTTTAATGTTATGTATTTTTTCTCAAACTATATATTATGCATGCAATTATTCTAGTTTAAATTGCAATGTTGTGATTAGGAATTAGTTAATGCCTACTTGTCACATTACCCTTCCTATGGAAATTAACTATTTGTCGGGTCCCAGAATTTGCATTCCAAATCCACATGTGTTCCCATGCTAGTCTTATAATCAGTGCCTAACACACACATACAATAACATTCATATAACATCCATACACAATTAAATAAATAGACTAACATGATATAATTAAACAATCAAAATTAAGTCATACATGACTAGTATTATAACAAAAAGGGCCAATCGGCCAAATAGTTCACATGGCATAAAGTTTGCAGAGGAAAAAGGATAAAGAGGCAATAGAAACCAGCTAGTATGCCTCAGCCTAACCACAAGCAACTGACTAGGATCAAACCTTAGCAATCAACGTCAATGTTGCCCAAACCTACAGTGTAAAAGTAGGCGACCAAGGGATTGCCTTCTTCTCGCTCTGATAGTATTCAACAAGCAATTGTGAGTACACAATTATCTCTCTCTCTCCAGTTCACAAAAACAAGTCATTTTTTAACATGTGGGGCAAAACATTAAAAACTTTGGCTATTGATATATTTTTAAATATTTAGATTAGATACAAGAAAAATCATATGTGTATATTCATCTTGAAAAGTATTTTCATAATATTATAATTTTATTAGATTTTACAAATATATTATAATAGTAATTTTTAGTCAAAGTTGTATTTTGGGGATCGTGTGGATGTCCAAAATAACTTGTTTTGTGAACTGGAGGGAGTACTTCGCAAGACTTTTTAGTAATGTACTATATTATAAAAAGCTAAGTCAAATGTGGCTGTCTATTCTAGTTTTATTTACACGAAACTAGCTTTTTCAGTAGAGAGTAATAGATTGCAAACAAAAAGTGTAAAAGCATTTGACATGGATAAACAAATAATAGTAATGCATAACTAGCATAATTCAAACAGGTGGCGCACTGCCATAATTATCAGAACACGGCAAAACCCTTTTGTTGAAGAAACTATGCATTACCCAAACCATTTTTGCAAAACATAAAAAGTACTTACTATGGGATATAACCAAGCGATGTCCATAACAGGAGACACAACAATTCGAATAATTTTACAGTCTACAGAGGTTATACATGTTTACCCATATATCATAAATATCTCACCATGTTACACATATCACGTGATACCATAGGTACCCGATCTAAGTGCATGATAAAACTTTTACATCAGCGGTCCTAACAACAACTGCACTATGATATCTTCCTGAGATGTGAAGTGTCCTCCAGCATATCAAAACTCACATGTTGTGTTGGTAAACCCTTGCATGAAATAGCAAGGCCCCAATGAATATGGGTGACCTCCATACGCGCACTAGTCCAAAACACCTACAATCTACCACCTATGGTTTTCTTGCTAGAACATGGCAACTTATTATGCTAAGGCCTCCCAATAAAGGCATGCATGGTTTTATGAGAATATTGGGGTTTACGGTATAATAGATTGGTCCTTAATGACATGGGTGAGACAACCACAGACCAATGTCTTGTGTAATTGCACTGGTCTCGACCAACTCTAAAATATTTTTTCAATTTTAGTTATTAACCAAAATAATAGAAGTACCATCTCTGGACCAATTTCATGTGTTCCCCATTTTTAAACAATTTGTCCAATTTCCAGCCTAATACATCTAGTACCAATATGAGCATGACTAAGCATTAACTATTCACTTTATCTACAACTTCCCCAACTAAATATACAAGTAATTGATAGCAATACTATGGTGATAATAGCGAGTATATCAATTTATCAAGGTAGGTTAAATGCAACAATTTGATACAACTACCAACATTACCAATATAGCAATTTTTACCAAAATTACACGCATGCATAATAATTTTGAAATACAACATACATAATAGTGAAATATAGGATCAATATGGTCAAGGGGGTGCTTACCTTGCTAATTGAACACTTAGTCTTACTCTGGTCCAACTTTGGATAATTCTAAGATGTTGGTATATGATCGATAAAAACCAAATGACACAAATAAGAGCCAAATAAATACAAAGAAAGGATAAATTCAAATAATTTTTGCATATTAAGAAATTTCATGATTTTATAAAGTTTTAGAAACAAGTTTCACTCAATTGGAGTTCAAACACAAAAGTTACAAGCATTTGAAGTTGGCTCGATTTGAAAAAAATCCTGGAAAAGAAAATGAGATTGACTATTGACTGCTGACCATTGACCATGGGCCCTACATGTCAGATTTTTTCCATTTTAACAAAATTCTGAAATATTTCTTACAGGTGGGCCAAACATCAAATTTTAACCCAACTTTTACCAAAAAACTTGGGGCTGGCCCCACATGCCATGCACCCATTATCATCTAAATACCTAATTAACCCCTAACCCAATTTTGAAATGCATCTCTAAGTGCCCCATAAGGTGGGCCCACCTGGTAGAGAGAGAGAGAGAGACCAGAGAGGAGAAGTAGAGCAGAGCAGCGCTCGCCAGCACGAATTGCATGGCCAACAGTGGTGGGAACCGGAAAAACAAAAAGCGGGGGCGACAATGAGACCACAACAAGTGGTGACACACATGAGGTGGCTAGAATTGTGCTGACAGTGACAAGTGGCAGCAATGGAAGGGATAAAATTAAGCGCGGGAGAAGGCACCATCGGGGGAATGAAACAGTAGAAACATCCTGGGGACTACAAGAACCTACCCTTGCGATTGGTGACAATGCAGGACATCGGTGGTGGCCGAACAGTGGTGAGCAAGGGCAGTAGCAATAGACTTCATAGTGGCAGACATACTCAGAAGAAAAGAACTACAATGAAGCACACAGGGACATGAAATAAGGATATGGATGGTGGAAGTGACATGAAAGAAGGAGGGAAAACTCACCGAAATAGGGAAGGTGCAGCCTGGAATAGGCGTGTCTGCCGGAGGCAAAGAAGGTGATGATGACCCAACTCCACATGGCTCCAAATGTGAAATTGTGCGTGGGAATGGAGTCAGTGAGGCTTTAGACAAAAGGGTGACACACCTGTAAAGCAAGGAAGCTCACCAAATCGGTTGTGGGTACGATAGCGTGCTCGCTAGTGTCAACAACAATGTTCACATTCCCGGCAAACCAAGGAGCAAGGAGCTCTGATTTTCATAGGAATGGAATAAGTGGCGAGCAGGGAGGACTATGATGTGGTTGGAGGGCATAAGTACAAACAAGAAAGGCATGAGAACACGAGGAGAAAACGAGTACGTGGTGGGATTTTTGTGAGCACTCTCTTGCTCTACATTGATTGGACAATGGGAGGTGACAGCATGCATAAAGTGTCACTGCAACAATGGGACGGGGTGAGGCGAAAGCGACGGATTGCTAGGCATCCAAAATCGTTGGCAAACAACGATCGGCAATGACTACGTGTGGCGATCAGTGAACATGCATGAATGGTCGAGCAGCTGGGCTTTACCCATCGGTGACAACAGAGAGTAGAGAGGAGAGAAAGCATAGTCCAGGGAAAGCACTTCCGTGCAGAGAAGGCGGATGCAGGAGGATGCCAAGCGAGATGGAATTGGGCCAAAATAGTGCTGGGCTGAGTCAACAGTAAGGAATGCGTCCCAAGAGAAGTGTTTGGAGATTAAATTCATTTTTTATTTGATTTAATCACAAAATCAAGTTTGAAAATTTAAAAAATAGAAAACAAACTCCAAAAATTGTGAACATATTTGGAGAGCCCCTTTAGATTATTTATAACTCAAATAAATTATTAGCAAGTCTTGGTCAGGTTTTAATTAATTGCAAAAATTCTTTTTCATCACTAGAAATTGAAAAATCCCTTTTCTTAAATGCAAAAATAGAAAAATACATGGAAAAGTAAAAATGATGATTTTCAGTTTAATTAAATAGCTTGTAGGAATTTTAGGATATTACAATATCCCTATTATTGTCACTTTAAAAATATTATCCACTATCACTATGAATATTGGTGGAAATTTAGAGTGATAGATGTTTCATATGCTTAGCCATGCTTAGATTAATAATGGTCAACTTGATAATACTTGGTAAAATATCATTTTGGGATAAGAATAAATGTTTTAGTAAATCTAGACAGAGGGGTCACCTCTGGCTATTTTGGTTAGCGAAATAAAACTAAAAATTGATTTAGACTTGGGCAAGTGTTTTGTTGAGACTTGTGCAGAATGCATGAAATTATGGTTTGTGGTAGTCTTGCCCAAGTTACTTAAGGACCAAAATTGGTGCCATTGACCCCAAGCATTATAGTACCACCATATGTCCTATAAATAGGGTGGGCATGTCTAAATAATTTGCAAAGTCTCAACTTTAGTTTCGTCATATGTTGAATGTAGGTGTCGATTAGACATGTAATTCCCACACGACGCAAGAGGGGGCTTTTGACTGGGTGGATAGAACCCTTCAGCGGTTGCGATGAAGCATTTGTAAAAGCCTTGTCATGATATCTAACCTCAGACCAAAGGAAGTGGGATAATCGCATGGCAAAATGATACGATCACATCTTGTGGGTACAATTGTATATCCTCTGTAGAGTAAGATTTTAATCGATTCGAATAGCCATGTCCCCGATTATGAATATCACTTGGTAATGCCACACTTAGTTAGTTTTCATGGTTTCAAAATGGATTTGGAAAAATGGTATGGGTGGATTGAGCCCTTACTTGAAAAGCTTTGGCTTAGTATGGATGGATAGAATCCATGCTTGAGAGGTTGTGGCAGATGGATGCCACTTGTTTGTACTTGTTCACTTACTTATTATGCTAGCATATTACATTTTATCACTGTTAAATGATCTTGCAAACTGTAGGTTGTAAAATACTAAGTTTTTTACAAAATAATGCTCACTTTATGTAAAATAAACCAGTTTGGACAGCCACCTTAGCTTTAGCTTGCATACTATATAAACTTTGTACTAAAGTCTTGTGGAGTACAATTTTATACTCATAATTGCTTATTGAACAATATCACATGAGGAGAAAGAAGATCCATCAGTTGGCTACTTTTATGCCATAGGATTTAGTGATGATGACATTGATTACTAGGTATTAACCCTAGTCGGTTGTTTGTGGGCTGAGTAAAGTCTCTTAGGCCCGTTATCCTTTATTTACTATTAATTTTTGCTGCAAGTACTCTCTATATGAACATTTGGCTGGCTAGGCCCTTTTGTGTAAAATCCAGACATATAGATCTATGTATAAGTGCTTAATCGTGTATAGATGCGATGCAACGATATGATATGTGTGCTAGTTACTGATAATGGAACTAGCATAGTATATATAAGATTTGGGATACATCATGCCGGATGAGACCCAATTAACACGAGATTGGCACTTCCACTACAGTTAGAACAAGAGCTTTTGCACTACAGTGACAACAACTAATCAACAAGCTAGATCTTGAATATGGGCATGTTATTTTTTTGTTTCAGCTTATAGCTTATAACTGCGACTTATAACTTTTGATTATTCATGAGAGAGAGTATGGATTAACAGAAACTCCCGTATAATTTTGGCCGATATAAATGAAGTCTCTACAGTATGTACTGTAATCAACTTGTAAACACCATCTTGAAAAGATATTTTATTTAAAAGCTAGTTACTGTAAAAAACCAAAAAAGGGTTTTTAGAAGCCGAAAGAAAGATGCCTACGACTCGTGGAAAGATTAGATGGTTACATATGTGGTAAGCACTCGAGCACAATCTGACGAAATGCTTAACAAAATGTTGATGTCGATTGTGATCTTAGTGGCCACAATTAAAAAGTGCTCTCAGTCACCAGCACGATGTTTGCAGCTGTGGACTCAAATTAGTGGTCTGGTCAAAGAAAGATCACACCCCAGCGCAATTGAAACAACCATGTATACTAACTTCCTGAAAACATCCTGTTGTAAACAAACCCATATAGACAAAGGTAAAAAACCATCACGTTTGTTCTCACGGCCTAAAAATTATCACGATAGTTGGAGTAAAAAGAAAAAGACTTCAATTATAGTAGATTTGGATTATAACGGTGTGCATTTATTCCATACAAGTGGTCTATTCAAATTGAATTATGATGCCAAAATAATAGTAGAGCCCTATTTGCATACTAAGCTAAAGGATGTAGAATACAAATACAAGAAACCTATCCAAGCCAAATACGTTCCAACGACCTCATGGGCAAGAAGCTCACAATCACGTAATTATGGGGTCTTTCTTTAGGCCACAGTTTATTAGTCTAATACATAATCTCTACTACTTAAAAATATGAGTTGGTGGTCGTCGATCCATTCTCCCCCCTCTCTTCTAAGCCATTCGATCAAAGATCAGCTGTCCTGATTCGTATATAGGTAATTTTTCTGCTCATCGTAGTAATGGTCGGGCCGACGCGTGGGCAGCGCTCCTCCTCTTCTCTTCCCTCATATCCTCCGCCTCCCGCAACCACTCCACCTCCTGCAACCGCTGCCTCCTCTCCTCCGAACTATCGTGCCGCACCTCCTCCTCCTTAGTGTCACCACCGATTCCTTCCCCACATGGCAATATCTGGTCGTTGTCCCTCAACTTCCCCTAGCAGCGTCACATTCCCCCGTCGCCACCTCCCCAACGCATTCGCTTCACGCCTCCTCTTCCCATCTGCCCATCACCGCCTCCCCACCTCCACCTCCCACAACCACCGCCTCCTTCTCTCCCCCGAACACTCGTGCCACGCCTCCTCCTCCTCGGCGCCATCACCAATTCCTTCCTCACGCGATAATGTCTAGTCGTAGTCCCCCAACTTCCCCTAGCAGCACCGCATCTCTC
This sequence comes from Dendrocalamus latiflorus, assembly GCA_017311315.1. NCBI lineage: Eukaryota > Viridiplantae > Streptophyta > Magnoliopsida > Poales > Poaceae > Dendrocalamus > Dendrocalamus latiflorus. Next base: position 29,678,990 of record CM029638.1, read on the forward strand.
TGTCACCATCTCCGCAATGCATTTGCCCACCACCTCTTCTCCCCATCTGAGTACCGCCGCCTCCCCACCTTCACCTCCCGTAACCACCGCCTCCTTCTCTCCCCGAACCCTCGTGCAGTGCCTCCTCTTCCTCCTCGACGCCGCCACCAATTCCATCTCCCATCGCCCCTCCAACCAGCAGCACGACGCTCGGCGATAGCGGCCGGCGGATCGGAGAGAAGGGCGCTTAGCGATAGCGGCCAGTGGATTAGAGAGAAGGGCGCTCGATGATGGCGGCAGCGGCATTCTCTTCCTACGCCCACCCACGTGGCTCTTCCCCCGCCGCCACCACCCAGCGGTCACTCACCCGGTGAGCCTCTCTACCTCCTTCTGATCTTCACTCAGAGCCCATCATGCTGTCTGGCGATTTTGGTCTCTCAAGCTAGTCATCAAAGTTGGTGCCGTGGTCGAAAGGGGCTGCGGTTGAGGGGCCGTGGCTGAAGTCGAGGGGCCATGGTCGAAGTCGAAGTAGTGGTCGAATGGGGACATGGCCGAAGTTAAATATCAGTGGTCAAAGTCAAACTCGTGGTCGAAGGGGCAGTGGTCGAAGTTGAAGGGACGTGGCCGAGGTCAGGCTGCGGTCGAAGTCGAAGGGTTGTGGTCGAACGCCAAGCCATGGTCGACGGGGACAGTGTTTGAAGGGGGCAGTGGTCAAAGTCAAAGGGTCGTGGTTGAAGTCAAGCCATGGTCGAAGTCCAAGCCGTGGTAGAAGGTGACAATGGTCGAAGGGGGCAGTAGTCGAAGTCGAAGGGTCATGGACGAAGTCCAAGCCGTTGTCGAAGGGTGCAGTGGTCGAAGTCGAAGGGTTGTGGATGAAGCTGGTCCGCAATCAAAGTTGAAGGGCCATGGTCGACGTCGGGGCTGTGGTTGAAGGAGGCCGTGGTTGAGGGGCAATGGCTGAAGTTGATGATCCGTGGTCGAAGTTGAAGCCGAGGTCGAAGGGGGCGGTGATCGAAGGGGGAAGTGGTCGATGTCGAAGGGCTGTGGTCATCGAAGGGCCGTGGTCGAAGGGGACAGTGGTCAAAGTCAAAGCTGTGGTCAACGTCAAAGGGCTGTGGTCAAAAGGGATAGTGGTCGACATTGAAGGGCCTTGGTCGAAGGGGATGGTGGTCAAAGGGGACGGTGGTCGAAGGGGGAAGTGGTCGACATTGAAGGGCCGTGGTCGAAGGCGACAGTGATCAAAGGGGGCAGTGGTCGAAGTCAAAGATCTGTGGTCAAAGTCGAAGCCATGGTCGAAGGGGGCCGTAGTCGAAAGGGGAAGTGGTCGACATCGAAGGGCCGTGATCAAGGGGGGAAGTGGTCAACATTGAAGGGCCATGGTCATCGAAGGGTTGTGGTTGAAGGGGATAGTAGTCGAAGGGGGCAGTTGTCAAAGTCGTAGATCTGTGGTTGAAGTCAAAGATCCATGGTCAAAGTCGAAGCTGTGGTCGAATGGGGCCTTGGTTGAAGGGGGAAGTGGTCGACATCGAAGGGCCGTGGTCGAAGGGGGCTATGGTCAAAATCAAAGATCCGTGGTCAAAGTCAAAGATCCTTGATCGAAGTTTAAGCCGTGGTCGAAGGGGGAAGTGGTTGACGTCGAAGGGCCGTGGTCGAAGGGGACAGTGGTCAGGGGGCAATGGTCGAAGTCGAAGATCCGTGGTTATCGTCAAAGCCATGGTAGAAGAGGGAAGTGGTCGACGACAAAGGGCCATGGTTGAAGGGGACAGTGGTTGAAGGGGGTAGTGGTTGAAGTCGAAGAGGGTAGTGCTCGAAGTCGAAGGGGATAATGGTCGAAGTCGCGGTCATGGTTGTAGTCATAGTGCCCGTGGATGTGTTCATAGAGGTCATGGTCGTAGTCATAGCGCCCACCCGGAAGGCACCTGCTAGTTCGTCCATAACCTCCGTCGCTATGAGTTCCCCCCAGTTGGACATCCCCATCGCCTAACCCTAGGTCACCCCTGAGATCGAGCTCCCCACCCTCGACGGCAAGACCCACAAGGTCTCGTACTCTCCATGGATTGCAACATGCTTTTGGCCACAAGGTGTGATCAACGGCTTTCAATTTATGACCACGAGCACTGGTCGATGTGTTCGAACTTACGACCATGAGGTGTGGTCAATGTCTTGCGACTTACGACCACAAGCGTTGGTTGAAGTCGAAGATCCGTGGTCAAAGTCGAAGCCGTGGTCGAAGGGGGCCATGGTCGAAGGGGGAAGTGGTCGTCGTTGAAGGGTAGTGGTCGACAAGGATAGTGATTGAAGGGGGCAGTGGTTGAAGTCAAAGGGAGCAATAGTCGAAGTTAAGGGCCATGGTCGAAGTTGGGGCCGTAGTCGAAGTCGATGCCATGGTCGAAGTCAGGGCCATGGTCAAAGGGGGCCATGGTTGAAGGGGGCCATGGTTGACATCGAAGAGCTATGGCTGAAGTTGGGGCTGAGTAGTCGAGCGATAGGGCACAAGCGCACCGGAGGCCTGCCAACGTATGACCACCAGCGATGGTCGACCGCTCCCAACCTATGATCACGCGCGATGGTAGACGGCTTCTAACTTACGATCACGAGGTGTGATCGACAGCTTCCGATTTACGACCATGAGCACCGGTTAATGCCTTCTGACTTACAACCACGAACACTGGTTGATGTGTTCCGACTTACAACCATGAGGTGTCCTTGATGGCTTCTCACTTACGACCACATACGATGGCCATCGGCTTCTGACGTACAACGAGCCATTGTCGAAGGCTCCCTATTTATACCACGATTGATCATCGACTGTTGCCAACTTACGATTAGCAATGATGGTCGACCGCTCCCGACCTATGATCACGCGCGATGGTTGACGGCTTTCGACTTACGATAACGAGGTGTGCTTGAGGGCTCCCGACCTATGACTACGAGGTGTGGTCGATGTCTTCTGACTTATGACCACGATGTGCGATTGATGGCTTCCAACTTACCTGATGGATTTAAAAACTTTTGGAACATGTTTTAAAACATATAGTATGATAAATTTTAAAAATCCGTAGCAATGCACGAGCATTCAACTAGTAATTATTGAAAGAAGTTAAAATCAAAAACTAGCTAAAAACCAAAAACAACGAACCTACATTCACCCCAAACAACTCAAGACATCAGCGGTTTTAGGTAGAAAGGTGGTGCCAGGGCTACACATTGAATTTCAGTGTCAGTTGTCTACATCAATTTAATTTTTTGGTACAGATTAGCAATTGTTCACCAACTGAGTCCATGAAAGACACAAAATTGGAGATTGTATATCCGCCAAAGTCGTCCAAGCAGCAAAGAAAAAATTAAAATGAGTCCAACAACGAGAAGTGGCAAGATGAAGTCCATGATAATGTATAGTGTTAAACCGGCAGTTCTTGGAGATGGTGGCGGTGACATTATGGTGAAGTGTTCTGATGCAGAACAAGGGTATTAGAGACAAATGGGTTGTCAAGGCTCTTCCACCTCGGCTTAGGATTTGTGAAAAATCATACATTAAGGTTAGAGAAGTTGTGTTACAAAACGATGTTGCTCACGTTGCTCAGCCATTCAACGTTTGGCATAGCAAGCCAACCTCAAGGTCGGTGAGGACTAGGCTGCAGACTATGCTGCCATGGATATGAGGGTTGATGGGCGCGACCACCTACCCAAAGTGGAGGGGAGATGGAGCATGGCGAGGTCAAAGGATACGAAGTATGGCGAAGAAACTGCTGGGTGCATACAATACCCACTACTACAGAAAGGTTTATCACAGACGGTTTGGAACTGTCATCACAGAAGGTTTCTGAACCATCCAAACTTATGTGTCTATGATAATAGGTGGTTATCACAGACTGCTCTTAAACCGTCTATGATAATTACAACACAAACGGTTTTTCACAAAAACCGTTTGTGATATATCAAGTATCACAGACAGTTCTTTAATATAGTCTTCTATGATATATCAAGTATCATAGACGACTAACACCAAAAATTGTCTGTAATATGTCATATATCACAGACGGTTCTCAGGCATAGCCGTATGTGATATCTTACATATAACAGACAGCTAATACCAAAAGCCATCTATGATAGCTATTTGAATACCTATACTATTTCCTGTTTTTTAGCTAGCCTCAGGAAATGCTAGCCATGCCCTCTGAAAACAAGCAAACAAATCACACATATAGCATACAACAATCATTACACAAATTTCACAAATGAATTAAACAACTAAATGATGTATATTTAAATGAATTATTTGATTTTGCACAATTGAGTGACTACATTGGATCAAATGTTTCAACATCTAATCATCGTCGGGGTAGAACTCTCCAGTCGTGTTTATGACCTCTGCTATCAAGAATTGGGAGTTTTCCTCAAATTTCGGTGAGTTTGTAAAGATCAAATGTACTTTCATTGAATTCCACGTGTTGTTGCTAGGAGTGTTAAAGTCATTAGCATACATACATACATACATACATACATACATACATACATACATACATACATACATACATACATACATACATACATACATACATACATACATACATACATACATACATACATACATACATACATACATACATACATACATATATTGATAATCATGAAATAATTATTGACAAGTTGACAAACCTCTGGTTGATTCATCTTAGAGGTCATTATGTCCTCCATATGACGTCAAACGTAGAATCCACATACGTTACCCTATAACTGTCGGTGGCACTGTGAAAATAGAATTGCATACATAGGTATTATCAGTTTTAGAGACAATAGTACGAAGTGTGATATAGGATTTTTGTGTTGTTGCAGGTACCGGTACCACATCCTATGTCGTAGTGTGGTGCTGGATTCCTTGTGTCTCCCTCCCTAAGCAACATAAGCGTTGAATGACTTATGTGATTCCAAAAAGTTAGCCTCGGCTATTGCAAACGAAGGGAAGACTACAATAGAGTTATGTATAGAGGAAATGAGTTTATCTGTCAATTGTTTTGCACACGGGTAAAGTCGTGGTTGCTCCTAAGTAGGGAATCAAGGTATATTACCTTGCTCCATTTTGGTACAATCACAATCATAATCCAATGACCCCTAGTCATGTATGTCGCCATAGAAATTAATCCTAAGTTCATATTGCGTATAAAGTATAAATGAAACTTGTATGGCAACTAGTGAAGCACTTACCCCTAGTTGAAGGGTACCATGATATAGTCCTTGTCACTATGAACAAGCAATCCCTTCATTACGTAATTTTGGACGAAGAATCTATTATCGTTGATGGATTGCTCAGAGACTAAATGTGGGTCAAGAAACCCATCGGTTCTCGCTATCGCCAGACTTGTTGGATCACGGATCTATAAATAAGCAATGATGAGTTATGACATTTATCGGTGTTACATGAATGTAAAACTTGATTGTACAGTACACTTATAGTGTTCCGTATTGTAGAAGTGAGGCATTGAGTTCATCAAGATTGAATAGTAAGAATAAATCTTCAAAGGTCCTGACGAAGTAGCCCGAGTCGTGGAGGAAATGTGCCTCCGTGTATCTCACGGTGAATCAACTGTGCTGGGTTGGCTTCATGTTAGACCTTTGCATGTACCAGGTATGCAAAGTCCTGCAAACCAGTCCAAGCTAGGTAATTGTGACTCAGGGACCAATGACACTCTGAGCATGAACTTCCATTCCTTGGGAGGTGAATTAATCTTCTTCGATTTGGTCTTGGCACCTTGCTAGCGATACATTTTCAGCATCGCCTTCACATGAGCCGATGCGTTGGTCTTTTGAAGAGGAGCTCGAGGTGGATTCATAGAGCATTCTGTTTGATTGGCATGGTCATATGGAGATCACGATACAGAAGGGTCCAGGGTGATGTCCCTCTTAGGCCACTGGACGAATGTATGGATGGCATCCCCTAGTGTCATGACTTCTCTGTTTGGGGACCTCTCTAGCGGGAGGGCCTTGAAAATGTCATTAATCCAATCCACTTGGACCTTCATGAAACCGGTCCCTAGCAGGGTATCATGCACCAACGTCCCTGGCAGGCATGGATATGCTAACCCCCGCCAAGCGTCAATGGGAATGTAGCCAACCCTGATTCTGAGGATGCATAGCATGACCTCTACATAATGATATACGATGAGCTAAAGCACCTGCCAGGTCTATTTATGTAACATTATAAAGATTTACAATACCTGGATGTCGCCGATAGGTAAGTGGGCGTTGCTATGTTCAGAATGTGGTGCGGACGTGCAGCTTCTCTGACATTGAGGGAGACTGGGTGCCATAATAACTAGGTGGCTTGCTACTAGTTGTGGACTTCTCTTAGTTCATTCCTTAATGTATATATCTCTCCTTGAAGTGAGACAGTTACGTCATCAAGTTTTGCATCAAAGTCCCATTTCATACATTCCTCGCACTTGGCCTTAAATCTCTTCCTACTCCTATATACCTTGGAGTCATTTGGGAATCCATGCCTCCAAGATACATGAAGCCCTAGGCCTCACGTGTGACCTAGGTGCTCATTATTTTATAGGGTCGTGGACAGTATATCCCTCTTCCTAACTACTTGGAAGGAGCCTTTAGAAGATTTGGTAGTCAATGTTTGCTGCAAGAAGCAATCATGTTATTTTGGACCCCCACGAAGTAATGGACTTATGAACATCTACGTAGTTTAACATATCTTATCAGGCATTGAGACACTTCCTCATTTGCCAGGTTTATGAAAGAGACAATGCCCGAAGACGTGGTTGATGACCTCGCTCTTAACCAGTTTTGGGCGTACTCATTTGTGATCTCGGCAAATGGTAGAGAAGCCTCTAATCAGATTGTGACCTCATCCTCTATCCTTCATTGCGAGATTTTACCCGCATACCCAACGGTGCCGAGTCTATGGGGGTGAATGTTTTGTGCCTAAAGAGCCTTGTGCGTCGTACTTTCCTGTTGAAATTTGGTCATCATCTTCATCCGCACAAGGGCCTCCCATGTTTTCGGTGACACGAAAGGATACCTCGTGAAGGGCGTGCGATCATTGGTCATGTACTACATGACAAGCGTGCTCTTGAAGGTCTTCTACACTTTTCCCATCGTGAGGAGCACATGCTATTGCATGAGTTCCTGTACTTCTGCTGGGATCTTGAATGAGTTTGAAATTTCCATCCACAACACTTTTCTCTCATCATCTGACAAACCTTTCTAGTTTGCTACGGTGATGGGGACCTGTTGCCTTTCAATTATCCCGTAGGTAGTCCAAAATATTGTAGGTGCTTTCTTCAGTTGCAAGGAACCCCATCCAGAGAGACCTCCGTGATGGTCATTCCGCTTGCTGGCCTTTTAGATACTCCTCTGCCATGTTTAGTTACCCCAGTCTTCGGAGCGTTAGACCCATTTGGCGACATCAACGATGACGATGACATCTCTCTTACAAGACAAAACTAATTACAGTGAGCTATGAGCATAAACATTGGCACATAGTTGATCTTACAAGAAATCAAAATATCTGGCGACGTGTATTTCTCAACAACTACGAAACAAACATTAAAGCACCATACACTTGAGCTTGAAATGGGTTGAAGCAAATTAATTTGGTTCAATCCATTTGAAGCACAAGTGTATAGTGCTATAATGTTCCTCTTGTACAACTACTACTCTGACTCGGTAACTGGTACTCGCTCGGTCACCTCACCTTGTAGTGATTATACGGGAATTGGCATTGTACTCGGGCTTGTAAATGGTTTCTCTATTTTAATAATGGATTTATATATGTAATGCTAGCACTGACATCTATGTGTTATAATTCGTAAGGAACAAATTTCCTTATAATTCATAAGGAACAAATAACCGGTTTCTCATGATAGATTGGTTGCTTCAGTGTTATAATTCATAAGGAACAAATTTTCAACATAAATATCTATAGTACAATAAGAACACAACCATCTTCATTGGTCCAAATCCTAGGACATAGACAAACTACTCATGGATAACTCACAAGCTCATACATAAACTACTAACTCACATATCGATGGGGAGTAATATTGGTAGAGGAAGAAGAGGCTGAGGACATCGGTGTCGAAGACGTTGTGGTGGATGGGGAAGAAGAGGCTGAGGACACCGGTGGCATAGACGTCATTGTGGTTGGTGAAGACACGGGAAGGCTATCTGTGGCAGATTTGCGCGAGGAGGCGGCCGGACGTGGAGGTGGTGCCAAATGTATGTGGGAGGTGGAGATTGGGGAGGAGGAGGCACTTGAGGAGGCTAGCTGCGGTGGATTTGTGTGAGGAGGTGGTGCTGGATCTACATGGGAGGTAGAGATTGGGAGGAGGTAGCAAACGGGTGATAGGGGCACATAAGTGAGGAGTAAGAGCACAAACCCTAGTGGGGCGCTACTTATAGAAGGTACTATCACAAACGGTTCTATTAAGAACTGTTTGTGATATTACTATTATAGATGGTTCTATTATGGAACCGCCTATAATATAAACCACATTACAGACGGTTCCATAATAGAACCGTCTGTGATATTTAGTATCACAGATGGTTATATAATAAAACCATCTGTAATAATCCTATTTTCATCATGAAGTGTCACCCATGCCCAATGAAAAAAGCAAGTTTTGACCACTTACAAATTAACTCCTACGACCACAGCCTCAATGCAATTCGCATAGTCAAGATTAGTTACAACAGCATATACAATCACAGATGTAATTATTTCATAATTACTTAATCAATTATAATGTATTAATTCCTTAATTACATGCCGAGTAGGATCATTACACTTGGCTATTTCCTTTTAAATAAAGCCCTTCACAATGGATGACACGCATATAGCTCGCTTCATCGCTTAGTTCTTCCTCGAGCCTAATGGTGTCTCTAAGTGTAGGCAACTCATCAAATTGATTGTACTCTTCCTCATCCACGATATTCTCAACACCGACAATCCTTCTTTTTCCATTAAGAACTACGTGACGCTTCTTATTTGTCGGGTTAGTTACATAAAAATCTTTAACAACTTGCCTCACGAGTACGAATGGGGAAGATTTGTGCTAATGCAAAAATTTCAAAGTCAATGTTCCAAATTCAAAAATTTTCCAATCTAGAATTTCTGTTGCCATTCAAAAAAGGAAAAATAAAACAAAAAGAATAGGAAAAGAAAAAAACAAAAACAAAAAAGGGGAGAAACTTTTCCAACCGTTCCCCCTGGCCGCTCCTCCTTCTTCCTCCGCCTATTGCCGACCACTTCCCATTCTCCCTCCTCGCCCTCCCTCCCCCCCTGCAACCAATGACCGGAGCAGTGCCTCAGGCCCATCTCCCTCATGCGCTCGCAGCATCGCCATGGTCTGACACCTTGGCCGCACGTCAGCTCATCGCCTCTCCCTGCTCGGCCGTAGGACGGCACTGCCGCCCCATCACGTCCTACATCGTCTTCCGCGCTGCCCTCCCCCTTGCTCGCGTTGACCTCCCACAAGAAAGTTGCCCCACCCAGACCATGCTCCACCTTGGTGTCCTTCTCCCCCGCTGCGCCGCCGTGGTCCAGCTCTACCATGCCTGTGCCGCCATGGCCCCGCCAGCCCCGACAGCAATCCCCTCAGCCTTGTTTTCCACTCCACCCCCTGCGACCGCCGAACCAAGCGACACTCTACCGAGACTTCACTCATGCTGTGACAAATCGTGGTCCTCACCGTCGCTCCGTGTCACTATGGAAGAGCTTCGACTACCACACGTAGGCTGTAGCTACTCGGGCTGACGCCACCGCACGACCGACGCCCTGCCGCCTGAGCCTCCTCGGCGCCCATCTCTCTCCCCCAACACCCTATAAGAGGATGCCGAGCCTCACCTCCCACTCCACCACCCCTCGCTTGATTGCCTCTTCCACCTCCCCAATCTGTTCGAGCCGTCGTCTCCTTTGCCGCAACCTCCTCTCCAACAGCCTCTACCGCCAGCACCACTCAGTGGAGTTTAGGACCTTTTGGGCCTATCTCTGAGTTCCCTGTTACTCTCTCTCTCTCTCCTTCTCTGCCTAATTGACTTTCCCCTCCTACAGATCGCCGGCGAGCCTCTCCTTCACCAACTCCGACGCCTGGCCTCTTTGGTGAACTGCCAAGCCTCGGGCCAATTGCCGGTGCCTTAAGCAGCACCCAGCCACCACGAAACCAACCCCCACCTTGCTGAGCTCCCTCTCCCCCTCCGGTGAGCCGGCGCTGTCACCCACCTCACTACCAAGGCCCTCCTCGCTGTCTGCTTCTGCGGCTCCACCCCTATCGCCTCTCAAGCTCTAGGTGAGTTCGTGACCACCCATGGAAGCCCCCATGCTGAGCAATTGGATGCTAATGGCTCAAGTCACCGAATTGCTCCCTCCCCTATTCTGGCCACCACCATGCTCACCGCCGGTTGTTGTCGGGCCAAATTAGGTCACTCCACTTCTTCCCGAGGGGCGTGCAAGGCCATGAAGCCTATTTTTGCCAACACCGTCACGCTGCCGTGGCCCCCTCGCCACTGGTCGGCTTCGCCTTCCTCATGGCAGGGAGGAGTATAGCTGCATAATTAAATTAGTGCCGTCATTAAGTCAATTAATGATAGTCCTAATCGGCCGTTAGTCGTTAATGAAGATAATGATAGTGGGCCAACATGTTGGTCACTACAGAGCTGTAATAAAATTGAAAGCTATTAAAATTTTTTGGGCCCCTCTTGTCAGAGAAATTCTCTCTCTCTCCTCTGTTGTTTCTTTTGAATTTTCCTGAGATTAAAACTTTGAGGAGCTCGTTCTCCCTCGTTGTAACTCTGAATTTAACAAAACTTGTTTCTAATTTTTTCTAAAATCAAGATCTACCTATTGGTACTGGTTTGGTTCAATTGTGTGTTAATTTGAATTTTGTTTTATTTTATTTTGTATTTACTTGTTTTCGCTCGTCTGCATTGCTTTTCTGGTACATTCTTCCGAGTAGAGCTCGAAGAGGTTAGCGAGCTCCCGATCAAAGCAGCACCAGACCTCCAAGCTTTTGATCCAAGTGAGTCAATACTTTGATCATTTTGAGCCTATATTTCATGTGAAATTATGTTCGTTTAAATTATCAAAAATGCATGCCTTACTTTATATACGAACATATGTTACTCATAAGGTAGCTAAACACCTACTTGTCGAGCTAGTAATATGATACCCCATCCGTGACACTTGAATATCCATGAATGTTGTCACCCTAGATAACACTGTTAATCTCGATAGCTATAAGCCAAAATTAAATGCCGTGCAAAGGACTTGTCCAGAGTCCAGGGCAGTAGTGGCCTTGATCATCAATCTTCTGGTCGGCCCTGCCTTCCTCACGATAGGGAGGATTGTAGCTGCGTAATTAAATTAGCGCCATCATTAAGTCGATTAATGACTATCCTAACCGACCGTTATTCATTAATCAAGATAATGATAGTGGGCCCACATGTCGGTCACTGCAGAGTGGTACTAAAACTGAATGCTATTAAAATTTTTCGGGCCCCACCTGTCAGAGAAACACTAGTGGCCCTGATCATCAATCTTCAGTTATGAGAACTTGTTTTAGGACAGTCACGGGATGTAAGCTACTGATAATTTATGATAACTTAATTTATGCTTCTCAGAACCCTAAAAGCTTGCTATACTTGTTTGGGCGGATAGTAAGAGTGGTGGGTGTGGATGTAACACTAGGTTTGTGGTTTGTGGAATGAACCGCCCAAACAAAATAAGGATTTAATCCTGTGATGACCTCTCCATGTACAACAGTGCAACCACAAGCTGGCAAAATGTAGGATTGGCTGAATAATTTACTAGACCCTCTAGTCATCTCATGGAGGACGAGTGTAGGTGGGTAAATAAAACCCCGCATTGAATGGGACACCGAATAGAGGTGACGTTGCCAAGGCTAGCATTTGTGGAAAGTGGAGTCCGACTACGCTAACTTGTGTTGGACATCCCGCACAACCTGTGGAAGCAACCCCATACGAGTGACATGCTAAAGGGCAAGGTATTGTAAAGGCCTCGTGATAATCTCTTGATCCGCGTGACCAAGGAATCACGTAGACCCGTCGAGATGCTTATCTCTTATGGGTAAAGATGTACAGTCTCTGCAGAGTATACAACTGTTTGAATGGCCGTGCCCACGGTCTAGGATGGACATGGGAACTTCCTCGAGTTAGTTCTATTTCAAAACTTTTGACGGTGGGAAGAAAACAGTCAGGTGGATGTAAACCTGACTATGGAAATTTTCCTAGAGGGATGTACTCCAGCATTGATAATGAGGTGGAAGTAACCTAATGATCAAAAGCTAGCATAGGTGGATGGAACCATGTAATCGGTGGATGGAACCTACACCGCCATAAATACTGTACAATTTCAAACTCTTTAAAGCATGTTTGTAAAACGCCAAGTCATAGAAATTTTATGTATCAATATTTCAAATGTCGCTTTAAGCAAATAAAAGAACCTGAGCCACTCTTGTTTAGCCATGCATATATAATGACATGCATTTTGTGTGTTGGCTCATGGAGCACAGTTGTTTGTGCTCACCCTCACTCTTAACCCCCACTTAGAGTCCATAAACCAAGGGCACTATGTCTACTATGAGGACTAGGGCGATGAAGGTGATGAAGATGGTGGGAACTAGGATAGGATTCAGTAGTCTTGCTCACCTCAGTCTAGTTGACCAGGCTAACATGTGGGTGGATCTCTTATTAGTCAGGTTTCTGGCTAATATCGTTGGCACCCAAGTCGTCTCAATCGCTTGGTTGTGGTGAGTTGAGCCCTACCACATTCGTATACGCTTCTGCTTTCGCACTTTATGTAATGTAATCATTTGGCTAGACAGCCCTATTGTAAATTCGACCCGACGTAGTCTATTTGAACTCTGGTAATGTAATGGTATGGTATTTTTCATGTATGAAATGACGCAACAATGTACCTATGAGCATTATCTACTGATCTAGGGAATAGTGCAGTGAAATCACAAAGGATTCTAGGTTAGTAAAACTTGGGGTCTGACAGAATGGTTCATCATTGTATCCTACGTGTTCGAGGTCCACACTAGTGACACCGTACTTGTCGACCTTTACACCTTGTGGGAGTTGGACCCAACAGCACTGAAATAAAGAGATATTGAAAATCACGTAGTCGAGCTCCCAAATCTCCTCTACAAGCTTGTAGTAGGAGCTTGGGCCAGCTATACTGAACTACTCATCATGAAATGCATCTATGCGGACACTTAAGTTTTAGATTGTACCTTTTGTGTCCTGATATATTGTATAAAATGTGTACCCATTAATGTCGTATCCTTCCCATGTCACAATTCTATATTTTGGCCCTTTTGCTAGCCATTGCAGCATTTCACTTGATGACCTCCCAGTGAATCGCACCCTCACACTACTAGTTTTCAGGTCTAGGACAACGGAGCGAAATCGTTGCAATAGGGGAAAAATAGATGCAATATGTACCTATTGCAACACATCACTTCCGTTGGCAAGCGTGGCAAGTACTTGCGTGCTTAAAAGATTGTGCAACGGATTGTGATTTCGTTGCAATACCTATGGTTATTGCCATGCAATATATTGTGGCAATTGTTTGTTGTTGCAACGAATGATGTCGTGGCGATATAGGCTATTGCCACGGCTGACTCCGTGGCAATAGCTTCTTTTGCCACGAAGTTTGGTCATGGCAATAGTATCATTTGCCATGAAAATATTGCGTGGTAATAGGTTCTATTGCCACGCCAATGGTTAGTGGCAATAGACCCTATTGCCACGGAGACCATTTCGTTGCAACAGGATATTGCTACGGGAGGTGTTTCGTTGCAATATGTTTTATTGCCACGGAAGGCGTTTCATTGCCATAAAGTTATTGCGACGAAATATGTTTTGTGGCAAATAGATCCTATAGCAACGAACATTGTTCATGGCATATAGTGGAATCGCAACATAGTAGCAGCGTTGCAACAGCCTATTAAAACAAAATACCAATTTTGCATACAGGTTTATCGCAACAGTAAAATTTGCAGTAGCATATTGAGCATATGATAGTTTATTATAATTTGTTGTTGCAAATTAATAATCAAATTAGGAACACGGCTGGATCAAAAACACATATATTAATTCAACACATAATAATTTAAAAGTGTCACCACTCATGCATGAATTACATATCAATCTCCATACTTAAACTACAAAGTTTGTAGCTAATAACAAAAGTACTATCACTTCCATTCCATTTGTCCGTGCTTCTTTGGCATGTTGAATTTCCTGACTTGACGACGCCACGACTCTGTATGCTCTGATCAAATTGTTTCATCCTGATAGAACATGAACAATAAAGAGGGACCTTAATGTGAGTATTGTCCAGCAGCACATACTTAAGTACATCATAATGCAAGTTTAGATATACGAGTTACAGCTGAAAATAGCAATCCTGAGTTCTCTAGTTCAGTTGCGTTTACCAAGTGATTCCAGCAGCACATACTTAAGTACATCATAGTGCAAGTTTAGCAAGTGATTCCAGCAGAATTATTTAATTTCATTTCATTTACCGATATGTAGTAGCCCTACTTCACCTGGTATAATTTTTTAGTAGTTTAGAACAATATGCTATATTTGACATAAGAACAATGACAGATGAAGATTAGTCACATTTTCATTTCATACCTGATAGTCCCTCCTTTTCTTCGAACGAGTTGTAGCAGTATTCTTCAATTGTTGTGGAGGAATGAAGTTCGATGAACCATTATTAACAGCGACATTTTGGAAGAGGCTTCGGTTAAGATTAGAAGCTCGAGTGATGCGAATAGGTGGCCTAGCATCCTTTTGTATGGTCACGATGCTTGCTGGGTCATTCTGCAAATGTAAAATGTAGAATAAAAAATATTGGCATCCTGATGTGTACTACTATTAAAATATGTTCAGCATGCATGCATCAATTGAAGTTCAGGGAAGGTACACATCAGCAGGTCATCAATAGAATGTACAAAGTCCAAATCCCTTGTGGCAGCAAACTATTTGCAAATTTTGTTACCTGTTGTAATGTTTCTTCCACATGTTCATGTGTCTTTTCTGTGGTGTTCAATGTACTATCTGGGTTAGCCTTGTCCAATGTTGTCATGTTTTCGTCTTCCTCACTTGGATTAGCCTCGCTTTCCCTTGTGCTTAATATACTTCCCTGGTTAGCCTACATATGGACCATGAGGAAAAACATTAGGACCTGTTAGGCTGGGTGGCTGCTGCAAGCCATCAACAACAAACAGGCAGCAGCTGCTGATGCGTATGTACAGATGTAGTACCTGTAATGTTGCTTCTCTCTGTTGTGCTAGCAATGAAAGGAACTCTTGCCTAAGTTGTTCTCTTGCGTTCCTTTCCTTCTCCAGTTCCTCTTGCATCTCTCGCCTAGTTTGTTCCCTTTCAGCAACTCCATTTGCAATTTGTTCCTTTAACATTTGCACCTCATCTTCGAGCTCATTATTTTTTCGCTGGGCTGCAGCTGAAGCACGGGATTGTTCATCGAGTCTGTCTTTCAACAGTTGGCTTCGTGTGGGATATTTCGCCATGTATCCATGACCATGAGCTTTGCATGATTTGGTACCGGTGCTTTCCTTGTAACTTGATTGGAAAGCAATGTTTTCCTCTTCAACTGTAAGGAAGTCTTTATCTGGCTCTGTTGATAGGTCAGTAATTTTGAACGCTGCATCATCCTAAGTGTGATAAGAGAAAATAAGAAGTTAAATCAGTTAAGTTTTATGCACAAAATTATGATAAATGTACTAAGTCATGAACAAATTAAATTTACTACTCACATAGACATCCCTAGAAGCGTTGTTTGACCATTCCCCGTTCTTCGTGTGGGTAGTCATCCAAAGAGTCAGATCAGTTGGCTCTTCTCCAGTATTTGGGTCTCTCTAAGATGGCAAACATTGTGCCTTGTGAACAATTGATCATTTAAGAACAGAATCAGATAAGTTTAATTTTTCATTACCTGCTCGTAGCTACATTGGGAGAACGGTTTGGATCCCATTAGATGCTTGGTCTTCTGTTTTTGACGGTTTTCAGAGTTTTGGCTACTGACCCTCTGCAAAAAAGTTTACAAGTGCACTCAACAAAGCATTCTTGTCACCATATATGTATTAAAAAATAAAGTAAGACAGCAATGTTCAAATTCTTCGGCTAAGGTAAAATTAATAGTCTAGAAGATAAAATTATAAAACTACTGCTGTCTCTAATCAAATAGGTCATTGATCAATAGTCAACTATTGATACAAAATGATGTATGTGCCTTATTTTAACTACTACTTACAAAGGTGTTCTGGAGCTAACTCCTATATGCCTTATGCAGCAATTGTTCAAGTCTAAATAAGAATTATATGCATCCTAAATAGTGGTAGTAAAAAGCATATATGTCTGTAACACATGCTGCTGCATATATTTTGTAATTGCTATTGCTAATGCATCAACTGTACAAGTCCTTACATTAATGGTTACTATCTCAATTCCATTCACTAATTGGTAATTGCAGAGAGAAAAATTGAACCTTGAATTTTTCAGTTCCAAAATACATTATCAAGTAGTGCCATTCGACAATGTCTATATCTTCAGGCTTATGTTTCATTCGCTCAGCGTAAGTGTTGTATGCCTTGTATGTAGAACTGAATGTTGATCGCCATCCTTTGTACCGCTCTTTAGCAATGTCCCATATCTTTTCCGTTGCATTCTCAATGTTTGGAAAATCCCACCTACTCTGCTTGTATTGAAACAGAAAGTGAAGGTGAAGTCGTACGTAATTACAGAATTAACATGCTTATTTACCAACAAATAAAAAGATGCAACTTACTAGCAAATCCTCTGCTATTGTAATTTTGACATTTTGCTTTATATCTTTCCACTTTTTGACTCCAATAAGTGGAGCCCTCTTTCTTGTAAACATTACCACTTCATCCACAAATGTTCGGGAGTTTTCTCCTACGGGCCTCCTAACCTTGCTGAAAATTGAATTGATAGTTTCTGCGATGCATTCTTGACTCTCTTGTTAGCTGCTGCTAAACCTTTAAGGCATCCACGTACACCTTTCTTGCACTGTTGGGAGCCACCTCCTTATGAGCAATTTAAATGTCATTTAATGTACACATTCAGAAAAAACTAATTGAACCTAGAAAAAAGAATTGACAGAAGGATAGCATACCATTTTGTTGTTGCTTGTTTTTCCGAGCATGAGATGGCCTCTCTGGTGGTGTTGGGTCGCTGTCTTGACTTTCCTCATCTTGAAGGCCAGCTGGATTGTTGGTATGGTCCTCTTTCAAAAAGGATACTGCACACATTATAATACTCATCAGAGAAATATATGTGAGTTTGTAAAACTAATAATATGCTTGCATAGTTCGGTGAAAGATTTGAAAATTACAGATATCATCAAGATGGCCTTTCGTCCTTAACCATTCCTTATATGTTTTGATTGTTTCATCCCTGTAGTCATCCATGAATTCTGCAAGCCATGAATATATGTTAGTGCAGTTGCCAATTCAGTACTTCTATTAAAAACAGCGCGATTTTAATTGTAGCAACATATATAACTTACCCGTGTGTTCTTCCTCGGCTTGCAGATTCGCTAGCCAAACCTTGTATGCATCAAGTTGTTCATTTGTAATTGGATCATCACAATTTTGTTGACTCCTCTTTCGCTTCATGGGTGTTATGGTCACCTGATTGTCTTTTACTCGCTCCCTTGACACTACTAATCGGACTTTTCTTTCATCTTGATTGCTTTCAATCATTCTGTCTGCATCACGACTAT
This sequence comes from Dendrocalamus latiflorus, assembly GCA_017311315.1. NCBI lineage: Eukaryota > Viridiplantae > Streptophyta > Magnoliopsida > Poales > Poaceae > Dendrocalamus > Dendrocalamus latiflorus. The sequence goes on from CM029638.1 coordinate 29,696,772, forward strand.
AATCGATCGGCTCCAGAGTTGCTACCGCCCTGCCACATCGCTTCTTATAGTATGAAAAGTCCCTAACTGAGTATCCAAGCTGTTCTTTTAAACTTAACAATGTCATAAATGAGACATTAGTCCTATCAAGATCGCACTCTAAGAATTCTTTTTCTGGTGGTGCTCCCTTGCATTGAATAACTAAAGTCCACTGCTGACCCGACCCTTGTTTCGTTCTGTATGTTTACATAGAGAAAGGTTAAATAGTCAAAATGCAGTTGTCAGTATGCAAAATCTGAGAGGAAAATAGTAGATGATCAGAAGGAAACAATAAATTTGTAATGAGTGTGCACGTGCATGGGTATACACACAAGCATATGTTTGCAGTTTTTTTTCATTAAAGTCACCTGTGAACATTTAAATGATATTGCAGTTCCGTTCACAGGTTGACCAGCTTGTTCTTGAGGAGGTTGTACGAGAAAGATTCCCAAAGTTAGATTTCTACACAAGGAACGTTGGTATAGCAATAAGTTCATTGCAGTGTAATTTTGCTGACTGCCATATATAACTGACTTGGAAGAACGAGCAAGTTGGACACTTCGGTTTTTGGAAGATGATATTCCGGAGTATGTATTCTGCAGTGGTTGTTTGGAGTGCAGAAATTTCACATGAAACATTTCCACTCCAGCAGGAATTTTCCACGTGCGCCTGTTCATACGTGGGCCACATATGATTTCACCTTGGATGGTATTGCATTGTCCCAACTTAATTATTGGTTTGCGCAATTTATATATGGCTGCATCCTTCTAAAAATCACCACATATAGGTTGTGGCTAACAAGCAAACCTGGTTTCAAATATCTGAACCACTCGCTAAGAATTATGAACTATACTCCATATATTTCTGTAAATATCTATTGGTTTCAAATATCTGAACCACTCATCCATGCAATGTTTTGGTTTTAAATTGTATGCATACAGAGTTCCATTTCATTTTAATTCTTTGCATCTACTTCTACTCCATCTCATCATTCATCACTCTTAAGTAAGGACATATCCAATGCAGGCCCAATACTAGGATCAATCATGATAATCCTTCTAATTAGGTCAACAAATGATCAATTTAGAAAGACTGTGACATGCTCCTGTATGTGATATACCCTCTTTGCTAGCTTATCTAAATTAAATTTTGAGGAAAATCAATTAATTATAGCATTATATCCAAAGGATTTTACTAACTCATTTCTAGTCTTTTGAAAAGTCACCTTTATTTCTAATATTAGAATGGAGTGCTACGACAATGAGTTATCCTAGTCTCATCCTGCCAATCCAATAATCTAATGAAAAATGCATAAACAACATTGTTAAAAAACATCATGTGGTATTATCCTTATTCTTTATCAACCTATTATTCTAAATGTTCTTATGAATTTGCTTGTCTGAATGACAGATCAAATAAACTAAATAACCAGATAAATTGCACTTTCTATAATCCCTTCTCTGTGAACTACTTAGAAAAATTTATTGGAACAATGGTTATGAAACCAAACTTACTCTAACATTGGTTATGACACATCAAACTAAAGATTAAGAACATTTAGTTCATACAAAAACATATAAACACAGGAACAGAGTACAGTAGTATTACTTTTGGAGTACACATCACAGCAGAAATGTTAAACATCTTTAAGGAACACGATAAAAAAATGTAGATGAAACAAATAATTACCATGACAGCAAGTTATCAGCAACTGTGACCACACTACTTGATATTTAGAACTTGAGAGTTATTTGCATAACTAGTTTGCCCTTGCAATGCAAGGTCATGCAGTTCGACACATAATGTGGCATTACTAGTACATCCATTAACATATACTGAAGTCCTATAGATTTACTTCAATATATCTTATCACATCATATGGCTGGAATAGCCTCAGTTTCTCCAGGACATCCATAGTTACATCCTCTTAATTTGCTAACGACATTTTTTTATCAACTTGCAGTAGTCTGCAACTCCCTCTCCGTGATGTGTCATTTATCTTGCAGTACTCAGGTACTCAGTACTCTTCAATTCTTCATACATGTTCTGTTTCCCTGTGAACATTTAAATGATATTGCAGTCCCGTTCACAGGTTGACCAGCTTGTTCTTGAGGAGGTTGTACGAGAAAGATTCCCAAAGTTGGGTCTGTGGTCATGGGAAAGTGGTCAGATTCTATACAATGTCTTGGATGCTTCAACTGCTCCTTCTACATCAATTATGGCAATTACCGCAACTTGTATCTGACATGCGTCATATTTTCATATATTTTGCCATCATTTTACCCTCTTATTTTTCGCATTTCGAGATCATTTATCATCATTTACACGCTTTTCTAAAATTAATTGCTCAATTTGGACTATTTTACACTTTTTTATATTTTTCTGCAGGCCGGCGCGATCTAGGCGCATAAACGACAAATCTGGACCTTCGGGCTGCTCCGTGCAGAAGTATGCGTCATCATGAGCGTGTAGGATTAATCCGCGCTGAAAACGGAGCTCCGGAGGTCCAGAACAGAAGAAAACAATGGGAAAGGATCTAACTGCAAACCCTAGCTTCTTGGAGGACTAAATCGCAAAAATGCAAAAATCCCCATCCTTAAGCCGCCGCCGCCTCCTGTGGAACCCTGAGCCGGCCAATTCATTGTCTTCAACCCCCCATTTGCTCTCTCTCTCCCCCTTTCTCTTCCCTACCGGCGCTGGCGAGGGCCGCGCCATACTCGCCGGCGGCCAACCCGTCCACCTCCCTTACGCGCTACCATCACCCCGCCGACCTCCATCAGCGCCGCTCTTCTCTGCCTCCTCCACAACCGCGCCGCCGCCCTGCATCTTCTTCACCTGCTCTCACCGCCGCCACTCTACATCCACCGGCCGCCTGTTTTCTCCGCCTTCTTCAACCGCAGCGAGCCACCGTCTACCTCTCCCCGCTGCTCCTCACAGCGCCGCCCCTTCCTTGCTTCCACCAAGCGCCGCCATCCACCGAGCCGCCACCATCTCCTCCTCTCTCGGCCACTCCCTTCTCCGCCAATCCACACCGCCCGCTCCCCTTCTCCTCCTTGCTCCTCCTCCGCTTCACCCAAGCGCCGCCCCCTCTATTCCACCAGCCACCGGTCGCCAGTAGCCCACTTCACCGCCGCCTTGCACATCACCACTCACCACCTCCGACCGCCGGCGAGGCCTACAGTCTCCCTCCGGTGTGCCACTGCTTCGCCGCCTTCCTCGACTTCATCAGCTCCCACCACGCCGGAGCCGCATCTACTTCACCACATCCTCCGGATTCTCTGCAGCGTCTACACCGACGGCGACTTCGATCCTCTGCTACTACTACTTGCTCTTCGGTCTATCTCCAACTCTTCTCCTTAACTCTTTTTACTGTCTTAAGTATTGCTCAGTGATGGCTTTGGTTAACTGTTACTTCATGTTAATTGTGCACTGATGATTACAACTGCAATTTGTGTTTAGTGATCTGTGATGTTGGTAAAATTAATCTGGTTCTGTGATGTATGTGCACTGTGATGAATGCTGGTTGTACTGAGATGATATTGTGATGAATCTGTTCAGTGGATATGTTCATGAGCCCTGTTAATTTTAGTTCTGTTATTGTGACAACTGTTCAATTTTTGTTCTATTAGTAGTATGGTCAGTGTGTGTGCTTCATGTGTATCGATGTCCTGTTGTTAGCGTAGTATATGTGTATGCTTGAGAGTCTTATCGAATTAGCTAGCCGGCGACCGTTCCCCTCCTTGTGCTGTCTCAACCTTCTCTTTGCTGTCTCGACTCTCTCCTTTCTTCTCTCTACGGTCTGTCGATAGTTAAGTCGTGCGCTCGTTGGTTGTAGTTTGTTGTGTTGTCGTGTGCCGTCGTCATCTAATTAGCCGTCGTCCGTCTTCTACCTTGTTCTCTCTCGACTCCCCCAGTGCTTCTCGGCTCCCCCTTTCTTTCTCACGGTCGGTAGCTAGTTAGGGCATCGGTTGGTAGTCGTTGTCGTTCGTGTGTCGTCGTGTTGCTCGTTCGGTCGTACGACGTCCATTCGTACGGTCGTTTGTCCCGTCGTTGTCTAGTGCGTTCATTTGTTTAGTCGTTCGTCGTTTTGTCCGTGCGAGCTAGAGTTCGTTCTGTAGTTCATTCGCTCGGCTGATTCGGTAGACGTTTTAGGTTTAGTTCTCCCCCGTTTTGTTTGACCTAGCTTTAGCCGAGCATCGATAGCCTTAGTCTAGTCCCTGTGGAGAACACGACACTCGCCGCTATTTCAGTGGCAACCCGTGCACTTGCGGGTGTGCTATATTTGCACGATCAGTATCCAATTTGGGCTCTTGGAGAGTTTCGCCGCCGACTAGTTGCAAAAAACTAACCGATTGAAACCAATGAACATGGTTTGTTACCTGGGGAGGGAAGCATCATCCGTGCCGTCTTCTTCAGCGCCAGAAGTTCGAGGTGGAACCCGTCGGTCGGCCCTCGTGATGGCGAAATCCCCGTCGGTGGCGTTGGCGGAGGGTGAACCAGTGATCGGCGTCGTCGATGGAGTCATCGCCATGGTCTTGTCGACCTAGGTCTTCTCCGAACCGAACGGAGGCGGAGGGGGCGCCGGGCGGAGTGGGGGAGGCCGGGAGGGCGAGCCGGGGAGGCGGAGGGAGGCGGAGGGAGACGGGGAGGCGGGGAGGCCGGGGGAGGTGGGGGACGAGGCGGCGGCGGGGGAGGTGGGGGATGAGGCGGCGGGGCGGCGTGGGAGGGGGTCCCGTGGGAGCGTGCGCCAGGCGGAGTGGGGGAGGCCGGGAGGGCGAGCCGGGGAGGCGGAGGGAGGCGGAGGGAGACGGGGAGGCGGGGGACGAGGCGGCGGCGGGGGAGGTGGGGGATGAGGCAGCTGGGATTTAGGGGCCCGCGATGGTTTTGGACGTGGGAGGAGGAATTTGGGCGGGATGTGCGTATTGTGGGGAAGTTATTAGGGAGGGAAAATTTTTATGTTTTTTATAAATATAATTAAAAATAAATAAATATATATATATCTTAACTATTATAAATAAACGGTGTTGCAGCTTAGTGATTCAGAGCTGAAATGTTTATTACAATAATAATTAGAGTGTTACAGCAGAACAATAATTAGAGACAAAACACAATATTACACAAGCACAAGATTCCCAATTTAAACAAAAAAATCATCATCTCCATGTCCTACAGAATTCACAGGTGCAACAATTCCATCATCTATGTAGGTGTCATCATCTTTATCATCATCGTCTAAGTCCTCATCATTGGGTTCAGGTACAGGAACCGCCTTATCTATGACAGAAGCATCAACACTTACTCCTTCCATGTCATTCCTTTTCCAATTTGTCAAGTCTTCATGTAGGCGGGATACATTCATGTCTTCCAGTCCGACGACCAGCGACTCAACATCGGGTTCTCCCTCCTTTTCTGCACCTACTGCTTCAGGCATGGAAAACAAATTCCGAGGTTTCATGCGAAGCACTATGCACCAATTCGGTTTTGTCGCACAAGGCACATAAAAAACCTGTTCAGCTTGTGTCCCTAAAATGTAAGGCTCATTGAAATATCGAAAACGAGTCTTATCAACATCGATGATCCCGTATTGATCCCTGCTGAACCCTCTTCCTTTCTTCGTAGTAGCAGCAGGTACATTGTACCAGTCACACTGAAAAAGTACGACTTCTTTTTGGTTGGCAAAATCTAGCGTGATAATTTTTGTAATCACGCCATACTAGTCCATGTTGCCGGTGCTGTTATCGCCCTTCACAGCAACACCACTGTTTTGTGTAGTTAGGTTCTTCTCTATGGCAGCCGTCCGAAACAGATATCCATTTATGTAGCATCTGTTGAAAAATCGAGCCCGATGGTCTGGTCCCCGGGAAAGGGCATACATTAGATCACTTGTTTTTCCTTCTTCATATAGTTTGGAGATCTGCAATTAGTTCAAAGAAAAATTAGTAGGCAAATACGTGACAGCATAATGAACGAATAAATAAAAAAATAGTAACTCACTTTACGCTCAAACCAGCCTACAAATTGCTCCTTATGACGGGTTTCAACATTCTGTGCACTCATATTTCTAAGCTCATCCTTGTGCTTACTACATTAAAACAAAAAAGAGGGCATCCATTAGTTGAAAACATGAAAAAGAATATATACTTGAAATTCAGTACATCTAAAGTACAACTTACTTAATCCATGGAATGGCCTCATCACAGTTTGTAATTATGTAGCGCCTCATCCGATGCAACTCCAACCTAGAAAGTGACTCGATAGTACATCCTTTCTTACTATAGTCAATGCTCCCAAATATGCTTAGCCCAGATGGTGGTTCGTTCACAGCAGCGCTTTCATGCCGCTCTGGACGATTAAGCTTGGTGTCGACGTCTTCCAAGAAGCGAGAGCAAAATGTCATGCACTCCTCCGAGATATATCCCTCGGCTATTGAACCCTCAGGGTACGCTTTGTTCCTCACATAGCCTTTAAGCGTACGTAGATACCTCTCAATAGGATACATCCATCTGTAACACACGGGCCCTCCAAGTCTAGCCTCCTCAGCTAAATGAACTGGCAAATGCATCATGATATCAAAAAAAGCTGGTGGGAATACCATCTCAAGTCGACAAAGAGTCTCTCCAATCGAAGTGCTCAAGTTTTCAACCTCTTTTTCATCCAGCTCCTTTGAACATATTGCATTGAAAAACCTACTGAGCTCAATCAATGGGATAACAACATCTGGTGGCAATATGTTGCGTACTACTAAGGGTAAAAGTTTCTGAAAGATAACATGGTAGTCATGAGTTTTGAGAGAAGACAGCTTACACCCAGTGATATTCACAGATTTCTTGATATTGGGGGCGAAACCATCAGGCATTTTCACTCCTTCTAGAAATTTGCATAATACCGTCTTTTCATCATTACCTAGAGAGTACAGAGCTGGTGGCAAAGTATACTTACCATTCTCGAGCAAAGGATGTTGATCCTTCCTTATCCCTAGATGTTGCATGTCTAGCCGAGCCTTCTCACTTTCCTTAGATTTATATTTTATATCGAGCAAAGTCCCCAATATGCTCTCACATATGTTTTTCTCAATGTGCATCACATCCAAATTATGCCTTATAAGCAATGAGCTCCAGTAAGGCAGTTCAAAAAAAATACTCTTCTTCCTCCAATTGTGCCATCTAGTTTCTTCTTCACGCTGCTTCCTCTTTCTTGTTGCCTTCCCGAAGGTCACTTGCTCGAAACTCTCATACTGTTCCATCACTTGCTGACCAGTAAGTGGCACTGGAGCCTCCCTATTTTCGACCTTGTTGTTGAAGCTGATCTTGTTCTGCGCCACCTGTGGTTCGAAGGCAAAAAACGGCGATGTCCCATGTAGCAATGCTTGGACCCGAATTTCAGCCACAAGTAGTCAGTATCCTTGTGGCAGTATGGACATGCAAACTTTCCTTTAGTGCTCCATCCAGATAGCATTGCATATGCAGGAAAGTCGTTAATTGTCCAAAGTAGAAGTGCGCGCAGAGTAAAATTTTTCTTCAGCTTTGCATCCCATGTTTCAACACCCTTTTCCCAAAGATCCTTTAGCTCATCGATAAGGGGCTGCAAATATACATCAATGTTCATTCCTGGAGATTTCGGCCCCGGTATCAACATCGACATCATCCAATATGGTTGTTTCAAACACAACCAAGGAGGCAAGTTATAAGGGATTATGATCACAGGCCATGTAGTGTATGTAACATTCAACATCCCAAATGGATTGAAGCCATCAGATGCAAGGCCCAACCTCACATTGCGAGGATCCAATGCAAAATCCTTATACTTGTCATCCACATGATTCCATGCCAATGAGTCTGCAGGGTGACGCATTTTCCCATCACGGACCAATCCTTCCTTATGCCATCGCATATATGATGATGTGGTCTCATTCATATACAATCTTTGAAGCTGAGGAATAAGTGGGAAATATCTTAGGATTTTACGTGGAGAACGCTTTTTTGCTCCATCAGTGCCACTAGCCTCATCATTTCCAACGGAATCAGCCGTTTTCCACCTAGACTCACCACATATTGGACACGTATCCATCTTAGCATAATCACCTCGGCATAACACACAATCATTCTCACATGCATGTATCTTCTGGTAGTCTAGCCCAAGATCTCGAACAACCTTTTGCACTTTTTCCAAGGTGTTTGGGATACAATGTCCTTCAGGGAGCACAAGCGAGAACAGATGAAGTATGGACTCCAAGGATCTGTTACTGAGACCATACATGCATTTAATCTGAAATAGCCTGACAATGAAAGAAACCTTAGTTGCCTCCTTGCAACCTGGATACAATTCCTTCTGTGCCTCATTTAATAATTTAAAGAATTTCCTTGCTTGTTCATTTGGCTCTTCAATATTAGAACCGATGATGTCACCACGAATAGCGCCACTGATTATTGAAGAAACTAGATCATTGACAGAAGCCCCATCACCTGTTGCACCTTCATTGCAATCTCCTTCATCTTTGTTGTCATCGTCAGCCAAAGCTTCACCATTACCTTGCTCTTGGATGAAACTTTCATCAAACCCTCTAGCTAGCAAATGTCTTTCAACCTCATATTGTAATCTATAGGACATGCAACGACACCTTGAACAAGGACAGGGTGCAGTTAAACCTTTAGATGTGCCTCCAAAAGTAGTTTCAATGAATTTCTTGAATCCTTTTTGCCACTCAGATGTTGACTTATCCATCCGCATCCAACTGCTCCCATCATGTGACATGCTTCCAATGATTATCAATCAAAGTACAACAAATTAAAACCAATCTGTCCAAATTAACACTACCTGCAAAACCACAACATACACAATTTAAAAAGCTTATTAATAAAACAGAAAAAACTTATCAACCACATAGCACCTCCCCTCCCCCTCCTGGCCTCCCCCGCCGCCCCCCTCCTTCCCGGAATCGGATCCTCTGACTTTGCACAGGCAAAGTCAGGGTGACTTTGCGCGATCTGAGCCGTCCGCCGGAGAAAGAACGGCCAAGATCAGATGTTGCTACAGTATTTTTACTGTAGCTACAGTAAAAAAAATACTGTAGCAACATCTGATCTGGGCGTTCTTTCTCCGGCGGACAGCTCAGATCGGGCTGTGCAAAGTTAGGGGACCCCAATTCCTCCTTCCCCTCCCCCTCCCGGCCTCCCCTCCTCGGCTCCCCCGCCGCTCCCACCGCTCCCCCCGCCGCCCTCCTCCCTCTGCCCCCGCCGCCCCCCTCCCCCTCCTGGCCTCCCCCGCCGCCCCCCTTCTTCCCCTCCCCCTCCCGGCCTCCCCTCCTCGGCTCCCCCGCCGCTCCCACCGCTCCCCCGCACCTCCGCTCCCCCCGCCGCCCTCCTCCCTCTACCCCCGCCGCCCCCCCTCCCCCTCCTAGTCTCCCCCCCGCCCCCCTCCCCCTCCTGGCCTCCCACGCCGCCCCCCTCCTCCCCCTCCCCCTCCCGGCCTCCCCTCCTCGGCTCCCCCGCCGCTCCCACCGCTCCCCCGCGCCTCCGCTCCCCCATCCTCCCCGATCTCTGCTCCCGCCGCCTCCCCGCGCCTCCCCCCATCTCCTCCCTCGGCCTTCACTCCCTCGGCCTCCCCCCATCTCCTCCCTCGGCCTCCACTCCCTCCGTCTCCCCCGTGCCTATTACTGCAGTGCCCTAGGGGTGAGGTGATAGCAGCCGCAGGAGCCCTAGGGGAGAGGATGCAGCAACCTCACGATGGTGGTGACCGGAGGCGCTCTCCCGCCCCTGTTCCCGGGATCGCAGGGCGTACTGGTGGGAAGCTCGCGGTCGCCCCTGCTCCCGGCGGTGGCCTGGACCGTCGGCTTGACGAGTCGCCAGCAGGAGAACGGCAAGGAAGCAAAGGTGAGACAATAGATTCTTTATTACTTCTTGATTCCCAACCCCAACTGCAATCCGACAATATATATGAGGTGATTTACAGGGGAGAGTCCGATCTGGACTGCAATCCCAACCCCAACTCTGAAACGGAACTAGGGTCCTTAAGGGACTGGACTGCTGACGGAAATAGCAACCTCAACTTCATCTACATCGTCCTCTCCGATGCCGGCTCCCTCATCGTCAAGCAGGTCCTTGCCCTCACTCAACTTACCATCGCGCTCTATGCACCACACCCGCACACACTTGTCTGGAAAGAACTTCCCACCTACAACATGTATGGATGACTGTGTAAATATGTCTAGTTCGTCCCATACACATAATTCAGAAGGTGATAAAGGGGATACAATCAGTGCTTCTGGGCTTTTAGATCAGGGTTTATTATCCTGTGTCTCTTGTGGTATTCTAAGTTTTTCATGTGTGGCTGTTGTCAAACCAAGAGTGCGTACAGCCAAATACTTTATGACTTCTGATTATAATTTGATTAATGATCAGCTTGTTGGTTCTAGAACGAATCATCTGGCAGATGCATTAAGAAGTGAAAGGACAAATGGTGGCATTTTACGTAAGTTATACATCTTACAATGTATACCAGACATTTTATGTTTGGCTAATTTCTCCTTTTCGCTAATCTATTTCTGCTTCTTTATTAAAAGGGTTTTATGTGCCGAGTGACTGGTCTTTTACTGTTACAGAGTTTTCTAGGAGGTACTACAAAATTTAATAATGCTTTTACAATCCCATGAGAAAACTGGCCCTGCAGAATCCAAGGATTAAAATAGATGCAGATTTGACCCATGGAACCTTATTTTGAAACAAATAAGCTCCTATAGAATTCTACAGCTAACAAAATAAACAGCATTAGCTGTACAACTTGCCGTCGGCTGTAGACTATGACATTACACAAGAGCTAAGAGCTTCTTGTGCCTCTTGTAAACACATCATGCCTACCTCCGCTCCACTGCAAGCTTCGAGTATGTTGTGGCAGCGGCTCTGGCGTGAATGAGAGGTAATGGTATTGTGTGAATCTAAAATTCTTTGGAGTGGTATAATACGGAAGACAATCTTTGGAGTGGCATCCTAAGGCATGCCAACCTTTGGAATGGTATAGTATGAATTATCTCTTAGATAAAAAAACATGCAAGATATAAAAAGTAACCAACTTCTGGGTGTTAAATTAGGAAATAAATGCATGTTAAATACTGGGCAAATCTGGGATTCGACCTAACTGAAAAGTATCTGGCATGCCTACACTTGTTTAACCCTGAATGTTTTGTGCTTTTGCTTTAGGTGGTGTTAAGTCACCCACACATAAAACTGGCATGGAGCATTACGGTGAAGGATGTGATTGCAGCACTTGAGAGAGAGCCTCAGATGTCGAAATCTTCTTTACTGTTCCACTATATGGGAGATCACCGACAGAATCAGCGGCAAAATAGTTGCAGCAAAATTATTGCGGTCCATCTTGCGATGTTCAATTTTGTTTCGCCGTCCCTTCATGGTTCCCTAGTCAACTTGAGAGGCATTTTTTGGGAGTAGAATGGTTGATATGAGATGGGTCATCTACCAGGTGGGTTTGATTGGTTGACGATTCAATTTTGCAGGCATTTAGAAATCACTAGTGAATCAACATTTTTTCACGGAATCAATGTGCAGATGTGTGTGCGCATTTTTGAAAGATCTATAACCTTGTCATTGCTTCCAATGTCAAGGTAACTTCAGTTAGCACGATCTGACAAATAGTATCATGCTCATTATGTATATAGAGAGAGTAGGTCGGTTTTTTCTTGAGATGTTTATACGACTACTCGTGCGTTGCTCTACTTTTTTTACCTTGCAATGCTGGTATCTAAACCATTATAGAGAAAACACGAAATGTGTACATTTTTGTCAGCTCGGATTTAGTCATGAACAGGCTTATCCCCTACTCCAAAGAGTAGCAGGGAAATTCGAAGGGTACACTGGACGGTAACACAGCCGCGACAATGCAGCTTACAATTTACATGACATAGTAACTGTATCAACAAAGTAAAACTCCTCAACACATTCTTTATGCTTTATGAGTACATATCTCAGAACCTACTCTTACATGCCCTCTTTAGTTTTTCTATTGCAGATACCATAACTCACGATATTCTCCACGCTAGATTTCCTATTTTTAGTATTATTTTGACTTCCTTTCAACTAGGGACGGCATGCGTTATTGAGCACCAGCATGAATGGGAGCTCCTAACATCCAAAGTCATCAGGAACTAATCGTTGCAGCTCTGGGCGATTGAGCCTGCTGTTGTTCTCAAAGCTGAAAAGAAGAGGGGTGAGGCCCTCATTGCATCAGTTTATGTCAAAATTTTCCCTAGTTCTAGTGGGTACTGGAAGACACTAAATAGCAAAACAATGATATAGTATTCCACTTAACCATCATATCTTTTTTTTAGCATAAAGTGTCATTCTAACTAAATAGATCGAAATAGAGCGACACAAATGTCATCTCAATTGTCAGTAGGCAATATTAGAGTTTAAAAGCATACTTGTCTTAGTTGCGCATCTAACTCATCTTATGCAACATTCCACTGCATTTTTTGGGGGATCGCAGTGCAAATCCAGCAATATGCATAATTGTTTACAACTTATGGTGCATTTCACAAAACATACATCGTAAACAATAGATTCACAAAACATACTAGTTAACATAAAGGCATACCTTCGAAGAGGGAAGGTTGAGAAAGGGCCATCAACAGGGATCGTCCCACAGGTCATTGTTGGACAAGTCACTACATGTCGCAAGAACTTAAAACAATCAGCAACCATAGAGAATCAAGTTCAACAACTAGATTTGGTATAGCTTTACACTCACATGACTTTCAGATTGGAGAGTTTGGCTAGCTCCCTTGGAATTGATCCAGCAAGTTTATTGTTGTTCAAGCACCTATTATAAGACATCGAGCTTTAGTCGCAGCATAGAAAAGTAGGTCACGTATGAATGATGAGAACCAAACCTACTTCCTCTTAATAAAATCAGCACTTAACCATGTCGAAAAACAAATGCACAGTCGGGTATAATAGTCTGGTGGTAAACGCCTTGACCTCCGAGCTAGGAGGTTGTTGGTTCGATTCCTCCACACCCCATGGTTTTTGTCTTTATTTTTTCTATTCTAATTTTTATCCTCTCCTGTTTTGTCAAGTGAGACCTCCTCAACTGCGTTTTAGTTGTCACTTTTCAAATTTTTTATCTCCTCCAGCAATTAATAACTATAGATAATATAATTCCTCCACACCAATTCGGCCCTTGCGTTGAGCAGTTAGGCCCACGAAAACAAAGCGTTGCAATAATAGATTATTGCCACGAACAATCATCATATATAGCAACAAATTTATTTCGTGGCAATACAAACTGATTTCATACGCATTGTATAGGAACCTTTTGCAACGCAATTGATGACTATGACAACGCAATAAAATTGTGGCAATATTTAACCCACTCGCAACGAAATTCTATAAGGTGGCAATACCTTCTAACTATTACAACGAAAATCAATATTATCACAACGCAAGACAACCGTGGCAATAAAGTCATACTACTCGCAACCATTTTCTAAATGGTGGCGATAAAGCCACCTTATTACAACGAATTCAATGACTATCGTAACGCAATATTTTAGAGGCAATACTGTGCACATATCACCACGATTTCGGCAAAACGTTGCAATAGTACATACCTATTGCAACTAATTTAGTGTCGTTGCGATGCGTTTCGTGGCTAAAGGGTCGGAATCCAGTAGTGTCAACCATTCATTAAACCAACAGTTATGCTGTCTCGTGACCCAAACCTCCGACTGGCCTAGATTCTCTTGGCGTAGCATGTCCTTGTGCTCTTCAATATACTAGGACACTTCAGTCATGTGTTGCAAGACCGTAAAATGGGCTTGAGAGTATGTATCCAGATCAGTAGTTATTGCTTTCCTTCCATTGGTCCTTATACCCTCTAGCCTCCCTCATGACGAGATATAGACACACCTAATGTTTCGACCTGAGGCATGTAATCGATGCAGAACTCAATGACCTCTTCGGTTGCATAACCTTTGATGATGCTGCCCTCCGGTTGACATCGATTGCGTACATAGGACTTGAGAATTCCTATGTATATCTCGAATGGATACATATGACATAGAAACATGGAGCCACACATCTTTATCTCTTTCATAAGGTGGACAATGAGATGGACCATGATATCAAAAAATGACGAAGGGAAATACATCTCAAGATGATATAGAGTCATCACTACCTTGGTCTATAGAGCATCTAGTCCATCAGGATCGATTACCTTCTGAGCAATTGTGTTAAAGAAATAACAGTCTCATAATTGCCACTCAAACCTTGTTTGGAAAAATCCTACTAATTGCAACAGGAAGCAATTGTGTCATTAGCACATGACAATCATGAGACTTCATGCCAATTAATTTCAAATCTTCCATGGAAACAAGTTTTGTCATGCTAGTTGAGTGACCAGGTGGAACTTTCACACCATATTGGCACTAGCGCAGAGTGTAGCAAGATGGGGGAAGGTACGTCTAGCCTTCATCAGTGCTAACTCAGTCCTAATGTTCATAGCAACGAAGTCACACTGTGTGTTAACAACATTGTTTTGTCACGAGTGTTCAGTAAGAGACCAATCAAGCTATCACATACATTCTTCTGTACATGACACCGATGTAATTGTGAACTTCTAAGTGCCCCTAGTAAGGCAAGTCTCAAAATACTAACCTCTTCTTACACATGTTATTCTGACGAGTCCTCAACTTACGTCCCTTTCCAAGCACAACATCAGTATCCTTGACCATATCGTAGATCTCTTTCCTGCTAAAAAACCTCGGTGTCGAGTCATCCTCTTTTTTCCATTAAATTGTTTCTTGATCTTGCGGTATTTGTGATACCATAGAAGGAACCTACGGTGACACATGCACACAGTTTTGCACGAGTTGTTCAACCACACACTCTCGATATAATCTAATCAGTTCAGATAGGCTTTGGATCCTTTTGTACTCAACCCGATAGGTTACCAAAAGCAGAAAAATCATTGATGGTGCAAAACAAAATAGCGCGCAGATTGAAGTTCTCTCGTTTGTCTGCATCCCATACCTATACCCTTCATTCCACAGTGTCACAAGATCTTCCATCAATGGTGCTAGGTATATATCAGTATCATTCACAGGTTGCTTTGGCCCTTGCATAAGTAGTGATATCAAAATGTACTTTCGCTTTATACACAGGTAAAGAGGAAGGTTGTGCATGCATACATTCACGGGCCAGGTGCTATGTCAACTACTAATGTTACCAAAAAGAATCATTCCTTTTGTACTCAACCCAAACCTTACATTCCTTGGGTCTACACTGAAGTCTACAATATCTTATCGATATTCCTCCACTAGGCAGAATCAGCAACATGTCTTATCATTCCATCTTTCTTACGCTCCTCCGAGTGCCAACATAGCAATCTTGCATCCTTTCGGTTCGCAAATAAATACTTCAAATGGGGAATTATAGGCAGATACCACAATATCTTAATAGGAGGTCCTTGCTTCACCTCGATGCCCTCGCCGTCATCAGAGTCATTCTTACGTTTCTATCGGGATGCATTGCTCACCGGACAAACATGTAATTTTGCATACTCTTTATGGTAGAGGATACAATCATTCGGACATGCATATATTCTCTCTACTTCTATTCCCAATGGACAAAGAATCTTCTTGGCTTGGTAGGTGGTTCTCGGCAACACATTTTCCTCTGGAAGGATGTTCACTAGGAGACCTAACAACACCGTGAAACCCATATCGGACTAATCATTGCTTGCCTTCAATTTCAGTAGTTTAAGAACAGATAACAACCTTGTGTATTGCAGCTACAGCCAGGGAACAAAGTTTTCTCTAGGTCCTCCAGCAAGCCATCGAATTTACCAAACTCTCTCTCACTATAGTTTCCTTCTGCATTGCGTAGCATCTGATCTAGATTGTTATCATACGATCTATCCTCATCGAAAGCACAGTCCATAACTAGCATATCATTGTCTCCCTCGATGGTGTTACAACTACCTTCCTGTATAATCTTCTCTTCATCGTGACTGGTCTAACATGTATACCCCTTGTTGAAACCCCCTTAGAATCAAGTGAGCTTCGATCTACGCTGAGTTAGTAAACATCTTCAGATTATCGCAATCAATGCATGGACAATATATATATTCCATCCTCTTCTTCAATATATCCTGCTCGGCCGCTTTTCTAAAAGCAGACATGCCATTAATGTACTCTTAACTCACACGCTTCTCAACACACATCCAGCTTTGGGCCATCTACACTACGCATGTAACAAATTAATATCAAAATGGATTATTAATGCTACTATAGCTAACCAGCCTAGCTATTTACACACATAATTGTAATTCACCTAATAATAAATTGTCCATATCTAAATTAAGTAGCTAGCCACGTATTCATGAAGCAATATGCATGTATGCACATATATGTATGTATGTATGTATGTATGTATGTATGTATGTATGTATGAGTATATCAAGCAGAATATATTGAAGTAAACTATGAGTCTTGACGCATTCTTAAATTGGAACAAACTACCATCTCTCTCTAAACCTAGCTAGATCTAAAAATCTAGGTGTCATCTCTCTCTGTGACAAGATATATAAGTTATTAGAAGCACATACTAACCTCTAATTATCATGAACAAATCAATCTATAAGCTAGATCTACAAACGGTATATTTTTACCAAACACCCCAAAGCCGGCTTCCTCCTTCAATGCAGCGCAATGAAGACAGATCTGTCGAGACCATGATATAATAACGTGACGTATCCCAGATGGTTCCAATCACAAACCATTTATGATAATATCACAGACAGTTATTCATATGAACTGTCTGTCATAGTTACTTGTCACAGATGGTACACGGTCACGCATGTAAAACCGTCTGTGATAATTACAGCATAGACGGTCTTTCATGAACCGTCTGTGATGTAGCCGTCTAGTATAAACTCTTTTGTAGTAGTGACCAGTTTCAAACAGATCTGACACATCCGCCGTGACACCATGAAGGCGTTGGACAACTGCATCACAAGCTCTTCTCCCTTGTTCGTCAATAAGGAGCACTGTGGATGTCACACATGTTAGGATACGGGGTAGGCTATACTAGTACAAATTAAAATCATATCTTGCAAACTAGAAAATCATGTGAATAAAAGATCATGAGTTGTTACCACTAGACGCATAGTGCAGCTGAAGAAAAGTTAAAGCATCTTGATTCAACATAGCGTGCATTAATACAATGAAAGTAGCCAATCGTCCAATGTGTTTGGAAGATGTTCCTTGGAAATCGATCGTCCTCTAGTGCTGCTTGATCTCCACGAGCTGACTATCTTGTGCTCAGATTGTCCCGATAAACGCTTTAGTCGCAGTAGCACCTTTACCCAAGTTCACACTAGTGTGCTAGCACCAGTGCGCATAGCAGGAATTAGGCTACTAGGGTTTCAGTAGGTGATGCAATGTCTCTCTCTATCTTTTCCATGACCCATGCACCCCTCTATGTAGAGCCTCCGATTGGATCCTTCTCCAATACAAGTAGAGATCGTATCCCACTCGAAGTCTATCGTCCGAATCCTTACCGTTCCAACCTGTTAAGTGTGAGACCCTGTAGGTTCATATATATTTAGTTGTAACCTGAAAATACGTTTTCAATTACTGGTCGTCGGCGATATATAGCAGGACATATCAACCCCCAAATATAAATAAAGATCGAACTGGACGAACCTTATGCAATATGATCTACAGCCAGATCTTAGTCATTCATGATTAGTTTATAACTCCTTACGACCACTTCGTATCTGGTTACAATTAGTCCGTATCTCCATACGATCAGTTCACAGACCAGTTTATGATATATTCAACTAGCTCATGACCAGTCTGTACACCCATATGATCAGTTCATATATGGTTGGACTAAACGACCTATATGTGTATTATTCTTTTGCCTCATGATACCTGATCGAACTCTAGGTGAGAAACGTGTTACTTTTTCCGATCTATTGATGGATAACTTCATGTGATCAACTCTTCGACCACTAGTGATATGACTATGCACTTCCTTTATCCGACCACATAGATAGGCTCATTGATATATCTCCTGTTATATAGGAGAGACAAATCCCACATCCGACCAGTTATACTCCTCTGTATGTTTCATAGCATACCCGAAGCTACCTTTATAACTATCCAGTAATGAAGTAGTGTTTGGTAAATACTAAGTGCACTATTATATATGTAGGAAATTATGCTGATACCAGGTACAAGAATTATACATTATCATTACTTAAGACCAGATAACAAATAAAATATAACAATCTCAACAACGTCTTAAGGTGGATCAATCTAACACCATGTTCTCTAACATGTGTCCATATTATTGATTTGATATCTCATATCTATGATCCGTGAAACATGATTATTAATCATTGCATTTGCTAATTTATAAATTATAATTATCCCATATAATGATATAAGATTATAGATAATTTAGAATAACATCAAACATGAATAAAGAGTTTCACAAATAAGTCATGTACTTGTTGATTAATATAAAAGATATTTATTAAATGGATAAAACAATATATTATTAAAAAGATTATAAACATAGAAGTGTTATGATTATGTCTATAATTACTTTTAGAATATATCACCAATGTGGCAGAAAACAAGCTAACTGACGAACGGAATTGATCAAGGTCCAAGCTGATTGTGAAGGGAAAACTATATCATTGAAGACCGATCAAGCTGGAGGAACTATCGTAAACAGTAGAGTTGTATATGTACAGGTTGTATATGTACAGCTCTAAGCTTAGATATAAATGTATATACTACAAAGAATCTATCTAGACAATTACGTGGCAAATTCGGTTTGTTCAGACCATGTTGCGAACAAACTCGGTTCGGCACGTCGGCTCCAAACCCAAGTTTAGGGCCAGGCAGTGCTTGTAAAGTGAATGCTAATTTACAAGGCAAACATGCAAGGTGCACTAAATAGATTCTCCGAAAGACAAAGGACGCAAGGTGTCATGACAGTTCACTCGGTCACGCCATATGTACAAGTAAAGGTGCCATACTCAATGAAACATAGGGCCTGTTTTTTTTTTTTTTTTTGCTGCGATTTATAGTTTTTGACTGCGGCTTGTGGCCTTTAGGCTATTTGTACGAAAGTGAGAGACCATGTGGAGGTTATCCCATATGTGTCATGAGTAATTGACATCGGTTTAGGGAAGTCGAGTTTGATGTGGTTGGTTCGGACCTTGACGTTGCGTGGTGCAATCGAGCTCGGTCGGACTTGGTCAAACCTGGTCAAAGTAGTTAGGATGCATATTATATAGACTTGTCAGGTTTGGGCTATTTTATTAATGCATTTATGCTTAAATGTATCGAGCGGTGCTATTTAATGTGTTTCTTGTCTGTGTTGGCTGCAAGACGTCGAGGCGGAGTCGTGGTGAGACACGAGGTGACCGGACAAGACACGGGCGGTGTCGAGGTCAGAACGGTCGAGATGTGTCGAAGACGGCGGAGACTCGAGGTGGTTGTGAGGTTTGGACAAGGAGCACGGAAGCTTCCCGGAAGGTGCAGGAGGGGCGAAATGGTACTTTCGTGAGGCTGCAAAAGCGGGAGCAGGCTCCGTTCGAGTTTAGCGGGCGTAACGGGTTGGAGACCCGTTAGCCAAGGGTTATAAATTGGAGGGAGTGGCCGCATGCCCTCTTATGCATTTCTAGGGTTTTAGAGGTTGGTAGAGCTTGCTTTAGTCAAAACGAGCTTTGGAGAGTTTGTTTTGGCTTTAGGTTTTAGTTGGTGAGTCTTTAGTTGGTGAGAGTGGGTGGAAGGTAGCAGGGGGTCTGTCTATCTTCGATGTGTTCCTGAGTGTGCTCCCCTTCTCAAGCATGTATGGGTATGTGTTCTTGAGGTTTAGGGGGAGGGAGAGGGTGAGTTGAGAGTCTTGTAATCATTCCTCTTTTATCAATCATGTATCTCCTTTCCTCTTTATCAATATGAGATGGATTTGGTTGAGTTTGATTGAGTCCCAGGCTCTCTGGTTGTTTTTCCCTTCGATGCTCTTTTTGGCTTGATTCTTGAGTTTTTGTGTTTTGGCTCGTTTCTTGCTGGGGAGTGCCAAAATGGATTGCTCTATGATGGAATTGCACTTCTAGACCCTTTGGTCAGTTGAAATCCTAGAGCCAAGTGTTTAATTTCAGTTTTGCTTTTTGGGCCTCCTCTGTTCATCACTTTCCTTTCTAGGGTTTTGGTGGGAATCTTGTTTCCCTTCTTGAGATGGCCTGAAACTTGGTTTCTAGAGCCCAGGGGCTATCAGTTAGCTTCCCTCAAAGTTTCATGGCCAGAGGATCAAGGATTTATGAGGGATTTGGATTTTGGTTGAGCACTGTGTAGTGTCTCGGGTTTTTGATATTTTTAGGGTTTGGAGCAAATCTGTGATTCCCTTCTTGAGATGGCTTGAAACTTGGCACTCATAATCCTAAGGCTATCAAGTAGCTATTCTCAAAGTTTCATAGCCAAAGGATCAAAGGTTTATTGGGAATTTGAGTTTTTGCGCTGCTCACTGAATATTTTCAGTTTTTAGAGAATCTTCTAATTTCTTGGTTTGAGATGGATTCTCTTGGTCCCTAGCCTCCTCTTGCTTTCAGAATGTTTGTATGTTGCTTTGGGCCAAAAAGACTGGAAGCAAACCCTTGTTTTCTCAGGTTTTGAAAATCTGAAGTATTTGTCGAAAATCAGATTTTCAGTTGCTGTCTCGGGCTGCCTTTTGGGAACAAGGGGCTAGTCAGACCGGTTATTGTGAGGCGGTCAGACTGGCTATAGCCAAGCGGTCAGACCGGCCAGCCTTCTCCGGTCAGACCGGCCAGCCTTCTCCGGTCAGACCGGCGGCACACCTGCGGTCTGACCACCCGAGGCACTGCAGTCAGACCGCCCCTCTAGTTTTTTGTTCTCTAGTGAATTTCTTCTTTTGCTTTTTTATTTTGGCTCTATGTTTTCTCTGTGAGTGTTGTTTCCAGTAGAGATCGTGACCTATTCTTCTTCATAGCCTTGGTTGCTATCGGAGAAGTTTGAGTGAGTTCTTTTGAGGGGTTGATTTTTTAAGTCGACATTCACCCCCCTGTATCGTCATTTCGGTCCAACTGAAAGATTACAGAGTAAGAAACTCACGTGCAGTTTTTGGCGATATAAATGAAGTCAGTAAAATATATATTACAATTAATTAGTAAACCCTATCTTGAAAAGATACTCCGTTTAAAAGCTAGTTACTATAGAAAAGATAAAAAGCAACTTTTAGAAGCTGAAAAGTACAGAGCTATAATTGGAGTACCTAAACTAGAAACATAGTGTGGCGGGCCCTTCTTAGATTTTTCTAGTGTAGTGCGGCGCTCAAACTGGCTTCGACTAAGGACTAGGGTTACGGTTTTTAGCTAAAATTATATTGTAGGGGTTATTTATTTTTTGAGAAAAAATAAAAAATAGAAAAAATTGAGAAAAAATCATTATATCGTCATGCACAATGGAAAGAAATATGAGAAAAAGAAAAGTGAAAAAAGCCAAAAAAATCAAAATAAGTCAAAATTAGAAGCCTATACATTTTAAGTGGTTTTTTATTTAAGTAAACTGAAAGCTAAAAAATCAGAAGCTAAAACTATTTAAAGTAGAACCAAAATTTTGACTAAAAATTTTGAGTAGATAAGTGGGCTTATCACTCGGATCTCCAAGAAAAATGATGGTAGCCGACAGGAAGAATCCTCTATTAAATATGTAGACCAGGCTATATTGGGCTACTAGACCATATCGAGTATGGCATTCGGTCTACTAAAATCCATACTTCTAGATGCCCCAAACTCAAGGCCCAGTAAAATTGACTCAAGCAAATCAACATAGTATACTACGTGATTGGGAGACCAAGCGACCACTACGAGCCCAGCAAGTTGCCAAGCGGATAGTGGTGCGGTGCATTGGAAGTTGGGGATCCATGAAAAAATATCACCGGGTTACTCTTCTAAATATAATCATGTCATTCCTTGTTTATAAGTATGATTTATCATCTCTGTTGAGAATTTATATTGGGCTTAGCAAGAAGTCATTGAGATTACTTGAACCCCAATACCTGCATGCTAAATCTGCCCTGATATAAAGTGAGTGCAGGTGTAAAATAAGATGCCCATAGGTAGGCAAGTAGCGGTATGACCGTGTGATGCGTCAGGCTTACAAGTGGCAATCAATAGTGTTCTAAATTTTTCCGCACGTCTAATAATTGAGGATTTACCGTATATTCTACTACCAGATAGGTTGGTAGTATAAATTTTGAAGCGACTAGGCTACACTATATCGTGGTACCCCCATACTAATGGGATAGAATTGTAGGATGTATTTCAACCAGACGACCAAGACATACCTCACACAATCCATTTAGATTCCTGGACCATCAAATCGGTCGTCGACTTGCTCGCTGAGCCCATGGATGACTTGCTCAGCTGCTCTGCAAGAGACCTTTTCGGTTGTAGCCATCCTCCATCTCACACGTAGAGCATGCGAGAGATCTCACAACCGTCTTTCATTCCATGCATGACAGAGCACACAAGAGACTTCGTTGTTGTCTTCCATCCCACTACTAAAACTATATGTTGGACCGAAATAGCGACAGAGGGGGAGTGAATGTCGATCTCTAAAAATCGCCTCCAAAGAGTATCTTCTCCTCCAATAGCTATGGAAGCTATGAAGGTAGAAGACCAGTGCTCACAAGATACCCCAGCAGCAGGAAAAACACAAATACAGAGACCAACAAGCGAGAAAAATCAAGTCGGGAAAATTCTGGCCTCAAGCGGTAGTACCTCTGAGACGGGCGGTAGTACCGCTGAGCGGTAGTACCGCTGGTCCGAGCGGTAGTACCTTTGAGCGGTAGTACCTCTCCAGGAGCGGTAGTACCTCTCGAGAAAAACAGCAAACGGGATTTTCTGAAAACTGAGAGATTCGCAATGATTCTTGGATTCTTGGCCTGGAAAACTTTGAGGATAGCTAGGGAACACTCCCAGAAGACTAAGCCAAAAGCCAATTTCAAGAAAATCCCTCCAAGAAACAAGAATTTCAGATTTGGGTAAAAATCTGAAATCTTGCAAGAACCGAGCCAAAAACCAAATTACTCCCCAACCGTTGATCCTTTGGCTATGAAATTTTGAGGGTAGCTAATTAATAGCCTCTGGACTCTTCATACCAAATTTCAAGCCATCTCAACAAGGGAATCAAGAACAGCACCAAAACCTAGGAAGGCAACACAAGAACAGAGGAGGCCAAAAATGAAATCTGAGAATCAAACTCGGTTTGCTCTTGGGATTAAATAGCTAAATGGCTTTTGAGCATCACCCATGTCATAGCAACCCATTTTGGCACTCCCCAACAAGCAAGAACTCAAAAAGACGAAAATCAAGAAATCTTGCAAAAGAGGAAAATGAAGAACAGAAGCTACGACCAGAGAATGCAAACTTCAGTTTTTCATTTCTTGAATCACAGGGAATACAGAGGAGTCCCGATACGCATGGACATTAGACCCATGGATGATTACAAGGTGGTTCAACTCTACCTCTCCCTCTCCATCTCAAGAACATAACCCATGAATGCTTGAGGAGGAAGAACACACACCAGAAACCCTCACCTAGAAACCATCGTAGAGAACAGAGGGAGCACTGCTCTGCCACTACCAAACCACACCAACTAAAGAGCTAAAGGAAACATCCTTCCCAAAGCCTCTTTTGACTAGTGTAAACCCTATTTCCCTCCAAAATGCTCAAGTGGGCATGCAGCCCCTCCTCTCCTTTTATAGCCCATGGCTAACGGGTCTCCGCCCCGTTACGCCGGCTAAATCCAACAGAGCCCGCTCCCGCTTGTGCCACCTTGCGAATTTCCCGATTCGCCCCTCGTGCACTTTCCGGGAAGCTTCCGCGCTCCTTGCCTCGCACGCCTCGCAACCACCTCGAGTCCACGTTGTCTTCGACACATCCCGACTGTTCTGACCTCAGCGCCACCTGCGCCTAGTCCGGTCCACCGTGTCTCGCCACGACTCCGCCTCGACGTCCTGCAGCCACACAGACAAGAAACACATCAAATAGCACCGCTCGATACATGAAGGTATAAATACCATCATACTTACCATGACGAAGTCCAAACCTGTCGAATCATCTGAATATGCAACCTAATCCCATACGAGTAGAAATGACCAAACCTGACCGAGTCCGTCGCACCACGCAACGACATGGTCCAAACCACTCAAACCAAACTCGACTAAACTAAACCAATGTCAATTACTCATCATCCACATGTGGTCACCTCCACATGGTTCATCACTATACTAGACACCTCATCATAGACGGTTCATGGAAAACCGTCTGTGCTGTAATTATTATAGACGGTTTTACAAGCATGACCATCTACTGTCTGTGACACGCAACTATTACAAATGGTTTTTGTTAATAACCATCTGTGAGATAGTTCACAGATAGTTATTAACAAGAACTATATGTGATAATTGCACATGTCACGAACGGTTTTTAATTAGAACCATATGTGTTATGAGCACAGACCATGCCTATCGAATAGAAACCTCTATGACTCCACCTCAACCTCCACTTTAGAAGGCCATCGTATTAGTTCCCATGGAGAAGACACCGAACAAACAAAAAATCATGCTGAGCCATTTCCCAGGAATATGTCACTACTACAAAAAGTTTAATATTAGACATCACATCACAGACGGTTCCCCAAAACCATCTGTATTAAATACATTCATAGACAGTTTTAGTTTAGAGACTATCTGTGTTGCGCTAGCACTAAA
Organism: Dendrocalamus latiflorus; assembly: GCA_017311315.1. NCBI lineage: Eukaryota > Viridiplantae > Streptophyta > Magnoliopsida > Poales > Poaceae > Dendrocalamus > Dendrocalamus latiflorus. The sequence goes on from CM029638.1 coordinate 29,721,611, forward strand.
AACTGTCTATAAAGATGTAATATCACAGACGATTCAGATTAAAAACCGCCTGTAATGTCCGCAATTATCATAGATGGCTTTTAGTTAGAACCCTCTATGAAACTACCACAGACGGTTTTATTTACAACTGCCTGTGTTTTGTCCTTTATCATATGAACTACAGAAGCTACTGATCAGCTGGAATAGATAAGCACAGTGTGACCAGTCATTTTTACAAAAGATAAATTCAAGTCAAATTTATTACAAAAGTAAAAAAAAATGAGATTCCTATATCTTGATTTTCTGGGCTTCATATGCTTCATCTTCTACTTTTGGAGTTGGTGGATCAGCACCTGAGTTCTCCAATATCGTGAAGATTGTCCTTGCCCCCTCCACTTCCTCCTAAATCATTAGCATGGCCCATAATCTCAAAGAGGATGCCATGATAAATTTCTTCAGAATTGGTCACTTCTACTTGATCGGTAAGGTTATCCATGTGTTTCTCCACTGCCGCAAGAGCTTCTTCCGCTTTGCGCACATTGAAGAGAAGAATGAGGTTGAGGGCAGTTTTCCTTTCCTAAACGGCAAGGAGACACCTCCATTGACGGCGGATGATGAGGTCTAGCTAACGGATGGAAGTGACTCAAGGAAGAAGAGCAGGGCATGAGCAGAGGAGTTACAAGATTGCCCTTAGGGTCTAGTTCATTCCTAGTGCTATGTACATCATTTGCTCCATGTGGGTCCTGCCATGTCCAAGACCCTAGGGTCGATTCGTGGTTGGCTCCGGACCTCGCCCAGGGTTGGCCTTGGACCCTCCCGAGGTCGATCTTGCGCACCTTGCTCGGGGTTGACCCCGGATCATTCTAGGGTCGGTCTCGCACACCCCACCCCGGATTGGCCCCAGACCCTTGTAAGGTTGTCCTCGTGTACATCACCCGAGGTTGGCCCCAGAGTCTTCTAAGGTCAGCCTCACATACCTCATCTGGATCGGGGTCAACCCTAAGCGGGGCATGCGAGGCCGACCCTAGAAGGGTCCGGGGACAACCCTGTGCGATGTATGCGAGACCGACCCCGGAGGGGTCCGACGCCAACCCCAGGTGAGGTACACATGATTGACCCCAGGAGGGTCCAAGGCTAACCCTAGGTGAGGTCCGGGGCCGACCCCGAACTGACCCTGGGGTCTCAGACATGACAGGACCCACTTGGAGCAAATGATGTAAATAGCCCTAGGAACAAACTAGACCTTACGGGCAAGCTTGTAACTTCACTCGCCTTCCCCACTCCTATAAATAGTACCCCTTGTAATGGGAGAGGGAGAGACCATTTTGTAACACTCCAGCCCTCCACAGGGCCCAGGATGCTAGCACAACACACTAAACAACTCAAATTGGCATTGCTAACAAAAATTTTGGCAGCACCTCCCCTATTTAAGCAAATTCCAATAGAGAGCAATCAACACAAGAATATTGAATAATTCCAATAGGCCAACTAACTTCATATTGCACATAACCATAACATAAATAGAACTCTGAGTTCCATGACCATGGAGGCTCACCACCATGGGTTCGCAAGCAAACAAAATCAAACGGTGAGCCACAAAAGATTTAACACTAGATTAAACATAAACATTTAGTGTAAGGCTAAGCTATTACTTCAAATGTGCAGTGCAAAAAGGACTATTCCCTTTCCATGCATGCCGTCAAACCGGATCTCCCTAAAAAACAACAATAATTGAGCAATTTAGCAAGACACAGTAAGCACACAATAAAATAGTAACATCAATTTATCAATTCAATCGATTTCATGACTGTAAGCTGTAAATCAATTCCACGACTGTAAACTGTAAATCAATTCTATGTCTGTGAATTGTAGATCAAATCCATAATTGTAAACAATAAATCAATTCCATGACTGCGAACTAAAAATTCATAAATCTCTGAAGCTATATCACGTTCCCTATCACTTTCATGCAATGCAATGCCATGCAATGCATCTATAACAGAGTGTTCACCCGTCAATGAACCATTCAACTCCCGTCCTCCAATTCCCGTCCTCTTTTATATGGGAATCCAAACTCCACTCCTGTGGAGTACCTACCGAAGTAGGTCCTGTTGTCTATGTATGAGTGCAATGTGTGATGTAACATACTTTCAATATTGGCATTTCATCACAAGCAGCACTCATCAATGCATGCTTAATGCATAAATCATGCACATCACTCATAAATACTATAGCTCACGGCATGGGAACTTGAATAGCAAGCATTCATCACAATTTACTGTTCTGCCATGCACTTGCCTGTTATCCTGGTGGACGGTGCGTGGACGGCACCAAACTCGAATTGCCACCTAAACAAGCATTAACCATTTCAATTCAATGCTAATGCAATACATTCACATACAAGCAAACGACATCGCTCTTACATCCAACCCGACATAACCAATCCCTATCCCACCGGACAACTTTCCATTGTTTCGATGCTTAACCAATCTGAAAATTTAGCGATTTTGTCATTTATACTCACAGATCAAACTCTACATGCTTAATCTCTCTTCAATCAATTATACTACTTAACCTCATTTCCATTTATCATCTACTTGTTAACATTTTGAAATGCTACTACTACTCCAGTACTCGCTAGTGGCAATACCCCTCTCCATCCATGCTTTCTCTCCCTTCCCCTCTCCTGCCATGAATCAACAGATCAACAGTGCCACCACCGATTTTTGTCTAAACATCCATCCTCATAAATGATATTCTAGTAATCGACATAGTAACTTGAATAAGATTCAATGCATAGGCAGGGAGAAGGTTTTCCACCTTGGCTCCAAATGACTGGATCGGGGCACTACCTTCCTTTCCTCAGCCGGATCTAACAAATCTGCCAACGAGTCAGATTTTCCTTTTCTCTTCTTCCATATTTCCTTCCTCTCCTCTTTTCTCCTCTCCTTCTTTTCCTTCAGTCGGCTGGTGCTTTCCTCTTTTCTTCTTCTCTTCTTTTCCTTTACACTGTTGGGTCCCTCTTCCCCCTCCTCTTTAGTTAGCCTAGCTCCTCCCTCCTCTTTCCCTCGGCTCACTAGCCCACCTCCACTCTCGGCCGTCTCCCGGATCTCGCCTTGCCTTCTCCTTATGCGACGTGCAGCCAAAAAGGTGACAATGGTGCACAGCCGGTGGAGCAAAGGGGCAACTGTGTGGCACAGGGTGGAGCGGCGGCCGCAGCTAGGGCGGCACTCGGAAGCTGCGAGGGAGGCCCTGCAACAATGGTGGTGGTGTGTGGTCACGGGAAGCAATGGCAGAGGCGAGCAACAGCGGGAGGGGCATGGAATGTCAAGGCTTGGCTGGGGGAATGGTGGCGCGGGTGGCTGGAGGACGACAGCTCGCGTAGGCAACAGCGGTGCTAGGTGATGGCACGGCGCGGCCGAAGGAGCGGCAGCGCTAGTGGCTTGGTGACGGCAGCAGCGCTGCAGCAGTAGGGGTGGGTGAGGCTCAGGAGGGGCGGCGGCAGCAGGACGAGCACGGGGGAGGAAGCAAATCGACTTCCTCCCCTTTCTGGTTCTCTCTCTTATATAGGGCACTGCGTGGGCTAGGCTGGGCCAAATATGGCCCAAGCATTACATATTTGTAACCCTAGAATACTTATATTGAATACACTTGGTGGTTGTGTGCTTCTTATTAGTCCCTTCGCACCCTTGGCGGTCTTCACATCCAACCAGGGGTGCCTCTAAGTTTACTGTCCGGATTCATACTGACGACATAGCACTTCAAGCACTTCACTAGGAGAGGGCAGTGGTAGGGGGAGAGGGCACTAGGGTGATCGTGGTGGGGGAAGAGGGTGCGTTGGGTGGCGGTTGTGGGTGCAGAGGGCATGGGGAGCGGCAGTGGTGTGGGGAATGAATCGAGAGATAGTAAAAACACCATCAAAACTCCACTAGAATTGATAGAGGGATTGCATCTGCCAGGATGGGGGAGGCAACTGCATGCATGAACCACACGATCCCGAGCACCATGTCAATGCTGGATGTGCAACCTGGTCTCTTTTATATCTCATTGCATCATTTAAACAAAATCTAAACGAGCAAATTTACAGTTATGTGACCTACTTGCACTCACTTTATAAGCTGTTGTAACTATAGTGCATTTTACTCATAAATATAAGTCATTTTCAGCTTTTTATAGTCTCCAACACAAAACTGATTGAAGTTTTTTTTATCATAGAAGGGGGTGACCCGAGAGTGTGTACGTTTTTCTCACTATCGAAGCTATCGTATGTTTATTGGCAAGAGTTTATACACCATCTTGGACCGAATTAACTTCACAGCTACACAAGTGTCCCTATCCGAAACATCTCATAAGCACGGTATGTTCTTCTCGAAAAAAAAAGCACAGCATGTGGTAGTTAAGTACGTAGGAGTAGCTATATAAACCTAGCCAGTTAACCATCACACAGTAGACAGCAGTAGTATTAAGCACTAAGCAATTGACACAAAGCCTGGTCGATCATGTTGATCCCCAAGGCTTTGCTCCTCCCTGCCATCCTTGGCTGCGTATGCTTCTTTAGTAATGTCCTAGCAGCTCGCGAGCTCAGTGATGACTCGGCCATGGTGACAAGGCACGAACGGTGGATGGCCGGAACAAGAGACTGAGGACATTGGTGGCGAAGATGTCGTTGTGGTTGGGGAAGAACAGGCTAAGGACGCCAGTGGCGAACACGTCCTTGTGGTTGGGGAAGAAGAGGCTGAAGACACCGGTGGCGTAGATGTCGTAGTGGTTGGGGGAAGAAGAGGCTGAGGACGCTGGTGGCATAGATGTCGTTGTGGTTAGCTAAGACACAGGGAGGCTAGCTGTGGCAGATTTGCGTGAGGAGGCAGCCGGACAGGGAGGCGGTGTCTAGTCTACATGGGAGATAGAGATTGGGGAGGAGGCGGCACTTGAGGAGGTTGGCTGCAGCGGATTTGCACGAGGTGGCAGCCGGATGAGGAGGCGGTGCTGGATCTATGTGGGAGGTGGAGATTGGGGAGGAGGCAGCACTTGAGGAGGCGGTAGATGGGCGACAGGGGCACACGAGTGAAGAGTAAGCTAGGGTGCAAACCCTAGTGGGGCGCTACTTATAGAATGAACTATTACAGACGGTTCTATTAAAGAACTGTCTGTGATGTTACTATCACAGATGGTTCTATTATGGAACTGTCTGTGATATAACCCGTATCACAGTTCCATAATAGAACTGTCTGTGCTGTTTAGTATCACGGATGGTTATATCATAGAACCGTCTGTGATAGTTGTAACTCCTATGACCACGGCCTCGACGCAACTAGCATAGTCAAGATTAGTTCCAACAGCATACACAATCACAGATGTAATTATTTCTTAATTACTAATCAACTACAATGAAGTAATTCCTTAATTACATGTTGAGTGGGATCATTACACTTGGATATTTCCTTTAAATAAAACTCTTCACGATGGTTGACACGCATATAGCTTGCTTCATCGCTTGGTTCTTCCTCGAGCCTGATGCTGTCTCCGAATGGAGGCAACTCATTAAATTGATTGTACTCTTTCTCATCCATTAATAACTACGTGGCGCTTCTTATTTGCCGGATTGATTACATAAAAAACTTAAACAACCTACCTCACGAATACAAATGGCTCATCTTTGTATCCAACGTGTTCAAGGTCCACAGTAGTGACACCGTATTTATCAACCTTTACACCTTGTGGGAGTTGGACCCAATGGCAACGAAATAGAGGGATCTTGAAAACCACATAGTCGAGCTCCCAAATCTCCTCCACAAGCCTGTAGTAGCAGTTTAGACCAGTTGTACTGAACTGCTCATCACAAAATACATCTATGCAGACACCTGAGTTCTGGACTATACTCTTTCTGTCTTGATCTATTGCATAAAATGTGTACCCATTAATGCCATATCCTTACCATGTCACAATTGTAAATCCCAGTGAATCGCACCCTCAACCATTCGTTGAACTAATAGTTGTCCTGTCTCATGATCCAAACCTCCGACCAGCTTGGATTCTCTTAGCGTAGCATGTCCTTGTGCTCTTCAATATACATGAACACTCCATCATGTGTTGCAAGATCGCGAAATGGGCTTGAGTGTACATATCTAGATCGAGAGTTATTGCTTTCCTTCCGATGGTCCCGATACCCTCTAGCCTCCCCTCATGACGAGATAGAAGCACACCTATCGGTTCGACCTGAACCATTTAATAGATTCAAAATTCAATGTCCTCTTCGCTTGCATAACCTTTAATGATGCTGCCCTTCAGTTGAGATCGATTGTGTATATAGGACTTGAGAATTCCCTTGTACTTCTTGAACAGGTACATATGACGTAGAAACACGGGGCCGCATATCTTTTTCTCTTTCATAAGGTGTACAATGAGATGGACCATGATATCAAAAAATGATGGAGGGAAATACATCTCAAGATGACATAGATTCATCACCACCTCGATCGACAGAGCATCTAATCCATCAAGATCAATGACCTTCTGAGCAATTGCGTTAAATAAATAACATAGCCTTATGGTTGTCACTCAATCCTTGTTCGTCAAAATACTTCTAATTGCAACAAGAAGCAATTGTGTCATTAGCACATAACATTCATGAGACTTTGTGCCAATTAATTTGAAATCTTCCATGAAAAAAGTTTCTTCATACTGGCAGAGTGATCAGATGAAACTTTCATACCATGCAAGCACAAACACAGTTCATTCTCAGACTTAGACAGAGTGTAGCAAAATGGGGGAAGATACGTTCGACATTTATAGGTCTCTATCAGTGCTAACTTAGTCCTGATGTTTATAGTGACCAAGTCACGTAGTGCATTGACACCATCCTTTGTTTTGTCACGAATGTTCAGTAAGAGACCAAACAAGATATCACATACATTCTTCTCTACAAGCATGACATCTATGCAATTACGAACTTTTAAGTGCTCCCAGTAAGGCAAGTCCCAAAATACTGACCTCTTCTTCCACATGTTCTTCTGATGGGTCTTCAACTTACGTCCCATTCCAAGCACAACATCAATATTCTTGACAATATCATAGAACTCTTTCCTGCTAAAAGGCCTTGGTACTGAGTTATCCTTTTTTTTCCATCAAATTGTTTCTTCATCTTGCAGTATGGGTGATACCGTGGAAGGAACCTATTGTGACGCATGTACACAGTTTTGCATGAGTTGTTCAACCACACATTCTCAGTATAATCTAAGTAGCGCAGACAGACTTTGGCTCCTTTCGTACTCAACCCCGACAGGTTACCAAGGGCAGAAAAATCATTGATGGTGTAGAACAACATGGTACTTAGAGTGAAGTTCTCTCGTTTGTCCGTATCCCATGCCTATACCCTTTCGTTTCACAGTGTCACAAGATCTTCCATCAATGGTGCTAGGTACACATCAATATCATTTCCAAGTTGCTTCTAACACTTGTATCGGGATGCTTTGCATACTGGACAAATATGTAATTTTGTATACTTTTTATGGTAGAGGATACAATCATTCGAACATACTGTATTCTTTCTACTTTTATTCCCAATGGATAAAGAACTTTCTTGACTTGGTAGGTGATTCTCGGCAATACATTTTTCTCTGGAAGGATGTTCGCTAGGAGACCTAACAACACTGTGAAACTCTTGTTGAACAAACCATTACTTGCCTTCAATTCAATATTTCAAGAATAGATGACAACCTTATGTATTGCAGCTTGCAGCCAGGTTACAAAGGTTTCTGTAGGTCCTCCAACAAAACTCTCGAATTTACGAAACTCTCTCTCACAATAGTTTCCTTCTGCATCGCGTAGCATGTGATCTAGATTATCATCATATGACCTATCCTCATCGAAAACACAATCCACAACTGGCATATCATTGTCTCCCTCGACGATGTTATAACTATCTTCCTGTATAATTTTCTCTTTACCGTGATTGGTCCAACATGTATGTATGTATATCAAGTAAAAATATATTGAAATAAATTAGGAGTACTGACCCATTCTTAAATTGGAGCAAACTACCATCTCCCTCTAAACCTAGCTAAATCTAAAAACCTAACTATCGTTTCACTCTATTACAAGGCATATAAGTTTCATACCACAAATAGTAATCTGAAATCACTAAGAACAAATTGATCTACAAGTTAGATCTACAAGCGGTATGTTTTCACCATACTCCCTAAAGTTGGCCGCCTCCTTCAATGCAGCGCATCCTAGACAATTCCAATCACAAACTATCTGTGGTATGAAACTATCACAGACGGTTTGTATCAATAACCGTCGGTGATAATTCACAGACGATCATTGATACAAACCGTCTATGATATCTGTCTTTATCACAGATGGTTTGTATCAATAATCGTCTATGAATTATCACAGATGGTTATTGATATAAACCGTTTGTGATGTCTTACATTATCATAGACGGTTTGTATCAATAATCGTCTATGAAAATATCACAAACGATTATTCGTATGAACCATCTATTATAGTTACATATCACAGATAGTACACGGTCACGCTTGTAAAACCGTCTGTGATGTAGCCATCTAGTATAGATTCTTTTGTAGTAGTGATCACTCTGTCGTTCAGGGCCCACTTGTCAAGGACACAAGCTTGTCTTCTACCTCTGCTTGGCCATGGCTGAGCTAGCGTCGGTAGTGAAGGCGGTGGCACAATGGTGAGGGCGGCAGCGGTTGCGATGGCAAGCATGGTAATGCCATGAGAAAGCATAAAACTCTAATTAAAAGTGGTTGGGAATGGCATGACAAGGGTGGTAAGGAGAGCTATGATGAGCTAGGCGGCTCCTAAACTAGTTCAACATGTTGGTGTTACATGGAATAACAAGGGAACTTGAAGGCTTACCATGGAATAGCACAAAGGGGGAGATCGATGGCAGCGGTGTTAATAGTGAGGGCGGCACATGGTGAGGTCTTCAGGATTCGATGCTCCTAGGGTCAATAGGGCATGAGAGAGTGAGCACAGGGTATGTGGAGATGAGGCAAGGTTGGAAAGCACTATGGCGATGTCAGAGACTCAACAAAGGGAAGGAATTTAACAATGGAAGCCGGCGGCTAGAATTGAAGATCTCGATGCAATTAGCTTCAACCGGAGGTGGAGAGAGTGGGAGAAAGCGAGGAAGAAGGAGAGTGATTCGAGGCGTGTCTAATGACATGGGAGGCTTCAGCTTTTATAGCACAGAAGGGAGAGGTTGGCTTGGGTGCCATTAGTGACTTAGAGCACCGAGCTTGAGAGAGGAAGAGATAGAGAGAGAGAGAGAGAGAGAGAGAGAGGAAGAGAGGCTTCAATGGCTGATGGGACCAGGCCCACAAGTCAGTGATGTGCAGGAGAGGGAGGCATGAGCTGGCTGGCGCACATGGGCCACATTGCTAGGCCACGAGGCGGGAGGGAAAAGCAGGCGTGGGTTGGGCTAGCGGGTGAGATTCGGCCCATTGCCTTGGAGGGAAATTTAATTAGATTTAAACTTTCTTTTTGTTTGAAATCTAGTTTGAATTCCTAAAGGATGCATATGAAATTTTTATGAAACATTCCTCAGCACCTAATTTAATTTTAGAAATTTTGTTTGCACATTTTTGTGTCATGGATTTTATTTTAAAAATCTTAAACCTCAACCAAGCTTTGGAAATTTTTTTTAAAAAATGCACCAAAATTATGAAATTCATGGAAATTCATGCATGTTTGTTTGGAAGTCAAAATTGGTCTATTACACAAATGCCTCAAATCCTAACCGCAGATCAGACCATGACATTAAAAAGACAAAGCTATGGAATTTGAAACACATGATAAAGTAACATAGTCTTCTTGTTTTTTTTAGGGAGGGAACAATTGACTAGTTCAGCCATCTTAAGGCTCACAATTTACAGCTCATGGGCTCAAATCTCGGAAAATCATGGCGGAAAACCCACACAGATAATAGAACTTGTTGGGATTGGTGAGAGTCAAACTCTGTTCAAGCATAGAGATATGGTACCATATCGCTGGGCCACTCCACGGTTGGCATAAATTAAAGTAGTATGATAATTCATGAAAGCTGCTTTTTTTACCATCTGCGTGCATGCTTGTTGTTTTAAATTTACAGATGAAACCTGATGCTCACGGAAAGATAAAAGATAGAGGAGGCACTAAACTTGTGAAAATTGTCAAGCTCAACTTGTTCCCGACAAAATTTCACAGTCAAGAGATCGATAAAGATTTGAGGTGATATTATAAAGGTTCAGAATTGAGAAGGTATGGCTTCGTCGAATGAAGGCGTTCTAGAGTTTAAACATCATATACATATTGTGTACCCTCAGACGCACAGGATCAGAGACACATCATTGTACAGTCGCTTGCTTTGTAACTGTCCTCATTGTTGATCATTGCCGGTTGTGCGCACGAAGTTTATTTTTTACAAGAGTTTTCCTGTTCTTGTTGGGTTACAATCCTCCTGTTATTTGATTGTATTCATTTATGCCGTGTCTTTTCTGACATTACTGGTTAATATTTTCATTTTGTTCCACAATGCGTGAACTCCAAACCCACTCCCGCAGCCGAAATGTTTAATGAACTCGTAGGATATATAAACACACTCGTCTATATTGAAGGAGAACGGGTAGGCTACGCCAGGTACAACATTTGATTTTCTACCGCGTTTAACCAGAAAACATGCGTGTAAGGGAGTCATGGATAGTTACCACTAGATGCGCTGCGCAGCGGAAGAAGAGTTGGAGCAGCCCGGTCCAACGTAGATGCGCGTTGATGAAAAAGAAGCAGTCGATTGTTTCACGAACTGAATATCTCCTCCTCGCGTCCTAGCAATAGCCTTGCGCTTCTCGCCGATCAGCACATCAGCAACAGCAGCAGCGCCTCCACGGAGTCCACATGTTCGGGATGGAACGTCGTGCGCTGGTGTGCTAGCACCGCGCGCCCGGCTAGGGTTTCGGGATACGGCCGAGGGGAGGTGGCGGCCAGGGTTTTCAGCATAGTAGTCTATACTACCTGCAGCCCCGCCACCACATATTTATAGAGCATGCTAATAGGCTTCCACGTTGTAGGCCCATTAGAACCCTAATCCCATATGGATCAATATCCCTTTTAGCCTATAAAACCGAATTGTTTATGATTGCCTCTTGGGCACATCACTAACAATCTCCCACTTGCACTAGAGACAATCATATAGGCAAGCTTTCCAATTCCAACCCCTTAAGTGTGTGACCCGTTAGGTTAATGTGTAGACAGCCATGACCCGAAAACCCTTTTCAAGCCATAAGTCAATAGTGGCACCTAGCAGGGCATATTGACTCCCGAATACACACACTTGGATCCCTTTGCCACACGATACCAGTCGAACACAAGGCGAGATTCGTGCCACCCTTGTGATTGCTCAACCATTCACTCGATCTTGTGGTGGATTACAACTCATGACTAACCTTTTTAGTCACATTGTGATTAACTCTTTAATCACCTTGGCATAGCCATGCACTTCCCTAATCCAACCGCATCGAGGGGCCTAGAGATATCTCTCCTGTTATGTAGAAGGGGCAAATTACATCTTAATCCGCTCACATCCCATTCCATGTTTCATGATACACCTGAAGACCACTTTTATAGCTACCCAGTTATGGAGTAGTGTTTGGCAGCCCCAAAGTGCACCACTACACATAGTGAGAAACAATGGCAATTTCAGGTCGAAGGATCCAGTAGGTATACCACTCGAGATCGCTTGATGGCACATATTAACATAACAATCCCAGCAACGTCTCGGAGTGGGTCAATCCAACACCATGTTCTCTAACATGTGTCCACATTATTGATTCGATATTCCTATATCTATGATCCGTGAAACATGATCATCAATCAATACATGTGCTAGTCCATAAATCATTGTTGTCCCACGTAATGACATAAGACTAGGAATCTTTAGAATAACATTAAATAAAATAAAGAGTTTCACGAACAAGTCACATACTTGCCAATCAATGCATACAATCATTATTCAAGGAACCAAATAACACCTTATTCAAAATTTCATAAACATAGACTTGATACAATTATCTCCCACTCACACTAGAGTCAATCATGTAAGTATCTAATACCCATTGCACTCGTGTGTGCCTGATGCTTTGGTTGTGGGAGAGGCTTCGTCAACGGATCAGCAACATTCAAATCCGTGTGCACCTTGCAAATCTTCACTTCACCTCTATCAATGATCTCACGGATAAGGTGATAGCGCCAAAGTATATGTTTGGACTTTTGGTGTAACCTAGGCTCCTTTGCTTGCACAATGGTTCCAGTGTTATCACAATAGAGATCTACTGGACTAGACACACTAGGGATCACACTCAACTCAAAAACAAATTTTCTGATCCAAACAGCTTCCTTTGCAGCTTCAGAAGCTGCAATATACTCGGCCTCAGCTGTCGAATCAGCTACCGTCTATTGCTTGGAACTTTTCCAGCTCACTGCCCCTCCATTGAGGCAGAACACAAAATTAGACTGCAATCTGCTATCATCTTTATCAGTTTGGAAACTAGCATCGGTGTAACCTTTTACAACGAGCTCTTCTTCACCTCCAAAAATAAGGAACATATCCTTAGTCCTTCTAAAGTACTTAAGAATATTCTTTACAGCCACCTAGTGAGCTAGATCGGGGCTAGATTAATACCTGCTCGTAACACTTAGAGCATATGAAACATCTGGGCGCGTACAAAGCATAGCATACATGATGGATCCAATGGCTGAGGCATACAGAATCGCACTCATCTTCTTTTGCTTTTCAAGTGTTGAAGCACACTGAGTCTTGCTAAGACTAATGCCATGTGACATAGGCAAGAAACCTTTCTTGGAATCTTGCATATTGAACCGTTTCAATACCTTGTCAATGTATGTACTTTGGCTTAATCCAATTAGCCTCTTCGATCTATCTCTATAGATATTTATGCCCAAAATGTAAGCTGCCTCTCCGAGATCTTTCATTGAGAAACTATTTCTTAAAGAAGACTTCACAGCTTCTAGCATTGGAATATCATTTCCGATCAATAGTATGTTATCTACATACAAGACCAGAAAAACAAGTGCACTCCCACTAGCCTTCTTGTAAACACAAGGCTCTTCTTCATTCTTGATGAAGCCAAACCCTTTGACTACTTCATCAAAACGAAGATTCCAACTCCGAGATGCTTGCTTCAATCCATAAATGGACTTCTGAAGCTTGCATATTCTCCCAGCATTTTTTGGATCAACAAAACCCTCAGGCTGTGTCATGTACACATCCTCGCTTAGGTTTCCATTTAGGAAAGCCATTTTGATATCCATCTGTCAAATCTCGTAGTCGAAATAGGCAGCAATCGCTAGGAGGATCCGAATAGACTTTACCCATTTACACTCAAAAGTTTTTACACCATCAGGTGGATCCACCAAGTTCCAAACTTGATTATCATGCATGGATTCTATTTCGGACCTCATGGCTCCAAGCCATTTTTCAGAGTCTGGTCCCATCATTGTTTCCATGTAGCTCTTCGGCTCATCATTGTCCAAAAACAATATGTCGCGTTGTCCCGTGGTTAGGAGCGTGAACTTTTCAGTAGCACGACGTGCCCTTGTAGACCTACGTGGGGGCGGTGCCTCCATAACCGGTTGTACAACATCTTGTACATCCTGTTGAGGTTCAATAGGAGCTGAAATATTTTTTGGTGTTTCCCGAATTTCTTCAAGCTGCACCTTGCTCCCACTAACACCCTTTGAAAGAAACTCTTTTTCCAAAAAGACACCGTTCCGAGCGACAAATACTTTGCCTTCTTCCCGATTGTAAAAATAATATCCTTTTGTTTCCCTAGGATACCCAACAAAGAAGCATTTATAAGATTTAGGATGGAGCTTATCAGACGTCAAACGTTTCACATAAGTCTCACAACCCCATATCTTAAGGAAAGACAATCCAGGATGTTTTCCGGTCCATTTCTCGTATAGTGCCTTTTCCACTGATTTAGATGGAACTCTGTGTAGTGTAAATGCAGCAGTTTCTAGAGCATATCCCCAGAAGGACAATGGAATATCAGATTGGCTCATCATAGACCGAACCATGTCTAACAAGGTCCGGTTGCTCCGTTCAGATACCCCGTTCCACTGAGGTGTGCCAGGCGGAGTCAGCTATGGAACAATTCCACACTGTTTTAGATGTTCACCAAATTCATGGCTCAAATATTCACCTCCACGATCAGATCGCAGAATTTTAATTGTCTTGCCTAGCTGATTTTGTACTCCATTCTGAAATTCTTTGAACTTTTCAAACGATTCAGACTTGTGCCTCACTAAGTAGATGTATCCATATCTACTAAAGTCATCAGTAAAAGTAATGAAATACTGAAAACCACCTCTGGCTACTTAGCTCATTGGTCCACATACATCGGTATGTACAAGTCCCAACAAGTCACTTGCCCTCTTACTATGACCGGTGAAAGGTGCATTTGTCATCTTGCCAAGTAAATAAGACTCGCATGTCTCAAATGATTCAAAATCAAATGAGTTGAGTAGACCATCTTTATGGAGCTTCTCTATGCTTTTCTCATTTATGTGACCTGAGCGACAATGCCAAATAAAAGCGGGATTCAAATCATTAGGCCGCAGCCTCTTTACATTAATATTATAGACAGGCTTATCCTCAAGATCAAGAACATATAACCCATTCATCAATGGACAATGTGCATAGAGTATATCATTCAAATAAATAGAACAACATTTGTTCTTTATTACGAACTCATAACCACCATCTTCCTCCAAACATGAAGAAGAGATGATGTTCTTACTCAATGCTGGAATGTAATAACAATTATTTAATTCCAAAACTAATCCTTAAGGTAATGACAAGTGATAAGTGCCGACAGCCAGTATAGCAACCTTTGCTCCATTGCCGACACGCACGTCCAACTCGCCTCTCGCAAAACTTCTAGTCCTTCTTAGACCCTGCAACGATTTGAAAGTACGAATCATCGATCCGGTATCAAATACCCAAGATTCACCAGAACAAATTGCAAGATTAATTTCTATAACATTTATACCTAAAGCAGAAGTCTCGCTTCCCTTCTTCTTTTTCAGATCCTCCAAGTATTTCTTACAATTCCTAGACCAATGCCCCTTGACATGGCAATGGTAGTATTCATCATCAGGAGAAGGGCCAGATTTGACCTTCCCATTTGGCTTTGGCTTAGAGCTAGGGTGCTCATTAGGAACCTTTCTTTTGCCTTTGCCTTTGGGCGTCTAACGCTTCCTCTTTTTATTCTCCTTCTGAACCATCATAACATGATTGGTGTTTTTCTTAATGCTTTCCTCTGCTGTCCTAAGCATCCCATGCAATTCAGTCAATGATTTCTCCATGCTATTCATATGAAAGTTCATAATGAACTGCTCATAGCTCGGAGGGAGAGATTGGAGAACAACATCCATAGCCTGATCAGGATTAAGGGGAGAACCAAGCTTCTCCAAGCTCTCAATGTAACCAATCATCTTGATCACATTATCTTGATCACACGAGGACTGACTGGACTACCTTTCGCCAGCTTGCACACAAACAAGGACTTTGAAATGTTAAACCTCTCGGTCCTAGCTTGGTTCTCAAACATGTCACGCAGTCCTTCAATCTTAGTGTGAGCATCTGCATTCTCATAAGCTCAGAGGACATGGTAGCAAGTATGAGACAGCTGATGTCGAGTGAATCATTGCAGTGCTTCTCATAAGCTTTGCGGGTGGCAACGTTTGCACCCTCAGGGAGTTCATCGGAGTAGGGTTGCTCAAGAACGTATTCCTTTTTTTCTTGTCTGAGAACAATTCTCAAGTTGCGGTACCAATCAATAAAATTTGTTCCATTAAGTTTTCTTTCCCAAGAACAGATCGCAAGTTAAAACCAAAATTGTTACTAGAAGCAGCCATGATCTACAACAGAAAATAAACAAGCAAAGTTCAACACTATGTTCATATTTGATCTTCCATTAAACAATTTAACAAAAGACACTCCCACTATATGTTTTGTAATCGTCTTCCTCTAACGATATATAGTGGTCAAGATCCATGTTCATCTAAGTTCTAGTGAGCTTTGGCATCACCGCTAGAAACCTAGTGACGTAGGTAAGCAACGCTTGCTAATCACATCTTATGTGACTCTTGTTTGTTGGGTGGTATCCAATGCCCCGGCTCCCAACACCATGCCCCAAGACCCAAATCCAATTTGATAGCCTTGTTAAGTAAACCAACACTATGCATGTGAATGTCCAACATCCACCCTATTAGATCAAGATAGTTGATGGTACTCTTCTTTGGCAGACCTACCAAACAATGATCGAAATTCTTATAGGCGCAGCAATTGGAAGGGCATCAAATAAATTCCTAATTTTTCTGAGGGAAGCTATTCTGTCATGAAAAATACATCCTCTATAGGTATGGCATGAAAGAATAGTATGACAAGAAATAAACATCACATGCATATAATCACATTATACTGTGAATGGTATGGCCTTTTGAATCGTAGTGGTCGCCATCGCCATGGTTCCACGGTGATGTCCTTCGCCACACTTCCTGTCCTCTTTGTCATCATGCTTGAAGCCTCCATGGTAAATAACTAAACTATTACAACTAATAGTTAGCAAATGAATTACATGAGGAGCACAAGCATCACAAGTTGACACGCAGGTCGTTATACAATTAGAGAACAGGCTCAACCCAGCTGTGATTAATACGACACACAGGCCGCCAAAACACACATGCATCACATATACATCCATGCCATACCATTCACATCATTCCCTGCAAAAACAAGTTAAGCGTAGAATGCATTCTACCGCCCTGACATGAATGTTTTTGTATAACAAATCTATGCGTGTACGCAACGGCGGTCCCAAATCAACCCAAATCCGAGCCATTCAAAATGTCTCAATTTTCATTAGATCAATCACATTGATCATCGCGATCGGTATACTTGAGGAGACCGCAACACAAGAACGCGATCTGTTGGCTCGATCTACTGACTGTGCGCGCAGTTAGCCCCGATGGTGATTCCAGCCGGTAGGGGCAAGTCGCGCGTACATCAAAGAAGGAGCACGAACTAATCTTTTTGGCCACATGATGCTATCAACTCATACCTATTTCAACCCCTTATGATCAATTGATCTAATCAACCCGTGCACCGAAAGATCCATCACATGAACCTAGCATAAGAACAGTAATAGATCACATCTACTACAAACAACATATCATCTACAAGCGCATGATCCAGACCACATACTACGCAGTTTTGCTCTGATACCACTAAAGGATGCACCTCCCCACGTCCCCACGGCGTTTATGATTGCCTCTTGGACACATCACTAACATATATACCCCTACATACCACATTACCACGTTGCAATCACATTTACGCAAGTCCCATTTAGAATGAAATGTTTCGTGCAGCCTCAAAGAAGTTGCCTTGTTTAATTTACGATTTCTGTTAAACCCATGCGATCTAAGGCGCATTCAATCTTTGTACACTGGGCGTCAAAAGGGGTCATTCTCAGCAGCGCAGCAAGCGTACGTCTTATGCGCAAGACGGCCACCATGCCTACTTCACGGCTACGCAGAAGCCCCTTTCCGCACGGCACACAACATCGTACAAGCACCGTGTCTCCTACATACACACTTACCTGTAACTATATATACCCATACCACCCAGTTCCATTTCGCCACACCAAAGCGGAGTACGTACACAAGCAAGTAGCAGCAAGCAATTCACAGAGCCTGATCGAACATGGGCATCTCCAAGGTTCTGCTCCTTGCCATCATCGGCAGCCTCTGCCTCTGCAGTGCCGTCTTAGCAGCTCGCGAGCTGACCGATGACTCGGCCATGGTGGCGAGGCACGAGATGTGGATGGCGCAGTACGGCCGCGTCTACAAGGACGCCGCCGAGAAGGCGCGGCGGTTCGAGGTATTCAAGGCCAACGTTGGGTTCATCGAGTCGTTCAACGCAGCAGAGAAGCACAAGTTCTGGCTCGGCGTCAACCAGTTCGCCGACCTCACCAACGAGGAGTTCAGGGCAACAAAGACGAACAAGGGGTTCAATCCTAACTTAGTGAGAGTCCCTACCGGATTCAGGTACGAAAATCTTAGCCTTGATGCGCTTCCGGCAACGGTGGACTGGAGGACCAAAGGTGCTGTCACTCCCATCAAGGATCAAGGCCAATGTGGTAAGTATATTTAGGATACTGCTTGTTGAAGTATTAGATGATGTATGAAACTTAATATGGTATCAGAGTTAAGACGTCTTGAGTTTAAGTTCCGGTTGACGCAATTAAAAAAATAATTACAGTCGACTTCTATTCCTCGTATTAGGCCTGAGGGAGGTTACACATGTGAGGAAGCGTTGAAATATAAGTGAATTGTCTGCTTTTCCTCATTAGCTTACGTTTTTTAATGAATTAGTTGCTGCATGAAACTCAAAACTGTTGTACTGTATATGTGTCAATCTTATCTGTGAAGATGTTGTGTGATGATATCTATCACAACACAATTCATTGCAGGCTGCTGCTGGGCGTTTTCTGCTGTGGCTGCCGTGGAGGGCATCGTCAAGCTGACCACTGGGAAGCTTATCTCACTGTCGGAGCAAGAGTTGGTGGACTGCGACGTCCATGGTGAGGACCAGGGCTGCGAGGGCGGGCTCATGGACAACGCCTTCAAGTTCATCATCAAGAACGGCGGCCTCACCACCGAGTCCAACTACCCATACAAGGCAGACGACGGCAAGTGCAAGGGTGGATCCAACAGCGCAGCGACCATCAAGGGCTACGAGGATGTGCCGGCGAATAACGAGGGCGCCCTCATGAAGGCGGTGGCAAACCAACCCGTGTCAGTGGCCGTGGACGGAGGCGACATGACGTTCCAATTCTACTTAGGTGGCGTGATGACCGGCTCCTGCGGCACCGACCTGGACCATGGGATTGCAGCCATTGGTTACGGCAAGGCCAGTGATGGCACAAAGTATTGGTTGATGAAGAACTCGTGGGGCACGACGTGGGGCGAGAACGGGTACTTGAGAATGGCGAAAGACATTGCTGACAAGAGGGGCATGTGTGGTCTTGCCATGGAGCCTTCCTACCCCACTGAGTAGTAAGAACGCCAAATGCCACATGTCCATACACATACACAAGATTGAATAAGTACATGCCTCTTGTTTTGGTACAGCTGATATGTGTCTATAAATCGTGTTACAAAAATATATGTAATGTTCTGTAATATACACATTTATACTTGATGAATACTCCCATCTGTGCTAAAGTAAGTGTTGTCGTTTTAGCTGATGAAAAGCGTTCTTTTTTAAGTGTCGTTTTAGCATATCAAGGTGATATTTACACATTTCTTCCCAAACTACCCATGGTTCTCTTTAATGTTTGTTGTTGAGGTTTTTTTTTTACGAGGGAGTTATGATAGCAAGGCACACATGTGAATACAATTGAATAGGGGTAGATAAGACAATACACATCAGGCATTAATTATTGTGCCCACTTCTAAAACGACACTTATTTTACAATCGATGGAATACCATGTTAATACATTGGATGTGAAAAGACTGATTAAGAACCTGTGTTGGATGTGAAAAGACTGATTAAGAAGCAGCAGCAGAACTTGTAAGCATATTGCCAATCTGTGGGAATAATGGATGGTGATTTGCCATCATGGTGCGCTGTAGATGCTGCCGATGCATGGATGTGCAAATGGCACAGGGGGGCAGGGTTCAGTAACTTCAGTGATGTGAAATGTACTGCTTCTAATGTACTTTAATGAAGTATATTGCAGCCGCTCGATTCATCTTGCCTCTGATGTGCTTTAAGGCCAGTCTCAGTGGGGGTTTCATGGAGTTTCATGGGCATTAAATATGCTGACATGGCACTGTATTGATGAAGAGAGAGATGATAAAAGTTTCATGGGAGTAGAGAGAGTTTCATGGGGATGAAACTCTTCTGCACTGTTTCCAAAATATAGGTGTATTGGAAACTGGGACATGAAACCTCCACTGAGACTGGCCTAATGAAGTTCTTTTGCAGCCGCTCGATTCATCTTTATTTGTGTTGTTGAAAGTGAGATATGCGTGAGTTCCTTTTTTTAGTTTGTTTCCACTTCCGATAGGTAATTAGCCGGAGGGAATTCCTAGTTCCTCTGTGCATATATATATACATCAACAGCTCTCTTTTTTTGAAGTACATTTTACGCTCTGATACCCATACCACCGGGTTCCATTTTGCCAAACCAAAGCAGAGTACGTGAGAGACCATGTGGTCGTGATCCCATATTTGTGATGAGTAATTAACGAGGTTTTAGGAAAGTCGAGTTTGGTTTATGTGGTTCGAGTCGAGTTGTCGCGTGATGCGTTTTGGTTTCGGTCGGACTTGATCAAACCTGGTCAATCGTGTTTAGGATGGGTATTCCTTTGATTTGACAGGTTTGGGCTTTATCATGCTAATTTTGATTACATGTATCGAGCGGTGCTATTTGATGTGTTTCTTGTCTGTGTTGGCTGTAGGACATCGAGTGGAGTCGTGGCGAGACACGGAGGACCGGACTAGGCGCAGGTGGCGCTGAGGTCAGAACGGTCGGGATGTGTCGAAGACGACGTGGACTCGAGGTGGAGTCGTGGCGAGGCACGGTGGACCGGACTAGGCGCAGGTGGCGCTCAGGTCAGAACGGTCGAGGTGTGCCAAAGACGGCGAAGCTGCATGGCTTGCGAGGCAAGGAACGAGGAAGCTTCCTGGAAGGTGCGCGAGGGGCATTTCGGTAAAAACGCAAAGCGGCACAAAAGGAAGCGGGTTTGGATAAAGCGCCGAGTTGTTGAAGGCCTAATGGGTAAAGCATGGTGCAAACCCATTAGTGGAGGCTATAAATAGAGAGGGAGATGTGTGCTGAAATTTTGAGGGAATGGGTGTAAGAGTTAGGGTTTTTATTTGTGTCTCTCCATGGTTGTATGAGATAGGGTTGTGTTCTTGATCTCCTAAGCATGTATGGGGACTTAGGGTGAGATGAGCTAAGAGATGTAAAACTCTTTTAATCATGTATGTCTCTGTATTTGTTTTCAAGAAATATCTTTGTTGAGATGATGCTCTTTGTGCTTTGCTCTTCTTTATTGTTTTCTTAGTTTGGCTGCTCCTCCTTCTAATTCTCTAGTTGCTAGTTTGTGCCATCCATTTCTTGTCTGCTTGACAATCCTTTTCTTCTTTTGGTTCTTGAAGTTTTCGGCCAAAGAGCAAGCAGCAGTCTTGTTTGGTTTTTAGAGTGTTCTCCTGTGTCTAGTCGGCAGAAGACTCCCATTCCTTTTGGTGGAACATACTATCTATTCCAAGCCTTCGGTTCTAGTTGACAGCCGATCAAACAAAAAAAAATCTGCATGCATTTCTAGTACTTTTTATTGCCGAGTGCACCTTTTCTTGTGAGGGTACATGTCCGTAGGCCAACTAAAAATTTGCATGCCTAGCATTAAATGGGTGCATGATCCTTGGCAAGAGATATGTATTTTACTGCTTATTATTTGGCCGAATATTTGATTAAGTTGTGGATTAGTAGGGAGTTCCTTCGGTTAGTGCACAGTCCAATGATTGATGTCCTTGGCTTGACTTTTTTGTTCGGACAGCAGTCCATTGCATGCAATTTTCTCGGGTAAAGCAGCAGGTCCTGTGTCTGTTTTCTTTGCCTTTTTGGCTGGCGGTTTGAACTTCTTTTCTCTGTTGTTTCTAGTCTTTTCGGCCAGTTTTCCTTTTGAGCAGAAGCTACTTTCAGTTGTTCTTTTTGCTTTGCTGTGTGAAGCCTTGTGAATCTACTTAGGTTCTGCTGTTTCCTCTCCAGTTAATTTTGATCGTTGCATTTTCTCTGTTTTTGGTGAGTTGGGATTTACTCATTGGGGGATATTTTCAAAGAGACGATATTCACCCCCCTCTGTCGCTATTTTAGTCCAACAGTACGCGCACTAACAAGTAGTGGCAAGCAATTCACAGAGTCTGATCGAACATGGCCACGCACTAGCAAGTAGTGGCAAGCAATTCACAGAGCCTGATCGAACATGGCCACCCCAAGGTTCTGCTCCTCGCCATCATCGGCAGCCTCTGCTTGTGCAGTGCCGTCCTAGCAGCTCGCGAGCTGAGTAATGACTCGGCCATGGTGGCGAGATGTGGATTGTGCAGTACGGCCGCGTGTACGCCTCCGCGAAGGCTCAAGTTCGCAAATCGCAACCATGAGTTCCATCCGCTGTATGTCAAGAAACAAGCTGCATTATGACGAGTGCAAGTTGAACTGTCATCACTTTGCACTTTCACTAACAATTCTTCGCTTTCTTGCTACATGTGTAGAATTTTGCCGCATTTCATACATGTGGCCTCATGAGCCAATACCTCCTGCTGAGGGCAAAAGGAACAATTAGGCCTTTACCGTTGCATTTGTGACGGAGTTCCTCAGACAACTTTTGTGCCTCGTTGGACCTCAGCACCCAAAGGAAAGGCATACTGGAATTGCACGATCCATTGCCTAGCTCCTCTAGCTGTGTTGTGGCGAGAATGGCGACGGTCCCATAGGATACGAGGACTACAGAATAAGGGGCCTGCTTCTGCAGCCATGCCATGCATGAGCAGTGCTTGAGAACAGGTTGAAACCTCCGGCTGACCTCACCGCGCTTTGAATCGCACGCTGCTGACCCGCGTTTTCCCCACCGCAATTCAGCGTGTCCCGCGGCCGACGCGCACTCTTGCGGTAGCTGCTCCCGTCAGCTTGCGCAAGCTTCGCCTGCAGCCCCTCCTTGCCGACCGTGCCCCTGGCCACCGCATCGCCCACGCGCCGAAGCCGCCGTCGCACCTCTACTGCTCCCACCGCCATAGCGCCGCTTTAAAGCCCGATTGGCTGCCTTGTTTACCTCACGCAACCCTCAATTGCACAACGAGCTATTCCCCCGACCTCTCTTGCGCCATCTCGCTGCCGACAAGCTTCCTCAGACAACTATCTTCTCTGTTCATCCTTTAACCAATTAAAGGCGACCGTAGCACCCTTGGACCACCTCAAACCCATGGCCAACCTCGCCGGACCTTCCCCTGGTCGCAGCTCCGCCAGCCATGTGAGCCACTACCGACCTAGCCACTCCTCTATGGACAGCCCTTCTGGAACCATCTAAGCCCAAACCGTCACTGCAGCTAGCTTCTCCACTCCCTGTAGATGCTCGCACGCCCATGATTTTTGCCGGAGACCCATTGGAGCGGCCCTATGCCATGGTCCTCAAATGTGAGATATCTCCAGCCGTCGGTTGAAAGGAGTGAACATTTGTTGCCGCGAAGCCCTAAAATTGAGTCACCATAGCCTGTAGAGCCCGTCCGTACCATTCACCGCCGACGGTGAGCATCACCGGTGCCGTTTCGTGGTGGATGTCATACTCCCTGTTTCTGTGCTGGAGCCAACTCAGGGTAGAAGAAAAGGGGGGAAGTGAGCGGGCCCTGTGGACCGCGCCCGCACCGACCGGCCAGGCCGCTCGGCCGAACCACACAACACTAGCCATCCCAGACCAGCAGTGTAGACCGTGGTGCAATACTGTTCATACCAGGTGGTCCAGCACTGTTCACACTGTAGCGCTTCACTGTTCACCATAAAATTCAAAAACAAGTATACACCCCGTTTTAACCGTTTCAAGCCCCATTCCCATCTTTATTTCACCAACCCATATCCTAATAAAACCCAAACCCATACTATTCTAAAACCAATCCACCACTAAATATCAGCCTTTTACTATTCATCCCAAATCCGTCCATCAAATTTATAGCCATTTCGACCATCTTAAAATCATCTAGCCCATTTCCAACTCTGTTTAGCTAACCAAAGCACTCCAACCATCCAAACACATTTCTTTTTATGCTTTATCTCGTTATTTTATTGCATTTTGTTCCCAACTTATATTTTACAAAGTAGAAACTTATTTGAATTCATTCTTTTGTGTTAGCATCTGGGTTCAACTAGTTGGTCAACAGAAGAGCTACAGAAGCCATCAAGCAACTGGCATAAGCCTAAAGACTGCAGGAAAATAATCAGACACTATGGATAAAGAGGTAAGTCACATGTTTTTGATCATGTTGAACCTACATCCTTTAATTATTTAATTATTAGTACTTTCATTATTCTTTAATTATGCAATGTTTTTTATTTAAAAATAATTATTTGGAATGACTTGACGGCTAACTATGTCTTACACTGGAAAAGCCCCATTTTACTTAATGGCCATATTCACCTTGACAAGCCTTAATAAAATTGTAGATTAGGATTTCAGATGTTTTACACTACCCAGTGCTTTGGCATTTTGCCGATAGATTTATAAAATTGTACTAGAGGTAAGAATGAATCGTGGAAAGTCACTAGATGGTTGGAGTCCACAACCTTACCCTAGGGTTGTGTAACATCCCGAAAATTTGAAATTTGAAAATGAGGAGCTTTTGAATTATTTTTGCAATATATTCTATTTGAGTTTGGATTTTTATGGTGTTTCTTAAATTTTGGTTGAGGTTCCAAAAATATAAGAAGCTCAAAAAGGAACAAACATGTTCAAATAATAGAGAATTAAAATTTAAAATACGAATCTGAAAAGATGATCGAGTATAAGGGGAGAGAAATCTGAGTTAATAAAATATTAAATATCATTTTGAAGATAATAGTATATAAAGGGAAACAAAAATAAATTGAACCTATACAAGTATGCATACAAGGACCTAGAAAGATGAGCAAGACACAAAATGTAACTATACAAAAATATTGGCATGAAGGAATTATATGCATGTATATAAAACGAATGTGCAAATAAAAGAAATATATATAAGAATATATATATTGATATAAATAAAATAAATCTATGTATACATACACAAAAATAGAAATAAGTAAATATATATATATATGTATATATATACACCTGTATACACATATATAAATATATGCAATAAATAAGCAAAATGGAAATACAAATAAAAAAAAGAGTTGGAGGTCAGGCCGGCCATCAGCCCGGCCCAACCCCCGCCTGCCTCATTCCCTTTGCCGAATCGGCCCAACCCCACCGCCTCTCCTCTTTCTCCCTGCTTCGGCAGCACCTACGCCCGGCTGCCCTTCCCCTTTCTTCCTCCCCCATTCGTGTGGCTCACTCCCATCCAAGGACCGAAGCCCCCCTCCTTGTTTCGTCCGGGCCGCAGCCATTCTTGCCCCGCCACCGCAGCCCACCCTGCAGTTCCGGCCCGCCTCCGCGCCCGCACTGGCTTGGCCCATCTTCTCCTCCTCCTTCCCCTTGCGTCGGCAGCGCTGGAGCTTTGCCCAGCGGTCGCTCCGCCCCGCTTCGTCACATCGCGCGGCGCAAAAGCTGCCACCCCTGCCAAGCTAGTGCCGAATCGCCCTAAGGGCATCTGTAGTGTATGAAAATAGAGGGTCTTAAGCCACCTTAAGGTCAACCTCATACATTATAGGGGTGACCTTAAGAAGGCTATAAGCAAAAAAGGCTTAAGGCTGGTCCTCAAGCTAAAGACCTGGCCATAAGCATTAAAATACAATTTTTCTTTATCTGCCAAGTGGGACCGTCTTAAGGCCCCTTGGGTTATATACACTATGGAGTTGGCCTTAAGGTTTAGATGGGACCCACCTTAAGGTCCCTTGGGTTATATACACTATAGATGCCCTAAGGATCTCGTAGCCCGTCTGGTCACCTCCGCCGCCTGCCACGCCGCCTGCACCTGCCCTCTGCCTCCGCCGCGGGCCGATGCGACCTCACGGGTGGGGATTCTGACGCCAGCCCTGCCCGCTCTGCTATAAGCACCGCCGAGACCACCAGCGCCCTCCCCACACTCCCCTCATCCCCTCCGGTCGCCCGATTGAGCTCCCGTCCCCTCTAACCTCGCCGGCGCACCTTCTTCCCCACGGCCGGCGACCGGACTTCCTAGCGATTCCCACCGAGCCAGTTCGATTCCTTCGCTCCAGATCTTCCTCAGAGCTAGGCGAAGGTGCCCCCGACCCCGCCGGAGCTCCCCCTTGCCCCTACCCCGCCGGCGCCGAGTTTCCTTCCACGCCGCCGCCGCCGCACGTCGTCGGCCTAGCTCCGGTGATCCGCGGTTCTCACCGACACCCCAACAGCTTGCACACGACATGGAGGACCCATTTTGCCCATCCCCGGAATCTCTCCGACCCTCCCTCGCCGGCGGCGCCACCGGCCGTACTCGCCCTCGAGCCTCCCCTGTTTCCAGCGTTGCATACTTGGGTTAATTTCATTCTCTACGTCGGCCCAACAGGTAATCTCGCTAGTTCGATTGGTTGGCTGTGTGCGCTCTCAGTCGGTCGATCCAAGATCGATTCCCCTGAGCCGCAATGTTAGTAGTTAGGCTTAACCTTTTTGCTAGCACATCCAGTGGATGAAAAAGGCAAATAAAAATCCAAAAATAATTTATAAAAGATGCAACAATTTATTAGGATGCAAACGAGCTATTAAACGATAAATCATGTGGCTAATGTGCTTTGAATATTTGTTTTAAAGCTTAAACTATTAATATTAAGAAATTGAGTAAAATCTTGTTTAGGTTGTGCGCTCATGGAATAATGATTTAACAAATGAAAATGTTCTAAAGAGCAAGTCATAAACCCATGTATTTTAGTAAAAGAGGATTTAAATTTTGATTAGTTATCATGATAAATAATTAGTGTGCTTTTAATGTCTAATTTTAAATCTAATTATTTACCAAAGTCATGAGTGAGGAAAAGTGGCCTTGGATAAATGTCCACATTTAATAAAGATTACCCCTAATTAAAATATACGCCCTAATATTTATCATGCCATCATGAAATAAATCTTAAAGGTAGGTTTTGCTAATTAGCAAATGTTGAAATATAACCTTGCTAGACAAACAAATTTTAATTAAAGCCAATAACAACAAAAATGTAGAGACTTTTTAAGTAAATGTGTATATAAACAGCTAAATATATATGAGTGGTTAGAGAAGTGCGGAAAGCATGCATGCAACCCCCTAGCCCCTAGTAAAATAACAGTGCCATTTCTTGCGTTTACCGTAGACCCTACTAAAAATATATATACATATATCATATGCCCTGAACATTAGCACTCAACAAAATACACCGACTCATAGGCCTAACCTAACTCATGGAACTTCCTTGAAAAATACAAAAAAATAATAATAAAAGACATTATTAATAAAATCAAGTCATCGTACCCCACCACAGACCTTGCCTCAAATCACTCGAATCACTCATTAACTCATTATAAATCTAAATTGAGTTTATTCGGATTTATTTGGATCTCTTGAGTTATTTGCTTTTATTTGAATTCAGTCGTTGCAGCGTAGTTAGAAATTAGAAGTCGTGAAGATTCAGTGGATCAAGCGAGGTCAAGCTCAAAGTGAAGATAGAGACCAGAAACTCAAGAAAGCATTGTGTGAGCTCAAGACTGCGTAAACCGCGCCAGGCGAGTCAATACTTTGATCATGTTGAACCTACATTTTCTGCAAATTATTTTGGTTTAAGTTATCAAATTGCATGCTGTTATGTTATAAGCAAATACATGTTTAATTTAATATTCTAGTTATGTGCCCATTGTTTACCTTGAATAATATTACCCCTTCTTTGGAATATTTGAAAGTGTGGACCTTGTCGCCCTAGCAAAAATATAAGAGTAACATTTCGAAAATAAGTCCCTAGTGATATGCTATGCTTAGTACTACACAAATACTTAGGGGCGCTGAAATACCCCAAATATCATTGTCATTTTAAAGCATGAGAAACTGGTTTGGGCAGTCATGGTGGGAATGACTGGAATATTTTGACATGATTATTTTATGCTCCCATAAATCCCAACTTGCTTAAATATCTGAGCGGATGGTTTGGGGCTGGTATGTGGTGCAAAGGAAAGCACAAATTATGGAGTGTGGTAGAACCGCTCAGGTACTACTAAGGACTGAATCTTGTCATGACCTCCTGTGTAAAACAGTACAACCACAAGTCTGTAAAATACAACTTGGCTAAGTAAACTTATCGAAATCCCCGGACTCATCTCACCGGTAGTGGATAGAAGTGGATATGCTATGGCAAGGGGGCCTGAAGGGACACCAGTGTAGGGTGAAGTTTTTCCCAGATATTCTAAGCGTTGCGGGGAGTCGAGAAGCCCGGCTGCGTTAGTAACTGTAGGGGAAAAACATCCCACAAATAGATGGGACCCACCGCAAGTGGGCAGTTTCCCATAAGGTGAATGAGAAAAGGGACTAGATACTTTGAAAAGTCACTGTGATGGTCTGCTCAACCACACTTCTAAGGAATCGTGTGGGGCAATGAGTTGATTGTCTCTTGTGGTGAAAGTGTACAAACTCTGCAGAGTCAAAACTATTCGAATAGCCGTGCCCACGGTCAAGGGCGGACATGGGAACTTAACCGGATATAGTTCTATTTCAAAATGTTTTGTGGGTGGGATGGAAAAGTGGAGGGCAGTGGAAAGCCCTAATTTGAGTTGTTCTGGGTGTCGTCCCAGTGGTAAGTTAAGCGGCTATAACGCTGAAGGATGCTATATAGTGTGATGCCATATGTATAGAAAAATTATGGTGATATTAGGCATATGGTGTGATGCCATATGTATGAAAAATCATGTTAATACTCCTTGAACATTATGTTTTGTTCCAAAGCTGCTAGGTCTCAGGAAATTTTATGTATTGTATTTCAAATAGTGGCATTTCTATTCTTACAAAATAAAATATGGGTGGAATAAACAGGGTCGTGAGTAAAGGAGATGGATGTTTGTAGTATGCACATAAAGGTATTGGTGGATTCAGGTCGATCATGAATAAGAAACGATAGTGTGGGTTCTGGGAGAAATAAATTAGTAGGGTCCAGTTGAATAGATAGGCTAGATAAATGCTCTAATTGAATTTTCAGGAATTTGGAGGAATAATACAAGTATTGGATTATAATTCTTGAATAGTGATATTTTTGGTGGATATATAATGATGAATCGTAGAGTTGATCAATGATATTCTTGGTGGTTATATAATGGTGAATCGTAGAGTTGATTAATGATATTCTTGGTGGTTATATAATGGTGAATCGTAGAGTTGATCAATGATATTCTTGGTGGATGTTTAATGATAAATCGTAGAGTTGATCAATGATATTCTTGGTGGTTATATAATGGTGAATCGTAGAGTTGATCAATGATATTCTTGGTAGATGTTTAATGATAAATCGTAGAGTTGATCAATGATATTTTTGGTGGTTATATAATGGTGAATCGTAGAATTGATCAATGATATTCTTGGTGGATATATAATAATGAATCGTAGAGTTGATCAATGGTATTCTTGGTGGATATATACTATTGAATCGTAGGCTTGATCAATGATATTCTTGGTGGAGTTGAATCAATAATAAAAAGGATTGAATTGTTAGGAAATCTTGATGAGAATGTTCGGTGGATTAATTAGGTGATGTCACTCGCTGTTTGGAGATTAGACAGCAATCAATTTGGAAAGAGTATGTTTGGTGGAATATCTAAATAATGTCACACGTTGTTTGGAGTTTTAGACAGCGATCAATATAAAAGGTGTGTAGTTGGTGGATCATTTAAATGATGTCACTCGTTGATTGGAGTCTTAGACAGCAACCATTATAAAAAGAATATGATCGGTGGATTGAATAGAGGATGACACATGCTGTTTGGAGTTTAGACAGCACTCAGTAAAGGAAGTGTATTTGGTGGATTAAGTCGATTATGGTAGTCGCTAGGTGGAGTATAGGTAGTAACAATAATACTATGATTAAATAACTACAATGCTACTAAAAGCGATTTTTGGCAAATAAAATAACCCGAGCCTCTCCTTTGTTCAGCCATGCATACTATTTATTTGCATTCTGTGTATTGACTCGCGGAGCACGGGGTTGGAGTGCTCACACTCGCTTTTGCGATAAATACAGAAGCAAGAATCGGATCACAGCGCTTCAACAATACTTTTGGATCATGATGGCGAAGAAGATGAAGATGTCAATAACTAGGTCGCGCACCTCCAGTTGGCTGCCTGTGGGCATGTCCTGAAGGTCCCACCTATGTGCTTCGTTCTTCCGCTGCTGCAATTTAATGATTTCGGCCTAATCGGCCCATGTGTAAGTTTACTATTACATTTACGCTTCCTCATGATATGATCTTTGATATTCAGAACTGTAATCTGTGAGCACTATCTACTGATCCACGGAATAGTGCAGCTAAACACAGAGGTATCCAGAATGTAAAATCTGGGTGCTGACAGGTTGAGGCTTTGGATTGGAATGGTGGCAGTGCCATAGCACACTTGAGAGTTGGTTCGTGGACGGTTGCCTAGTTGATGAAAATTAAGGACTAGAACCTTATGCTGCAGAAAGATACATAAATTGCTCAACCACAAGTATTGACTTGTTAAACCTGGTCTAATAACTGTTCAAATCAATTGAATAACTACAAGAAGGTGGGGTTTCCTGTGCGGGAATGGCCCAAGGACAAGGGGAGTAGTATGAGAATAGTAAAACCACACTTGACAACGGTAGATCCACTCAGAATCGGGCGGTAGCGTTCTGCATTGGCCAATGGATACCCAATAATGTGTGGTCTATAACCTATCGGATAGAGACTATAAAGAGGAGAGAAATCAAAAGATCTTGTTTTCTCAACTCAGTCGCACATTACCTATTATGTGTCTGGACATTGAGAGTTTGAGAAATCTATTGGATAAAGTAGGTCAACTCTGCAGAGTATAACAAATAATATTCAAATACGTTGTACTCCTGGTTAATGGAGCTGTGTTTCATGGATGATTCCAATAATAAGGCATAAGTAGATTTTGAGTATTTGGTAATGGAAAGTATGGATAACATACCCTTTTCTATTAATTAAATACTGTTTTACTAATTTAAAATATAAAGTTTTTTACCAACAAACTTGCATCCACAAATATAATAATAATAATAACCCAACTCATTCCATCTCTTGAAAAACTAGCAATTAGTTAAATAGCATTTCCTCATGTGGCTTGCTGAGTACCTAATGTACTAAATCTTGCTTAATTCCAACAGAATAGATACCAAAACAGGAAAGAATGTTTCAAGCTTTCATGTTAGGGTTGTGACCGCACTCAAGCTTTCCTGAAGAGATTTCTTCAGTTCTTCTGAATGTAAATTAAGTTTTGGGCTCGAGCGCCCATATTATTGCTAAAATTGATCGTTAGGTAATTTTTAGTCAATTTAATCCCTTTTAAATATTTGTAAGTAGGCATGGTACTCCTTTAGTTCACAGCTAAACTCTTGGGTTGTTGCGGAATTGTCAGACCCAGATTTTATAATCCGGATCCTACTGTGTTTAGCTGCACTATTCCCTGGATCAGTAGATAGTGCACACAGTTACGGTTATGGACATCAAAGTACATATCATGCGGAAGCGTAAATATAATAGTAAACTTACTCATGAGTCGCGTAGGCCGAATTCAATAAGTTGCAACAGCGGAAGAGCGAAGCACACAGGTGGGACCTTCAGGACATGCCTACAGGCAGCCAACTGGAGGTTCGCGACCTAGCCCTTGACATCTTCATCTTCCCTGCCAGCTTGTCCAATCTCGTTGCTGAGGCGAGGTGATTTGATTCCTGATTCTGAATTTTGTCGCAAAAGCGAGCGTGAGCACTCCAACCCCGTGCTCCGCGAGCCAATACACAGAATGCAAATAAATAATATACATGGCTTATCAAAGGAGAGGCTCAGGTTATTTTATTTGCAAAAATCGCTTTTGGTAGCATTATTATTTAATCATGGTGTTGCAGTTGCTACCTAAACACCTAACATCAATTGACTCAATCCACCGAAAATATACTTTCTTTATTGGCTGCTGTCTAAGAATCTGAACAACGAGTGACATCATTTAATTAGTCCACTGATCTTACTCTTTCTATATTGTTTGCTGTCTAAAACTCCAAACAGCGAATATCATCAATTATGCAATCCACCAATCAATTGCTGCCTAAATCCCCAAACAGCGAGTATCACAACTTATATAATCCACCAATCAATTGCTGTCTGAACTCCAAATAGCTTGCGACATCATTTATCTAATATCATTTATTTAATCCACCAATATCTTTTATATTCTAAATTTCTAACAATCCAATCTTGTGGTTGCTAATCATCTACTCATCATTTCTAAATTCTAATGACTATCCAACACCATTGATTTTAAATCCAACGACATCATTCGTATTCAATCCTTTTCGTCATTGATCCAAAACCATAATTTGTTCTCCCATTAATCAATCTTATTTTCTACTGTTTGTCTCTAAATATTTCACCAGTAAACATCCACCAAGAATATATTAGATCAAGTCTACGATTCGCTAGTATATATCCACCAAGTATATCATTGATCAGGTCTACGATTCACTAATATTCATGCACCAAGAAGATCATTGATCAAGTCTACGACTCACTAGTATTCATCCACCAAGAAATCATTGATCAAGTTATACTCCAAGAATTGTTATCATACCTCCAAATTCCCAAAAATCAATTCATCCATCTAGAGATTGTTCAAATCCTAATAATCCCAATATTGTCAACATCTTCCAAGAATTAAATATCAGTGTTGTAATCCAACCAATACCTTTGCACTTCCTAATACTCCAAAAATCATATAAATCATCTATCCAGTCTATATACCCATTTGGGCTCCACCAATTTATTTCTCCCAGAATTCCACACTATCATTTCCTATTTATGATCGACATGAATCCAACAATACCTTTATGTGCATACTACAAACATCCATCTCCTTTTCTCACGACCCTGTTTATTCTACCCCTATTTTATTTTGTAAGAATAGAAATGCCACTATTTGAAATACAATACATAAAATTTCCTGAGACCTAGCAGTTTTGGAACAAATCATAATGTTCAAGGAATATTAACATGATTTTTCCATACATATGGCATCACACCGTATAACATCTTTCAGCGTTATAGCCGCTTAACTTACCACTGGGACGACACCCAGGACAACTCAAATCAGGGCTTTCCGCTGCCCTCCACTTTTCCATCCCA
Source organism: Dendrocalamus latiflorus (assembly GCA_017311315.1). Lineage (NCBI taxonomy): Eukaryota > Viridiplantae > Streptophyta > Magnoliopsida > Poales > Poaceae > Dendrocalamus > Dendrocalamus latiflorus. The sequence goes on from CM029638.1 coordinate 29,754,717, forward strand.
CCCACAAAACATTTTGAAATAGAACTATATCTGGTTAAGTTCCCATGTCCACCCTTGACCGTGGGCACGGCTATTCGAATAGTTTTGACTCTGCAGAGTTTGTACACTTTCACCACAAGAGACAATCAACTCGTTGCCCCACACGATTCCTTAGTCATGTGGTTGAGCAGACCATCACAGTGACTTTTCAAAGTATCTAGTCTCTTTTCTCATTCACCTTATGGGAAAATGCCCACTTGCGGTGGGTCCCATCTATGCGCGGGATGTTTTTCCCCTACAGTTACTAACGCAGCCAGGCTTCTCGACTCCCCACAACGCTTAGAACATCTGGGAAAAACTTCACCCTACACTGGTGTCCCTTCAGGCCCCCTTGCCATAGCATATCCACTTCTATCCACTACCAGTGAGATGAGTCCGGGGATTTCGATAAATTTACTTAGCCAAGTTGTATTTTACAGACTTGTGGTTGCACTGTTTTACACAGGAGGTCATGACAAGATTCGGTCCTTAGCGGTATCTGGGCGGTCTACCACTAACCCACTTTGTGCATCCCCTGCACCACACTCACACCCTCATACCAATCCGCCCAGATATTTAAGCAAGTTGGGGATTTTGGAAGCATAAAATAATCATGTCAAATTATACCAGTCATTCCCACCATGACTGCCCAAACCAGTTCTTCAGGATTTAAAATGACAATGATGTTTTGGGCATTTCAGCGCCCCAAGTAACTATGCAGTACTAAGCATGGCGTATAATTACGGACTTATTTTGAAAGGTTAACATTATAATTTTGTTAAGGCGACAAGGTTCACATATTCAAGTATTTCAAAGGAGGGGTAATATTATTCAAGGTAAACAATAGGCATATAACTAGAATATTAAATTAAACATGTATTTGCATATAAAATAACAGCATGCAATTTGATAATTTAAAACAAAGTAATTTGCAGAAAATGTAGGTTCAACATGATCAAAGTATTGACTCGCCTGGTGCGGTTTACCGCGGTCTTGAGCTCACACAAAGTTGTCTCATGCGATGATCTTTAATTTCTGGCCTTCATCGATCTCGTTCTCGCTTGATCCACAGAATCTTCAGGACTCCAGTTTCTAATTACGCAACAAACGACTGAATCTAAATAAAAGCAAATAACTCAAGAGATCCAAATAAATCCGAATAAACTCAATTTGGTTTTACTTTGAGTTAAAGGGGTGATTAATGTGATTTGGGACAAGGCCTGTGGTGTGATATTTTATGTACTTCCATTTATCGTTGGACTAGGTTTAATTTTGAATTAGGGTCTATTTACACGGGTTCCATCTTGCTATATATACAATTATGCTCAATATTACTACGTACTAAAGCTAGTGTTAAGAGTTGGTTAATGGCACTATTTTTATCCTGCTTATGGTTTAGCTACTGTTAGGTTTAGCTTTATTCCAAATCTTAGTTTAGACTTAGCTATCTGAGCAATGCTCGATATGTATCATTTTATGTGACTCTAATTACTTGTGTTAATGGTTACATGTTAATTAAGGGTCATCTTTATTAAATATAGATATTTATCCAAGGCCACTTCTCCTCTTTAATGCCTTTAATAAATAATTAGATTTACAATTTAAACATTATGGTCACACTAACTATTTATCATGACAACTAATCCGAATCTAAATCATACTCAAACTCTCTAAAACCTTATTTGAATTTTGTTAGCTTCCATAGATTATCCCCTAATTTTTCCTAAGTTTTTCCTTTTATTTAGGATTAATCTAAAATAAATGCTAAAGACATATTAATCATACATATATAATAATAACTAATCCATGAGTAGACATTTATTAAGCTCGTATATATCCTAATAAATTGGTACCTTCTATGGATGTATTATTTTTATTAACCTTTTGACTATACACTAAACCACGTTTTATTAATGCCTTTATTTGCTAATTAGCCCTCCAGGAAATATTTAAACTATGCTAATTACTTATGTAGCAATTTACCATGTATTAAGTCCTAACCAACCTTATTTTGTATTCTATTCTAAGGAATATATAAACTTTATTTGATCTTAGCTTGACTATATTAGCTTCTTGGGACTATTTCTTATTTGGTTTCTACTTAAAATGGCTAAGGTAGCAAAACACAAAAATATGACCTATTATGGCCGAGGCCTCATTGGAACTCAAGATCAAAGGGGATGCCAATCCTTAAGAGCGCTCGGGTAGCCAGGGGAGATGCTTGGTGTTTCGCGTTAGACTGGGGAAAATGGGGACTAATGAAGCCAGCGGGGTCTGGGCTAAATAGAGGAACTCCCGGCTGGAGACAGAGGAAGGGGCAGCGCGAGTTAGGCGGCGGCGTCACCGGCGTAGTGCGGCCGGGGAGGCGCCGGAGGCCCGCCAAACGGATTCCCCGGAGCAAGGTGTATCTAGGGGGGTGGGCACGGTGGTCGAAGCGACGGTGAGGTGGGCTGGCGGCGGCGCATTGCGGACGGCGAGGAGGGAAAACGGGGCAACGGCGCTGGAGTGAGAGGGGAAAGGAAACAGGGGGCGCGCAAGCACCTAGAAGGCGTAGGGATCCTCACCGAGCAACTAGCCGAGCTGGAGCAAGCGTGGAGTTGGCCGACGGCGGGAACCATGGCGTCGCAGGGGAGCTGCTCGGTGCCGGAGTGCTAGGGGAAATGAGGAGCTCCGGCGTCCGTCGGGGAAGATCGGGGGGTCCGCGAGGGTGCTCCTCCCGGGAGGAATCGGAGCGGGAGTGACCGGAGAGGGGGCGGCGGTGGAGATGGCGGCGGCGGCCGGGGATTGGGGAGAATGCCAAATCGGAGAAAAGAGTGAGGAAGAAGGGAAAAGAATCCGGCGGCCTTTATAGCTGTAGCGAGGCGAGGGGAGGCGCGGTGGCGAGGGACCGGACAGAGGCGGCGGACCGGGCGGCGGGCATGGAGAACCACCGGTCCTTGCCCGAGCGTGGGGCTCGGCGTGCGCCGGGTTGGCCAGGGCGAGGTGACGGGGCGAGCGGCGCTGCGCAAAGGGCCGTGAGCGGCGACGGGACGTGGCATGCACGGGGCTCGAGTGTGCTGCCACTGCAGAGAGAGCAGAGCACGCGCGGGTTGCGCTGTGTGTTAGAGTGATCTCAGGGTAACCCCTTGACCGCGCCCTGATCGGGGGCGTCCAGCCCATTGGCTGGTGGGCCCCTGTCGCCAGCGCTATATAAACAGAGGTGGGGGCCGGGCGGCACGCATCCCAAGGTTGACCGCGCCGCCGTCACCCCACCGACAAACCCTAACCGATCTAGAGGGGAGCGCTGTAGCGACGGGAAGCTCCACCGGCTCCTCTGCGTCCACATCCGACGATCGCCGCCGCCAGGAGCCGTCACCGCCCGGGCCGCGCAGCCGCCAAAGAGCTCCACGCCCTTCCCCGACCGTCGCTGCCCGTGCGCAGATCTTCACCGCCGAACCCGAGATGGCCTCCTCCTCCTCCACGCAGTCGGAAGGTTGGTACCCCTCTCTCCCTCTCAGTGTAGCACTCAAGAACCCTAGAGAAAAGGATAGCCCGCTAGATCTAACCTAGAGATCCTAAAGACCTAGACTTTCAATGGTATCAGAGCCCCTAGCGTTTAGATCTACACGGGAAAGAAAGAAAAGAGGACGAAACCCCGAACCCTAGAAAAACAGAAAAGAACAGAGAAGGGGATCGGGTCAAACCCTAACCCTAGATCTGAAAAGATACTCACCTGGCCGTCGTCGCCGGGTCGCCGTCGTCGTCGCTGGCGTGCGGGAGATCGGCCGAGCCTTGGGCTCGCCGGCGCTCCACGTACGGGCCACCGCCGACGCGCGCTTGAACGGGCGCCGACACGGAGCCGCTCGACGGCGGCGCGCTCCCTCTCAGGGGAGCGCGCACGCCGGCGAGAGGGCCCGCGGCGGCGCCGTCTTCTCCTTCTCGGCGGCGTGGACTTAGTCGCCACCGCCGCCGCTTCGCCGCTTCGCTCGCTCGGTCGGGTGCGGACGAAAGAGAGAGGGGAGAGAGAGGAATGAATTAGGGTTTTGGGGGGCGTCCGCCGCGCGCCGTTTTGTTCCGCCGAGAACGCCGCGCAGCCGTCGGATGCGATCCGACGGCTGAGATCGCGCTGAGCGTACGCGGGCGGGTTTCGGCCCAGGCGGGCGAGGGAATTCCCGGCCCAGGCCCATGTTGCGGCCGGGTGCGGGGGCGGCGCGGCGTCCGCCCGCGCGTGGGCGCGTGAGGCGTGAGAGAGGCCGGCCGAGCGCTGAGCGGGCCGCGCGCGTTCGGCGCGTGAGCAGGCCGCCAAGGCCGCAGGCGGGTGGGCCGCCGCGGGCGCGCGCGCGCGCGTGAGGCGCTGGGCTGAGCGGCCGCCGTGGGCCGCTGCTGAGCAGGCCGTGGCCGAAAGAAATGGGCTAAAATTGGCCTTTTGCACAAAAATTTTGATTTAATTGTTTTTCAGAAGCATTTATGAATGAATTTGATTGAAATTTGATCCAAATCTCTGCAAATTTTTGCACCAACGCGTATATTTTTCAGAGATTAAATGTTTACAGTATAATGCTTCTGAATATTGAATTATTTTTTAGAATAATTACAGTTTCCGCTGCAAAAGTTAAGATTGAATGATTTTCATTATTAAATTCGAACCAACGGGAGAATTTAATTTTGGAAAAATAAAGATAAATCCCAGATAATTATGATATTGTTATTTTCTGACCAACGTTGATAATAACAATGTTATAATTTTTAATTGATGATTTATGCATTATTTCTATTTCTGCCCAACGGTGATGTAGATTTAATGTATAGAAATAATTGTTTTTTAATTGTATGTCGTATTTTTGACCAACGTTGGAAATAAGGCATATAATTTTCCTGTTATGTTCTCACTGTATTTGAAATATTTTTCAGGAGGATACAACTTGATGAGTTGTATTAGAGAAATCCCCACTCTCAAAGGTGATAATTATGGAGAGTGGAAGAAAAAGATAGACTTAGCGTTTATCTTGGCTGAGGTGGACTGGGTCCTCACTACAGCACGTCCCACTGAGCCTTTGGCGCCAGTGAGGGAACAGAATGAGGATGACACTGCATGGCAGAAAAGACAGAGGGATCATGCTCCCTTACAGATGTCTTATGACCTTGATCATAAGAAATGGACCACAGCCAACAAGAAATGTATGGCTGTGATAAAGAACACAATTGAGCCTGCGATTGTGGGCTCAATTGCAGAGTGTGACACTGTCACTGAATACCTTGATAAAATAAAGAGTCAGTTCACTGGCTCTTCAAAGACTTATGCTACACAGTTGATTAAGCAGCTGGTAACAGAAAGGTATTCTGGCAGTGGCAATGGCATAAGAGAGCACATTCTTAGAATGAGCAACTTGGCATCTAAACTTAAACCGATGGATTTGGCTCTCAAGGATGAGTTCCTTATTCATTTGGTTTTTGCTTCTTTGCCAAAAGAGTTTGACACTTTTGTTGTCAACTATAATATGCAGCCCGAGAAATGGGACTTGGAAAAGTGCATAGCCATGTGTGTGCAAGAAGAGGAAAGAATTAAATCCTCACATGGTGGATCCATCAACTATGTGAAGGATAACAAGAAAAAGAACTTCAACAGTACCTCCTTCTCAAAGAACAAGGGAAAAGCCTCTGTCCATCAGCCTCAACAGAACAAATTTGCTGTAGACAAAGATCAGTGTCTTCACTGCAAGAAGACGGGACACTACAAGAAGAACTGTCCTGATTATTTAAAGATGATAATGGCAAAGAAAGGTGAGAACATTATTACCTTTGTAAATGAATGCCTGTATGTGAAATATTCAAAATCCACTTGGTGGATTGACTCAGGAGCAACTGTTCATGTTGCTAATTCCTTACAGGGATTCCATTCGACGAGGACTACGCAAAGAAACGAAAGATGCATTAAAGTTGCAAATGGAGTCGAAGCTGAAGTTGAAGCCGTTGGCGATCTTTCATTAGAATTAGCTAAGGGCTCCACTCTTTTACTTAGAGATGTCCTTTTTGTACCCTCTTTACAGAGGAATTTGATTAGTGTGTCAAATTTGGACAAAGATGGTTATGATTGCAATTTTGGAAATGGCAAGTGCGAAATAATGTTTAATAAAGAATGTGTTGGTCTTGCCATATTACAGAATGAGCTTTATTTGTTATCATTGTGTGATGATGTGAATGTCGTATGCGATAATGAGAACGTTGCGTGCGAGAAAGTGATTGAATCCTCGTCTACGAATGCAAACAGAAAACGAAAGAGAACTCTAGATGAGTCGTCGAAATTATGGCACTGTCGTTTAGGCCATATTTCGAGGGGGAGAATAGAAAGACTAGTAAAGAATGATATTCTTCCTCCATTAGAGTTCTCAGACTTAGAACAATGCAGAGAATGCATTAAAGGAAAATATGTAAAGAAAATTAAAAAAGACGCTAAAAGAAGCACAAGAGTTCTACAAATTATTCACACAGATATTTGTGGTCCTTTTCCTGTTAAAAGTGTGGATGGATATGACTCGTTCATAACATTCACAGATGATTACTCCCGTTTTGGATATATTTATCCAATCAAAGAAAGAAATGAAGCCTTGGATAAATTCAAGATATTTAAGGCTGAAATTGAAAACCAACACGATTTAAAGATTAAGATAGTCCGATCTGATCGTGGGGGGAGTACTACGGTCGACATACCCCATATGGACAAGTTCCTGGACCTTTTGCAAGGTTTTTACAGGAAAATGGCATAGTGGCCCAGTATTCTATGCCGGGCGAACCTCAGCAAAATGGAGTAGCTGAAAGACGCAACCGTACCCTGATGGATATGGTGCGAAGTATGATGAGCTACTCCACACTCCCATTGAGTTTATGGATGGAGGCGTTGAAAACTGCTATTCATATTCTCAACAGAGTGCCTAGTAAGTCGGTGCCCAAAACACCGTACGAGTTGTGGACAGGAAGAGTTCCCTCACTAAACCACTTACGTGTGTGGGGGAGTCCTGCTGAGGCTAAAGTATTTAACCCAAACCTTGGGAAGCTTGATCCCAAAATAGTAAGTTGTCATTTCATTGGCTATCCTGAAAAGTCAAAAGGTTTTCGTTTCTACTGTCCAGACAGATATACAAAGTTTGTAGAAACGAGACACGCTGTCTTCTTAGAGGATGAGATGATGAGGGGGAGCATGGTAGCTCGTGAGATTGACCTTGAAGAGAAGCGGGTGTATGCGCCCACTCCGATGATTCAAGAGCCATTCTTCATACTACCTGCTGTCGCTGCACCGTCGGTGCAAGACACTGTGGTGCCAGCACCTGTTATTGTTCCTCCTGTGGCAACAATGAATGAGAATGAGGAACCTGTTCTTCAGGATCCTATAGAACCCATTGCCACAGATGAGGGGGAGCAACAACAGCCTCAAACAGAAAATGTACCAAATGAGGAGGCCCCGAGGAGGTCTCAAAGAGTAAGAAGATCAGTTATTTCTGATGATTATCAGATTTATCATACAGAGGAATTTCAAATGGAGGATGATCCCACCTCATTTGAAGAAGCCATGAGAAGCGAAAATTCCTCAAAATGGCTTGAGGCCATGGAAGAGGAAATGAGGTCCATGAAGACTAATAAAGTCTGGGACTTGGAAATTATTCCTAAAGGAGCCAAAACAGTAGGCGGTAAATGGGTCTACAAGACAAAGCATGACTCCCAAGGGAATGTAGAAAGATACAAAGCGCGACTTGTGGCAAAAGGCTTTACGCAAAGAGAAGGGATTGATTACAATGAGACCTTTTCTCCAGTCTCATGTAAAGATTCCTTCAGAATCATAATGGCATTAGTAGCACATTATGATTTAGAGTTACATCAGATGGATGTAAAGACGGCATTTCTTAATGGGGATTTGGAGGAAAATGTTTACATGGCACAACCGAAAGGTTTTGTCGTGGAAGGAAATGAAAGAATGGGATGCCGCCTAAAGAAATCGATTTATGGGTTAAAGCAAGCTTCAAGACAATGGTACTTGAAGTTTGACAGTACAATAAGAAAATTTGGGTTTAAAGAGAATGTAGAGGACAACTGTGTTTATGCAAAGTTTAAAGATGGGAAGTTTATCTTCCTAATCCTGTATGTGGATGATATCCTACTGGCTAGTAGTGATGTCAGTCTGCTACTGGAGACAAAGAAGTTTTTGTCCTCAAACTTTGATATGAAAGATCTTGGTGAAGCCTCGTTCGTTCTAGGGATCGAAATTCACCGGGATAGAAACAAAGGGGTATTGGGACTGTCACAAAAGGCATACATAGATAAAGTCTTAAAGAAATTTGGTATGCATAAATGTAGTCCATCACCTGCACCTATAGTCAAGGGCGACAGATATGGGGATTTTCAATGCCCCAGGAACCAGTATGAGATCGATCAAATGAAAGCGGTTCCATATGCTTCAGCTGTTGGAAGCTTACAGTATGCTCAAGTGTGCACACGCCCTGACTTAGCATTTGTTACCGGGTTACTTGGCAGATTCCAGAGCAATCCTGGAATAGAACATTGGAAATTGATAAAGAAAGTCTTGCGTTATTTGCAAGGAACAAAAGGCCTCATGATGACATACAGAAGATCAGATTTACTCCATATAGTGGGGTATACAGATTCTGATTTTGCGGGAGATGATAGAAAGTCTACATCCGGATATGTATTCACTCTCGCTGGAGGAGCTATATCGTGGAAAAGCTCAAAGCAAACCGTCACTACATCGTCCACAATGTATGCCGAGTTTGTAGCATGTTATGAGGCTACGGGGCAGGTGAACTGGCTAAAGAAGTTCATACCCGGTTTAAAAGTGGTTGACGACATCAATAGACCACTTAAGTTGTACTGCGATAATGAACCCGCAGTAACGTATGCCCACAACAATAAGTCAAGTGGTGCTGCCAAACACATTGACATAAAGTACTATATTGTGAAAGATAAAGTTCAGGATCAAATTATAAGTCTAGAGCATATAAGTACCGCAAAGATGTTAGCGGATCCGCTTACTAAAGGCTTACCACCCAACGTGTTCAGAGAACATGTAGCCGGCATGGGTTTAAGGGAAAGCCTATGATTCCTGGACTAAAAGATGGCCCAAAAGATTAAAGTAACTATTTCAGAACAGAGAGGTGTATTGTAGCTGTTGAATCTATCGGCGATTGACCGTGACGATGAGACATGTTCTATGCACTAATCTGTGATGGAATGTGTAAAGTCAAAAGTAATCAAAGATAAAGCATAGATTGAGATCAAGGGGGAGAATGTTAGAGTGATCTCAGGGTTTTGGCCCAACGGCCAAAACCCACCCCTTGACCGCGCCCTGATCGGGGGCGCCCAGCCCATTGGCTGGTGGGCCCCTGTCGCCAACGCTATATAAACAGAGGTGGGGGCCGGGCGGCACGCATCCCAAGGTTGACCGCGCCGCCGTCACCCCACCGACAAACCCTAACCGATCTAGAGGGGAGCGCTGTAGCGACGGGAAGCTCCACCGGCTCCTCTGCGTCCACATCCGACGATCGCCGCCGCCAGGAGCCGTCACCACCCGGGCCGCGCAGCCGCCAAGGAGCTCCACGCCCTTCCCCGACCGTCGCTGCCCGTGCGCAGATCTTCACCGCCGAACCCGAGATGGCCTCCTCCTCCTCCACGCAGTCGGAAGGTTGGTACCCCTCTCTCCCTCTCAGTGTAGCACTCAAGAACCCTAGAGAAAAGGATAGCCCGCTAGATCTAACCTAGAGATCCTAAAGACCTAGACTTTCACTGTGGAGCTGGGCCGGGCCGTTTCGGCCGGCCTGGCTCCCTCTAAATTTTTTTTATTGCTATTTATGTCATGATTTTCAAAATGGGATTTTACATTTTAACTCAGGCTTCTCTTTTTCTAGACTGGATCATCTCTTCAGATTCGTGCTTGAAATATTATCTTTCTGTTATTTGCACCTTTCTTTTTAGGGAATCATTAATATCTGTCTTTGTCTTTTAGAAATTCTTAAATTTTGGAACCTCAGTCAAATTCGGAAAAATACCATAAAATGCCAAATTCCAACAAAATATATTATAAAATAAGTCAAGAAATTCATATTTTCAAATTTAAAATTTTCAGGATATTACAGGAATGTACGACGGTCCTGTTTCCAAAAAAAATGGGGTTGTTACATTGAATGTCTTTGTGCAACTATGTGGCTTGATAAAATAACAATTTTATATTTAAAAATAAAATTGTATTTGCTATACAGCTATAATATTTTATGATTAAAAATATAATTGTATATTTCCTATACAATTGTAGTAACTCTAATATATGTTTGATTAGTTTACACCATAATAATCTACACCATGAAAATAAGTGGTTTAGATATTTCTCTTTTTTGTTAATGTAGGAATTTCTAGCATATTAGTGTGAACATGGAAGGCTGAAAGCTACTTTTAACATTGTTTTAATAACACAATTGATAATAAATGTATAGCATGTCACATATTCATGTTCACTTATCCATAGAGGCGTCATGTAACTCAATTATAAATTTTAAAAGCACGAGAGGATGTGTGCTCAGTTTGTCCCAACTTAATTTCAGTTGAGCAAAACCACAAACACGTGGTACTTAGTGCTCGAGGTCGTGGATGGAGTTGACAAGCACGTGGTCGGCCTCCTCCAACCCGTCGAACTACCCAAGTGCTGATTCCATGAATGCCGGGTACCACTCCAGTGCGGCCATGAACGTCGGCATGTCATCCAGCCTCAGCTCCACGCTAAGCTTCCCCCACAACGCGCTCCTGACCGTCAATGGTAGCGCCATTTGCCCTGTGTACACATCCCCGTAGACAGGGGTGGGCCAAGGGATTTCAGGATGGATATTCGAAGTTACAAAAATATTGTTCAATTGAAAACCTAAAAGTTCACAATAGCGAAAATTAAAGTACAATTTTTCATACTAGAGACAACATCTCAAATAATATAAAGAAACTAAAAAATAATTACAAATTACAAATTAATTTGACGATTTTTCATGCCTTGAAACCGATTGAAAGATTAGATCTACTTCCATTAATATGCAATTCTACTTAACTCCCATTGTTCCTTTTGAAACTATCGATATTCACTGTTCATATTTAGGATAGTGAAAATCAACTTGAAACCATTTGTTCACACTTGTGAAATACTTGGTATTTGCTCATAGAATCACAGATAAAAGATGGAGAATATGTATTTCAATTCATAAGCAATAATTCATCTACCGCTAAGGATCTTATTTCACAGATTCACAGCAAAGTGCTTAGATGAAGGCATAACATCAAGCTTAATAGCTCACACCTCTAAAATACTTAGCATATATATAGGCTACTCAAACTTAAGTATGTGAAGAACATGGATTTCAATTATAAGGCATAAGCACTAATTTAAAGATAACTGAACCAAACCCAACAATCAACCACATCTAAACAAGATCCAAGCATCGAAAGTGAAACAAAGAAGAAACATTTGCCAAATCCACCACATCCATCCAGTCATCCACAGATCTATCATCCACCTAGCTCGGAAGTACAAAACTACAAACTATAGGGGCACACAAGCAGAGCAGATCTACAGACTATGCATCTAGATTCTTCAGCATGGGGGTAGCTAGGTCGGAGAGGACGAACCTACCCCAGTACTGCAGGCCTACAGTGCGGCATTGCCTGCTTGGCCAACAGCCGCTTCCGCCTCCAGCGCTCCTACCGCCTACGCAGCCTACAGCCCTGCTGGGCCAACGGCCGCTCCAGCCTCTAGCACTCCTACTTCCTGAGTAGCCTCTAAAAGACCAGAACTAGGGGCATAGGCACCCAACGCCACCAGGCACCAGCCGAGTGCCAAGAGATGGAGAGACGATCAGACGCCAGATGAAGAAAGGAGAGACTAAGTGAGACACGATCTCACAACTAGGTATGAACATGATTGAAGTGGGTCTGGACTAGTGTCAATGGGAGGGGAAATGGGCCAAAATGATCCGGCATCAATTTAGCCCAACTACTAGTATATATATGCATTATACCTTGTATATAGTGGTTTTTATCTAAAAGATTTTGGGTATTCAGTTGAATACCCATGAATTGAACTAGGTCTACATGCTCGTAGATGAGATCCACCATGCATAGCTGGGTCAGGAACACGGCCACAACCATGCCGGCAGCCCGTACCGCCCACCGCGCCCACGGTAGGTGCGAGTCATGCCCTGCCTATGCCTCATCACCGATGAGCCATGCCAGTGTCTTCGACCCAATAGGCTCCATCTGACGCGCATACTTTGCGGTGTCCGGGCACGAGGCGATCCTATCGGCATCGAAGCCAGTGGAGATGGTGGCGACGAGGGAAGGGGCACCCGGTGGGCGGCCCGGTGGTGGAGAGGACGTAGCGAGTGATGACGAGGGTGGGGCGGAGGCCATGGTAGGCCAGCCGTAGCCAAGCTGAAGCATCGAGTTGGCATGGCCCTGCATCCCTGGGAACGCCAGGAGCAAGACATGGCACCACTGTGTCCTTGATGGTGGTGTCTGTGCTATTCCATTATGTGCACACTGTGATTGTTGTGATCCTGTGTGAATACAACATGGAGATCACAATGAGTATTTGATTTTACTTGTGCTGTGTTGTCGAAGTTTGAGTTTAATTTTGTGTCATTTGCTTCCTAGTTTTTGCTATCAGGTTGAGAGCATTCTGACCGAGGTTCGGTGTGACTAGCCATGAAGAATGGTTGGTAAATGTGATGTGACTGATTTCTAGTTGGCGGTATGTTTATTCTAAAGAGGTGTTCGTTGCATTGCTTGGAGTTTTTGAAAGTGGTCTGACTGGCCATGTGATAGCGGCCCGACGGAGGTCATCATGTAGTCTAACCAGTATGGGTGCCATAGTCATACCGATCCCCTGTTATCAGGTGGAGCTAAGTCTATTTGTGGTGGCCTGAACGGCCATTGGTTGGCGGTCTGTCGGACCTGGATTTTCAACCCAAAATCCTCTGTGATTTGCTGCACTATTCCCTGGATTAGTACATAGTGCTCACAGATACATTGCTGCATCAATTCGTACATCACATGATATATACCGAACCATAATATTATATATCAGAGTTAAAATACACCACGTCGGGTGATAGTTTACAGAAGGACCGATCAAGCCAAATACCTACAGTACAAAAGATAGCAGCGGAAAGCATAAACAAAAGTAAGACCAACATCCACAGGCAAGCGACTAAGGGTTAAATATGTGCAACAGGTATTACCTAGGTCTAGATAATATATGTGCACACAATCTCCATCAAGTCTACTCGTCTAGGACTCGAACTCGCAAAAGTCATCCAAATTCCCTTCATCGGCACCTTCATCTGTGGCAGGTGCGTCATCATAGGCATAGTGGTCCTAGTTTCCTATTTTGATTTTGGGTAATGTGAGGGTGAGCACAAATCCACCATACCTCGTGAGCCAATACATAGTATGCAAGTAAATAACATGCAGGGCTTATCAAGGAAAGGCTCGAGTTGTTTTGTTTGCCAACAATTGCCTTTAAAGATTATGTTACAATAGAAATTCCCTGAGACTTACTAGTTTGGAACTAAAACATGATATTTGAATAAAAAAGAATGCTATAATAATAGTAGCACAGATTCCATCCACCGTTACATGGCCCCTGCACCATATGCTAACCTTTCAGCATTATAACTACTTACTTTATCACTGAGTTGACACCTAGGGCAATACAAATAAGAACTTTTCACTACCCATTACTTTTCCAATTTCACCCACCAAGTTTTTGAAATAGAATTATATCTGGTTCAGTTCCCATGTCTGCCTTTGACCATAGGTACGGCTATTTGAATAGTTTTTACTCTGCAGAAGTTGTACACTTTCACTATAAGAGACAATCCGCTCGTTGCTCCACATGATTCCTTAGTCATGCGGTTGAGTAGATCATCCTAGTAACTTTTCAAAATATTTGACTCCTTTTGCCATCTCACCCTATGGGCTGCACCCACTTGCGGTGGGTCACATACATTGCGCAGGATATTTACCACGGATACTAGTGCATTCCGACTCCACTCTCCACAACACTAGCGTGACACGCAAACTTCACCCTCCACTTGGTGTCCTTTTAGCCCCACATTGCTCTTGCACTATTTCACTCCTTTCCCCTACCTATGAGATGAGTCCAGGGGTTCGATTGATTTACTTAGCCATGTTACAATTTGTAGACTTGTTATTGTACTATTTTACATAGTAGGTCATGACAAGATTTAGTCCTTAGAGTTATCTGGATGGTTCTAACACTAATCACACTCTTGTGCACCATTGCTCCAGCCCCTCTTACCATCCGCCCAGACATTTAAGCAAGTTAAGGTTTTGGGAGCATAAAATATCCATGTCAAAATATACCAACCATTTTCCACCCATGACTTCCCAAATCAGTTTATCATGATTGAAAGTGACGCTTGAGCATTTGGGTGCCCCCGACTATCTAAACGGTACTAAGCATGGCGCATAATTATGGACTTACTTTTGAAACATTACCATTATAAATTTCTCTAGGGTGACAAGGTTCAAATGCTCAAATGTTCCAAAACGGTGTAATACTAATAAGTTAAATAATGAGAATGTAACTAGAATCTTAAAATAAACATAGATTTGCATATGAAATAACAGCATGCAATTTGATAATTTGAAATGAAAATAATTTGCAGAAAATGTAGGTTCAACATGATCAAAGTATTGACTCGCCTTGGTCATAGTTGGTTTAGTCTTGCTGATTGTGACTCACTTCAACTTCTGCCTCTTCTTCTTGTACCTTGTACGCTATTTTACGTTCCGTGAAAATTTGGATTAAAATCAGTAAACCAATTTGGCAAGATATTGAATTTAGAAATTTGTTTCACCCAATTTGGAGGTAAGATGAATAAGTTATGCCTATTTTAAGTTCATAGTTTAAATTAATTCAGAAATTAAAAAAGTAGAGAGACCCTCTAAATGGTGGGGCCCATGGCTGCCTTAATTTTCCTTTTATTTTCTTTTCAAGCTCTATGACATGTGGGACCGGTTACTGTTTACTTAATAGGTATGGCCCACAAGTCAGTGGGTGTTTAGGGTTAATTAACTTCATTAGTCCTAATTAATTACCAAATTAAAATTTAATCACCGTGAATAGTGCACCTATCCCCCCTTCACCGGCAACAGAGAAGCTTGCCACTGCCGGCAGAGGTGGTGGTCGGAAGTGAGCATCTGCAAAATGGATTACTCATGCCCACGCCCATCCCTAGATGAAACCTCACTGGCAAATTTGGTCGGGGCAGTGGCCGATAGCTTCCATAGGTGGCAGCGGAACAGGGAAGGGGCGACTATGGCAATTCAAAGCAATTCCTCGGTTTGGGAGCATCTCGTGGTGGCAGGATGTTGCCTTGGTAGTCTATGCATCTTGGGAGTGGCGGTGGTGCTCTGGCGGCTTGAGGAAGCGATGAACAGAGGAGGCGCACAATGCCTGCGAGGTACAAGAGATGAGGGGTCTGGCTGAGGGTGGGGATGGCATCGTTGTACTCCAAGGAGGCTCCGGCTCGGTGAAATCAGTCTGCGGTGGCTCTAATTGATGGTTCTCCCGTTGGCTGGCGTTGGAGAAGATAGTGCCGCCGACGCTTCTATGGGCTATTATGGGGCAATTCTTCGTAGTGGGAGGGGGGACTATGGGGGTGCGGTGCTACCGGGGGCATAAGCGGGGCTTTATAGCTGGTGGGGAGGGCTCGCGACGTGAGGGGTGGTTGGTCAATCATGGCAGACGGCGTGGCGTCGGTGTGGCTACAGGGACCGGATGATTCAGGCTCGGCGTCACAATGGTTACAGGCAGCAGGGTATGGTGGTGTATGTCGCACGGATGGCTGGGTGCACACGCCGAGTGGCATGGCGACCATCCAGATGATGCCTAGAAAGGGGATGGATGGGGAGGAGCTGTTGGGTCGAGTACAGCGGTTAGAGCGATGCCTGCATGACGTGACAGTCGTAGCACGGTGGTATCGGTAGCTGGTCATAGTGGCAGGGGCGCGCCCTATGTCTGACCTGAGTAGACCTGGCGCGCAGTCCGAGTGGCACCTCATCATCCTTTGGCCAGGTGATAGGTCAAAGAGTTGACAGCTGGACACGACGGCGTTCCTATGGTGACGTGAGAGCAGAACTACGGCCAAGCATGCAGCTAGCCCAGCAGCATGGGCGTAGGAGCACGCCGGCTACCAGCGGTCACAAAGGGAGTGCGGCGAGGAGAGTGGGCTACCGGGGCTGGCGATGGGAGGTAGGGCAATGAAGGAGCCAGCCCAAGTTTTGACCAAGCCAGGCCAAAAGGCCAGAAAACTTTTGGGTTTGGGACCAATATACATTTTCAAATTTTGTTTTAAACTCTTATTCAACCTTTTTCATTTGCTCTAATTTTTCATATTCACCTTTACAAAGCCTAACTAACTCCAAGCCTAGGATTGGTTAATTATTTACATCTTTCCATCCTGTTGCCATATGTGGATAAAAGGGATGATCATAACCTCCCAGTTTACTCTATGGGCTTAATCCATGTTTTTTGTGGTTCAGCTCATTACCACACTTCTGCTACTGATTCTACTAGAGTTCTCCTACCCTAATTGCTGGATCATCTTTTCAGATTCGCCTTTCAATTAAAAATTTACTTCTATTAATTATATCTTTCTTTTGGTATTAGTTTTTCATTATTTCTTATTTATTGGAACCTTAACCAAGAATTTAAGAAACATTCCATTAAAATCCAACTACAGAGAGAAAATGTGTTCCAAAAGGTTTTTGTAATTACACAATTTTTGAACATAAATTTTTAGGATGTTACAGAGTCAGAGCGCCAAATGCTGAGTTAAATGAGTTGAATTAGTTTCAGTTTGTGTTAGTCATAGTGTGAGTCCAAATAAGTGTTATTCATGGTGTGAGTCAATATAAGTGTTAGTCATGGCGTGAGTCCATACAAGTGTTAGTCATGGCAAGAGTCCATGCATTGTGGGAATCTTGACGTGGGTGTCAAGTGGTTCATATTTGAGTTGGTTTTGTTAATGAGTCAAGCGCATGTCATTTTTGCTTAGGACGGTTGCTTGTTCTTTGATATATAGGGCACTCGATGATTGTTGTGGTCAACACCAAGACCGAGACTAGGGGAGGTGCCCTGAGGCCTTGGAGGGTGGCGTAACTAGGTGTAGTATCATCTCAAGCGGAGAACTATAGGAGAAAGATAAGGATCACGATGAAGCAAGTGTGTGCATGTTGTGTGCCATTAGACATGGGCATTTTAAGTTGTGACATTTTTCAGAGCAGGTGTACAAGCTTGATAGCGAGTCATTGGGCATCGCAGACTTTGTTGTGATAGTTTTTTAGGAGAAGAACCATGAGGGCCGGTGGGTGGCAATTGAGAAAATTATTCGATACCAGGTAGAGATGCGGTTTGCAAAACCGCAGTGGTGGCTTAAGTAATTTATATAATGTCTTGGTTGATGGAGCATCTTGTCGAGTTATTTGAGCCATGTAGAAGTCACGCTTTGAAAAATGTGTAAGTGTGTGAGTATTGTAGCATCCTATTTTTTAGAGTTTTCTTAAAGCTTTAAAAATAAAATTCACCATTTAATTTTTTTGGAATTAATTAAAGCTTAAATTAAAATTTTGCAAATTGAAAAGATTTAATGTGATTAACTTAAACTTCAATTATTGTTAAAAATATTTTAGTTGGATTCCTTGTGCTTCAAGGAATTTTTTTGAATTTTATGGGATTTTCTTCAGATTTATTTGCTATTTTCTAGAGCTTAAATGAATTAAATGTTAATTTTGAAATTAGTAAATTCGTCAAAAATCCAAAAAGTCCTTTGGGCCGAAATCTTTAATTCCGGCCCAAACTGCCCGGGTTTTGGCCCATTAATCCTTTCTAGCCCAGCTTGTCTCAACTGTTCGATTCACCCATGCCATGTGTTAGCCATCTGGCATGGTTGCACTGTTTGTCGTCTCCGTTCAGGAGTCATCGCCGCGGCTGAATCGTGCCCGTCTCAACGTCTCAGCATCCATGCCAATAAATACCCGGGCGCACCACCCCTCGTTCCCCTCATCCAAAGCCGCTCAATGTTTCTCGCCAAGTTTGCCATCCGCCACTACCTCCGTCTTCGCTGCCGTCCGAGCCATCATCGTCTTCGTCTTCATTGCCTCATGCCATCACCGACGAGCCATTCTGTCCTCCGCCACTGACTAGAGATCGCCTCACCCTTGCCACCAGTCGCTCACCACCACACTTCACTCCACTAGCCGAGCCGACGCGCCGCCTGTACAGCTTCGTTCGCTGAAGGTCACCTCGGTTCGCGCACCGCTGACATCAGCACACACCCATGCCCGACCAACGCTTCATCTTCTCCATTAACCCAATCCACCGTGCGTCGTGTCTCTGACATGCGGGACCCACTGATCAGGTGTACTATTTCATAGACCATGCACCGAGCCCCGTCTACATAGCCACGTCAGATGACACATCAATCCTAATCCGACGTGTCAGTCCATGTCATTGCCATGTCAGAACAACCATGCCACTGCACCATCCACGTCATCCTACCATTTCACTACCACCTCAGCAGCCACGTCGGCCCTAGCGCACACATGTCGTGCCATGTTAGACCTAGGTGCCACATCAGCAAGCCTCACCGCATGTGCACTGTTCCGTAAGCTGAGTCCACCATAGACTCGTCCTATTCTGTGCACCCGGTTCATAGCACACAAACCTTTTTTAGTTTCCAGTATTTTCTCAGCCAATTAATTTTGCAAGAGCCCGTTCTTCTCTATCCTAGCTTTGATTGTCCTTATTCTATTTTCTAAATTCGTCTAAAATTGAGTTTTATCTTTTTGTCCTAGTTTTAAAGTTTTTAGAGTTCATTTGAATTTTATTTGATTTTATTTGTGTTTCGTTCGCTTTTTATCCCGTTAAATAACGTTTTCGAAGGAGCCGAAATAGGATATGAAGACCCAAAGTTGGTAACTGAGCAAGGCCAAGGCAAATCATGACCTTTGATCATGTTGAACTTAGCTTTTAAATCTATTTATTTATTATTTTATTTTAAATTATGATGCATTGTTATTTTATTATAAATCTTTGTATCTGGTAGCTATTATCCAACATGATTAATTACACCTAAATAATTGGAATGTTATGATTCTATTGTCACCATAGGATGGGTAATTATCTAGTGATGCAATACTAGTTGTCACCTGGGTTGTATGTATAGTATGTTTAGCCATGCTTATAGTACGTTAGACTATTTATCACATGTGGATTAATTAAGTAATTTTGACTTAATGAGATACTGAATCATGGTGGTCAGCCACAATTATAAAATTTAAGTACCATGACATGAGTAGTATCATTGGTGTTGGTTATACAAAATACTTTTCGCTTAGGCGAGTGAGCGCGTAGTAAATGAGGGAGGTGTGGCTAGCACTTCTTGGGATATGCATGTCTCACCTGGGTAATGTCTAAGGACTTAACTTTGTGTACCATTAATCTGAGCCTTCTCATGCAATCACATGTCTAGTATGGGATGGACCTAGCTAATTAATTTGTGATATTTCAATTTTGGTTTCACCATCGATATGTCAGTAGGTGTCAGTTAGACATTTTCATGGAGTAAGAGGGATCTATTCGACTAGGTGGTTAGTCTACTCAATCGTGAAATCTTAGTGAGTAAAACTGAGTTGAGATTGAGCATTGTAGCGGCAATGTTATGATCTTGTTAGTTAGCATGCTCAAGGAAGCGCGTTGCTATAGTATCACTATGAGATGATCATATCACGTGGACAAAGTTATGTAACCTCTATAGAGTATAAAACTATTTGAATAGTCGTGTTCTCGGTTATGGATAGTTCTCAATGATTTCACACAAGGGGTAGGTATTTCATAAAAATTGGGTTAAGTTTGGGAAGTGATTGATTAGTTCACTAGTGGTTCATTATGTGGATAGTTAGTTCGCAGGTGGTTCATTGAGTGAATTGTCAATTTACTTGTGGTTTAATCAATTCCTTTAATTATTTACTCATTAATCATTTTCGATGTTTGCTTTAAATCTATTTATTGTATTTATTTTAAATTGTTGCTTTCTGCAAAATAACCATTCAACTATCATTTGGTAAACCTTGTATAATTATATTGCATTCTTGTTACAAACGACTTACTGAGTACTCTATGTACTCACAGTTATATCCACATTTACTAAGTTGAAGAAGAAGAACCATATCCACCAGAGGTACCTGAAGGAGGATACTTCGACAACTTCTTGGATTAGGGTCTCATTTCCCAGTTGATTGCCTGTAGATATGTCGAATGGCCACTTCGTTTTGGTTATATTTTCGCTACTAATTCTGTTAAGCCCTTTCGGCTGTTAAAGAGTAAACTTGGCCATAAGGTCGCAACTATGATAATTAATAATATTCAAGTCTTTTTCTTGGTTAATCGTTAATATGGTCGATATTCCATTTATATTTCCACTGTGTGCACTAGCATGATTCTGGACTAGTGCAGTATACCAGAGAGTCCAGATTTACATATTCAGGTCTTGACAAGTACAAATCTATTTGTGTGTGGGTTATCGAATTTCCTCAATTGTAAGTGATTGTATCCACTAAGAGTTGTTGGTTATGGTTACTTGTGTGCCTCCTTCATATAAAGGGGAGATGAGATGGCTTAAGTGCCATGTCTTGGGAGAGAGGACGTCTCTTGTGGGGTTGGAGAGTGGTTAGGGTTTTCTTGTATTCGAAGCTTTGTGTATATGCACTAGTTTTAGAGTTCTGTCCTCTGTGATGGAGTGACTATAAAATATTTCTCTCACAATAAAATGAACACCCAAATTTCATCCAAATAAGTTATACCATGTATTCTTCCTTGTGATTTTGATTTGTTTTGTATTTTTATTTGGATTTTATCTCCTCTTAATCTCTCCTGGTACTAAGAACATGTAAGGGTGAAGATATCTCTTGAAGATTAGATCACATCTATGTAGGCATTTTTTTATAGAAAGTTCTTATGATTACCTGGTTTTATTCAAGAGAGGTGATTTTTAGGTTTTGATCTTGAGAAAGTTGTGGCTTGAGTCCGTATTGTGATCTAGCTTGCTATGATATATGAGAACCTATCCAAGGTAATCTAGATCATCAAAAACTCACAAGTAAGAGCATATCGTGGTTTCTCTATTTTGTCTAGTTTTGATGCATTCTTCATTGTTTTGGATAAAAGTTATAACTTTGACAATGATCTTCATGATGAATGATTGGAATAGATTTATGACATTGTAGGGAGTATTTGTGCCAAGTTTCATCCTATTTGTAGGGAGGTCCAACCACCCCCGACCAACGGTCAAATTAGTGAGACTGAAAGTCTTGGGTAAGACTGTAATAGTATTGCTAAGGAAAAAATTTAAAAAAATTATAATCCCTCCCACTCGCCGTACCCATCCTACATCTTGTGTTGCCTCACTTAGCTTGAAATGGACAATAAGGGATGCAGTGGAGTGGCGCGCAAGTTGCCTCACTCAGATCATCAAATGTTTGCTGGTGATGGTGCGAGGCAAATGTATGCTTGGGATACGAGGCGGCGAAGGGAATGGGATGTGGGCAAGTTGGAATTCACTTTGACTTGAATTGGTCACAGCTACAGCGCGCAGGATCTGAATGCACGTGACTGGTCATGTGATGGATGCTTCGTGGGCAGATTGCTGCGCTTCCTACTGCTTTAACGCAAGCAATAATTTGCCTCTAAAGCCTCAGGCTTGTTTTGTTTCTTTCCATAGGCACAATACAGTTTTGATTCCTCTTTCTATCTCAAGTGGGGAATGGTGGGTGCTTTTTATGACAACGGACTGTTTGGACGAGGGTTTTTTTAATCTCGAGATATCAGAATGAACTAAATCCTGTAAGCTAAAATAAATGTAAACATGTTTTAAATTTTGTTTACCTATATATCTACAAACACCGGTGATATTCGAGGTGCCTTTTGTGAAATCGCTAGATTGGTAGAAGCGTCTTCACCTCGTTAGAGGCCGCAGATTGCACATTAATATATGATGGGATGATGAGGGCATCCCTAACACTTATACATCTTCTCCTATTGGTGGTCATACACATACTGATGAGGACATCTCCATTACATATACATCTTCCACTCCAAGCATGCATGAGAATAACCAAGAACCAGAGGGCCCAATGACGAGGGCAAGAGCTAAGCGTTTAAACAAACAGATGCTTTTGTTTCTTAAGGAGTTTCCTTTAATTGATGATGAGCTTGGAATACTACCTCATGCTAGTATTTTATGTATTCTTAGGTATGACTCATGTGAAGACTTGGGAGAGCAAAAGGGAGGATCCCAAGGACTTAAACTATAAGTTTTGGATAAGATTTTCAAGCCAAATTTGGACTTCCCACGTGCTCAACCCAATTCAAACTCGGATTCAATTCGGATTCGGTTCGGGACAGCCTAACAGGCAGTTACTAAAAAGGCCATAACTTTCACAAACGGAGTCCAATTCAGGTGTTCTTGTACTTGGTGGAAAGATAATTTCAAGGGCTACGGAATGGATCTAGCCCCACCTTCAAATTCATCACGGATAAAAAGGTATGACCGAAACAATATGATGGGTGAAAAATATAGTTTCCTTTTTGTGAGAGTTTGTATTCAAAACCATATAGAGTTGAGTTGTACTTGGTTTGGGGACCATATGGACATCCCAAGGGGCTATATAAGCCTTGTATTGGTAGCCTTTAAGGGGAGACCAATTTTATGCATAAGATTGAAACATAGCTATTGCTTGTTCTTTCAACACCAGAGTTCATGCGAGGACTTTGAGAGAGAACTAGGCGATCCATTGTTCGTTCTGCAATTCAAGGTCAAGCCGTCATTCCATTGGGATTTGGGGACTTGGCATTCGTCGTTTTTGGTCTCGCGACGAACAATTATCCGGTGTGTTTTGGGCGTATTCCGAAGAGTTGAGGGTTCGTGCATTGGCGCGAGTGTTCAACTAGCGACATCGTCTACTACGCATCAACTATCCACGGTTCCTCACTGAGAAAATCGGGACCCCTCCCTGTATCATGGGAAGAGCCCCCCTACCGTGGCGTAAACAGAGACGAAATCCAAACCGAGTTAAAGCCGGGTTACAATCCTTGAGAAGGAAGAAGAAAACTAAACCTTCTATCTCTAAGAGAAAAGGATTCCAAATCTATCTATAAGAGAACAATATATATTCTAACATCACCCCACAATCATAACTTTATCAAGTTAAGATTGTATCAAAAATCCTCAAGCTGCCAAAGATACAAGGGCTTTGTAAAACCATATGCTATTTATGGAACAAATTTGACCTCCATTGTTTCTGTGCAACCCTTTCTCGAACAAAGTGATAATCCACTTCTATATGTTTTGTTTGTGCATGAAAGACTGGATTCGCTGAAAGATATGTGGCACCAATGTTGTCACACCACAACTGCGCTGCACGAGGAGTGGGAAGTCCCAGCTCATTCAACAGACTTTGTATCCAAATTATCTTAGCGGTAGCATTAGCAATGGCTTTATATTCTGCTTCAGTACTAGACCGAGAAATTGTGGCTTGTTTTCATGCAGTCCATGAAATAAGATTGTCACCAAGAAAGCCAGCAAAGCCTCCAGCGAAGCGACGATCATCTGGACTGCCTGCCCAATCAGCATCAGAAAATACACTTATCATCATGGAGGAAGACTTGCCAAACCGATGTCCAAATTGCATGGTCAACTTGTCATATCGAAGTATTCTCTTGACTGCACTCCAATGCTCAGTAGTAGGGGCATGCAAAAATTGGCAAACTTTGTTGACCAAGAATGCAATATCTAGTCTTGTTAATGTGAGATACTACAAAGCACCTACAATGCTTCTGTATTGTGTTGGGTCAGTCGAACGCAACAATGTCCCTCGATGCTTTGACAGTTTTTCCGTCATAGACAATGGGGTGCTGATTGGCTTGCAAGCTGTCATGCCAACTTTTTTAAAATATCTAAGGCATATTTCTCTTGTGAAAGCACAATCCCATCCTTTATCTTGGTAACCTTAATACCAAGAAAGTAGTGTAAATCTCCCAAATCCTTCAACACAAAATCTTGTTTGAGATCTTGAAGTAACGCCATGGTTGCATTCTGTGTCGAGCTAGCAACAATTATGTCATCAACATATATAAGTACAAATATTGTAACAGCTCCTTTGCTATAAAAAAAACAAAGAGGTATCAGCCTTGGAAGCCTTAAACCCAAGTTGACATAACCATGTAATTAACCTGGAAAACCATGCTCTAGGCGCTTGTTTTAAACCATAGAGAGACTTATCTAATTTGCACACATAATTTGGTTTAACCTTGTCTTCATAACCAGGTGGTTGTCTCATATAAACCTCCTCCTCTAGAACGCCATGAAAAAACGCGTTCTGTACATCTAGCTGATGAAGGCTCCATCCTTTTGAAATTGCAATAGACAGTACAAGATGAATAGTGGCTGCTTTAACAACAGGGCTAAAAGTATCTTCATAATCAATACCATACCTTTGTTTAAAACCTTTTGCAACCAAACGTGCCGTGTATCTGTCAAGCGTGCCATCAGATTTACGCTTAATTTTGTAGACCCATTTGCAGTCAATGAGATTCCTTCCCTTTTGCGGTGGTACTAGATGCCAAATGTGATTCTTGATAAGAGCCATGTGTTCTAGATCCATAGCAAACCTCCACTCAGGATGTGTGATCACCTCTTGCAAACTCTGCGGTTCTCTAGTAGACGTTAGAAACCCATAACGAATAGTACCATCTGTATACACCTTGTCTTTCCGGATTCCTTATCGAAGGCTTGTTACAGGCCGAGACACGGGAGGGGACGCAGAGTCAGTGGGCGCAGCCAATCCAAGTCCTGATGATTCTGACGGTATGGTTGATGTACCGGATCCTGTGGCTTCATAACCTTGTGAACTGGGCACAGAAGATCCAGCTGTATTTCCAACTAACGTGACGAGGCGTTGTGCAGGAGATGGAGATGTGCTAGGCGCATGTGTCGGAGAGGACGTTTCAGCAGACGATGATGGTGCAAATCAGTGTACTAAGCGAGGCGTCGTGCAGAGGACAAAGACGTGTCGGGTGCTCGCCTTGGAGAGGACGGTTCAGCAGGCAGCATTGCCACGAGTCCGTGCACTAGCGCTAATCCCAAGATAGCTGGTTCTCCATTGTTTTGCGTTGCTTCTTCCTGATTTCCTGTTAATGCCGGTGTAGATCCCGAGACAGCATTTTGAGTATTTTCTTTTTGATTTCCTGCTAATGCTTCCCCAAAATTATCAGATTCACCCCAAACAGAAGCATTAGTCAATTGATCAACTACATTTTCACCCCCTTGTGCTATTGTAGATGGGTTTAACAGAAGGATCTCCGATTTTAACCGTGCACCGGCATTAGGGTGAAGGCTAGAAAAGGAAAAAAACACTCTCATCAAAGACCACATCTCTAGAGATATAGACATGGCCGGAGGATATATCAAGACATTTAAATCCTTTGTGGAGACTACTATATCCAAGGAAGGTGCATTGTTTTGAACAAAATTGGAGCTTTCTGGAATTGTATGGTCAAAGGTTTGGCCAACACGCACACCCAAAGGTTCTCAAAGAGGAGTATTCCGGGTTTTGATGGAACAAATGCTCTAGTGATGTGGAATATTGGATGACTTTGCTGGGTGTGCAATTAATTAGATAGGTAGCAGTGAGAAAAGCGTCATCCCAAAACTTGATTGGCATAGATGCATGTGCTAGAAGAGTCAAGCCAACTTCTACTATGTAACGATGCTTTCGTTCGGACGAGCCGTTTTGTTGATATGTGTGAGGACAAGATACACGGTGAGTTATGCCAACTTTAGTAAAGAAGGAGTGAAGTTTTTCATATTCTTCACACCAATCGGTTTGCATGGCAACAATCTTTTTGTTGAAAAGTCGCTCAACAAGATTATGAAATTCATGGAACTTCTGAAAAACTTCGGACTTGTATTTAAGAAGATAGATCCAAGTAAATTTACTTTAATCATCTATAAAGCTGACATAGTATTTCCTGCCCCCAATAGAAGTAGGAGCAAGTCCCCACACATCTGAAAAAGCTAACTCAAGAGGACAACTTGACATAGTAGAAGTCTTGGGAAATGGAAGCTGATGGCTTTTGGCTTGTTGACAAGCATCACACACTGACTCATTACTTGACTCAACTAGGCAGGGAAGCTTATTCTCATACATGACCTTATGAACTATGGGAAGTAAAGGATGACCCAAGCGATTATGCCACCTCGCGAGGGACGGCTTGACGACTCCAAGGGCTTGTTTGGAAGAGGATGTTGATGATGACGGTAGGGGGATAAAGCCCATTGCGGCACCTTCCTCTAAGAAGAGTGATCCTCGTTTGCTGATCCTTAACCACAAAGAAAGAGGGGTGAATTTCCACAAAGACATTATTATCACGAGCAAGACGATGAGCAGAGACAAGATTTTTCTTGGCTTTGGGAACATGAAGGATATTCTTGAGATAGAGATTGCGACTAGGGGTATGAATAGTAGAATGACCAATGCGACTAATGTTCATACCTGTGCCACTAGCCGTGTGCACTTGATCCTTGCCATTGTATTTATCTCTGACAGTTAGTTTTTCTAGTTCTCACGTGATATGGTCAGTTGCTCCCATGTCCATATACCAGTTTGTTTCTATACCATAGGAGTTGATAGCAGCACTTGCAGTTTTGACGTCTGGAACGTATGTTTCATCATATCTGTGCCAGCAGTCGGCAGCTACATGTCCGGTTTTGTAGCAGAGTTGGCAGACCAGTCTTCTTCCTCGGCCGCCATTACCAGCACCTCGGCCGCCGCCGCTGGAGCTATTGTTGTCGCCGCCTTCACGTCCTCGACTTCTGCCCTGGGTGCGTCCACCTATTCTGCCGCCACGATTGAACCCGCCTCAGCCTCCTCGTTTGGCTGCGTTAACTGACGAAGTTTGCACGCCTTCTCAAAGAGTCATCCTGTTCTCAAAGTTTAGAAGTTGAAAGTAGAGTTCAGATACCGTGATCGGTTCTGTCTTCAAGGTGATGGCAGCCACCACTGGATCGAAGTCAGCATCCAGTCTGGGCAGGATGTATGAGGCCATGTCCTCATCATCTAGAGGTCTTCCTGCTGAGGCCATCTCATCGCCAAGAGCTTTCATCTTGTCGACATATTCTGCCATGGTCATATCGCCTTTTTGAGTCGTTGCCAAAGCCAAGCGCATATTTACTGATCGCGCACGAGACTGGCTGAAGAACATTCCTTCAACAGCTCTCCAGACATGTGTAGATGAGGTCATGGTGGCTACTTGGATGAGGGTCCCCCTGGAAAGAGATGAGAGCAAGTAGCCAAGAACCTGCTGATCTGCAGTCATCCATGTTTCATAAGCCGAGTTTGGCTTCTTGATAGCCTTCTCACCGTCGGTGATGTCGATTTCTGCATCTGGGGCTTGGATAGCACCAGTGAGATACCCTTCCATGCGAGCACCACGAATTGTAGGTAGAACTTGCGCCTTCCATAGCAGGTAATTGGTCTTGGCTAGCTTTTCTGTGATAGCTTGGCCAGACAATGGATTCATGGTGGTTGATGAAGGATTCGCCATGCTAGATCGAATTTATTCGGTAGTAGAGGAGAGGCTCTGATACCATGTGAAATTGCTAGATTGGTTGAAGCGTCTTCACCTCATTAGAGGCCGCAGATTGCATGTTAATATATGATGGGAAAAGCCCCCACCGTGGCGTAAACAGAGACGGAATCCAAACCGAGTTAAAGCCGAGTTACAATCCTTCAGAAGGAAGAAGAAAACTAAACCTTCTATCTCTAAGAGAAAAGGATTCCATATCTATCCATAAGAGGAGAACAATATATATTCTAACACCTTTCACTTTGGAGGTTTAGAAAATTCCACAATAATCATTTAATCAGAAAAAAGAAAAAATTCTAGAAATTATGTCATTAATTAATAGAAAAGAAGAAGATTTATACTGATACGGATCAACTAGTAAACTAGCTGATGCGTAGGGTGGCCCGATCTCCGGGGTACGAACAACAGCCTTTTCTCCTCTTGTTCCTTACGGTTTAGCTTCAGGTGTCTTCTCCTTCTTGCAGCCAACTAGGGAAGTTAGGGTTCAACTCCCCTTGTTTCCTTGCGCAGCAATCAAGTTGGTTGTCTTTCCTTGCGGTAGGGAAGGAATTAGGGTTTCGGTATACCCAGGTCTTCCTCCTTCTTGATGCAGGCCATCAAAGGATAGCTGAGTTCCCTTGTTCTCCTTCAGCCATCAGTTCTTGATCTCCCTCCTTGCGCCGAACTAAAGTAAGATGATAGGGTTGAGTTTGCACCAATTAGCAACAATGCTAAAATTAAATGTAGTAACAATGAAAATTTCCACTAATGCTCAAAGCAGAACCTAGAAAACATGGATCTCACAAAATTAAAACAAATAAATAGATCAAAATTTTGTGTGTGACACTAAAAATAGGCTAGTCATTGTTTGTCATGTGCAAAAAGATACAATCAAGAAGAGGTGCAGCGTATGCTATTGCGCTCGACAAAACTTGCCTATTACTTGATTGCTCTTAGTTGAATTGCTATAACAGTGCAGAATAATGAAAGATATATTACTGTCCTTGTAGTTACAAATCGAGTTTTAACATTAAAATAATGTAGTATCTATTTTTAAAAAAACATATATAATAGTATCTGGACACACAATTATGCCAGCAATTTGGACAATTGCATTGAGAAAATATAATGCTAGGTTACATATTCTTATAATAATTCTCTTGGTTGATAGTCGGGCTTTATTGGTGTCCGGACGTACAATGGAAGCATTCCCATCGTATGGTCCACCAAATCGACGAAACAATTCCACACAACATCTGCAACAATTTTGTACACATATGCAACATTACAAAGTATAAGTGCCAACATCAAAAAAATATTTAAAAATTCTCATTTTATCAACAAATTGAACAAAAACATTGAGTAATAATGGACATCTTACACAATATAAGACATTAATATATTTGAAAAGTGGTATAGAAATCCCAAAATAATTTAATCTAATTTCAATAAAAAGAGTTACTGATGTGAATTGAACCTCGAGATGAGATTGAATCCGTAGGTTGCCCGATATTTCATGGTGGATTATCAACACCAAAAGATAACTATCCCGCAACCCGATCTTTGATAGAAAGATTTGTGGAATAAGAGATCGATCCCAAGAACCTAGGCACTTGATGTCGCTCTCAAGAACAAGCCGTAATATACCTGCACAGGACGCCAAGTTTTTAACAAGAACTAGCAAACTCGATAAAAAGGATTGGATCCTAATGGCACATGGCCAAACCAAATGATGCGGATCGAACCTCGAGATGAGATTAAATCTGTATGTTGCCTAATCTTTTATGGTGGATTATCAGTAGCAAAAGATAACTATCCCGCAACCCGATTTTGATAGAAAGATTTGTGGAACAATAGATCGATCCCAAGAACCCAGGTGCTTGATGTCGATCTCAGGAACAAGCTGTAATAGACCCAGACAAGATGCCAAGTTTTTAACAAGAACTAGCAAACTTGATAACAGGGATAGAACCCTAATGGCACACGACCAAAACTCACACAATGTGGTGTAATTCATCATAAAACTCTGGTCTTCCCAATACATGGCGCATATCCATGGCTTATATAGCCGAACACAATTTGGTTAAAGCCCTCATGCATGCACATAGCACGTAGGCCACTAATTCACATAACTAGACTAGGATTTCGACTCAAAACACAATCATGTTGGGCCGTTTTTAGCACATCTCTATCTCTTGGTGGTCCCAGCCAACATCACACTAAGAAAGATATGTGCATGGTGCTAGCTTCCACCATGCGCAAGCAATAGAAAGGATCAGCTCTCTTCTTAATTTTTTGCCTCCTAATACGATATCCTACATCCTTATCTCCAGTTGTTTCAAACAAAGACTATACTTCCTTTTCCTTTTCTTGATTATACGTGACTAACTACCCAAAGATCCAAATCAGTTTCCTTGTTTGCAACGTATACACTTGGCATACGCATACGTACATGTCCAGGCTATGTTGCATGCAGATATTTCTTCTCATGTACATGATCTCCTTGGCTTTCTACCGAGTTAAACTCAAAAAATAGCAGCACACAGCGCATGAATGCTTTGGCTTAAATGCATGCACACATTGCTCAATGCCAGGCTCTGCCTGACAAACCCTCACATTCCCATATTCTTCCTTCACAATAAAGTCTGAAAATAATTCATGTGAAATAATCCGTACACAAGAACTAAATTCAGATATATGATTAGTAGTCTGGGCCGCATCAGTTACACTGTTGCAACATTCAAAACATATACTGCACAATCAACAATGATGTTGGCACAGTTTTTGTGCATTTGCAACATTTTTTCACAAAAACTGTGCAAACAAATAAACGCAAAACCTCGATGTAACAAACATGCATTCCTCAATGCAACAATTAGACATCCCTACTGCAACAATAATTTACCTTCGTGCAACAAATCAAAAGACAGTTGCAACAAATGCCTCTTAGTAAACTCATTGCAATAGAAAAATTCTTGTGCAACAAATCCGCAACCCAACTACAACAAAATTCCTATTGATACAACATTTGCAAAAACACTTCTACAACAAAATGAAACACCTCCTATAACAATTAGAGAAATGTGTTGCAACAAATCCAGAAAATTCGTCCCATAAGTATACCAACAGGCATTAGGGTCAATAGTTACTAACGTACTTGCTCCATTGCCACATGGCGCCTGGAAGGTGTCGTGGAAGAGCACATCACAATAGCGGCAGCGCTTGCTGCCGGCGTTCACATTTGGGTTTCGCGCGCTGCAATGGACGACTGTGGTGTCGGACATGCGGCACGATAGGGCGGCGCCCGCCAAGCAACTCGTAGAAGGTAAGCCATGGTCGGAACTCACAGGAGATCGATGATATGTGAGTGTGATAGAGAGGCGGCTAGATAGTGGGTCGGGGATGAGGCAAGAGTGGGTGGGGAAGGAGCAGGGGAGCTTGTCAGAGTAATGGAGGAGAGAGAAATTTATGCGTCGCAGTCGGTGGGGGAAAAAATAGATGAGAAAAAAATGGTGGTTAGTGATCAAAAGTTATCAGCAGTAGATGATGGTAGAACGAGTGGACGAGGATTATATGGCTGGGAAGCGTGTGACGCGACTTTTTTGCTCCGGACGTGAGGAGCGTAGCAAATCCTGGTAGTATTATATTATTTTCATGAAGTTTTTTGTTTAACAATGTCTATACAACATTCGACTATTTTTAAGGACAAAAACAGTCAGATTGATCTGGGGCGTTAGATCTTCATCCAACGGATCCACTCATACAAGCCCCCCTCTAAAAAAAATGACCCCCTCCAAAAAAATGATCTAGGGCGTTGGATCTCCATCTAACAGCTCAAAATCTGACTATTTTTGTTCTTAAAAATAGTCGAATGTTGTAGAGACACTCCCTTTTTGTTTTGCACGTTGACAGAAGCGCAGGAATCTTCCCGTGAGACAGCACGTTGGTTCCTATCCTGTAATACTAGTCAAAGCGAGTTTTACTTGCGCGCCACTCTGCTGCAAGCCAGAAACACCTGTATATAAATCTTAAGCCCCCCTAACTAACAGCCAAGCAACACTAAATTATGGAGAGCGTGAGCACCTCCTCCTCCCGCCATGAAAACGGCGGCGCCCACGTCCTCCTGGTGCCGTTGCCGGCGCAAGGTCACACGAACCCGATGGTCCAGTTCGGCCACCGTCTCGCGTATCACGGTCTCCGCCCGACACTCGTTACAACCCGCTACGTGCTCTCTACTGGCCCGCCCCCCGGCGACCCCTTCCGCGTGGCAGCCATCTCCGACGGCTTCGACGCCGGTGGCATGGCCTCGTGCACCGACCCAGTGGAGTACTGCCGCCGGCTGGAGGCCGTGGGGTCCGAGACGCTGGCGCACGTCATCGACGCCGAGGCCCGGGCGGGGAGACCAGCTCGCGTGCTGGTGTATGACCCGCACGTACCGTGGGCGCGGCGGGTGGCGCGGGCAGCGGGCGTGGCGACCGCTGCATTCATGTCGCAGCCTTGCGCGGTGGACTTGATCTACGGGGAGGTGTGGGCGGGGCGCGTGCCGCTGCCGATGACGGACGGGAGAGCGCTGCTGCGTCGAGGTGCGCTCAGCGTGGAGTTGGCGCAGGAGGACGTGCCGCCGTTCGTGGCGGCGCCGGAGTTGTACCCCAAGTACCTCGACGTCTCGACCCGGCAGTTCGATGGCCTTGAGGACGCCGACGACGTGTTTGTCAACTCCTTCCGCGATCTCGAGCCACAGGTGAGTGAATGACACGCGTTCTGCTCTTGCCTTCTCCGACCATGTGACATATATATGATCGGCAAACTGAGCAGGAGGCAGAATACATGGAGTCGACATGGCGTGCGAAGACGATTGGCCCGACGTTGCCGTCCTTATACCTCGGCGACGACCGCCTGCCGTCGAACAAGACCTACGGCGTCAACTTCTTCAGCGGCACTGCACCGTGCGTGGAATGGCTGGATAAGCAGCCCCCTTGCTCAGTTGTCCTTGCATCCTATGGGACCGTCTACAAGCTGGACGCCGCCGAGCTAGACGAGCTAGGAAATGGACTGTGCAATTCCGGTAAGCCCTTCCTCTGGGTTGTCAGGTCCAGCGAGGCACAAAAGTTATCTCAAGAACTCCGTGACAAATGCAAGGCGAAGGGCTTAATCGTGCCTTGGTGTCCCCAGCTTGAGGTCTTGGCGCATAAAGCCACAGGTATGAAACGAGAAAATTTTAAATATAGAGCTAATAATATCGTGGGACTGTGGCCTCACTATTTTTGGTTTATAGCTTATGGCTCTTCCGAATAAACAAATAGGACAAGTTCTTTAATTTGCCACCTTTTTAAAGCGGCTTATTCGTATAGCCTTTTTAAAGCAGCTTATTGGTTTACCAGTATTAGGTTTGTGTGACCATTTTTAAAGTAGCTTATTAGTTTACCGGTATTAGCTTCGTTCGCATAAACGTTTGTTCTAGACGTAAAACCATAAGCCGCAACTATAAACCACAGACAAAATAAACATGCCTAACCATGGACTCCTTAAGCATGCAGGTTGTTTCTTGACGCATTGCGGATGGAACTCGACAACAGAAGCGATTGTTACCGGTGTGCCAATGGTGGCAATGCCACAGTCGGCGGACCAGCCAACCATAGCGAAATACGTCGAGAGCGCATGGGGGATCGGTGTGCGGACGCGGCCTGACGAGAAAGGCTTGCTGATGAGGGAGGAGTTGGAGAGGTGCATCAGGGAAGTGATGGATGGGGAGAGGAAGGATGAGTACAGCAGGAATGCGGCTAAGTGGATGGAGAAGGCCAAGGAGGCAATGCAGGAAGGAGGGAGCTCTGACAAGAACATTGCTGAATTCGCAGCCACGTATTTATCGAGTTGAATTAAAGTCCAGTCATGCAGGCTTAATTAGCTGGTCACCATAATTGGTGATGATCATGTGGTCACCACCACTGCTTCGTCGATTACCATGCAAATGTTGAGAGGAGTAATTTTGCCTTCGACGATTACCACATAATGTGGTATTGTGGCGTCATTTCAAACAAAGCTAAAGTTTACTTGTATCAGCAGATTGTAAGAAAATCTAGCTTACATTCATTTTAGTTTGATAAAATTATCGGAGACTTGCAAGTGCTATTGATACCCAATGTTTAACTGTATTTTTTAGATGTACTTTTGTGCTCAACTAGCAGAAAGAGTTGGGAACCACTATCTTACGGCCAGCCTCATGGGTTCGAAGTCACGGCCGTCGCCCCCCACGCCGTCCGTCCTCCCCTTTCCGCACAGTGTGTGCCGCACGAGCGCCTCCTTCCCTCCCCTTGCCCCCTTCTCCATTCCTTGAAAATAAAATCGAGAAACTTTCATATCGGGGAATTTGAATTCGAGAAACTTTCATCTCGGAAAAATTCAATTCAAGAAAAACTCTCGTTTATTTTCCCAGGGAGAACAATGTACTCTGACCCGTGTAGATCTATTTTTTATTTCACTTATTTTTCTCTTTTTTCTAATATAGGCCATGTTCTTTACGGCTTCTAAAAGTGGTTTTTGGTTTTTGCTACAGTAGCTAACTTTCAAATGGAGTATTTTCTCAAGATTGACTTTAGATGTCTTTTTCACAAGAGAATTAAATGGACATTGTCAATCAAATGCATCAAATCTTCTAATTGATCAAATGCCTCCAATCCATCAAAAGAATCTGAATTACTTGTCAACTTAGGCATAAAACATTTTTCTGGTTACTACCCAAACAGTGACTCAATACAAATTTATCTTCTGCTACACATGACACGTTGCCCTATTTCTGTGGCGTCATTTTGTTGCCATGGGAAGCAGCAAGGAAGGGGGCCGACGGCATTGTGTCAACATCAGGTCCCCCTCGACCACCTGCTACAGCTGTCTGCTAGCGGCTAATATTGACTATTAATATAATTGCATTTTGCCCCGAATGTGACAATGGGAAGCGTTTCTGCTGCAATATTTCTTCTAAAGCGTATATTTAATGATATATGTAATCTGCGCCTAGCTTGTTTCGTACGAAATGTCCGGTCAATATTCACGGTTAGCGTAATCCAGCTAATCACTTGTGCTGCCTCTTACTACTTGCGTACTACTTCGATCATTTGCAAACAATCAATCTGGGTCAAACATTCTGACCCAACGGTGTGTGAGCTTCATCACCGCAGAGTGACATTTTATGAACAAGTTGAGTTTGAGTAGCAATAATCAAAGTAGACAAAAAAGCAGTGGCATAGACCAAAAGTACAATTAGACCAGTGGCATAAACCAAATTTATCTTTTATATTTGTAAGTACTGGGTGGTTTCTGCAAACACTTCAATTTAAGTGTTGTATTAGTTAAATTAAAATGACACATAGTTATAAAATAATATTTTAGTACAACAAAGATAAGTTGTTACACCATGAAGTCATGCGATATATATCTACTGGACATCCTAATGCAACAAGCATCCTATATATGGTAGGACGCCAATGCCGAATCGTTTCTAATATTTAGTAGAAAAATATTTGGGAGCATCAAACTAAAAAAATTAAGGACATCCTCCTAGAACACCATGTGTCATTGGGTGGGTTCGTATGGACTTTCAACCGGCTTTCGTTTATACGTGCTACCACTACTACAGAAAGCCTAATACTAGACGTCAAATCACAGACAGATTGACAAAATCGTCTGTGATCGACACTAACACAGACGGTTTTAATTTGAACACCGTCTGTGTTGATGGCGTAAGAGAAAACGAGTATCACAGACGGTTCTTACCGATGAACCGTCACCGTCTGTGATATTTCAGTATCACAGACGGTTTTTTATTAAAAACCGTCTGTGATAATCTGGAATTATCACAGACGGTTTTTTATTTAAAACCGTCTGTGATAATCTGATTATCACAGACGGTTTTAAATAAAAAACCATATGTGAATCTGTACATGATCAGAGGTTAATATATAAGTACACATTGCTTCTAACAACTTAACTACTGAACTACTGAGACAAGAGATCACAAATTAAAGGCAAATTTATTAATTTCAATTCGAGGCAAATTTATTACAAAAGTTGCATAGATAAAGAGATTCCCAGATTCTAATCTTCAGGGCTTCGTACGCTTCTTCTTCGACTTTGGGACTTAGAGGATCAGCCGCTGAGTTCTCGAACGCCGTTAAGATTGTCCTTGCCCTCAGCACTTCCTCCTCCAGCCTGGGCAAATGATCAGTAGCATAGCCCATAATCTCGTAAAGGATAGCATTATAAGATTCCTCAGAATCTACCGTTTCTGCTTTATCGGCAATGCTATCCATCAGTCTCTCCAATGCCACAAGAGCTTCTTCCGCTTTGTGCACATTGTTGAGAAGAACCAGGGTGAGGGTTGTTTCCCTTTCTTGAGCGGCAGCGAGACGCCTCCGTCAACGGTGGATGATCAGGTCGAGCTGACGGATGCAAGAAAGTCAGGGAAGGAGAGCAGGGCGTGTGCGGAGAAACTGCTCTAGATGTAAATTGTTGGCCGCCTGTGTAAGGTTCCGGCCGAACAACTCTTGATGAACAGATGAGAGGAATGAGATGATCACAAGAATAGTAGAAGCCATATTGTACGTACGTTGAGAATTAGCTAGAGGACAGTACATACGTACGTAGAAGACCTTTATTAGGCGCGCATATTTAACTTTTAGCACAGACGGTTCGTATACCAAACATTAATGATATAGACGGTTCATATACCAAACATTA
The DNA here is from genome assembly GCA_017311315.1 of Dendrocalamus latiflorus. Classification (NCBI taxonomy): domain Eukaryota; kingdom Viridiplantae; phylum Streptophyta; class Magnoliopsida; order Poales; family Poaceae; genus Dendrocalamus; species Dendrocalamus latiflorus. The sequence goes on from CM029638.1 coordinate 29,791,195, forward strand.
ATGATATAGACGCTTCGTATAACGATCGAGATACGTTAGATGAAACACGAGAGATACGTTCTGACTTTGCATTATCACAGATGGTTCTCAGTTTAGAACCGTCTGTGATATTGATATCACAGATGGTTCTTAAATAGAACTGTCTGTAATAAGCCTTTATAAATAACCCCCCGCTAGGGTTTTGCGCGTACTGCAGTTATTAGACTTAGTCGCTCTCCCGAAGTCCCATCGAGCCTGTCGCCGCTGACGTCCCCGAGCCCGTCACCAGCCGCCTCCGTTGAGCCCTCGAGCCCCTCGCGGCCGTCCCCGAGCCCCTCGCCGGTCGCCGTCCCTCGAGCCCCTCGCCGGCTGCCTCCTCGGACCTCCGTCCACGCCGCCGTCACCACCGCCTACACCTCAACGCCCGATTCCTAGGTATGGAATTCCATGTAGCTCCTCCAGCTTATTGACTTGTAGCTATAGGTAAACAACAATGAGTATACATTTTTCACATCAGCAAGGAAGCATTGGGAGTATAACCAGTATTTTCATACATTTAGATCTGGTGTTGTTTGCACTATGTTTGCCATTTTGAGTTATATGTAACAAGCATGGTAGGTTTTTCTTTATGAGTTAAATGGTGTGAAAAGCTGAAACCTTTCATCGTTCCTTTTTAGTGAATCTTCAAATCATCCTCGATCTGAGCTTCCAAAGTGATTTGGTCATTATGTGTCTATGTTTAGTAATTTAATAACAAAAAAAATCTTCTTTTGAGGGTTTTATCTGGCTAAGGATTGAAGCCAAATTCCAATTTGCTTGTTGGGGATGAGAAGAATCTAGAACATTCTTGTCATATGGATTTTGCAGGCGCCTTAGGTGTGAAGTTGTTTACTATGGTCCCTATCTAGTAAAATAGTGTAGTCCTATATTCAACCCTTCTCTGGCAGATATATGCTGCTTCTCGCCCTTTTCCAGTGATTAAGACATGCTAATATATCCCTTGTATATGTTGTTTAGATGGCTTACTATTTCCACATGTTTATATCTTGAAGAAGTCATCTTTATATCCAACATATCATCTATGCATTCTTCAACATCATCGCCGGAAATGTCCACTCCAAAATCAAAACGCCAAGGAAGAGGGCAATCGAAAAAGCCTGAGGGCCGATTTACCATCACAGAGGTCGATGGATCTAGGACCCATCTCCTTCCTCGCCAAGCAGTCCACAACATTTTGGTGGCTAACGTCATAAACTCAGATGGAGAGTTCCACAACGCACAATGATTTTTTATTGCTCTTATCACTCCGGAATCGAGGTCTCACGAAAGAAACAGTCCATAATCAACGAACTTTGTGCCATCCAAGTATTGCTTGTGCAGCCTGACAAAGTTCGTTGATTATGGATCTGTTCCTTTCGCGAGACCTCGATTCCGGAGTGATAGAGCAATAAAAAATGCAATGCTACCATCTAAGTGCAAATGCAACGTAGATCTTTTGTAATTGTGTATTTGTTAATGGATATTTTATTTCATTTCAATTAATTGATTTGCGAAATGGATGTTTTATGTTTGTGAAATGAAGTGCGATGTGAATTGGATTTTTTATGTTTGTGAAATGAATCGAGATGCGAATTGTATGTATACATGTACATGTTGATCTGCTTGTTTCAGAGGGCATGGCTAGCATTTCCTGAGGCTAGCCAATAAACAGAAATAGATTTAGGGGTAGAAAAAAATATCACAGACGGTTTGTAAGTAAAAACCGTCTGTGATAGGTGATAATCATAGACAGTTTGTAAGTAAAAACCATCTGTGATTATCACCTATCACAGACGGTTTTTACTTACAAACCGTCAATGATATTTACACCACAGACGGTTCAAAAACCATCTGTGATAACCTTCTATTATCACTGACCCATAAATTCAGACGGTTCAGAAAACCTTCTGTGATGACATTTCTGAACCGTCTGTAATACTGTTTTCTGTAGTAGTGTAAAGTAACTAGCTATTAAATGGTGTTTTTTTCAAGGCAGAGTCTACAGGTAGATTGTAATACAAACTGTACCGAGTTTAGCTATACTGGGTAAAATCACATGTGACTATTTTTCTCTACGTACTGTCTATCGCGAATAATATAGAATTCAAAATTTTCAGCTATAAATCATAAGTTACAACCCAAAGAAACCCACCAATATTTAGCATCCACTTCCCCCTTCCTCTTTCCCTACTCACTTCCCCCCACACCACTTCCTTCCTCTAAAATGAAACTTTCAAACCAGAAAAACAAGAAGTTTCAACTCGAAAGAAATTTCGAATCGGAAAAATTCAACTCGAAAAAATCTTAAATCAGAAAAATTCAACTCAAGAAATCAACTCGAAAAACTTCAACTCGGGAAATTTCAAATAGCGAAGTTTCAACTCAACAAAAATCTGAATTTTAAAATTTCGTCTTAGAAAAATTTTGAATCGGGAAATTTCAACTCAGAATTATTTTAACTCAGAATATTTCAATTTGAGCAAAAGATAACTATCCCGCAACCCGATATTTGATTCAGATATATGATTAGTAGTCTAGGCTGCATCAGTTACACTGTTGCAATATTCTAAAAATATATTGCACAATCAACAATAGTGTTTGCAATATTTTTTCGCAAAAACTGTGCAAACAAACAAGCCGCAAAACCTCGATGCAACAAACATGCATTCCTCAGTGCAACAAATAGACACTCTACTACAACAATAATTTACCTTCGTGCAACAAATCAAAACACAGTTGCAACAAATGCCTCTTAGCAAACTCATTGCAATAGAAAAATTCTTGTGCAACAAATCTACAACCCAACTGCAACAAAATTTCTATTGATACAACATTTGTGAAAACATTTCTACAACAAAATGAAACACCTCCTGTAACAATTTATGAAATGTGTTGCAACAAATCTAGAAAATGTTTCCAACAAGCATACTAGCAGGCGTTAGGGTTAATAGTTGCTGATGTACTCACTTCATCGCCACACGGCGCCTGGAAGCAGGGGCGGATCCAGCGGTGGGGCGGGGGGGGGGGGGGGGGCTCGAGCCCCCCTACCGCTACCGGACCCTTGGAGCCCCCCCTGAGCCCCCCATAAATTTTTAGCATGGATGTATGGTGTAGAAGAGGCTGAGGTCGAGCTGAAGGTAGGAGAGCCCCTCCTAAAATTTTTCCTGGATCCGCCACTGCCTGGAAGGTGTCATGGAAGAGCGCATCATAGCCGCCGCGGCGCTCGCCGCCGGCGTTCGTATTTGGACTTCGCACGCTGCAATGGATGACTACGGTGTCGGACAAATGGCGCGGTAGGGCGGCACCTGCCAGGCAACTCGCAGGAGGTAAGCCATCGTTGAAACTTATGAAAGATCGGTGATATGCGAGTATGATAGAGAAGTGGCTAGATAGCGGGTGGGGATAAGGCAAGAGTGGGCGGGGAAGGAGCGGAAAGCTCGTCAGAGCAATGGAGGAGAGAGAGATTAATGCGTTGTAGTCGGTGGGAATGAGAAAAAAATAGGTAAGAAAAAGAATGATGGTTACTGATCGAAAGTTATCGGCAGATCATGGTAGAACAGTGGACGAGGATTATATGGCTGGGAAGCGTGTGACGTGACTTTTTAGCTCCGGACGTGAGGAGCACAGCAAATCCTGGTAGTATTATATTATTTTCATGAAGTTTTTTGTTTTGCACGTTGACAGAAGCGCAGGAATCTTCCCGTGACACAGCACATTGGTTCCTGTCCTGTAATACTAGTCAAAGCGAGTTTTACTTGCGCGCCACTCTGCTGCAAGCCTGAAACAAATGTATATAAATCTTAAGCCCCCCTGAACTAACAGCCAAGCAACACTAACTAAATTATGGAGAGCGTGACTGCGTGAGTTTGTTTAATAAAATTATCTGTCCTTTGCCTACACTCATGTTTTCTTCGGTGTGCGAATAGCAGCCGAGTACAAGTGGTGTAGAGTAGTAGCGGCTGGGAGTGCACCAAGTGTCGCCATCGTAACGCCTAGATAGCCACGCGTCGCGCGCGGGAGGCACGACTTTGTGATGGCTATGGTTGAGGGTGTCCGTAAATTAATATTTTTGTTTCCAAACTACTTAGATACTGTTTTGTTTGAACTTTTCAAAATTTGGGTGCACACATATCTTTTTTGCAAAAAAAAAAGTTCTGCCAATGTAGTACTCGAACAAAGCATAGGACACAGTTATTTAGACACTTTTTTTGTTTAGACATACAAGTAGACATCTTAATTAATCTATTTGAAAGACATCGGAAATATCTGCCCTTCCATGTAAACTACTAAGATGCTCATACGTTATAAGGGACTACCAAATAAAGGTGATTCATATTATCAATCGATGATCCCAAACTAAATATTGAACATCAATTTTATCTTTTGAAAAACATGTATAAAACAAACCACACATGTATAAACTCATAAATAAATTAAATTGGAAATAGATATTCATGTTTAGTAGCTGATATTGTTTCTTTGTGCAACATGATCAAAAATAAAATACATATGACATCTAGGACGTAAGGTCATCTTTGTAGATAATATTTTTGGTAATGTACCAGTAAAATTAAAGCACCGACCGTCTTACTGTAGTTGTGACCGTGGCTTCGACCACGCATCGACCATGCCTTTGACCGTAGCTTCGACCACAACATCGACCAGGCCTTTGACCACAACCAGTGCACACGTCTGTTACAGCGATCGCCAACTGTTACAATAACAAGCTGCACACGTCTGCTACAGCACACTGCTCCTTCGACCATGGCCTCGACTGCTCCTTCGACCACGGTTTCAACTGCGCCTTGTCGACTACATCACCAACCAAAACTTGTCGACCATAGCACCTCGACTGCATCTCTGACCATAGGTCTTCCAGCACCGACGGTCGACTGTAGCTACGACTATCGAACATATAGCTACAACCATCGACCACTGTAGCTACGACTACTGACCATCAACCACTGTAGCTACGACCATTGACCACTGTAGTTATGACTACCAACCATTGACCACTGTAGCTACGACTACCGACTATCGACCACTGTAGCTATGACTACCGACCATCAACCACTGTAGCTACGACTATCGACTACTGACTAACGACGGTGACAGTAGTCCTCCGAGTACCGACTGAGTCACTATGGCTTCGACCACTCTTTCAACTATGGTATCGATCATGGCTTATTGACCACGGCTTTGACCATGGCATCGACCATACCTTCGACTATTCCGGAGTTTCTGACCGCTCTCCGACTCTGGGTCTTCAACTCCTATACATACTCAGACACACTGACTACACAATACTCGAACACACCGAGTACTCGATTACGACCACGCAGTACTCGAACACACGGAGTACTCGACTACGACTACGTAGTACTCGAACACACTGAGTACATTTGCCTACAACCACTATGGCTATGACCACGCAGTACTCGAACACACAGAGTACTCGACTACGACTACGTAGTACTCGAACTCACCGAGACTATGCAGTGCTTGAACACGCCGAGTACTCGACTATGACCACGCAACACTTGAACACAAGGAGTACTCGACTACGACCACGCAGTACTTGAACACACGGAGTACATTTCGCTATGACCATTGTGGTTATGATCACGCAGTACTCGAACACACCGAATACTCGACTATAACCACGTAGTAGTCGAACTCACCGAGTACTCGATACCAACCACACAGTACTCGAACACTGCGACCTGGCTTTGATCAACCATCGACCATGCCTTCGACCGTGGCTTTCACCGCGGCATCGACCGGGCCTTCGACCACAACTAGTATATACATCTGCTACAGCGACTGCTAACTACTATAGTAACAGGCCGTACATGTCTACTACAACACACCGCTCCTTCGACCATGGCTTCGACTGCTCCTTCAACCACAGCTTTGACTGCTCCTTCGACCACGTCTTCGACGGTGCCTTGTCGACCACATCACCGACCAAGGCTTGTTGACCACAGCACCTCGACTGCATCTCCGACCATAGGTCTTCTAGCATAGATTGTTGACTGTAGCTACGACCATCGACCACTGTAGCTATAACTACCAACCATCGACCACTATAGCTACGACTATCGACCATCGACCACTATACCTATGACTATCAACCATCGACCACTGGAGCTACGACTATTGACCATCGACCACTGACTAACAACTGCGACAGTAGTCCTCCGAGTACCGACTGAGACACTGTGGCTTCGACCACTCCTTCGACCATGGCATCGACCATGGCTTGTCGACCATGGCATCGACCATGGCTTGTCAACCATAAATTCGACGGGTCTGGAGTCTTCGACCGTTCTTCGACTCTAGATCTTCAACTCCTACACATACTCGGACACACCAACTACGTAGTACTCGAACATACGGAGTACTCGACTACAACCACGCGGTACTCGAATACACTGAGTGCATTTGGCTAAGACCATTGTGGCTACGATCACGTAGTACTCGAACCCACCGAGTACTTGACTATGACCACGCAGTACTCAAACTCACCGAGACTGTACAGTACTCGAACACACGGAGTACTCGACTATGACCACGTAATACTCGAACACACGGAGTACTCGACTATGACCACGCAGTTGGCTACGACCACTGTGACTACAGCCATGCAGTACTCGAACACACTGAGTACTTGACTACGACCATGTAGTACTCGAACTCACTGAATACTTGATACCGACCACACAGTTCTCGGTGAACCAAATCACTTGCCTTGAGTTTTCTTGGGTGGCCGAGGTGGGCTCAATCGGTTACATGGTGAGAGTCACCGTGTCGGGAGCACGAGGGCAGCAAACGGCGGACACGCGGCCCGTGCAGGCGAGGGCGGCCGTCGGCAAACACGTGGTGCACATAGGCGATGGCACCGGTCGTCGGCGGGGGTGCAGATCAGGACCGTGGCATTGGGAGCGTGAGGACGGCGATCGGTGGACGCGCGGCATGCATAGGCAAGGGCGACGGCCATCAGCAGGAGCGCGGATCTGGACCACGGTGTCGGGAGCATGATGGTGGCGACTGGCATGCGCAGACGAGGATGGCGGCCGCCATCGAGGATGCGGATCGGGGCTTGTGGCCCATGCGACTGTGATTTGGGGATTTCTATTGCACCTTTGGGTTGGAGGAGGAGGCGAGTAGGAGGATGGTGGTAGAGGAGGAGGCAAGCAAGAGGAGTAGCTTGGAGTTTGGGGAGGAGGCGGGTTGTGTCATGTGTGTAGGGAGGCAGGGAAGAAGAGAGACATGGGTTGCGTGAGTGGAGGTTACACAAAGAGAAGTCAGGCGTGGACGTGGTGGGGGAGGCGCATTGTGCGCATGCACGGGAGCAAGGGAGGGGAGGTGAATGAATGAACTCCCATGTTATATTAGTAGAGACAAGCAACCTTGTGGAGTAAGAAGCATATTGAAACGTTTTGTTGGAAGTAGAATCAAACACTCGGTTTTTAGGACTGATGTTTGGAAGTGGCTTTTTACAATATCGTGAATATTATTTGGGAAACTTCAATTTATTTTTCCCACCGAGAACAATGTACTATGACCCATGTAGATCTATTTTTTTATTTCACTTCTTTTCCATTTTTCTTATATAGACTAATTACTAGTGTAATAATGAAATGGATTAGCTGTGTAATCATGTGATGTGATAATTGTTGTTAAAATTTACTATTGTAATTATCAGCACCAAATAAACCATCGTTTGACTTAGGGGCAATTTGGACATTTGCCAAATTAGCTCAACAAAAGTACCTGCCAAATCAAACACTTCTCACTTTCAACCGCTACTATTCCAAAACCAAAAACTAGCCAAAAGCCAAAAGCTCCGGCCATTTCAAATGCCCCCTAATTAGCTTTACCCAAACGCCAGGTGTTAAAGAGTTCTTGCCTGTGAGATTGAATATAGATATTGTTTTCACGAAGGAATTATATGGGCATTGTCAATCAAATGCATCAAACCTTCTAATTGATCAAAAGCCTCCAATCTATCAAAAGAATCTGAATTGTAGCACACAAAGAGCTCTCAAATATATCACAGAAAATGATGTGTTTTAATCACTTTTACCTGAATATCCTGTAATATGAATAATTGACCTAATATCATTTTTTGTGGTTGAATATCCCAGTTTCTACTTTGGTAGGGTATGTACAATGGTATAGACGATGATTGTTTGTAATGACCTCATATAATTAATGAGTTATATATACAATGTTATATATAATAGAAAGCTGTTTATAAGATAATTTGTTAAATTATAGACAATATCTTTCTCTCTCCTTCACATCACCTAATATCCTATATGACATAAGGCCATGTATAATGCTATAACGTCAGCTGCCTGTAAGACTTACTACGTAGGACACAAGATGATGTAGTGGAAAGAGAGGGAGTATAAAGAATTGAGCTATCTTTTATGCAATAGTTGACTATTACGAGAAAAAAATATATTATGTTATGGAGAAAATGCCAATAGAAACATTGATATACTACGAACAGTAGAGGTCAAAGCCAGCTCCCTCCTCTCTCGCCGCCATGCCGGAGAGCACAAAATTTGATCTTTCCGAGGAGAAACTTGCGCGCCACTCCACTGCAACGCCTATTTATCCTTGAGCGAGACTCAAGACACCCCAATTACCAAAGCACAAGCCATTGGAAAGCCAAGCCCAATTAACAGCTGGAGCACAAGCACGCCGGCAATGGCCGCCACCACGTCCTCCTCCGACCAAGAAGGCGGTGGCGCGAACGTCCTCCTCCTGCCGTTCCCGGGGGCGCAGGGCCACACCAACCCGATGCTCCAGTTCGGCCGCCGCCTCGCGTACCACGGCCTCCACCCCACGCTCGTCGTCACCCGCTACGTGCTCTCCACAACCCCGCCCCCGGGCGCGCCCTTCCGCGTGGCCGCCATCTCCGACGGCTTCGACGCCGCCGGCATCGCCGCGTGCGGCGCCGATTTCTTTAAGTACTGGCGCAGTCTAGAGGCCACGGGGTCCGCGACTCTGGCGGAGCTCCTCCGGTCGGAGGCGCGCGCGGGGCGGCCGGTGCGCGTGCTGGTGTACGACCCGGCCCTGGTGTGGGCGCGGCGGGTGGCGCAAGCGGCCGGCGTGGCGGCCGCAGCGTTCCTATTGCAGCCGTTAGCAGTGGAGCTGATCTACGGGGAGGTGTGCTCGGGGCGACTGGCGTTGCCGGTGACGGACGGGAGCACTCTGCTCGCGCGGGGAGTTCTGGGCGTAGAGCTCGGGCCCGAGGACGTGCCGCCGTTCGCGGCACCGCTGGAATCGCAACCGGCGTTCCCTAAGTTTTCGGTGGGGCAGTTCGAGGGATTGGAGGACGCCGACGACGTGCTCGTCAACTCATTCCGCGACATCGAGCCAAAGGTGTGTGATTACTGATTACAATCATATACTCCGCTGACCGCTGTGTATGTGCTCTGGCTTCGGACTCTGCTTTGTTGACCATGATAAAGCATAAAGAGATCGTCAACAATCATTTCTCCTTTCTAAGAGAGTAAGTCAGACGCACACATTAAACACACAAAACCCACTGACACACATCACCTGCGTATACATACGAGTGCCCGTCCTCTACACACGTCAATAATCTTTTTTTCTTAGTTAATAGTGCAATTGTCCATCTCTTGATTTTTTTTCTTTGATCCTTTATCGTTGAGATATACGCCTGGTTAATTGAGCAGGAAGCAGATTACATGGAATCCACATGGCGCGTGAAGACGATCGGGCCAACATTGCCATCGTTCTACCTTGATGACTACCGCCTGCCATCCAACAAGACTTACGGCTTCGACCTCTTCAGCAGGGCAGCGTCGTGCATGGAATGGCTGGACAAGCAGAGTCCTCGCTCTGTTGTCCTTGTGTCCTATGGGACTATATCCGACTACGACACAGCGCAGCTTGAGGAGCTTGGCAATGGACTCTGCAATTCCGGCAAGCCTTTCCTATGGGTTGTGAGGTCCAACGAGGCGCACAAGTTGTCGGAAGAACTCCGTAACAAGTGCGAGGAGAAGGGCTTCATTGTTTCTTGGTGCCCCCAGATTGAGGTCCTGGCACACAAGGCCACAGGTATGGAATCACAAACTATTTCTTTTTATATGGTCAAAAAGACGAGAAAAAAATCAATGAAATTCCTGATAAGTAACGGGAGTTTAACCTTTAGCTCGTAAACATGCATGTAGGTTGTTTCTTGACACACTGTGGATGGAACTCGACGTTGGAGGCGATGGGTACCGGAGTACCAATTGTGGCAATGCCGCATTGGGCGGACCAGCCAACGATCGCAAAGTACGTGGAGAGCGCGTGGGGCATGGGCGTGCGGGTGCGGCGGGGCGAGAATGGTTGCTTGAGGAGGGAGGAGGTGGAGAGGTGCATCACGGAGGTGATGGATGGGAAGAGGAAGGAGGAGTACAGCAGGAATGCTGCGAAGTGGATGGAGAAGGCCAAGGAGGCAATGCAGAAAGGAGGGAGCTCCGACAAGAATATCGCTGAATTCGCCGCCAAGTATTTGTCAAAATGAAACTGCAGTAATGCAGTCTTAGTTGGTGAGCATAACTAGGAGATCATCTAGCAGTTATCCAGTACTGTTTTTGCCCGACAAATGTGGGGTGAGTATAACTCGAGTATTGAAACACCCCAAATTTTGAGCACTTTTAAAAAATTTTGGAAATTTAAATGGAAAATGGAAAAACTTACCCAATTTAGAAAGAAAGTGGAAAATGCGCTTTCCTTTTTCTCCCTCCCGCCTTCGCCTCTGGCTGGCGTCGCCCGCGCACGCCGTCTTCGCGGCGTCTCCAGACGAGCCAGCGCACGCCGTCGCCGTTTCTCCCAGCCAGCGCGACAGAGGAAGCTGCCCTCCAGCTCAAGCCCGCGAGGACGCCGACCCCACGCGCCAGAGAAGCCGCCCCGCCCTTCTCCCCGTGCGGAGAACGCCCGGGCAGCCCGCTGTCCTCGCCGGCGCCAGCGCAAGCCCTCTCCCGTTGCTTCTCTTCCACTGAAGTCAAGGGAGCACTCGAGTGGGGCAGACTTACCTCGCCACCTCGCCCTCCTTCGCTCGGCGCAGCACCAGCTCACCCCTCCCCTTCTTTTTCCCCGCGGGAGAAGCCGCCGAACCGCCTCCAAGCGGCGCCATCTGTACACGCCGTATAAAAGCCCAACGCCACTGTAGATCGTCTCCAGACCACTCCCTTCCCCTCCCCACTCCACCGATTGTGCCCTCGCTGCCTCCATCGCCGGCAATCCGCGCCCCTGAGCCCGGTAAGCCCTAACCACAATCGGGAGAATTAGCCAATTAAAATCCAATTCCTCGCACTGGCATGCGTGCATCTAGCCCCTGGACACGATGGAAGTATCGCCAGGGCAAGAGCATTTGCCCAGCGGCCGGGCCACGAAGCTCGCTGCCGGCCGTAAGGCCTTCACCGTGGCCGGGCCGTTGGAGCTGGCATTAAGCTGCCCCCGCACCTCCAATGAGTTCCTGAGGTCCCATAGATGGTGAAACGACGGCGAATTGGGTCGCAAAGCCGTCGGCTTCCCTTAGCACCGCCGGGCATGCCCCTGTCTTCCCGACGGTCCGCGACCTTCTCCGTTCACCCTGCTCCCTCCCAAAGCCCTCAAATGGAACCGGCACCAGTAGACGCTTCTTTTGGCTCAAGCCGTTTCCCGGGAGCGCCGCCACCCTCGCCGCTCTGTCTCGGGCGGCCGCCTCTGTTTTTCCGCCGAGTCGGGGAGGCGGGAGGAAGACGATGACGCTCGGCCGTCGATCGAGCTGCATCCGAGCGTCGCCCTCGCTTCAAATCCTGACCGTTCACCTCGCGCCTCCGCTCCATCCGGTCGCTCCGATGCGTCGCCCCGCCCCCATCCGCGCCGTCCGCACCGTGCACGCGTCGTCCATCAGGACGGGCGCTCGCGCCCGCGCTGGGCTCCGCCCACGCGCGCGTGTGGGCCTCGGCCTGCGCGGCCGAAGGCCGAGCCGAGCCACGGGCCGGCGCACTCGCGCGGGAAGCCGCCGCCGCCGCACTGTTCACGAGGGCTGGGCCGCACTGTTCACGTGGGCCGAGCCCGTTACTGTTTGACACTGTTCATAATTCCGAAAAATCCAGAAAATGCCCCAAAATCCATAGAAAATTCTAGAAAATTCCCAAAAATGCCAAAATACACCATCTTGACCAGAAAAATATTCTAAGTTTAAATCTGGTCTCTGTTCTGTCAAATTCAAATTTGCTAAATTTGAATTTGCCCGTTTTGCCAAATCCAAATGTCATAGATTTCCAATCTCCATAAATTCAAATTTCCCGGTTCCGCCAAATTGGATCTTGATAAAATTTAAATCCATCTAACTCAAGAGTCGACCATCCAAGTCTGGATTACTATGATCTGATCTTCAAATCTGTCCAATTCATATACATCTTTCAGTAGCCGAAACCGATCAAATCTAGTTATAGCCGTGTCAACTTACCAAGCACCATTGAACTTTGGCCGCCTAACCCAAATCGCCTACCCAGTCCATTCTCCCCTATCGGATACCAATAATCCATAGAACCTCTAAAAATCCGACCCCAGCTCTAAACCCTAATTCGGTCCGAACTCTTTTCGTTCACAGAGACCCTATTAACATTTGTGCCTTTTATTAGCTTAAGCACATCTACACCCTTCCAATCTCGCTTTACCGCTCAAGTCCTAGACGGCTTTGAAAAATATGCTCACCCAAGAATCCGACACCATCCATACTCTTCTTCGTCCATCGAAATCCATACAATGCCTTTTTGCATTGTCGATTATCCTAAAACCATAGTCTAGGTTTGATCTCGTTAAACCAAACTCTTCACCACCTAAACCCTGGCCACCCCGCCTATTTTCTTTATGTCCTTTTGGATTGTGTGTTTATATTTTGTTCCCAGCTTGCATTATGCAAAGCAGGAACTGATGTGTGTTCGTTTTTCTACGCTAGTACACGGACCACGCGAGTTGGTCAACAGAAGGACTACAAGAGCAGTCAAAGAAAGCGATGCTCACCCCGAAGATCAAGTGAAGATAATCAGAGACTAAGGACCGAGAGGCAAGTCACATGTTTTTGATCACATTAAATCCCATTAAATTACATTATTTATTTAATGTATTTTCATTACTGATAGTTGCGAACTGATAATTGCTTAAAACAAAGATTTAGAATGGCATGCTATCTAGTTAATCCTACCACTGATAAATAGCCCTGTTTACCTTGATGGCCATATTCACCTTGACAACCTTAGTAAGAATTAATATATGATGTAAATGTATACAAGATCATTTCATTCAACATGATACACTACTAAGCGACTTTGGCCGTTGGCCGGTAGGTTTGAAAAACCCGGATCTAGGGTAGGGTGGTATGGGACGCCGTGCCCTAGACCGGAAATGCTGGTGGGCAGTGTGGGGTAAAGGTGTTGCGCGAAATCGTGCGGCGGTTTCGCCCACTGCTGTACCCTTCGACGTGTCACACTACTAAGGTGTGGGCCGTTGGCCGGTAGAATTGAAAAACCCGGAGAGGGTAGGGTGGTATGGGACACCGTACCCTAGGCCGGTGATGCTGGTGTGCAAGTTAGGGTAAAAATGGTATGGAGGTCCGTGTAGGACTTCGTCTACCGCCTTACCCTAAGCCTGAGGCTGCGGACCTCAGGAAAAGTATAAGGGCAAGAACCTTGTGCTAAGTAAAAGACACAGTAATCGCCCAACCACAAGTGTTGATACATCAACCCTGGTCTAGTAGCTGCTCAAGTTCGATTGAACCTCTACAGGCGCAGTCGGGAGGCACCGTGCGAGTCCATACGGAAGGGGCAGAGTAGGGCCGTATGGAAGTTGGTTATGTTATGTGAACAATCTGACCGATCGATCTGAACCTCGATCATGTGTTATGTGAGCCGCACAATAGTAGGCTGAGATAAGTCAGAGGTATGTTGAAAGTCAGCAGTGGCCTGGGCTTATTGAGGAAGTCTACTAGGTAGAGGCTATATAAAGAATTGAGCAGCGAAAAGCCATGTTTTCTTAATGTCAGACGTGGAATTAAGAAATCTTGTGGGTAAAGCAGGGCAGCTCTGCAGAGTGAAATAAATGGTATTCGAATACGCCGTGCTTCCGGTTAATGAAGCTGTGTTAATTGGGTGATTCCAACAACGAGGCATAAATAGTGTTTCTGAGGTTGTTAAATTGAGTAATGATGAGATTTTATCTGATAACAGAAAACCCCTGATCTTAAGGAGCAAATGTTTTAAGTTTTACTTGATTGCAAATAAAACTGCATCCACCTCATAATAAAACCATTATACACCCTCCACCCGAGAACCCTGGCAATTAGTTATATAGTATTTCCACATGTGATTTGCTGAGTACGGGGTGGGAGTGCTCAGGCTTGCCGAATTTTCCCCCAACAGATGGCAGAAGAAAAGAAGATGATGCAAGTGTTCGTGTTAGGGTTGCGTCCGCACTCAAGTGTTCCTGTGGAGTTTTCTTCGGCTCTTCTGTATGTAAGTTACCTTTTGGGCTTGGACGCCCATGTTGTTATTAAATTGGCCATTAGGTCTTTACTTCAATTAAACTAACTAGTTTTAATTGATCGTGAGCAGGCTTAATACACTGTTAAGCCGCAACGGAACTCCTGGGCTGTTGCGGTTGATAAGACGTCCCTGTTCCCGAAAATCGGGGGCGTTACAAGTGGTATCAGAGCTATGCTTGACTGTAGGATGTAACCCTAAGTATAGGTTTGATTTCGATAGGAACACGATTCTACAAAATCTAAATTTATGATACAAAAGAATTACAAAAATCATAAGTAATATTGCTGCCTCACTCTCCCCATGTCTGCCTTATCTTTCTTAGACATGCATTAAAAGTTTTGTATTGAATTTGTCAAAACCCCAAAAATACGAGTAGCCGTTTAGACTAACTCCTTACTGTAAGTTTAAACCAAATGGAACGAAAACTAACTTTAGTAGAAGTACTAAGGATGGTGTTATGAAGAATAGCACGAATGTCCCTGACCAAAACTTTCCTTTTGAAAAGTTGAAGTCACCGTCCGAGTAGATAGTACATCATGCCCGTTTAATTCCCTTGATGTAACGGGTAAAACCAATTGAGTAGACGAAGTTTTCTGATTGTAACAGTAGCCAAATTGCACTACGAGCCTGGTAGGCTGCTACATATAAGCAATTTGTGCAAAGAGTTGAATCTTTGGTTTTAAGAAAAAATTTATGTGAAAAACTTTTCTACTCCTACTTCCCTTCGTCTTAGCTTGAATCTATGTTCTTCTGTTCTGATTCTTCTCGTACCTTTTAAAGCTCTAAATCTTGGAGGAACTTAAATGCAAATTCCTGATTGCAATGAATAGATTAAATTCCATCTAAGAGAATCATAAGAGGGAGAAAATAGATAAATCCGGAAAGGATTGAATTATGACGTGAGAGATAGTCTAAAATGTTAGAGAAGTTAGGTTGTTTACTAGACAGGATCAATAGTAGAAATTTAAGTGGATTAAAACCCTAGCCATAATGCTATGCTCAATTCTCGGTGGATACAAAGGATAGTGAATTAATTTAGAAGCAGGTAATAAGAATTTAGTTGATGATTGAATGAGCCTAACTAGATTGTGGCACAATGGTGGGAGGAGTCAAAACTCTAGAATAGTTTTGGAGTAAGCAGTGTTGACAGACCTAAAATAAAAATGCTGGACTGCGACGAATTTAAGGTCAGATCTGTAGGGTTATGATTGAAATTGCAAATTAGAATGAGGCTAAGTAATCACGAACTGATCAATGAATTTACAATGGAGAAATATACAATGGGAGGACTCAACAAATAAAAATGAATGTTTAGAATTTAGCCAACAAAGGTGTTAAGAGCAATTAACGGAAGGAAGTAGTATAGAGGTACATAGGAGGTGATGGAAATGGAATCAGTATAATTAGTAGAGTGTAACTGTGTAAGTAAGAATAAAATAGGGTTGAATTAATTCCATGAGTGGCATTGAATGTCAGAAGAAATTGGATTACCCTTGCAAATATATAGGAAGTGAGAAATAGTCTTTTAGGAAGTGATCAGGAAAATTTTTTAATTTTCCCCCAAGCAATTTCTTACCTACTTTTGCTCTTATCTTGATTTTATCTTACTTTCCCTTGCTAGCCCAAAAATGTTACAGAACTGATTCCTAGATAATGGGTGCAGAATACTACTAAAGCGGATTGAAACTTAGCGGCATGTCACCTGAAGAAAAGAAGTTTTGAAGGACAATCTACAGTAATGGAAGCCCAAAGTGTCATGAAGAAGAATCAGATTAAAGACCAACACAGGCAAATCGAGAGTGCAGAACAACAGTCTACTGACACAATGTCACCAGAAGAATCAACATCAACGTCAAGTGCAACAGCAATGAAATTTGCAACTTTCCTGGAGACTCAACCACCTACCTTTTCAGCAACAACAGAGCCATTAAGTGCAGATAATTGGCTACAAGATATTGAGCGAAGGATAAACACTATCCAGTGTACAAACCAGGAGAAAGTTCTTTTTGCCACTTATCAACTCTCAGAACCAGCCAGTACATGGTGGGATTCCATTCAATGGATACACCCGAAGAAGAAAGATATCACATGGGAAGAATTTGTAAAGAGATTCCGTAAGACCTATATTTCCCCTAAGGTCATTACGGAAAAATATCAAGAGTTTCTCAATCTTCAACAAGAAGACAAATCTGTTATGGAGTACCTGCAGCAGTTCCATCATCTGTCACGGTATGCACAAGAAGATATCAACACTGAAGCCAAAAGAATGATATGTTTTATGAAAGGCCTGCAACCAGAGATACAACGTTACACTGCAACTGTGGGAATTCCAAACCTTCTAACCTTAGTCGATCAAGCCCTTTTGGTGGAAGAACAACTGTCAACATATGCAGAGACTAGGAAGAAGAATAATCTCTTGGTTCAGTCTTCTACAGCCTGTTTTCACTGTGAACAACATGGGCATTATCGTTACCAGTGCCCACTGAAATTCTTACCTAAAGAAGAAGCCAGGAGACAAGCAAGAAAGCAGATATCAACGCCACATCAACCATGCACAGAAGCAGAGAAGCTCTACCTTAAGAAAGCCAGGACTGAAGAGGGAACAAATCCACCCTAAGGTAGCGACAAGAAGTCAGATGGTGAGAAGATGGACAGAAGGGAGAAGGTTTTATGTTATCGACTGCTAGAAATAACCAGTGTAATAAAATCCAGTCCACACTTTTGTGTAAGATTTGAGGCAGTTGGAGAGAATGTCTGTAAATTATTTTAGTTAAGGCAAGTAGCAGAACTATGAAATGTGCGAAATATGTATGTGCAACGTACAAAGAATAAGAAGGTTGTGCTGTGCTAAAACCCAATTACATGGGATCTGGATCTTATCATCAACCAGGGATATTAAAGGCTCAAACAAATGAAGCACAAGTTCAATAAAATAGAGATCCGTCAATTTATAATGCACAAGGATGATATACAGGTACAGGCAGTCAATGGTATAAGGGACCCAGATGTGAACAAACAAGGCATAAAAATGTATCAATATAAGATGACAGAATAGAACTCGGCCTGACCTTGATTGTGCTACTACATGAGTGTTCAAATGGAACCATCCCAGATTAAGCAGCATGAATCACCTTCACATCTTGGGGAAAAGTCCGGATGAAGTCTTGAGAATCCAGAGAACCAAAAGGAAACAAAGAATCAACAAAGGCACCAGTTACTAATCCCTACTGAAAAAGTACCCTAAATGAAATACGATCTATGGAAAGGAATCAGAACTGCAACAAGTTTTGTTTTACACCCCAGTTTCTAACCGAATGAATCTCGGGGGCGAGATTCTTTTTAAGGGGGGTAGATTGAAACACCCCAAATTTTGAGCACTTTTAAAAATTTTTGGAAATTTAAATGGAAAATGGAAAAACTTACCCAATTTAGAAAGAAAGTGGAAAATGCGCTTTCCTTTTTCTCCCTCCCGCCTTCGCCTCTGGCTGGCGTCGCCCGCGCACGCCGTCTTCGCGGCGTCTCCAGACGAGCCAGCGCACGCCGTCGCCGTTTCTCCCAGCCAGCGCGACAGAGGAAGCTGCCCTCCAGCTCAAGCCCGCGAGGACGCCGACCCCACGCGCCAGAGAAGCCGCCCCGCCCTTCTCCCCGTGCGGAGAACGCCCGGGCAGCCCGCTGTCCTCGCCGGCGCCAGCGCAAGCCCTCTCCCGTTGCTTCTCTTCCACTGAAGTCAAGGGAGCACTCGAGTGGGGCAGACTTACCTCGCCACCTCGCCCTCCTTCGCTCGGCGCAGCACCAGCTCACCCCTCCCCTTCTTTTTCCCCGCGGGAGAAGCCGCCGAACCGCCTCCAAGCGGCGCCATCTGTACACGCCGTATAAAAGCCCAACGCCACTGTAGATCGTCTCCGGACCACTCCCTTCCCCTCCCCACTCCACCGATTGTGCCCTCGCTGCCTCCATCGCCGGCAATCCGCGCCCCTGAGCCCGGTAAGCCCTAACCACAATCGGGAGAATTAGCCAATTAAAATCCAATTCCTCGCACTGGCATGCGTGCATCTAGCCCCTGGACACGATGGAAGTATCGCCAGGGCAAGAGCATTTGCCCAGCGGCCGGGCCACGAAGCTCGCTGCCGGCCGTAAGGCCTTCACCGTGGCCGGGCCGTTGGAGCTGGCATTAAGCTGCCCCCGCACCTCCAATGAGTTCCTGAGGTCCCATAGATGGTGAAACGACGGCGAATTGGGTCGCAAAGCCGTCGGCTTCCCTTAGCACCGCCGGGCATGCCCCTGTCTTCCCGACGGTCCGCGACCTTCTCCGTTCACCCTGCTCCCTCCCAAAGCCCTCAAATGGAACCGGCACCAGTAGACGCTTCTTTTGGCTCAAGCCGTTTCCCGGGAGCGCCGCCACCCTCGCCGCTCTGTCTCGGGCGGCCGCCTCTGTTTTTCCGCCGAGTCGGGGAGGCGGGAGGAAGACGATGACGCTCGGCCGTCGATCGAGCTGCATCCGAGCGTCGCCCTCGCTTCAAATCCTGACCGTTCACCTCGCGCCTCCGCTCCATCCGGTCGCTCCGATGCGTCGCCCCGCCCCCATCCGCGCCGTCCGCACCGTGCACGCGTCGTCCATCAGGACGGGCGCTCGCGCCCGCGCTGGGCTCCGCCCACGCGCGCGTGTGGGCCTCGGCCTGCGCGGCCGAAGGCTGAGCCGAGCCACGGGCCGGCGCGCTCGCGCGGGAAGCCGCCGCCGCCGCACTGTTCACGAGGGCTGGGCCGCACTGTTCACGTGGGCCGAGCCCGTTACTGTTTGACACTGTTCATAATTCCGAAAAATCCAGAAAATGCCCCAAAATCCATAGAAAATTCTAGAAAATTCCCAAAAATGCCAAAATACACCATCTTGACCAGAAAAATATTCTAAGTTTAAATCTGGTCTCTGTTCTGTCAAATTCAAATTTGCTAAATTTGAATTTGCCCGTTTTGCCAAATCCAAATGTCATAGATTTCCAATCTCCATAAATTCAAATTTCCCGGTTCCGCCAAATTGGATCTTGATAAAATTTAAATCCATCTAACTCAAGAGTCGACCATCCAAGTCTGGATTACTATGATCTGATCTTCAAATCTGTCCAATTCATATACATCTTTCAGTAGCCGAAACCGATCAAATCTAGTTATAGCCGTGTCAACTTACCAAGCACCATTGAACTTTGGCCGCCTAACCCAAATCGCCTACCCAGTCCATTCTCCCCTATCGGATACCAATAATCCATAGAACCTCTAAAAATCCGACCCCAGCTCTAAACCCTAATTCGGTCCGAACTCTTTTCGTTCACAGAGACCCTATTAACATTTGTGCCTTTTATTAGCTTAAGCACATCTACACCCTTCCAATCTCGCTTTACCGCTCAAGTCCTAGACGGCTTTGAAAAATATGCTCACCCAAGAATCCGACACCATCCATACTCTTCTTCGTCCATCGAAATCCATACAATGCCTTTTTGCATTGTCGATTATCCTAAAACCATAGTCTAGGTTCGATCTCGTTAAACCAAACTCTTCACCACCTAAACCCTGGCCACCCCGCCTATTTTCTTTATGTCCTTTTGGATTGTGTGTTTATATTTTGTTCCCAGCTTGCATTATGCAAAGCAGGAACTGATGTGTGTTCGTTTTTCTACGCTAGTACACGGACCACGCGAGTTGGTCAACAGAAGGACTACAAGAGCAGTCAAAGAAAGCGATGCTCACCCCGAAGATCAAGTGAAGATAATCAGAGACTAAGGACCGAGAGGCAAGTCACATGTTTTTGATCACATTAAATCCCATTAAATTACATTATTTATTTAATGTATTTTCATTACTGATAGTTGCGAACTGATAATTGCTTAAAACAAAGATTTAGAATGGCATGCTATCTAGTTAATCCTACCACTGATAAATAGCCCTGTTTACCTTGATGGCCATATTCACCTTGACAACCTTAGTAAGAATTAATATATGATGTAAATGTATACAAGATCATTTCATTCAACATGATACACTACTAAGCGACTTTGGCCGTTGGCCGGTAGGTTTGAAAAACCCGGATCTAGGGTAGGGTGGTATGGGACGCCGTGCCCTAGACCGGAAATGCTGGTGGGCAGTGTGGGGTAAAGGTGTTGCGCGAAATCGTGCGGCGGTTTCGCCCACTGCTGTACCCTTCGACGTGTCACACTACTAAGGTGTGGGCCGTTGGCCGGTAGAATTGAAAAACCCGGAGAGGGTAGGGTGGTATGGGACACCGTACCCTAGGCCGGTGATGCTGGTGTGCAAGTTAGGGTAAAAATGGTATGGAGGTCCGTGTAGGACTTCGTCTACCGCCTTACCCTAAGCCTGAGGCTGCGGACCTCAGGAAAAGTATAAGGGCAAGAACCTTGTGCTAAGTAAAAGACACAGTAATCGCCCAACCACAAGTGTTGATACATCAACCCTGGTCTAGTAGCTGCTCAAGTTCGATTGAACCTCTACAGGCGCAGTCGGGAGGCACCGTGCGAGTCCATACGGAAGGGGCAGAGTAGGGCCGTATGGAAGTTGGTTATGTTATGTGAACAATCTGACCGATCGATCTGAACCTCGATCATGTGTTATGTGAGCCGCACAATAGTAGGCTGAGATAAGTCAGAGGTATGTTGAAAGTCAGCAGTGGCCTGGGCTTATTGAGGAAGTCTACTAGGTAGAGGCTATATAAAGAATTGAGCAGCGAAAAGCCATGTTTTCTTAATGTCAGACGTGGAATTAAGAAATCTTGTGGGTAAAGCAGGGCAGCTCTGCAGAGTGAAATAAATGGTATTCGAATACGCCGTGCTTCCGGTTAATGAAGCTGTGTTAATTGGGTGATTCCAACAACGAGGCATAAATAGTGTTTCTGAGGTTGTTAAATTGAGTAATGATGAGATTTTATCTGATAACAGAAAACCCCTGATCTTAAGGAGCAAATGTTTTAAGTTTTACTTGATTGCAAATAAAACTGCATCCACCTCATAATAAAACCATTATACACCCTCCACCCGAGAACCCTGGCAATTAGTTATATAGTATTTCCACATGTGATTTGCTGAGTACGGGGTGGGAGTGCTCAGGCTTGCCGAATTTTCCCCCAACAGATGGCAGAAGAAAAGAAGATGATGCAAGTGTTCGTGTTAGGGTTGCGTCCGCACTCAAGTGTTCCTGTGGAGTTTTCTTCGGCTCTTCTGTATGTAAGTTACCTTTTGGGCTTGGACGCCCATGTTGTTATTAAATTGGCCATTAGGTCTTTACTTCAATTAAACTAACTAGTTTTAATTGATCGTGAGCAGGCTTAATACACTGTTAAGCCGCAACGGAACTCCTGGGCTGTTGCGGTTGATAAGACGTCCCTGTTCCCGAAAATCGGGGGCGTTACAAGTATTGTTTACGCTTGGACAAAACAGTTTGAAATGCTTGGAGTACATCTACTTTCAAAAAGAGAGTTGTTGATGTAGTACTATATATGCGCGTGTTTCTCTAAGTTCAGAGGATCTAGGAATTCCCTCCGGTTAATTTCCTGTCAGAAGTGGAAACTAACTAAAAAAGGAACTCACGCATATCTCAGTTTCAACCACACAAATAAGATGAATCAAGCGGCTGCAATAGAACTTCATTAATAAAGCACACCAGCAGCAGTACATTTCATATCACTGAAGTTACTGAACCCTGTCCCCCTGTGCCATTTGCACATCCATGCATCGGCAACATCTACAGCACACCATGATGGCAAATCACCATCCATTATTCCCACAGATTGGCAATATGCTTACGAGTTTTGCTGCTGCTGTTTCTTTTTTGAGAGATACAAGTTCTGGTTCTGAAAACAGTAGCTATTCCAGAAATTCCTTATACATACCTAAAGGCATAGGAGGCAACAACATCTATGACAGTATCTTTTCCAATTTATTTGCAACGTTGCCAAACATGTTAGGAATGCTAAAAGCTCCGAGTCATAAAACAACCAACACGAGTTCTTAATGAGTCTTTTCACATCCAACATATTAACATGGTACATTGGTACTCCATCCGTAGTAAAATAAATGTCATTTTAGAAGTGGGCACAATAATTAATGACTGATGTGTATTGTGCCTTGATGTCATAACACTCTCGTAACAAAATCTCAAACAACAGCAAACATTTAAAGAGAACCATGGGTAGTTTGGGAAGAAATGTGTAACTATCACCTTGAAATCCTGAAACACCACTTAAAAAATAACACTTTCCAACAGCTAAAACGACTACACTTATTTTAGAACGGATGGAGTATTCATGAAGTATAAATGTGTATATACATAACATTACATATATTTTTGTAACACAATTTACAGACATACGAGCTATACCAAAACAAGAGGCATGTACTTACTTAATCTTGTGCATGTGTATGGATACGTGGCATTTGGCGTTCTTACTACTCAGTGGGGTAGGAAGGCTCCATGGCAAGGCCACACATGCCCCTGTTGTCAGCAATGTCTTTCGCCATTCTCAGGTACCCGTTCTCGCCCCACGTCGTTCCCCACGAGTTCTTCATCAACCAATACTTTGTGCCATCACTGGCCTTGCCGTAACCAATGGCTGCAATACCATGGTCCAGGTCGGTGCCACAGGAGCCGGTCATCACGCCACCTGAGTAGAATTGGAACGTCCTGTCGCCTCCGTCGACAGCCACTGACACGGGTTGGTTTGCCACCGCCTTCATGAGGGCGCCCTCGTTATTCGCCGGCACATCCTCGTAGCCCTTGATGGTCGCTGCGCTGTTGGATCCACCCTTGCACTTGCCGTCGTCTGCCTTGTATGGGTAGTTGGACTCGGTGGTGAGGCCGCCGTTCTTGATGATGAACTTGAAGGCGTCGTCCATGAGCCCGCCCTCGCAGCCCTGGTCCTCACCATGGACGTCGCAGTCCACCAACTCTTGCTCCGACAGCGAGATAAGCTTTCCAGTGCTCAGCTTGACGATGCCCTCCACGGCAGCCACAGCAGAAAACGCCCAGCAGCAGCCTGCCATGAATTGTGTTATGATAGATGTCATCACGCTTCACAGATAAGATTGACACATATATACAGAATACAGTACGGCAGTATCCTAAAAATACTTACCACATTGGCCTTGATCCTTGATGGGAGTGACAGCACCCTTGGTCCTCCAGTCCACCGTTGCCGGAAGCGCATCAAGGCTAAGATTTTGGTACCTGAATCCGGTAGGGACTCTCACTAAGTTTGGATTGAACCCCTTGTTGGTCTTTGTTGCCCTGAACTCCTCGTTGGTAAGGTCGGCGAACTGGTTGACGCCGAGCCAGAACTTGTGCTTCTCTGCTGCGTTGAACGACTCGATGAACCCAACGTTGGCCTTGAATACCTCGAACCGCCGCGCCTTCTCGGCGGCGTCCTTGTACACGCGGCCGTACTGCGCCATCCACATCTCGTGCCTCGCCACCATGGCCGAGTCATCGGTCAGCTCGCGAGCTGCTAAGACGGCACTGCAGAGGCAGAGGCCGCCGATGATGGCAAGGAGAAGAACCTTGGAGATGCCCATGTTCGATCAGGCTCTGTGAATTGCTTGCTAGTACTTGCTAGTGTACGTACTCTGCTTTGGTTTGGCGAAATGCAACTGGTGGTATGGGTATATATAGTTACAGGTACGTGTTTTTGTAGGAGATACGGTGCTTGTACGATGTTGAGTGTGCCGTGTGAAATGGACTTATGCGTAGCCGTGAAGTAGGCATGGTGGCCGGATGTTATAAAATTCCTCTGCCATAAGACGTACGTTTGCTGCACAGCTGAGAATGACCCCTGTTTATGCCTAGATTTATTTATTCTCATCTACCTTAATACAAGAACTAGTGTTAGCTCATTCCATTTCTTCAGTACAAGAACCTATGGGCTATGCTACGGTTGGCTTGAATATTTTCGGTTTAATTGTGTGAACTAGTGTACACAGCAGGAAAAATATTTTCTGGCCAAATTTTCTTAAATTCGGTTTTCTGGGCCCACCCTAAAAAAACCTAATTTGGTCCAAAATTTTGGCCCATTTTGAAATTCTCGGTCGGCTAGCCCATCCAATGTTCACTCTTGAGTCTTGAACGCAATAAGCTTTCGGCTGGCCAGCCCATCCATCCCCTCTTGTTCCCTATCCATCCCCCATTCCCTTTCTCTCATTTAGGCGACACCGGCAGCTGGCCCATCCTCTCCATGGCGCCGGCAAGGGACGTAGCCACAGTGCTGGCAAGGGAGGGGGAAATGACGTCGGCAAGAATCCAGATCGAGAGATGAGCTGCGCTGGCAAGAATATAGATCGAGTGGTGCTGAAAGGGAGGGGGAGGCGATGCCAGAAGGGGGAAGGGAGGCGGCACCGGAAGTTAGGAGGGAGGCGGTGCCGGGAAAGGAGGGGAGGCGGCGTGGATGAGGACGGTGCCGGGAGGGGATGGGAAGGTGCTGCCAATATGGCCTCCGGTGCCGGCAAGGTAAGCAGCGCCAATTTTATATGAATTTCTTGGATTCAAACCATATTTTTGAATTTTTTGACTGAATTTTTCCAAAAAATCTGAAAATTTTCAAAATTTCAAATTTCTGATTTCTTGGAGGGCTCCAAATTTTTTCTTAACTGAAAATATTTTCCATGGTTCACAGTATAAGAAAGTGTTTGGCTATAACCTAGTGGGTTCGATTAAGAGGGTTAGCTCATTCTATTTCTTCAGTGGGGGGTTTGCTCATTCTAAAGTGCTTTCTCTGGCTTATACTTAATCTGTCTAGTCTAGATCTATACGGTGAACTAGTCAAACCATTAATCCATCCCTTAATCTTCAATTAAAAGGAGACCGAAGAACAGGGCTGTCGTTAGGGAGGGTTTGAATGACCCATATCCAAACCCACCAATTACTCATATCCTTTTGGAGGCAAATTACGTATGCCCGAAGAAACCGGGTATTACCCAATGGATTTGGGTACCCATTGGGTAAAAGAGGGAGAGTACTAGAGGCAGCGGCAGCACACTGGCGATGCAATAGAGGAGCTCGGTGAGGTCAATTGCGCATCGGCCGCACATGGTTGGCACTGTTCAGAAGGAGATGGAGGGAGTAGATCGGTGAGGCGACGATGGCGACGACGAGCCGCGAGCATGGTGGTGGAGGAGTAAATCGTTATAGAGAAGCAGAGGCGTGCCGGTGCAAGTGAGTGGCGGAGCGCTCGCCACCAGTAGTGATGTCCGAGGGAGCTGGCGACAGTGATAGCTAGGCGGCGGAGTAGGCTGGGGCCGCTTCTTGCCGGTGGCAATGGCAGAGGGAGCTGGTGGCGGTGATGGTGGAGGGAGTCGACGGAAGCGAGCAGAGTGACGAGGCGGCTCCAGTGACGGCATAGGAGGTAGGGCAATGTGGCTGGCATGAAAGCCAAGCGCTCGATGGCGGCGGCCTCCGGGGGAAAGGAAAGGGATGGATCTCATGTTAGGGATGAGAGAGAGCAGATGAGGAGATAAGAAAGAAAGAGTGGAGAGAAAGTAACATATATTTTTTTAGAGAAGTGCTATCGAACATTCGATTATTTTTAAGGATAAAATTAGTCAGATTTTAAAGCGTTGGATTGAGATCCAACAGATCCCCATACAACCCCCTCAAAACAAAATGATCTGAGACATTGGATCTCCATTCAACGGATCCACCCATACAAGCTCTCATCCAAAAAAATGATTTGGGGTGTTGGATCTCTATCCAGGGGCGGAGCCCAATGGAGGGGAGGGGGTTCCCAGGAACCCGGGTCCAAAATTTTTTTAGTTATTACTAGTAAACATTCACCCTTTGTGCACCCCCCTTGGTCCAATATGGTGTACCCCTAGCCCAACAAATACCCTCACTCGCCCTGTCCAGCCTATTCTCCCACCGTCCTATGCTCCCACGCGCGGCCCGTTGCACCCCCCTCCGTTTTGCTCTAGCTCCGCCACTGTCTCTATCCAATGGATCCACTCATACAAGCCCCCTTAAAAAAAGATCTAGA
Source organism: Dendrocalamus latiflorus (assembly GCA_017311315.1). Classification (NCBI taxonomy): domain Eukaryota; kingdom Viridiplantae; phylum Streptophyta; class Magnoliopsida; order Poales; family Poaceae; genus Dendrocalamus; species Dendrocalamus latiflorus. The sequence goes on from CM029638.1 coordinate 29,817,793, forward strand.
GCATTGGATCACCATCCAACACTCTAAAATCTGACTAATTTTGCTTTGAAAAATAGTTGAATGTTGTATAGACACTCCTATTTTTTTTATTGATTTGGGTGGGGATGGGAAATTGATGGGTAAACCAGGTATTACCTTATCCATACATCTCTAACCCATTACCTAATAACGAAGGTTTGGGTTTGAGTTTGTGCTTACAATCGGACAGAATCTCTCTATATAAATTGTTTGAGCATTTTTTGAAGTGCACAAACGTACAAACCATAATAGGTGCATATGAACTCAAGTTCATACAATTCGTATTGCTGTATTACTGGATTTCAAGTGATCATATATATTGATTTGCATCATTATTCATGGGCAAAATTGGCTCTGGCCACTGCACTTATATTGCTATATATGCTTAAACTCACTGCAAAATCGCTATTTAGCTCAGGGCCACAGCAAAATCATGGTCATTTGCCACTGGACACCAGATCGATTAAATAATTTATTTATGAGTTTTGCGTAGAGAATGTCTCATATATGCCAAGATTGACCCTTCTCTCACTACTACAAAAAACCTAATACTAGACGCCAAATCACAGACGGTTTAACAAAACCGTCTGTAACCGATACTAACACAGACGATTTTAATTTGGACACCGTCTGTGTTGATGGCGTCGGAGAAAACGAGTATCACAGACGGTTCTTATCGATGAACCATCTGTGATATTCCGGTATCACAGACGGTTTTTATTAAAAACCGTCTGTGATAAGTTGATTATCACAGATGGTTCGTATTAAAAATCGTCTGTGATATGTTTCCCGCCTTGCAATTCCCCAAAATTTCATAATTTCCCGCCTGAGTCCGAGTAGGATTTAGTTTTGACACACCTTCAGTAAAATAGACATAACTTTTGCATACGGTGTCCATTTTCGACGTTCTTGTACTTGTTGGAAAGCTAACGACGAGTCTGATCCAAAACAATAACCGGCTTGTGCCCGTCACCCTCCAAGACCCTGAAAATCGGCCATCTTTGGACCTAAACCTGCGTCGCAAGTTTTTGGTTTCTGTTTTTCCCTTTTTCTTGGTCTTCCTTTCAGAATTTGGATTTTGCTTCAACTGAAACGTTGTAGATCTCATCAAAACCTTTCAAATGAGTATATAAAAGCTATATAAAACTTTGCTATTTTATCTTTTCAGACTAGTTGTTTATATTGCATCGGTATATAAAATTTTGTGCTCTAATTCATAGACGGTTCTATATATAGAACTGTCTATGATATATAGAACCGTCTGTGATAATCTGTGAACACATTGATCCTCCTCAACCCAATCCTAGCCAATAGAAATCCAGCAATCCTCACCCCACGGATCGTAGCTCCGCCTCTCCGTCCCCGCGCCAAAAAATTTCGCACTCCCTCCCCTATAAATAATCACTAGAACCCAGCCTCCTTTCTGTTCTCCTCTTTACTGTTCTTCTTCTCCTTGCTGTTCTCCCCCTCCTTGCTGTTCTCCTCCTCCTCCTTAACCCACACAATAATAGCCTCACGAAGCAGACGATGCACAAGGCAGCGCTCAATCAACACCGACGATGGTGGGCATCAAAAACATCCAGCTCGTGCACTACATCAGGGGCGAGAAGGCCTAGGCATAGGGGATCTTTGCTTTTCTCTGTTTTCTCTGCAGCCTGTTTGTTGTTCTCCTTCTCTTTGTTGTTTGTTGTTTGTCTGTCTGTTCTTGTAACGGTACACTCTAATCTTAAAATGTGTACTATGTTTCATACTATATTTGCTTGTTCTCATTTCAATTAATTGATTTGTGAAATGGATGTTTTATGTTTCTGAAATGAATTGAGATGTGAATTGGATGTATACATGTACATGTTGATCTGCTTGTTTCAGAGAGCATGGCTAGCATTTCCTGAGGCTAGCCAATAAACAGAAATAGATTTAGGGGTAGAAGAGAATAGCACAGACAGTTTTTAACTAAAATCCGTCTGTGATATATCAATATCACAGTCGATTTTTCACTAAAAACCGTCTGTGATAGCTGATAATCACAGACGGTTTTTAGTGAAAACCATCTGTGATATTGATATATCACAGACGGTTTTTAGTTAAAAACCGTCTGTGATATTTACACCACAGACGGTTCGAAAACCGTCTGTGATAACCATCGATTATCACTGACCCATAAATTCAGACGGCTCAGAAAACCGTCTGTGTTGACGTTTTTGAACCGTCTGTAATAGGATTTTCTGTACTAGTGTCTTCTTCTTGCCCTTTTTCTCGGAAGCTGTAAGTGACGACGATGCCAACCTCGATGGCACTACGACAGGCGAAGCCGCTGCTGCACACTCGGAGCCCGGCGATGGTGCGACTGAGGGGACGATGCTGGCATCGAGAGGCGGAGATACGACAACCAATCACCCCAACTGAGAGCATCAAACCATAGGCGAAGGTAAGTGGCATGGATGCCCGGGCATAAGGTAATCGGATGGAGATGGACCGACGGTGACCCATGGCAGTTAGGGGTGCAAACGGTACAGATAATTTTCGTTTTACCGACCAACCAAACGCACATGGAATGAAATATGAAAGGAGTAAATAGGTATCCGGCACTATCCGTGTTTGACTTTGACTCCGAGGAAAAATACGGAATAGGATACGGGATGAGTGTTATCCGTCCATATATCAAATGATATGAGAAAGTCTATTGTAACTTCACTTAAGAACAAGATAACAGATGGGTGGATTACCTCATCTAAACATGTGGGGAATATTGAGTGCTCTTCCTTTGGTATCTCGATGATTAGTTTCTCCATGTTCACTCTAATTACACATCTACTGTCCAATGTCCTATGTAGGGGTGCAAAAGAAGCGAATAATTTTCATCTGATCGCCCATCCAAAGGCATGTGGAATGAATACATAATGGAGAAATGGTATCCAACACTATCTATATCCGACTTTGACTCTGAGAATAATACGGAATAGGATACAGGATGAGTGATATCCATCCATATCTGCTCTAATTGCACCCCTAATGGCAGTGGGGAAGGTAGACAGAAGCGGAGGGGAAAAAAGTTTGGTAGGGCTCACTGCAACTGTGATAAGCAAATCAACTCGGGTAGTTGGGCGATAGGTGTGGAACACATTTTCACACAAATGGATTTTGGGATAGCTCACCAGTTGGGAACATTGAGATTGGCGGTGGACGAGGATATAACCAATCCTCAAATTGTTATTTATCTGTAAATAATATGGTTACGTCATTATACTCTTTGAGGATACCCCTTATCAATAAGGGAGATATTTCACAAGGTAGTCGTAAACTTTTCTACGACTACCCCTCAGTCGTAAGCTCTTCTACGATAATCCTTTAGTCGTAAGCTTTTCTATGATAACCCTGTAGTCGTAAGCTCTTCTACACAACTTCTTAGTAGTAAGCTCTTCTACGACAAGCCTGTAGTCGTAAACTCTTCTACAACAACTGCTTAGTCGTAAGCTCTTCTATGACAAACCTGTAGTCGTAAGCTCTCCTACGATAACTTCTTAGTCGTAAGCTTTTCTACGACAACCTTGTAGTCGTAAGTTGTTCTACGACGACTCCTTAGTCGTAAACTTCTCTACGACAACCCTGTAGTCGCAAGCTCTTCTATGACAACTCTTTAGTCATAAGCTGTTCTACAATAACCCTGTAGTCGTAATCTCTCCTACGACAACTCCTTAGTTGTAAGTTCTTCTACGATCATGACATAGTCGTAAGTTATCCTACAACCACCTTGTGGTTGTAGATCCTCTTACGACTAAGCCAAACTCTGACTGACCTATCTATGACAACCCATTGCATCGTGAGCCTATCTGACAAGGCAATTAGCATAAGTATTTATTCCTTAGAATAAGTACACATAATTTCATCCTAGTAGAAACCACCACATGATGAGTGAGTTATCATGTCTCTAATAACTCCCGTCGGATAGTTATCACTCAAAATGTTAAGGCGTCTCTTGGCGAGGAGAAACTGCCGCCGCCATGTAAGCTATATAAAGGTGTACGTTAGGAAGAAGAAGGGGAGGATTCAGGATATACCCAAGGGAGTAGGGTTGTTATTCTCACAGCAAAAGGCCTGAAATTGTATCTACACAGGAAGTAGAGTTGTTATTCTCGCAGTAGAAGGCCCAAAACTGTATAAAAATCCCTATGTCTCCTCTCTGCGTGTTTGTAGCCAGGTCTTCAAGAGTTCCCCAGAACCCAAACAAATCATTACGTAAGATCGATACTAAAACATCGACAGTTGGCGCTGTCCATGGGGAATTTCTTTGCTAAAACTCTGGTAATTCTTTGTTGGCAAGTTTTCTTCCTTTTGATTTCCTCATGGCAGGAGAGTAGAATGAGGAGAACTAGTTCGACCTAGCTGACTACACAGATCTTGACATGGATGCTTGCTATGATAATTAGCAGACAATGCTTTCATCCGATGGTGAGGCTATCTCTAGTGATCCATCACAAGATCTCGGAGATTGCAACATGGATAAGGTTGAGGAGGGATCCTTATCCCCTACAATATTACGCTCAATGGAGGAATCAGTTTCCCCAGAGGGCAAGGATCAATTCGACCATAAACAGGATTGCATCAATGCGGGTCTGCAACATGAGGATGAATTCACCTCCAAGTGTTTAAGTACCTCACCGACCGCTCGATCTAGGTCAGCAAGCCCTGTAATCTATTATTTTGGGAATCCATCAGTAGCTAGTGGTCGTGACCCTTCAGTTGTCCCTGCAGAGAGTGTGGGTGGGCTCCCTGCGAGTCCACCCATACTCTCGTAGGGTGCAACTCCGGTCGAAGATGGTTATAACCCATAATTCCCCTTTCTAGAGAGGCCTATTCCGGGCCGTGAAGCTCTGTTGTTTGACGACTTCTCAAGCCAGGAGGCGTCTAATGCGAGTAGAGATCATGTTCAGCAGGTTTTCACCCTCCCTTCAGATACTAATCACTCTCTCGAAGGAAAGCCTGGCAGCGCTCTCCATTGCTCACACACTACGACCTCTTGTGGTGATGGTGAGGAGGCCTTCAGTAATGAGCTAGGTGAGTACTCTGATGAGCATAGGAGAAATCCTCAAAATAATCGCTCTCCATTAATGCAGCCTTAGGCATTAAGGATCTTGAGACCATTTTTGCATGGGCGCATCCAGTATCAATCTAAAGAAGCTCAAGAGCTTCAATGCATAACTGACTTGCTCAAAAATCCAAATCAAGAGTTTGCTCGAGCACTGAGGTATGACCATTTCGCAGAAGGGACCATGTGAAGACTCTAAAGCATGATGGCCAGACTTGAGCAGCCTCACCGACATAACTCTGGGAGTCGAGCAGGTGCGGCTGCATCTAGTTGTTTGAAAAATCATTCTCCAAATCATTACCCCAATCAAAGAAGAGTACTTCAAGCATCCCCAGATCGGAAAGCTTTCAGAGTTGATGATTGATCGCCGCTTTGAGCAAGAAATCTACGGCAGCAGATGGGATACAAGGAGTATTACCCTCGTTTGGTCGAGACCTATTACAGGTCGGGTCCATCGACTACCGGGAATTGTTGAGTATGGTCGCTTGGAGATGCTAATCATCCTTTCCCGCAAAGGAGGCATCACGATCTTGTTACCAGATGTCGGGCATTCACACCTGAACTCTAAGCAGTACGCTAGCCACCGCGGTTTCGATTGACAAACATGGAGAAGTTTGATGGGTCCTAAAATCTCATCGATTTCTTTCAAATTTACACAACCGTAGTTTGAACAGCAGCAGGATGAGAGCATATCATGGCAAACTACCTTCTGACTATGCATGAGGGATCCGCTCGATCGTGGTTGTTGAATCAACCACTAGAGTAGGTCCATTCGTGGCAACATCTCTGTGACCTACTTCTAGCCAATTTCTAGGGCACAAACAACCACCCTAGGAAGGAAAACGACCTGCACTGAATGAAGTAGAACAACAATGAAACCCTACCACAATTCATCAGATGTTTCAGTTAGGTTTGTAATTCTATTTTGGAAGTTTTTTATGCTTCTGTCATCAGGGCATTTAAGTAGGGAGTCCACAATAGGAGGTTCACAGAAGACATCGCCTCAAATCCTTCGACTACAGTCGCCGACCTCTTTGAGATGGTTGATCGTAATGCGACTGCTGCTAAAGTAGTCGAGTGGAGCAAAACTATCGACCAGGCAAATTGAGGTACCAAAAAGGTAGACAAAGGTAGTAATAGGAAGGAGAATGTCAAGAAATCGAAGAACAAGGCAAAAGGTCAAAAGCCTCAAGCCGAAAGTTCCAAGGAGGACTTGGCCATGGGCAAAAAGGAGCCACGGAATCCCAAACCGTACTTTGACTAGGGCAAGGCCAAAATCCCCATACGAATAGACAATAAGCCTAGGTAGTGTCCCTTTCATAAAAGAGAAAGACACAACCTTCTCAATTGCTAAGTTTTCCAATGAAAACTCAATGACTACTACTCTGGCAAAGGACCACTCCCAACACTCGAAGAGTTAGGACAAACGAGTGATCGAAAGCAGTCAAAGGATGACATGGAGATGTCGTTCCAACATTTGAAGCACACCATTGAACATATCTATGGAGGATCTTTGGCAAATGAGTCAAAGCAATTCTATAAGGCTATCGCACAAGAGGTAAACTACATTGACCCTCCACTTGTCAATTATTTTTCTAAATGATAGGAAGTCACAATTTCCTTTGAGAAAAGTGACCGTCCAATCCCTTCGACTCGACCAGGTCGGTTTCTGATCGTGGTTGAGCTCACCATCAACAACTATTGAGTAAATTGAGTGTTGATCGATGGTGGTAGTTCATTAAATATTTTATTTGTAAATGCTCTGAATAAGATGCAAGTTCCTCGGACCAGAATAAAGACTGTACAATACTCATTCCATGGGATCATACCAGGGTCTCCGGCCAAGCCAATTAGCCAAGTTCTCTTCCTACTACGTTTGGTGCCCTAGGCAATTTTAGGACATAGAAAATTTCATTTGATGTGGTCGATTTTGACACGGCGTATAACATCATACTCAGAGATCAACTCTGGCATGCTTCTTGATAGTTGCCCACTATGCATATTAGTGTCTTAAGATGCTAGGTCCCAAAGGAGTGATCATAGTAACTGTGATAAAAAGATGTCACTTACATGCGACCACAAGTCCCTCGAGATAGTCGGCCAGTTACCATCTCGAGAAGCAAGCAAGGCGCAGTCTTCGACCACGCACTCAAAGCCTAAAGCTATACCGAAGCCGAACGAGCAAGTTAAAGAAGTTCCACTGGATCTAGTAGAGCCTTCAAAGACCGTTCACATCGGGGTTACTTACAACCCTGAATAGGAAGATGCCCTCATCACCTTCCTCTAAGCAAACACAGATGTATTCATGTGAAAATCATCCGACATGCCTAGGGTCCCTAGGGAAGTGATCAAGTATAGGTTAGCTCTATGGCCTAACAAGAAACCCATAAAACAAAAGTTACAGAGATTTGCACTTGATTGACGGGAAGCTATTATGTCTGAATTAGACAAGCTATTGAAAATAGGCTTTATAAAAGAGGTTAATCACTCAGAGTGGTTGGCTAACCCCGTAATGGTTAAGAAGTTTAATGCTAAGTGGTGTGTGTGTATAGATTACACTAATCTTAATAAAGCTTGTCCAAAAGATGATTTTCCTGTTTCCCGTATCGATCAATTGGTTGACTCTACCGCTGGCTATGAAACATTAAGTGTTCTAGATTAGTATGTCTCTAGAAGATGAAGAGAAGACCGTATTTATCACACCATTTGGAATATTTTGTTATGTCAAAATGCCATTTGGTTTGAAAAATGATAGTCCGACTTTTCAGTGTTTGGTGCAATTGACTTTTTTCCCTTCAACTAGGCCAAAATTTGGAAGCCTATGATGATAATCTATTCGTAAAGAGCATCAAATGACTTAATCATATTTTAGACCTGCAGAAAACTTTCAACAACCTCTGAAAACACCGCTTAAAACTCAGTCCTGAGAAGTATGTGTTTGGAGTTTCCTCGGGAAAATTGCTCGGATTTCTTGTTTTAGCAAGAGGTATCGAGGCAAATCCTGAAAAGATAAATGCCATTGAGCAAATGTGCCTTCCAACCACAAAGAAAGAATTCCAGAAACTCATAGGGTGCTTGGCGGCTTTAGTCGTTTCATCGCACGACTAGGGGAAAAAGACTTCCTTTCTTCAAACTTCTAAGGAAGCACGAGGGGTTTGAGTGGTCGAAAGATACTAACGACGCCTTTGAGAATGTCAAGAGATATCTTACAAGTGCTCCTATTCTAGTTTCTCTAAAATTAAAAGATACACTCTTAATATATCTAGCTACCACGCCACAGGCAGTAAGCGAAGTATTGGTCGTAGGACATGAGAGCATCCAACGACCAGTCTACTACATAAATGAAGTTTTACACAGGCCTAAAGAGTGCTATCCTCAGGTTCAAAAACTTCTATATGCCCTCCTCATGTCTTCAATAAAATCGAGGCTTTATTTTCAGGTGCACAAAGTTTTTGTGACTTCTGAGTTTCTGTTAGGAGTAGTCCTCCAGAACAGGGAAGCAGCGGGACTCATGGACAAATGGTCAGTAGAACTTGGGGAGTTCGACCTCTATTGCATGTCCCGAATGGCCATTAAATCCTAGGTCTTGGTAGACTTTGTCACCGAATGGGAATCCTGAACCTATTGAGGATCCCTAGTACGCTTCCCATGATCAGGGGATGCTGTACTTTGATGGGTCATTTACACTTAGTGCCTCAAGGGCTGGGGTGGTCCTAGAATCTCCTACAAGAGAGAACTTAAAGTGTACCATTCAATTGAACTTTCCAGCCACTAATAATGTGGCTGAATACGAAGATTTGTTAGCTAGCATACGAGCCGTGAAAGCACTCAGGATTCACTGACTACTCATGAGAGGAGACTCTCAACTAGTCATGAATCAGGTGGAAAAGAGCACCAATGCTCTAGTATGACTATGTCTTAGTACTTGTCGGAAATGAGAAAGCTTGAGAGGCATTTTTTCAGTTTTGAGATACAATATATCCCTCAAAAGGATAATTTTCTCGCTGACTAGTTGGCTCAAATGGCTTCTTCCTGATCACAAGTACCAACAGGAGTCTTCTTATAGTAACTCCAGAAGCCATCTCTAATCAAAACACCAAAAACAACTCCTAATGAGACAACCTCTCTCGAGTACGAGAATACCTGGATGAAACCCATTTATGAGTATCTTCAAAAGAGTTCAGTACCTGATGACAATCTCGAAGCAAATCATTTATCCCGCAAGGCCAAAATGTATACTTTGGTCATTGGAGTTCTCTATAAACAGAGTACTCAAGGGGTTCTCATGTGATGCATACCGTAGAAAGAAGGGTTACAACTCCTTTACGACATACATTGGGGCATCTGTGGAGTATGCGCTTCTTACAAAATGCTGGTCGGAAAAGCCTTTCAATAAGGTTTTTACTGGCCAACATCCCTTAAAGACGCCAAAGAGCTAGTTAAGAAGTGTGTACAATACTAGTTTCATAGCAAACAAATACACTAATCAGCTTAGACTCTACAAACTATACCTTAATCTTAGCCTTTTGCGACTTGGGGTCTTGACATCCTAGGACCGTTTCCAAAAGCACCAGGGGGCTTTGAATTCCTTTTTGTAGCTATCGATATGTTCACTAAATGAATTGAAGCTGATCCTGTCACTGGCATAACAACGGAAGCCGCTAAAAGGCTCATGATGAAGAGTGTGATTACTCGATTTGGGGTACAAAGTCGAATAATTACCGATAACGGTAATCAATTCTTGAGTGCAAAGTTCCATGAATTTTATGAGAAATTGGGTACCAAGTTATGTTTTGCCTCTGTCACCCATCTCCAAAGCAATGGGGCAGTCAAAAGAGTGAATTGGAAAATCATGCAAGGGATTAAAACTTGGGTCTTTCACCAACTTGTAAAGTGCTCGGGGGCTTTTGTACAAGAATTACTTTTGGTATTATGGGCAATTTGCATGACTCCTAGTCGGGTAATAGGTTTTGGGACCAAAGCCATGCTTCCTCCATTCTTCCTAGTTTTTGGGACCAAAGTATGCTTCCTCCAGAACTAAATATACGGTCGACAAGGGTTGAGAACTTCGACAACTCCAACCAAGAGCAACATCAAGAAGATGACATTAACATACTCAAAGAGAAGATGAATCAAGCCTTAATCCGCTCAACAGTCTACCAACAAGCTATACATCAATACTATGATCGTAAGGGCGGCCTTGTTGTATGTGACTTAGTATTGAACAAAATTCAATCCCAATCTAATCGGAACAAACTTTCCCCAAGTGGGAAGCTCCTTACACTGTGGTCGAAGTTACACAACCAAACTTGATGCAACTTGCCATGGAAAACAGTCAGATTCTCTCAAACTATTGGAATAATAACCAATTGCGTGAGATGTCTGTATAACTTTTCGACTCTTTCAATAAAGTTTTCAATCTTTTCAAACTTTATTATCGTATGTGGAGAAGAGCTTCTTTTATATCTGTTCGTCCACCTTTGGTACATTCAATATGTTCAAACCTGATTGGAGAAAGAAACAACACCTAATTGAAGTCTCTCCTCTGTGCATGTGGTCCTGCCCACTAGAAGGAGATTCCTAGCGTCGCATCATTTCCAACTCTTGTTATTAGTAAACAAAAATTGAGTTAACCATGAAAAGTCGAATGAATATGATCTCTAAGTGTTTGTCCTATTCTCGTTTATGACCTCGATTTGATTACACCTGGTCAAAGAAAGGTAACATCACCTAGTCGAAAGTCTCTCCTCTCTACACGTGGTCCTGCCCGCTAGAAGGAGCTTCATAGCGTTGACCCGTTCCTAACTTTTGCTACCAAAAAATGACAATCGGAGTAGACAACGATAGTTAGATGAACCACTCTAATGTCCACATACCCTATTCTGAGTGTTTATCCTATTCTTGTTATACCTTCGATTTAATTAACTTGGTGGAAGAAAGGTAACATCACCTAGTCGAAGGCTTTCCTCTCTGCATGTGATCCTGCCTACTAGAAGGAGCTTTCTAGTGTCGACTCATTCCTAACTTCTACTACCAAACCATAACAATCGAAGTCAACAGCGATAGTCAGATAAACTGCTTTGATCTCTACATACCCTATCATGTACTATTTGCTTAGTTTATCCATATAAACTAAATAAATAGTTGGAGGGTTAACATAGAGTTATTAATATAACTTTGATTCTTAGTCATATTCTCACTTTCTTTCATTTCTTTTTTGTCTTATGAGTACTAAACACTCAACAAGACGAATTGCAAGGAAAGAAAGAAGATTTTCATTAACAAAAAGTTTAGTTCTTGCAAAATTCCCTATTACAAACTACTCTGACCAAGGAGAGTCGATTTGCATCTCCTCCATGATCTTTCGACCAACTGGCTCCATCTCTTGGATCATATGGGCTACCTACGCTTGAGAGCAATTGAACTCATAATTGATTGGACAAAGGTTGAGGCTTTTGTTGCATGCCTTGAGTTTTGCTAAGGCGTAGCTTACAACATAGACAGTACTGACTTCAAGTATACATAACTTTCACCTATGGAGTCCGTTTGAGGTATATGAGTACTTGATGGAAAGCTTATCTCGTCCTCTTTTCAACCAATCTAGTCTCACCTCTAAATTCCTTCTGTGTACACAATAATCATCAAAATAAGCAATAATCATCAAAATAAGGTGTTGTATCACCTGTTTAGGCAAAATTGGGCCTTGTAATTCTTGGGCTCAAGGGGAAGACACCCCTCTTGGCCTGTACTATTCATGGACGTACTGTTCATATGAACAATACTATGTATAGTACCACCCCTTATTTCTTAATTATGTGTGGCTTCCCCTCCCCTATTTAAGGAGGCCGCACCCCTATAGTTTCCTTGTATTTTGTTTATATTTATTTTGCATTTGTTGCAACTTATATCTTCTACGTGTGTCAACTAGATCACCCGGTCAAGATTCTTATTTGGAATCCCAACTTGCCGGTATTTCATAAATATTTACAATACATCAGATTGCATTTTATTTTATTCTTATTTGTTCTTCAATTGCATGCAGCAATAGACCTTCGTGGTCTGGTCAACCACGTTCTTAGCATGCTTAATAATGACTCGAAGTGTGGGTTTAGCGATTGCTTGGTATTCTGGTCATGACCAGTTGGAAGCCTACGTCATCAAAGTTGTTTTCCTCTAAATCGATGTTATCATCCTATCGGAAGATCAGGACAACTCTCTCATCACCCTTCCCCACAAAGGAAAGGCTGTCTTCACTGGTTGTCTTCCAGTAGAATCATTTCTTTTTCCAGTTTGACCATGATGACCGAGTAAACATTGGAATGTACTTCTCCATCTTGCCATCATGAAGCTTTAGACCACATCTCCTAGCAATTTTGGTCTGCCTACTCATTGCGTAGTCATACCAAAAAAAGCTCCAGTCTGGAGGAATCCCTAGATATGCTTCACACAGGTACACAAATACACTCAACATATTGATCGAATTAGGAATCAAGTTTACCAATTCCACCCCAAAGTATTCAAGTACGACTATGAGAAAAAGGTGAGCAGAAAGTCGATGTCCGCACTCACAATAAGCTTGGAAAACTAGGATTAGCCCAATCTCCCCAATTGGTCAATGTTGCCTGGCAGCTTCAATCCATCTTACAAATTTCCTTGAAGGGATCATCTCCACTTTGACCAAGGCTTTCATCTTCACCTTATCCATCTTTGACACTAGCCAATTTGAAGAAGACTTCATCAATTTCTCTGAGCGATTTGTTTGGATTTGGAAGAAATTGGGGAAACAAGAAGGCGTGGTCGATGGCGGAAAGCTCAAAGAAGATTGAAGCAGGAGGAGAAAGTAAGAAGCTCTCAAGTTACCTTGTGGTAAGTTTTTATAACTGTTTGGGTCAGTTACCAATCTCAGGAACACAACGATTGCTACCCCTTCGGGAATTGAGCTAAACGAACAGATCGACGAGAGTTGATTGGAGTTTTAAAATTCCTCTGTTTGAAACCAGCATGTCTTTACAACTCAAGTGAAATTACCATTTTAACCAAGTTCACTTCTGATCGAATTAGATCAAAAAGACTTTGCTTTCAATCTCTATTCGTCTACGACCACTCTTTCTCAAGTAAGTTATTTTCACTTGGAGTTGGGGGCTAGATGATGAGGATGTAACCAATCCTCAAATTGTTATTTATCTGTAAATAATATGGTTATGTCATTATACTCTTCGAGTATACCTCTTATCTATAAGGGAGAGATTTCATAAAATAGTCATAAGCTCTTCTACGACAACCACATAGTCATAAGCTCTTCAATGACAACTCTATAATCGTAGGCTCTCCTACGATGACTCCTTAGGTGTAAGCTATTCTACAACAGCCCTATAGTCATAAGCTCTCATACAATAACTCCTTAGTTGTAAGCTCTTCTACGACAACCCTGTAGTCGTAAGCTCTACTACTACAACTCCTTAGTCATATGGTCTTCTACGACAACCCTGTAGTCGTAAGCTCTTCTATGATGACTCCTTAATCGTAATCTCATCTACAACAAACCTGTAGTTGTAAGCTTTTTTATGGTAACTCCTTAGTCATAAGCTCTTCTACAACAACCTTGTAGTCGTAAGCTCTCCTACAACAACTTCTCAGTCATAAATTCTTCTACGACCATGATATAGTCATAAGTTATCCTACAACCATCTTGTGGTCATAGATCCTCCTATGACTAAGCCAAACTCCAACTGACCTGTCTATGATAACCCATTACATCGTGGGCCTGTTTGATAAAGCAGTTAGCATAAGTATTTATTCTTTGGAATAAGTGCACATAACTTCACTCTAGCAGAAACTGCTGCACGATGAGTGAGTTGTCATATCTCTAATAACTCCCGTCGAACGGTTATCACTCGAAACGTTAAGGCATCTCTTATCGAGGAGAAACTACCACCGCCATGTATGCTATATAAAGGTGGACGCTAGGGAGAAGAAGGGGAGGATCCGGGACATGCCCAAGGGAGAGTAGCAGTAGAGCTGGACATTTTCGCATTACTTTCTCCATTGTAATCATTTCATTGAGAAATATCCACATAGGAAGTAGGGTTGTTATTCTTGCAGTAAAAGGCCCGAAATATGTAAAAAATGCTTGTGTCTCCTCTCTGCGTGATCGTAGCTAGGTCTTCAAGATTTTCCTAGGACCCAAACAAATCATTATATAAGATCGATATTAAAACATCGACAGCAGCGATGGCAAAGATTAGGGGGTGATAATGGTGGCTCTCACACTCTCGTATAGGGTTGGGGTTGCTGCTGCAAGCCAGGGCGGCTCAGCATTACGTGTGACCAAGAGACGAAGACAGAGGCTATCGGTGGGGAGATGGAGGTGGAGGCGGCCGATCGGGAGGTGAAGGCCGAGATACACGGCAGGAGGGAGAGGTGGAAACGAAGACACGTGTCCTATCATGCTAGACAAAGACAGAGGCTGTCGATGGGAGATGGAGGCAAAGGTGCGCGGTGAAGGAAGGTGGAGGTGGAGGCGGCCGATCGGGAGGTGGAGGCGGCCGATCGGGAGGTGAAGGCCGAGATACACGGCAGGAGGGAGAGGTGGAGACGAAGACACGTGTCCTATCATGCTAGACTTGAGAAAGGAGAAAAGAGAGAGGGAACAGGGAGGGCACATTTGACATTTGAGTGACCCTAACTAACAAAAAAAATACTATTTTAATTGACAAAAGTGTGTACCAGCAAATGGACACGATTTTGCAGTCCATCAGCTGAATATCTTTTTAGTGTCCATGAGCAAATGCTGTCCAAGTGTGATGTCCAGAAGCCAAATTTGCCTTGTCCACGTGTCCGTCGCCTCCCCCGAGCCCGTCGCCGCCTCCCTCGAGTGCGTCGTCTCCCCGAGTCGCCTCCCCCGAGCGTGTCGCCGTCTCCTCGAGCGTGGCACCACCTCCTCAAGCCCGTCGCCGCCTCCCTCGAGCCCGTCGCCTCCCCCGAGCGCGTCGCCACCTCCCCGAGCGCGGCACCGCCTCCCCGAGCGCGTCGCCGCCTCCCCGAGCGCGTCGCCGCCTCCCCGAGCGCGTCACCGCCTCCTCGAGCCCGCCGCCGCCTCCCCGAGTCATCTCCCCCGAGCGCGTCGCCGCCTCCTCGAGCGCGACACCACCTCCCTCGATCCCGTCGCCGCCTCCCCCGAGCCCGTCGCCTCCCAGAGCCCTCGCCGGCCACCTTCCCTGTGCAAGTTTGTTAATCTTCCATATACTGAGATTGCCTGTGGGATTTACAGTTGCTCGATGATGATAAATTCATATACTGAGATTGCCTGTGGGATTTACAGTTGCTCGATGATGATAAATTCATATACTGAGATTGCCTATGGGATTTATAGTTGCTCGATGATGATAAATTCATATACTGAGATTGGTTCATTCGGTCTTTGAGCTCTAATAGCTGCCGGTTCATGCAGTTTTCAGGTTATAGACTGAATTATTGGGCAAAGATATTAAATTGATCTGTTAGGATTTAATCTTGACAAGTTAAAAGACTGAATTATTGGGTAAAGATAACTTGTATGGTCTTGATCAGTATGAATACTGCTGTCTGAATATATGCATGCTGAATATATCTTGATCTTGAGATTGTAGAGTTTGTATCTAGAGCTCAAAAGACTGAATTCATTATTTGACATAACCAATCAAGGAAGAGTATATGATTTAGTAGCGGGACGGCCAAGATTAATCTTGTGCAAACCTACAATTTGAGAGCACAAATTAATCAATTAAAACTTGAGCTTGTTGCTAGTCTTAATTGATACATGCCTTTTACATTGTCATACATATTCATGTTTAGACT
The DNA here is from genome assembly GCA_017311315.1 of Dendrocalamus latiflorus. Taxonomy (NCBI): domain Eukaryota; kingdom Viridiplantae; phylum Streptophyta; class Magnoliopsida; order Poales; family Poaceae; genus Dendrocalamus; species Dendrocalamus latiflorus. Next base: position 29,833,733 of record CM029638.1, read on the forward strand.
GTTATTGATTCTATTATTGATGCTTGTTGCTTCATATATATGCCACATAGACCTTCAAAGGGCATGAAGCAAGTAACACATTCTAGTGTATCTTGTTCAATGAACCTGATACACTAGTTTGTGTCATTTGCTTCATAGAACTTTGTTTAGAGACCTTGTAGTAATAGTATATGCCACATAGACCTTCAAAGGGCATGAAGCAAGTAACACATTCTAGTGTATCTTGTTCAATGAACCTGATACACTAGTTTGTGTCATTTGCTTCATAGAACTTTGTTTAGAGACCTTGTAGTAATAGTATATGCCACATAGACCTTCAAGGGGCATGAAGCAAGTGACACACTCTAGTGTTCCCTGTTCAATGAACCGGGTACACTAGTTTGTGTCATTTGCTTCATAGAACTTTGTTTAGAGACCTTGTAGTAATAGTATATGCCACATAGACCTTCAAGGAGCATGAAGCAAGTGACACACTCTAGTGTATCCTGTTCAATGAACCGGATACACTAGTTTGTGTCATTTGCTTCATAGAACTTTGTTTAGAGACCTTGTAGTAATAATAGATAGATATTGATTCTATATATGTATATATGTAGGTATATATGTATATGTATGTATGTATATACACATATATATGTATTGTAATCGCCTATATTGAGCGAAATAGATAGATATTGCACTTTCTTATCTTATGGTATGGCACTTTCTTATCTTATTCTAATAGACCCACAAATTGAGCAAAATGTCATCCGCGCATTCTTCAACACCATCGCCGGAGGCGTCCACTTCAAAATCAAGACGCCAAGGAAGAGGGCTATCGAAGAAGCCTGAGGGCCGATTTACCATCACACATGTCGATGTATCTGGGGTCCCTCTCCTTCCTCGCAAAGCAGCAAGCGCATGGAAGAGCATGATTGGAATCGTTGCACGAGAACGAATTGAGATCACATTCAATTCGTGGAAGGACGTGCCTGCGACTCGGAAAAGTGAGCTGTGGACAGAAATTTTGGCATCGTTCGAGATCCCAAAAGAACACCAAGACGCCGTGCAACGATAAGCCTTCCTAGGGGTGTGCAAAGCATGGAAGAACTTCAAGAGCAAGCTTGTCAAGGACTACGTGGAGAAAGACGATACACCCTTTCATAAATACCCATTCCTGGAACCACAATGGGAAGAGTTCAAGGCTTCGAAGACGACCGAAGATTTCAAAAGTACAAGTGCGGCGCACAAGGCCCTCCAGGCAAAAAACACACACCCCCACAGACTTGGCACGGCTGGGTATGCTGGTAAAATCCCGCAGTGGAGGAGCGAGGACGACCAGGCAGCCCTGCAGGACACCGCCCCGCCATTTGCCAATATCCCGGATGACCGCGCCCGAAATTGGATTAGAGCAAGGTCATCCACAACAACATCGGGGGACGTATCCTTTCGAAACCCTGCAGACCAGCAAGTGTCCGAGCACCTGGTAAGATATCGATCGAACTACGTAGCTTGTAATTACTCCACAACTTCGTACGAAGTGAAATGACATGTCGTGCTCTTGCAGGAAGAGCTGAGTTTTGAAACTACCCTGGGATCATTCCAGAGAACAAGGGAGAATGATATGCTCTCCGCAGCCCTAGGAAACAAGGAGCACCCGGGCCGTACGAGAAGCCTTGGGCTTTACGTTCCTTGGAAACATGGTTTCCAAGATGACTCCGACATGTATCGGCGCAGGAAGAGAAACAAAGCCGAGCGTGACGCACTCCTACGAGAAGAGATCAAGGCATCTCTTAGAGAGGAGCTAATGGATGAGCTGGCTGGTGTAGTCAGAGATGAGGTGCGGAAACAGACAGAAAGTCAGCAGGCCGCCGCCACCGCTCCTGTGCTAGCTAGCCCGCACAACTGTCCGAGTAGTTGCGCGTCCAATCCGACGCAAACCGATGCCAGATTTTCTGTGGACGACATTCTGGTAATAATTATTATCTCTCGAATGCTTGCTCTATTGATATGCCTATTCGACTAGCTAATTCTGTATCGTTATGTAGGAGCCTACGAAGTGCAGGCTCCAAGTGAGATATGCCTCCGTTCCCTTGCACGCTGCTTGGGGCCAGGCATATCCGTCTGGTATCGGGGCCATGCTGCACGGTCAAGCTTTAGCGCCAGGCTTCGCAAAAGTTAATGTGGATGGTGTGCATGTCATTTTTGAGGTCGTCCCGCTACCGAAGCCCCCCAACGACGAGATCGTGACTCTAGGGCAGGCCATTGGAACATTCATCCAGTGGCCCAAAAGCGACATCTCCCTGGAGGCTTCTTCACCGGTGGCAGGACCAGAAGGGTAGTGCGAACCAAAGCAACATGCACTGGTGCCATCTCCAAAAGGGCAGTGCGAACCAGAGCAACATGCACTGGTGCCATCTCCAAAAGGGCAGTGCAAAGTAGAGCTACCTGCACCGGTGCTATCTCCACGGGTGCTATTCTCGGCAAAGCAACTTGCACCGTCTGTACTATTACAGTCGACTACCACAAAGTCGACCTACAATCGAGGTAGTGGCCATGCAAATCAAAGACAAAGGATGATGACGATATCCCGTATCTGCCATTGGCCCGCAAATTCGTGCTAGGCGAGCCGATGATAATCCCGGACGAGCACCTCTTAAAATTAGGACTTGGTTGCCAAAGATTCCACGCTTGGTATATGGAATAGTCCAATAGGCCAGAGGCAGAACGGCGCTCAGGTATCACTGTCAAATTCAAGCCGGAACATTTCGTGCACGAAGCTCACGAATGTGTCTTCGCGGTGACCTTTGACGATATATTTGAAATTTTCACGCTCAACGCTCTCGACGCCTCACTCGTTCGATGCTGGATGCTGTAAGTCTGTACAATCATAGTTTCTGTTCACGTAATACCGATATATGTCACAATTTGTTGCTTTTCTGTGTATATATATAGATTCATGCTGACCGAAGCTAGATCATCGAAATCACCAATTGGTTTCCTGGACCCATACTTGGTCGCCATTGATACCATCAACGAGGATGCATCCTTCGTCGAGAACTATATTACACAAGCACTGCTGGCTCACCAAGATAAGGAATTTGTTCTTATGCCATACAATGAGCACTTTCATTGGATTTTAATTGTAATTATACCAAAATGGAACAAGACTATATACCTTGATTCTCTAAGTAAGAACAAATCCAAGTACACAGCTATCGTCCAAATACTCGATAGGTAAGTACATTATACATTGTACTCTTTATTTCCTTCCGAATGACTAATCTAACTTTTTCGAATAACGAAGGTCGTTCGTCACATACGTTGAACAAACACGTGGCTCGACGACAGGGGCCAAGCCCTTGAAACATACTCACAATTTTCGAGTATTCGCTAGCTACACATTAATTAATCATATACAACACTTAGTAGTAATGTCTCTTGATTTAACACATTCTATTTTTTGCAGTGCCACCAGCAGCAGCTGGGCAACACGTGTGGATACTACGTGTGCCACCATATGAGACTACTCCTCGATTCCACCAAGATCACCAATTCTAAGGTTTTTCAATCTTCCCACATTTATTTCATACATGTCAGGTTTTATATGTACGCGCGTTGATATTCCTATCGACAGGCTGCGCCCATCTCTGCATCTGCATTGACACAGCTGGACTTTGCAAAAATTCGAGGAGAGTTAGTTTGGTTTTTGTGGACTAAAGTCATAAGCTCATATGGAGAGTTCCACTGCGCAGAATGATTTCTTATTGTAATTCTAAGTGCAAATGCAGTGTAGATCTTTTGTAATTGTGTATTTGTTAATGGATATTTTATTTCAATTCAATTAATTGATTTGCGAAATAGATGCTTTATGTTTGTGAAATGAAGTGCATTGTCAATTGGATGTTTTATGTCTGTGAAATGAATTGAGATGTGAAATGTATCTGAAATGAAATGAGATGTGTGAATTGTATATGTTTTATGTCTGTGATTATCTGCTTGTTTCAGAGGGCATGGCTAGCATTTCCTAAGGCTAGCCAAAAAACAGAAATATATTTAGGGGTTGAAGGGAATATCACAGACAGTTTTTGAGTAAAAATCGTCTGTGATAGCTGATAATCACAGACGGTTCAAAATATCACAACTTTAGAATTATACCACTCAAAGGGTCGGATACACTTTATTGCCATCGAAAGAACCGTTTCCGTCTATGCTATTTCCGTCAACTTGAGGGTAGATGCTGTTGCATCTGACAATTATGCCCTCCTTTCTTTCAACTAGAAGCCTCACCGTCTTCATAAGACAGTGCTTTTCTCCACGACGGCCGAGCGCCATTGTCCCCCCAGCCGGCGTCATTCTCATCATCACCAATGCCCCCGCCGCCGAACGTCTTCAATCCATCCATGCCACCACTGGATCCCACTGTCCCCAACCTCCGCCTATTGTATCTCCTTGCCCTAGACCCATCACCTCCAGATTTGCCATTGGAAGTCGCTGCCCTAGCCCTACCACCACTAGATATCGCCCGCCCTACCAACTCCACATGCCATCTGGAGAGGGACGGCAACATCGTCTCTCCACGCCTGAGAACGACAACGTCAGGCACACCGCCATGGCCGCAACCTGCAACTGCAAGCAATGAGCTACAAGCACGCGACAGAGGGGAGTGGTGGATGAGAACGGGAGAGGGCACGGCAGTGGGGAGTAGCAGAGGAGTGTGGCGGGGTATTTGCGGAGTCACTACACGATAGGGTAATTTTACCTACACAATTATCTGTAGGGAAATGACCCTTTTGCCTGCAAATTTTCTATTGGCAAAGGCTTTTCCGACAGATTTCAATCGGTCATGGTAATCAAGTCAGGTTAAGTTTTTTCGACAGATAAACCTTTGCCGACTGATAGGTAGATGCCATTGCCTATAGCTTTGCCGACAGATAAAACCTTTGCCGACTGATAGACCTTTGCTGACTGATAAATGGATTTTCTGACAGAAGATTTGCAGTGAAACACTCTGTTTGCCGACATATAAGGAGCCACTGCATCTTGTTACAAACCAAAAAAATGCATTTAAATAATTAGTTTTACAGGTACATTGATACAATCACAGTACACCCAAACATCCAGGCTTCCAGACATCTGTTGGTACAAGTTGGCACATCTTAAATAAAGAAAGTACTTGAACTAGCATCTTAAATATAGATCTTTGGACATTACATTATGAACCACTGTTGCAGATGTCACACAAATGTTTATTTCCGTTGTTTCAGTAACATGGCATAATTTCTAAGTTGGAGAACATAGTTTATCTCAAATGCTTAAAACTTTGGCACAAGTAACTGCTTGTAGGTTATGAAAGATAACAAAGTTCAAGTGGAGCTCGAACAAATTAGCATACGCATACAACCTTATCTTTATGTACTAACAGTGGCTTAACTTTTCTTATGGATCAAGTAATTTGGCACAATGCTACTAATAATCTCGACACCTAAAACAATTAACAATTTATCATTTACATCACAGTAACACAAAAAGATCTAATTAAGCATAGACATCAAGTGATATTTTATATACTTCCTCCCTAAGCTGCTCCCTGGTTCTGCACCCAGCAACCACGCAGCAACCACAAATCGGAAAAAAAACATACAAAATCCGAAGCCAGCCGGCATAATGGATGGACCAAATGAGAGGAGGCATAATTCTTGGGAGCTGCAGCTCATCGCCGCATGCGTGAGAGAGAAAAGAGAGGGAGAGGGGGAGAGAATGAGGGGCCATCTGTGGCAGCAGACACCGATGGAGGATCAGCGTCGTGGATAAGCCGACTGTGTGATCATGCTCGGTCCGGCAGCAACATCTGCAGCAAGGAGACTGGCGGCAGCGGGTCAGTACTCAGTAGGAACAGTCGGTGGTGGCTTGATGCCAGTGTTTTAAATCTCCGGCTATGACGTTTAGCGGATGACCTCTCAAACAGCTAATAGCGGAGCTAAATGAGGCTATAGCGGGCTATAGCGGCTAAATTGTACATGGACTCAAATAGCTCGATCAGTCTAAAACAGCTGTAGCCGGAGATTTAAAACCTTGCTTGATGCAGTGGTGATCGGTGCATGTCAGATCTGGTGGTGTTGGTCGGGGACAGTCAGGGGTGGCCCGATCAAGAGGCGACGAGTCGAAACTGGCCATGGTGGCCGGTTCTGGTGACGTCGAGTTGGGGATGATAACTCTTTGCCGACCGATAGTCTGTCCCCGAAGATTTGCTATAGTCCACAGGACAAAAACCGACGGATAATCGGTCCTGCTACATGAGCATTGCCGACAGATACGTTGACATCGAATCTCTAAATATTCGCCGACTATTGATTTTTCCCCTGAAACCTGACCTTTTCTGATAGATTACTGTCGGTAAATGTGTACCATGGTGTAGTTAGGTGAGCGACGGGGGATAGCTGGATGGTCATGTCCTCGCCGTCCGTCAGCTCGCTTGCGCATGGAGAGAGAGGTGTCGGTGGAAAGGGTGGGGGGGGGGGGGGGGGGGCAGTTTATGGGTATTTGTGGGATTTCATCAAAAATTGAGAAAACACTAGCGGAAATGGACGTAGTGCTATAATAAGGAATGGCTCTTTTAGTAGTAATAAAGTGTACCAAAGACCTTCCGTCGTATGTATACAAACTTGTAACATCTTTCAGTGCTATAGAACCAATTTTTCTATCCTTTTATGTAGTAACTACGTGTGCTCCCTTGTCCGTTTCTCACCCTTTCAACTAAAAAAACATTCAGCTGCCAAAAGCTTTCAATTTCAAGTCGAGATTCAACACAGTTCCAAAACTCATGAGCTTTTAAATCTAGATTCGGAACTTTCAATTTTAGGGCTTTCAACTAAGAGTCGAACTTTCGGCTTGGATTCAAAACTTTCAAAATCAAGACTTTCAAGTGCGAGATTTTAAACTTTTCATTAGTGATTCAAATTTTTCATTTCGGATTCCAAACTTTCAACCAAAAAATCTTACAAATGGAAAGAGATCCAAAATCATTCGACTGGGGGACTTTCAAATCCAAATTTAACTTTCATGTTTGGGTGTTGACCTTCCTAGAATGAGGGGATGAAGGGTAGTCACTTCATTGCCTAGCGGTTGTGAATGGATAAGGTGGGTGGGCCTCAGTTGGCGTGTCCTATCAAAATCCGACCGTTGCGATGCGAGATGTGTGCATTTTACAGAAACCCCCCGCCGAGTGTTGCATTCTTTCTCATCTGCCCTCACCCAGAGGGAAGCCCTACCCACCCCCTACCCACATCTCCATCCCCAAATTGCTTCACTCCCCATCCCCATCACCAAACCGGGCAACAACCAAGCGATGACCACAGTGGTGAAAGGCCGGCCAAACTGAGCAACCACCGAGCAATGACCACAGTAGTGAAAGGCTATGGCTCTCGCTCTCCCATTCCTCAGCCACAACAACGACGAGGGAGACCCAACGCCACCTCTACCTTGATCTTCCCTGCTCCACACCCTTGACTCCTTCCACCGTGCACCTCCAAATCCCTTCTAGGGTTTGTTGTTGGCGACAACACAACAATGGCAAGGCCACGTCTCTTTGTCTCCCTCTCTCATCCCTTGGTCACAATGATGATGACAGAGAACTGATGCCCCCCAAATCAATTGTAGGGTTTGGTGATGGCAGCGGTAGCAACCACCACGATGATGTGCTCACTACTACAAAATAAGTTATACTGGACGCCTCATCATGGGTGGTTCATAGGGAACCGTCTGTGCTGTAATTACCATAGTTGGTTTTACAAGCATGATCGTGTGCTGTCTGTGATACGCATGACGGTTATTAATATGAACCATCTGTGATAATTGCAGATATCACAGATAGTTTTCAATTAGAAATCGTATGTGATAGTTCATAGACAGTTATTAATACAAACCATCTATGATAGTTGCATATCATAGACGGTTTGTGGTTGGAACTGTTTGTGATATGTATTTATACGCATGAATGATCTTTCGTCTAATCGATGCGTGTGTCTCTTCGATCGTTTCGGCTCCTCGATATGTCTCTTCGTCTCATGCGCCGAATTTAATCCTTGTTATATAAAAATGATCGTCCACCACCGAATATCATCACTGATCCTATACGAGCATCTCACCGGCCGCCTATCTTCCTTATCTCTCAAGCATAAATAAATGGTTCCCTACTCTTCCTTGTCATCGGCATGGATGGTGAACCTGACCATCCTATACAAGCACCTCACCGGTCGTACACTGGCGGATGCTACAGAAGGACATTGTGCTAACAGTGTCCTCCCTTCTATGTCCTAGGATTTACCAAAGCAATTGAAGGCCATCCGGTTGGTCTCCCGTTTCTTGTGAGCTAACCTCGCCATTGATGTGGTCCTCCACAACAACATTGCATGTCTCCAGGAGGCTTGCCGTTGCTTGGAGTGCTTAGTCGAGGCGGTGGGCAATTGAGTCAACCTTGTTGAGGCCCCTCAAGAAAGCGAAGAGAGCCTATGGGCTCAATTCAACTTGATTGTTTAGTCAGAGGGTGTTCAGGAGATACTCGAATGAGCGCGTCAACGGGTGGATTTATTTCGAGCTTCGTTCGCTGATGATCCCGAACCGTCTGATATCGACCACATTACCTACGAAGTTTTAAAGACAGAGATAGCATGCTACTTCTGCCACTAGAAAAATTTTGAAGTAGTTAGGTTTCTACTTTTTTATCTTTTGTAAGAAGCTAGCTACGCTATTTGACCATATGTAAATATAAGCAATTGAATTTGTATTTACTGTCTTCTATATATGTAAATGGCCTTGCTATAACGACATGACGTCATTACTGACTGGTAAAAAAAAGTAAGTATTACATATTTACTCCTGAGGTATTACTGAATTTGCATTTATATATTTGAGAATGTGTCATATATTTGTGAATTAGTATTTATGTATATGAGAATGCATTTTGAACCATCTGTAGTATATTTATCACAGACGGTTCTACTTTAGAACCATCTGTAATGTGTATTCACATATGGTTATTAATACGAACTGTCAATGATAAGTAATTATCACAGATAGTTCATAATAATAACCATCTATGAAATCTCCATTATCACAGATGGTTCTTGTTAAGAACCGTCTATGACTTATCACAGAAAGTTCTCAATGAGAACCGTTTATGATAATTATGTATCACAGATGGTTGGTGGTTGGATATGTCTAGGATATGTTGCATTATTAAATACCTAGCCATACCAGTCCTGATAGATCTGTCTTCATTGTGCTGGATTGAAGGAGGCGTTTGGCTTTGGGAAGTTTGGTGAAAGCATATCACTTGTAGATTGATTTATTCTTGTTGTTTGATGTTAGTATTTGCTTCTAATTATATGCTTTGTAATAAAGAGAGATGATAGCTAGGTTTAGAACTAGCTTGGTAATTTGCTCCAATTTAAGGATGGGTCACTACTCCTAGTTTACTTCAATATATTCTTGCTTGATATATATATATATATATATATATATATATATATATATATATATATATATATATATATATATATATATATATATATATATATATATATATATATATATATATATATATATATATATAGGAAAATTACATAAGGCACCTGGGTGCCTAGGCACCCACATCAAGAACCGACCGATACACGTGTATGATTGATAATTTTTTTGAGTTTGGGTATGAAAATGTTTTATACCCTTGATATATTTATGGTAAGTAAGTTTTGAACTCAGTTCAAACTAGTTTGAACTACTTTTGAGTTCAATGCGACTACAGTGAGTATATACCATAAAATAGTTCAAACTAATTAAACTGAAGTTGAATTTAATTTTTTTCAGAGTTTGACATCTCAAATATACTTTTTTATGGGTATATGAAGATACCCACATCAAACGTTGCGAATCTCAAAGCAAATCAACAGGTATTGATATGAGTGCCTAGGCACCAGGGTGCATGAAACACTCGTCCTATATATATATGTTGTTTCATTAATACTACGTAGCTATCTACTTAATTTATATATGGAAAATTTATTAAGATGAATGATAATTATGTGTAAGTATTAGACTAGCTATCTATAATAGCATTAATAATCAAATTTAACACTAATTTGTTACATACGTAACGTAGATGGACCAAAGCTAGATGCACGTTGAGAACAGTGTGAGTGAAGAGTACATTGATGGTGTGTCCGCTTTTAGAAGAGCGGCCGAGCAGGATATGTTGAAGAAGGGTTAGAATATATGTACTATCTATGCATTGATTGTGATAATCTGAAGATGTATTTACTAAATTAGCATAGATCGAAGCTCACTTGATTCGAAGGGGTTTCAAAAATGAGTATACATGTCGGACCTGTCAAGGCAAAGACAATATTATACAGGAAGGTAGTTATAACATTGTCAAGAGAGACAACAATATGCTAGTTGTGGACTGTGCTTTCGATGAAGATATGTCACATGATGATAATCTATATCAGATGCTACGCGGTGAACGGAACTATAGTGAGAGAGAGTTTAGTAAATTCGAGGGCTTGATGGACTTAGAGAAACCTTTGTTCCTAGGCTGCAAGCCGCAATATACAAGGTTGTCATCCATTTTTGAACTGCTAAAATTGAAGGTAAGCAATGGTTGGTCCGACAAGAGTTTCACTTCATTATTACCTCTCCTAACGAACATCCTTCCAAAGGGAAATGTGTATCTCACAAGGAACAAATGGTTATTTCTATTAGATATGTTGATAGAATAGGATTTGTAAAGGAGTGTGTTGTGGTTACAGACCAAACAGAGAGAGAGAGTATGCTAGTGGAGAGTTAGGTGAGCAAAATGCCTTAGGGTTTCCCCATGGCCGGTATCATATATATATATATATATATATATATATATATATATATCCACATGGGGAGTGTTTTTACAATAGTACCCTTACATTTGAGTATTCCCTCATGGGCACTTATGTCATTATACATGTCCCATTTTGGGCCTTACAACCCTCTAACAGGCCTGCTGGGCTTAGGTGGGGGCCACCCCTACAACAGAGTGACTTATTGGGCTTACTTATGTTACTCAAACCACTACTCTTGCACTAAAACAAACTATTTATTCTTTGCTTGCATTGCATTCACTTAGTCCCACTCAAATCTATGGCGAAGGTTATGATGGAGCTAGTAACATGCAAGGGAATTTAAATGGTTTGATAACTTTAATCATGGAAGATTCTAGATTTGCTCACAGTATTCATTATTTTGCTTATCAACTTCAATGGACACTAGTTACAACTGCCAAAAATCATGAAGATGTATGGCTTTTTGAGTGGATGAATGTTGTCCTAACCATAATAGAAGGTTCTTTCAAGAGCAGGGACATGCTTCGAGAAAAACAAGCAAAAAAAGTTAAAGAGGCATTGCAGTTAGGTGAACTTGAAACTAGGGTGGTTTGAATCAAAACTTGGGTTTAAAAGAGCCGGTGACAGTCGATGGGGTTCTAATTTTAAGTCTCTCTTGAATATGATTGTTATGTTTCCTTCAGTAATTGGAGTTATTGATGACATTGCAAATAATGGCTCCAAAGCTCTTGATAGGCTTAAGCAAAAGTAGCCACTTAATGAAGGTTATATTTGGGATTACTAATGAGTTGAATATTTCCTTGCAAAAGAAGGATCAAGATATTGTGAATGTTGTTTCATATCTTGGTACAACAAAGAGAAGGCTACAAGAGCTGAGAAATGAAGGTTCGAAAGGTATGTTTACAACAATTATTGACTTTTGCATCAAACATGATGTTGAACTTCCTGATATGGATGCCAACTATGTTCCTCAAGGATCAAAATTGAAACATAGAGTTCAATTTGATGGCATATCAAGTGAGGATTACTACCAGAGTGTCATGTCTGATGTTGTTGATTTATTATATGTGGAGCTTAATGACTGTTTAGTGAGAGTAGCACAACCTTGTTTCTTGGAATGACTTGTTTGGATCCTGTTGATTCATTCTCTAACTTTGACGAGGGCAAAATATTGGAAATGGCTCATTTGTATCCTAATGATTTTGACAGTGAAAACAAGATTCAAGAACTTAGTTGCCAACTTGAAAATTTCGTTGAGAACATTCATGATGATTCAACATTCTCTAACTTGAAAGGAACTGGTATTCTCTACTAGAAACTAGTTGAAAAAAAGAAGCATAGTAATTTTCCTCTAGTGTTTCTGTTAATAAAGCTAATATTAGTTTTACCTGTCACCACGGCAACAATCGAGAGAGCTTTTTCTACAATAAAGTATATCAAGTCTGATTTGCGCAATAGAATAGGTGATGATTTTTTATATGATTGTATGGTTACCTATGTGGAAAGTGATGTATTTGAGATTGTTGTATGGTAGTATGGTAGTGGAGAGTTAGGTGAGCAATGCTTGGTGCTTTCCCCATGGCCTGGATAGCTTATATATATTCACATGGGGAGTATATTACAGTTATGTCCTTATATCCAAGTATCCCTCTAAAGGGCATTTATGTCATTATACATGTCCCATTTTGGGCTTTGCGACCTTCTAACAGGCCGGTTGGGTTTAGGTGGGGGCCACCCCTATAACAGGAGCCTCTCATGGTGAAGGGCTTCACGGGGCGAAGCCATGTTGCTAAGCCATTTGGCCCCCTCCGTCCCTGCGGCCTATGACCTTCTGTGATCTTGGATAGAACTGCATTTGCTGGCGCAGCCCAGCTTCGCACCAAGGATACGGAGTCAAACTGGTTGCCGAAGCCGTCTTCGGCCACGGAGTTCTTCAGCCGTGGAGACGGAGTTGCCGGCGGGGCGACCTGACCGAGTTGAAGCCGAGCGAAGCGAGGCTCATTCTGCGGACACGTTGTCGAAACGCGGTGCAGGCCCACCCCACGTGCGCGATATCAGAACCGAGGGCGGGCTCGTCCCGCGGAGACGAGTCCGAAGCGAACACGTTGCCGAGGTGTTTTTCAAGGTCATCCTATAGACGCGAAGTTGACATACAGCACGATGGCTCGCAGCCTGAAGACGATGTCGTAGCTACGCTGTGGGTCGCGCCGACTCTAAGGTGTCAGGCGGTCGCTCGGTTGTGGTCGCGCTTTCCTTCCCGAGAGGGAGGATGCGTGGCAGGACATGATCGGCTAGTCGTGGGTTGTCAGGCATTGTGCGCGCGCACGCAACCTGTGGCCTACCGACAACGCATTAATGGCCCCTTGAATCGCGCCGACCAGTGGTGCGCGATGGAAAGTGAACCCATGTCGTGTGGCCACACGACTGCAGTCATGCGTTTGTTCCCGAGGGAGCAGACACGTGGCCGGGCATGATTGGTGCGTGGTGAGGCGCCACGCGCGCACTCCATTGTGACGCTTCACTCTCCGCCGGTTGGACTTTCGCCGGTTGCGCTTCTCGACTGAGAGGTTGACGGGTATATATATACTGCTAGCACCGCAGCATCGTCCTTGCATGCGGTCTGTAGCTGGGTACAGCTAAGATGATGTTGTTCCCAGAAATGGGCCTGCTTTAGTTCATCTACATTCTGTAACGGCGCTGTTTTGTAGCGGAATTGTGAGAGACCATGTGGAGGTATCCCCATATTTGTGATGAGTAATTGATGCTTGAGTTAGAGAGTTTCAGTTTGTTTTGGGTATTCCAGGGTTGAGTACCTTTCACTAATGCTATTGTTGATTATTCTGTTTCATGCGTTGCTATGTGATGGTTTGCTTGTCTGTGTGACTGCAGGACTTTTGAGCTAGGTCATGGTGAGGCGTGGGAGTACCGGGACTAGGCACAGGAGGTGTTGAGGTCCAGACGGTCGGAGATACCGAAGACGATTGAGGCTGCTGAGGTGGTTGCGAGCCGGGAGACGAGGAACCGGAGCTGGAGCTACCAGGACTAGGCTCAGAGAGGAGTCGAAGGTCCAGCCGGTTGGATGTCAGTTGCAGTCGTGTGTGACAGAACAGACCAGGACTAGACTCAGGTGGAGTGGAGGTCCAGTTGGTCGGAGTTGGATGGACACGATGGGCAGCGACGAGGTGGACCGAGACTAGGCTCAGGAAGGAGCTGAGGTCCAGACGGTCAGGATGCCGGGTGCATTCATGTGCGGCGAAGCGGACTGGGATTAGACTCAGGGAGGAGTCGAGGTCCAGACGGTCAAGGTACCGGTTGCGGGAAGCTTCTGGGAAGGTGCTTGAGGGGCAATTTGGAGAATTGACTCAAACATGAGTGGAGTTGCTGGTTTTCCCTCCATTTCTTGTGTTGACTTTGACTCTTGCTTCATTTGTGTGTGGAGCATGGAGTGGTAAGGGTATGCCACTTCTTGATTTGCTATTTTGAGTGTGAGCTCTTGCCTTCAAAACTGGAGAGGTGGAGGCAGTAGGAGGTAGGTCGACTAGGCAAGCAAGAGAGCTCAAGCAAGCAGTGGGTTGTGTACTGGCTATGTTGAGCTGGGTGTGTGTGCGTGTGTTCATCTCAAGCATGTAGTGAGATGAGTGACTTTTATCGTCCATTGCGTATGGGTATGTAGTGAGATGGTTGTATCCATTGTGTAATCATTCCTCTTTTATAAAGCTTTCATGGTTCTGAATCATTTCTGTGTGCTTCAGTTTCTCCTCTGTAGCTTTCTGTTCTTTACTGTTTGAAATGGTTTGATAATGATTCCTTGCTCAGGGAGCTGAATCCCTCTTGCTCTAAGGTGGGAAATCCTCAAGGCCATTTGGGCATTCTATTTCCAAGAGCAGAAGGATGAATCAATCACTTATTTCTTTGTTCTGCTCTGCACTCAACTTCCTCTGTTTGCATCCTTCTAGGGTTTGATGGCAGGGGAGGCTTGTCCTCATTGGTTTGGGAGAAGATTTGCTTTAGATTTGTGTGCTTTCCAGTAGTTAGATCATGTCCTGCTGAATTGCAAAACCTCGTAAGCAAAAGATTGAAAAATCTTAAGAAATCTGAAAATTAGTCACATTCTTGTTGAGTCTTCAGGTTTGTGCTCAGATTTCTTTTCACTGATCTTTTGGTATGGATTTTCCTTTCCTGGAAGTTTCTATAATGTTTAGTTTCTAGTCCTATTGATTTGTCTTGAAAAGCGATAGTTTGAATTTCAGTTTTCGGTTGTGGTTTGGGCTGAACAGTATTTACTGCAGTCATGGTTTTTGGCTAGCTGCTGCTCTGCATATTTGCTTTCGGCTATCTCCAGTTTTCAGTCAAGTCCATATTTAGTTCAGCTGCCGATTTGGTCTCTCTGCTGCCTCAAGTTTCGGTTTAGTCTAAAGATTAATGTGCAGTATTCTTTCGGCTGCTGCCGATGATGCTTTTCTATCCCTGTTGTCGGTCAGCTGTAATTCTTCAGGCTGCTATTCGGCTGAATTGAAAAACTACTTTGCTGTTCGGCTGAATTGAAAAACTGCTTTGCTGTTCGGCTGAATTGAAAAACTACTGTTCAGTTAGCTGCAGTTTGTATTTTCAGTTTTTAGTCCAGCTACTGTTCAGCCGAACTGCACCCTCTGTTTTCAGTCTGCAGCATGCATTTGCTGCTGTTTTCATATCTTAACTGCTGCCGAACTGCTCTTGTCTTTGCAGATTTTTGATTTCGGCCAGCAGCTCTTCACTCTGTGTTTTCGTCATTGCTTTCATGTGAACAGTTTTCAGCCGTTTGCTTACAATCTCATTTGCAAATTTGAGCCAAGAGCAAATCAAATTCTTTTGTTAGTTTTTAGTCGAGGACTTCTCAATCACTGTAGTATGTTTTAGATTTGTGCATTTACGGTCTTCGCCTTTTTCAGTCTAGTCTTCTTTATGGCATGCTGTCCCTATGATTTTCGGCAAAATTGCTATCTTTTTGAAAGCATCATTCACCCCGACTCTGTTGTCATTTCCGATCCTACAAATTGGCGCCAACAACGCGATTAGAGAATGTTGATGAACTGAAGAGGCCTATTTTTGGGTACTCGATCGGAACTTATCGCCGGTGACCGGTTGCACTTCCCAGTAGAGGGGAGCACGGACGGTTGGATCTCCGCCAGTTGGTGCTCCGCCGAAGGCGTCCATCCTGGCGAGGCCGAGTCAAAGGACCACTTCATCGTGCAGACTCGAAATCGCGTCGCTGTGCGGACTCGATCGAGGTAGGCTTCAGAGTCTTTGCGCGGGCTCGAGATCGGAGGGCTACTCGATCGAGGACGGTGCATTGATGGCACTGTAGATTACGCCGACAGTTGGCATGCGGCGGGACAGGACCAGCGCATCTTGCGCTGTCGGCGGGCGCACAGCCACGGCCGAGTGCTCCTTTCCCATAGGGGCAGGAGGCGTGGCGATGCGCAATTGGCGCGTCGTGCGTTGTACTGCTTCACTCGCGTCCTGTCGGAGCCGGTCCATCATGATAAAGCCGTCTGCATCCAACTTCGCTCCATGGAAGCTTCGTGGACGTGCTGGCAAAGCGGGATGCGGAGTCGTTCCTCGTGCATGAGGCCAAATCGGAGGGCCAGCTCAACCCTCGGAGACGAAGTCGAAGCGGGCTCCAGAGTCGTCGTGCGGTCTTGAAGTCGAGGTGGACTCTGGATTCACCGTGCAGAGTCGAAATCGAGGCGCAGCTAGGTAGCTTGTGCTCAACGATAGTGCTTTAATGACGATTGGCGTGCGACGTGACCTGCACGACGTGATAGTACGCGACTGACGCGCCTTGTAGTGTCAGCGGCCGCGCGCTTTTTCCCCGTATTGCAGGACGCGTGGCTATGCGTGATTGGCATGTCGTGTGTTATAAATCGGTCGTACGACTGCCTGTCCCTTCCTGAGAAATTGGGCCACGCGGCAAGACGTGATTGGCGCGTCATGCGCTGTCAGGCGACTGCGCATCTTCGACTTCGTCCGGTCGCGCTTCTCGATCGTGGGGAGGCGGACGGTTGGGCTCCCGCCAATTGCACTTCCCGATCGTGGGGGAGGTGACGGTTTGGCTTCTGTCGATTGCGGTTACCGGCGGTGTGGGAGGTGAGGGGGCTTTATATACCCCTTTGTCCTCGCGACGGCGCTCTCGTTCACTCGCCTCCTGTTCCCCTGCTCTCTTTGACTTGTGCATTGTGCTCTCACGTCCTTTGCTACCGCTATTCATTAGAAGCGTCGTACTTCTCGCCGTTTAGCTACCGGAGGATAATGGCCCACGGCGAAGAACATGCTCACCGGGCCGGCGTTGGCACCTCATCCAGGCGATCATCGTCGATCGAGGTGGAATACGCGCTAGAAGGGCGCGAGCCATCGCTGGTTAACAAGCGGTGGGTAGCGGAGGAGAAGGTGGAGGGTCCGTGCTCCCTCATCCTGGGCCAGACTGTCGCAACAAAGGAGACGATCCGAATGCTACTGCGCGAAGGGAAGCTGTCAGACCACCGTGAGGTGCGCCTTCTGTGATTCCACCGCACTATTCCCTGGATTAGTAGATAGTGCTCACAGATTACAGTTCTGAATATCAAGGTACATATCATGCGGAAGCGTAAATATAATAGTAAACTTACTCATGGGCCGATTAGGCCGAAATCAATAAATTGCAGCAGCGGAAGAACGAAGCACACAGGTGGGACCTTCAGGACATGCCCACAGGCAGCCAACTGGAGGTGCGCGACCTAGCCCTTGACATCTTCATCTTCTCTGCCAGCTTGTCCAATCTTGTTGCTGAGGCGAGGTGATTTGATTCCTGATGCTGAATTTTGTCGCAAAAGCGAGCGTGAGCACTCCAACCCCGTGCTCCGCGAGCCAATACACAGAATGCAAATAAATAGTATGCATGGCTTAACAAAGGAGAGGCCCGGGTTATTTTATTTGCCAAAAATCGCTTTTAGTAGCCTTGTTATTATTTTATCATACTGTTATTGTTACTGCCCATACACCACCTAGTGACTACCATAATCGACTTAATCCATCAAAATACACTTTCTTTATTGATTGCTGTCTAAGACTCCAAACAGCGAATGACATCATTTATTCAGTCCACCGATCATGCCGGCCTGCGGAAAAATATGAAAAAGTGTAAAATAGTCCATTTTGAGCAATTAAATATAGAAAAACGTGTAACTGATGATAAATGGTCCCAAAATGCGAAGAGAATGAGGGTAAAATGAGGGCTAAATCTATATAAAAATGACGCATGTCACCGGGGAGGCTACTTATAGCCGTGCGCGCGCGTGGGGAGGGGTAGAGCAGGGGCGTGGGCAGCGGCGTGGGAGCGCAGAGGCGCAGCAGGCATGAGGGCGGTGGAGCAGAGCACGGGTGTGAGGCGCGCGATGATGATGGCTACAGGGAGGCTATGGAAACGATGGGTGGCGCGGGGGAAAACCGTGGGCAACGGCAGTGCATGGATGCCGCGTGGAGGAAGGAAGCTGAGCGCAGCAGAGAGGAGCGCGCGCGGGTGCACTGGGGAAGAAGAGAGGGAGGGGCGCGGGAGACAGAAGGGCGTGCGGGCGTGGCGCGGGTCCACGGGCAGGGAGCGGAGACACGGGGCCCGCGTGGCAGACATGGGAGGCGGGAGTAGGAGCGGCCCACGGCGCAGCGAGCGGCAGAGGGAAAGGGGTGGGCTGGCGCGCGGGAAAGGAACGGGGAGAGATAGGGGAGTTGGGCCGGGCCTTCGGCCGGCCTGACCCCAATTCTTTTTTTTGTAGGTATACCCAAGCATTTCTACATATATATATATGTATATATATATATAGTGTTACATTTTATGCATCTACTTTTGTTGTTATTTACCCTACTATGCCCAAAATAGGATTTTACATTTTATCCTAAGTTTCTCCCACTTATGCTGGATCATCTTTTCATATTCTTATTTTAAATTTTACTTCTCTGTTATTTAAACATGTTTATTTCTTTCTTGACCTTATAACTTTTTTGGAATCTCACCCAAATTTCAGAAGAATGCCATAAACTCCAAATTCAAATAAAATATATGTTGCAAGAATATTCAAGGAATTCACATTTTAAATTTCAAATTTTTCAGGATGTTACACGAACCCTTCGTGGCACAACGGTCACACTAAACAAGACACACTAACGACACTTACGGCAAGAGTGTGTTGCCTAGTATGCCGCCGTGCCACAACGGAGGCGCTAGCTCACGACAGTAGTCGGCGTTATGGAGGAACAAGCAAATAAGAGGCAAGCACAACAACACATTCAGATCTATTACAGGATAACAAGCTAATGAACCCTTCATGGCACGACGGTGAGGATGAACAAGACACACTTACGACACTTACGGCAAGAGTGTGTTGCCCATCCACCCGCCGTGCCATGACGGAGGCACTAGCTCATAGCGGAGGGGAGATATATGTAGGAAGCTAGCTAGGTAGTGGATGAACTCACGCGTGACTAGTACCGATGGAAAGGTAGATGGGGTTATTAATAAGGGCCGAGCCGTGGGAGGACTGCTGCCTGCCATTCGATGTGGAGAGAATGGACGAGTGAGATCGAAATCCTGGGTATACGCCAATTATTGGTAACATTTGATTATCATAGACGGTTATTAACATGAACCGTCTGTGATGTCCACAATATCACAGACGGTTCGTAATACTAACCGTCTGTGATTGTGCTTATCATAGACGGTTCGTATATAGAACCATCTGTGATAGACCTTCACAGATGGTTTATACCACAAACCGTCTGTGATAGATCACTCTATACGTCAAATTTTTTCAGTTATATTGGCTAGCCTCAAGAAATTAAATAATGTCCCATGGTCTTTGAAAACAAGCAAATACAGACGCAAGCACAACAACACATTCAGATCTATTACAGCTAACGAGCCCTTCGTGGCACGACATTGAAGCTAAACAAGACACCCTTACGACACTTACGGTAAAAGTGTGTTGTCTAGCTTCTCACCGTGACGAGGAGGTGGCGCCAGAGTTGGTATGAAGGAACGGGAAGGGAGGAAGAACAACAAGTTCACCTTTTTACTTCAGATTATGGGGAAAAAGAGAAAAATACTGAAATACATGTGGAGTGGCAAATCTCAGCTTTTTCATGTTTGTACTGGTATATCATCAAGTTTAATCGTTTCATGGCAAATCCTAAAAAACACATCTTTAGGGTGGCAAATCCTCAATTTGCCCCCTTTCTTTGTCCAGCCAACATTGTTGCTTTGGAGGATTTTTTTTGGTCACATATTTATCTGAAGTTGTTGCTTGAATCGAGATGGTTTTATGATTAGCAGAGAGTAAGTTTTGTGTTGAAGGGGAGATTTTTGTTCTTGAAGGGCAAAAAATGTCCCAGCAGCATTATGCCTTCTTTTTTTCAATAATGTTGAGGCAGAGGTGGCTTCATGGATGGAGATGTTCAGTGTTAAAGTGTGATCAGTGTTAAATGCTAAATCTTGGTTTTGCCTGCCGTGGCAGAATTGTTAACTGGACTCAAAAATGGTCCGTAATGATTACATTTCATTACAATGATTCGACGAATAAATAAAGTCTATTAAATCTGTGTCAATTGAGGGGTTTGCATGATATCACTCTGTGCATACAACTAAAGGCTCTAAATGCTTATCTATGAATTAATATTACAGAAATCTCACAGATCTTCAAGCATTGATTAAATTCACTGTTATCTGTTTATAGCTGAGAATAGTATTAAATGAGATTTTCTGCATGCATACAATTATTCTATATTATTCTATCTTTGTGTACAAGCACGTGGGATTATTTGGTTTCCTATTAATTCTACAGGATTCTCGAAGATTTCATCATTAATTGTTGGAAAATTGAAAAAGAAACCCGTGCTTGTAACCATGAGTCTGAAAAACACCCTGATAGCTTATTTTGTTGCATTGGCACCCCCTCCTAAGTTATCTCAGTTTTCAACATGCTCCATACATTACTTTATTATTATTTTCTAATTTTAATGGATAAATATGAAAAAACTAGCATGTGGTCCCGCATGTTATCGTTAAAATTTCAATTTCAATTTCTTTTCTTTCACTTTTCATTTGTCTTGTCGCTCTCACTTCTCTCATACCTATTCGAAATTTCCGCATGAGACATGTCTGTCCACCACTAAAAACTCTACTATTTGTTTTATGTTGTATGTTATAATTGACAAAACGTAGGACAATAGGGCGAGTATGCAAACAGAGGAAACTCGTGGGGCTGAAAATGCAATAAAATAAGTTACAGACGTGTTTTCCAAACTCAAAATAACAATTTTGGGTGTTTTTGCAATTTTCCTCTATTGTTTGTAACGTTACTACATCACGTTCGTTGGATCCTAGTCATAACGATTTGTTGCCTCCTAATTAATGAATATTTAATGAATCCTAGTCATGAAGATTTGCTGCCACCTAACTAATTAAAAAAAGGCTTCCATTTTTGTCAGCAGCAGCAGCCATCCATCTCCTAGCTATAAAATAGTGTAGATCTAAAAGAAAAAGAACAACACTTGAGATCTCTAGTTCTTTACAATGGAACAACTAATAGAGCTTGGAGTGACTGTTTTCTTGTCATATCTTGTTCTAACTTCAGGAGTACAAGAACAAATATACATAAAACATGGAGAAAATGATAGTCGATACTTCGCCAGTGGACATGTCAACAAGACCATTCAGGTATGTATAAAATAATCATTTCCATTTGTAATCTTAACATATATCTGGAAACTTCAGGTATGTATAACAAGCAATGGAAATCTTGCAATAGACTGAAGATGGTGATGTGTACGACTGCATTGACATAAACCTACAGCCAGCTCTTCATCATCCATTGCTGAAAGACCACATGATACAGGTACTAAGTTGTATTTAACGTCATGTTTCTCCTCTGTTACAAAAAAGATTTGTATTGCAACCCTTCTGTTATTACTTGTTTTTATTTTCCCCTCTTTGGCAAAAGATCTGAAAATTAAATCATATAGCTTAGTCGTTCCTAGTCCAACTCTTATTTTTTTGCCTTTATAAAAATTAAGTTATGGTTGGACATGAAATTTGGTCATATCATAGAAAATCAAGTGCCTTATCAGGTCACATCTTTCACACGTGTATAAAGAAATAGAAACTTGGCTAAGATTTAAATTATTTATGCATAAAAAACACTTGTTCAAGGTATCTGGATCTAGCTACTTGTTTTGTGTATAGAAGGAACAATAAAAGCGATTCAATCTCTTCAATATTGAACACAGTCTGACTAATTGCTTTCCAGCCATCAAAACAATCTATCCAATCCAGCACATGCATGAGTGTAAGGTCGAGGAGACCGATTAGAGGGGGGGGGGGGGGGGGTAAATAGACGGTTTTGAAATCTCTTTAGCCAAAACCGGTTCTATATATAGAAACATAAATAAAATCGGTTTTCATGTATAATTAAGGCCTAAATCAACTAGTCTCAACTATGTGTACCAACAACCTAAGTCTATGTCAAAATTTGCACTCATAGGATTATAAACAAATAACTTAATTGTAAAAATATAAATTGCACAATGTAAAGCACAAGAGAGTAAACCACAATTACACCGTTTCTTTCTATTGTTGTATTCAGAGACTTGCCAGTCTCCCCTAATCCATGTTAAGGTAAACCTACACGAATTGGATTGGCTCCATGAATTAAACTAACACCTTGAATCCACTAGGGTTGCTCTTCCTCCACTCCGGAAGATCACAGGCACAACTCCTCTAAGCCATCTAAGTATTGACAAACACCAAGGGTAACAAGTTAGAGACATTCACTTGAACGAATCAAGTGCCAAAATTCAATGGATATTAAATCCACCACCAAATGCAATACATGCATGAGGATTTTTTTCTCTCTAAACTCATTAAGTGTAACAGATACACATAAGAAGTGAGAGGGCTTGCTCTTAGCCCAAGAATGAAGAATAGGGCACCAGTAACTTTGCCCAACTATCCACAAGGGGGTATTTATACCCCACACTAAGAAACTAGCCGTTGGATTCGGTTTACAAAAAATCTCCCGATACTGGTCTAACCGTCAACTAATGGTAACCGACACTAGGAACCCAGTTTTTTGCCAAACACCAAGATAGGCAAAATTAAGAAACATATCCTTACCTTGTGCTAATTATACATTTGCCTTATGTATCATCTTAAGCTTGATGACGAACAACTCCATTTCAAGTCTAGGTTCTTGACTTTGAGCATTAACACATGACACCATCACTACTACAAAAGATGCTATACTGGACGGCTATATCACAGACGGTTTATATGGAATCGTCTGTGCTTAAACTATCAGAGACGGTTTGTGTTTAGTAACCGTCTGTGATACTTTTATAGATGGTTCTTGACACGAACCGTCTGTGATCATTGAGACATCACATACGGTTCGTATAACAAATGGTCTCTGATAATGAACTAAAGAAGCTGCTGAGACGAGAGTCAAATTCAAGGCAAATTTATTACAAAAGTCTTAAAAAAAGAGATTCCCAGATCCTAATCTTCTGGGCTTCATATGCTTCTTCTTCGACTTTTGAAGTTGGAGGATCAGCCACTGAGTTCTCGAATGACGTGAAGATTGTCCTTGCCCTCTCCACTTCCTCCTCTAGCCTGGGCAAATCATTAGCATGGCCCATAATCTCAAAGAGGATGTCATGATAAGCTTCCTCAGAATTGGCCGATTCTGCTTGATCGGCAAGGTTATCCACATGTCTCTCCACTGCCGCAAGAGCTTCCTCCGCTTTGTGCACATTGCAGAGAAGAACGAGGCTGAGGGCAGTTTCCTTTCCTAAGCGGCAACGAGATACCTCCGTCGACGGCGGATAATGAGGTCCAGTTGATGGATGGAAGCGAGTCAAGGAAGGAGAGTAGGGCGAGAGCAGAGGAGCTGCTCTAGACGTAAATTGTTGGCCGCCTGTGTAAGGTTGTGGCCGAACAACTCATAATGGATAGATGAGAGAAAGGAGATGAAAAGAATATTAGATGCCATTATTGAGAAATCTCACAATGTAGAAGAGGAGATCTCACAGTGTAGAAGAGTTGGATTAGGGCGTGCATTTTAAAGGGTTATCACAGACGGTTTGTATACCAAACCGTCTCTGATATTAATATCACAGACGGTTTGTATTCCAACCCGTCTCTGATATTGACTTATCACGGACGGTTCGTATTCCAAACCATCTCTGATATTGACTTATCACAGACGGTTCGTATTCCAACCTGTCTCTGATATTGACTTATCACAGACGGTTCGTATTCCAACCCGTATCTGATATTGACTTATCACAGACGGTTCGTATTCCAAACCGTCTCTGATAATGACATGTCACTGATCCATGGTGTATTCCCTAGGATTTCGATCTCACCCATCCATTCTCTCCACATCGAATGGCAGGTACCAGTTCCTCCCACTGCTCGGCCCTTATTAATAACTCCCCATCTACCTTCACCGCTCGGCCCTTTACTCCCTATCTACCTTTCCACCGGTATATAGTGACGCGTGAGTTCATCCTCTAGCTAGCTTCCTGCATCCTCCCCTCCGCTGTGAGCTAGCGCCTCCATCGTGGCACCACGGTAGGCTGGGCAACACACTCTTGTCGTAAGTGTCGTAAGTATGTCTTGTTTAGCCTCACTGTCATGCCATGAAGGGTTCGTTAGCTTGTTATCCTGTAATAGAATGTTGTTGTGCTTGCCTCTGTATTTGCTTGTTCCCCGATGACGCCGACTACTGCTGTGAGCTAGCGCCTTCGTTGTGGCACCACGGTAGGATGGACAACACACTTTTGTCATAAGTGTGTCTTATTCATCTCACCGTCATGCCACGAAGGGTTCATTAGCTTGTCATCCTGTAATAGAATGTGTTGTTGTGCTTGCCTTTTTATTTGCTTGTTCATCAACGACGCTGACTACTGCCGTGAGCTAGTGCCTCCGTTGTGGAACCACGGTAGGATAGACAACACACTCTTGTCGTAAGTGTCGTAAGTGTGTCTTGTTCAGCCTCACCGTCGTGCCACGAAGGGTTCATTAGCTTGTTATCCTGTAATAGAATGTGTTATTGTGCTTGCCTTTGTATTTGCTTGTTTTCAAAAGGCATGGGTAACATTATTTCTTGAGGCTAGCCAAAAAAAGAAAAATTTTAAGGTATAGAGTGAATTTAAGGTATAGAGTGAACTATCATATACGGTTCTATATACTAACCGTCTGTGATACTCGCCAATCACAGACAGTTAGTAATTAAAACTGTCTGTGATGTGTGGGTATCACAGACGGTTGGTAACTAGAATCGTTTGTGATGTGTGGATATCACAGACAATTTTTGGTTCAAGCCGTCTGTAATAGTTTTCTTCGCAGACGGTTCTAGTTACAAACCGTCTGTGTTGTCTTTATCACAAATGGCCCACAAACCGTCTGTGATATCCTTTGGTTATCACTGATACATAAATACAGACGGTTTGAAAAACCATCTGTTATGACTGTTCCAAACCGTCTGTGATGGCCCATTTTGTAGTAGTGCATCTACATGACATGATGATCATCAACACATGATTACATCCTAAGTCATCCATTACAATGGGACATAATCTATTCATCTAACTCATGGAAAATATTAGTCCCTCAAGGTGATTGTCACTAATTTCCCAAAATGTACCATTAACTCACAATGGTGGGTTTACATTCTTCAATGAGGTAAGTATTTCTCATATGTTTTTTTGTATGAACAAAGAAACTACTAAAACAAATTAGGACCAGGAGTCAATCTACTAGTGTTGGGAATGATTACAGAAAGGAACTTCTTACCTATTATTTATTAATAAGCAAGGAGAAAAAATAACAATGTGAAAAAATAACATTGTCTATATATGTTTATGATCAGGTGAATAGAAATTTGATGGTACTTTACAATATTTTTTGTGATTACAAGGAACACATATGCACACACACACCACACGCGAGTGCACCTTCTTAGCACACTTTAGATAGATGAAGGTCAGAGATAAATCCACCCTTACAAAAGTTCCTAATGAGATGTACTTATGTGTGAGTAAAGGTGGACACCTGAATTTGAATAACTCCACCACTCTACCGAGAGATGGTTCACACTTTACAACATTTTTCAGTTTCCTATAATTTGGACTATTTATATCCTTTGTTGAACAGATGGAGCCAAGCTCGTATCCGTTGTGGGTCGACCTCAAATCACCATCGAAAAGTACAACAACACAGGCTCAGCTGCCTATCATTGCATGCCCAGCTGGAACAATACCAATATTGCAGAATAGTAAAGCTGATCTGAAGGCACCATTTAATTTGGACCCAATGGACAATAGAAATCGTAAAGGGGAGGTACGTTCTTTGCTCTTATAAAATCAACAAAACAATACATCCCAAGGTTGAGTAAATTGATATATTTTTACAACATTTCCTGCATGATAAACTCATTGACAAAATGAATCCAGATTTTCAAAGGACACATTTGTTGAAATTAAGTACTTCAATATACTTATTTGTATAAAAAACGTTTGTACATGCTCAACTCATGCAAAAAAAAACATGCCAAAAACTCGAAGGCCCATATTTGTGTTATTCTTGCTAGTAGGATTGAAATCTCTTATCAATATTATTTTTGTGAAAGTTATGTATACTTTTACATTTGTTTCATACAGAAGATATAAAAATGGAAATAAATTTAATATCCATATCATTATATGTTTATCCAATCTCTTTGGAAACAGTTTGTGCATATCTTTCAAAGGAAATATGTGTGGGTGTCAACATATAATTGGGCCTCCTTGGCAATTGGATCAAAATATAAAAGGGATTTATTTGACTCTAGGGAAGTAAAATATTTTTTTGTGGAACTTTGTAGGAAATCCCTCCCCTTGTCCTTATCTGCTCTTCGTGATTCCGTAGCCCTAAATGACTCATTACATACATATGCTCTACCTTTCTATCTCATTAAAATGGATAATTTTTTATTGAGGTTTCTCAAACCCTAGATTAATTTTTTTTAGCCTTTCCGATCTACCCTTTGTACTCCTGCTTTTACCGTTGTACCACTCACAATAACATTCTGAGGCTAAAGGGTAGGAACCTATTTATAGGATTCACTTTCAGGTGTTTCAAATAATCCACTTGTTTCTAGTGCACCGTGAGACTCTTGAACTATGTCACCAACTATGATCAGACTGACCAATTTTATGAGTCTAAAATATATTAGTCTCTAGCACACATGTGTGAGTCTTGTGTCATGATCAAATTATTTACGAGATCGATTCCAATCTGATCATGTATGTGAATAGACTTTAGAGCCGATCCTGTAAAACAATCCCAACTATTCCGCCCTGTGCTGTCCCGGGTTAAACATATACATGCATATTAAGTTCCAGTAGACTCGATCTCAATAAATGTGTCTACTATATTCCAGTACAGCCGTACTCGGCACATCGAGTATTAATTCCTCTAGTTAAATTTTACATCAAATTATTTCCTATAACATACGTCAATAATATAAATAATTTCATATTGAGTCAAATAGATAATAGAAACAATAAATATTGAAAACCACATAAAAATCCCAACAACCACCACCACCGCACGACTCCACCATTGATGCCATTGGCCACCACCTCGACTTTTTCTGCACATGGCTTTGCCACCACCACCAATGTCAACCGGCAGATCTGATTACATTTTGGGCTTTGTTTTTTCAGTTTATTTTTGCAGTGGCAAAAGAATTGTTTCCTTTCTTTGTACTGGCACTACTAGAAAACGGATCATTCCTCACGGGCTTTAATTTTCCTGACGGGCGGTTAACGGACCGTGAGGTTTTATTTCCCTGACGGGTGAAACCGTGAGGTTATATTTTCTTGACGGGCAACCGTCAGCCAAATTTGAATTTTCCTTTCCAGCCAGCCCTGACGGGATTTTCCTGACAGGAACCCGTGAGGGATTATTAACCTGACGGTTTTTTGTATTTTGCTGACGGTTTTTAACCGTGAGGGATGATCTGTTTTTTAGTAGTGTGGCATATAAGTGATTATCTTGAATTCAGTGGCAAATCACCAATGGCACACTTTTGCTGTGAAAAATATGCATTTTTTCTAATCAAATGGGAGGGCATACAAAAGGGAGAATGGGGGAAATGTGTGATGGTTGAAGAATTCAGTAGGAAGGCCAAAAGGGTATCAATTGTGGACCAAGGTCGGTCAGGACCATGCTTAATCCATATTTGGGCCTAGATGTGATTGATAGTCAAGGTGGAGATGTGATTTAAGATTGATTTTGTCCCCAAAAAAAATCAGAGTGTAGGATTGATAATTAGAATCTTAGGTTCAAGTAGATTTATAACCATTGTACGGGCTTACAAATTAACTAAACAAAATCGTTGCTGTAGATTAACTTATTTGAACGAAATAATTTAAAGCGGTGAACTGAATGAGTTATAACTTACAAATATTGAAGAACTTTACTTCTTCAGCAGTTCTAAAACACAGGAAAAATTTGTGGACGCAGTTGAACTACTACAAAACACAGTTGATCTGAAATGGAAATTAGTCAAAGTTATGCATTAGTTATAATATGAATATTAGATGACACACCACTTAGCACTACTCATAGTAAAAACAGTCGACATTTGTGAGCCTTGCATTATTGTCATCAAGATTTCGTGAAGGTCACTGCATATAGCTATAAAAAACTTGCGAAAAGCTTAAACACATATGTCATGATATTGAGTCTTTCACCGAAATATTCTCTGCATTCTTTTTCTTCTACCACATACTGTTGTTTGGATTCATAATAAACGTGGAAGTTTCTATTATATGTAGATAGCTGGGTGTATTTCATCAGACGAAATATATGGAACGCAATTTTCAATCAATGTTTATGAGCCAAAAGTACAAGGAGAAGATGATTATAGTGCATCATGGGCAATGGTTTTAAATGGCCCGACCGGAAATCGTGAGGCAATTGCTGCAGGTTCTATTGTAAGTACAATAAAAAAGAAACTAATGATGGAAACTATGTTTTCTTGATAACATAAAAAATAATGCATTGGTTGTCGGCTTGTAGCACATGAAGAACACAAATACTATTGTAACGGTGCTACAATGCCCCACTGTAGTGGTACAAAGTCATTACAGCATCGTACGCTGGAGGTGACAGTTTCATCTATCGAGTTTCGTCTAATATTTTTTTCTGACAAATAACAGGCGGTCACATAATTCGCCATCTGCTGAAGTGATCGTACTTTTGCCAACGGATAAACTAACGTCATCGCTGCTGCGCGGCATGTGCCAGAGTCGGCCGTCATTAATTTGCAAATGCGATTAGCACTTCAATTAACCATCACGAATTACTTCAATTAGCAAACCTGCTGCACAGTGGTGGCTACGCAGCAACCTGCCTAGCCAGGGGAGTTCGGTAGATGCTGTTGAGCTACTGTATATAGCTCGGTAGGTCACCTGCCAACTCCTCTAGCACGGTAGGTATCTGTTGAGCTCGGTAGGTCCGTGGATAGGTTAGTGTTGTAGTGTTGTGGCTACTGGCTAAACAGTAAACTAGGAGAATAATGGAGTGGATGTGGTGGATGAACTATGCTTGCCCCTTCTCCATGTTCAAGGCACACATATATATACCTTCATAAAGCATGATTACAACATTACGCTTACAGTCGTATACCCCCTGGAGAGGCGTACATGTCATTACATATATCTCAATGGGCCCTATAACCCCCAAACATGTCAGATGGGCTCAGGTGGAGGTCATCTCTACTACAGTTAAATTTGCAAAAATGGATGTTCGGAGCTAATTTTAAAATAAAAGTTGCCACAGTGCCATTTGCTTGAATAGTTTATAAATTCCTTTGTTTTCCTTCATTCCATCTGGGCCTAGATAGGTTGTCACAAGTGCCCAGGCACAGGAAATAAAAATTGAGAAAAAATGACTTATATTTGAGACAGATGGTGTTGAAAATAAGCACAGATAGCTTTATCTCTTGCGTACTTTATTTGATTCATTTTTACATGGAAATATTTGCTTTTCCAATTTGATAAGCATATCATATATTCTAAAGAATAACTACCATTTTTATTATACTAATTTTTCTCTTACTAAATATTTCTCGTCAGTGTATGTAATTTTTTTATGGGAAATTTTACCATCCTTGAGGGGGAAGAGGTACCAAATTTGAGCCGTTGATCACACTGATCGAACGGCTGAGATTTGGCAGTACCTAGTGGTACCGGACGCGAGGTACCAAGAGGTACCAAATTTTGAGCCGTTGATCACACTGATTGAACAACTGGATCTAATTTGGTACCTCTTGGTACCTTGTACCTCTTGGTACCTCCTCAAGGATAGAAAAACTGCTCTTTTTTTATAGTACAAACAACCTAAATGAAATATGGACACATATATACTATAGACACTAATGGTTATTTGGGTATAATTTTTCAGGTATGGCCAAACTTTCGTGGTGATAACTTTGCCAGGTTTCATATTTACTGGGTAATACTAAGAAGTTTTGTAAACCCAGCGTGAAATATTAAATTACATTGTCGCCTCAAATAGACTTGCATTATATTAAAACTGTCTTCACTCGCTTGGTGTAATTTGTTTGGTGACAGCAAGTTGATGGGATGAAAATGTCATGCTTTGATCATCTTTGTCCTGGTTTTGTGCAAGTTAGTCAAGAGATTGGTCTTGGAGGGAGATTACAACCTGTTTCTGTCTACAAAGGGCAACAGTATGAGCTAGGTCTTATTTTATTTAAGGTATTGTTTACATACTGAAAAATACATAGTTAAATATGTCTACTTCACACTATATTATTACATAGTTAAATATGTCTTCTTTACACTTGATAACTAACTAGATATAATTTATTTCATTTAGTTGATGTGCGTGAAAACAATTTACGTAATGCTCATCAATATAGAATTGAACTACTATAAACAACAAAGTTTGATGTATTTGATTCTCATTGTATATACATGGATTTCTTCTTTCCAAAAGCCCACATCCCATGCATCCAACTAAGGTCGCATATAACTTATGTGTTAGGCTCGATTAGAGCTATTTTGAAAACCACTAGGAGATCGACCACTGTGAGAATTTGCATGTCTGTTCAATGTGCACAAATGTTTCAACATATGTAACATGTCTTGCATTGACTTTACATCAAGTGTCTAGTCGTCAAATACTCCCACTGGTTAACGACGATAAACTGACACTTCGAATTTTAGGTGGTGATCTCGGCTGAAAAGCTCATGGCTTATGGCTGAAAACACTGTAGCTGGCTGAAAAACGCACTGTAGCTTACAGAGGCTTATTTAGCATAATTAAATTTAAAAAATTTAAAAATATAAAAAATATGTTAGCCCATTACGTATAATACAAACAAATACGGGAAAAAAAGAACCGGCAAAAAAGCTCAACAAAAAGCCAAAAGTTCAGAAAAAGACGAAATTTATGAATAGTGCAAAATAAGCCAGAAGCTATATATTCTTCCCTACCAAGTTATATATTTCCTAGATGGTGCGATTAGTTTTCTTTGCTAAGGAAGATTAGTTGTTTGGTATCTTATCTATTAGCTAGAAGTGATATTATTTAGATTTATTTTATCCATAATTGTTAGGAGAGCCCTTTATATAAGGAGGCTTATTGTAATCATTATTCTCAAGCAATAAGATGGACTAGTCTCAAGTTTCTCTCCCCTTGTCTAATTTCTCTACCCCACTAGGCGCTCTCTCTCTCTCTCTAAGGTTCTGTAACACTCTGGCCTATAATTCGCTCAATGCTCAGCCCACCCATGGGACAGACCCACGCACACATAGCACACTACTTACATTTTTGTTCTCGATTCGTGTAGAAGAGTTAACCCGAAGGTGCTATGTTTAAACCCAATAGGCATTATATGTTATTACAATTGATTTTAGATAAATAATTGGGACTAATCCTACCACCACTCTAGATAGGCCACATGGGCCTTCAAATTAACTAGCTAGTGTATTGCAATCACCCCCCCCCCCCAAGGGTTGACACCCTCGATAGCACACCGCATACACGATAGATATCCAGAACCACCTCTCGGTACACATCCGTGCGTCTAGTGTCAGCTCATATGTCATGCCGTGTGTCTTCTCTAGGGCCACATGTGCCACGCACCATATGCCCGCACCCATGTCCCACAGACCCACACATTCTCATGCAGCAAACGTTGATGCTCTGATACCATTTGTAACACCTTGGCCCATAATTCACTCAATGTCCAACCCACCTATAGGGTGGATCTGTGCACACATAGGACCCCACTTACACTTTTGTCCTCACTTTGTGTAAAAAGGTTAACTCAGATGTGCGACCGTTAAACTCAACAGATATTATATGCTATTGTAACTCATTTTAGATAAGCACCGTAAGACTAGTCCCATCACCACTTTATATATATGAGTCACATATATAGGCCTTCACACTAACGGCCTGGAATGTTATAACATCATTCTTCCTTCAAATTAAACTATCGCCATCGGTCTTACTTCCACAGTGTTTACCCCGTCATGTATACTAAGGTACATGACAATATTAGAGTAATGTTGTCATTGAATCTTCTTTATTATGTTGGGTTGAATGCTTTCAACCAACTAGTATCTTCAGTTTTAGCAAGTTTGTTATAATATGTAGATAATCGTTTTGGTTATTTCAAGCAACATTTTCTCTGAAATCTTATTGTCAGTAGTACTTACAGAGATGAGTATACAACCAATAGAGGCAAGCTATTTAGAAACTAAGCCATTAACCCTTTGCTTGGTCTACGTTCATAAAGCTGAAATAACATCTATTTTGAACAATACGTTAGTTGAGAAGACATTCGAAGAGAAAATTTTCAGATATCTCTAGGATGTTAGTTGAGAAGACAGGTTGAGTTGCTGAATAAGGTACGACAATCTAATACAATAATCTAAAATAATATGGATGTGTTGTGGCATTGGAGTGTTTCTCCAACTAGCGCCACACTCCGGAGCCACATTGGTTAACAATCTTTGTAGTATTCATAACCAATATGAACAACAAAATATATAATAACAATGTAATATTGAGAAAAAATAAAAATATTACATTCTCAGCAAAAATATATTGAATGAGCCATGAATATAGAACTTAGCTAAGTGCTAAAACATGACCAGAATTTCCAAACAACAAATTTATGACTTGCGTCATTGTAACATTTAAAAATAATACTGGTAACATTTTTTAAATTGCTCATGCAATAATTTGAACAAATGTTTTACAACAAATTGAGAACCACATCCTCTACCGAAACAAAAAAAATTGACCGTGCACAATAAAAAACACAACCTGCTACAACAAAAAACAACTTTCTTTAGAGGATGCACTGCAAACAAACAAATATGTGATGTTATATATATATGATGCAACATTCTGGGTCTTCATATGCAATAATTAAGAATAGTGTTTGCAACAAATGGAACATTTGACACAAAATACAACCTAGATTTTTGCAAAAAAAATGTGAACTACTTGTGCAACAATACAATAAACTACCCCCCAACAAAAATAAAAAAAGACACATCCATGCTGACCTGCATGCAAAGCACTGCGTCGAGGCTCAGCATGGCCCGAAGCAGGCCCCACAGCCTCTCGCATAGTGGTTGTTGTTCCACTTTCATCCTCGTATCAGCCGGCCACCGGCACATCTCCAGGTTCAAGAACCACCCCTCCATGACCCCTCCATGCTCCTAGACAAACCTCTTGACCACCACCCGCTATTCCCCACCTCCATCGCCGCTATCATGCTCTGCGAACAGACATGGAGCAGCTACAGCTGCAGGCAAGCTTGGAGAGGTGGTAGTGCTTGAGAGAGCGTAGAACGACTAGATCTAGGTTGATCCCTCATGGATCCAACACCCCTCGGCAGAAGCAGATACGGTGTGAGGCAAGGAGATCACCTGATCTACCACACTGGAGCACGATGCGAAGCTGAGGACTCCGGTCTCTCGCTCGCTTCCCCTGTCGAGAAGGGGCACGGAGAGAGATTAGATGGAATGTGTGGTTGGTGCTTGGCTTAGAGTGATGTGGATGGATAAGGTCACATGGGAGCTCAAGGCATCCGACGATGAGTGTTCTCTTAGGACGCACGATGTGTATCATTACCGTTCTTTTAAATACATATTGTAATACAAAGTATATAACTTCATATTTTTTGTGAGATTTTTTGACTCTATAAATCTAAACTACTTGTAAGGTATATTTGTTTTGTGAAAATTACTCATCATTATGTGATAAAATGAATTTTTTGTGAGGAATAAAACGAATTATGAAATCATAAACATAAAATTTTTCATGGATCTAGCATTACTGTTTGTAAAAATAAAAAGATGTACAGGCCATGTCTCGTTCATATTTAAGAAACTGTCAAAAAAAAAGAAATACCAATTGAAATATTAAACGAACGACGTGGAAAATTACTCCTTTATGTGTGTAACTTTTTGTTGGCTTATGTTGGCGCTCACTGTATACTTTCTTTATGAAGGATCCGAAGACTAAAGATTGGTGGCTAGCATACGGTGAGACGAGAACTCCACTTGGGTATTGGCCCCACTCGATTTTCAAATACATGAAAGACAAAGCAGTGGATTGTTTTTGGGGTGGACAAGTTCATGGACCAACGGTTCAATCAAAGCCGCCACAAATGGGTAGTGGACATTGGGCAGAAGAAGGGTTTGGGCGAGCTGCGTTTGTTCGGAACATTAGAGTCGCAAACAAAAACAACCAGTTCTTCATGCCAGACACGCACAAGTCCATTACGAAGAGTACCAGAGAAGCCTGCTACAACGTTAGAAATTTTGGCTACAACTCTAATGGCATGCGTTTCTATTATGGTGGACCCGGTAACTGCACGGGATAATTAATTAACTCTGCAATATACTAGCATGTCGCATGAAATAAAACTGTGGCTAAATTGATCGAATTAATGTCCAGCAGTATTTGGCAAAGCTTGTGTTTTTATGTATTAATCTGAAGTGTATTTGTATGCACCAGTCCAAATTGATTGCAAATTGGCCACGCCACAGCTGCATACTGGTACATGAAGAAGGTGGTAAACAAGGCTACTGTTACTGTTACCTTCAGATGACAGTAACTCTGACAGTTAGAAACTGTCATTGCCGACAGCCGCCTGTCGGAGATTCTC
Source organism: Dendrocalamus latiflorus (assembly GCA_017311315.1). Lineage (NCBI taxonomy): Eukaryota > Viridiplantae > Streptophyta > Magnoliopsida > Poales > Poaceae > Dendrocalamus > Dendrocalamus latiflorus. The sequence goes on from CM029638.1 coordinate 29,868,855, forward strand.
TGTCGGCAATGCTCTGTTGGGGATTTGGTACCAAATCTGACAGCATGTAGAAGAATGACCTCTTCTTTCCAGTTTATTGTTTATGGTTTCCTAAAACAAAAAAATGGAGCGATTTCTTCACTGTCTTTTCGAAGGGTCTTATTCGGACAGCTTTTTCGAATCGACTTATCGACATTTGATTTGTTCACATAAACACTTATGCTAGAATCAAAAAGCCATAAGCCACAGCCATAATCTATCAACCTCCGCCAAAAAGAACCCACGGAATATGTTTTCCGATGGGGTCACGCCGCTGATTTTCCTTGTCTCCTGGGCGTTGAAGCAATCATTGGCCCCAGTAATGTTGATAGGGCTGTCCGTGTAGTATTGTATGCCCAACAGTGATGTCAATGCATAATAAAATATTGCATTTTTATAATATAGAATCATTACAATTTTTACTAATATTACAAACATTGCATTTTTTAATTGGTTATATATGAAATATGATGCTAATTCTTCCACACACCTTAGATTTCATCGTTGGAATTGTGTAATAACACGTGTCAACACATCTCAATTAATCACAGATCAAACAAGTTTAAACGGAAGTTCAAACTCTAATTACTTCCTTCTGAGTATGCGTGTAGTACATCATAACTTGAAGTCAAACATACACAATTTCATGACCCTTCAAACTCTAATTACTTCTTCTGAACATGCGTGTAGTATGTCATAACTCGAAGTCAAACGTGTACAATTTCATGTCTCATGTCTAGTATAATAACATTGTTAAGCCGTCGATGTGCTGGCCGATGGAGTAGCGGGGGCCATTAGCCCGTTAGGTTGTATTCCAGAGCACGCAATTGCAGATGTACATACTCGTTGGCCTCGACGAAGAGGTACTTTATCTGCTCGATCATCAGGAGATCGATGCTAGCCTGCAAATGTTAAATCGATTGAACCATGCATGCATGTATTGAACCGATTGAAAAATCAAAGTAGTGGTAACAGAAAACACGAGATTGCTCAATTAGGGGATAGAACAAGGTAACTGTAGCCGTCAGGAGATTTTCAGACAGTAACACCACGTCCCTACGAGGGTGCAAAGGTCAAGTATACGGTGGACCAAGACGTACCATCCGATTCAACTGTAATTGGCAAGGAGATGCGAACCGGTGGGGTCGCCAATAGCAAGGTAATATGGATGAAAATCGATCCTGAACAATACGTCGATGCAAAGCAATATCAAACTGGAACAATTCTTATATAGATGTAAATAGATGAAAATCAATACGTCAATACAAAGCAATATCGATCAATATTGAATTACAGAGGGTAAATTAAATCTACTGGCTAAACTGGACACTACTTCTATGGTATAGAAAAATAAAGGTACATGACAGATAAATTTTGGGTAGTCAAAGACAATCTTCTGGCCTTCATCTTGTCGCGCACGGCAGGAAACGGCTTCGGTCGTATCTCAACCGAATCAGTTGTACATGGACACCTCCTTCCCGATTAGTTTTGAAACAAACCGAAAATTTACAGATTTTGAATTTTCTTCAATTTTAGCCCAATTTCAAAACCTTCCCAATTCAGCAAGTCTTTTGCCTTTTTTTGCTTTCCATTCTTGGCTTTATGCATTCCCTGATCGCTGGCACCATCCCACGACCTGCCTTCTCCCCTATTCCCTCCCCGTCACATGGCCGATTCCTGTTTGCCGTCATCACCATCTACAAGATTCTACATGCCGCTGCAAACCACGGTCAACTGTCATACTCCCTCTGCCAGCCTTTGCCATCCTGCTCATTAATTGCCATCCCATCGCCCAGCCACATGCCATGGATGCCTCTCCCCATTTTGCCACCACCACAAATGCCAACAACCATGCCCACAAATGCCGACCACTGCCATTTGATCGCTCCTAGCACCAGGAGGTTGCCAGAACCGAGAATACCACCGCTGCCTACCGACCTGTAACATCCCATTTTCAAAATCCTGTGTTAATGAAAAACTTCAAGTTTGTGTTCTAAAAATTCAAAGAATTTTATTTTCCAATCTAGTAATCTTTGTGCTTTTCAAAGAAAAATAAGAAGTGCAAATTTTTTTCAAAATAAATGCCTTGCTTTAACCCCAAAGGAGAATTCAAAGTCACCTTTCCAAAATCCAGAATTTAAAGTCATCTTTCAAAATCTGAGAATCTCAAATTTGTTTTTATCTTTTAAAGAGGAAAGGGAAGAAAAAAAATATAAAACTTAAATCCCAGTCGTTCATCCTTTGGCTCCTTCTTCCATCTCCCTCCTTCTTCCTGCCCGCAGTGCCTCCCTCTCCCTTCTTCTGTCGCCGCCCGCCGCTAGTCATCTTCTTCTCAACCACCGCACCGCCGAGTTATTGCGACACCAAAAGCCTCGCCCTCAGCGCCGACAGCCTCGCCTTCAGCGCCGACACCCCTCGCCTTCAGCGCCCGGCAGTGGCAGCACTTGGGCTCGCCTCCCCGCCCTTGCCTTCAGTGCCACCGTGGTCCGGTCTCGGCCCACACGTCCTCGCCGTTTGTCGCTGCCCGGCCAAAGAGCAACAGCTGCCGCGCCGTCGCATCCCCAGTCACCTCCCGTACGGCCCTTCGCCTTTAGCGCGCGCCCTGCCCGTGTGCTGTTTGTCACTTTCCCTCCTCTCTGCGCTGCCGTGGTCCTCCTCTGCCGCCCCCGTGCAAGTCACGTCGCCGCTTTGCTTTCCGCTCCGCCCCCACGTCGGACCGCCGGGCCAAGCACTGCCTTGCCTTCAATTGCAAGTGACAAACACCAGTTGCCACACCCGGACTGTGGACGCACGGAGCTGACGCCACCCGCACGCCCGACGCCATGCTGCCATGTCTCCTCGGTGTCTCCTCCCCTTCCCCCGGCCTCTATAAAAGGGCGCCGAACCATGCTTCATTCCGCCATCACCGCTAGCTCAAGTTTCCTCTTTCGCTGCCTCCTCTGCCGTGAGTGCTCCTCTGGAAGTCCTCGCCGCCGACGCCACCGGTCGACGCCAGGACCCTTTGAGCTCTCCCCGCACTCACCATTGCCCCCTCTTTCTCCTCCCCCACTTAATCGACTCTTCTCCCCCTACAGGCCGCCGGCGAGCTCTTTCTTCCCCACACTTGGAGCACCGCCCGGACACCCCAAACTCCGCCCCCACCTCACTGAGCCCTGCCTCCCTCCCCAGTAGAGGTGGGACTTGGGCCGGGCTTCTTTGGGCTAGCCCGAAGCACGGCCGGCACGGCCCGGCCCGACACGTGGCGGGCCGTGCCGGCACGGCACGAACGGTGGGCCGGGCTGGGCTTCAAAATCCGGCACGGTGGGCGGCACGGCACGGCACGGCAGATCGGGCCGTGCTCGGGCTGGCACGGCACGAAGAGCACGGCTGGTCAGAAACTATTTAAAATTGATTTCTTAACTATAGTAAATTGTACTTATGACTCTCCTTGAGCTTTTCTATTTGACTAGTTGGGTAGGCCTATGCTAGATTGTCGGGCGATGTCCACGTACGCCATAGTCTAATTTGCACCAAGATATGCATTCCATTGGACTAGATGACCAAGTTCGAAGGTGAAATGGCATGAGACAATAGAATCGAATTTTAAGTAGGTTTTTAATAAGGCAGATACAAGAGAAAGGAAGATAGCGGCCACCGCTACCATTGTCGCTATCGCTTTTGTCGTGTATAGTTACTTTGGGCTGGGCTTGGGCTGGCACGGCACGAACGCCGGCACGGTGGGCTTTGGGCCGTGCTTGGGCCTGGCCGAAGACGAGGCGGGCCGGCACGGCACGGCACGACGGGATGACTGGGCCGAACCGGCACGGCACGAAGCGGCCCGAAGCACGGTGGGCCTGGGCCGTGCCGGCACGGCACGGCCCAATTCCCACCTCTACTCCCCAGCGAGCCGTCGCCATTGTCTTCCTCACCGCCAAGCCTCCCTTGCCGCCAGCCCGCTCTGCTCCTCTCCGGCCACCGCCCAAGCCCCAGGTGAGCTCAATGGCGCCCGTAGACGCTCCCACGGCGAGCAATCAAACTCAATCGACCCGAGTCACCGGTGCCCAACCTCCCCTATTTTGGCGCCGCTGTGCTCGTCGCCAGTCGCCGCCAGCCCAAATCCGGCCCCTCCACTCCTTGCCGAGGTGCGCGTAGGACTGATGAGCTCATTTTGGCCAATGCCATCACACCACAGTGGCCTCTCGCCGCCGGCCAGCTCTGCCGCCCTCACGACCGGACCGTGCTATGGCCGAGCAGCAAGCCAGCGCAATAAATGAGATAATTAACCACCTGTCCTAATCAACCATTAACCGTCATAAACTCTATTAATGATGGGCCCATCGGTCAGCCATTGTAAAACGATAATAACCAGACAGTCAATTAATTCCTCTCGGGCCCCACCTAGCAGCGGCACACACACACTCTCTCTCTTTCTCTCCCTTTTTATTTTCTGGATTTTCCAGGAAATTAAACTTTGAAAGGCTATATCTCCCTCACCATAACTCCAACTTTACTGAAACCAATTTCTAAATTTTTCTAAAATCAAGACCTATCTATTGGTTCTGGTTTGGTTTAGTTTTGAGTTCATTTGAGTTTTGTTTTATTTCTTTTGGGTATTTATTTTGCTTTCACTTGTTTGTGTTGTTTTTCCGGTGCGTTCTTCCGAGTAGAGTTCGAAGACGTGAACGAGCCCCCGATTGAAGCAGCACAAGACCCCCAAGCTCTTGATCCAGGCGAGTCAATACTTTGATCACACTACTACAGAAAGCCTAATACTAGACGGCCAATCACAAACGGTTTGACAAAACCGTCTGTGACCGACACTAACACAGACGGTTTGAATTTGGACACCGTCTGTGTTGGCGGCGTCGGAGAAAAGGAGTATCACAGACGGTTCGTACTGATGAACCGTCTGTATTACAAACGGTCTATATTAAAAACCGTCTGTGATAATTCACAGACGATTTTTGATTAAAAACCGTCTGTGATAATGGCACTAGGCATTTATTGCACTGCTCAGACCGTATCTGTCTTCATCTCGATCCAGATCTAGCCACTGCTGCGCACTCTTTCGCTCAGGAGGCAAGCTAGGCGATTTTAGGCCAGTTAATTTGGTGGGAAGAGGCAGAGATTGAGCTTTGAAGATTTATACTTTCCTGGTTGCTCTAGATATGGTTAGTAATGAAATTTATTTTTTCTTTGCATTACAATTTAGATCTAAGTAATTGGTGAGTTATTGAAGATGGTTTGCAAAATTGTTGGTTATATAATAGCTGTTGTGTTTATAATATGAATTGAGCTAGCAAATTAAACCTCAATATAATACATGTGGCCAGTATATATGTAGTAATAATTAGTTAATCTAATTTTTAATACTCAGTTGTTATATATGTACGTAACGTAGGACCGAAGCTGGATGTATGTCGCGAGCCGTGTGAGTGAAGAGTACATTAATGGCGTGTCTGCTTTTACAAGAGCCGCCGAGGAGGATATGTTGAATAAGGGGGTGGAATATATGTACTGTCCATGCACTGACTGCGAGAATTTAAAGATGTTTAAGAACCGAGGGCAAATTGAAGCGCACTTGATTCGGAGGGGTTTCAAAAAGGGTTATACGTGTTGGACCAGTCATGGCGAAGTGAATGATCATATGCTGCCGGATGACACCGCCGGTGAAGTGAATGATATGCCGCCGGATGACATCGCCGGTCAAGTGAATGACATGCCGCCGGATGATGTCGATTGTGGTTCGGATTCGGATAGGTTGCACGATGATAATCTGGATCAGATGCTTCGCGATGTAGAAGAGAACTATGATGAGAGAGAGTATGTTAAATTCCGGGGCTTGATGGAGGACTCAGAGAAACCTTTGTTCACGTGCTGCAAGTACACGAGGTTGTCGACCGTGCTTGAACTGTTGAAATTGAAGGCAAGCAACGGTTGATCCGACAAGAGTTTCACGGCGCTTCTAGGTCTTTTAGCGGACATGCTTCCGGAGGGAAATGAGTTGCCTAAAACCACGTATAAAGCCAAGAAGGTTCTTTGTCCATTGGGAATGGAAGTAGAAAGAATACATGCATGTCCGAACGACTGTATCCTCTACTGTAAAGAGTATGCAAACATGCATGTATGTCCGGTGTGCAACGCATCCCGATACAAACGTAACAATCAATCAGATGATGGCGAGGGAACAGAGGCGAAGAAAGGACCTCCTGCTAAGGTGGCATGGTATTTTCCTATAATTCCCCGTTTGAAAAGGTTTTTTGCAAATCCAAAGGAGGCAAAACTGTTGCGTTGGCACACGGAGGAGCGCAAGAAGGATGAAATGCTAAGACACCTTGCTGATTCGGCGCAGTGGAGAAACATCGATAAGAGTTTTGCAGACTTCGGTGCAGAACCAAGGAATATAAGGTTTGGACTGAGTACAGATGGAATGAATCCTTTCAGTAGCATGAGCAGCCGACATAGCACATGGCCCGTGACTCTCTGCATCTATAACCTTCCTCCTTGGTTGTGTATGAAGCGAAAGTATATTTTGATGTCAATACTTATCCAAGGGCCAAAACAACCTGGGAATGATATTGATGTGTTCCTAGCACCGTTGGTGGAAGATCTAAAAGTACTGTGGAATGAAGGGGTACAGGTATGGGATGCATACAAACGAGAGAACTTCACTCTGCGTTCCTTATTGTTCTGCACCATAAATGATTATCCTGCCCTGGGTAACCTATCGGGCCATAGTACAAAAGGTGCCAAAGCTTGTACCCACTGTTTAGATGGTACCCAGAGTGTGTGGCTGAAACACTCGCGCAAAACTGTCTACATGCGTCACCGCCGGTTCCTTCGGAGGGCTCACCCATACCGCAAGATGAAGAAACAATTTGACGGAGAGAAGGAAGACGGTTCAGCTCCAAGGCATTTAAGGGGACACGAGGTTTATGATATGATTAAGGATTTAGATGTTGTCCTCGGAAAGGGACGTAAATTGAGGGCTCATGAGAAGAACACTTGGAAGAGGAGATCAATATTTTGGGACTTACCTTATTGGGAGTACCTAGATGTTCGACACTGCATCGACGTCATGCACGTAGAAAAGAATGTATGCGATAGCTTGATTGGTCTCTTACTGAACATTCATGATAAAACAAAGGACGAAGTTAACGCACGGCTTGACTTGGCTGATATGGACATCAGGCCTGAGTTAGCACTGATATGCACTGATAATGGACGAATGTACCTTCCCCTTGCGTATTACACTCTGTCCAAGGCTGAGAAAACAGAACTGTGCCAGTGCTTGAATGGTGTCCAAGTTCCGTCTGGTTACTCCGGCAACGTGAAGAAACTTGTTTCGATGCAAGATTTGAAGTTAAATGGCATGAAGTCTCATGATTGTCATGTGCTGATGACACAGATGCTCCCTATTGCAATGAGAAATATTTTTCCGATCAAAGTCCGAGAGACAATCATGAGGCTATGTTATTTCTTTAACACAATTGCTCAGAAGGTCATCGATCCCGAAGGACTAGATGCTCTGCAGGACGATGTGGTGATGACTCTATGTCACCTTGAAATGTATTTCCCTCCTTCGTTTTTTGATATCATGGTCCATCTCATTGTTCACGTTGTGTGGGAAATAAAAATGTGCACGCCCGTATTCCTACGTAGCATGTACCAATTTGAGAGTTTAATGGGAATTCTCAAGTCCTACGTACAGAATCGTTCTCGGTCGGAGGGCAGCATCATCGAAGGTTATACAAGCGAAGAGGTCATTGAGTTTTGTGTCGATTATATGGCTCAGATTCAACGGATAGGTGTGCCTCAATCTCGTCATGAGGGGAGGCTGAAGGGTCTCGGAACTATCGGAAGGAAAGCAATCACTCCAGATATGGACACGTATACTCAAGCCCATTTCACGGTATTGCAACACATGACTGAAGTGGCGCCTTATGTCGACCAGCACAAGGATGTGCTTCGGCAACAGAATCCAGAGCGACCGGATGTTTGGATCATAAGGCAACACAACAATCGGTTCAACCAATGGTTGAAGGAGCAAATCGCTAGGAGCTCACCAAGTGAGACGCTGACATGGTTGGCAAAAGGGCCGACATTTACAGTTGTAACATGGCAAGGATATGACATAAATGGGTACACATTCTATACGCAGTCTCAGGATGTACAAGGCACTAACCAGAACAGTGGTGTCCACATAGATGCGTTCAGTACTGATGGGTCGAGAAACTCGTACTATGGCTTCATAGAAGAGATTTGGGAGCTCGACTATGTGGTTTTCAAGATCCCTTTATTTCGCTGCCGTTGGGTGCATCTCCCACAGGTGACTGCCATTAAGTCGACCTACAGCCGAGACAGCAAGGGCAGCAAGGGCAAAGCAAAGAAGACCAATGATGATATCCCATACCTGCCATTGGCCCGCAAATTTGTGCTTGGCCAGCTGTTGCTCGAGCACAAGGTCCTCCAACCTCTAGCATATAGTTGCCTGCAATTGCACAAGTGGTATATGGAGCAGTCCAATAAGCCAGAGGGAGAACAGATCTCAAGTGTCACTGTCAAATTCACGCTGGATGATTTACGTCACAGTCTTCAAGAGTGTGTCTTCGTGGTCGCCTTTGAGGATTTATTCGATCTTTTTACGCTCAACGCTCTTGACGTCTCACTCATTCGATGCTGGACGCTGTAAGTGTGTACAATCACAGTCTCTGTTCATGTCATACCGATAAATGTCATATATAATGACACATGCTGACTAAAGCTAAAACATCCAAATCATCATCGGTTGGTTTCTTGGACCCACACTTGGTCGCCAAGACTACCATCGACGAGGAGTCATTCATCGTCGAGAGGTACATTGCAGCAGCACTGCTGGAATGCCGCAATAAGGAATATGTACTTATGCCCTTCAATCAAAACTATCATTGGATTTTAATAGTAATTGCACCAAAATGGAACAAGGTATATTACCTTGATTCCCTAAGTAAGAATAAAATGGACTTTATAGTTGTCAGCCAAGTAATCGATAGGTACATTTTCTCCATACATACCTATATTGTACTTTTTCTTTCCTTCCGAATGACTAAGGTTAACTTTTTTGAATCACGTAGGGCGTTCGCGATGTACATTACAATGGGAGGTGTCTCGAAGCAAGGGGCCAAAGGCCTGACACATGCTCGAGATTTTAAGGTATTCGCTATTACACATTAATTAATCCTATGCAACAGTTGGTAGTAATGCCTCTTGAATTAACATATTGCATTTTTTGCAGTGCCACCAGCAGTCGCCGGGCAACACATGTGGATTCTACGTTTGCCACCATATGGAACTACTCCTCGATTCCTCGAGGATCACCAATTACAAGGTTTGTCAATCTTCCCATAATTACTTCATACTTATCACGTTATATATATACGCACATTGATATTCCTATCGACAGGCTGCGTTCATCCCGTCAACTGCATTGAAACAGCCCGACCTTTCACACATTCGAGGAGAGATGGCGTACTTTCTGGTGGCTAACGTCATAAACCCAGCTGGAAAGTTCCACTTCGCACCATGATTTGTTATTGCTTTATCACTCCGGAATCGAGGTCTCGCGAAAGGAACAGTGCATAATCAACGAACTTTGTCAGGCTGCACAAGCAATACTTGAATGGCAATCATGCACCATCCAAGTATTGCTTGTGCAGCCTGACAAAGTTCATTAATTATGGCTCTGTTCCTTTCGCGAGACCTCGATTCCGGAGTGATAGAGCAATAACAAATACAATGTTACCATCTAAGTGGAAATGCAACGTACATCTTTTGTAATTGTATATTTGTTAATGGATATTTTATTTCATTTCAATTAATTGATTTGCGAAATTGATGTTTTAAGTTTGTCAAATGGATGTTTTATGTTTGTCAAATGAAGTGCGATGTGAATTGGATGTTGTATGTTTGTCAGAAATTGTATGTATATCTACTTGTTTCAGAGGGCATGGCTAGCATTTCCTGAGGCTAGCCAATAAATAGAAATAGATTTAGGGGTTGAAAGGAATATCACAGATGGTTTTTAAGCAAAAACCGTCTGTGATATATCAACATCACAGACGGTTTTAAGTAAAAACCGTCTATGCTATCTGATAATCACATACGATTTTTAAGTAAAAACCGTATGTGATTATCAGATATCACAGACGGTTTCTAATTAAAAACCGTTTGTGATATTGATATATCACAGACGGTTTTTAATTAAAAACCGTCTGTGATATTTACACCACAGACGGTTCGAAAACCGTCTGTGATAACCTTCCATTATCACTGACCCATAAATTCAGACGGTTCAAAAAACCGTCTGTGATGACGTTTCTGAACCGTCTGTAATACTGTTTTCTGTAGTAGTGTCATTTTGTGCCTATATTTTATGTGAAACTATGTCCATTTAACTTATCAAAATTTGCATGCTTTACTTTATATGCAAAAGTATGTCACTCTTAAGGTAGCTAACATCCATGTGTGTACCTAGTAATATGACACCCCATCAGTAACACTTGAATCACCTGACCATTGTTGCCCTAGATGTTAATGATAACTATGGTAGTTATAAGTCATATTACTGCTATGCTAGTCTTGTCAAGTCTAGGGCACTAGTGGCCCTGATCATCATTCTTTACTTATGAAAACTAGTTTTGGGATAGTCACGGGATGTGTGTGGCTGAACAATTATGATAAATTATGTTATGCTTCTCAAAACCCTAAAAATCTGCTATACTTGTTTGGGCGGATGGTAAGAGTGGTGGGTGTGGATGTAACACATGGTTGTGGTTAGTGGAATGAACCGCCCAGACAAATTAAGGACTTAATCCTATGTGGACCCCTCCGTGTACAACAGTGCAACCACAAGTTGGCATAATGTAGGCTTGGCTGAATAATTTACTAGACTCTCTAGTCATCTCACGGAGAACGTGTGTAGGTGGGTAATAAAAGCCCCACGTGGAACGGGACACCGGATGTAGGTGACGTCGCCTAGGATAACATATGTGGAGAGTGGAGTCCGACTGCGCTAACCTATGGTAGACATCCCGCACAACCCATGGAAGCAACCCCATAGGAGTGATATGCTAGAGGGCGAGGTATTGTAAAGGCCTCGTGGTAGTCTCTCGATCTATGTGACTAAGGAATCATGTAGAACCATCGAGTTGATTATCTCTTGTGGGTAAAGATGTACATCCTCTGCAGAGTTTAAACTATTCAAATAGCCGTGCCCATGGTCAAGGGCGGACATGGAACTCTTCCTCGAGTTAGCTCTATTTCAAAAATTTTGAGGGTGGGAATGAAAACTGTCAGGCGGATGTAAACCTGACTTTGTATATTTTTCCTCGAGGGATGTACTCCAGTGCTGGTATTAAGGTGGAAGTAATCTGTTAATCAAAAGTAAGCATTGGTGGATGGAACCATGAAATCGGTAGATGGAACCTACCCCATTGTAAATTATTGCACACTTTCAATTATCTAAGCATAAGTTTTTGTGAAATGCTAGGTCATAGGGACTTTTAAATTATGATTATTCCAAAAGTCGCTTTAAGCAAATAAAAGAACCCGAGCCACCCTTGTTTAACCTTGCATCAGTAATTATATGCATTCTGTGTATTGGCTCGCGGAGCATGTTGAAATGTGCTCACCCTCGCTCTTAACCCCCATTCAGAAGCCATAAATCAAGGGCACTATGTCTACTATGAGGACCAGGACACTGAAGGGAATGAAGGTGGAGAAGACTAGAATAGGTTTCGGTAGTCTTGCCCCTCGCCCCAGTCTAGTTGACCAGGCTAGTTTGTGGGTGTATCTGTTATTAGTCAGGCCTCTGATTAATAGTGGTGGCACCTAAGTTGTCCCAGTCACTTGCCTGTGGCGAGTTGTGCCCTATCACACTTATGTACGTTTCCGCTTCCGCTCTTTATGTATTGTATCCATTTGGCCTGACGGCCCTGATGTAAACTCGACCCGACGTGGTCTATTTGAACTCTGGTAATGTAATGTATGGTATTGTCGTGTATGAAATGATGTAGCCATGTATCTGTGAGCACTATCTACTAATCCAGGGAATAGTGCAGTGATTTCACAGAGGGTTCCAGGTTAATAAACTTGGGGTCCGACACGACCTCCATTGAAATTTCTCCAGTGCCTTTCTTTGGTCACGATCGTTGCCTGAGCCAACCTCCTACTACTCAAACCACCATACCGTGGCTATAAAAGCCAAGCAACCTCTTCGATAGACTACATTGGCATTCGCTAGCCAGCCTCTTCTCTTCTCCCACCAGTCAGTAGCTCGCCGTTGCCACCATAAGACACCGATAAGCTCCATTTTCTAATTTCTATCAATGTCTTCACCATTACTCAATTGCTCCTTTATGACCTCACAAACCCCATCGAGGCCTTGACCTATCCTCTCTGAACCCCTAGCTCACCAGTGACCAACTGCTCCACCTAGTCGAGCCACCTCACCATGGATAGCCATCTTTGTAGCCCTAGAGCCTAAACCATCACTAGCATGACCTTCCTTATGCCCCCACGATGCTCCAACCACTCTTGCCTTCGCCATTTAGCTCCCAAGGTGCTCCCGCGAAGCTCCTCTCACTGCCGGCCACCTACACTGATCTCCGAGCTCCACAAATGCCAAAAATAGAACCCTAGCATGTAGTAGAGCCTAGCCATGCCCTTGGTTGTCATTGGCAACCTTTGACAACACTCAATTTCTCATTGTTGTCTTTACCTTGTTTGGCGACACTAGTATCAGGAGGAATCCAAACACCGAATCTGTGGGCCGCACAGTAGTAGCCCAGACACCGAATCCAACCGAGCCAAACCCACCCCTGTAGGAACATTGTTCACAAAACCCGTTCCACTTCTGTTCATGATCTTGCCAATTACTACTCATGACCCATTATTATTCCCAACCTAATCTATAGGAAATAGTATAGACTCATTACTATTCAAATCGACCCATTAATATTCATACGAAACCTGTTAGACAAATTTATACTCATTTTGTTTGTTTTGGCCCCGTGAGGCCTATTCTCAACTCTGTTTAGCTTAAATAGACTCCATAAAACCCTAGCCAGCCCAAATACTATTTTGAACCCAAGTCCAATATTATTCAGACCCATTACTGATGGGAACGGGGTCCCGATCTTCCAACAGGTTCTGGGTAAGTTCGATTTGGTGGAGGCGCGACACAAATCGATCCGGCTTCCGAACGACACGTTCCGAACCCCGCAATCGCAGCACCACGTCTCCTCAGGTTATCAACCGTGCGCAGCCCGGTTGACCTCGCCAAGAAGGCTAATCCTCGCCTGCGAATCAAAGAACACAAGCAAGAACAAGGAAGAACACAACTGAATTGCAGATGGATAGATTTAGCACTCGAAAGTTGGGGTCTCACAAACCGATGAACGGCGAATCTGTTCAAAGACAAATCAATCTAAGCAAAACCCAACCCTAATGGTGGGGGTGGCGGCTGGATATAAAGGATTGAGGGGCGTGCAAAACCCCTGGACGCGCCCCTAATGGGCTCCAACACGATACAAAGCCAAAAGGCCCAAAAGACGGTGGCGCAGCACCCTGACAGATTCTGAACGCTCACTTGTTTCGACGATTCCCGTCGACTCAGAAGGAATTTTGTCATGGGACCAGATCCATTGGAAAGGTAGTCTTCTCATCTTTCCATACATATGTAGAACGTCCAAAACGGAGTCCGGATGCGATCTGGGCGTCCGTTTTAATGCGGCCTGGTCCTGGACTCCGAATTGGATTCGAAGTCGGTTTGAGTTGGGCCTCCAACATGATTCGACCGCCCTTGTTGGACTTGTGCGCCTCGTAGTCCTTCTCCAAGTACTTCTAGGTCCTCTCCATGGTTCCTAATCATTATTAAATCATTAGGTAGCAATCGATTCTCAAATGAACAAAAAGAAGTACTTAGCAACGAGCTCACCTGTAAATTCAATTGTCGGGCGCGAGCTCTAGTGATTGGTCCTTGAATGTCAAGTGGAGGTGTGTTGTGTGTATCCGGAGAAGTGATGTCCTCATCATCCTCCCCCTCTTGAAGCGGAGTTGTCCTCAACTCAGCCTCATCTTCTTCTCCCAAGTATGGCTTCAAATCTGAAATGTTAAAGGTGGGACTAACCCCAAACTCGGGAGGCAACTCAAGTTTATATGCATTATCATTTATCTTCTCAACTATCTTAAAAGGACCAGCAGCTCTAGGCATCAATTTTGATTTTCTTAACTCAGGAAATCTATCCTTTCTCAAGTGCAACCAAACCAAATCACCCGGTACAAGTTTAACTTCCCTTCTACCTTCACTACCAGCAATTCTATACTTTTCATTCATCTTTTCAATATTTGCCTTAGTGGTTTCATGCAATTTAAGAATAAATTCAGCACGCTTTTTAGCATCATGATGTGTTCTCTCAGTGGTAGGTAAAGGCAAAAGATCAATAGGAGCACGGGGGTTAAATCCATACACTACCTGGAAGGGACTTACCTTGGTGGTGGAGTGTTCCGCCCTATTATATGCAAACTCCACATGCGGCAAACACTCTTCCCACATCTTCAAATTGCGTTTCAAGATCGCTCTCAACATGGTGGACAATGTTCGATTCACGACCTCTGTTTGTCCATCAGTTTGGGGATGACAAGTTGTAGAAAACAGCAGCTTTGTCCCCAATTTATTCCACAAAGTGCGCCAAAAGTGACTCAAGAATTTTGCATCGCGATCTGAAACAATAGTAGAAGGCATACCATGCAAGCGAACGATTTCTTGAAAGAAAAGGTCAGCAATATGAACAGCATCGTCGCTTTTATGACAAGGAATAAAATGTGCCATCTTAGAAAAACGATCAACCACCACAAAAATACTATCCCTCCCCCTCTTAGTCCTTGGCAATCCCAAAACAAAGTCCATAGATATATCAGCCCAAGGAATAGAAGGAACGGGAAGAGGCATATACAAACCATGTGGGTTCAACCGCGACTTAGCTTTTTGACATGTGGCGCACCGAGCCACGAACCGCTCTACATCTCGTCTCATCCTTGGCCAAAAGAAATGTGTGGCCAGCACCTCCTCCGTCTTCTTGGCACCAAAATGTCCCATCAAACCTCCTCCATGTGCCTCCTGCAACAACAAAAGACGAACGGAACCAACTGGAATGCATAGGCGGTTAGCTCTAAACAAAAACCCATCATGTATGACATATTTATTCCATGTACGTCCCTCTTTACAATTTTCCATCACAACTTTAAAATCATCATCATTAACATATTGTGCTTTAATTGTTTCAAGCCCAAATATACGACAATCAAGTTGAGACAACATGGTATAGCGTCGAGACAAAGCATCAGCAATCACATTATCCTTCCCTTTCTTGTGTTTAATGACATAAGGAAAAGATTCAATAAATTCAACCCACTTAGCATGTCTACGATTCAAATTGGTTTGACTACGAATATGCTTAAGTGATTCATGATCGGAATGAATGACAAATTCTTTAGGCCATAAATAGTGTTGCCACGTCTCTAAAGAACGAACAAGAGCATACAATTCTTTATCATACGTGGAATAATTAAGAGCAGGACCATTCAATTTTTCACTAAAGTAGGCAACAGGTTTGCCTTCTTGCATCAAAACACCACCAATACCAATTCCGCTAGCATCACATTCCAGCTCAAAAGTCTTACCGAAATCCGGAAGTTGGAGCAATGGTGCGTGTGTAAGCTTGTCCTTCAAAAGATTAAAGGACTCCTCTTGTGATGGCCCCCAATGGAACACGACGCCCTTCTTTGTCAACTCAATCAATGGTGTCGCAATGGTGCTGAATTCTTTGACAAAGCGGCGATAAAATCCTGCAAGGCCAAGAAAACTCCGCACTTGGGAGATCGTCGTGGGCGTGGGCCAACTCCATATCGCCTCCACCTTGGCTCTATCAACCTCAATGCCCTGTGGAGTCACAACATAGCCAAGAAAAGAGACTCGATCCGTGCAAAAGGTGCACTTGTCAAGGTTACCAAACAAACGTGCATCTCTCAAAGCATTAAAAACAGCACGTAAGTGATTCAAATGTTCATCCATGGACTTGCTATAAATCAAGATATCATCAAAGTAAACGACCACAAATTTGCCAATGAAAGGACGTAAAACCTCGTTCATTAATCTCATGAAAGTGCTAGGTGCATTAGTTAACCCAAAAGGCATGACTAACCACTCATACAAGCCGAACTTAGTTTTAAAAGCAGTTTTCCATTCATCGCCAAGTTTCATTCTTATTTGGTGGTATCCACTACGCAAGTCAATCTTTGTGAAAATTATAGCACCACACAACTCATCAAGCATGTCGTCTAGCCTAGGAATAGGATGACGATACCTTATAGTAATGTTGTTAATGGCTCTACAATCTACACACATACGCCAAGAACCATCTTTTTTGGGAACCAAAAGAACAGGAACAGCACAAGGACTAAGGCTCTCACGTACGTACCCACGGTCCAAAAGGTCTTGGACTTGTCGCTGAATCTCCTTAGTCTCTTCAGGATTGGTCCTGTACGGCGCACGGTTTGGCAAACTCGCTCCAGGGATCAAATCAATCTGGTGCTCAATCCCTCGAATGGGTGGAAGTCCTGGAGGTATCTCATCAGGGAAAACATCTCTAAACTCCTGCAAAAGGTTAGTGACAGGAGCAGGCAAAGTGCAAGGCATATTATCAAGAGAAAATAAGGCATCTTTGCACACAAAAGCATAGCATGTATCATGAACATCATCAATTTCAGCAAGGTCTGATTTTGAGGCAAGCATAACAGAATTTTTCAAATGGATTACTTGCTGTTTTTCAGATTTATCATGTTCCTTTGTATCATTAGCAGCAGCAACTCTCTCCCTATCGGCCTCTATAATCTCAACTGGGGTCAAAGGCAGTAAAGTAACTTTCTTTCCCTTATGCATAAAAGTGTATTTGTTACTACTACCATGGTGTAAAGCATCATTATCAAATTCCCAAGGTCGACCCAATAAAAGAGAGCATGCTTGCATGGGAACCACATCACAATCAACATGATCAACATACCCACCAATGGAAAAATGGACTCGGCATGTTTGTGTTACCTTAGCTTTTCCAGAATCATTTAACCACTGAATATGATATGGATGGGGATGTGGTCGCGTGGTCAAGCCAAGCTTCTTGACCAAATCAGAACTCACCAAGTTGTTGCAGCTTCCTCCATCAATGATGACACGTGCACGCCGATTCTTGATTGCGAAGAAAGTCTGAAACAAATTATGGCGTTGAAGCTTATCGGGTTGTTGTACCTGTGTGCTGAGGACTCGCTGCACAATGATGCTCCGTAGCGTCGCTGTGGACGCCCCACCAAGGACCAAGTCGTCATCACCACCGCCAGTTTCGTCCGAGGCAGCATCAACATCATCATCCTCCTCAACATCCGAAATGCTGATGTAGCCTCCATCTTCTGTGGCGATGTATGCCCGTTGGCTAGGGCAATTCTTCTGCACATGACCAAGCCCATGGCAGCGGTGGCACTGAATGTCGGAGGAGCGGCCCGTTGAAGCCACGGAAGAAGAACTCTTGGCTGGAACCTGCAAGGAATTTTTTGAAGCATCTGCAAAGCGTGACGTGGAAGGTGGCTTCGGTGGCGCTGCTGCAATCTTGGTCACAGGTGGTGGAGGAGAACGAAAACTCGAAGAAGACTTGGGCAGTCCCGCCGATGTAGTCGTTCGCGGCGTGTAGAAGGGTCGTTCAGTGCGTGCCTTCGCTGATTCCTTGCGTCCCTGCAATTCTTTTTCTGCAAGCATAGCAAGCTGGAACAACTGGTTGACAGTAGTAAATTCTTTATAATCAACAATGTCCTGAATTTCACGCCGTAACCCCCCGTAGAAACGACAAATCTTATCATCCGTGTCCTCAACAACCCCACAACGCATCATACCCTTTTGAAGCTCAGCATAATAGTCCTGAACAGAACGATCACCTTGTTCTAAGCGCTGCAATTTTTTTCTCAAATCAAGTTTATATGTGGGAGGAACAAAACGATTACGCATATCTTCTTTTAACCGTTCCCATGTATCAGGTTGTAAGCGCATGTTACTTAGTTCATTCCACCAGATAATAGCAAAGTCCTTAAACTCACTAGTAGCTTGTCTAACTCTATGTTGTTCAGGAACTAAGTGAGAATTAAATTTCTGCTCTACCGTCATCTCCCAATCAAGATATATATCAGCATCATAAAGACCAGCAAAAGATGGAATGGTAAACTTGACTTTAGCAAAAGGGTCATCGTTACCATGACGGTTCTGGTTATTACCTTCCATACCATGTCGATTCTGGTTATTACCTCCCATACCTTGTCGGTTTTGCTGAAGACGCCGACGTAGTCGTGCATCTTGTGTCGCCCGCCGATCAATGTTGCCATCTGCATCATACACTATGTCATCATCAGGACGATGGCCGTCAGTGACAGGTGGCAGACGTGCCTCCAATTTGTCCATCCGACCAGTGAGGTCAGCCAACCGCCGCTCCACCCGCTCAATGCCTTCCGTGGTGTTCAACTTGGCAATGGCGGCGACGATGGTGTCCATTCTCGCGCCGAGTGAAGCATTTTGTTTGTCGAGCGCAGCTTGTAGCTGGCCGCGACTAACACACTCGTTGAAATCAACCGGTGACCCGTGTCCTTCGTCTCCTGCCATGGTTAGTGGAAACACAGGGAAAACAAAAGGATTATCCCTATCAACTACAAATGAAGGGCAGTGGAATCTCGCAAAGGAAGTGGCTTACCAAGCTCTTACAAGTGTTCTTACCAAAGCAGCAGGTGGTACAACCGGTGGCTGGTTCGTGAAACCATGTCGAGCGTGGGTACGATTGCAAGGGTCAAAACTGTGCTATCCAGAAGTAGATATATGGAGCTTGGAAGGCCAAATATATCAGTGGAACACAAATCAATAACAGATAGTAATGCTGAATAAATGTCCAAAGCACTGGTCCTAGTTGCTGGCCTAAATGTGTCCTATATCAGTGTTAGGATATGATGAACAAGGAATCACGGCCAGAAAGTAAGCGAAGACAGCACAAAGATGGCCAGGGAATGAGAAACTTAATTCAGCAAAGCACAAAACAAATAAAGCTCTGTCACCTAAAACTGTGCTCTGTCCGGTTTTTTTTTCTGTTTTTTTTCTTTTTTTTTGGGCCAGTACTAGAGCCGAGAACGGAATTTCTCTCTCTTCTCTACTAAGCCGAAATTTTTCTTTTTTGTGTCTTTTTTATTTTATTTTTTTCACAGAGCAGAGCATAGAAATAGGAGCCACACAAAGTTTCAACTCAATCCGATGTAAGGTGTGGCCTACAGAAAATAATGAATGTGCTGTAAATTCGGTAAATCAATTTCGGAGCTCGAGTACTGCACTTTCCAGGCCGAATTTGGGGAAAATAAAATCGCCGAATATCGGATGCAAAATTTAATTTCACCCAATTTCAAAAAAAAAATCAACTGATTTCGAGTCCGTATGCAAAAGTTATGGCCGTTTGAAGTTGGACCTCCGAGTTATGGTTTCTGTGGAGGCCAAAACAAAGATCGGGTGGAGGGATTTGGTGGAAATTTGTGGCTGAAGCTCGGGGAAAGGCGGGGGATGATGCTGTGTGATCACGAGACGTGATGGATGATGAAAACAGAGGGTTAACAGAGGGTGGGATATGGGTGGGAAAACAAAAACAGAGGGTGGAATACGCGATGGATGACGGCTAGGGTTTCACGCCTAACCCGAAACAGAGGGTATGAGAGGTAGCGGAAGCAAGATAACCCGAAACAAAACACGATCTAAACCAGCAACACAACTCGACTAAGGACACAAACTCAACACTACGGACTCTGGAATCAAATTGTGCAAAGGCTAAACGAGATCTAGGACAGGAAACAAACTATGCCTACAATTTTTTGTAGGGCTTTTTCATGGACTCTAGGACGAAACCGAAAACAACAAAGGAGGGTAACGCGAACCTGAAGGAACACCTGAAGCTCTGATTACCACTTGATGGGAACGGGGTCCCGATCTTCCAACAGGTTCTGGGTAAGTTCGATTTGGTGGAGGCGCGACACAAATCGATCCGGCTTCCGAACGACACGTTCCGAACCCCGCAATCGCAGCACCACGTCTCCTCAGGTTATCAACCGTGCGCAGCCCGGTTGACCTCGCCAAGAAGGCTAATCCTCGCCTGCGAATCGAAGAACACAAGCAAGAACAAGGAAGAACACAACTGAATTGCAGATGGATAGATTTAGCACTCGAAAGTTGGGGTCTCACAAACCGATGAACGGCGAATCTGTTCAAAGACAAATCAATCTAAGCAAAACCCAACCCTAATGGTGGGGGTGGCGGCTGGATATAAAGGATTGAGGGGCGTGCAAAACCCCTGGACGCGCCCCTAATGGGCTCCAACACGATACAAAGCCAAAAGGCCCAAAAGACGGTGGCGCAGCACCCTGACAGATTCTGAACGCTCACTTGTTTCGACGATTCCCGTCGACTCAGAAGGAATTTTGTCATGGGACCAGATCCATTGGAAAGGTAGTCTTCTCAGCTTTCCATACATATGTAGAACGTCCAAAACGGAGTCCGGATGCGATCTGGGCGTCCGTTTTAATGCGGCCTGGTCCTGGACTCCGAATTGGATTCGAAGTCGGTTTGAGTTGGGCCTCCAACATGATTCGACCGCCCTTGCTGGACTTGTGCGCCTCGTAGTCCTTCTCCAAGTACTTCTAGGTCCTCTCCATGGTTCCTAATCATTATTAAATCATTAGGTAGCAATCGATTCTCAAATGAACAAAAAGAAGTACTTAGCAACGAGCTCACCTGTAAATTCAATTGTCGGGCGCGAGCTCTAGTGATTGGTCCTTGAATGTCAAGTGGAGGTGTGTTGTGTGTATCCGGAGAAGTGATGTCCTCATCAATTACTATCATAGAAACCCCGTTTAACACAAATATACTCATTTCAACCATCTCGAGCTCGTCTAACCTATTTTCAACTCCGTTCAGCCAAACCAAGTACCATTTAAATCCTATTCGCCCAAGCCCATTTTCTTTTATGTATTTTTTGTTATTTTATTGCATTTTGTTCCTAGCTTGCATTTTGTAAGGTAGGATTTTGTTCTTCTATGTTAGCCTCCGAATTCGACTAGTTGACCAACAGAGAAGCCGTTGGAATAATTAAGATGGACAGTATGAACCTGAAGCCTACAGAGGAATATAATCAAACTCTAGATAAGGAGGCAAGTCACATGTTTTTTATCATGTTGAGCCTACATCATTTAATATTTAATTATAGTACTTTCTTTATTCTTTATGTATGCACTGTTATTTATTTAAAATAGTTATTTAGAATGACATGATAATTTGCTATGTCCTAACACCGGAAAAAGGCTTGATTTACTTGATGGCCACATTCATCTTGACAAAACTTAGTAATAATAAATTATAATAAAATTTACTTTGGTAAAATAGGAATTCAAATGTTTTACACTATTAAGTGATTCAGTATTTTACCAATAGAATTATAAAATGATTCTTGGATTAAGGATGAATATTGAAAAGCTACAAGATGGTTCGAATCTACAACCTTATCCTAGGGAGGAGGCTTTGGTCAAATTGGTGGTAGTGTCATAGTGCACTATGTTGTTGGTTTGTAGATGGCTACATCATTGGTGAAAAGTAAGAACTAGAACCTTTTGCTGAGTAAAGAACATAGTGATCGGTCAACCTCAAGTTTTGACTTGTCAGACTTGGTCAAGTAGCTGCTCAAATCAATTGAATATCTACTGGAGGGTATGCTTAACAATGGTAAGTTCAATTAGAGTCGGGCCACAAATTCCACTTTAGGAATCTCAACACTTTGAAGTCCATAACCTACCGAGTAGACCTAACAAGGATACATCCAATTAGAGTTGGGCCACAAATTCCACTTTAGGAATCTTGACTTATGAAAGCCCACGAGTATAATTTTGGCACTAAGAATAAATATTAAAGAAAGTTCTGAAATTATTTAAATCAGATAAGTATATTTAAATTCAAATAGAAGCCTTATTAGGTTTTTCTAGAAAAATCAAGAGAAGATGAAAGCTCTGAAAAAACTTACATAATCATCCGTACTATGTCAAGAGCTTTCGTAAAAAAATTTCATAATTTTTTGAGCTCATCTGATGTGTCCAACAATTACCCAAATCTCTCAGTTCACCTCACCCTTTCTTTCTCTCACTGTTGAGTGTGGCCTACTTGTAGTACCTTTCTTCCACCTCCAACTAGCAGCCTAAGAAACCATGAGCATAGGCCACTGGTTTTTGACACTATGCTCATCATTTTGATACCATTCCTGTTGTTTCTCATCTCTGCTGATAGCATATGCCTTGTGCTCCCACCTTGTCATGCCTCCATCATGAATTCCACTAGCTGCATAGCGCTCTACCACACCAACCAGCTGGGCCATGAGTGATGCGCCATGCCACACCTTTCCTCCACATGTCCTGGCTTTGTGCCTAGCTTTGCATCACGACAGCCCCAAACAATCCTAGTGTCATCCCATCACACCTGCCATTAGCCCTTGAACTAAGTGCCTGTGAAGACACCTTTGTGCCACTCCCTGTTAAGTTAGCCCTCGTAAACTCTAACCACTCTGAGTTCACAATCTTTGACTTGTTTGCACTTGAGAGATTCAACTAGTTTGAACTTGCTCGAGAGCTTCGACCGGCTAGCAAGTACTCAAACACAAGAGTACTCATACACATGTCTCCTAAACCATTTACATGTCAAAATTATAACCAACAATCCCGTCAGGCCGCCTCTCTTCACTTGATGACGTGTCGGGCCACTCGTAGAGATCGTCTTCCACCTCTGCTTGACCATGCTAGCTCTGCCATGGTTGTGCTACCCTTGGTTTCTGACACTGCACCCACAGTTCCTTTCTACTGCTGCCAACCCCCACCTACCCATCACCTCAATGCGAGAAATCCGAGCATGCTATTCGGTTGTGCTCGTGAGAACTCTCTGCTCTCAGCTGTCTGTACCTACAAAGCCCCCCGATCGCACCTTTCCCCTTCAGCTCGCCCCCTCAGTCTCTTGTGCGCATTTCTTGAGCACCTTGCTTACTGGAACATCGAGAAACTGAAGTCGTTTTGTGATGCTGATGAGTACGCCACCATGTTCTAGCTACTTTGATGAGCTTATCTCCTCCCCAACTCCACGATGCACCTTACCTCTTCCTTAAGCACCCTACTCATTTGATTGGCCTTTCGTGTAGTGGATCACTTGAGCTAGGCTTTCTTCCTCATCTCCAACAAGGACGCCACCATATGCCTTCCTCTATTCGGTGAGTCGTACCTTAATTCCATTCACCCATACCTCCACATGCATGCAAGCAAGCTCATGCACACCCTTTTGTAGCTTCTCTATTGCTGGAATTCATTGTCGTCATGAGCCTCCTCTTTGCCGCCGACAGGGTCTCCGATGCCAGCCTCTTTCACTCCTTCCCGAGTGCTGTCATTGCCTTCAGTGAGTTCCTCCTCCCCCATGGAAGCTCCCCTAGCACCGAATTGAGCCCAAGTAGCTCATAGCCCCATAGTGCCATTCCCCTGCCTCCGCCACTATAGGACCACGCCGCCGACCATCCTTCCCTCCATGTTGGGCTGTGATTCTTTGCCTAGGCATGCGGGCCAAGGTCCTAGCTCCATTTTAGCTCATGCCCTGGTCGCCAAGGAGTCCCTCGCCAGCGACAAGCCATGGCTCTATCGATATATAGGAGTATCGTAGTGATCGGAGTGAATAAAAGAACCAAAGTAGTCAAACTCGAAAAGGAAACTGTAGTAGTCAAAGTTGAGAAGAGAACTGTAGCAGTCATAGTCAAAATCTTCGACTGCTGCTAGTGTCGAAATCTTTGACCACGGCCATAGTCAAAATCTTCGACCGCTGCCGGTTTTAAAATCTTCAACTGTAGCCATAGTCAAAATCTTCGACCGCTACCGGTTTCAAAATCTTCGACCACAACCATAGTCAAAATCTTCGACTGCTGTCAGTGTTGAATTGTTCAACTATAGCCGTAGTCAAAATCTTTGACCACTACCAGTGTCAAAATATTCGACCATAGCCAGAGTCAAAACTTTAACCTTCCTCCTCTTGTTTGGTATTTCGGAGGCGGCATACTGAGCGAGGTAGTTGAAGCAGTGAAGAAACTCCATAACGGTCATGTTTCTATGCCAAAGTTCATAAAATTCCCACTTCTTGATCTCCATAAGACCCGTTGAAATGTGAGCCTTACGGAAGGCCTCCTTGAAGATAAATCTGTCATCTTCTAGATAGGAGATTTAATAATTTTATATCTTTTAATCTACATGTGCAATCCTATTGAACTATGATATTTTTAGAACCCACATGATATTTTCTATCACTTTCAAGTTATTTCTAAAATTTAATTATGGCATTAAGTTAGTCAAATTAATATTTTTCCACAACTACATCTAGCAGCAACTTGGTACTAGACAACAACCTCCCAAAAATCATAATTTCTATTCTGCTTATCTAAAAATATGTTCTTACATTTTCTGGAAAACATAGGAAATTACCTACAATGTTCATGTTGACAAAACCCCCTAATTATTTCGTTTACTCTTTTTAATCTACAAGTTAACACATAGTGCCAAAACATAATACATTTACCGGATAGTAGGATTACAAAATTCGTATCTCACAATCTACTTATTGGATTGACATGAATAAAAATTCTACATGAAGCTATCGAGATCCTCTACAACTTTCTAGTAGGTGTTTCCCCCATATTATGCCCATAAGCTATACATAAAAATAGTACAGCAATTCAGCAGGTTAAACTACTCATTTCCCCGACAACAAGCGCTACCTCTCTCTCTAAGTTAAATTCAAATATCTAATCAACATAAACAAAATAGAGGAATAACTAGATTGTTACCCAAAGAAAGAACTCCCAGAACCACAATGTAATCCTTGGCACACCTTTTTTCCTATGCTGCACTTTGTTCCTCGGATATTCCCTTGCTTGACACAACACGCACTGCTACAGAAAAGGTTAAGGTTATCACAGACGGTTCAAAAATGTCATCACAGACGGTTTTGTGAACCATCTGGATTTATGGGTCAGTAATAATACAAGGTCATCACAGACGGCTTTCGAACCGTCTGTGGTGCAAATATCACAGACGGTTTTTAACTAAAAACCGTCTGTGATAGTTATAATCACAGACGGTTTTTAGTTAAAACCCGTCTGTGATATATAGTTATCACAGACGGTTTTTAGTTAAGAACAGTCTGTGATATTTACATATCACAGACTGTTCTTAACTAAAAACCGTCTGTGATAGTTATAATCACAGACGGGTTTTAACTATATCACAGACTGTTCTTAACTAAAAACCGTCTGTGATAACTATATATCACAGACGGGTTTTAACTAAAAACCGTCTGTGATTATAACTATCACAGACGGTTTTTAGTTAAAAACCGTCTGTGATATTCCCTTCTACTCCTAATCCTATTTCTGTTTATTGGCTAGCCTCAGGAAATGCTAGCCATGCCATCTGAAACAAGCAGATCAACATGTACATGTATACATCCAATTCACATCTCAATTAATTTCACAAACATTAAACATCCATTTTTATTAAGATTAGAGCCTACCATTACAATATCCCAAAACAACGAGCAGATTACACAACAAGAATAGAGAAAAAGCAAAGATCCTCTATGCCTTCTCGCCCCTAATGCAACGCATAAGCTGGATGTCTTTGACGCCCACCATCGTCGGCGTTGATTGAGCGTCTGCACGGTTGGCACGAGCTAGTTGCTTCTGCGGTGTCTTGCCTCGTCTGAACCGTCTGTGATACTGGAATATCACAGACGATTTTATACCGTCTATGATAATCTGGAATATCGCAAACGGTTTTATAATAAACACCATATGTGATATTCCAGTATCACAGACGGTTCAGCGGTAAGAACCGTCTGCGATACTTCTTTTTTCCGTCACAAACACCACAGACGGTCTCCAAATTAAAACCGTCTGTGATAATGTACATCATAGACCGTCTGTGATTTGGTGTCTAGTATTAGACTTTCTGTAGTAGTGACGTATATGCCTTTTTATGTAGTCGGCAGCCTCTTTTTCTTTCCCTTGACTTTCTCCTGGCTACGCCTCTGTTTTTTCCCTGCTGCTGGAACGCCACTTCTGGCGTACAGCCGCTCGGGTACAGCCACTCGCGTACAGCCGCTAGACACCTGGCCGAGCGATGCTCTTGCGTGCGCGCTTGGACTGGCCATGCGGCCGAGGTCGGCGTCCTTGTGCATGCTGTGGCGTTGCGGGTGGTATGGCATTGCGTGGTGTGGCGCCCGAACGCAGGCGCGTGGCGAGCATCTACGGGCCGGCGTGCTTCTCCCACACGGCTGATGCAAGGCAATGCTTAAGCACGGGCGACGTTGACCAGGCGACGCGGTGAGCAATTCGGCGGGAGCGTGGGCAAAGGAAGACGGCGTGAGGGAAAAAGAAAAGGGCAGCTAAGGTTTTGCTCTGGTTTTTGGGTCTTATCACTCCCTGTGATCATTGATTTAGCAAACTTACATGAATGAGGTGACATATATTGCAATATTGTGATGTTTATATGTTTAATTAACTGAATCTGAGTTTCTCGATTCTTTCTCTGCTACCACTGAGAAAAATTTGTCCCTAAATATGAATTATTGATCCAATGAAAAAAAATGTAACTGTTGTTCTGTCATGAATCCTCATCATGCATGATTGCTTTCTAGCTTTCATTGATTTACTGCTTCTTAATACATATGTTCAAGAGAAATGATTTTTTTCATGTTTTTTTTCTGAATATTCATTACTATACAGTCTGTTTAGGAGGTGACACAGAGGAATTCACTTGTGGGAAATCAGTTACTGGTAAGGTCTGTCAATAAACCCTAACCCCAAGGAAAATTCTTTTGTAACACATCGTTCCATTTCTACACGATGCCGTACTTAATTAAAAAGGAGTATCTGTTACTGCCTCTTCTGAAATTTTTGCATGGCTACCAAATCTGAGATGTTTTTTAAAAATTATTTGGTGAAATATTTATTTATTAAGGTGGTAGGAACAACTATTATTTTATGAAATACGTGTGACTACCGCTTCTGACATAGACAATTGTTCAATTTTCGTTCTTTCTTCAATTGTAACTGGTTGTAATCTTGCGAGTTCCCTCTTCTATCAATGAAATGCAGACCTATTTTTATCAGGGAAATGGCTTGTGTGATTGTGTTAATAATGTATGTCTATTGTTTCATTGAGTTATCTTTGCACAAATTTGAGTAAAATTATCAATCAAATATCTTCCTGTAAGCTGATAAATTTCTGGATGTTAACTATCTACGGGGTGTGTATGATGCAAACAAAAAATTGAGCAGTAAAAGTGGAGATATTTTTTCTCCTTTTGATAGCACTAAAGTGAAGAGTGGTAATGGTATGTTGATAAACTCTGATATTTTAAAAATAACCCTCTCATTGACCTATTTATAAATAGGGGAATGGGGATATGTGAAATTGGGATACTTTAGACTTTTAAAGGGGGGAGTTGTTTACCTAGAACGACTTGTACGTGAGGAGTTCAAAACCGAATCGAAGTCATGCTGTGCTAAAAGAGGACGTGGGGGAGAGGAGGATACAAACCTCAAAACAAAAAAAACTAGCCACCTTGGCTTGTCCTTTTTTTCTCTCGCCATGCGCCAACGCTGCCCATTGCCACACGCTTGCGCTCGCCAGCACACCAACGCTCACCACATCGCAACGCATGCATGCTAGCGTGCGGCCACATCTTGGGCGCACAACCAGTGGTACTGGCGTGAAGGCAACAATGCACCAGTCGCCGGGAGGGGGGGGGGGGGGGGGGATACTCAAGGAGGAAAAGAGAAGGGCAAGGGCTGGGGGCAAAACTCAGGAGGGTGAAGGGAAGAAAAGGTGAGGAAGGGGTCACGATTTTGGTGTTCGTCATGTAGGTAATAACTTGGAACTTCCCTTTCTGGTTTGCCAATTCAGTAGAGATCAGAGTCATGATTAGAAAGAGAATTTGCATGTTTCACGTTAGAGGTTTGATTAGCAGATCGATTTGTTTATCTGCCACAATATTCAATTGCGATTTTGGCACTGTGTGGGATTTATATGAAAGTGTCATCTGCATAGGTAGTTGTAGATAATTTTGTTAACTTTGTATAGAGTGCTTAATTATGCTAATTGATTGGTTAGATTAGGAATTATGATTTTTGTAAGCCGGCATCTAGAGAGTTGTCGTCTTTTGGTAGCTTCGTGGAAAACTACAGATTAAAATTATGAAATGGACCAATTAGGGTTTTTGATATACATGAAAGTGTAGATGATTGTCTATAGATTCCATAGAGTCTAAGAACAAGAATTTTGGTTGGGTAGAACAGAAGCTATAGTTTTAGGAAGACTACTGTCTAGAAAATAGCCGATGTTGGATGCAGTCATGAGAAATTGTTAATTTGACTTGGTAGACAATAGAATTAAATTTTGGGTATAACTAGAAAGAGATACCTAACTTTTATCAATTTTGACAATGCTATGGTTTCTTGTATTTGCATGTGAAAATTAATAGATATGAAATTATTAAGCCTATTGTCCAGTAAGATGACACAACTATCTTCTGGGTTAAAAATGTGTTAAATGGTTTAATCAGGAATTTTGGCCAACTAAGAAATTGTAAGGAATTTTGTGTAAATTCGAGAGCTGATGTGGTTGCCATGTTAGGGCTTGGGAGTTGAAAGTTATGCTATTTTTAGTACTGGGATAGTAGGGGGTGATAGTCACAGTGAAGGGAGAGTATTGCAGAATTCGAAAACATATAGGTGCGATGTTGTTCAATTGTTATTCTTGTAAAACTGTGGCTTATTATTGAGATTGAGTATTTACTGTAGGAGAAGTAGCGTCGGGGTTGTTGTCTTCTACAAATCAACTAGTTTCTTGCAACTAGAAAAAGCAAGCACATGGTAGAATAATATTCGAGTGGTTTGAACTTGTTATATTCAAATAAATACTTGCCGTGACGATTCATATAAATATACTTAGTTTTATAATGCTCACATGTTTATGGTAGAGTGATGATGATGCTTATGGTAGAATAATGATGATGATTAAGAGTAAAATAATGATGATATCAATTGGTTAATACTGATAATTAACTAATGAAAGATATAATCATTGGATTATATATTGAGCATTTATGTTGCAAAGAGGTGATATGTGTGGCCCTCTGGAGCCTACATTATATCAGTGATCCGCAGAAGTGGGTAAAGAAGACCTACTTCAGTAGGCACCCCACGGGAGTGGGGAAAGACCAACATCGGAAGATACTCCATGGGAGTGGAGTTGAGACTGTATATAAAAGAGGACAAGGCAAGAGTGGTTCATCGATAGGTGGTCACTCCACTATACTGGTATAAGTAAAAGAAGTGAAGACATGTGCATTACATCCATGAAAAGAGAAAAGAGATGATGAGATACATGTATGGAACTTAACGAGAATAATTATGTGAAAATTGTGATAATCATGGATGGACATGAATAAATGATGTAATGTTTATCTTGTTTATTGTTCTATTGTGTACTTGCTAAGTCGTAGACTTGCCTTTGCTTTGTTATTGTTTTTTAGGTGCTCATTGATGATGACATGCATGGGTGGGATATAGCATAAGTTGTCATTGCACTTTATATTTCTTTCTTTTACTTAGTGATCACTTATTCATTGTTAGAAATAAAGCATAGTCTCCATGCAATCCCAAGATGAATAATGATTCCCTTTAGTACTTAATGGTTTTATATTGTCTCTACTTGTCAATTCCCTTTGGTTAATTTATTATTGATTCATATTATTGTTATTTGGTTCATCTTAAAGCCAATTACTGATTTTTGTATTGCTGAAATTATTATGTTCAGGGCCATGTTGAGAAATTATATTCGAAGCCTAGCTATTGGTAATTTGTAATTAATGATTTAAATTGGTACCAATTGTAGTGGTGGGTGACATTTAGGGTTTTGTTAAGCCAGGGTGTTACATAAACAACGGTCCAGAGCAACATTACACCATTTCGTCTTATAACATTATTTAGTTCAACATTGACATCATCTAGCACTCATGTCATTGTATATTTGAGATCTGTTGCAATGCACGGGCAGCCTACTAGTTCAGTTAGATGTCTAAGTTCCTTGGTTTGGCAACGATTTGAACCGACAGGAAAGTGAAGCTATTGACTAGATCCATTTTACCAGACCAAGCAAGGATATCATGACTTCATGTTATATGGAGTAGAGGTGACAATTGGTACTTTTTCAGGAGGGATCTATCTAATAAACAATTCCTACTTTTGAAACACAAAATAATACTAGATAGGCTTGTGAAAAAGTGTGAACAGTTGTTTTCATTTGTGGTACAAAACTAAATAATCAACATACATGGTTAATTATATGTAATCTTTCAGCAAACTATGGTTGCAACTTCATCTAACAACAGAATGCAATTATCTATCATGAACAAAGATAGCTCTTTTCCACGGCATTCGAGAAAACGAGTGCATTCAGTAAACATGCCATTCAATCATTTCCTGTGCTATTGGTGTCAAAATTATTATCATTCACTTTATCATGTGTATGACATGTCAAAAATTATTCAATGTGTGCCTGCGATTCTTGCTCGCTTAATAATGCGCATGATCGAGATCCACTACACTAGTTGCGCAATGGTTATCTTTGTCTTTGGAAAACAACAATGATTCCTTGTAGCTACTCTCTTTTGCATGTATAAATACAAACATTTTACTCTTTTTGTGCTATTCTTTAACCACTATAGTATAGTAATTATGTTCAAGAAATTTTACTTTCCATGGTTGCTTTTAGTTTTCTGTATGAGATAAGTGAGCATACTACGACTGATCATAGGTTGATACATCTTAACCATGAATTTTATACATTAACTAGCCAAATGCCCATGCATTGCAATGGATCTCTAATAATTGATACTACAAATAAGTCTAAAAGAAATTTAACATGTTCCATTTTATTGCAATCATAGCATATCTGGTCATCCTTGTTCCTTGCAATCGCACCACTGTAAACAAGAAAGAGAGAAAAGAACAATGATAAATCAATTCAATGAATGCATAACCATACCTTTGTTTCTAATTAAAATAAATGACGTCATCCCAAATACTCCATAATGTAAGGCTCGATTCAAGTTCATGGTAATAAATAATCTTCTACAGAATGTGGACATGAACTAACCATATCACATACCCAAAAAAAATCCCTCCAACAACTTTCCCAAATCTGTATTATCGCCTCTGTATTAATTTAATACATGTATTCTCATCAAAAAGGTTAAAAGCGTGTCTTTGACCTTCATTGGAAATCAAGTATCTCAAAAGTTGTTGCACAACATCTTCTATTGAAAAAGGACAAAATTTCTGAAATTCACAACACAATGCGGACATCAAGCTACAAGGCATCAATCCTTCCTCAACTAGCTTGACACAACGTAGAGATTTGTTATGGCTTTGAAACCTTTCAAATAGTGTTGTCATCCTGTTGATGTGTGCTTCTCGTTTTCTGAAATATGTAGATGTTTATATTCACACTACAACAAAACATCCGTGGGGAGACATCATATTTGTAGGTTAGAGACGTTCTGGTTCATCTCCCACAGACAACTAAGGCGCTTTTATAAAGCGTCATAGAAACGTCTCTACATACACCGTCTCAAAAATATAGAGACGCTCTCTAAGGCGTGCCTATATTATTTGAGACGTTCATTAGAGACATCTGCACTGTATCCCTATAAAGTTAGAGACGCTTTTATAAAAACAGCTGCACCACGTCTCAATTAATATAGGCACGTGCGTTGAGACGTTATGTGCCGTCTCAAGATGTCCTATGTAGTATGTATTTTTATTTTGATTGGTATATATTTTCTTCTATACACACAAATATGTATCCGTATGAGAATATAGTATTCCATATATTTATTATATATACATGTATATATAATAATTTTATAGGCAGCACCATAATATTGAGTACATATTTTATAAAATATAAGGAATGGGCGTAGCACAACAGATATACTGTTATAAGAAAAGCAAACCAACTACAATTGGAACCAAGCCACACCCCGGGCAAACCATTGGGAATTGACAAATTCGTCACCATTGCACCCTCCAAACCCCAAAGAAGTTTACATAAGAGAGGTTTACAAATAATTATAGCATCCATTTAAATCAACAGAGTTCACAACTAAATAAAAATCTAATATGCGATAAACACATGTCGGTAAAACATCCTCCAATTTGACACACATCTTTTTTTAAACTGCTATAATAAATCATCAAGTCTATTTCTTCAATCAGAAAATTGTGCATCAGGTCTTCCACTCTGCATTTCTTTTCATAGTCCTCCATATCCTGCAAACATAGCAATATTAACAACAAAATATCAGATATGAGCAATCATGAAAAATCTTACGGTACAAGTTCAGTTAATTAAACTAGAAGTGGCATACCTAGCGAGTAGAACGTTTAGGCTTTTTTACCTGAAGCAATAGATATTATATGAGTAACAAGACGCAAATATTGCTGGTAGGAAAATTATTCTTGTAGTTCAAAGAATTGATCTTACGTAGAACCGTGGCCAAGCAACAACACAACCAATTGCATCCTTTACCGTACAGTATTTTTCAAATGGTCTAGGCAGCCTCTCATCACCAATATTTGTAACACCATGAATAGCCACCCCATAATATTCATCTCCAAGCATGTTTCCTCCAACCACATGTGTGCTATCTGAACTCACTAAATTTCCTTTGGCCACAACTTTACCTTTGTATATTGGATTCAATGAAAATAGGTACACTACCCTTTGATCCTATCATTTTAAGAAAAATGTCATTGTCATTCACAAAAAATGAGCATTGTCATTCATTAACATATAAAATACTTGTTTTATTATTAAAAAATGGTAACACATACTGCATTAGATGAACTGTCCTCTAGTACTCTCTTTGTTTGAGGCCCCTGTGTTAGATAGTTTAAACAATTAAAACAAGTGCATCTGCAGACATGATCAGCAATACTACTGCAAGTAGCATGCAACCATAATAAATTTATTTTCTTGATCAATAGTTTGAATGTAACCTGAGTGGCTTTTTCATGTTGTAAAATTGGTTCCACATAACCTTGACTGCTTTTGGGCCTTTTCGCAGAGCTTCCAATGCTTGCTTGCTGCAATTCAAATTTAGTTTTGTTATATAAATTGTGAGAATAAGGAAATTTTCAGTGCTAGAATAAGATTTGCATAACACACCTTTACAATCATTGGTTGATTTGGTAAAGGTTTACTAGAACAACTCTCCTTATATGAGAGAGAGCAA
The DNA here is from genome assembly GCA_017311315.1 of Dendrocalamus latiflorus. NCBI lineage: Eukaryota > Viridiplantae > Streptophyta > Magnoliopsida > Poales > Poaceae > Dendrocalamus > Dendrocalamus latiflorus. The sequence goes on from CM029638.1 coordinate 29,902,375, forward strand.
GATGTAGACATGGAAACATACTATAGGTTAGCCAATGAAGCTAGCAAACAGTTGTACCCAAGTTGTCAGAGGTTTTCAAAGCTACAATTCATTGTTACACTTCTGATCATAAAAAATTTATGGGGAGTAAGTAATGCCTGTTTTGAAGAACTTCTTGCATCTGTAAAGGAAGCACTTTCCTAAAGGTGAAAGTTTGCTCAAAAGCTATCATGAGGCTAGAAAATTTATCAAAGATGTAGGTGTTGGATATGTCAATATTGATGCTTGAATATTATATAGGAAAGAGTATGACAATGCCTCTTCATGCCCAACTTGTGGTACTTCTCGGTGGAAATCCAAAAAAAGTTGTTCTATATGGAAAGCATGTGCATAGAGTTCCTATAAAAGTTATTCACCATTTCCACTTAAAAGAAGGCTACAAAGAATATTTATGTCTCCAAAGACAACATCTGATGCGAGATGGCATAACGAATGTCATATGAAGGATGGTTTCCTAAGGCATCCAGCAAATACTACTGCATGGAGGGACTTTGACTTTAGACATCCAGTGTTTGGTTCTAAATGTCACAATATTAGGATTTCTTTGGCAACAGATGGTTTCAATCCATTTTGAACTTGTAGTGTGTCCCATAACACATGGCCTATAACACGTACATTATTTGGTATACTGTTCCCATTGACATGTGAATCCTCAAGGTTGATAGCAACTCTGTTTGTCATATTATTATCAACTTGTTCAACGATATAACCCTGCAATAAAAAGTAAAAAACACAGTGTTGCCAAAGTAGTGCAGCAATGTTGACTAATAAATCTTTGCATTTTTAATTCGTATATACCTCATTGGTTCCATGCTCACGTGGCAGCATTGATTCCACACTTCTGTGACTTGTTTTGGACCTTTTGGCAGAGCTTTCCACACTTAATTGCTACAATAAAAAAAGGCAAAATTATATACATGTTATTAAAGCCAAGTTGATTCATTGAAATAGTGATATTTTCATAATTCACCTTGGCAGTTGTCTGTTCATATGGTACAGATATATTGGCATGACGATCTTTTGCATTAGGACACTTACTAATATGTGATTGCTGCAGCTTACAATAAATGCCAATATTTAGATATTGCGAAAGCATCAATTAAAATTTATCAAGCACGCAAGCACTACATCACCTGCACATAATTTGGCGCGGCATGAACACCAGCATATGACCTCTCAAGGTTATTATCAAGTCCATTAGTATTGTCATTACCAATTTGATCAAAAATGTCAACCTATAATAAAATACAGGAGTCACAGAGTTACTAGATCAGTGTTCACTACTCAATTTTTCCATACTTAGTTTGCACATACCTTATTAGTTCCAGGGTCATGTGCCGTAGTTGATTCCTTGTACCCCTGAATAGCTTTAGACCTTTTGGCAGAGCTTTCAGTGCTTGATTGCGTCAATTGAAAGTAAATTAAGTTAATCTACATATTGCAAAAGCACATGGTTCAATAGCATAGTGCGATTTTCATAAGTTACCTTGGCAATCATGTGTTCATGTGGTACAAATGGATTGGCACGAATACGTTTAGTTGAAGTAAAAATGACAGAATGCAATTGCTGCAAATTATAAAAAAATAACAACATAAAACTTTGGCAAAGCATCAGTTTAAAAGTTTCCAGGTTAATACAACACCTGCACATTGTTTGGTGTAGAATGGACATTTTCATACAATTCGTCAAGATTGTTTTCAAACTCAAATGGGATATCATTACCAACTTGTTCAGAAGTATCAACCTGAAAGGAAAACCAAAAACATATTGTTAGCACATAGTGTATTTGTTAATTGATCTTAAAACAAGATGAGCCATAGGTGCTTACTTCATTATTTTCTTCTGCTAGCATCATGTTTCTCCAATCCTCTCCAGGGAATTTTCGCTCTATGAAGGCCTGCATGAGATTCATATTACCACTCATGTCCTCTATTTTATTGTTCATTGCTTTTACTGCTCCTTTAAGCATTTCTTGTTGCTCAGATTGCCCAATGTCATCTACTTCCTGAGAAACCTGTATTTGGCTCCAATTCTTCTGATCGTAGTACCCTCGAAGTTTTGTCTCTTTTCCAACTACACTTCGAAATACTTCATCATAATCTTTTGATGAAATAATGCTATAGTTATCAGATTTGCTTTTAGCTAACTCATCATAAGTTGTTTCCTACATAAGTAAATATGTATTTAGTAAATCAAAATTATGAATCAAATAGTATTTCTAAATGCAACTTACAAGAAAAGCAATATACCAGTACTTCCTTCATACGTGCATCCTTTTTCTTATGGGCTTCATCCCATACGTCAATATCATGTACTTTTCCTTTATTTTTTCTTCCTGTGAAACAAACCAAATTAGAAGATTTATCAAATTTATAGTTAGATAGCTTTTTATCTTTAATAATAACAACATTTAAGTCTAAAACAATTAACACCATCTCTTTACAAAGCCTAGCGTGGCTTTTTCTCCCAGTTGTATATGGATTCTTCTGTTGTTTCGCGCATTCAGAGTTTTTCTCACATAATTTTTGGAAATAGTAAAGCTTCAGTAAATAATGGGAATTAGAAAACAAATTTCGAATACAAGTTTAGCCTAAAAATTGACTTGTCACCTTGTGTTGGTCCTGACACCATATTGCAAGCAGAGCACCCCATTGATATTCATTAACACCTTTGGGACATCTTTTAATATTTCATTTAGAGTCCTCTCATCACGATTAAAGTACCTTTTCTTCAAACGATGTTTGTAAGATCTCCACCCCTTTCCAACTTTCATTAGGATCCAGTCTCTTGTAAGATGCTTAGTCTCAGAGGGGTAGATAAATTTAATCTTTAAAAGATATAAACAGAAGTTAGTAGTGTAAAAGCATGATGATACATTTTACTAAATATTAAATAATAGTTCACCTTCACATCAGTGATTATGCTCTTATGTGGTTCCACAAATAATTCATCGTCCCATTTTGGAATGTGCAGTGGTGCAAATGTTGAATTCTGTGCAAACTGACCAAGATACGAGCCAAGAATGGAACCTGACCTATCATTCGGAACACCATTTTCATCCGTCTCCACAATGACCTTACCTTGCTTTAATTGCTCCATGTTTTTTACCTTAAAATCTCCAAGAATCCGCCGCACTTCTCCATTTGGCCCTACATTTTGGACCATTTGAACTATACGTCATAGGGAAAATCATATGCACTTAGAAATTCAAAAAAATGAAACCTTATGCAACTTACAAATTATTTTAATTGGTCTTCTGGATGCAAGAGGCAACTCTGCTATAATGTTATCAACATGTGGATGATCTTCTACATTATATTCTTGCTGTTGTATATTACGTTCATCATGTCTTCAATATGCATGTGCAAATCAACATCTTTAGATTGTGCATCTCCATCTATATTTTCACAATTGAAGTGCCAATTTTCTTCTTCAACTTCCGCATGTCCTACACCTTGTACATCTAGGTTTAACTTCCGTAGCCGCCTTGGTACCCTCATCATAATTGTTAACTAAAGCAATAAATAAATTATGAAGTCAACCCCACGTAATGGAAGTTACGACACGCATATGTACCTTAATTATTTGTGAAAACAGGAATGTACAGAACAAACAAAGAAATAGAGAATAAATTAGGATATTATAAAACTATATGTTGAGACTATGCCACCTAGCCTGCTGAACAGATTGTACCCAAAATTGATCAGCTAACGGAACCCCCCAAAATTGATTAGCCAACCGAACCCATTGGAAGACTCCCTCGTTGTCCGTAATTACAACAGTTCGACGGCACAGACCCATCGTGATGGACCCAAGCAAACAAAATAAGAGCAAAAAAAGATAACCTAGATCGATCCCCTGTGACGGTAGGGATTAATTAAGTGAGAACACCTGCGCAAGGAAGAACGGAAGCACAGCACCGGCCACCGGCGGCCGTCGCCAGATTGGATTTCAGTTATGGAAGGGAGAAGGGAAAGGAAGAGGGAGGCGGGGAAAAATAGATCGCGATATATATATTAGCGAAACTTTCCGATAGAAAAGCGGGAAAAAATATCCGCTGGAGCGGTAAACAAAATATATTTCGGAATCGATGTTTGTTTATTTGTACGAAACAAAATTCTCTCAGCACTAGCTGCTCGTGGCGGTGTGCTGGTTACCAAGGTATTCTTCCAGGCCATAGGTAAAAGGTTCGACTCCAATTTCTGCTATTTTGTACTCTTTTTTGGGGATTTTGTACTCCAATACCACTATCCTTCTGATCAAATAAAATCCACAAATCAAAAATAACCAAAAGCATACCAAGGGCATAAGCATACCAGCATAAGCATGGAGGCCGGAGGCGCCATGGGGGCTACACAGCCGGAGTCGCAGCAGGCAGAAACGGCCGGGAGTTGGCTGGAGGCAGCCATAGATCCAACCGAGCCTGTAGCCTGGAGGGGAGCCTGAAGGGAGTTGGCTGGAGGCGGCCATAGATCCGTCGGTCGGCACCAGGAGACCGGGGGCGCTAGAGCCAGGGAGGCCGATCGAGCCCATGGACGCAGGCGGCCAGAGGTGCGAGAGCCAGGGGTTGGGCGGCGCTGAGTGAGCCATTACCAGAGGGATAGAAAAATGGAGAGAAAAAGAGAGGGGTGGGGACGAAGAAGAGATAAGGAGGAAGCCCAGCCAGTCATTTCGGCTGAACAGAGGGTAGAGAGAGAGATTAGAAGATAGATAAGAAGTGGGCGTCATAACATCTTTCTTTGCAAATATTTAACTTGAACATTCATCATTAATAAGTACTTATAATTATATATATATAATAATAATAATAAAATAAAAATAATTTTAATATCATGAGTAGATTAAAATTTAGTACGGACCGATTAAATTATAGTACTACCGTTTAAATCATTTTGTTTCATAATTAAATACCTAATTAACCGTGTTAGTCGTATCAACATACAAAACTGCACGAGTGAATATTTATGATTATGAAAATAGTGTCTTTAGGCCCTGATTGTTTCGGCTTCAGCTTCTGCCTTCTGGCTTATTTTTCACTATTCATAAATTTTGTCTTTTTCTGCGAGAGGGGCAGCCGCCCCGGGCCCCCAATATACTATATAGTATATATACATACTTTGAAGATTTATCTTGGGCCTTTTGAAGTTAATTATTTTTTTTGTTATGGTTGATATGGCAATCAATTCATTGAAAAGTAGATTTCAAGAACTCTAAACATTCGGAAGTATATTTGGATTTTTAATGAGTTCAACAACATTGAAGTCGTTGGATCGAATTGAATTAAAAGAATGTTGTACAAAATTTGCAGAAACTTTCTCTCTAGATAGTATGAAGAAAAGTAGATTTGAAGAACTTCAAATATTCGGAAGTATATTTGGATTTTTAATGAGTTCAACAACATTGAAGTCATTGGATCGAACTGAATTAAAAGAATGTTGTACAAAATTTGCAGAAACTTTCTCTCTAGATAGTATGGAGAAAAGTAGATTTCAAGAACTTCAAATATTCGGAAATATATTTGGATTTTTAATGAGTTCAACAACATTGAAGTCATTGGATCGAACTGAATTAAAAGAATTTTGTACAAAATTTGCAGAAACTTTCTCTCTAGATAGTATGGAGATCTTTGAGTTTGTCAGAGAAGCGGATTGTTATCCTAATATTTCTATTGCTTATCGGATTTTATTTACTATGCCTGTGACTGTGGCATCAGCTGAAAGAAGCTTTTCAAAGTTGAAATTATTTAAGAATCATTTAAGAAATTTTTAAGGTAATATCTATAAACTCTTTGATATGAACATGCGACTTTCAGTTGCACGACAAACATGTTCTCCGAATGAGCTAAAAATTAAACATGTTCTCCGAACATACCTATTTGAGTGAGTATATGTTCTCCGAATGAGCTAAAAATTAAACATGCGACTTTCACTTGCACGACAAACATGCCATAGAAATTCGCCACTTGATTGTGATATGTAGCACACACAAAAAATCCTGGAAGGTGGACTTGTGCTTTGCGTACGTCATCTGGCCGTATTATCCTATTTGAGTGAGCATATGTTCTCCGAATGAGCTAAAAATTAAACATGCGACTTTCACTTACACGACAAACATGCCATAGAAATTCGCCACTCGATTGTGATATGTAGCACACACAAAAAATCCTGGAAGGTGGACTTGTGCTTTGCGTACGTCATCTGGCCGTATTATCCTATTTGAGTGAGCATATGTTCTCCGAATGAGCTAAAAATTAAACATGCGACTTTCACTTGAGTATGCAGTATTTAAATTTATACGCGTGACGTCGCCAGTCACGTATTTATTCGAAATTGAGAATACACCATATTTGCATGTAGAGGTATACATTTACCTCATCGTGCATGTTTGGATGCACTAAATTTGATACCTGATATCATAGTATATTAATTTCATATCTTGTCAGGGATATTATTTTTCTATTGAATCCTATTTCACCATTAGATGGAATTTGGCCATCTATATTTAATATGGTATAAAATATTTTCACATATTTTGGGCGCGCCAAAATTGGTGTCAACAAAGATACACCATTTAAGAGTTTGAAACAAACCGCATTTGGTATAGCTATCAGAAATATGGCAGCTACTCGGCCGCGGTCGGCGCTTGGCCGGAGGACTCCCCATGCGGGCGCCGGCGCAAGCAGATGTGAGCTGCACAGATCTTGCCACTAGCAATTTACCTCATTTTGACTAAGCTGGTAGTAGCAGTAGCACATTACAATCCATACGCAAAGGAAAGATACTCTTATTTATTCAAATAAAAATTGTCATGTGCTCAAGCATCTAAATAAATACAAAATAAGTCTTTACAGTTAAACAGATAATTTCCTTCTAGCTGCATCTAAATTGTTCACGAAACAAAAAATTCGTGCTACCTGCATTTATGTCACTGAAAGCACACAACTATGCTCTACTCTGTATCATCTGCTGGCTGTTGCACACCCATATCAAAAAGATCCCTTGGCTTGAATCTCGTTACCACGTGCCATCCTGCAGCTTTTGGATCTTCAACATAAAAAACTTGTTCCACTTGGGATGAAAAGACAAATGGATCATCATCTAATTTCTCTCCACTGTGTATCTTCCGAGAAAAGTTAACAAGGGTGAACCCAAATTCATCTATTTTCATACCAGATCTATGATAGACATCGTACCAATCACATTTGAACAGCACTACCTTGTAATTTCTATATGACAATTCTACAATATCTGATAATCTGCCATAATAATTAACACCGTCATCAGCAATGTTCACTACACCACTATTTTGTGTGGTGCGTCCAGCCCCACGACTCATAGTGTGGAACCTGAAACCATTAATAACATTTCCACTGTAGCGCACCATTTAACAGCCAATGCTCTTATATTTTCATTTATGTATGATCCACCATTTAATACAACCTGTATAAGAGTACCGTTAGTCCGTTGTCTAAATAATTTCTTATAATACAGTTATGCATAAATATGAAAACTGCACAGTTATACCTTCTGTTCCAACCAATCAGCAAAGCTTCTATTGATCAACTTGTCAGCGTCAGAATGTGTCAAGTTAGTTGGTTGAGGCAGTTTTCTTTTCTCTTCATCGATAAATTCTCTACAATAATCAAATACATTAAACATTGTGTATATATAATTGTTCAAAATAAATAATTAGAAGCTGGCCGAAAGGCGGGGCGGCTTGGCTTGGAGGCGCCGGGAGGGGGGCAGGCCGAGAGGCGGGAGCCAGGTGGTGCTGGCCAGGAGGCGAGGTGGCGCCGGGAGGGGAGCGGCCGGCTGGGAGCCGGGCGGCGCTGGATGGGAGGCGGGGCGGCACCGAGAAGGGGGCGGACTGGGAGGCGGGGCGACGCCAGGAGGGGGCGGGTCGAGAGCCGGGCGGCGCTGGCCGGGAGGCGGCGCGGCGCCGGGAGGGGGGTGGGCTGGGAGCCGGACGGCGCTGACTGAGATCCAAGAGGCGAAGAGGTGATGAGCAATGGGCCGAGGCTGGGAGCCAGAAGACGGAGCTATCGGGATGAGGCTTTTGTCGGGTTCGCCGAGTCGCCGGTCACGCGAAATGGGCCGCATCGAAGCGCAGTGGGCAACGGCTATATTGAAGAGTCGTGGGCCGAGCGCGCAGAGTCGCGGAGACAGTGGCGGCCAGCAGTAAAATATGTTATGGACCTGGGCTGAATCTTGCCAATATTACCCCGAGCTGGACTCAAATTACCTGGGTTATATACTACATGCATTTTTATACCCCGGGCTAAAGCCCACCTTCCCAGGGGCCCAATTCCGCCCCTGTTAATGCGTGAACATTCTAAACCTTAGGTTGAGAGTTCGAACCCTGGGATTGATATTTTTTTATGTTTTCAGCCACTGGACAAAAGCGAAAGAAAAGTCTCAGGTTGTGAGTTCGAACTTTGAGATTGATATTTTTTTTATGTTTTATATATATACCGTTACTTACACCATTTTGTTTTTTTAATATTCTTATATGGAGATAATAGATAAGACGTCTCAAATGATAAATAAGACATCTAAAATTTTGTCTCTATACATGAGACGTACTCCAAAACATCTCAGCAGCCGTTTTAATAGAATTTAATAGCGTGCAACCCTTTAGTGCGTCTCAAACTGCGTCTCTATTTCGATTGTGGTTCTAAAAAGAGAGACATGATTCAAAGCGTCTTAAACAAAACATCTTAATATGTTCATTTTGTTGTAGTGTCACTTCCTTGGGTTTTGTTGTTTGCCATTTTATCTTGCATCACAGCCAGATATACAGAGCCAACTACTATTTCAGTTTCACCATATCATAGTTAAATATTACAAAAATGAAATCCTCACATTGTAGAAGGAAGAAAAGAAATTTAAGGTATATGTTTTAGATGGTGAGTCCTTAAGTGATTCATACATGCCAATTGATACTCGTTTTGTCTTTTGTACATGCAAAAATAACAGAGCAGATAACTGAATCTTCCATTCCAGATACTAAAAATATAGGTACAACATATGTACATCCTTGTAAATTATAGAAGCAATACTTAATATGCCACAAATATTAAAATTAGTTCTTGAAATTATATTTCCAGCTTATCGCCAACCATGCTTTCTACCAACTCCGCCAATTCCAGACGGGCCCATCAGTACCAGCGAGCGAGAGTGGAACAAGTAGTGGCACTCAGACCATAACATAATTGACAGACTCAAGACATGCTCTAGCAAGTAAAGAGTTCCTTTTAGTTTTGTCTCCATAGAATGAATACTAATATCAGTTTTAGAAGACAATACATAAACTGTCTGATGTACTCAAACTGATTATTGCTTTCCCAGATGAGTAGTACTTATTAACAAATATTCTTTAGAGCAAAATTAAATCAAAAGAACCAATCAAAGTAGGCCTACTGGAGCAACACCCAAAATATTGCCATTGTATGCAAATGTATCAATTATTCCTTTGTTTTGATATGGATAAATTATCCTGTAATTTATTGGAAACTTTTACATTTGTAATATATATCAACTTGATATATAGCTTTATACTATGCAGGACTACCCTCACTAGAAGCACTAACATGAATTCTTTCTTGTGAAAATGCCCTGCTTCAGGCTACTTCTTTCACATATTTAGATGAAGAACATTTCAAAAAGAAGATTTAGCCATGTATATACCTCACATGGTCCAACTAGCCAATAGAAGAATATCATGGTGAAGGCAACAAAGTACTCCGTGGAAAATCTTGAAGGTGGCATCATCACCTTTATCTGCCCAAACACAATGCTCTCAATCCATGTTGGGGTAAAAGAAATAAAAAAGAAACTTCTACTATTTTTTTTCCTTCTATTCATATATGTAAAAGTTTGATATTTTATAAAGTTATACATCCTTGTCATGGAGTACGTACCTGCCATTGTGAGGATGTAGCTTCACAATGCTCGTTCAAGGGTGTTGGTCACAATCTCGCACTATTTATCAAGCCTGAAGATTCTTGAGATGGCCAAGGCCATCTCTATCAAGCTCTGGTAGCCATCCTTTTCATTCTTTATCCCTGTCACACATGCATGCATGTTCAGATCAGTCAGCAAGTGTTACACGTCCCTTTCAGAGCATCATCCTTATTTGGACCTGAACTAATTGAAATTGTACAAAATTAGTCAACGACAACATGTTCATATGCATTCCCTAGAAAATCATCTACTTTTCCTTGGATACTTGTCATTTTTTCCCTTAGAACGTCATTGGGTATCCACATGTCATTAATGGCCTGAGCATATACAAGCAACCAAACATACCCAAAGAGAGCCTCACATTTACATGGCTAATTTACACATGCATATAGTCTCACACTACTTAAGTGGCTAATTCCTAGGGGGAACCATGTACGAGATATTTGACCTTTCCAATAGGTTATTCCTAGGGAGAACCATGTATGAGATATTTGACCATGTAATAGATCCACAATTTCTTTTCTTGAGCAATCTCCTCCTTCTAAGCGTAATATTTATGTGCCCTGAAAGATCGATGCAATTTAGAACCAAAAGGCTCCATATGTACACAACACTCCTTCACTACCAGGTACCCATCCCTTGCCAAAAAGCACCTAGTGATATCAATGTGGAAGAAAGTGGCATTCAATAAATGAATTACCTGCCAAGGAGCAGGGCCTCCTTGATGGTGCAGTAGGGCTGACAAAGCATTCTACTCGATGTAAACTCAAGTCTAAATTCTAAACATGAAAATCATAAAAAACTAAACATAGAACAATTAACAACAATAGCCACCAAATATTCCAATTGCATTCTCTATTGAATATTGTTCTTGTTGTTCCATTCAGATTTTAGTTGGAGACATGAAAAGAAAAAGTGCCATTGGACATTAACACCAATTTTTAGATTGCACTACTATCCTTTCTAACTATCATTTGTCTGAAGTGCACCAAACATTTAAGCCTATGACAATTGAAAAACCCTCCCATTCAAAAATGACAAAAGCTCAACAAAATAAAGCACAATTGATGGGGCACACTCCCATTAGAGCAAACACTGCACTTCGCTATTGAAGTGCATTTACATTGGATTTGTGGACATGCTGCTTTGAGATAGCCTTGCATTTTATAAGTATACCTCTTCTTCTCATCCTTAATAATGGCCTAGTGTTGCAAATAGCTCTGCAATGACTGATATGTAAACTTGTCTAACAGGAACCCCAAAAAACCAACCACCAATTTGATCTCACAAACCAAATTCACACAGAATGACTCTAAATCACAACCTTAAAGAGTTATTTATGTGTTGTAACCCTAGTGACCGCATGCATGCCTACACGGCAGAACTCGAATCAAAGCTCGAATGAATGGACGAAGAAGTAGGAAAATGCATTTGAGCAAAGACAAGAGAACAAAGGGCGCACAGACCTTGAATTGGATTTCTTCAAGATGACCTCCTCCACATTGCTATTAATGGTGGGCGTTGTGGTGATGGCCTTGCCGTGGTGGAGCCTGCAGAGTGCATTTCAGGCAAAGACAGGAGAAGAAAGGAGAGAGACATGCAGACCTCGAATCGAATTTCTTGAAAATGATCTTGTCTACATTGCTGTTGATGGTGGGAGTTGTGGTGATGGCCTTGCCGTGGTGGAGCCTGAAGAGCACTGCTGCTCTTCCTCACCACTGTTATGCTCTCTGTCAGTGACACCATGGCCACTGCCATCTCCTTTACTACTTATGGTGGTGTGGACAAAGGGAGATGATAGCGTGAGGAAGGAGGAGAAGGCAGGGTGACGTGGTGGCAATGGAGATTGGGAAGGGCAAGTGTGACAAGGAAGTTGAGGGTGACGGGGAGGTAGCGACGTCATTGTCCATGTAGGCGTGGAGGAGCGGCCAAATCCAACCATCCCCATACATTGCACTACTACATAGCCCTCTCCTCCCTCTCTGTCAGGTCATTATGGCCAGATCCAGTCAAATCCGCACTGCCAGTGTCTAATTCTGGGTAGATCTGGACCATGCCGCAGGGTCTTCTTTAGTCACCGCCGTGAGCCTTCGACACATCCATCATCGCCGTTCTGGGCCACGCTACCTCCTCCCCTCATTGCCGGTGCAAAGGGGATGAAGGGTGAGGAAGCGGTGAGCTCAAGCTGGTGGCAGTGGCGGCTCATGCTGGATGGGAGGAAAAGTAGAGAGGGACCCGCATGGGGAGGGAGGCAACGTAGGTTTGTGGTGCTGGGCTTGGCGCGAGCTGGCAGCAGTGGCCCGTGACGAATAGGAGGAGCCCGTGAGGGAGGGGGCAAGGGGGGAGAGAGAGGCATGCGAGAGGGAGACAGGGTTGGGACGTAGAGTGGTGGCGGCAGTGACCTGACCAAGGGCGGCTGCGGCGGCACCTAAGTGAAGTAGAGCTGGGGAAGCAGCGGCTGCGTGGGGAGGTGGGAAGGAGGAAGAAGGGTAGTTAGGCTCAGAGGGGGGATGAGGCAGTTGCAAGCATGCCACATGGGGAGAGAGAGTACTGGGTGGGACGATCGTCCAGCTGCGTGGGGACGAACATATGACTAGTAATTCGTATGTTTAAGTAGTAGAGATACTTAATAGAAAAAATAAAATGGCAAGCAGAATAAGGTATTTTTTTCTGTAATTACAAATAAGAAAAGCTATTAAATGTGTGGAACTATAAAAACTGAAAACATATAATCAGTAGGAAACATCTCTACCCCTCTATAATACACCAAAATTTTCTTTACTAAATCCACCCCCCTCAACCACCCCCACAGTCATGCCTAATCTAAGTCCACCCAGATTTGTGTACCAAAGTAATCCAACTTCATACAAATGAATGGCTTGGATCTCTCCTCAAGCCTTCTTCTCTTACTCATTGAAGATCCTAAGGCTAAAATTATCCGGATCATGCACATCATTGAACCCAGAACTGCTTGACAGCCTCCTCCTCCCACCGATTCTTCCTCCCACTTCTCACCCATCTCCCCACGATCTCCGCTCCTCCCCCCGTTCTCCGCGCCGCCTCCTCCCCTCCCTCCTCCGCCCTCGCCTCCTCCCCTCCCTCATCCGCAGCTCCGCCCTCGCCTACTCCTCCCCACCCCGCGCCGCCGCCACCTCCTCTTCCCCCCACTTCTCTGCACCGCCGCCGCCTCCTCCTCCTCCCACTTCTCCGCTCCGCCGCCGCCTCCTCCCCCGCTCCTCCGCTCCGCCCCGCCTCCTCCGCTCCGCCAACGCCTCCTCCTCCCCCCCCCAATGGATCGCCTCCTCCTCATCCCTACTAACGGCACCACCGCCACCTCCCCTTCCACGAGACGCTGCCTTCCCTCCCTGGTGGTGCCTCCCCCGTCTCCCTGCACCATCCCCTCCTCTGCGCTGCCCGCCCGCTCGACAAGAACGCGTCGAGTGGTGAAGAGGTAAGCCCGAATCCCCGGATGGTAGCGTCTCCCTCGCGGTTTGCTTTGGTTGGATCTAGCTGCTCACGCCATGCTTTCTCCCAGTGAGAGACAAAACCCTAGGTTTAGTGGCGATGCCCATCGCCCTGTTCTACTACGCAGTGCGTCAGCCGTCTTGCTATAGAATTGGGTTTTGATCCATGGTCGCTTTGCAGGTTGCTCTTTGCTTCTCACGACGAGTAGCATGGTGAAGGATCAACTCCACCAGATGTTGATGACTTGTGATTCGCTTCTACTCGAGCTCAATGTATGCCTATTTGTGTTGGGCTATTGCGAGAAATTGAGATGTGCTTTTGTTTCAGGTGATTTGGGATGAGGTCAGGGAGCTTGACATGGCGAGGGACAGGATGCTGCTAGAGCTCGAGCAGGAGCGCCTCGAGGTCTACAAGAGGAAGGTCGACCAGGCCAACAGGTGCCAGGCCCTGCTAAGGCAAGCCATTGCCGAGGCCGAGCTCGCCGACATCTGTTCAGCCATGGGCGAGCCACCAGTGCACGTCGGGCAGGTTTGTTCCTGGTTCCACTAATGAGTGTACAAGTGTGGGCATGCCTTGATATTGTCTCAACTTATCCCTGTTGATGAGAATAGGTCTAATCAATCTTATATTTTCTATATTAGGTCTGCTTTGTACTGCTGCCTTTGCATTCTTCTGCTTCTATCTTTACATTGCAGTAATTGCTGGGGAAATGATGCTTGGCCTGAAATTAGTTTTCATCACCATTCACCCAATCAAGTAGTTGACTCATCCTATGACGTACTCTTCTATTTGCAGTCTCTTTTTTAACATTCATTAACAACCCATGTAACTTATTTCAGATGGGGAGGAACTTTGTTGAACTCTTTCCTGTTTAATGTTGGACTCATCCTACTTTGCTCCATCAGGTATGCTACCGGGGCTGTCTTTTAGATGTGTATTTTTTATTGTAAGTTTATGATGAAGTGTTGAAGGCTGTAAATGCGCGCTTGCTTATTTTATTCATAATAATGCTTGTCCAGGGATGGCGAAAGCAGAAACCAACACGAAGGTTCCAGCTCTCAAATTGATTTGTGGTTTGCTCTGTAAGTGAAGCCTAACAAATTCAACAGAATATTTGTTCCCGAGTGATAGTTTAGTTAGCGATGTATATGAACCTCCAAACCACTTTCTCAAAGAGCTGGGGTGTTACCATTGGTGTAAATTACCGACCATGAAAATCATGGAAGGTGAAAACGAAGAAATTTTGGTTGCCCTTGGGTATGGATGTTAGAGCCTTTCTAGCCAGCTTGCTAACACTTTCTCGGAGGCAATCTATAGCACAAGGCCACCTTCAGTTCCCTCTGGTTTCTACATGAAACTTTGGCATTAAGTTAAGGAAAGCTATTGCCATTCTCTTTGTTGGGTGCATATTTGGTTCCATTCTTTCATAGCAGATCATTGCATATATTCTTCATTGGAAATTTCATTGAATTAGTTAACTTGTACAATCCGTTCGTTGGAACTTTCTTCGCTGTTACAGTAGGATGTTTAATTTATCGGGCAACTTATTTTTTAGTCCATAGTTTACAGTTCTATCATTTGCATCATCCATGTTATTAGAGCATTAGGAGCTATGCAATTCAGTCAGGTTAGGTCATGGAACTTGAAGTTTATGTTGCTTGCTGCTCGAAAAGGTGTGATTCTCAAGTTGAATCAGGGAAGAACATTTGTGTGGGATGAAGCAGGCTTCATGTTGACATTTGATGAATCCGAGCTAACCATGTCTTGTCAGTAGGATGATGTGCTATATCTAGGGTGAAATGCAATGTGTTGCTAACTTTTGTGGGTAATGGGAGGAAAAGATGATGTTTAAGATAAAGAGATTCAACATGGATTAATGTTATGTCTTTTCTATCTACTACCGCATTTGTTTGCTTACTAATGTACTGTTTGAGTATTTCCATTGATGTTCTGCACACAATTTTGGATTCTGTTTTGCAGTGTTTACTTGTACATGGCCACTAGATCTGTTCTTGCATTTTTATGAAGGTTGTAAGATTTTTTTATCCATCGCAACGCACGAGCATGTAACTATTATAACGCTCTGGCGTATGTGCATGCAGTGTGTTCGCATGTGGATCTATTATACCACGTTGGAGACAAGTGCAGAGACAATCTGGTTGGAGGATATGCCTTTTTTCTTTAGGAGATTTTGATCTGCTTATTGGTTGTAGAACTGGATGGTATCCATCAATAAATCTTCTTTTACACATGCTTTTACCTCTTTATTAAATTTTTAGATAAAATAGCAAGACTTTACATATGCTTTTGACTGCGTGGATGTATTTGTGGAAGACTTAGAGAAACTCAGCTCTCTGCAATGAAGCCCATTGGTGCAAAGAAGGTTGGAGGCAAGACTGGAGGGCTTGGTGTGCAAAAGCTCACTACAAAGGTAATGATACAGATCAAAGGAGTTATTCTTGTTCCTCGATTGGATGATTATCATTTAGTGTGAAAGAAAAAATTGCTATTTTAGTGTTAGTTTTATAGTACCGTTGCAACGCACGGGCACAAAATCTTGGATCTTGGATTGCATCTAAGGGGTATAAAATCTGATTCTACTTTTGATCTTGTATGAAAGGTTGGTTCTCTATTCCATCATATTAGATTTGATACTAATTTTGACAGAGGATTTGTCATAGTTTTTTCCTTTATAGGTACTTCATGTCTATGAAGCTTCCAGTGGCGAATGGATTTTTTATGTTTGGGATGGAACGGATACTCCTGCGACTGAGTTTCAGACACTGTAGGGTTAGACATTGTCATCATTGTTTAACTTTCAATTTCAGCAATATGCAATAGCTAATAAAACCCATTATGAAATCTAGGATGGTGCTATGGTGTAAAACAAAATTTATATTTATTGTAAATTTTAGAATCATATTGTTATTATATATCATACTGTCAAAGGAATATTTTGTTTTTCTTTCCATTACCAATTTATGACTATAGACTGCTGACCGCGTTGTTACGGATGAGTAGCTTCATATATGAGACGTGAATCTTAATGAATCTGATTGTTCGTTTTATTTTTTACAAATTTTATCTTGTTTTATATTTTACCGTAGCGTTAGCACGGGCACACTACTAGTTTTGACAAAACGTCCAGATTTTGGGCATAGTTTACTTTTGAGGGGAGAGTTAAGTCCCACAAAGTCATGATAATATAAAATAAAAGGCAACATGAAAACATAATGATAAAAATATAAAAAATAAAATATATACACATTCCTTGGATAGGCGTGTTCTAGCAGCAGGGTCTTTGCGAAGCAAAGGACGTCACAAGAAGTTTTGCAAGGTTTTAAACCACGATAATTGGCGGAACGAGAATAGCAGATAGAGTAGCCAACTGCTGTGACGGAATAAACAACGGTGTCCTCCCAGGTAACTGCATTACAAGATGCAAAAGAAGCCATACAAATGGCAAAATTAGAACCAGAAGAGACATTTCGATGCAGATAATGCATGCCTCAGGTATCCTTGCGGTAAAAAGTATTTCAAGGCCAACAAGCTGCCTCAAAAGACTAAGAATGAAAACCATCCTACTCCCGAGGCAAACCAAACAAGTGGCCCACAAGTCTCCAGATCAAATTAATAAAGCCATTCGATTAAGAATCATTCACATCGATTAAATAAAAGTAAAAATGAATACTATTTTCATACATTTCGTGTTGTTTAGAAATTTAGATTCAATCAAAATATTATTTTGCATGTCGCTACAAGAAACCAAAGTTTCGTGACAGTTAAAAACAGTGAGGAATATGCTAAAAACCGTCAGGAAATATATTCCTTGCAAGGAAACCGTTAGGAGTTGATCGACTCCAAAATGTAAACTACCTGATGGTTACCTGTTGTCTAGTTTGGGTTAGGTCTATTTCCATCGTTTTTCCCTTCAGAATAAAACCGTCACGGATATATTTCTTGTTTAACCTTGATTTCCACTAGTAAACCACAAGCTGATCACGGTGATTGCTAGAGACCAATCAATCAAGACCAGGGTTTTCAATATTGGAATATAATTTTTACCGGAGGTGACCGGTATGGACGGTAAGCACAATTATCGGATTTTTTGGTGAATTATCGGATTATCAGAACAGTGATCAAGACCCACCTCCACCTTCGACTTGCTACTAATTAAGATTCAGTTTCCACGGCAGAAACGAGCATGTGTGCCCTTGTTGCTTCCATTCTCCTTTTGCCCCCAGTGCTTTCATTCTTCATTCTTCTTTTTGTTGCCATAAAGTATGAGCCTGCGAACTAGAGCCATTCATTTTTTTATATATGGCCAAGATTTGAAATTTTGTACGGATAATCTATTTTTTATTCGAAAATACAGAAATATACCCACGGGAAATTGTTTTTACAAAAATAGGCTCCAGTTGCCCAATGGGAGGGCGACTGCAGCATTTCGCCCAACCGGGAGGCGACAGAATCTCTGTCGCCTACCCTCTGGCGACTGCAAGTAGTCGCCTCCTGATTGGGCGACTTTCAAGTAGTCGCCTAATGGAGGGGCGACTGCACTCAGCCCTCCGTGATTTTTGTAAGTTTTGTCAATTTTGTAGTTGTAAACTGGGAAAAAATCTGATGAAGTTGTAATAAAAGTTTATGTTCATTGTAAGTTGTAGATGCATAAAAAATTTTGGTAAATTTTTTTAGGAACGATTGACCGTAGAACGATCGATACATACAGTGGTAAGTGATATTTTGATGTTACTGCGAATTCGTGTACGGTGAGAACCGATATGTTAATATTGTTAAATGAGTTGCTATGTGAATCATTGAATGCGAAAAGACGAGATAATAAGCTTATCTGAATAAAAATAAACTTCATAATACAGTTGGGAGTAACATGTCGTGTATTTTTTTTATTACATGCATAACATATAGCATGATATGCGACTAACCCACCCAACTGCTCGTACGACCTACTGTGTGGACCGAGGCCACTTCCCTTTCTTGCCCGTTTGGCATTGAACTCTTCGGTGGCCTCTTTTGCCTTAGCCGCCATTTCTCTCTTTTTCTCGCGCTCCCTCTCGCGAGCCTCCCGCTCCCTACGCATGCACGCTTCGAGATGAGCTTGCGTCTCGCGTTGTATACGCAGGGTTTGCTCATTCTTGCGAAGCTCCGCCTCCCACTACTCTGTGTCCTGTTTGACACTCCACTCATCGAAGTCGAGGGTCCATTGGTCCGCAGGGTGATCTCAAGATCGATCCATTTGCGATAGCCACATAGGGGTTCCGGGGACTGTAAATACAGGAGAGAGATTGTTAGTGCATGCTGTGAAGGATAAAAGGTAGGGGAAAATGGTGCATGTGGTCCTTACCGGCTGCCGATAGGTTGCGGTGTCTAGACGGCGGTCGGGGTAGTCACTCGAGTAGTTTGCGCAACCCCAGTAACACATACCTAGGCTGATATGGTGCTTAGACTTGAAGAACCTGCACGTGTCCCCACACCAACAAAGGGGGTGTCTCCCCTCAGGTGGGAGTTGCGGCGAACGCTCGGTGGGAACATCCGGCATAGGGTTGTTTCTACGCGGCCGCTCATTGCGGGGAGCTGACCTGGTAGCACGTTAGGTTTCTTCTACCTGGGCCGCAATAGCCCTTATTTTCTCATCGCGGGCGGTAGCTGCCCGTGCGATGTCACGGGTCTCCTCCCATTCCTTCACCATCTTGTCCCATTGCTTCTTCTGGCTTTTGTCTATGCCGGTGAGGTGAAGGAAGCGCGGTGTAGTATGGGGTCTGGAGGTGGAGTGTTCCCTGCGAAATGGAATTCACACCAATTTATAGGGTCCGTTTTCTATCTACTCCTACGTGTAAAGCTGGTCCGCGTGGTCGGAGCACTGAGTAAAGCTGGGCGTGCTGCCATATCACTGCAAAAAGGCTGCGTCGTCATGCCATATGACTGAGGAAAGTTGGTCACCTCGAAAGTCCCAAAACGTTTTTCCAACGCCTTTTGTTTCGCACGCCACGCCTTCGCATAGCTAATCTTATACTTGAATTTATTCTCGATAGCTACCACAATATGCGTGGCCTCCATGTCTTTCTTCTCCATTATCTCCCCATACATCAAATTAGCTATAAATCCAGACGTCAGGTTACGATGGCTCGCCAAGACAGTGTTTAGAATGCAGGAGTGCGGCTCCACTTTGGACACAATCCAATGAGTCTCATACTTGGGTCTACGCGCGTGCACCCTCAAAGGACAACCAGCCTGCTCGCACTTCACAGTGTACTGCTCCTGGCTTGATTTGACGACGCAAAATGTCCGCTGCATTAAAAGGGCCCAAAGCTTGATGTCATCCTGCAGCGCTTCCTTGTCAGCAAACATAGCATGCAACCGAATCTCTGTCTCATGATACTCCCATGGTGATTCATGCTCATCATGTGCGGAAACACCCTCGGCATTAAACCGATTCCATTCCTGGGGGATAGGAACTTCATCCTCATCAGAACTGTCCTCGTCGTCATCCTCTATAGCTTCCTCTTCATCCCATACCCTCTGGTCATCAGAGTCCATCTACTGCACGATGTACTCATTATGCTCTCCTTCATCAGCTTGCCCAGTTCCCTCTCTATGGCTTGACGGCTGTAACTCTCCTCCATGTACCGCATCGGCTTTATCATGAGCAACTTCATCATCTTTGCCAACATGCGGCCCGCCCGAGCTGCTAGCACCTCCCGGAGCAAGGGCGGACGCACGAGCTTGCGCAGCTGCTTGTAGTGAGCACGGTTGCCCAAGCAGCACACACTCGTATCCACGGTGCCGGCACCCTTGCACAAAGCCCTTCCACGAAGCAGAGCGCACCAATGTCTTCAACTCTCATCTGATGTCCGTGGGAGATCGGCTCCAAAGCCCTTGCACGACGACGCTGCACACCCCGGGGTCCAATGAAAAACTGCGGGTTCAGCCAATGCTGCACATCTGTCATTCAAGCATTCTCGTCATTCGGAAGTACGAGAGTGACTTGCGGAAAATCATTCAAATCCACACCACTCTCAATGTAGTGGCCATTGATGATATCGGTCTGCATATATGTTTCAATTTTGCGATATGTCAAATAACATCGCACAATACTAAACTTTCTATACTAAAAATTGTGCTAAAATTTGTATACTACAAAATGTTCCATACTACAAAATAGATACTAAAACTTTTTTACACTAATATTTCCATACTAAAATTGTACTAAATTTTCTACATCTAAAATTTTTACTAACACCAATATTTCATATAAATAATAGTGCAAATACAACATAATCAAAAAAATACCTGAATCCAAATGGATGGAATAGCTTCCACTCCTCCTTCCTCCCTCACCTCCTCCTCCTACCCTGTCCTCCTCTCCTTCTCCTCTTCTCCCCCTCCTTCCTCTCTTCTTCTTCCGCTTCTTCTTTGTGCGCAGAATGAGTGAAAAGAGTGGTAGGTAGTGGGCGGCGGCCGAGTATGCTGTCTAAAACCCGCCCCCACCCTGTTGCCCTGGCGTTGGGCGACGTTCAGGCGACAGCAATGATTCGCCCAACCGTTCCCATATTCCCCAAATGTCGCCTCCCGGTTGGGCGAAATGCTGCAGTTGCTCCCCATTGGACGACTGGAGCCTATTTTTGTAAAAAAAATTTCCACGGGTATATTTCTGTATTTTCGAATAAAAAATAGATTATTCGTACAAAAATTTCGCCAAGATTTGAGCTAACCCTCCATGCAGTAGCGATATAAAATGTAGATGATTCGTGTTCATCTGATCTGCCGCTAGTGAATAAATAATAAAATATTCCCTATTTATTTTATATACGTGCACTGCACTATCCAACAATTAATATCAAAATTTAGATGAGTTCATATATCTTGTTGATAGAACAAAAAATTATTTGGAAGTACAAAAGCACATCTAAGTAGGTATATATGCAGTTGCATATACTCCGAGATTAAATTTAATTAGGTTTCCGTGAGATGGTAAAAAAGAATTAACTACCGTAGCGGTCTGATATATCTTATGGTGTTTAATTATAATAAGAGAACAAAGGCCAACCTAAATCTTGATCTGTCTTTGTAGACTACGCTAGCAAATCATGATTTCATATTCAGTGGACTAGTGACAGCGGCTGATCTTTCTTCAGGTGGTATATTTCCCAATAAGAAAGGATAACTTTCTAACAGAAGCATAGCAATAGCGAGGTAGGTTCGTGAAAACCATGATGTGCTTTTGATATTAACTAAATAAAGTGTGAATCAAAATTTACTACATCTATTTTACTTGCAGCAAAAGATCAGACTGGAGTCTTGAAAAGTTACTAAGTAGTAACGAGTGCCAACCGATGCTAAAAGGTACGGTCTACTTAGTTAGGAAGCAATGTAGGAGGCTGCATGTGGCGTGATTAGAGATGATTTTGTCTCATTGGCTATGGTAGCTTAGCTGAATTAGTAACGTACCTGTTGTAAATAATACGGAATAAGCATGCTAGCAGATTTAATTTCAGCTATATTAAACATAGATTCAACATATTTCCAGTATAACATAAATGACATAAATTGCATATAATCATGTAATTCCACCTTGCCATTCATATACAAGTAAATATTCAGTAAATATGACCACAAAACTGCTGAATAAAACATATCTTGCAGCCATTTGAACAGAAAAACAATTAAATCTAGCATATGACAAAGTAATTGTTTTAATTTTGCTCTCAAAACAGAGTTGCGCAAGTTTGTAAATCTTGACCTTCTCGTGCTAATGTCGATAGTCTTCACAAAAGTTCTAATAACTAGAGATTGAGATTTGAGCTCCAACTTATGTTTTCTCTATAATGAATTTGCATAAACAGAGGATAACAAATTCTGAATTTCAGTTTTAAATGTTCACATGCAATGGAATAACAAGCAGTGATCTGACAGAGTTCCTCTGATCAGACCATAATCAAAAGATGAACAGAGCACAGAAAAGGTATGATCTGGACAAACAGAAACTACTATCCACTCAACAATTTCAATTGCATGTAACAAATCTACTTAACCGAAATATAACTAGCTATGGCACAGTTAATTGAAAACAATTCAAATGAGCTCAAATCTAATCCGGTTATCTAGACTAATCTCAGTATTCGATAGAATCTTAACAGAGCATAAAATGGTGCCCACAAACATGCACAACAACTCTCAGGTACTTGAACAGATATTAACTAACAAGTACAGCTGCTGAAATTTGCAAAGAAACAGTAATACTCATAGTGCAGATGACACTCAAAACCGTCTAGAAGCAAACCAAGCCGAAGAAGAACACGAAGAACAGGGCAAGGCACACTCGAAAGTGCTGTCCTAGAAAACCTAGCACCCCTCTTTGCCGATGCAGAAGAAGGATGTGGTTGATGGAGATACAGTGCCCTCTCCAACCTTGGGAAGCCGACGCCGGAGTCGAGGGTCGGGGTAGTGCCGCACAAGACCACAGGAACACACCAGCCGAGTGTGCTCAAACAACAGGGAATCGTCACTACCTTCGTCCTCTTCTAGGATTGGCCTTCAACCTTTGGATTTTCCCCTCACACCACAAAAGGCGCACGGAAACCGAAAGCAAAGGCTTTAATTGGAGATGGTACCAAAGTCCCAAACCTCCGCACAACCCGAAGAACCAAGTGGAAGAAGAAGACCCAAGAGAGCAAGTCAGATCGGAAGAGATATGTACCACACGGTGGAAGAGCTCGACTATATGAAGAGGAGACGGGGGTTTGCAGCGAGGTGATGCGAGTGGCCGGCTCCAAGGAACCCGGGCTAGCCCGCGCCTCCATTGCCGCCTCCCCCCACGTGCCACCGAAATCGCCATCCATTTCGCCGCCTCAGGGAGGAGACTTCCTTCTTATCTCTTCACCGGGCTCACTGACAGGTGGGCCCGCCTACATTTTATTTTATTTTTCCTTTTTTCAATTGGGAAATCACCGAAATGCCCTCACATAACCAACAGTACCTTCCTTCAAACCAATTAGGAAAGGTTGATGTTCTTCACAAGCACAGTTCATGCCATGTGCCAATACCATAATATGTACAAAAATCTACCTGACATATATGAATAATTATCCAAAAGACTGATTATTAATTAAAGGCAATAATAAAGAAAAAACGACTTTGGTTAAATGTCCAAATTTAATGAAGATTACCCTTAATTATAAATAAATAAATATGTCCTAACATTTAACATGCCACCATTAAATAAATCTCATTGGTAGATTTAATTAAATATCATTATTGAAATATGACCATGTATAACAAGCTCTTCCCCATATAAATAAATTAAAAATAAAGATAAGCCTACTAATAACTAAAGTGTAAGACAAAATATTAATGATGCCATTTATTTAATCTTAACAATAGATTTAGTAAATAATAATGTGGAGACATGATTGTATATAACAAGATAGGGCCCGTATAAATAGATCCTAATTCAAATTAAACTAAGCCTAGTGATAACTATGGTACCACAAAATGCTATAAACGCAGACTTTAAGATTAAGTCGGTAAGCTAACGATTGTATACATTACATATATATAGTAAATGCCCTGAATATTAACGCTCGACAAAATAATGCTCAGCTAAACTCGTACACCAATTCATAGGTCTAACCTGACTCATGGAACTTCCTTAATAAATATAAAAATAATAAAAGAAGTTATTAATAAAAGGATCGAGTTATCGTTTTCTACCATCGACTATGCCTAGCCATCCTCAAGTCTGGATCGGAATATTCCTATATCTTGAACCCTCCTTGATATCCATCTTGGCAGATTTCCCCTGCGGTCATTTCCTCACTTCGCTCAAACTCTGTTTGACTTCGTGAATACTCCGCACCCCATCGACCTTGCCTCAAATCACCCAAAATCACCCATTAACTCATAATAAAGCTAAATTGAGTTTATTTGGATTTATTTGGGCTTTTTGAGTTATTTGGATTCAGTTGTTTAGCACGTAATTAGAAATGAAAGTCCCGAAGAATCAATGAATCAAGCGAGGCCAAGGTCGAGGTGAAGATAAGGACCAGAAGCTCAAGCCCATTGAATGAGACAACCTTGAGTGAGCTCAAGACCGTGGTAAACCACGCGAGGCGAGTCAATACTTTGATCATGTTGAACCTACATTTTCTACAAATTTACTTTCGTTCAAACTATCAAATTGCATGTTGTTATTTCCTATGCAAATATATGATTGTTTTAAGATTCTAGTTATATGCCCATTATACGACTTGTTAGTATTACACTCCTTTGGAATATTTGAGCCTTGTCACCCTAACAAAATTATAATAGTAAAACTTTCAAAAAATAGGTCTATAATTACACATCATGCTTAGCACTGCTTAGATACTTGGGGGGCACCAAAATGCACCAAGCATCACTTTTAATCATGAGAAACAGATTTAGGAAGTCATGGTAGAAATGACTGGTATATTTTGACATGATTATTTTACGCTCCCAAAAACCCCAACTTAAATATCTGGACGAACGGTATGGGGGATGGTATGTGGTGCAGCGGAAGCACGGTGTGTGGATTGTGGTAGAACCTCCCAGATACCACTGAGGACTGAATCTTGTCATGACCTCTTGTGTAAAACAGTACAACCACAAGTCTACAAATTGCAATTTGGCTAAGTAAATCTATCGAAACCCCTTGACTCATCTCACCAGTAGTGGAAAGGAGTGGATTATTGCAAGGGCAAGGGAAGGCCTGAAGGGACACCGAGAGGAGGGTGAAGTAACCAGCCGTACTAGCATTGTGGAGAGTGGAGTCCGAATGCGCTAGTAGCCGTGGTTACATCCCGCGCAACGTATGGGACCCACCGCAAGTGGGAGCAACCCATAGGGTGTGATGGCAAAAGGGGCCAGATATTTTGAAAGGTTACTGTGATGGTCTACTCAACCACATGGCTGAGGAATCGTGTGGAGCAACGGGTGGATTGTCTCTTGTGGTGAAAGTGTACAAACTCTGCAGAAACAAAACTATTCAAATAGTTGTGCCCACGGTCAAGGGCGAACATGGGAACTTAACCAGATATTGTTCTATTTCAAAATGTTTTGTGGGTGGGATGGAAAAGTGGAGGGCAGTGGAAAGCCCTGATTCGAGTTGCCTTGGGTGTCATCCCAGTGACAAGGTAAGTGGATATAACGCTGAAAAGTTAGTATATGGTGCGGATGCCATGTAATGATGGATGGAATCTATATCGTTATTATTATAGTCTTCTCTCACAAATTATGTTATGAGTTCAAACTGCTAGGTCTTATGAACTTTCTAAGTAATATATTTGAAAGCAATTTATGGCAAAAAGAAATAACCCGAGCCTATCCTTGATAAGCCATGCATGTTATCTATTGCATACTGTGTATTGGCTCGCGGAGCACAATGGTTTGTGCTCACCCTCGCTCACTCAATTAATCCAGACTCAGGAGTCAAATCGCTATGCTTCAGCAATACACTTGGTCATGATGATGATGAAGACGAAGATGTCAAGAACTAGGTCGCGTACCCCCAGTTGGCTGCCTGTGGGCACGTCCTGAGGGTACCACCTGTTTGCTTCATTTCCACTGCTGCATTTTATTGATTTCGGCCTAATCAGCCGATGAGTAAGTCTACTATTACATTTATGCTTCCGCATGATATGTATTTTGACGTTCAGTTCTGTATCTGTGAGCACTATCTACTGATCCAGGGAATAGTGCGATGGAATCACAGAGGATTCCAGATTGTAAAATCTGGATCCTACAAGTAGTCATGATCATTCGACTGCTGACAATAGTCGTAATTCACGAGTGCTACTCAGCAAACAGTAACGACTATGCAAAAACAATTGAAAGATAGAACAAACAAAATCTTTTGGTGGTACCACAAACGCCGCACATTTTCCTCAGGTTTTCTTTCATATATATACAGATATATATAAGAATATAACTAAATATAAGATGGTTTATAAATAAAAGGAAGAATAAAGTTGAATTGTGATATTAGAATGAAGTCCATGCGAGGTAAAAATAACATAGAATTAATCTTGCTCCATTGCATGACTTAGTAAAATAATATTTGAGGCAAGATACTTAATAATCATCTTTTGAATTGAAACATACTCTATGTACCAAAAACCACATGAAATATAATCAATATAAATAAAAGAACAAGCTTTGCTATGAAATTATAATGAAGGTTTATACAAATAGATGACACTAGATATTTAATGTTGTTCAATTTCATGTCAACCAAGAAATGAGGAAGACAATTCTTATGAGAACAATTAAAGCAAGATTAAGCCATAAAAAGATATAAGATCTTATTCACCCTTCTCAAGAATCATGAGGCCTTTTTTGTAATAAATATTGACAAAGAAATATAATTTGATCAATAATTGCACATATTGAAGTTTAAATTACAAACCACCTTGCATATAATTTCTCAAAGAAAATGATTATTGTATCATAAATGTGTGGCTAAAATCCTTTTTGCCAATTAAAAAGACATCATTGGAATATACCACCGTAAGTAAATAACATTAGAATTTAGGGGAAATAAATAACCATCATGTTTTTATTACTTAACATACAATTTAAATTAAAGTATACCCTACACATGAATCAGACATCTCTGAAGAATAATTTATGTGCCATTATCTTTTCTTAAACACAAACATTACTAAAAGCCACATAAAATGATGTCATTTAATGTCAACACCTTTAATAAAAGAGCCATGATAAAATGCAATCTTGCCTAAAACAACAAAAGAAGCTATTAAATTAAAAATCAAGACGAGGTACTCCGTGATCGGTTATTCCTAGAACTCTTTGAATTAAGAAGCGGAATATTTCTATGAATATTCCTTCACCATTGATCCGTCCTTGTTTTCCTTCCCAACAGAGCTTCCCCGCCATCCACTCATTTACTCAAACTCTATTTGACTATGTCAAACATCCCTATTACCTATTCCCTCACCCTCTAAACCTTCTCTCACATCACCGAACTCAATCCTAATAAAACTTGATTAAGTTCTCTTTGGATTTATTTGGATATTTTGTAGTCCTTTGGATTTATTTGGTCTTTCAATCGTTTATCATGTAATTAGTAGTCGAAGTCCTGAAGGAGCATCAACTCGAGCAGGATCGAGTTTCGGACAAAGACGAAGACCAATAGCTTCAAGATCATTGACTGAGAAGGTTTTGAGTAAGACCAAGACCATGGTAATTTAAGCAAGGCAAGCACCCCCTTTAACCATGTTGATCCTAGTATTTCAATTATTGTATATTACTTGCAAAATCTATTATGCATGTGTGCATGTTTCATTAAAATTACTGTATTATGGGTAATGGTAGTTACGACCGCTTGAATGTATTACACCTCCTTGTAATTTGATATCCTCACTGTGGTAACCTTTAGGACATGGATTAGACAATATCTAATGTCAAATTAGAAATATTACATCGATATATGGTCTAGATGCTTAGCCATGCAATAGCTTTCTCTAAGATTGATATTTCAGAAATTTGTTGATGGACATGGTGGTTTCAAAATGTTAGACCAGAGGAGGAACCACTATTAGTTTGGTATAAAACAAAATAAAAAACCTAGTTTTTGGATAGAGCGACTTATACAATAAACTGCCAAATATGAGGAGGAACCTCGCATGTAGATAGGGGGAGATTCTCACCCTGGTCACTTAAGGACCGAACGATGTTGCCTCACATCTAAGTCACACTGTATAACCATATATGCTATATGGGCTCTGGCTTTAGCTAATTTAAGTTGTCTAGGTCTAGCCTTGTATTATTGTAGGTGCAGAAGAAGTAAGGGCATTCTGAGTAAAGGTCTACTCGTAGGGGCTCCCACACCACGGTGATAGGAACAAAACTTGCTAATACAACAGTAAATGCTCACTTAGAGCACCTATGTGA
This sequence comes from Dendrocalamus latiflorus, assembly GCA_017311315.1. NCBI lineage: Eukaryota > Viridiplantae > Streptophyta > Magnoliopsida > Poales > Poaceae > Dendrocalamus > Dendrocalamus latiflorus. The sequence continues at coordinate 29,930,788 of CM029638.1, forward strand.
GGGTTTGTCTATTCATCGGGCTAGTGCAAAGTTAGAACTAGATGACCTAAAGGCTATATGATAATCACTTTCATCACACGCCAAAGGAAGTGTGAATTGGCCGATAATATAATTGGTTATCTCATGTGGAAAAGTTGTACAACCTATTGAGAGTGTTAAAAACTATTTAAATAACTATGCTCATGGTCATGAGCATGCTTGGATGCAGCCACAATGGGTATAATTTTTTTTCAAAACTATTTCACTGAACATAATGGTATGGCATGTACACGTCTTCTTTACGCCATGCCCATAGGTGGGAATTGTGCGATGTTCGTAGCCGAGGAAGGCTGCAAATAGATTTGATCTACTGTTATGGAAGTTATATAAATGTTATTTTATTACATGTCAAATGATTTTTATAATTCCATTTGCAAATTATTACTTATTGATATTGCAAATGAAATTTGCTTCATGTTGAAAATAACTTACACTACTACAAAACAAGCTATATTGGACACCTCATCACAGATGGTTCATATGGAACCATTTGTGTTTTAATTATTAGAGACTGTTCATGGTGAAAACTATCTCTGAAACTATCACAGACAGTTAGGTTTAAAAGTCGTCTGTGATATCTTTCATTATCACAAATGGCTTTTAATTAGAACCGTCTATGAAATGTCACAACTGTTTTACTTACAACCATCTGTATTTTGTCCATTATCACAAATAGCTTATAGTTATAACCGTCTACGAAATATCATAGACTATTTTTTATTTATAACCATATGTGTTTTGTCCTTTGTCATATGAACTCAAAAGCTACTGAGCTATAACAGATAAGTGTGACTAGCCACTTTTATAAAAGACAAATTCAAGTCAAATTTATTATAAAAGTCCAAAAAAAGATATTCCCAGATCTTGGTCTTCTGGGCTTCATATGCTTCCTCTTCTACTTTTGGAGTTGAAGGATCAGCTGTTGCATTCTCGAATACCATGAAGATTGTCCTTGCCCTTTGCCTGTCATAAATTTAGAAGTTTGTATGAATAATGTAGGAAATGTTTAACATTGCTAAGGATTTTGTTGAGCTCGCCCTAGGCGGTAGCAACTACCTCACAAAGGCAATGGATTTTAAGATCAACTTGACAGCTTAGTCACTAGGCGTTGCCATTACCCAACCAGAAGCTAGGGCTCCTGCCATTCTTAAGACCGCCAAATGTGCGGCATTACACTTCTTGATGCACCACATCCATGAAGACCTGAAGTCTGAATACTGCTAGAAGAGGACCCGTTGGCATTGTGGAATTCCCTAAAGGAAAGATATGACCAACAAAGGTCCATCATGCTACCTGAAGCACAGCGTGAGCGGACCAATATAAGGTTTCATGATTTCAAGAAGGTGTCAGCATATAATGCTACCATTCAAAAGCTTGTCTCCAAACCCATGTTCTATAACCAGAAGGTTACAGACATTGAGATGATATACAAGACTTTGTGCACTTTTCACCCCACCCACAGGATGCTCTAGCAGTAGTACCATCAAGCCAAGTATAAGAAGTACTCAGAACTGATTACCACCATTCTCGAGATAGAGAAGAACGATGAGTTGCTGATGAAGAACTATCAGACTTGCCCCACTGGGTCACAGCCACTTTTTCAAGCTCATGCTAATTCCCAAAGGACCAGTGGTGGCTAGGGCCATAGAAAGGGACCCAAACAAAAGGGTGGAAAGTGGAAGAACATAAATGTGCAAAAGGAAAATGGTAAACCCCGCTAGATGGGCAAGGGACAAGAAAGCAACAGAAACCAAACTTGGGCAACAAGATGGTCTACCCACTACATCTTGCTATAGGTGTGGTTGTATAGATCATTGGTCCCGTACTTGCTGTACCCCGAAGTATCTGGTAGACCTCTACCAGGAGTCCATTGGCAAGAGCAAGAAGGCTCTAGGGAAGAAGACAGGGTCACACTTTGTCGATCAGCCCGATGCTAATAAGAGTGATGCACCGAATGCAGAAATGGAGCTCGACACGACAGTAGGGGGTGATCACATGGAGATTGACATATATGGCAACTTGCAGTAATCCGTAGGTGGCTCCCCCGAGCAACACCAGATGACATATTTTTCCTTAAGTTTGCTTTATCAGTTTAGGTCTTTCTAGGAGAATAATGGAGCATTACTTGTTTAGGATTTAAATACTATTCTATATGAATAAATTGGGTTGCCTCTTCTTTTGAGCTTTATTCTAGTTAAATTATTGTTTCATTATAAAATGCTCTATATAGAACAACTCCTTAAATCCGATTGCAGGGGAGGAGATTTGTCTAGTGGACAGTGGAACTACCAATTCGATTCTAAGGGATACCATGTATTTCCAAATGTTAACCAGGAAAACAGGAAATGTCATGACCATCGCTGGAAGTGATGCTCTAATTGTTGGCACTGGAAGGGCCACACTCATTCTCTCTATGGGTACTCGAATAATGATAGAGAATGTTTTCTTGTATCCCAAATCAAAGCATACCTTATTAAGTTTCAAGGATATTCTCTTGAATGATCTCCATGTAGAGACTGATAATGAAGGGGGTACAGAATATCTTCTTCTGACTAAGTCTGACAGTGATTAGAAATGAATGGTTGAAAAACTCCCTTTCTTCTCATCTAGATTATACTATACCTACATCACACCTAAAGAATATGTAGTAATGAAAATAGAATATAAAACCTTGGAGTTCTTTAAGATCTAGCACGATTGATTAGGGCATCCTGGGGTAGGAATGATGTGAAAAATTATAAGCATTTCTACTAGCCATAGCTTAAAAACTCTATCCTTTTCTAAACCTAAAGATTTCTTGTGCCCAACCTGTGCCAAAGGAAAGCTCATAACTAGATCCTCTTTTCTAAAAATTAAGGGGGAATCACCTATTTTCCTAGAGAGAATATAGGGTGATATTTGTAAACCTATTCAACCCCTGTCGGGCCCCATTATATATTTGATGGTGGTATTTGGTGCTTCTACTAGGTGGCCCAATGTAAGCCTGCAGTCTACTAGAAACAACACCTTTACTAAACGAATAGCGCAAATTATTAGATTACGAGTAAACTTTCTAGATGAAAGGATTAAGTCCATTAGAATGAACAGCACTGGCGAGTTTACCTCTAAGGCATTTAATGACTACTATTTAGCTTTAGGTCTTAAAGTAGAACACTCAATAACACACATCCACACTCAGAATGGCCTTGCAGAGTCATTCATTAAAAGAATTAAGCTCATTGCTAGGCCACTATTGCAGAATTGTAGGCTTCCCACCAGCTGTTGGGGCCATGCAGTGTTGCACGCTGTCATACTAATAAATTTAAGACCGACTGCATACCATCGGGTTTCCCCCTTATAATTAGTGTGTGGAAAAAACTAAGTATTTTCCATATGCGAAAATCTGGTTATGTTGTATACGTACCAATTTCACCACCACAATGTATGGCCATGGGCCCCCACCGAAGGTTAGGAGTCTATGTAGGATTTGAATCCCCGTCGATTATCAAATACCTGAGTCTACTACTGGAGACATGTTTATGGCTCATCACGCTGACTATATTTTTTATGAAGATAATTTCTGGCACTAAGGGGAGGAAAGTACCTCACAGAAAAATATCGAGAAATAGATTGGAATGTTTTGAGCATTTAAGCCATTGATCCTGAAACTGAACTAGAAGTTCAGCGGATTATAAACCTGCAGTAAATAGCAAATAATCTGCCAGATGCCTTCACTGATCAAAAGGGAGTAACAAAATTTTATATAACAGTAGTGAATGCTTTGGAGAGAGTGGAAGTACACCAGACGGATACTTGAACCACTCCAACCCCTCATATGAAGAAGAGGGGGAGAGCACTAGAGAAAGAGGCCTCAATTCCGCGGAGACATTTGTAGAAAAAGAAACTCGAAGAAAATAAGTTACCTCCCGAATAAGTAGAAGAAACTCAACTTGACGTTGAGAAAATCCTTGAAGTGAATGGTCCTAAAGATAGTAACCCCGTAAAATTGCACGCACACAGTCTAATACTGGAAAATCGGAACAACCAGACTCCATCATTGTGGGAAATCATGAGGAGCTAGATGAACCAAATGAAGAGATATCCACCAATTTTACTGAGTCAGGGGAACTATATAAAAGAAAGACTACAATTGTTGACATCTATTTTGCCTAAAAAATTGCTAAGAACCTTGAACTGGATCTAGAACCAAAGTCCTTAGCTGAATGCTAGAAGCGCTCAAACTAGGGTAAATGGAAGGAAACAATTGAGGCAGAATTACTCTCGCTGAATAAGAGGAAAGTGTTTGGCCCAGTAGCTCGAACACCGCCTAAAGTGTTCTTTGTAGGATCCAAATGGGTTTTTATGCAAAAGAGAAATGAAAATAATCAGGTGGTAAGGTATAAAGCAAGACTTGAGCATAGGGATTCACGCAGAGACCCAGCATCAATTATGATGAAACTTATTCTCCTATCATGAGTTGAATAACGTTATGATATTTAATATAAATGGCAGCAAGTAGTAATTTACATATGCAATTAATGGATATAGTGACTGCATATTTATATGAGTCACTAGACTCGGAGATTTATATGAAAGTCCCAGAAGGACTAAAAATTCTGGATCCAAATAAATTAAATAGCAACATGTATAGTGTCAAAGTGGAAAGGTCATTGTATAGATTAAAACAATCTAGAATAATGTGGTGCAACCAGCTTAGTGAATTCCTCCTAAGGAAAGGGTACACTAAGAATGAGGATTGTCCTCGTGTGTTCATAAAGAAATCTTAGAATAGGTTTTGTATTATCTTAGTGTGCGTTGATGATCTGAATATCATCAAAATGACAGAGGACATAAAGAAAGCAAGTTCCTATCTTGTTAAGGAGTTTGAAATGAATGATTTGGGTCGAACCATATTTTTTCTTAGGCTTGCAGCTGGAGCACCTCCCTGGAGGTATTTTAGTACACCAATCCTCTTATACCTAGAAGGTTCTAGAGAAACTTAATATGGATAAGTCACATCCATTATGAATCCCGATGGTAGTCTGATCCCTAGAAGCAGATAAAGATCCTTTTAGACAAAGGATGGAAAATGAGAAAAATTCTTGAACCAGAGGTTCTATATTTATGTGCCATTTGGGCACTAATATATCTTGCTAATTGTACAAGGCCTGACATTGCTTTCGTAGTTAACTTGCTAGCCAGATACAATGCAGCTCCAACACGAAGGCGTTGGGCTGGCATTAAAACTCTCCTCAGGTATCTTTAGGGTACACAAGATATTGGATTGTTTTTCTCGAAGAATCAAGTCTTGACTATGGTTGTATATACAGATGCAGGATATCTGTTTGATCCCTATAATGCAAAATCCCATACATGATTTGTATTTGTTTATGGTGGTGCAATCATTTCTTGGTGATCATTTAAGCAGACATTGGTAGCTACATCTACTAATCACTCAGAAATAATATCGTTGTATGAAGCCTCACGAGAATGTGTTTGGCTAAGACGAATGATCAGCCACATCAAGAAGTCATATGGCATGAACACCATTGATGACCCCACTATTATCTATATAGATAATGCAGTTTGTGTGGTATAGATGCAAATGGGCTATATTAAAAGTAATATGACGAAGCATATTGCTTCTAAATTCTTTTATCCTCACAAACTCCAAAAGAATAGAGAGGTGAACATTTTGAAAGCTAGGTCTTGTGATAATCTGACAAATATATTTACAAAATCTCTCCTAGCCTCTAGCTTCCAAAAGTGCATGCGAGGCATATGGATGAGGTGACTTAGAGAGTTACAAGGTTTAGAGGGAGTAAATCCCTAAACCATTGGCCTTATTTAAGACTAGAAGACTTATATAATCATAAAGATCTAATATTGTACTATTTTTTTTCCTTTGTGAGTTTTTCTGAAGTTTTCTCATGTGAAGGTTTTCAATGAGGCAACAAGTGCGACACAAGAAACGGATGCGGTGTACTCCTTTCTCCATCCCTTTTTTCCCACTGGTTTTTGGGAGGAGTTTTTAGTGAGGCATATGCATGTCATGGTATTTGCCCAAAGGAGAGTATTACGAAACCTATTAGGTTACATTTGTAGGTAAATACCAAAACTACCCCTAAAGGATTTTGACTACAAATAAACAAGCCTATGTATAAGGAGAGATAGATCTGGAGATTAATAAAGACTTTGTTCCCTTGGTGTTTTCTCCCAATTATTCTCTGTAGATTGGTTGCATGGACTACATTGCTGATTATTATTTCTCAACAAAATGCACACGTGTGTGTGTGCACTTGTGTGAGCGGTGTTGTGCGTGTGGTGTGGTTTGCGTCCTTAGAACAGCTGCTGGCTAACCTAGATGATGCGCCAAATTAGCGGGAATATCAAAAGCAAAGACTAGTCCAAGTAGAAAAGTAATATTTATGGATAACAATATATGTAAAATCACAATATCAATGTACAAAATGATAGATTATCAATTTCCAACCCCATGCATGACATTGTTAAATGCAAGCAAGCTTTTCTTCTCGGCGAACAAGATGTCAATGCTTAAACTATTGTGTGTTGAAGGAGAGGCAACAATATGTATTCCTGAGAAAACTCAGAAAACAATGTACCCATAGGAAACGTCAAGTTAATTTTCCTAGCAAATAATGACACACATTTCTAGTAAATTGTGAAAAGCAACCAAACTTTTAACCGTGAAATTCAACTCTTTGTACCAATATGACCACCGTGAAATCAAACCAAGAATCTCATACTCTATCCAGTATTTTTTTACTTATTGTCTTAGGGGTTGCTCCAACCAGCTTATGGCTATAGTTTTTTGCTGTGGTTTCTAGCTTTAGGCTGAAATTACATTGTAACAATTGTTAGCTTTTTTGAGTCATTGAATGAAAGGAAAATAAGAAATAAGAAAAAATGAAAACACCGTTATATCTCCACTGAGAATGCAAAGGAAAAAAAAGATAAGGCCAAAAAGACAAAAAAAAGCTAAAAATGAAATTAAGAAACCAACTCGTTCTAAGTAGCTCCTGGATTCTAGAAGTTGGAATCCAGAAGCCGAAGTCACTTGGAACTACTAATTGACATGGTCTCCAATACACATATCGCTACTACATTATGTAAGTTATGGTATCTATAAACATGTTGTAGCTGTATTATCACTATTCATCTGTAATTGATCAGGAAATTTATGAATCTATGATATATCTATTTATTTGTGATTGATATATGTGTATATATGATATTTGTGTATTGTATAATATATCTATGATATATGTGTGTATTTGCTTATTTTCAGAGGACATAGCAAGCATTTCTTAAGGCTAGCCAAAAAACAAAAAATAGGTATAAAATAAACTATCACAGGTGGTTTTGTGGTATAAATCATCTGTGAAGGCCCTACTATCATAGACGGCTGTAACCAAAACCCGTCTGTGATATATCAAAAATCACAAACGGTTTTATATACCAACCGTCTGTGATATGTAGACTATCACAGACGGATTTTGGTCATAGCCATCTGTGATAGTCGTCCTTTACAGATGATTCACAAATCGTCTATGATAATCGCTTGCTATCGTAGATGCAAAAACTCAAATAGTTCAGAAATCGTCTGTGATGAGGGTTTAGAACCGTCTATGATAACCCCTTTGTGTGGTAGTGATTTGGGCAGCACCATTTGAGATTCAGTATGAGTGGAAGTGTAGATCACTGCTTTGTTGAATGCAATGGGTGTGCAAGCAGTTCTAGGTCCCAATTGGGTCTAGCAGACAATTGACCAAGTGGCAGAGATTGGGCAAAATATGTTGGCCACTCAAAGCAGGCAAAAAAGAGCTATGCTGATGTGAGAAAGTGAGAGTTAGAGTTTTAGGTGGGTGACCAAGTGCTCCTGATGGTGTGGGTGACCAAGTGCTCCTAAGGGTGTCTTCCACCAATGTAATTGTGCAGTTTGATACTAAGGGAAGCTTAATCCGAGGTTTGGTTTGGAACTTTTTGTATTATAGAAAAATAGATATAAATTTGCTAAGCTTGCTGTCTAGTAATGCAACAAAACATACTTCAGGGTTAAAAATGAAGGTTCATATGGATTAATTAGGATTGTTGACCAACTAAAAACTTATAGAGAATTTTGTGTAGTTTCCAAAACTTATATGTTTTGCTATGTTTAGATTCATGAATCTAAAATTATGGTATTTTGATCATTAGAACAGTGGAGAGATTGTCCGGTGAAGGCGGATATTTAGACTGCGGATGTGCATAGGTGCAATATTGAGTTGTTCAATGCTTATGTACTATTTTGGAAGTTTTTTTGTGGTTGGATATTTATTGTAGGAGGTGGAGTACCTTCAAGGTTGGTGTCGACTTCACATCAATATATTCCCCATTGTTAAAAAAGCAAGTGTATGGTAGAATGGTAGATGGTTGTTTGCTTTTACTACTTGATTATAATGATTCACCATGTTTTATTTATATTTATTCCTAATTCATTATGATGATTATATGATGTTGATCATTCAATAATGATGATGACTACACGATACTGTTGGAATATGTCAAATGATAATAGAACAATTGCATTCACATCATGTGCACACTCATATCATGAAAGAGAATGTCAGACCTATACTACTACAAAAAGGTTTATATTAGACGTCTCATCATAGACAGTTCATTAAAACCGTCAGTGTTAAATGCAATCACAAACGGTTTAGGATTAGAGACCTTCTATGTTGCTACCAGCGCTTAAAACCATTTGTAAAGAGATAATATCACAGACAGTTCATGGTGCGCATCGTATGTGATGTATCACAGATGGTTTTTACCACAAACCGTCTGTGATATTGCCAAATATCACAGATGGTTTTTTATTTAAACCGTTTGTGATACAAACCATTTGTGATATGTTTTCCGCCCCGCAATCCCCAAAATGTCATAATCTCCCGCCTAAGTCTGAGTAGAATTTCGTTCCGAGACACCTTTAGTAAATTGGGTATAACTTTTATATACAGTGCCCACTTTTGATGTTCTTGTACTCGTTGGAAAGCTAACGATGAGCCCAATCCAAAACAACCAGCTTGCATAGTTGCTCATAAGACCACCAAAATCGGCCATCTTTGGCCTCAAATTTGCATTGCAAGTTTTCAGTTTTTGTTTTTGCCCTTTTTGTTGGTCTTCCCTTCGGAATTTAGATTTTCCCCAACTGCAAAGTTGTTGATCTTGTCGAAACCTTTCAAACAAGTACATATAAGGTATATAAAACTTTCCTATTTTATCTTTTGAGACTAGATGTTTACATTATACCAATATATTGTCTTTCTGATTTACCGTCTGGCCATTATCACCGACAGTTTTTAATAGGAACCGTCTATGATATCTCCCGTTATTATAGACAGTTTTTTGTTAAGAACCATTTGTGATGTCTCTATCATAGACAGTTTGTAATCTGAACTGTCAGTGATGCCCCGCCACATCACTGATCCGCGATATCTCCCCTAGGATCCCGATCTCACCTGTCCATTTTCTCCGCATCCAATGGCAAGCACTGCTATCCTCCCCACCTCTCTCCCCTTATTAACCCCCCTCTCCCTACTCGAAAAACCAACACCACCAGTATTACTCCAACTCGTTTGTGCGTGGCAAGGGTGGGAAGGGATTGGGTAAAAGCGGCAGAAATTTCGCTTGAAGCAAGATGGAAAGGAAGAAGGCTATGGCAAATCTGCACTATTCCAAGTCACCGGCATCGATAGGGGGCTTCTGCTTGTTACATCCTAAAGTGTGGCGTTTGATTGATTTTGGTATGGAAGCTAAAAATGGTGTTTGTTGCTTTTTTGTTTCTACTACTTGAAATTTTTCTCACACCACTTGTTTTATATTGTAGTTTAATGAAGGATGTGTAAGTCTAACTTACATTAGGCTGAAGTTTCTTATAGTGTAAGCATCTTTCTGAATTTGTAACTATAAAGCTTATATTTATAAAATTGTAAGTGTCCTCTTGTGTATGTAGTGCTATTTGTACTTCAAATCCAGAATTCAAATTCAAATATGTCATTTCACTTTTACAGGGCATGACTAGTATTTTCTAAGGCTAGCCAAAAAAATAATAAAATTTTTAGGTACGCTAGCTAGTTTTTTAGGTATAAAAAGAACTATTACAGACGGTTCTTATTCTGAACATCTGTGATATGTCTTCATCACAGACGATTTGTGGTTAGAACCATTTATAATAGTATACCTTCACAGACAGTTCTAGTTTTGAACCATCTGTCATAGTATCCTTTCACAGACGGTTCTAATTTTGAACCATCTCTGATATGGTTTTCACAGACGGTTCAAAACCCATCTGCGATAACCCCTATTATCACTGACTCATTGATTCAAACAGTTCAAGGAGTCATCTGTGATGATAATTCTGAACCATCTGTAATGAACTTTTATGTAGTAGTACTACTTAGTTAGACCTCCATAGGAGTGGAGAAATCCCTATGCCAAAGAGAATGGTCTTATGATATGGTGAACATCGACGGATATTTACTCAGCCATACAAATATAGAAAATATGATGAGCAAATGAGCATGAAGTGTAGAATTGCATTGCACCAATGAAAGAAAAGAATGACGATGAGATATGTCGGTGATGATATGTTGATGCTTATGATTATATTAATGTTTTCTATTTTATTATGTACTTGATGAGTCGTGAATTCACTCTTATTTTATTTTGTTTAAGGTGGTCGTTGATGGTAACATGCATGGGATGGGAGTAGCATGTACATATTACGTGCATCACCATTGATTTAATGATCATTCCTAGTTGTCCTTAATCAATCTTAGTGATTTAATTTGCTTATATGGAAATTAGTTAATGGAATATTTAGAGAATTTTGGTAGTTGAGCGGAACATGATTAGTCACAAGTTTTGTTGGGCAAGGTTGCTACGTTGAGTATAATTACAATTAAATTTAGGATCTATCTGTGACATAGGAATTTTCCCAGATTGCTGCAGGAATTCAAGTTTTCCTGATATTGAATATCTCGGGAAGACGAGCCGAAGTTACGCAAGTTGCTTCCAACCACTGTTATATATGTTAAGTAAGCTCCCAAAGCAAACATAAATTTATTAAATGCCAGTACATTATAAAGTTAATTGTTACAGCCTCCAGGTCCACCAAAGAAGACCTGCATGCCACCATCACCTCGACTAAAATTATCAACAGTGTAGCATTCTTTCCTTGTAGTACCAGCAACGGACTTGGGCGCGTCTGGAGTGATGAGATGGTTTTCCGCATTCATAATCTGATGGTTCTTAACAAACGCAGCTTTTCCATATCCTTCTTTTGCGAAATGTCCACTGCCCATTGGTGACGGGTTTGATTTGTATGTCGGGCCATCAACAAATCCACCTGAAAATGAACCTATTGCTTTTTCTCTCATGTCTGTGAAAATGGAACTCGGCCAATATCCAATTGGAGTTTGGTTCGGACCGACCACCCACCAATTTTTAGTTACTGGGTCCTATGAATACATCAAAATTGAAAGTAAATAATTTGATCGATGAAACCATATAATAAAGGCATTTTTGAGAAATGCAACAAATATATGTTGATGGCCGACATAATTCAAACATTACACCAAATAAATAGTAGTATATCTGCTGATGCACAACTGTTGTATGTTTAAATGAAGTTTCACTGTTCTTGTTGGCAAGTGATCAGAGCCGCAAAAGGCCGATGACACGGGAAATCAGCGGGAAAGCTAAAAAACAGTTTTTAGAAGCTAAAAAGAACAGATCATACTGCTACAATGCGGCATCAACAGTATAATTCATGGTACAGTGCCAAATAGTGTTGCTACAGTAAATATCGCCACCGTGTTCTCTATTTTTACTATAGATCTACTGTGCATGCCTTATGCCGTCCACAGTAACCGGTACCAGATTTGTCATCTCACCGCCATATCAGAATATGCTAGATTTGGTCTTTGACTACAACGTTTAGTACCTCCTCTCTCTTAAGATGGGACCAATGACTAAATAAAATATCATATCTTTTTTTTTCACCATAATTTATCTCTCTCTCTCGTTCCAATTACAAGTGGGCCCATAACTGTTTTTTAGCTAAAATCTGTGCATCTACATGCCCCGGTGCTAGAAATCTTTGTGCTACCACCGCTTATTTCGGCTTGCTCTGAGGCTGGCACCGGTGCCAAATTGCACAAAAGCAAGCTAGCACCGAACGTTGTCATGACCTTAAAGAATAAGCTGAAACAAGGCAGAGGTTGCAAATCCTCCAAATTCGAAACCGTATCTTGATAGAGTGGTGGAGTTATAAATGTACCACTTGGTTGAAATCATGGTAAGCATTTTAATGCACATGCAAGTGTGTATGAATTATGTGCGGTCATGAATTTATTTTCGGCCTCTATCTTTCTAGTCATGTGCTACAAGGGTGCACTCGTGTGTTGTGTGTGTGATGGATACGTAGTGGTGTATGTACATGTACGTCTTCTTTGTAATTATAAACATAAATAAATAAATTGTATTCAATATGCTAATCTAGGATTTAAATTACGGTCCGTCAAGGTGAGAGATATGAAAAAGCTATCGCGGCTGTAGCGAACTATTGCGGAAGTTGTGCTACACATCGCAGTTTACTATAATATATATATTTTTTACTATTTCAAGTATGGTATAGGTAATTAATATATAATGAGCTACATTTAAATTCGGAGTACACGTTATGATCGTTATATATTAGTTGTACAATGTGTAATAAAAAATAATCTATATAATTATATAAATTTGGGAGATGGATTTGAATTTTAACTAATATTTATTTTTTTTAGGAGCCAAATTAACCAAACTTAAGTATAACAAATATGATAAAGAAGAAGAGCATAAATAAAACACAATTAATTAATGTTTAGAAGTTCAAACAGAATTGACACATGTAGCAGCTATCGTGGCTAGAAAATAGTGGTCAATATAGCTGTTACTGCTGTGTTCGTAGAATTTTATTCAATCGCATATAGTTTTTTGTCTGAAAAAGCTATAGCGGAGCTATAACGGGCTATTTAAATCACTGATGCTAATGCATAAATTAACCCAGTAAATGTAAAATAAACGTAATTAACTGTGCATTCTTTTCAGTTTGTACACAATACCTTGTACAGTAGAATATCCAACTGATATTGAGGTCCGTTGTAGACAGAAACTGGTTGTAATCTTGCTCCAAGGCCAACCTGGCTAACTTGCACAAAACCCGGGCAAACATGATCATAGCATGCCTTGTAATTCTGAGTGGCAACCGCCTGTCTCAACCAAAAAAAAATGAAAAGGACCGAGGATTATGTTTTTTTAGATGCAAAATTTGTCCTGAAAGTGTGTTAAAGAACTGTGCGCTTTAGTATTACCCATGTATTATGAAACGTAGCAAAGCTGTCTCCACTAAAGCTTGGCCATACCTGAAAAAACACCATGTTCAATCTATCATGAGTGTCTATAGTCTGTGTGTCCTATTTCCCTTAAAGATGCTTCTACTATTAACAAAATGTACAGTGAATAATGCATTATGTGATCGGTGCTTTGTAAATGTACCTATTTAATTTAAGATAAACAAACTGAAAGTTGGGTTGTTTAATGTATGTATGTCTGCATATGTATTTTGAAAACTGAATATTTCCATGAAAGAACAAAAAGAAAATTCAGTAAAATATTAGACAAATCTAATGTCTACACATATTATAAATTAGAAAAAAATTCCTCACATGCTAAGAGTTGTCACAATCTTTATATGCCACTAAAAAAATTCGATCCTGTATATGCCATTAAGTTTCTTGTTTGATCCCCTCTGTGCCACTGCCGTCAACTCCATTAATATCTATCGCCGTCGTCGTTAAGAGATCGAACCTGTCAGATTTTTCACCATATGCCTAAAGTACTATGGTCCCACATGTCGGCACATTACCTTTATGGGAGGTGCTTATATGCTTTCCTCAAAGTGATTTACACAACTTTTAAAAAAGAATTGAATGATGGATAGTTATTACTTACCTTTTCGTATGCTTTGAGATTAATATCATTCTTATTAGAGTGAAAAACATGTAAACTACCCCTATTCTTCCTCCTCAAGAAGATTCCTTCCGCCATGGCATGGTGCTCCCACGTCGTGGCCATCTTTTCGCACAAGTGCGGCATCCAATAGCACCAGATAGCATCGAGGATCAACTTGAGGAAGGAGACCAGTGGCTTGGACCCCGCGATGGGGAGGGGCACGAACACCGATGACCATGCCTCCTCTGCCATGGCATCTTCTTCGATGCCCTTCCGCTGCCGACGATGGGACAAGCTGGCCCCTGTCCTTCTCGAAGCCTTCCTCCAACAACCCATGGGATGTGGTGCAAATTTGGGGCAAGGTCGGCATTGGCGGGAGGGAGCAGTGGAGGGGGACGTGAAGGACATTGGTGAGGGATGAAAATGACTCCAGAAGCTACGGCCGGTGTGCCAAGGGAGAGGGACATGAAGGGCACATGGGTGAGGGATGAAGATGATGGTCATAGTCATAACAAGGACCACAGTGGCGGTGCTCCTCTTACTGGTGGCCAATGACTGGATTCGGTCATCTCTGATGTCCTCTACTGAATCTGGCCACCTCCACCAAGCTCGTTGTCCCCACCAAATGGGTTATCGTGCCATCGAGCTCACATTGCCGGATCTAAGCTCCTCCATCGCCATCAACCCCGGTCCTCACTAGATCCCGTTGCTACCATGTCAAATCTAGACAATTGCCTCTGGCACCACTGCTCTCCTTTGCTAGAGCGCCACCGATGTCATCCTCTAGCCACCGCCGCTTGGGTCGTCACTGCCCGAGCCCCATCGTCACCAAATTTGCTTCGATGGCGTCGATGCCAGATCCAACTGCCCCAATTGCGTTGATGCTGACCCTGGCCATGTCATTTCTAGTGTCCACTTCGGCCACCTACATCATCTGTTCGCTTTGTCTCGTGGATCGAGGTACTTGCTCTCTCTCTCTCCCCAGTCTAGAGCAAAGGTTGGGGGTGCAATGACGGGCATAGGTGGAAGGGGAGAAAGAAGAAGGGCAAAATTGTCTTTTCATGTGCCACTTAATAGGAAAGTGATGGAAGAACGACGGGAGTGGCATGGAAGAGCACGAAATTGAAACATGGTAACATATACGGAATCATATTTTTTTCAGTGCCACAAAGGGAGATGGGTTAACTTTTGAGTGGCATGGAAGGAATTACCCCTATAAAATTCTCCTTCCATTCCCAATAGATGTTTTCATAGAATGTGTGCAGTTAATTTTTAGAACTTTGACCACTGATATACCAACGTACTTGGATTTTTCACATAAACTAATATTAGAATATTTGACATCAAAAGTACTTCCATATCATTATCTATGTTATAATATTTGCAAACATATAATTAGCGAAAGTAATAGTCAAAGGTGTCTATCAGATACCATGTTGATGTCTAAAATGATAATAATGAGAAAATGGATGGAGTAATTTATTGCAGTCATTGATGAAGTAGTGAAATAGTTTTTCATTGGAGTTCAATTCACTATAACTAAGAACTTGTTTCAGTCATATTTTTATTGCATGCCATGGATGAATAATCATAGGAATAATCATTCACAATGAATTTGATAGTAAGATTATTTTGAAGTCATGAATTTAAGCATTTCGCAGTATAAGTCTAGCTTCAGATGTAATTGATAGTTGAATGCCACTTGACATGATGGTCTAAATAAAAAAATCAAAAAATGCTATTGAAATCTTCGAATTATTTGCATGATTTTTGTAAGACCATTAAATATTCCTAAATTTGATCACTAAATTTTTGTTCTGCAACATTCACAAATGTAAAATTAGCTAAAGTTTTGAAGATAGCTATATATCTTGTACTTACAATAGAACCTGCACCAATTGCCTCAGTGCGATTTACTTGTTGACCATTTGCCACCGTTGTCCATGACGCGCTACGATCATCATTTCCTTTCACTTCTGTCTCATAAATGCTAATGGATGCTTGTATTCCATATATGTCATCTCTCGTTCTAATCCCGGCAAACTACAGATAAAACAAATAGATCCACAACAAAATGAAATACTCAATTATAATGCTTTATGTACTTGTACTTGCCTTTTTTTTACATCAGTAGATGGACTCATGTTCTTGAAACATAAGCATATACAATAATGCAAGACTAAGAAGAGTGCCAAAAAATTAAACAGGACAATCATTCAATTGATAGTTGCAGCAAAAACTTTGCAACAAATCATGCCAAGTTGGAATTCTTTATGTTCATATTTTAACAAGAAAAATCATGATCGGTTTTCATTTGAGAATTTCATTACACCTATGGTGCAATTTCAGGCACTATTGTTTATGTCCTCTATAGTTGATAAAAGATTTTCCATTCTAGAATGTGGATGGCAACACAGACAGAAGTCACAGAACTATGAGCCTGAGCATGTAACAATATACCTCCACTCCAAGGTCAACATCACCGCCCATTATGTCAAAACTTAATGGTATCATGAGATCAGGTTTATTATTCTGCATTATTGGGATTGTTCCTGCTGGACAAGCTATGATAGGCAGCTGTGACTCCGTGGCTGGAATTTCTGACGAAAATTCATGGCTCCTTGTCGGATAAGAGCTTGGCTTCATCTGTTTGACATGTCAAGCTAAATTAATTACGGAAAAATAAAATCAAGTTATTGTGAAGCACTGTCAAATTATTGTTTATCTAAACATACTCATAAACAACTAGTACAGTAGGAATAAGCACAAAGCTTCCTTTGATGGCTACTACAAAACTAGTCAATTGACTTATGGCCTTAATTTACGTCAAGAATTTTTTATCATTAGAATAATTTATTATAAATATTTCAATTAAGTATACAGTTACTTAATAAGAAATTAAGAAATGTGATGGAATTGGCAGCTGAAATCTATAAGTGAAGGTGATTTTCCAGTCCTATATACAATATGTTTTATTAGTACGGATTTAATCAGTTAGATTTGGTTATCGATTGAGGACATCATGAATATATCAATTGAGTTAATATAGCCAAATGTTTTTTAATTACATGACTGAATTAAAATCTTAGTCAAGTTCTAATGTGTTTACTAAATGATATGATAACATATATATTAAGCATAGAATAATATGTACTATCTATGAACAGAATAGAGTGGACCAAGGGCATAACCAGCCCGAAGCTGGGCCTCGGGCCCAACCCACTGAAATAAAAAAAATATCAAAGCCTTACATTGGTAGCTACAATAAATTGATATAGATTTTTCTAGCTGGGCCTCGGGCATTGCCCTGGCGGCCCGAGGCCCAACTCCGCCGCTGGAGTGGACAATAAGTTTAACAATGATATATACCATATCCCACAACATAGAAAAGTGACTTACTTGAATCTTGTGATCTTTCAGCAGCGGATGATCAAAAGCAGGCTGTCGGTTTATGTCGATGCAATGAAATACATCACCATCTTTGGTCTATATGGAAGTTTGGAGTCCTTGTTAACCACCGTTATGGCGTTAAGATCGCAAAAGGGGATGATTTGTTGTACATACCTGAACGGTTTTCCTGACAGGTCGATTTGTGATACGTTGGCTATCATTTTCCCCTTGCTTTCTGTTTGTTTGTTCTTGTGAACCTCCAACTAGAACAAGATACGACAGAAAAATAGCCACCCCGATCCCTATTAGTTGTTCCATATTGTGGAAATTTCAAGTGATCAATATTTTTTCAGCAAGATTTACCCCGTTTTATAGGCCACGGAGGGCTGCTGCAGACTTAATTGATACAGAAAGATTTACACTCTTAGAGGCAATAAATTTTCATGATTATTGGTACAGCTAAACCGATATTAAAAGCAACAGATCATTCAATTAAAATGAAATATTTTCCTGTATTAATTGGGAAACGAACTGTGAGTTGTTTCCATATATTTATTAATTGGAATGATTCAATAAAAATGAAATATTTTCCAGTATTAATTGGGATATGAACTGTGATCGAGTTGATTTCATATATATATGTATTAATTGGAAAATGTCCCAGCTGTAACAGCAAGTAAATATCTTTGCATTACTACACTAGTATTGAGATCAGCTAATAAAAGTTAATTCCTAGCTGGCGAAGGGGAGAGAATGGCATGTCGATAAATTTGCTGTCGTATAGCGTACATATTCACAAGTTCACTCCAATTTTGGTTTCCACCATATAGGTGGGATATACGGAAATATCTTCCGGCTAGGGCAAGAAAAGGAGGAGGCATGGTGGAGGAAGTCGGGATAGCTAGGAACGGCGGTGGAGACGCGCGGAGCTCGGTTCAAAAAGATACACACTTCTAACTTCGAAGCCCACAAGAAAAAACATGTGTGGGCCTTCTTCTGGAAGGTGAGGCCCGCAGCTGCTTCCAAAAAATCCGGCCTAGACGAAAAAAAAACGAGAAGGCCCTTCAGGACCCAACGATGGCTCGAGAAGAACACTGACAATTCATAGTTAAAAGCCATGTTCTTTTTTTTTGTTTTTAAGTGACTTTTGACTTCTCTCAGTAATTATTGTTTATTATAATAATAAGCCACTGCTAAAAAGGTATAAATTGTAGTCTAAAAAAATAGATCCAAATGTACATATGCAGAAGGTATACATTATGGGCCAGTATTAACTTACCTTGTCAAATCAAAAGGATAAGGATAAGCGGTAAAATCATGTGTCCCTCTAATCGTGCAAACTGCGGTGCTTATCATTTGCCATTTGCAACTTAACTTTGCATGGGTCGCTGCAGGCTATGTAATTAAACATTAATCTACGTAATTTAGTATCAATTACATAATTTCCCAGGCTGTGTAACTGAATGTTAGACCAAGTAACTCAGCATGAATTACATAATGTGTCCCTGACTTGCTGATTGTTACAAAGGCAGACAGAAATTGACAAGACGATGGCTCTTCACACACATATGGATGAGTGGAAGGGGGGGCCTATAGGGAAAGTAGAATAGAAATAGTTATGGATAAAATAATATATGTAAAATCAAAATATCAATCTAAAAAAACAACAGATTATCAATTTCCAACCCCATCCATGACATTGTTAAATGCAATCAAGATTTTCTTCTCGCCGAACAAGATGTCAATGCTTAAACTACTGTGTTGAAGGAGAGGCAACAGTATGTATTCCTAGTGTTAAGACTGACATCCACGGACCCCTACGGTCACGTATACAGGTGGTCCAGTGGTCGTAGATGTGCAGTCTTAACACTGAGAAAACTCAGAAAACAATGTGCCCATAGAAAACGTCCAGTAGATTTTCCTAGCAAAAAACGACACAACATGTCTAGTAAATTACGAAAAGCAACCCAACTTTTAACCATGAAATTCAACTTTGTACCAATATGACCACCGGCAGCAAACCAGTAGAAGCAAATCAAACCAAGAATCTCGTACTCTCTCTGTTATTTTTTACTTGTTTTCTTACTAATTGATATAGTCTCCAATACACATATCACTATTACATTATGTAATTTACTCTTCTGATCACAAAAAAGTGATAGGCCCAAAAATACAACTTTAACTTCTAATTTTATTTTAAAATATTTATAAAACCTGATAAAATTATGAAAATACTTTTCAAGGCAAATCTTTGATATTATTTTCAAGTATCCAAATTAAAATGTTCAGAGATATTGATAGCTAAAGTTTGCAAAGTTTGACCACACATATCACAAAATATCACTCTTTTGGTGAATGAAGTATATGTTAGTAAACAATAATAATATAATGATGTGAAAGTACTTTCATAAATCTACTAAAATTATTTCATGCGATAAATCTAAATAGTTTTGTGTATATTAGAGGTCAAAGTTTTAAATTTTTGATTGCATGTATTTTAAAACGATATCTAGTTGAGAATGGAGTTCTAGCTGGCTTGAATGTTAGTCTGTTACTCCAACCATAACCGTTCTTCTGGAAGGCCGAAACACAATTTGAACAATCCGAAACATAATTTGAACAATCCAACAGGGATAGTAGTTGTAGCCTTATGAATAAATTGAGTCACTGCGCACTTGCCTTCACGCAAACGTTAATGGAATCTGAAAAAGAAAAGAGTGAGAAGAAATTCTGCCTTCTCTTCCGTCAAAGAACTAAAGCATGCCAAAAATTCGTCCTGACCTGAAGTTGACCACCTTGGAAGACTTGGACACTTTTGCAACCCAATCAATGCCATCTTGGACTAGACTCATGAGCGTGAAGCAGCCACTGGTCACAACTGACCAGCTCGATGTCACTATTTTGTCGCTGTCATGGCATTGCTGGGAACAAAATTTCCATGAATGGCAAGTCATATATGCCTGCAAAATTCAACATTACCAATGGATTCATAGCAAGGACAGCTACTAAGACATTAGCTTACTTTTACTGTTCGTCATGAAGTATTTTTTTTATCGGTGATCAATTGTAAGGTCGTCAATGCCAGGACGTGCATAAGCGTGCCATCAGAAGTAGGATGTGAGAGCCAGAATCAAAATAATCAATGGCACCTCCCCTGCTCTTGCCATTCCTCCGATTGTTCGTGCTACTGTCCTCATCTGCTCGAGCTCAGCAAAACATCACCTTGGGCTCCTCTTTAACAACTCAATGCTTAAACTATTGTGTGTTGAAGGAGAGGCAACAGTATGTATTCCTGAGAAAACTCAGAAAACAATGTACCCATAGAAAACGTCCGGTAAATTTTCCTAGCAAAAAACGACACAACATGTCTAGTAAATTATGAAAAGGAACCAAACTATTAACCGTGAAATTAAACTCTTTGTACCAATATGACCACCGGCAGCAAACTCGTAGAAGTAAGTCAAACCAAGAATCCCATACTCTCTCGAGTACTTTTTACTTATTGTCTTAGGGGCCACTCCAACCGGCTTATGGCCGTAACTTTTGGCTGCGATTTCTGGCTTTTAGCTGAAATTGTACTGTAACGACTATTAATTTTTTCTGTATCATTAAATGAAAGGAAAATAAAAAATAGAAACACCGTTATATCTCCATCGACAATACAAAGAAGAACAAACAAAAAAGAAAAAGCCAAAAAGCTAAAAAACGAAATTAAGAAACCGACACGTTCCAAATAGCTTTTGGCTTCTAAAAGCATGAATCCAGAAGCCGAGGGCCTGTTTGGCAACGGCTGCGGCTTTTGGCTTTTGGCTGAAATTTTTGAATTTTGACTGTTTACGGTACAGATTACGGAGAGAGAGATACTCACTTGCGATTTTGGCTGGTACAGATGTTGGGCTTTTAACGTGTACATCGTTTAACTTGTAGACCTCGTCTTAAGAAAATACTCCGTTTGAAAGTTAGGTACTGTAGCAAAAGCCAAAAGCCACTGGCTTCGGAGGAAAAGAACATGCACTTAGAGCTACTAATTGACATGGTCTCCAATACACATATCACTATTACATTATGTAATTTACTCTTCTGGTCACAAAAAATGATGTTTTGGACATCTATATAGTCTCCAAAACGTACCTTTAACCACTAATTTCTATTTAAAATATTTATAAAACCTAATAAAATTATAAATTATGAAAATAATTTTCAAGCCAAATCTAAGATATTATTTTCAAGTATCCAAATTAAAATGTTCATAGAGATATTGATAGCTAAAGTTTGACTACACGTATCATAAAGTGTCACTCTTCTGGTGGAGTATATGTTAGTAAAAAACAATAAAAATATAATGATGTGGAATCACTTTGATAAATCTATTAGAATCATTTTCATGTGATAAATCTAAATAGTTTTATGTATATTAGAGATCAAAGTTTCAAATTTTTGATTACATGCATTTTAAAACAACATCTATTTGAGAATGGAGTTCTAGCTGGCTTGACTGGTAGTCTGTTACTCCAACCATAACCATTCTTCTGGAAGACCAAAACACAATTTGAACAATCCAGCTGGGATAGTAGTTGTAGCCTTAGGAATAAATTGAGTCACTGTGCACTTGCCTTCAAGCAAACGTTAATGAAATCTGAAAAAAAAAGCGTGAGAAGAAATTCTGCCTTCTCTTCCGTCAAAGAACTAATTAAGTCCTATTCGTATTAGATTCTATTTCTGATTTCTATTTAAAAAACTAAAAACTAATATAAACGTCTGTCTTCTCTAAACGGTTTTTCTATTTCTCTCATTACCGTCTTATTCCAGAGATAAAATATAGATCACGAATGCATCACCCACGTCACTCCTCTCACTTCCGTCACATATACGCACCTATCTCTCACTTTTTACACCGCTTGAACCCTTCTTTTAAAAGTTAATTCTTTTAAATGTTACTTATTTATTTTTAATCAAAATCTATAAATCATAACTAAAAAGTTACCAATAAAAACTAATACGAACGCCGCTAAAGTATGTCAAAAAATTCGGCCTGACCTGAAGTTGACCACCTTGGAAGGCTTGGGACACTTCAGCAACCCAATCAATACCGTCTTGGACTAGCCTCACAGACAAGGGCACATACGCGTGAAGCAGCCACTGGTCACAAATTCACAATTGACCAGTTCAAAGTCACTATTCTGTCGCTGTCATGGCGAACAAACTTTCCATGAATGGCAAGTTATATACGCCTGTAAAATTCAAAATTACCGTTGGATTAATAGGGCTTTTTTCGCTTATGACTTATAGTTTCTCTCTATAGTTTCTCTCAAACAAACCAATATTTTTTCCTTGCTCTTTCAAAGCTACTTATCGGAACAGTATTTTTTAAGCAGCTTATCGACATTCGATTCATTCGTACAAACGCTCGCGTTAGCGTCAAAAATCATAAACTATAGCCATAAGCTATAAATCGAAAAGAACCATCGCACAGCAAGGACAGCTACTAAGACATTAGATCACTGTTACTCTTCCTCATTAAGTTTTTTTTGTCGGTGATCAATTGTAAGGTCAAGTCAATGCCAGGACGTGCATAAGTGTGCCACAAGAAGTAGGATGTGAGAGCCAGAATCAAAATAACCAATGGCACCTCCCCTGCTCTTGCCATTCCTCCAATTATTGGTGCTACTGTCCTCCTCCTCATCTGCTCAAGCTCAGCAAAACATCACCTTGGGCTCCTCTTTAACAACTCAATATCACACGAACGCATGGTACTCACCATCCCGTGACTTTGCGTTCGGCTTCCGGCCCATCGAGGGCAACACCTCCTTCTACCTCCTTGCCATCTGGTTCAATAAGATCAGCGACAAGACGGTGGCTTGGTATGCCAAGACCGGCGAGCAACAACCAGCACCGGTAGAAGTGCCATCAGGCTCCAGCCTCCAGCTCACCTTGTATGGGGCACTCTCCCTCCGTGATCCCGCCGGCAGCGAGGTATGGAATCCCCAAGTCATTGGTGCAGCCTACGCCGGCATGCTCGAGACTGGAAACTTTGTGCTCGCCGCTGCAGACTCTAGTACAAAGTGGGAAACTTTCAACAACCCAGCAGATACCATCCTGCCCACACAAGTGCTCTCCCTCGGAATGGCACTCCGCAGCCGGCTCATCACCACAGACTACTCCGATGGCCGGTTTCTCCTTAGCATGCAAACCGACGGTGTTGTACTCTGTTCTGTGGCTATGCCGTCAGGAAACCACTACGACCCCTATTGGTCGGCAGTTGGAAACGGCACAAAGCTGGTGTTCAATGCGACCGGCAGGATATACATCACTGTGGATGGCGGCACACAAGTCAATATGACATCTGGGGTGATGGGATCCATGGCGGACTACTACCACCGTGCCACCCTTGACCCGGACGGCGTGTTCCGGCAGTACGTGTATCGGAAGAAGGTCAGCAAGGAATGGACAGCGGTGGGTTTCCAGCCCCCAAGTATCTGTGAAGCACAGACAAAGGTTGGCAGCGGCACATGCGGTTTCAACAGCTACTGCATGCTCAATGGCACCAATAACCAGACAAGCTGTATATGCCCAGCGCAGTACTCATTCTTCGATGAGGAGAGGAAGTACAGAGGCTGCAAGCCAGATTTCCAGCTACAAAGCTGTGACTTGGATGAGGCAGCTGCCATGATGCTGTATGAGTTCACATCGATTGACAATGTGGATTGGCCTCAAGCTGACTACGAGCAGTACACCCCCATAGACGAAGACGAATGCCGGCGGCTCTGCCTGGTCGATTGTTTCTGCGCTGTCGCTGTGTTCCATGAGAACACCTGCTGGAAGAAGAAGCTCCCTTTATCGAATGGGAATATGGGGGTTGGTGTGCAGAGAACAGTTCTTCTCAAGGTGCCAAAGAGCAACAATTCAGTGTCTGAGCCCAGTAAGTCCAGCCGATGGAAGAACGGCAAGAAGTACTGGATCCTTGTAAGTTCATTGCTTCTTGGAGGCTCTGTCTTGGTGAACCTTGTCCTAATTGCTGTTCTCCTCTTCAGTACTTACTGCACCATCACCAGAAAGAAAGTTCAGCCATTGCAATCATCAAGAGATCCAGGATTGCCCCTAAAAGCTTTCGGTTACACAGAGCTCGAGAAGGCAACCAGTGGATTCCAGGATGTGTTGGGCACTGGTGCATCTGGCATTGTTTACAAGGGCCAGCTGCAAGATGAGCATGGGACCTGCATTGCCGTCAAGAAAATTGACAAGCTCCAGCACGAGACTGAAAAGGAGTTCACCGTGGAAGTCCAAACCATTGGACGGACGTACCACAAGAACTTGGTCCGGTTGCTAGGATTCTGCAATGAAGGCACTGAGAG
This sequence comes from Dendrocalamus latiflorus, assembly GCA_017311315.1. NCBI lineage: Eukaryota > Viridiplantae > Streptophyta > Magnoliopsida > Poales > Poaceae > Dendrocalamus > Dendrocalamus latiflorus. The sequence continues at coordinate 29,955,606 of CM029638.1, forward strand.
ATTATTGGTGTACGAATTCATGACCAATGGATCGCTGAATGGATTCCTTTTCGGTGGTGTTAGGCCTCACTGGAACCTTCGAGTTCAAATTGCTCTCGGGGTGGCAAGGGGGCTGCTATACTTACATGAGGAATGCAGCACACAGATCATCCACTGTGACATAAAGCCCCAGAACATCCTTCTTGATGACAATTTCGTGGCTAAGATCTCGGACTTTGGCTTAGCAAAACTGCTCCGAACAGACCAGACACAGACCCATACGGGTATCCGGGGTACTCGAGGATACGTCGCCCCCGAGTGGTTCAAGAACACCGGGATCACAGCCAAGGTGGATGTTTACAGCTTTGGGGTCATTCTGCTGGAGCTTGTTTGTTGCCGGAGGAATGTGGAGCTGGAGGCTGCAGAAGAAGGGCAAAGCATACTGGCGTACTGGGCAAATGACTGTTATAGGTGTGGCAAGGTTGACATGCTGGTAGAGGGCGATGACGAGGCGATCTTTAACATGAACAAGGTGGACAGGTTCGTGGCAGTGGCGTTGTGGTGTCTCCAGGAGGACCCGGCTATGCGACCTAGCATGCTGAAGGTGACACAAATGCTTGATGGAGCAATTGCAATCCTCACTCCTCCTGATCCTTCTTCCTTCATCAGCTCAGTTCCTTAATGTCCCTCCTGCATGTAGTTAAATTAGTTTAAGAATGAACCAATTGTGATTTATGGTGTAGAAAATTAGATATAGTTATCTGGCGAAGGACAATGAACTTGTCAAGGAAAGCGAAATACCTATGGAATTGAAACCCAAGTACAGAATAAGTTCTATGTTTGCTGTACAAAAGAAAAGTTGGGATGGTGCTGTCTGTACTTTCTCCATGTAGTTTTATACATAATACTTTTACTTGTTTGTAGTGCTGGCTTTACTCTTTTCATTCTAGGTCATCAATTTTCGTGAAGTAAGCTTGCAGCATAGTGCTTTTATCTAGAAATTTATATTAAGGGATAAAGTTCAATGTTTTTCTTTCCTGCAACATGCCTCTAAAGCCAAATTTCAGGAACCACAATGGTACATTTCCACTTTCACAATATGTTGACGGTAAAGAAAAATGACTCGTTGTAGCAAGCTTTGAATATTTTTCAATGTAGTTTCAAAGCTTCAACACTAGCTGCAATTAGTTTCTCAAGTAAATCAGAAGTCATTTAGTGTTTTCAATCAAATCAATTCCAAGATTTGAGAACTGATCTTGCAACATTTCTTTACAAATTGAATCTCAACTATATTTGGTTGCTAAATTTGTATATATTGGTCAGTTTATATTGGCTTCTACTTCTGGCTTCAGAAGCAAAAGTCAATACGATACGAACGACCCAGTTTCTATAAGTCGCTTCTATCAATCACTACAATTTCCAACCCCATCTATGACATTGTTAAATGCAAGCAAGATTTTCTTCGCGCCGAACAAGATGTCAATGCTTAAACTATTGTGTGTTGAAGGAGAGGCAACAGTATGTATTCCTGAGAAAACTCAGAAAACAATGTACCCATAGAAAACGTCCAGTAAATTTTCCTAGCAAAAAACGGCACAACATGTCTAGTAAATTACGAAAAGCAACCCAACTTTTAGCCGTCAAATTCAACTCTTTCTACCAAGATGACCACCGGCAGCAAACCAGTATAAGCAAATCAAACCAAGAATTTCGTACTCTCTGTTATTTTTCACTTTTTGTCTTACTAATTGACACGGTCTCTAATACATATATAACTATTACATTATGTAATTTACTCTTCTGGTCACCAAAAAAAGTGATGTTTTGAACATCTACGCGATCTCAAAAACATAACTTTAACTACTAATTTTTATTTTAAAATATTTATAAAACCTAATAAAATTATGAAATTATGAAAATACATTTCAAGGCAAATCTAAGATATTATTTTCAAGGATATAAATTAAAATGTTCATAGAGATATTGATAGCTAAAGTTTAACTGCACATGTCACAAAATGTCACTCTTTTGGGAATGAAGTACATGGTAGTAGAAAATAATAAAAATATAATGATGCAAAAGTACTTTGATAAATCTACTAAAATTATTTTTAATGCAGTAAATCTAAATATTTTTGTATATATTAGAGGTCAAAGTTTCAAAATATTGATTGCTTGTATTTTAAAACGACATATATTTGAGAATGGTGTTCTAGCTGGCTTGACGTGTCTGTTACTCCAACCATAACCGTTCTTCTGGAAGATTGAAACACAATTTGAACAATCCAACAGGGATAGTATTTTGTAGCCATGGGAATATATTGAGTCACTGCGCACTTGCCTTCACGCAAACGTTGATGGAATCTGAAAAAGAAAAGATAGTGATAAGAAATTCTGCCTACTCTCCGTCAAAGAACTAATTAAGTCATACTCGTATTGACTTTTATTTCTAAATTTTGTTTAGAAAAACTAAAAACCAATGTAAATGTTTGTCTCTTCAAGGCGGTTTTTTTATTTCTTTCACTACTGTTTCATTCTGGAGATAAAATATAGGGCATGTTCTTTTTGGCTGCGGCTTATGGCTGAAATTTTTGAATTTTGGCTGTTTACGGTACAGATTACGGAGATATCGATACTCACTTGCGATTTTAGCTGGTACAGATGTTAGGATTTTAACGTGTACTACGTTTAACTTGTAGACCCCATCTTAAAAAAATACTCTGTTTAAAAGTCAGGTACTGTAGCGGCTGCGAAAAGCCGGCCGGCTTCCTCACTGCCGAACAGGCCCATAGATCACGGGTGCATCACCCACATCACTCCTCTTGTTTCTGTCTCAGGTACGTATCTCTCACTTTTTACACCGTTCACACCATTTTTCTAAAAATTGTTTCTTTCAACTGCTACTATTTATTTTTAACTAAAATATATAAATTAAAACTAAAAATTGTCGGTAATACACACGGCGCTAAAGTATATCAAAAATTCGGCCTCTCCGAAAGTTGACCATCTTGGAAGACTTGGGACACTTCTGCAACCCAATCAATACCGTTTTGGGCTAGTCTCATAAGCAAGGACAAATACGCGTGAAGCAGCCACTGGTCCCAATTGACCAGTTCAATGTCACTATTCTGTCGCTGTCATGGCGAACAAAATTTCCATGAATTCAGAGGCCTTTTTTCCCCGTTTATGACTTATATTTTCTATCAATCAAATAAATTTTTCTTTGGAAGTGTATAGACATCACTCGGATATTTTCTTCCTAATTATTATCTAAATTTGTGACCTTTGAATTACAGATCAAGGGGCCTTTGTTTTTAAAGGGGAGATTTTTTTTCAAGGGGGGGAGGTAAAATTCAAGGGGAGGGGAGAGAATTCATGGCCATTAGATATCTAATCCAATGGTCCTAAATCTGAATGATAGTTAGGAAGAAAACATCCAGATAACGTTTAACAAAACCCTTTTTCTTTATCATTGTTTCGAAGCTATTTATTTAGATAATATTTTTAAAATAATTTATCAATATTCGGTTTATTCGTATAAATGCTCGTGTTGGGATTAAACTCTAAACTATAGCTAAAAGTTATAAACTGTAACCGAAAAGAACCAATGCTTAGCAAGGACAGCTACTAAAACATGAATTTTTTGTACGAATAACCTATTTTTTAATCGAAATTACAAAAAAAATACCCCCCCCCGCCATTGGGCGACTGGAGCCTTTCGCCCAACCCAACGGCGACACCTGGTGAATCTTCTAACAGTTGGGCGATTATTGCAGTCGCCCCACCGTTGGGCGACTTGACTCCAGTTGCCCAACCGTGTGGCGACTAGGGGTGGGTTAAAGGCGTGGCGCGCTCGGCTAGACTGGGGGTGGGTTAAAGGCGCTTGGCTTGTATTTTAAAACAGCATTTTAAAACAGCATCTATTTGAGAATGGAGTTCTAGCAGGCTAGACTGGTAGTCTGTTACTCCAACCATAACCATTCTTCTGGAAGACCGAAACACAATTTAAACAATCTAGCTGGGATAGTAGCTGTAGCCTTAGGAATAAATTGAGCACTGTGAACTAGCCGTCAGGCAAACGTTAATGAAATCTGAAAAAAAAAGAGTGAGAAGAAATTCTGCCTTCTCTTCTGTCAAAGAACTAATTAAGTCATATTTGTATTAATTTCTATTTTTAGATTCTGTTTAGAGAAAACCAAAAACCAGTGCAAACATTATCTTCTCGAAGCGGTTTTTCTATTTCTCTCACTATCGTTTCATTCTGGGGATAAGATATAGATCACAGGTGTCGTTTCCAGTATTGGATCGTATGTTCCGTTCTGGGATAAGACATAATAATTTTGAGCTAAGAATAGAATAGAAATTAACATGTGGATAAGAATTTGTAAAATACTACATTTGCAGGATGGCTCGGTATAGCCTTCCATCCGACCGAGTACGGAGAGAACATGTGTTACTTCTCAAGAGGTTAGTACCTGAGAGCGTCGTTTCCGAGTACTTCCGAGAGTTCTGGAGGGAGACGCTCCCGTGCGCATAGGGGTTACAGTGACGGGGATTTCCGTTGGAAGACGGCACTTCTACAAACCAATCAATGCCATCTTGGACTGGACTCATGAGCGTGAAGTAGCCACTGGTCACAATTGACTAGTTCAATGTCACTATTTTGTCGCTGTCATGGCATTGCTGGGAACAAAATTTCCATGAATGGCAAGTTATATACGCCTGCAAAATTCAACATTACCGATGGACACATAGGCCTCTTTTTTCCACTAATAATTTATATTTCTCTTAAACAAATAAATATTTCTTCATCGTTATTTTGAAGCTATTTATCAGGACAATATTTTTAAATCAATTTATTGATATTCGATTCGTTCATACAAGCGTTCGTGTTAATGTTAAAAACTCTAAATCACAATAAAAAGTCATAACCTATAACCGAAAAGAACCAATGCATAGGTAGGACAGTTACTAAAACATTAGCTTACTGTTACTCGTGAAGTATTTTTCGATCAGTGATCATTTGTAAGGTCAAGTCAATGTTAGGACGTGCATAAGAGCAAGTATAATAAGAGGCTGTTAGTAGGCTGTATGCTGAGGTGGAGGAGAGAGAGGAGGAGAGAGAAGAGAGGTGGGCTGTAAGTTTACAACCAGCTCAAGCACAAGAACCAAGAAACTTTGTGAGAGAAGGGGGTGGGTCATTCAGCCTTCAGCTGGCTGTAAACTACTATATAAATGGGCTGATAAGTGGGCTGCAAATGTCCATACAGCCAGCTGAAAGCTGTATTATTAGCCTTGCTCTAAGCGTGCCATCAGAAGTTGGATGTGAGAGCCAGAATCAAAATAATCAATGGCACCTCGCCTCATCTTGCCATTCCTCCAATCGTTGGTGCTGCTATCTGTAGATAATAAACTAAGTTTAAACATGCAACTTTAACATTAACCCTAGATCAAAGGCATGAACATCTAGATAAACATTAGAGCGGAAGCATATTAGACTTACCCGAACTGGAGGAGGCCATCTTGAGGTGCTCGGTTGATGAAGTGTAGAAAGTCGGCCGGAGGCGACGGAGTCGTGGACGATGGTGGAAAAAAGGTTTGGCCTTCGTTCACCGTAGTGCCCAGAATAGATCGGGTTTGTGCGGGTTCTTTTTGGGGGTTGAACAACTCATGTCACACCCCTGCCGAAAACCCTTAATGTTTTATATAGTGCTGGTGACCGGGACCAAAACCAGTTAGTTGGTAACCGCCTCCGATCAAGGCGCAGGGTGGAGGCATGCCTCCCTAAAATCTCGGGGTTGGTTAGCCGAGATCAACCCAACATTCTCCCCTTTGATCGTAAGGCTAACATCATAAGCCCATTCTCGATAAAATAGCATACCAAGGCAATGTGTTGCATAGCCAATGAAGTGCCATACAACCTCAGTACCTATAGTGTACTATCGTATCTTGAAATGGATATTCATTATACTTAATGAGAGTTGGTTTGCTTTAAGGTCCTTTTATCCAGAATCATAGGCTTTCCAATAAACCCATGCCGGCAACATGATCACGAAAGATACTGGGTTGTAAGCCTTTAGTAAGCGGATCCGCAAGCATTAACTTAGTACTAATATGCTTGATACTTGTGGTTTGATCCTGGATTCTATCTTTCACAACATGATACTTAATGTCAATGTGTTTGGCAGCACCACTTGACTTGTTGTTATTTGCATAAACGACTGCGGGTTCATTATCGCAGTATAAAGTGAGTGGTTTAGAGATGTTGTCTACCACTCTAAGTCCCGGGATAAAGTTCTTAAACCATACATCCTGCCCGGTAGCCTCATAACATGCCACAAACTCAGCTTGCGTCGTTGATGATGTCGTAAGGGTTTGTTTGGAGCTTTTTCACGAAATAGCTCCTCCAGGTCAGGGCGTGTACATACTTGAGCATACATAATGCTTCCGACAGCTGAAGCATAAGGAACCGACTTCATCTGATCAGTTTCATATTGGTTCCTTGAACATTGAAATGTCCCAAACTTATCGCCCTTAACAATAGGTGCAGGCGAGCCAGAGCACTTATGCATATTGTATCTCTTCAGTACTCTGTCAATGTATGCCTTCTGAGGCATCACCGAGATCCTTCATATCAAAATTAGATGAAAGAAACCTCTTGATCTCAAACAACATGTCCTAATCACTGCTGGCCAATAAGATATCATTTACAGAAAGTACTAAGATGGTGAATTTACCCCCCTTGAACTTAACTGTAACATCCCAAAATTTGGCTTTCTGGAAAAATTTAAATTCAAATTAACTATTTTAAAGTAATTGGATTTTACTTGGCTTTTATTTGATTTTCTGGATTTTATTTCAAAAATTAAAGCAATAAAATGTATTTTAAATATTTTATTAAAGCCAACAAGAGAGTATTATATTTTTCCTAGCCTTTCCTAAATTTTTAAATAATATTTGAGATTTTTCTAAAATTTAAAAATCAATTTTCAAAGCTAAAAAGTATTTTATAAAATTATTAAAATTCAACCTGAAATTAAAAATATTTTTACTAAGCCTAAATGCTTCCAGAAATATTATATGATTTTTCTGGAATTTTTAGACGTTAAATATTATTTTTCCAAGTGTTTATAAAGTTTCTAGTATTTGCTGAAATTTATTCCGAAAATAAAAATCAAATTAATCCTATCCCGCCAAGTGTCGCTCTCAGATTAAATCAATCTCTCTCCACGTTTTAATCCTAGCCACACAAGGTCACTTACCCCTTCATAACCATCCAAAGTCCCTCATCCACTCACTTGCCACGTGTCGCGAATCCGACGGCCCGTACACCTTCACTTACTCTCACTCTCTATGACACATGGGACCCATATGTCATATCCTTCTTCAACCTCACCTTCTTCCTCCTCCCACTCTCTCTCTCCTCCACCATTAAAACCAAAAATGAGCTTTGAAATCCCGCCGTTTCTCCCTCTTAAATCCCGATTAAAGCGTGGAAACGGAAGCCCTAATCACTCCCCTCCAATCCACCGGCTGTTTCCCCTCTTTTAATTACCCTAATCGCGCTTGTATTAACTCCGGCGAGCTCCAAAACTGCCGGCCTTCCCCTCCTCTCCCCGCCTATAAAAACCCCCCTCCAAACCCTTCTTCGGCACCGCCTCCCACCGCCTCTCCTTTTCCCCACCTCAGCCGAGTGTGCAGCCGCCCCGGTCGCCTCCCGTCGCAGCAAGAAGAACCAGTCAGCACTCAAGAAGGCAAGTCTCCTTTGATCATCTCGAACCTATGATTTTGAAATGTTTTAATTATTTTAAATTATGTGCATTGCTATTTACATAAAATATTAGTTCAAATCTTAAGGTAATAGTTAATCCAACCTTGTAATGCCCTCACTTGAAGTTGATTGCCATGTACCTTTGCAACCCTAGAAATTCCTTTGACTCATTAATGAGAGTTATATATTAAATTGTTGGTATTAGAATGGTAGAACAATGCTTAGCCATGCTATTGAATACTTCATAAATCCTGCAAATGGGAAATTATGAATTACTGTAATATCCTTGTTTTTATAAATTTAGTGGTAATTGGAGTTACCACTGTTCTTTTAAAATAAAATGAAATGTGGAAGATAGTTTAGATTAGGGTGGATGGTTGGTTTGGGTTGGTGCAGCAAGCACGAGATCTTGTTAAGTGTATGTTCCACCCTAGTCAATTAAGGACCGACGCTTGTGTTTGTCCAGACTGAGCATTAACCGTACAACCACAAGTCTATATGGGTACGACCTAGCTGACTAAGTTATGATAGTCTAGTTTAGGTGCCACCAGTGGAAAGTGGGTGCCAGGGATGGACTGGTTATTCACAGTGAGGGACAGGGATTTACTGTACTCATATGGCGCAAGAGGGGGCTTCGGTGATATTTTATCTGGGTCTCATGCCAAAGGAAGCGTGTTGACTTTTAGGATAATTTATCTCTTGTGGGTAAAGTTGTACAACCTCTGCAGAGTGTAAAACTATTCGAATAGCCGTGCCTACGGTCAAGGGCGGGCAAGGAATGCATTCACATGGTAGATTTCTGGTTTTGGTTTTAAAATCAAAGTTTTGTATTCCGAGAGTGGAGGGAACTCTCGGAAGGGTATCCTAGCGGTTGGAGCCAGAGAGGGTGGATGGAACCCGCAGTTTAAAACTTGACCAATTGTAATTGGTTAGCTAGTGTTGGTAGTTGGAACCTTCACTAGAAAGTTAATGTTAGTTCTGTTAAAACAATTACTTTATTAAAATGATGCCTTTTATTAGTAGTAATTGAAATTAAAACATTGCTTTGTGCAAAAGAACCATATAGCCTTTCTTTGTCAAGCCTTGCATCTATTGCATTTTTCCCAAGACTTGCGGAGTATTTTATGTACTCACATGATACACTCAAAAATAATAACCAGAGGAATGCGAAGCTCAAGAGGGAGACTACGACTACTGCTTCGCTTGCGGCTGTGATGGATTTTTCCCGGAGAACTAGGTCGCGCTTCCCCAGTCAATTGCCTGTGGCGTATTGATGGGTCTTCATCAAGTTTATCTGTTGCTTCCGCTGTGTTTCGTGTGTGCGAGGTCTTGAAACCTCAACTGTAATGAGACCTTTCGGTCTGTACTCTTTAATATTGTAATAAAGCGTTGCTGGTTATGTATTCATTTCTGTTTAACTGTGTGCACTAGCTTTGATTTGGGACTAGTGCAGTAATACACAGAGGGTCCGGATTCGGAAATCCGGGGTCCCGACAGAGGTGGTATCAGAGCCAAGTTGACTGTAGGACGTGACCTAGTTATAATGGTTGTTAAAAGAATAACTTCAAAATTTATTTTATAAAATAAAAATTTAATAATGTGCTATCCTTGTCTTTTCTTGTCTTTCTATCCTTACCTTCGTCATGGCATTCTTCCTTATCTATCTGCTTGTTTCCTTTTGGAATGGTAATTGTACTCTCTTCCCTTTGTAATTTCTATAGACGGCTCAGTAAGGTTGCGTCTAAGAAGCACTTGGAGAAGCTCGTCATCATGGAGGAACGAGGACTAGTTCTTTAGTTGTAGTACCCAAGTAAATGTCCACGTTTTTAGAACGCTTTATTATGTTTTGGTGTGCTAGATGGACTGTACCAAGCCTATGTACACTTGTGGTACAGCCATTCATAAAATTATCTTGATTTCAACAAAAGTTTTCCCTAAGTAGTTGCCAGTTTCTCTTTGTGTGTTGGATTGGGATGTTATTTAGTCTCTCTAATCTCTTACCTATGCTAGTTCCCTCTTACCTCTTGCTAACCCTGGAACCGCTTCAGATGGTGAACACAAGGAGCAACCCGGGCAACAGCCGTGACGTCAACAATCAGTCAGACAACAACATTCCATCCCCTCCTGCTCAAGCGCCCAACTTGGAGCAGATGATGGCCATGCAACTGCAGCTTCTACAAGCCTTAGCTCAAAACCAAGTACAGCAAGCTCCGCAGGCACCCAACCAAGCTCCACAATCTAAGTTGGGAGAATTTATGACGACAAGACCTCCTACGTTTGCTGGATCAGTGGACCCCCTGGAGGCGGACGATTGGATCAAGGATGTGGAGAGGAAGTTGAACTTAGCTCAGTGCAATGACCACGAGAAGGTGTTGTATGCTGCCCACCAACTCAAAGGAGTTGCTGCCAATTGGTGGGAAAACTACTACGCCGCCCATCAAAATGTACAAACCATCACTTGGGATGAGTTTGTTGAGGCTTTCCGCACTACGCATATTCCTACGGGAATAATGGAAATGAAGAAGAGGGAATTCTACCAACTGCAGCAGGGAAACCTCAGTGTTTCGGAATACCTGAACAAGTTCACCCAACTGTCCAGGTATGCGCCAGAGGATGTCACCTCAGATGCAACCAAGATCTGGAGGTTCATGTAGGGACTTGATCCCAATATCAAGGTGCAGCTGGTGTCTAATGACTATCCAACATTCCAGCACATGGTGAACAAGGCCCTCGTACAGGAAGATGCTCTACGTCAACTGTACGAGACTAGGAAGAGGAAGTTCCAAGCTCAGCAGGGAGCAAGCAGTTCTCGGTTTCGCCCCAATCCTCCTCAATTCAACAGGCCCTCAATGCCAAGTGTGCCAAGGACACCATCGGCAGGACCTCGTCCAAATCCGCAAGCTCCCAGAGCAGGCAATGGTGGCCAACCACAGTAGAACAGGACTTCAGCGGCAGGAGTGCAGTGCTTCAACTGCAAGAACATGGGGCATTATGCCAGCAACTGTCCCCAGAAGCGCCCAGTTGTGACCCCAGTTCGTTTCAACTTGGGGACTACACCAGCGCGAGCTCCAACTGCAGGACAAGGCCGTGGGGCACCACAAACTCCAAGGACTCCGCAGACGATGAGCAGAGGACATCTTAACCATGTCACTGCAGAGGCAGCCCAGGATGCACCCGACGTAGTTCTGGGTAAGTTCCTTGTCAACTCAGTACCTACATCAGCATTATTTGATTCTGGAGCTTCGCATTCTTTTGTGTCAAAAGATTTTGTTGAAAGATATAATTGGGATGTGCGGTTGCTTAAGAACCCTATGCTAGTCCAATCCCCTGGGAAGGAAATGAGGACTAACACAGTTTACCCTAGCGCAACTATGGATATAAATGGAGTAAAGTTCCTAGCGAATCTTATTATAATAGATTCCAAGAGCCTAGATGTCATACTTGGTATGGATTGGTTAACCCAGTATAAAGGACATATAGATTGTGCCGATCGTGCTGTCGCTATTACCAACTCGGATGGAATCCAAGTAAGGTATAAGTCAAACACATCTTCTCGGAATAGGTGTGGGCTGAACAGTTTGAAGGAAGTAACTTTGGAAAAGGTGCCTATAGTAAGTGAATACCCAGATGTGTTTCCTGAAGATTTACCCGGAATACCACCGGACCGGGAAATCGAGTTCGTCGTCAACCTAGTACCTGGAACTGCTCCAATATCCAAGAGACCTTATCGTATGTCTGCAAATGATTTGGCTGAAGTTAAAAAGCAAATTGAAGAGTTGCAAGATAAAGGTTTTGTAAGGCCAAGCTCGTCACCCTAGGGAGCACCAGTACTGCTGGTAAAGAAGAAAGATGGTAGTCTTCACATGTGTGTGGATTATCGATCCTTAAATGATGTGACCATTAAGAACAAGTACCCTTTGCCCAGAATAGATGATCTGTTTGATCAATTGAAAGGATCATGTGTCTTCTCTAAGATTGATCTTCGATCAGGTTATCACCAATTGCAGATAAGACCAGAGGACATACCCAAGACAGCATTTGCTACCCGTTATGGATTGTATGAGTATACAGTGATGTCTTTTGGTCTAACCAATGCCCCAGCATATTTTATGAATATGATGAATAAGGTGTTCATGGAATATTTGGATAAGTTTGTGGTTGTATTCATCGATGATATTTTGATATACTCCAAGAATGAGGAAGAACATGCAGAACATTTGAGGATAGTTTTGGAAAAGCTCAGAGAAAACCAGTTGTATGCCATGTTTAGCAAGTGTGAGTTTTGGTTGAAGAAAGTAGCTTTCCTGGGTCATGTGATTTCTGCAGGAGGAGTGTTCGTAGACCCCGATAAAGTAAATGATGTGCTCAATTGGACACAACCTAAGTCAGTCTCTGAGATCAGAAGCTTTTTGGGATTGGCTGGTTACTATCGTCGCTTTATTGAAGGATTCTCCAAGCTGGCAAGACCTCTCACCCAGTTGCTAAAGAAGGAAAAGAAGTTTGAATGGAGTAAATCGTGTGAGGACAGTTTTCAAGAACTAAAGAGAAGGCTAACTTCTGCTCCAGTGTTGACACTTCCAAATATTAGAAAGGATTTTTAAGTCTTTTGTGATGCCTCAAGGCAAGGATTAGGCTGTGTTCTGATGCAAGAGAGAAAGGTAGTAGCATATGCTTCAAGGCAATTGCGACCTCATGAATGAAACTATCCAACCCATGATTTAGAGCTTGCTGCCGTGGTGCATGTTTTAAAAATATGGATGCATTATTTGATCGGTAACCGTTGTGAAATCTACACGGATCACAAAAGTGTGAAGTACATATTTACTCAACCTGATCTCAATATGCGACAAAGAAGATGGCTTGAGCTAATAAAGGATTATGATGTTGGGATACATTATCATCCGGAAAAGCCAATGTAGTAGCTGATGCCTTGAGGAGAAAGAGTTACTGTAATAAGTTGTGGATAAAGGACAGTATGCCTGCACTTCAAGCAGAATTTCAACGACTTAACTTGGAAGTGGTAGAGGAAGGATTCCTGGCTACTTTGGAAGTCCAGCCAACTCTAGAGGACCAGATAAAGATAGCTCAAAAGGAGGACAAGTATGTCAAGGAAATTAAGGAAAACATGAAGAAAGGAAAAGCTCCAGGATTTTCAGAAGATGAAGAGGGTATCCTATGGTTTGGGAAAAGAATTATCGTACCTGAAAAGAAGGAAATAAAGGAGTTAATCCTGAAGGAAGCCCATGAATCTGGATACTCAATTCACCCTGGAAGTACAAAGATGTACCAAGATCTCAAAGAAAGGTATTGGTGGTCAAGTATGAAAAGAGAGATTGCTAAGTATGTAGCTTTGTGTGATGTGTGTCAGCGAATTAAAGCAGAACATCAGAGACCTGCTGGACTCTTGCAACCATTGCAGATTCCTGAATGGAAATGGGAACAAATTGGTATGGATTTTATAACTGGATCACCGAGAACCAAATCAGGGTATGATTCAATTTGGGTTATTGTGGATCGTCTGACAAAAGTCGCCCATTTCATTCCAGTAAAGACCACATACTCTGGAGATAGACTCGCAGAGTTGTATATGTCCAGAATCGTGTGTTTGCATGGAGTTCCAAAGAAGATTGTGTCAGATCGAGGTACTCAATTCACCTCAAGATTTTGGCATAAATTACATGGACTTTTGGGCACAAATTTGAACTTTAGCACCGCATATCATCCACAGATAGATGGTCAAACAGAAAGAGTAAATCAAATTTTGGAAGATATGTTTAGAGGTTGTGTTCTAGCAAACAAGGCTAATTGGGATCAAAGTCTGCCCTATGCGGAGTTTTCCTATAACAACAGTTATCAATCCAGCTTACAGATGTCTCCGTTTGAAGCTTTGTATGGCAGAAAATGCAGGACACCGTTGTATTGGAAAGAAACCGGAGAAGGACAAGTGTTTGGATCAGATGTGTTGAAGCAGGCAGAGGAGCAAGTTCGTCTGATCCAGGACCGGTTAAAAACAGCTCAAACCAGACAGAAAAGCTATGCGGACAATCGTCGAAGAACATTAGAGTTTGTACCTGGAGATCATGTTTATTTGAAAGTGTCACCTCTAAAGGGAATGAGACGTTTTGGAGTCAGTGGAAAACTTGCTCCTAGATTCATTGGACCCTTTCCTGTTGTAGCGAAAAGGGGAGAAGTAGCTTACCAGCTAGAGCTTCCACCTCAGTTGTCAAAGGTGCATGCCGTCTTTCATGTATCCCAGCTAAGAAAGTGTCTCAGAGTACCAGAAGAGCAGATGCCTCTAGAGGAAGTGAACTTAAAGGAGGACTTGACATACCCAGAGTATCCAGTCAAGATATTAGAGGAAACAGAGCGTAGTACGCGAAGCAAGGTCATCAAGTTCTGTAAAGTGCAGTGGAGCAACCATTCTGAGTCCGAAGCAACTTGGGAGCGTGAAGAAGATTTAAGAGCAGAGTTCCCTGATCTCTTTCCCAGTCCGTCCGAATCTCGGGGTCGAGATTCTCTCTAAGGGGGGTAGGTTTGTAACATCCCAAAATTTGGCTTTCTGGAAAAATTTAAATCCAAATTAACTATTTTAAAGTAATTGGATTTTACTTGGCTTTTATTTGATTTTCTGGATTTTATTTCAAAATTTAAAGCAATAAAATGTATTTTAAATATTTTATTAAAGCCAAAAAGAAAGTATTATATTTTTCCTAGCCTTTCCTAAATTTTTAAATAATATTTGAGAATTTTCTGAAATTTAAAAATCAATTTTCAAAGCTAAAAAGTATTTTATAAAATTATTAAAATTCAACCTGAAATTAAAAATATTTTTACTAAGTCTAAAATGCTTCCAGGAATATTATATGATGTTTCTGGAATTTTTAGACGTTAAATATTATTTTTCCAAGTGTTTATAAAGTTTCTAGTATTTGCTGAAATTTATTCCGAAAATAAAAATCAAATTAATCCTATCCCGCCAAGTGTCGCTCTCATATTAAATCAATCTCTCTCCACGTTTTAATCCTAACCACGCAAGGTCACTTACCCCTTCATAAACATCCAAAGGCCCTCATCCACTCACTTGCCACGTGTCGCAAATCCGACGGCCCGTACCCCTTCACTTACTCTCACTCTCTATGACACATAGGACCCATATGTCATACCCTTCTTCAACCTCACCTTCTTCCTCCTCCCACTCTCTCTCTCCTCCACCATTAAAACCGAAAATGAGCTTTGAAATCCCGCCGTTTCTCCCTCTTAAATCCCGATTAAAGCGTGGAAACGGAAGCCCTAATCACTCCCCTCCAATCCGCCGGCCGTTTCCCCTCTTTTAATTCTCCTAATCGCGCTTGTATTAACTCCGGCGAGCTCCAAAACCGCCGGCCTTCCCCTCCTCTCCCCGCCTATAAAAACCCCCCTCCAAACCTTTCTTCGGCACCGCCTCCCACCACCTCTCCTTTTCCCCACCTCGGCCGAGTGTGCAGCCGCCCCGGCCGCCTCCCGTCGCCTTGCCGCCGCCCCAACAAAAGCCACCGCCGCCTCCTTCTAGCGCCGCCGCCGGCCGCCCAAACTCCCGCCGCCGCCGCCGACTCCCCTCATCCGCCGCCGCCACTCGCCGTCCCTCCCGCCGGCCGCCGGCCGGTCATCTTTCGTCGCTGCCCTTGGGTGCGCCCGCGTGGCCGGTCTCGCCCGCGTGGACGGCCACGTGGCCGCCACCTCGCGCCCGCGTGGCGCCATGTCAGCGGAGCGCCACCTCAGCCCTAATTTTTCCCGTGAGCTTGGTCCACGGTGGACTGGGCCCGCATGTCATAAAATTCAAATTTCAAATTTGCTTACGTCATAATTAAGTTTTTCCCGTATAAAAATAAATCCCAAAAATCAGCCTTTTTCATTTTCTCTCCTTTGAATCATTCGGAAGCCATAACTTTCTCATTTTAACTCCGATTTGAGCCGTTCAAATTTCTAAATTTTTATAAAATCCTAAACTATCCAAATATAGCCTCTATTTGAATTTTTGAATTTTATTTAAATTTTGTTTGAATTTCTTTGTTTTGTTTGTCTGTCTTCTCGTGCGTAGATTCCGCCGTCGCTGAGGATTTTGTCGAGTCGCAGCAAGAAGAACCAGTCAGCACTCAAGAAGGCAAGTCTCCTTTGATCATCTCGAACCTATGATTTTGAAATGTTTTAATTATTTTAAATTATGTGCATTGGTATTTACATAAAACATTAGTTCAAATCTTAAGGTAATAGTTAATCCAACCTTGTTATGCCCTCACTTGAAGTTGATTGTCATGTACCTTTGCAACCCTACAAATTCCTTTGACTCATTAATGAGAGTTATATATTAAATTGTTGGTATTAGAATGGTAGAACAATGCTTAGCCATGCTATTGAATACTTCATAAATCCTGCAAATGGGAAATTATGAATTACTGTAACACCCTTGTTTTTATAAATTTAGTGGTAATTGGAGTTACCACTGTTCTTTTAAAATAAAATGAAATGTGGAAGATGGTTTAGATTAGGGTGGATGGTTGGTTTGGGTTGGTGCAGTAAGCACGAGATCTTGTTAAGTGTATGTTCCACCCTAGTCAATTAAGGACCGACGCTTGTGTTTGTCCAGACTGAGCATTAACCGTACAACCACAAGTCTATATGGGTACGACCTAACTGACTAACTTATGATAGTCTAGTTTAGGTGCCACTAGTGGAAAGTGGGTGCTAGGGATGGACTAGTTATTTACAGTGAGGGACATGGATTTACTGTACTCATATGGCGCAAGAGGGGGCTTCGGTTCGGGCAGTTAGCCTACCTGCGGTGAAACCTCAGCGGGTGGTATCTAGCTAGATTAGAGTAAGGTAAAGGCTTTGTGATATTTTATCTGGGTCTCATGCCAAAGGAAGCGTGTTGACTTTTAGGATAATTTATCTCTTGTGGGTAAAGTTGTACAACCTTTGCAGAGTGTAAAACTATTCGAATAGCCGTGCCTACGGTCAAGGGCGGGCAAGGAATGCATTCACATGGTAGATTTCTGGTTTTGGTTTTAACATCAAAGTTTTGTATTCCGAGAGTGGAGGGAACTCTCGGAAGGGTATCCTGGCGGTTGGAGCCAGAGAGGGTGGATGGAACCCGCAGTTTAAAACTTGACCAATTGTAATTGGTTAGCAAGTGTTGGTAGTTGGAACCTTCACTAGAAAGTTAATGTTAGTTCTGTTAAAACAATTACTTTATTAAAATGATGCCTTTTATTAGTAGTAATTGAAATTAAAATATTGCTTTGTGCAAAAGAACCATATAGCCTTCCTTTGTCAAGCCTTGCATCTATTGCATTTTTTCCAAGACTTGCAGAGTACTTTATGTACTCACATGATACTCTCAAAAATAATAACCAGAGGAATGCGAAGCTCAAGAGGGAGACTACGACTACTGCTTCGCTTGCGGCTGTGATTGATTTTTCCTGGAGAACTAGGTCGCGCTTCCCCAGTCAATTGCCTGTGGCGTATTGATGGGTCTTCATCGAGTTTATCTGTTGCTTTCCGCTGTGTTTCGTGTGTGCGAGGTCTTGAAACCTCAACTTTAATAATGAGACCTTTCGGTATGTACTCCTTAATATTGTAATAAAGCGTTGCTGGTTATGTATTCATTTCTGTTTAACTGTGTGCACTAGCTTTGATCTGGGACTAGTGCTGTAATACACAGAGGGTCCGGGTTCGGAAATCCGGGGTCCCGACATTAACATATATGCAGTTATCAACTTCATTTTCTTTGAAGCCAAAACTTCTTATAATCCTATCGAATTTGAGGTACCACTGCCTTGATGCTTGTTTTAAGCCATAAATGGATTTCTTAAGTCGACATCCCATATGCTCCTTGCCTTCCACGACAAAACCTTCCGGTTGAGCCATGTAAACATTCTCTTGCAAGTCGCCATTAAGAAATGTCGTCTTAACATCCATCTGATGCAGCTCTAAATCATAATGAGCTACAAGTGCCATAACAATTCTGAATGAATCCTTAGTTGAAACAGGAGAAAATGTGTCATTATAGTCAATCCCCTCTCTTTGTGAGAAGCCTTTTGCTACGAGCCTTGCTTTGAACCTTTCGACATTTCCCTTAGAGTCATGATTAGTTTTGTAGACCCATTTATAGCCTACTGTTTTGACTCCGTCAGGAATTTCTACTAGGTCCCATACATCATTAGTGCTCATACACCTTAATTCATCCTCCATGGCTTCAAGCCATTTAGAAGAATGTTCACTCATTATGGCCTCTTTATAAGAGGTGGGATCATCTACCTTCCCTATATCATTAACATCTTCATTCATATAGACAACATAATCATTTGGGATGGCAGATCTTCTCTCCCGCTATGATCTTCTAAGAGGTTCATTAGTTATTTCAGGAGACTGCTGAGGCTTTTCATTAGATATAACATTAGGAATTTCAGAGACCTCAGTAGTGGGTGCAACAACAGTATTATCTACCGGAGGTGCAACCGCCTGAGGCATAGGAATAAAGATCTCTGGGATGAGCGGTGAAGGAACATAAACCCGCTTCTCCTCAAGATCTATTTTCCTGGGCTCCAGGTCCTCGTTATTTTCTAAGAATACAATGTGTCTTATTTCTACAAACTTAGTTATCATATCAGAACAATAAAAACCGATACCCTTTAGATCTGTCAGGGTACCCAATAAAATGACAACTTACTGTCTTAGGATCTAATTTTCCAATGTGTGGATTAAATAACTTAGCTTCAGCACGACAACCCCATACTCGTAAATATTTCATACTCGGTTTTCTCCCAGTCCATAATTCATAAGGTGTTTTAGGTACTGATTTACTGGGAACCCGATTAAGAATATGTGCGGCTGTCTTTAGTGCTTCCATCCACAACCCAATTGGTAAACTAGAATGGCTAAGCATGCTTCGTACCATATCTATAAGTGTACGGTTGCGTCTTTCAGCTACACCATTCTACTGAGGTTTGCCCAGCATAGAATACTGGGCAACGATGTCATTTTCCTGAAGGAACTTAGCAAAAGGGCCAGGAATTTGCCCATAAGAGGCATGTCTTCCATAATATTCTCCCCCACGATCCGAT
Organism: Dendrocalamus latiflorus; assembly: GCA_017311315.1. Taxonomy (NCBI): domain Eukaryota; kingdom Viridiplantae; phylum Streptophyta; class Magnoliopsida; order Poales; family Poaceae; genus Dendrocalamus; species Dendrocalamus latiflorus. The sequence goes on from CM029638.1 coordinate 29,974,457, forward strand.
CTTACCACTTTAATCCTTAGGTTGTGCTGATTTTCAACTTCAGCCTTAAATATCTTAAATTTATCAAGTGATTCAAATCGGTCTTTAATGAGAAAGATATAACCATAACGGGAGAAATCATCAGTGAATGTGATGAATGTATCAAAACCATCCACTGATGTCACAGGAAAAGGACCACAAATATCAATATGAATTAATTCTAAGTGTCCTGTGCTGCGAGTAGCTCCTTTCTTTATTTGCTTAACATATTTTCCTTTAATACAATCAATGCAGTGGTTTGAGTCAGAGAAATCTAATGGGTGGAGAATTTCTTCTTTAATGAGACGCTCCATTCTCCCCCTCGAAATGTGGCCTAAACGACAGTGCAACAGTTTCGAAGAAGTCTCATCATTACTTTTACGCTTAGCATCACAAACATTCAAGGATACAGGAGATTCATTAAGGGAAAGCATATAGAGCTTGTCTTGTCTAAAGGCAAGACCAACATTATTTGAATTAAACTTAATAATACATTTATTGTCTCCAAAAAAACATTTAAAACCTTTATCGTCCAATAAAGAAACTGAAATCAAATTCCTCCTGATGGAAGGAACATAAACTACATTATTAAGACGAAGAATGAAGCCGCTATCTAAAGCTAATGAAACAGATCCAACTGATTCAACTTCGGCTTCCTTTCCATCCGCGACTCTAAGATTTCGCTCCCCCTTTCTTAGTGTTTTCACAGTAAGGAATCCCTGTAAAGAATTGGTAACGTACACAGTTGCACCTGAGTCAATCCACCAAGAACTAAGCGAAAAATCAGCATAAAGAGTTTCATCAATAAACGTTATTGTATCATTACCCCTTTTGGCGAACCACTTTAGGAAACCAGAACAATCCTTCTGGAAATGCCCTGTCTGCTTGCAGAAGTGGCATTCTTCCCCTTTAGATGCTCCGGCGGGGGCAACAGGAGACTTAGGTGCATTGTGCACTTTAGGCCCCGGCTTATTTGAGTTAGAGGAGAAATGTAGCTTCTTCTTGGATTTGAAGTCCCTTGGAACTTCCTTTTGTTTGGGCCACCAACATGAAGAGCAAAATCCTTCTTTTCTGTTTTTATTCTCTCTTCTTCCTAGACACACATGGCGATCAAATCGCTCATGCTCCATTTTTATTTCTGAGTATTGTAATTAATTTTAAAAGCTGTATACTCAGAAGGAAGAGAGGTCATAATGAAATGGACAAAGGAAACCATTCGATATTGCCATGTCCATGCCCGTGAGTTTTTTTGCCATATCAGTCATCATCATGATATGCTCTCTTATACTGCCGGGCCCATCATATTTCTGGTTAAGAGCCTCTGAATTAAAGTACTGGCATAAACTTTAGTAGAGCCTTTAAATTTCTCCTCGATTGAAGCCAAGTACTCCTTAGCATTCTCGGAATCGGGGATTGCTCCCCTAATCCCAACTGAAATAGAGGTCTTCATGATCATTAGCGATAAGCGGTTAGACCGCTCCCATTTTTCAGCATTAGCCTCGTAAATTTTCTTTTTCTCATCAAAATTCTCCTCACCTTCGGTGGGAGGAATAGGAACGGCTACCCTTAAGGCATAGTCAAGGTCCAAAACACCAAGGACAAGCTGCTCAATGTTATCAATGGTGGCGGCAACGTTTGAAGCATTAAGTGTTGAATTTCAAAATACATGGCAAAAAATTAGAATTATCATAAAGATATATATTGCATGTAATTAACCCTACGTTGGTTTGATTAATAACATGCAAAACTACAGTTCTAATTCATATCACCGTTGGGCAGAAAATGAAAAAGAACTTAATTTTATATGGCGACATATGATTATAAACAACGTTAGTCAGAATATAACCATATGTATACATAATGCCAAAATTAATCACAAAATCTCAAAATTAAAATATCTCGTTGGTTCAATTTTAATCAGAGATTATACTTAATAATATGGTAAAGATACATGAAATTTTGGGCCACCGAAAATAATTAAAAACAGTGCATAAAAACATAAAGAATAATAATAATAATAATAATAATAATAATAATAAGTATCCAAAAAGAAAACTAAGAAGAATACTATTCTCAGCCGGCCCCTAAAGAAATAGCCCAAAAACACTGTTTTCAGCCGGCCCACAAGAATTGCACACGGGTTGAAAATACCATGCGCAGCCCAAAAACATGGTCGGCAATAAAATCCCGCACGGCCCGAAAAAAACCCGTAGACAAGGCCGGCCGAAAATGGCCCAAAAAATATTCGCGCACGGGCCACCTCACGCACGCACGGCAGTCGGCCCAAAACAACCCAAAAATTAACCAGCGCAGCCCACTAAAATGTGCAACGTCCGATCAAATCGAGCGGTCGAGATCGATTTGCGGTGGGTACAAGATCCCCTAAAAAACCCTAACCCTAGGTCAAGACCCACCATTTCATTCAAAATTCACGGGCACCTGGCGGCGGCGGCTGTGCGTGCACGCTCGCGCGGAGTGGCGGCGGCCTGCTCCCGCAGAGTGGCAGCGGCGCGCGCGCGCTCGCGCAGCACGGCGACGGCGTCCGCAACACCGGCGACGGCGTCCGGCCCTGCACAGCAAGGCGGCGGTGCACGCGATGCGGCGGTGCCATGGTGCCGGCGTGATCAGCGGCGGCAAACCCGCAGCCGACGACAGCGGCGGTTTAGCCCCAAAAGCGGCACCAGCGACGGCTAAGGCGACATCCAAACCGTAAGATCTTTCTGTCGCCGCTTCCTCTTTTTTTTTTTGCCGCCGATCTAATGTTCTTAATCGGGTTTTGATCTAAAAGGGGTTTGTCTTCTGAGAGATCATTAGGGTTTTGCTAGAGTTTTTCCAAAATTCCCCTCCTTCTAATTTCTAACCGAGCCACTAATTGCTAGATCCAAGGTTCGGGAGGTACTAACTAGGGTTTATGTGGATCATAGGGCAGCTCTGATACGAAATGTAGATAATAAACTAAGTCTAAACATGCAACTTTAACATTAACCCTAGATCAAAGGTATGAACACCTAGATAAACATTAGAGCGGAAGCATATTAGACTTACCCGAACTGGAGGAGGCCATCTTGAGGTGCTCGGTTGATGAAGTGTAGAAAGTCGGCCGGAGGCGACGGAGTCGTGGACGATGGCAGAAAAAAGGTTCGGCCTTCGTTCACTGTAGCGCCCAGAATAGATCGGGTTTGTGCAGGTTCTTTTTGGGGTTGAACAACTCGTGTCACACCCCTGCCGAAAACCCTTAATGTTTTATATAGCGCTGGTGACCGGGACCAAAACCAGTTAGTTGGTAACCGCCTTCGATCAAGGCGCGGGGTGGAGGCACGCCTCCCTAAAATTTCGAGGTTGGTTAGCCGAGATCAACCCAACACTATCCTCATCTGCTCGAGCTCAGCAAAGCATCACCTTGGGCTCCTCTTTAACAACTCGAAAGCATAAGAACTCGTGGTTCTCACCATCCCGTGATTTTGCGTTCGGATTCCGGCCCATGGTTGGGATGAGTAGGTGTGCGGTGGAGCAAGGGCATATACGAGATAGGTTATAAACATGGCAACCACTGTAATAAAGATACAATATCTATTTTATTGTTCTGTTACGCTACCCTGGTAAAAACTTATTATTCGTTAGAGTCAAGGTTGTCAAAATCGTGATCCTGAATCGGATCGAAAGTTCTTTTGTAGAATCGCAAATCGTAAGATCGATGGAGAATATAAAATCTTATCTGATTCTACCAAAGAAACATTTTAAAAAGTATACACTGTATCATAACACTACTATATTTTTCAAATTATGTCTTTTGAACTTTTCTTTACAAATTGTAGAGTAAAGGAAAGATAATGTGTTATTTTATAATAATTATAGTGAACATAAAGAGATAAAAGTTAAAATTTTCAATTGAAAGGAAGTATATATGTAATTATTTATAATAAAATAATAGAATCAACAGAATCGAGTATGATTGTATGAAAATTTTGATCATAATCCTACAAAACTTTGGGTAGAATCATAAGAACATTAAAATTCTACCATATTAAAATTCTACCATAGAATCGGATCAATCTAGTTAATCTTGGATTGTAAAATCTTAGAATCGTACGACAGAATCGAGATTCTGACAACCTTAGTTGGAGCGCTGTTCTACCGATCAGACGAATAATAATCTGTAGCTTAAGTATGATTACCCTTTGGTAATTACATATGGCATCGTAGGTGATATCAGTGCAATAAGTAGGGTCACGCTAATGTCGTAGATACTGTTGCAAAGCTTATGTGGGTTTTTCTCAGTTGCTATATGACACTAAGTATTTTACAAATTCTTGTCCACATGTCAATTTCTATTCAAGTTTTATCTCAAAATTATTATGGTAAAAATTTATCCTTCTTAAGGTGACACATACTAACCAAAAACCACTGCATTTGCAGGATGGCTCGGTATAGCCTTTCATCATGTGTTACTTCTCGAGAAGTTACTTCAGTACCTGAGAGCGTCGTTTCCGGGTACTTCCGAGAGTTCTGGAGGGAGACGCTCCCGTGCGCATAGGGGTTACAGTGACGGGGATTTCCGTTGGAAGACTTGGACACTTTCGCAACCCAATCAATGCCATCTTGGACTTAAGACTCATGAGCGTGAAGCAGCCACTGGTCACAATTGACCCGTTCAATGTCACTATTTTGTCGCTGTCATGGCATTGCTGGGAATAAAATTGTTACTACTATTATAAAAAAGAACGAGTTGATGATTGTACGTCTATTCTCTTTCAACTGTTCTATTTTCATAACTTCTCATCATTCTCCACTTTTCAGTCGATCATAACAACTCATTTTTATAGTACGATTCTCTATACATTTAATGAATTCTATTGTAATACATAGGTACGTAACTAGTTTCCATGAATGGCAAGTCATATACGCCTGCAAAATTCAACATTACCAATGGATTCATAGCAAGGACACCAACCAAGACATTAGATCACCAGAAAGAAAGTTCAGTCATTGCAATCATCAAGAGATCCAGGATTGCCCTTAAAAGCTTTCAGTTACGCAGAGCTCGAGAAGGCAACCAGTGGATTCCAGGATGTGTTGGGCACTGGCGCATCTGGCATTGTTTACAAGGGCCAGCTGCAAGATGAGCATGGGACCTGCATTGCTGTCAAGAAAATTGACAAGCTCCAGCACGAAATTGCAAAGAACAATAACAGCTTATATGTTTTCTATCGGGTCCATTTCACATGCATGAAATTGTTATATGCGGCAATGCCTTCACAATAAAGAAACCTTTGCCTAAGGCTCAGGTTTATGTTCGGAAAAGAGTGTGTCTTGCATAAGAGATTCCGCAAACAACCTAAGCGAATAAATGCCCAGAAAATATGGGATAAAGAAGCAATAACTTCAGTTTTGATTTTAGCAAGAAATTCTTATAGAACGTATATTTAACTCGGTGTTCCTCACAGGAAAGAGGCTATTAGGATCATTAAATCGGTATCTAACTACGTCAAACCTGATTAATACCACACTACAATGGGTTATCACATGAGCTGGTTTGACCGTAAGCCAGCCATAACTATTTTTCTCAACCATGATTTTAACAGGCTAGCTGAGACACAGCAAGACACGGTATTCTGGAATACATATTTCCTGCTTTCTCTAGCTTCAAGTTCAACGAAGTTAACATATCCAAAGCTTGTCCTTTACTGTAGTGATGGTGAACCAGAGAAGATTTGTATGCCTGATAAGGATATGTGAGCTACTGTGGAACAGTCTTGCTGGCAGAAAAAATAGAGGACAAGTAATAACAAATGACCATTTCAATCTCAGCCTCACAAAAGTAGGTATTTAATTAGCCAGGTACGGAAAACTCCAAGGTGATGAAGACTCAAACACTGTTAAATGCCATTCGCTGAGGGGCATAAGTTTATTGCCATCAGTAGGAACAGAGAACTGGCAAATAGCAATGGCACCTCTCCTCTTCCTGCCCTTCCAATTCTTCCTACTACTGTGCACCACATCCACTCAAGCTCAGCTAAACATCACCTTGGGTTCTTCTTTGACACCCCAGGGACCGGAAACCTCATGGGTTTCACCATCCGGCGAGTTCGTGTTCGGTTTCCGTCCTGTTGACGGCAACTCCTCCTACTACCTCCTGGCCATCTGGTTCGACAAGATTGCTGAAAAGACCATCACTTGGTACGCCAGGACCAGCTCTGATGGCGGAGATACAACACCAGTACAGGTGCCTTCCGGCTCTGTCCTCCGGCTCACTGGTGGGGCACTCTCACTCCGCAACCCCGCCGACAATGAGGTATGGAGTCCCAAAATCACTGGCGCAGTCTATGCCAGCATGCTTGACACCGGCAACTTCATGCTTGTCGGCCCAACAAAGTGGGAGACATTCGACGACCCAGCAGATACCATCCTGCCCACACAAGTGCTCCCTCTTGGGAAGGCACTCCGCAGCCGTCTCATTGCCACAGACTACTCCAGTGGCCGGTTTCTCCTAACTGTGAAAAGTGAAGGTGTTGTGCTCTATCCAGTTGCTGTGCCTTCTGGAAACCAATACGATAAGTATTGGTCCACTGATACAGTCGACAATGGCTTGCAGCTGGTCTTCAACGCGACTGGCAGGATATACTTCACCTTGACAAACGGCACACAGATCAATATTGCTTCAACAACGGTGAACTCGACGGATGACTTTTTCAATCGTGCCACGCTTGACCCAGATGGCGTGTTCCGACAATATGTGTATCCGAAGAGTGCAAAAGCCAGAAGCCTATGGAGAGAAGAATGGAGAGCAGTGAGCTCACTGCCCCAAAATATCTGCCAGGAAATAAGGACACAGGTTGGCAGTGGCGCGTGTGGATTCAACAGTTACTGCACCTTCGATGGCACCATGAACCAGTCTAGTTGTCGATGCCCACCGCAATACAAGTTCTTTGATGAGGAGAGAAAGTACAAAGGGTGCAGGCCAGAATTTGAGCCGCAAAGCTGTGACCTTGACGAGACAGCAGCAGTGGCACAGTTTGAGATGACACCGATTGACGGTGTTGATTGGCCTCTATCTGACTACGAGCAGTATTACCCCATAGATGAGACTGAGTGTAGGAGGCTATGCATAATTGATTGCTTCTGTGCATTGGCTGTGTTCAATCAAAACACTTGCTGGAAGAAGAAGCTTCCTTTGTCAAATGGTAATATGGAGAGCAATGTCCAGAGGACAGTTCTTCTCAAGGTGCCTAGGAGCAGCAATTCACAGTCCCAGCTCAACAGCGATTCCAGCAAATGGAAAAAAGACAAAAAGTATTGGATCCTTGGGAGTTCCTTGCTTTTTGGCAGCTCTATATTGGTGAACTTTCTCCTCATCTCCATTATGATTTTTGGTACATACTGTAGTATCACCCGAAAGAGCGTACAGTCATTGCAGTCATCAAGCAACTCTGGATTACCACTGAAGTCATTCACTTATAGCGAGCTGGAAAAGGCAACCAGTAGTTTCCGTGAGGTGCTAGGCAGTGGTTCCTCCGGAGTTGTGTATAAAGGACAGCTGCAAGATGGGCTTCAGACCAGCATTGCTGTCAAGAAAATTCAAAAGCTCCAGCAAGAGACTGAAAAGGAGTTTATGGTAGAAGTCCAAACCATCGGACAGACCTTTCACAAGAATTTGGTCAGACTGCTTGGTTTCTGCAATGAGGGCACTGAAAGACTGCTAGTGTATGAGTTCATGCCCAATGGCTCACTTAATGAATTCCTCTTCGGCGATATTCGGCCACACTGGAACCTCCGTGTTCAAGTTGCACTCGGGGTAGCACGAGGGCTACTCTACTTACACGAGGAGTGCAGGACACAGATCATCCACTGCGACATAAAACCACAGAACATCCTTCTTGATGACAACTTTGGGGCGAAGATTTCAGACTTTGGCCTAGCAAAGCTTCTTCAGGCCAGCCAGACTCAGACGAACACCGGCATTAGGGGCACTCGAGGTTACGTTGCCCCTGAGTGGTTCAAGAACATAGGGATCACTTCCAAGGTTGATGTTTACAGCTTTGGGGTAATCCTGCTAGAGCTTGTGTGTTGCAGGCGGAATGTGGAGCTAGAGATCGCTGATGAGAAGCAGACGATACTAACTTATTGGGCAAACGATTGTTATAGGTGTGGGAGGATCGACTTGCTGGTGGAGGGCGATGATGAGGCAATCTTCAACATAAAAAAGGTGGAACGCTTCTTGGCGGTGGCACTGTGGTGCCTCCAGGAGGAGCCAATGATGCGGCCAACCATGCTTAAGGTGACACAGATGCTTGATGGAGCCGTCCAAATCCCCACACCTCCAGACCCCTCTTCCTTCATCAGTTCACTTCAGTAATGTCATGCTTCTTAATAAATAAGTTGTAGTATGAAGTAAAAGCATGCTATAGATGATACTCTCATGTAGCTGTCTAATAAAGTTTGAAGAATCATGGTAATATTACATTCATGCTCTTATGTCTACCTGTAACAAAGAGCATCACTAATGCATCTGTATACAAGATACATGCATGTGCCTATATATATCTTTGGATCTCTTTCAGTAAAACATTCTCTACAATACCTCGCCCAAAAAAACATTCTCTATGATAGAAAAGAGGCAAAGGTAAATCCTTAAACGTGTTGTTCATATGTAAGCGATGAATGAAAAAGAAATGTTCTAAGCGCCATATTTTACTACCTTTAAAACCACACCATTTTTCCCCAAAAAGAAAACAAAAACTACGCTGTCAATATTCACGGAGAAACTTGGCAACTTTGATGCATTTCTACAGTAAAACAAACAAAGGCCTTCTTTCAGACTAATGTACAGAGTTGAGCGTCTTTTGGGGTAATCCCAAACAACCACACCAAGAATGGTCGTGACCAATTTAGTACCTAGATTCATTTCATGCCAATACCGAATTACAGGGGGGAAATCCCTCGATCAGCATCCCAATCGATGGACGACCATCTACATCCCGGCGAGTGGGGGTAATAAGAACCAAGAAGCGATGCAGATAACTAGACGCATCGAGCAAATGCAATTCTAGTTCTACGAAATGATTTAGCACTAAATCGACACTCCATTTCACTGCTAATACTACCACATACGTGGTACATTCCCACATCATTCAATACTAGAAAAGGCAAGCGGAGCAAAATAATTGTGTGGCAGTGGCACCAGAAACCTAATGGCAAGGGATTTAACCTCACAGAAGGGGAGTCAGAGGATTGGGGGCGTACAAACGGAGAGGCCAATTCGGTGAGGCACGACGCGACGCCACCTGCATCCACCGGAGTGGAGCGGCGGCGGCCGAGCCGGAACCGGAGCGCCAGAGAGACCGCGCCGCGCGGCGCCTGGGAATTTTTGGTGGTGTGTAATCTTGGGGGGGAACTAGATGGTGACATACATACCGTAGTATCGTATATCCTACTATGCTAGTGAAAGTAGATGATGTAGATTATAGATCAGAATTAGATGGTATTATAGTAAGATCATGATTCTACTCATAGAATTATTAGAATCAGATTCTACTCATAGAATTATTAGAATCAGATAGAATCACAGTAGAATCGTAATGGATCATGATCCTAGCAACAAGCTATATTAGCATATAAAATTTGATATTACCTATTACTAGTTTAAATTGCACTAGTTTAATTTGCTTTGTTTTGTTATTTACATGTTGTTCTAAGGTAAAAAAAGTATTATCTTTGACATATTGCATTTTTAGATTATTAGTTTATTAAAAATAATTATATAAGTTTTAAAAATCAACCTTAATTCAATACAACATGAATAAGTATATTCAAATTATAAAATTTAATTCAAAAAATCTGCTACAGACTTGCATATTCAGAAATATAATTCAATTTTTATACAAAATATATACGCTTTTAAAATTTCGATAGAATCATGATTCTATGATCTGATCCTACAATCTGATCCTGTCAGATGAAAAATGCTCCTACCTAGGATCACGATCCTAACAACCTTGGATGGGACCACACATCTTGTCACAGGACATATGTGACCATGCATAACTATTTATGCGACACGTAGGCTCTTTTGGGCTACCATCGATGGCTTTTGACTATGGTTAATAATTTTTATTTTGCTTTTCAGGACAGTCACGGATAGCTTGGGGTGAAAATAGATCAAATACTTATTGACCGATTCAAACATTTTCAAATAATCTTCAGCTAGCATCGGCTTGGAAACAAAAAGGGTTGTTTTTTATCGGAAATGAATATGAATATGGTAGGCACTATACGACAGATATGTATACGGACTCGGCTAGCCGGTTTTCATATAAGCCCTTATGTTTTTAAAAAAATTCGAAGAATACCTTAATCTAATGAATTTTGGTCCTTCCACTGCGAATTTTACTAAAAGGTTTTGGAATTTGGGAGACTAAATATCTTACAAAAGATTCCTTGAACTTTTTGAAAATTGTGAATAGGTCCTTGCTGAATATAGAAATTGCAGAATAGAACTTAAATTTCTAAAAAAATACACGTAAGGGATTCTACCTTTTTGAAATTTTGCAGAAAATACCATGTAAGTTTTATTAACTTACAAAAATATATTTATGTACTTAATTTAGAGCTTGTTCTTTTTGGCTACGGCTTGTGACTTTTGGCTGTGGCTTGTGGCTTTTGGGCTGTTTGTGTGAGAGATTACAGAGTAACTGAAACTCACGTGCGGTTTATAAATGAAATCGGTACAGTATGTACTACAATTAACTAGTAGACCCCATCTTGAAAAGACACTCCGTTTAAAAACTAGTTACTGTAGAAAAGCCAAAAGATGAAAACTAACAGGCCCTTATTCCAGTGATAATTTTATGCATGAGAAGTAATCAAGAGAATTATTTGTTAGGCTTAGAAAGTTACAGTAATTTCGTGTAAATTGTTGGAAATTTTATGAAAATGGCACGAAAACTATTTATGTGTTTTCTTTGATTTTGGATGTATAGTTTAAGAGAATTTCATGTTCCGATAAATATTTGTAATCGTATTTGTTTCGATTCGTACTCGTTCTGTATTTGTATTCGACATTATTCGTATTTGTATTCGTATCCTAGGTATCCATATTCGTATCTGTATTCGAGAAAAAATATGAAATCAAATATGGTAGAGCCATTATCCGTCGTATCTAATATGTTTTCACCCCCACGAACTGCGGAGATGCCGATGTGGATGGTGCACACGATTTTAGGACCGGGAAGCCGTTTGGAGAATCCGTTTCAAGCTGCTCTATTTGTTTCGACTTTCAAATGTGATCAAAGGCAAAAGTGAAAAGCCTAAAAGTATAGGCCATAAGCATTAGGAATTGATATCAATTTGTTCCCACACGTACGTAGGACTGAATGAAAAGCATATATCAGTGCATGATGAAATTTGTTAGTACATATCTAGAAGTAATGATAGAAGGCATGTTTGGCAAAATCGCATAAGAGAAAATTCTGAGGAATGTACATGCTAATAGCAAAACCTTTGCGCATGTTGTCATTGCCATGACCTGAGCACAGGCGCCATCTTCGCGGCACACTACACACCGTTAGGCTCCAATGGGGCAATGGCCTCAACATCGGGATGACGTGTGTTGTGCACAACCTCAAGGTTGCACATTGTTGACCGCAACAACGCCTCCGCGCCATGGCCGCCACCTCTGCCAATCTTCGCCTTCACGCCAATTCATCTGAAAAGAAGGATGGAACGGCCTTGGTGCCTCTACACCATGGTCACCATTGTTTGCCTCTCTACTCGTACCGCCGCCTCTGCAACAATGCCAGCCCGAGGCCACCTCCGCACCACACTGTCTCTGTGCATGAGAGCAAGCGAGGCAAGCACTCGCGTAAGTTCGCCATCTGTTGCGAATATGCACTGATTGGACAAGGGGAAGAACAAGCGCCACCTCCACTGCGCGATCTGCATCAATACCAACTGATCCTGCTTGCTTTGAGCCATATGACAATCATTAATGCAATACGTGCCATGCTAGGAGCAATGGCCGACTCGATGCCCCTGCACATCATGGAGATGGTCTCTGGTGGGCTCTCATCCGCCGACTTATCCATGACGGCTATGGTACTCCATGCTATGCTCAGCGTGACGCCAGCCTGCACAGGGAGATTATCGTGGGCGTGATGGCCAAGATGGGGATGGCCCAGCTGGCCTACATGAAGCTCCTCCTCCGAGGTGGTGTGTTACGGGACTAAGGGATTTATGAATCTAGACGGGACATTAGGGAGGTTGGAGGAAGAACATAGACTGGGAAGAGAGGAATGGGGGATTGGGAGATTTTAGAATGATAATGTCAATAGTGTTTTACATCGATACCCTCCTTCGGCTACACGTCGCCTCCCATATACCCCGTTCGTTCACATACAAACCCAACACCTAAATATTACATGGGCTGGGCCCTCACCACTTTTAGTTGGCCCAATCGGAGTCCGGGAATCTATTGTTCAGTCTCCTTTGGTGCCTGCTCCTTTGCCTGATCTGAAGCCCCTTCTCTTGCAGATGTGAATCCACTTCCTCTGGATACCGCTCCATAACATCCCCCCTCCTTCAGAACCGGCTTGTCCCCAAGCCAGCGCCTTGGGAAAATGACTCTTGAGCTCAGAGTAATTCTCCTAGATCATTGTCTCTGGAGAAGTCCCAGACCATTGAATAAGCACTTGAGAAGAAGTGGGATGGTTCTTGATGTGGGTGCCTAAGCATCTAGGTGTCTTAAGTAATTTTCTATGTGTGTGTTGTGTATGTATGTATGTATGTATATGAAGTATTTTTCTACTCTCGATGTAGTTACTCCCTATACCTTATCTCACAAAGTAGGGAGTATCTCACATAACGAAGGGTATGTACGTGTAGCATATGAGTATATAAGACCATCTAGGTGGTATAAATACTTTTTAAGATGGTATATACAATTTTTTAATATACTCTTTTTTATTTACTAATATGAAGGTATTAGCAAAATATGCCAAAACTATATGCTCCATTGCAATTTTTTCATACGGTTGGTATTGGAGTATCTTAGAATTAGTATATAAGTATACTTAACGTGAGAAAGGAGTATTTAAACTTGTTTAGGTCGTATATCATGTGTAGGCGTAACTACACCAAGGAGTAGAATGAATGAATGTATGTATGTATGTATGTATATATATATATATATATATATATATATATATATATATATATATATATATATATATATATATATATATATATATATATATATATATATATATATATATATATTTATGCATGCGCGTGTATGTTGCAAATGCAATGATGTATAATATATCAGGCAAAGCCGTTAACATTCATTAATTTGAAAAGGCATCGATTTGGAAAGGAAGTCATTGATTTAGCATGCTCAATCAATTATGGATGGAAAGTCTTAATCATGTATGTAAAATCTCAATCATGGAGCCTGGACACCATAGTGCCCCTGTTATTTATACCATACAGGACGTTGAAATAGGGCACCATGTTGTCTGGGCACCAAGTCTCCCTGCCTTTAGATTACTTTTAGATGCATGCAAGTGCAATGATGTATAATATATCAGGTAAAGCCATTAACATTCATTAATTCGAAAAGACATTGATTTGGAAATGAAGTCGTTGATTTAGCATGTTGAATCAATTATGGATGGAAAATCTTAATCATGAATGAAAAGTCTCAATCATAAAGCTTGGGCACCATGGTGCCCCTGTTATTCATACCATATAGGACGCTGAAATAGAGCACCATGTTGTCTGGGCACCAAATATCCCTACATTTGGATTACTTTTAGATGTGTGCAAGTACAATGATGTATAATATATTAGGCGCCGTTAACATTCATTAATTTGAAAATAGTAAATTATGTGTAATATGTGTGTGTTTGTGTGTGTGTGTGACTGAAAATAGTAAAATAATGGTGCATTAGAGTATAATAATTATGGTACTAAATTATGTCTAGCCTAAAAATTCTCACATTAATTGAAAACAGAAGTAATAAATAGAAAATTCCCACCTTAATCTAAACAAAATCTTGATCGTCCTATCCTTTTATATTAGCATACCAAGGCGTGGGTCATGCTAGGGACCTATTCGGAAAACTATTATAAGCAAGAACATGCTTAATTGACTTGGGCTTAGGCATGTTAAGCATGCCGTTTCTATGTAGGAACATAAATGTTATATAGAACGTGAGAACCATTGAACGCACCTAAGTAGGATGGATTAGTAACATCCCAAGGCGACCAACTCGGAGAACTATAGATGCAATAGAACATACATAATTGATATGGGCTTGGGCATGTCATTTCTATGTAGCATCATACAACAGTTGGATTAGATAATTTTGATTTTGAATCCCCAAATTTCAATATGTTCAAAATGCAGACTAAATGTGATTCTAAAGCCATCTACAATATATGCGGTAGCACCTCTATCTCTCCTACAACTAAATAAAATATCACTTCTTTTTCCACCACGTACTCTCTCTCATTTCGCTTACAAGTGAACCCATGAACATTTTTAATTGAGCTAGCACTGGTGCACCTACATGCACCGGTGCCTAGAAAATCTGCATCCTTGCATCGCTCCTGCAGTGGCTAGCACCGAAGTCGGGGGAAATTTTTGCTAGCACGGTTCGCTGCCAGATGGCCTAAGGCTCCCTGGACTCTTTTATGTACCACTGCAACTACAATCCGATTGCTTGTAGTTTGCACAGACAACACAAGGAACTGAGCAGCTTGCAATCGGATTAGGCCAGGGAGCCGTAGGCCATACACAATGACGCAGTGGTGGACCCAGGAAAAAAATCTAGGTAGGGTGAAGTCCAGTGGCGGACCCAGGAAAAAAAACTAGGTAGGCTGAAGTCAGAAGCGTGAAATAAACAGTAGTATCCAAAAGCAAAACAATCCATGATCAAACTATGTTACAATCACAGTGGCGAGGGGAGCTCGGTCTGACCGGGTTATGCAGGCCGGTCTGACTGGGTTAAGTACTCCGGACTGACCGGCTTGCGTAGTCCGGTCTAACCGGGTTTCTTTAAAGCAGTTTTCAGTTAGCTGTTTTTGCGGTTAGTAGTCTACTGAATGCCCGGATCGTGGGATGGCGCGGTCACTGCGGGATCCATTTTATTCGTTTGACCATTTCGTGCAAGTAACAAACTCTCGACTGGGAGTTATTATGAATGAGAAATAAACTTGAGGCAGTAAGCCGGAAAGTTGCAGCTCAAAGCCAATTCCATTTTTGCACTGTTGTCGTTTTTCCTTGAGAGTCTGTTCATCGTCTGAAACTTCAGTGAGCTGAGACTTCTGAGTGGAGTAGCGATTCTGAAGTTGCATTCGCTGGTGGATTTTCTGACATATGTGATCAGTCCAACAAAAAATATCATCAATACCAGTATATACCATTATTAATATATATTCAAACAAAATGAAATGAAATCAATTAGTCCATTCATCAATACCAGTATATACCATTATTAATATATATTCAAACAAAATGAAATGAAATCAATTAGTCCATTCCTTAATGGGCAATCTCTCTTAACAAATCACGTACTTTCTACTGTAATTATTCATACATAGACGTGTGTATATACCACATATATACAGGTACGCGATCCATGCATCTATCTTCACCGCAGCATGCATGCTATCTTATCTTCCATTAATCATAACTTCCGAACGATCTGCTTCACAGAACTGTAAGTACCCAGGTAGAGCTCCAGGTACATGAACACTGCGACGATGACCCGGCCTTTCTGGCCGAAGGCTAGGGCTCCGATGTCCGGCCCGGGCGGCGAGGGGAGCTCGGGCGGCTGCCCGGGCTCGCCCGAAGGATAGGTCCGCCCCTGCAATGACGGACATAGGATTTTACCAAAGAATATGCCGTACCAAAATTTTCATATGCAATTCGGTAAAACTGTAACATCCCAAATAGGGAGTTAGTGTAATTTCAAAAATTTAAAATCTTTTAATCGTTTCTTCGGTGTATCTCAAAGATTTTCGGTGTTATTCGAATTTCTCGAATTGGATGTCTTGCCAAAAAGCCCGATTAAAAAAAATCAAACTGAGAAAATCCAAACTTACATGGAAGTCTTAATTTCAAATTTTAAATTTAAATCCGGAGATTCAAATCCCATAATGGAAATTAAAAATTTATATAAAATCCTTCCCATCCAATTTGCATATATGAAAATTCAAACTCGGAGAGAGTAAGGTCTATTTCCCCATAACTCGACAATTTTAAAGTTAAAGCGTTGAATCCGAAAATCTGAACCCAGCCTCCAAATTCAAAATCTACTCACAAAAATCAAAATATGAAATCCAAAATTTGGAGATTCTAAAATAATTAAAATCTCCGGGCCGTTTTCTTTTCTCCGGTCCGCCCGGCCCACGCAGCCTCTTCTTCTCCTGGCCTTCGGCCCAATCACCCGACCGTGGCTGTCTTCTTCCTCCCTCCCCCTGCTTCTTCCTCCTCCTGTTGTTCACAGCGCCACCGCCCAGGCCGCGTCGCTCCCGCCGAACCAAGCCGGCCCAGCCCGCGCAGCTCGCCCCGTCACCTCTGCGCCAGCACCGGCCTACCTCGGGCGCCATACCCCTACTCCATGCCGTCGCCCATGCTGCCGGACGCCGCCATACCGCCACCGTACTTGCAGCCATGCCCGCAGGACGCCTCGCCATGCCGAAGTACGCTCGCCATGCCGTGCACTGCTCCCGGGTCTCCGGCAACAGCTCCGCCACAGGGACCCCTTTTCCGCAGCTATAAGAACCCGGTGCCTTCTCCCCATTCCCCACTCCCTCCTCCTGAGCTCATTGCCGCGCCGCCGTCGCCTCTCCCCGTCTCGGCCGCCTTCGGCTGCCTTCCCCCAAAGTGAATGAGTCACGGCATGCCCCAGGTCGCCCTCTACCTCCCCACTTGAGCAATCGAAGAATCGCCGCCCGAGACCGCCGCACCTGGCTCTTCCTCGCCTCCGGCCGGCCGCCGCTGTTTCCACCGCCGCCTCCCCATAGGTCGACCTCGGGCCGATTCCACGCAATGGGAGCTGCACCTCCACCGCCCGAAGCCTCCCCAACCGTCGGTTTGTGCCCTCCGCTGCCCAAGTCTCCCCGCCACGGTGACACGGCCGCACCGGCGCATGCGCTCGCCGCCGGCTCACCTCCGTCTCCCTCCGACCGCTTCAAGCGCCCCGGTGAGTCCCCTGTACTCCACTCATACTCCGGCGCGCCACCTTCTCCCCTCTCCTTCCCGGCCGCCGGCGCCCCTTCCTCCCTCACCGTGGGCCGCTTGGCACCGCCGCCAGCCCGCCTTGGAGCCACCTCGGCCGAAGCTGCCGCCTCCACGAGCTTCGTTGACGCCGGGGCAGCCCCTTTTCCCGGTCACCGTCTCCTCCCCGGCCTCTCCCCGCCGGCGCCGCCGTCCGGCCCTGGCGCCGCCCTCCCTCCTCTGTTCCAGCTGCTTCTGCTCTACTCCTCTATTTTCAGCCGAGTAGCCCCCTTTCTGGTATGACATGTGAGCCCAGCTGGTTAAGCCCCCCCCCCCCAAGACTCTGCCCCGTGTCACAATACTCTTTAGGGTATGACTAAATATAATTAGAACAAATATTGTATAGGTAATCAAAGGAGCAATTTTGCAAACTATGGGTTTTGAATACAAATGGGAATAAGAAGTGAATATTGTAATTGAAACTAAAAAGTGCTAAAAAAATGATTAATAAATTAACTCTAGTTAATTTTATGCATATAGAGAGTAATGAACTAATCCTCACATAGATTATTAAGGCAAGATTATGCCATGAACTCCTTTCTTATTATCAAGAAGTTAACATGAAATAGTAATAATGCTGATAATAATAATGATCGCAATATCATGACTAAAATGTTAGTGTTGGAGCTCGGTAAATGATTCGCACCCATTTTGTCTTGTCTAAGTCCGTAACAACTAATACAATGGCAGTAAAAATAATTAGTAAAATAATCCGAATGAATGTATCATCAAGTATAACATTTCAAATAGTGAGAATATATATACCTACCCTGTTTATTAAGTTTATCTCTCAAAAGTCATTTGCATGCCGCATAAAGTGATGACCACAAAATTGCTCATCTCTAAAATCATATCATCTCTCTTACTAGTGTTTAAAATAATTATCGGTAAAGTCCTCTATAATAAATCAACCTTAAAAATAAGTAAGAAACCATTAGTCCTTGCCCCACATCCAAATCCCCAATCAGTATCTTGGGATTTCTGATGCAATGGTAAAAAAAATAAGTAATAATAAAAGAACTAGCTTTATCAAGAATATCATTGTAACAATCATAACTCTCCTTTCTGACAAATCATAGCCGCTGGTCATATCAAGTAAAGCGGTTAATCAAACAGAATAATTGACTTTAGAAATTGGCAGTTGCAATATCTGGTAAATATTGCCACATGAAATACCAGAGTTGCATTGAGTATTTAAAATTATACTCAACTTATGCAAAGCTTCCGCATCCTAAACTCATAAAATTATATTCCTCGTTACTACCAGCGATACCCTCTTTTATCTATCCATAAGTCTTGTCCGACTCATGGAACTTCACTGATAAATATAAATCAATAGAAGGAAAGTTATCAAGTAACAGATCGAACCTCACCTTTCCCTAATCGGCCATGTATGACCACTACCCTTTTTCTAGAATGGATACATGCCTGAAGATACTTAATCATTTTGATCCTCGTTATCCTAAAATTTTCCCTCACGGTAAAGCTATTCAGACAACTCATTCTCTTACTCAAATCCAGCTACCGCCGTGTCTATAGTCCACTAATCCGAATCATCCTTATATTCTCAAATCATAATAAAAGTGTAATTTAATTTAAATTGGGCATTTAAAATGTTTGGATTTATTCGATTCTTCTTTTATTTAACGCGTATTAGAATTTGAAGACTCAACGAGGTGACAGATTCGAACAAGATCAAGATTCGGGTAAAAGCGACGACTAGGAAGTTGAGATCGCTGACTGAGCAGGCTTTGATTTAGAGCAATCGAGGCCGTGGTAAAACAAGCAAGGCAAGTCATCACTTTGATCATATTGACCCTACATTTTATGCAAAAAATTATGTTCTTTTAAACTATCAAATGGCATGCCTAATTGATTATGCAAATATATGTCAAAGCTTAAGGTAGCTACATGCCCACTTGTTGTATTAAATTTATTACGCCATCCTTTGATACTTGAATCACCTGACCCTTGTCACCATAGACATTATTGATAACTTTACTAGCTATAAGTCATATTAAATGCCATGCTAGTCTTGTCAAGTCCAGGGCGCTAGTTGCCCTGATCATCAATCTTCAAAAACTTGAGAACTTGTTTTGGGCAGTCACGGGATGTACGTGGCTGAATACTTTGTAACTAGTTATTTTATGCTTCTCAAAACCCTCAAAACCTGCTATACCTGTCTGGGCGGGTGGTAAGAGTGGTTGGTGCGGAAGTAGCACGAGAATATGTGGTTTGTGGACTGAACCGCCCGGACGCATTAAGGACTTAATCCTGTGATGACTTCTCCGTGTAAAACAGTACAACCACAAGTCTGCAAATTGCAACTTGGCTAAGTAAATCTATCGAACCCCCAGAACTCATTTCACTGGTAGGGGAAAGGAGGATGCTAGAAGGGCAAGAGAAGGCCTAAAGGGACACCGAGTGCAGGGTAAAGTTTCCAGCCGTGCTAGCGTTGTGGAGAGTTGCAGTCCGAATGCGCTAGTTTCCGTGGTTACATCCCGTGCAAAGTATGGGACCCACCGCAAGTGGGAGCAGCCCATAAAGTGAGATGACAAAAGGGGCTCGATATTTTGAACAGTTATTGTGATGATCTACTCAACCGCATGACTAAGGAATCGTATGGAGCAACGAGCGGATCGCCTCTTGTGGTGAAAGTGTACAAACTCTGTAGAGTCAAACTATTTGAATAGCCGTGCCCACGGTCAAGGGCGGACATGGGATTCTCCTCGAGTTAATTCTATTTCAAAACCTTTGTGGGTGGGACAAAAACCTATCAGAGGGAGGTACTCTTATTTTGGGATTTTTCCTAGAGGGACGTACTCCAGCGTGATTGATAATATGAAAGTGGCATAATGATCAAAAGCTAGCATAGGTGGATGGAACCATGTAATCGGTGGATGGAACCGACACCGCTATATTTATTGCACATTTCAAACTCTTTAAAGCATGTTTATAAAATGCCAAGTCATAGGAATTTTAATTATGATTATTGCAAATGTCGCATTAAGCAAATAAAAGAACCTCAAGCCTCCTTGGACAGTCTTGCATCTATTATTATTGCATCCTGTGTGGTGGCTTGCTGAGTATCATCGTACTCATTCCGGCTTAACTGCCATCATTCAGTCAAAAAGGAAATAAAGTCAAGCCCTGCGATGCCTAAAAATGGTCGACAGAGCTGGAAGACGATGAGGCCATGGACTAGGTCGCGAACCCCAGTTGGCTGCCTGTGGGCAAGTCCTGCGGGTCCCACCTGTGTGAAGTTTCCGCTGCTGCATTTTATTGTTTTCGGCCCAATCGGCCCATGAGTAAGTATTACTGTATTATTTACACTTTCGCATGGTATGTTTTTGATATACAGTAATGTATCTGTGTGCACTATCTATTGATCCAGGGAATAGTGCGGTGGAATCACAGAGGATCTGGGTTTGCAAACCCGAGGTCCGACAAAAACTATTTACCAATTCGGTAAATAATTGTAAAATTTGCACCGTAATTCAGTATACAGGCACTAAATAATATGATAAGTCTTAAATTCAAGGATTAAGTTGGAAACTTGCACAAATTACAATATAAATAGTTCAAATACCATACTAATAGTCTCAAATATACATAAAAGAGACTTACAATACTACTTATCTGATTTTTTTGACCTACGCTTTCTAAAGGACATGAAAGTCTCGATTATATCATCTTCATCTACATCAAAGAAAATATCCCGCTCAATGAATGTGACTAGACAACCATCCAAAAGACTATCGCCTATCTTATTTCTTAACTTTGTTTTCACTAAAACCATTGCAGAAAATACCCTTTCAACAGTTGCTGTTGCCACTGGTAGAAGCAAAACTAATTTGAGAAGCATGTAAACCATATCATACACTTTATGTCTTTTTGTTTCAACAAGCTTAACTGAGAGATCAACAAGATTGTCTAGATCTTTGAAGCTATCAATTTGTCTCATGTTATCAATATAATTATCAAGTTACAATTCAAGTTTTAGTAAATAATTACTCGAGAACTCTTTAGGATAGAATTCAGCTAGTCTACGTACCTTCTGTGTATCAAAAGAAGCAAATGAGTTGGAAAGATTGAAGGCCGATATACAGAATCCTTATTTTCAGCAGCCTGAATACACAATGGAATCAATCAGCGATTCAGCATCAGTAAAGCTAAGCAATGTAAGCATATAAGTGATACATCAGATATATAGTACTACAAAAACGGGAAGAGAAACGCATGGCAAAAACTGTACGTGCGGCTACATTTCCGACAGAAATGGCAACTGACTGCTCTGTTAGCACTAATTAATCCCAGCTTCTGACAAGCAAACTGTGCACAAATGTCGAATAAAATTTCTTAAGAAATGAAATGATCCGAGCGTTAACTGTTGAAGTATCAACCTTGACCTTGCTGCTGCCCTGCACAGCGACCCCCTTCGAGCTCCCCTCTCCAGCCGCCTTCGCCGCTGGGCCCCAGGGTATGCCGTGGCCCACCCGGCATAACCTGTGGGCCTACATACATAAACTACAGGCCAGGGAGCCTTAGGCCATCTGTAGCACGGTTCGCTGCAGTAGCTTTCGTATATATATGTAGAATTTTTTGTATGGATAATCCATTTTTTATTCAAAATTACAGAAATATACCCATGGGAAATTTTTTTTACAAAAATAGGCTCCAGTCGCCCCATGGTTGGGCGACTGGAGCCTTTCGCCCAACCTAGTGGCTACAGCTGGAGAATCTACCAACGGTTCGGCGATTAATTGCAGTCGCCCCGCCGTTGGGCGACCGCAATCTAGTCGCCCCACCGTTGGGCGACCGCAATTCAGTCGCCCAACCGTTTGGCGACTGCGGGTGGCATAAAAGCACCGTGCGCTCGGCCGCCGGCCGCGCACTGTTTTGATTTCTCCGGCCGCGTGATTTCGAGCGGAAGGAGAGGAGAAGAAGAGAGAAAGAAGGGGAAGAAGAGGAGGGGGAGAGAAGGATAGGGAGAGGAGGAGAAGAGGAGAGGGAGAGGAGGAGAGAAGAGCAGAAGGATCCAGGTAATTTTGTTGGTATATTATTTTTGTTAGTATTAGAAATTTAGTTTAGAAATTTAGTTTAGAACTTTAGTTTAGAAAATTTAGTTTACAAAATTTAGTTCAGAAATTTAGTTTAGAAAATTTAGTTTAGAAATTTAGTTTAGAAAATTTAGTTTAGAAATTTAGATGTTGAAAATTTAGTGTCGAAATTTTGTATAGTATTTTTATGTATTATTGTAGAAAATTTAGTGCACAAATTTAGATGTAGAAAATTTTAGTTTACAAATTTTGTATACCATTTTTAATGCATTATTGTATAAAATTTAGTTTAGAAATATAGATGTAGAAAATTTCAGTGTCGAAATTTTGTATAGTATTTTTTTATGTATTATTGTAGAAAATTTAGTGTACAAATTTACATGTAGAAAATTTAGTGTACAAATTTTACAGGTATGACTCGTGATGGACGTGACTCCGACTGGCGGTACCCACTGTTGGACAAGCACGTGGACCGCGTGCACCGCGCTTCCCGTTGTGTGCCGCCACCGGGGAGCACGAACGAGCCGGCTGAGCTGGGAGTGGTCCGGACACGCACACCTCGCATGGCCTGGGGACTCGACCCCCGTTGGACTGCCAGGTTTGCACTATGCCAGCGTTTTAGTGCTGCTGTAAGAACGTTCCGTACTGACCTTCACTTTGTTTGCAGGCTGCGGGATGCCGGGTTACTCCCTCTTGCCCGGATGGTGCAGTCCACGGAGGAGGATGGAGCCGCCTTGGCCGCGGGCGGGGACGAGGCGGGTGTGGAGCGACCACGACGCTTCCCGTTCGACCGTTCCCTGCTGACAGCTTTGGTGGACCGTTGGCGGCCCGAGACGCACACTTTCCACCTCCCATTCGGGGAGATGATGCCGACCCTGCAGGATGTGTTCCTGCTCCTTGGCCTTCCGATCGCGGAAGGCGCTGCCTTCCTACCGGATGCCCCGGTCGAGTAGCGCGCTGACCTGCTCGGCAGATTCTAGGGGGTCGTTCCACCAGCCAATAACCACCACATCTTCGAAGATACTCAGACCCATGGGCCACGCTAAGGTGGCTCGCACAGTACCGGGTACGTGGTATTTAAAATCGATTGTGTCTTCGAAGCTCTTATTTGTGCTATTACATACTAATAACAACTTGTTTGCATTCAGGTGGAGCGCATGGATCCACAGGTAGACGATTACCAGGTCTCGCGCCACTTGGAGGCGTACGTGCTGTGGCTGTTTGGTTGGGTGCTCTTCACCACCAGCCACGGCAACTCCGTGGATGCACACCTTATCGCTTATGCGAGGGCGATCGCAGACGGCGAGGCCCCCAGGTCAGCTGGGGATCGAGCGTACTTGCCGCGACGTACCACGCCCTGTGCGATGTGTGCACGAGGATCAAGGCGAACTCGATCCTCACGAGCTGTCTCCTGCTGCTGCAGTTGTGGTCGTTCGAGCGCTTCAGCCTCGGACGACCTGTGCTAGACAACATGGGTCCGTACGGGGCCAAGATGTATCTGGGGGAGACGTCGACCGGCCGACGATGAGTTCTCTTTGGTGCCGTCAACGAGTAAGTATTATCATAGTCAACTATTTCTTTCTTATTAACGATCGTCATACTAAACAATTTGTCTTTCTTGCAGGTACAGTTCGCGCACGTGCAGGTCACGCGGGCGTACCTGCCCTTTGTGGAGCTATTTGACTGCCTCACAGACTTCGACGTGCGCTGGGAGCCTTACGCAGATACGGCAGTGCAGGCTCGTGCTCCTGACGGGCTATCCGCACTGTGCTGGCGTGACCGGGCTTTCCGGCTCACCCGCCGGAAGCTCGTGTACGATATCTACGTAGAAGACTACGCACCCCAGCGAGTCATACCATCGCTTCCGCGGAACGTGCATGCGCGAGTGATCGTTTCTCATAAATATGTATGTACGTACTGTGTTCGCAAGTACTTACATTACTGTGTTCGCAGGCTCAATAGAAAGGGAGTTAAAAAAGGCACGGACTGGTCGACGAAGATGCAGCCCTGGATTGCGCAGTGGGAGGGTGCGCTCAACGACCACGTTGAGGAGGAGTGACCATACGACAGCACGGACTACGCGGAGTACCTGATCTGGTACCAGGCGCGGACACGTACCAGGCTCGTACATGTCGTAGACCTGCCTGCCACACACGTCGCCGCTCCGACAGACACGTACCCCGTGCACCTCGCGCGCGACGCTTACATCGCGGTACATTACATGTAATTTCAAAGATTCCCAAATGGCAATATCGTTTCGATGATGGACCATTTTATGTCTTTTTATCCAGGCTGACGTCGGTTTTGCGCTGTGGACCGAATCCGTCGCAGTACTGTAGAGGGTCGCCACAGGTGCGGAGTTGACCCACGAGGAGACCGTCAGCTTTGCGCGTCGGATGGAGGCCGGGTGTAGACGTATCGTTAGCCTCCTGTTCTGCACGAGGCTACCGGCGGTCTCCACACGCACGCCCAGCACTCCGACGGGTCGTCCACCAGTGCCACCCCGACCAGCGTGGCACTACTCCGGAGGTAGTACGTGGACACGTCCTACACCATCTCACCCGAAGCAGCCAGGGGGTTCTGCCTGGGCACGGCCTCCTACACCACCTCAGCAGCTCTTCACATCTCCTCCGCACATCCCCGGCTTCCACACGCAGGGGGTGTACTCTGAGCTGTACGCCCCTCATCCTACCTCGATGGCGCCAACTGCGGGTACGCATCGTTCAATCTCGTTTTTATCCCAAGGCGACATGCAACGAACTAACGATATTACTATTGCAGGTCCTTACCATCAGCACGCACATGGCATCTCCCTGGGCTCCGACGATGTAGACCAGTTTTTTGCAGACTGGCCCAGGCCGTCCTCCGACGCAGCACTGGAGGTTCTCTCCGGTAGTGCCCTCCGCGGTGCACCGGAGGGTACACAGCTAAAGGTGCAGCTGACTCCACCAGCGCAGGGGCGGGTGCGACACCCTCCTGCTCGTTTTACTTTCTTGGAGCGTCGTCACCCGTTGCACCGGAGGACGACCAAGCGGGGCTGTACGGGAGGACACGGGCGCGGTGACGGGGCACCTCAGGCTGGCAAGTGAGGGGTGCTGCCGATGCTATATGTTATGCATGTAATGAAAAAAATACGCGGCATGTTACTCACAACTATAT
This sequence comes from Dendrocalamus latiflorus, assembly GCA_017311315.1. Classification (NCBI taxonomy): domain Eukaryota; kingdom Viridiplantae; phylum Streptophyta; class Magnoliopsida; order Poales; family Poaceae; genus Dendrocalamus; species Dendrocalamus latiflorus. Next base: position 29,999,972 of record CM029638.1, read on the forward strand.
TATGAAGTTTATTTAAATTCAAACAAGCCTATTTTCTCTTCTTTTCGCATTCAATCATTCATATATCAAGTCATCTAACAAATATTAACATACTGGTTCTCTGCACAGGAATTCTCAGCGTATGTCACTTAACAGTGTATGTATCGATCGTTCTACAGTCAATCTTTCGTAAAAAAATGTTTCTAAAATTTTTTACGCACCTACAATATACAATGAACATAAACTTTTATTACAACTCTACCATATTTTTTACCAGTTTAAAACTACAAAATTCACAAAATTTAAAACAATCACGGGGGTTCATGCAGTCGCCTAAGGGGGCAAGTCGCCCAACGGGCGAGCGACTGCATGCAGTCGCTCTATGGTGTGGCGACAGCTATTGTGTTGGCCTCTGATTGGGCGAAAGGTTCCAGTCGCCCAACCATGGGGCGACTGGAGCCTATTTTTATAAAAAAAATTCCGCGAGTATATTTCTGTAATTTCAAATAAAAAATAGATTATCCGTACAAAAAATTCTATATATGCAGGCCCAGACAGTTGGAATTAGTGTGAGCTGAAAGCTGAACCTTCGACATCGCCACGAGGCAGGACAGGAACGAGCCACCCGACAAATTTTGCGGGGGTGATTCAAATTCCAGACCACGTAACTGTCACCACGTGTATAAGCAAAGCCAGAAGTGACCACATAACGCAAGGCTATCTCCGCCTCTAAAAGAAATCATTGTCCTTTTTTAGCGATGCTTTGATTTTACGCTGCTTAGATAGCTAAATGGCACAATCTTGAAACAGTACGAGTGTATGACTAAGGGTGCCTTTGATTGAGCTTTTGGAAGCTGCTTTTACTTTCAAAAAGCCAAAAGTCAACCAAAAGGGTGGAAACTAGAAGCTGCTTTTTCAGAAGCAGCTACTTTTGGGTAGTACAGTTTTGAAAGCACCTTGGACCCTGCTTTTGGCTTTTGACTTTCTGCTTTTTGAAATGGTGAAAATAGAGAGCTGTTTCACAGTTGTTTCAAGGAAAATAGAGATAGGGGGTAAGTTTTATACTTGTTTGAACCAAACAGCTTACAGCTTTTCCACAGCCCACAACCTACAGCAGTTTTTCCACAGCCCACAGCTCACAGCATCTTTTTCAGAAGCCACAGCTCAACCAAACACACCCTAATGAAAATTGGAAACGAGGCAAGGAGGCGATGGGATGGTGAGATGACGAGGCGTATCAGTGATATGGAGCCATTGGCACAGCCTTTTTACATGGAAATCATCATACTTGACAAGAAATTAAAAAAAAAAGCTGTTTCAAGGAATTGATCCCACTTTTGATGATTGGAGGAATATTTTCAAAGACAATTTGCTATTGTTATCCATAAGGCAAAGAAAAAAAAGTACCTCCCTCATATTTCGAACAGGCTGAGTAATCTAGCATAATTTTGATTCCTTTCTGTAAATATGTTGTACTTCTTGTAACTTTTTATATATGATATATACACAGTAGGATTCTTGCACTGTTTTATCCTAAAAATGATGGCGAGGCCTAGACGGGCGTTCAATGGTGGAGCGGAGGAAAATGGGGAAACAAGCTTCCAACATCAGCTTATGATTTATGGTTATACCTTATGATTTTTGTTCTAGTGCGAGCGCTCGTAACAAATCGAATGCTGATAAATCGCTTCTAAAATGCTATTCCGATAAGCCGCTTCAAAACGGTGATGGAGACGCCGTCCTATTTGTTTTTTGAGAAAAACATAAGTTATAAGCTAAAAAGAATAAGCTCAATGACTATGGTGTGGAAGGGCTCTCACGGTGTGGTAGAAGAGGAGAGGTGGTCGCCAAACAAGGGAGGAAAATCCTAGAAGGCGGGAAGAAAATGTATCAGATGCTAATTTAACTGATCGGTACTTATTTTGTAAAAACAATCATTTCTTCTATTCCCTCCCTTATACATTTCAATTGTATATCATTTGAGAAAAACTAAGCAACAGTATACCGTTTGCCTATGAATCGACGAGGCAATGTTCTAGCATTCGATCTGAGTTCATCACGCGAATCCTAAAGCGTGGGTCTCTACGCACGCGTGGCTTGCTCGACATCCCCAATTCCTATCTCATTTGGTAAGATCATATGGTGGTCATCCTATGGTATATTATGAGTATTTAACTTTGTTGTACAAGAGTTGTCGAAGTTTAAGTTTAATTTTGAAGATTTACAGTTTTCAATGTAATTGTCAAGTGGTAACAGGTTTGACCGGCTATGAGCTAGCGGTCAAAGCAGCTTTGCCTTTTGGTTTATGTTAGCTCAGGTGCAAGCGGTCTGACTAGCACATGGGTCGTGGTGTGACCGGGCTACGGTAGTCAATTGCTTTTTAGCAGAGATCGTGTTTTGTAGTTGGGCACATGCAGTCAAACCGGCTGTTGGTTGGCGGTTGGATCGGAGTTAAGTTATGCGGTGTGGCCGGCATTGAAGATGTGGTCACACTGGTGTCCTGGTATCAGAGAAGGTTTTAGGTTGGTTTAGGTGAATTAGATGGCAGTCTGACCGGTGGCGGTTTGATGGGCATGTAAAATGTGGTTGGACCGGTGGTGAGTTTCCAAGACAGTGAACTGTGGTTTTAAACTAAAATTTGAGAATTGGTCCTAGGAGTTTGGGATTGATGCATATTGAATTGTATTATTCATATTTCAATTAAGGTGTGTTAGTTGTGAAGAACTTGTCCCCGAAAATGGTTACTTGGTTTATTGTTATGTAGGTTGCTTTGAGTCAACTATGATCAATGGTGAGGAAGACTGGAACTTGGTTAGGAGGATCAAGGTCTAGAATAGTCATAGCTGCCAGATGAGATGGTTGGACTCAAGCAAGGTGCAAGATAGAAAAGAACCGTGGAAGGCAAAATTTGAGTGAAGGCCTTTTGAGGTAAAGTAATGCTTCTGAGAGCGATGCATAGATGTATGTATTTGTAGTGACCCGTGTCATTATCGTGGGGTAATAACACTAGTCAACAGATTGTTATATGTCATTTCAGTAGAACACCACATTTAACAAGTAACAAACCAATCAGAGTAGTTGCAGGAGAACAATAATTAGAGGCTGAAAATACTTCATTTATTACAAGCCATAGGTGACCTAAGGTAAGGCCACCTAATTGTTCCGCACTATTACAATACTTTTTATCCAGTACAAAACAAAGTGCTACAACAGGGGAAGATACATATTTATTTATGATATAGTACTCGTCTGCCCCAATACGACAATCTATAGACTGTCTACTCCTCCCAACCGCCTGATACGACCTCCACCTCGTCATCATCCGTGATCTCATATCCCAAGGTGTCCTCATTATCAACCTACCCTCTCCAAAACCCAGATAATCTCCCACTGAGTATGGCTCTGAAAGGGGGAGATTTAATAGCAAGAGTGAGTACGATGTACTCAACAAGTTTCTAGATAATGATGCAATTTTATCCATGATTACATCTCAATCTTACCTGATTCTTTTCAAAAGACATAACATTATTTTGATAGTTTGGCAATATTTTAACTTATAAAATCTCTATCAATCATTCCGAAACAATAGAAAACCCAGTGTTTTTCCCATAGTCTCTTATCCAAGAGATTGGCATGAATTCATGATTTTAGTACTGCATAGACTTGTATCGCTTTACCCATAATTATTCTGAATTCTTATGAACAATGGTCATTCGCATTTCTTTTGATGCGACCCCAAATTCAAAATATAGAATGTTTCCTCAACTCTTATTACTATATCTCCATCTAACTATATAGCCATTGGTCGAGCGTTTATGAATACTCGACACTCCACATACGCTAATATAAGCGACTTGGGACTCCCGAGTTTTCCTACTGGCCCGAGCCCCTTCCTAATTTATTATTTACCCAGCATGAAGATAGTAGTAATAAAAGGGAGTAACCTGTTCCGCCTATTCAGCACGGGAGTATGGTTGATATTGTTTTACAGTTCATTTCAGAATGAAGATTGTTTTCTAATACTTGTATAATAACCATATGTAGAGGGCCTCACCTTCCTCTGAACTCACGACCAGAGCACCCTCTACCCTCCTTTTTTTATTTTTTTTACAGTCCACTGCTCCTCCGGTGGCCCTACTCCCTTGTGATTCTTATCATGTTGTCCATCCTTCTAATCAGTTTTCTTTCTTTTAGAAAATACTTTTAACATAGCATGCAAAAATTAGAAAATAACTGTGTCAAAAACAAAACATTTCATGTACCACAACAAACTTGACAGCCTACTTTACTTGCCTGACTGAGATGTAATGATCTCGGTGATTATCTGTACAGTCTCCTCTCCGGGATCCCCTCCTGCATTAATTTACAATAAAACTAAATGTTTAATATTTTTATTATAATCTAGACGAAGCAATACCCTTGTTAAATTTATTTTAAGCCTTTTTTATTACTCTCAATTTTCAGAAGTTAGATTCGTGGGTATTATTTACAGAGCATGATTTTGTTAATGGTTTTCCTAAGTGATATATGTTTTAACTGGTATAAGTACATACATACATACACACACACACACACACACACACACACACACACACATATATATATATATATATATATATATATATTACCTTACTAATTAATTTCTTTACTATTTATTTCTCTGATGAACCTCATTTGAAATTGATTTACGTTAATCTAGTCCACTTAGCCTTTTTCCCGGTGCATGGCCGAGCCAACCCAGCAGCCACCATGCGCCATGGCCATATGAGACTCCGGCCGATCTCCTTATCTTCCCTCATTATCCCTCTCTCTTCTCGGCTGCTTTCCTAACCCTCTCGTCTCTCCTCTCGTGGCGACTCTGCCGAGTCTGGTCCTGCCGAGTCTGGTCCTGCCGGCCATGGTGCCACCGATGGTAAGCCTTCTCGTGCCACCCCTGGCTGGGTCTTGTCTCCCCTCGGCTTCTCTCTCCTGCGGCGCCACCGGTGTTTCGCCTTGCTGTGGGTGTTCACCCTGCCCTTTCTCAGTTTCTTCCCTCGATCTAAAATTTGCCAGTCCCCTTTGTGGATTTGAGGTGTTGGCTCCATGGATCTGGCTTGGTAAGTGAGTTTGTGTTCTTTTGATTTGATCTTATCTCCCTATTTGTGGATTTGTGATGCATTGGATCTCTATGAGGATTTTTGGTCGGTCGGGGCTATGCGCCCGGCTGGTGTTATTCGTCGAGCCGTCACCGCCATGCATCTTGGTGAAACCAAAGTTTTGCCGATGCTGCTTGGCTTTGCCGCTCCCTCCCCTCTACGGCGTGTGCACCCCGGCAGTGGCATGCTGCCGGCACACAGCTCCGGTGTTGTGCCCTGATCCTTGCCTGCTCACCTCTCGGTTATTCCCTGTTGATCTCCTGCACCACAGTGGCCATGAACCGCCAGCGCAGTGCCTTGGCTTTTACTTGGTTTCTCCTCTCCTCCCTACTACTTCCTTTACGCATTCCTTTCGGTTATTCATGTGGACTATGTGTGGTGTATGAGTATTCTTAAGAGTGTTCATATGTAGGGTTTTTAGTGAGCAACCATGTAGGTTCCTGGGCATTGGCATTGCTTCGAGGAGCATGTCAACGGCCAGGGCTCATGGACGGCTACTGATTTGGTTCAGTTTTGGGGTCTGGTGGTGAGCAACCATGGCTTGCTTGGGTTTTCTGGGCATGCACTTTGAGGCATTGATCCATAGCCCAAAGGCACATTGGATGGCCACCGCCAGACTACTATTCTAGTGTGGAGAATTTGGGTTGGTTACCTGATCTTGGCGCTAATGGATGGTGTTGTAGGGGTGGCCCCCACCTAAGCCCAACTGGCTTGTTAGAAGGTTGTAAGGCCCAAAATGGGACATGTATAATGACATAAATGCCCTTGAGAGGGATACTTGAGTGTAAGGGCATAATTGTAAAACACTCCCCATGTGAATATATATATGCCATCTAGGCCATGGGGGAGACCCTAAGCATTGCTCACCTAACTCTCCACTACCATACTCTCTCTCTGTTTGGTCTGTAACCACAACAGATGGCTTTAGTGTTATGAATACAATAGATGAAGGTTTTAGGACATTACCTTATTAGTGTTGTCGGCTCACAAATGGGATGTTCTTTCTCGGCTCCACTATCCTATTTTGGCTGTGTGGTGGGGTGGTCTTGTGGGAGTACTTCCGGGTCATTGTATTTACGGGATGTCCTCCTGTCTTGTGGTCTCCTTGCCTTCGTCTTCTCACTATGGCAACATGTGTGGTTCTATCTTGTGATCTCTTTGCCTTCGTATTTTGGCTATGGCGATGTTATATGAAGAGTAGGGTTTATATTTGGATTGTGCGGTCTCTCGGCCCTGGTAGTGGCTGTATGGGATTGATTGGCTATGTTGGTGGTTTGCGTTGAGTCTTGGCAGTCTCCAATGCTGGTTTCCTTTGGTCAGTGAAATTGTATGCTCAATGGTGGCTGGGTGCGGTGGTGTTATGGCATCTTACACCTCTATGCATGGCTTTCGTTGGCATCTCTGCATGGCATGGCTCTGTCTTGTGCCGACTGGTGGCAAGAGGGTAGAATGTGGCTCTATTTCTATGTTGCCTTTCCTTAGGGTTGGACTCGTGGCTTTGGCTAGCCATGGTGGTGACAGATGGCTTGTGCATGCTCTTAAGAGGAGTGACTTTACTGGTATGGCTTCAATACGTAAAGAGGAAAGAAGGTAAGTTTGAATGCTGGATGATGAACATCTAAATTCATGAGATGGTGTCGATTGGCTCCGAACAATCCTGGTATCTCTATGCGCGTTTTGCCCATGTGCAAAAATTATAAACTAGATTTCTGAATGCAATTTACTACTCAATTTCATTTTAGATTTATTTCTTTCTAGTCTTGGCTAACTCAATGGTACAGGAATTAGATTTGTTTGCCGGATACGAGGATATGAAGTTATGGAGTTAGATGTAGTTTTGATGTAATTTATATTTGTATGAGATGAATTTGTAATTTGTAACATTGGGTTGTAATCCTTATGCTTTTGTAAATCTGAATTGAAATTGTGTATGGTGAATTTATTTATGAGATTTGTTATTGTAATTGAGTCCATTTTGTAATTCAGATTGTTGATTCGAATATATACCCATTTGATTTTGAAATGGATAATTAAATCTGTTACTAGTTTCTTTTTTTTGTTAATATTCCTATTGACACAATATTTGTGTTCTTAATAAAGTGCTCTTGGTTAATTAATTTTGAGGGTTCTCACAGTATTATTGGTTCAACAATTGTGTCAATTGATGATTTTGTATATTGTGCATGCTACGTGATGGGTTTGCGTGTTTGTGATGGACAGAACTTTGAAGCTACATCATGGTGAAGTGGAAGGGATCAGAACTTAGCTAGAAGAGCTAAGGTCTAGACAGTCATGGTGCCGTGTGAAAGATGACCAAGGCTTTTTAGGTGGTGGCCATAGTGGACAATAACAAAGTGGATCAAGATTAAGCTTAGAGAGGAATTGAAGTCCAAAACAGCCGGGAAAGCTGGGTGCGGTCATGGTGCAAGGTGAGCATGTGGCGCACCAAGTGACTTGGGCCCATTTGCAAGCGATGACGGTTGATGGGATGTAGACACATAAGAGGCTTAGCGGGAAGTTATTGGGGCCACATAGAAGATAATAGAGTATGGGCGATGCTTCGGGATGAAGGATTCAGGAAATATCGGTGGTAGGGCATTTTGGACATTTGGCCAATACCAAAGATGCAGACTATTTGCAAAACCGTAGTGAGGCCTAAGTGGTTTAGGTCATAAAGAGGCGGACAAGGCAAGGTTAATCGGGCTATTGGAGCCAAGTGGAAGCGACGCTTTAAAAAGCGTACATGTGTAAGTGGAAAACCCGTTATGTGTTAGGTTATTGGATTTGCCCATGTGTTGGTGGATGGAATCCTCTTTGTGTTCAAATATAGGATTTTGATATGAAGTGGTAAGTTAGCCTACACTATAAAAAAAGGAGAGGAGATGGCTTAGAGGGGAAGCAAAGGAGAGGAGAGTTAGAGTTCTTAGATATAACTTTTAAGAGATAGAGTATGGCTCTTGTGTTTGAGCTTCTTGTCATTCTTAAGATTTGTAAGTGGCAAGGGAGTAGCTATAAACATTGATCTCTAAGTATCAATAATACCCAAAATTTATCCAAGTCTTTCTCCTCTTTGTTTGAGTGTTGAAATCTTGATTTGGTTTGGTTTCTGGTGTTTCCTTCTCCCCTCTTAATCTTGCTTTGTGTCAAAGACGTGTAAGTGATAAACATATCTCTTAGAGACCAGATCACATCCATCTAGACACATTCCTTTGCAAGTTCTTGCATTTGCTTGGTTTTGACTCAAGAAATGTTGATTTTGGTGATTTTGATCTTAAGGGCGTTTGGATTGGTTCATGTTGTGATTTGAAAATGCTAGGACATGTGTGAAACCATCTTTAGCCATCTTAGCTTGATTCTTCCCACGAGCTCCTCTCAATCACCGTTTCACGGTTTTGCCCCGTTTTAGTGTCTTTTGTGCTCAAGTAAAAGTTCACAACTTTAACAAGCAAGTGAAGAAACTCTTGTTGCAATAGCTTCCTATGGTCTTTGTCTTAGTGTATGTCACTGTTTCATTTTGTTTGGAGCTCTAATTTGGAAGTTAGGTCACTTTGTGATTGGAGATCGGTTTTAGTGCAACAAACCTTTAATAGCCAAAAAGTTCCAACTTTCTTTTGTTCTTGCAAGATCTCTTTGTGTTTAGGCTCTAAGGTTGTCTAGCCTTGTTCGGGTTTTAAGTCATTTGGAGGCTCTGTGTGAAAGTTGTGCCCTTTTAAGTATTTCAAAACGTGTTGATTTTTAGTTCTACCCTGAGGGAGAGGTTAGAGCACACTTAAGAGTGGTCAGGCCAGTTGCTATTTGGAGGTTTTTACTCGGTTTTTTAAGAGATTTTATTGTTGGTGTCTAAGCTCTGATATTTACATCTTGATGTAGTTTTAAATCACTATTGAAGTGAAGAGTCTTGAATTATCCTTGGGAAAAGATTTTGAAAAGAATTGTATTTGTGTAGGCTCTTATTTACCCCTCTCTAGTCACTATTCTCGGTCCTACACATTTCGACCTTGCTCTCTCTGTCCCAACGCTCCACTAGCTTTGATCCAAATGGCAGACATGGCAAGTAGCTGCGAGCGACGAGTAGCTGCGGTCAGCGGATCTCAACAAGTAGGCGCAACGAATTGCTGGTGGCCGCGACCAGCGGACATTGGCGAGCAAGCTTGGTAGATGACGAACGGCCACAGCTAGTAGGGCCCAGCGAGTCAGGTGAGTACCGCCTGACATGGCATACTCATGGGCCATGGCTGCAACCCACAGCGTGATCACGTCACGGTGGTGCTGCAGCATCACTCAGCCGCGGCAGCGGTGCCCCAGCACCGGTGGTCAAGGGCAGTGGCACGATGCGGCAACGCGTCGACGCAGTAGCAACAATTGCAGCACGCAGCCAATGGGAGCTAGATATGGGTCATGCCAGCACCATGCTGCTCCATCTTTGAAATTTTGAATTTGATTTAGTCTTCAAAAATGTTTTATTTTGCTTGCCAAAACATGCTTGAATTTTTATTTAAAACTAGAAGCGTCCATGAAACTTACTGAACATGGTATTTTCAAACATGGAACTTGCTCAAACGCGCTATGTTGAAACTTGAAACTAGTACGTTTCAGTAAGTTTCAAGTTTCATAAAATTGCAACAGTATATTGTGGCCTGGTCCCCTCCATATCATAAACAATTTCATGACCACCAGGAAGCACAGGGCATATCTCTTGGGTGGCACAAGTTGAATCACAATGGATCCCTCCCGCCATTAGGAAAAACAGATCCCTTCCTTCCATTATGGTTTCACTGGACTAGTTGGGTCTATAAGTCCTATTGTAAATTAAAATTACTTCCTCAGTCCGTCCTAAAATATAGATTGCCGTGAGATCCATGTTGTCAAGGTTTCGAAACTTTGACCATTAATATAAGCTAAAGTATGTAAATTAATTGACTAAATGAAAATATTGTCATTGGTTTTGTCATGCAAAATACTTTCAATTTTATTTTTATTATTTTTGCTAATATATTATGATACAAAACCATAGTCAAGTCTTAGTGTTGAAGACTGTGAAAAGTCAAAATAACTTACATTTTGGGTCAAAGGGAGTATAAGGCATTTATATGTAGTCAATGCTATTTTCTTTACCCTTATTTATTTCATTCTCTTTCTTAAGCAATTATGCATGACAAACCACCCAAACTATTCTCTCTCATCTTTCAATGCATTTAATGGAAGAATACTTAAGTCATTCTCCTTAATGACTTCATAATCTTAAAGTTTGCTTAATCTTTGTGTCAGATCACAATAAGCCTTACAAAAATTAACAGAGTACTACAAAGCACGCTGCAATTCGAATGGCTTTTATTTCAGACTGGCAGAAATCGGTGGTTGCTAATGACAGGTTGAGATGGACTGCAATCGGACAAGGGACCTTCTTTGGCCTTTTCCATCGACCATTATATTTCGGATGGAGAACTGATGTAGCAACAAATAAAACCAATTTGACGTTTTTGTTATCGTCCATATAAAAACCTGCACCATCAAGGTCACCACAGTTTTGCTGAAAAGTCCCAAAAAAACAAATTCAATCACAGGTTTTCCAGATGTCAAGCCACACAAGTTATCTGTTCACCGAGCGTGTCCCATTCTATTATTTTGAAAATAATTTGTGCCCGATATGCACATCTATCAATTTCTCTGTAATATTATTGCTTGAAAAAAAATTGAACCCAAGGCAGGAGCTCTGCTAGTTCACTAAAGAACAAGAGAATTATAAACACCATCCCCAGAGGGGAGGCATCAAACACCAACACCCGCATTGCTTCAAAAATAAAGCTCAAACATCACAACTTCATAAATAAAGAAAGTAAATATCAATATAAAATGCGACATTATTGGTCGGATACTCCAAAACTAAGGTCATCATCCACGGTGTCATCCTTGACCCTACCTATATATACTAGTTTACCTATATATACTAGTTTGCATGAACTGAACAAACGGAAAGCATATGCACGTGTAGGAAGAAGCAGGTACAAGCAAGTATACACGGTTCAATTCTTTTCAATTTATAATTTATGGCATATGATTTCTAATAAATAAATAGGATAACTTCTTCACTATTATCTTAAAGCGACTTATCGGATAACCTTTTTGAATCAGTTTGTTCATACTAAGACCAAAAATTATTAGTCGTAACTATAAGTTATCAGCTGTAACCGAAATGAACAAGTCCATGAACTACCTCCATGTGTTTCTAACAAGCGGTCCCGTGATTAATTCGATGTTCATTGTATACATCCATGCATGCGGTTAGTCCCTCAACAATATAGCATATCCGCCAGAGACAGAATTAACCTACGAGTGCGAGGCATGTGAGAATTAATAGAACTAACAGTGTATCACACGAGAGGGCATGTGGACAGCTCATTCTAAGCCCAGAATGGAGTATGAAATGGATTATATTAACCTAACCTGTAGATCTAAAACCACTGTATCAAGCTTGCCGGCTAGTGGAACTAGAATGTCTTTACATGAATTAATGTTGTCGCATCGTTGTGTGCGTATATAAACAAACTTGCCAAAAGAGTTAAGTTAATCCAATTATTTGTGGTCCTCAGATTATTTAATTCAATCATGTATGATCAATAATACCACCTTATGGTCTGTGTATTTCTGTGTGCAGTGTGCCCACCCAGCCAGTTGCTTCGATAGTATAAACCAAGAGGGATTTTTTTTACCCTATGGGCATGTTGTTATGCAAGGGCATTTCGGTAATTTTTCAATTGAAAAAGGAAAAAATAAAATGCAGGCGGGCCCACCTGTCAGTGAGCCCGGCGAAGGGATAAGGGGGAGGAGACGAATCTCCTCCCCGAGCGCGTGCGGTGCGGCCGCTTCGGCTTCTCCTAGATCCGGTGAAACGAATGGCGATTTCGGCGGCACGTGAGGGGAGGCGGCAATTGGAGAGGCGGCGACGGAGGCATGGGCTGGCTCGGGTTCCTCAGAGTCGGCCGCTCGTGTCACCTCGCCGCAAACCCCCGTCTCCTCTTCAAATAGCCTAGCTCTTTCACCGTGTGGTACACATCTCTTTCGATCCCGATTTGCGCCTCTTGAGTCTTCTTCCTCTCGGTTCTTCGGGTTGTGCGGAGGTTTGGGGCCTCGGCACCATCTCCGATTGAAGCCTTTGCTTCCGGTACTGCTCTCTACAAGCATCTGGGAGGCTCGTGTCATCGTCGGTGGACTCATCGTCACCCCCATGTTGAATTGGAGGCTGTAAGATGAAATCATATTAGTCACAGTAAATATTTCGGCTGTACAATACGAATCTCATATCTCCCAAATGTGCAGCGAAGATAAACAATGGGGAGCGGTAGTCTGTATAGGTGGTGCAGACGACAAAAGGGATGCATCTTGATGACGGACCCGCGGTGGGAGAACGCCATGATGTTAGTAGAACACAAGGCGTAATAGAAAAAATATAGATTTGTACGTAAGTTACCTCCTCGTTAGTACGGCGAATGGATAATCAGCGGCTAGTACTATGACGCCATGCAGACTCAATACATTGCGACGGCCGATCGGACTTGCTAGGTCACGATGACCTAGCGGGTGAGCATGGTGCCCCCACTGGGTGACTCATGTGTGCACTGTGATCCATGGAATGTCCGCAGCTTAGGTTGTACACTATTTTTTGGCCTACTTTAGGATGAACTTCATAGTATTCTATAGGGCCAGTGGTGTCTTCAGGCTACTGATGGTGGCCTTCGACGTGCTTGAGATGTGCTGCACCTGCTCCAACTGAAGTGGCATACAAAACAGGTTCAGTAATGAGCAGTATGAATTTCTTGAATGGAATGATAAGATATTTGAACTGTCTTACGCTGTCATGCTGTCGCAAAGCGCTATGGGGATCGATGGAGCATTCAAGATGTTCCTCATGCGTGATCTGCTTAGGGCGATATGGTGGAGGAATGGTGAGTCTGCTGCGCAACCGGGGTACGTACCACTGCAGGTACTCGTCGTACGTCTAGACGTCATATGGACACCGCTCCATGACAACATCGAGGTGTACCCTTTCTGTCCATGCCGTCACCAACTACTACTGCATTGGCCGCCAGTTGGTACCATGCCGACCAGCCATTGATTGCCTGTATTTCCAGAATCATCGACGTTACATAGCAAGACATATAAAGTGTACACAATAGTCGGATGGATTTTGACCCACTAGTGTATGGCATGCGGTAGGAACCTACCATCCAGAGGGGGCATGGCCTGGTACAAACCTAACTGTCACATCATGCATTGTGGCATGTAAGCCTCCACCATGTATGAGAACACTAGATGGCGTGTCGTCATCCATATCTCTCCATCCTTTAGGCAATGTAGGGACAGCCCGTACGGTGATACACGATGCACAAAATCTACCATCTAGGGACTCCATATGACGTCACTGTTATGCAACAACTCAAACTCGTTGTGCCACCGCAAGTAGCACCTTGATGATTTGCCCTTCACCCACCGTAGACGGGTAGTAGTCTACCGGATGCCCATAGTCGTCTATCAGGTTGGTGAACTTGCCAAACATGTGCACTAGCATCACAATTGTCGGACGTTCGACAAGGAAGTGCTCCCAGCTCCACAGCTGCAGGAGCACGTAGCAGATGGCCAGATTGGGGGGTACCAGCAATTGTGCGCTGGCAAGCATCACATAACCCCTGATATGTGGTGCACAGAACTGCTAATCCCCAGCTGCACCGAGGCATCGTCCTGAACTCTGTGTTCACCAAAGACTCGACGAGGCCGATGAATTCGATGTTACAAATATCGCCGTGTGTGGTTGAAAACATGCTCTAACCAAAGAGCTGGATAAGGAACGAGATGAGGTGCGTACTAACAACCTCCGGCGGTGCAACCTGTGGGCACACACTGAAATTATTAAGCCTTGTGCGGGGGACGCCATGTGCACTCTCTGGGATAGGCTGGCCAAACCGGTCTGCCAGCCTCTCCTTCCAGTCGGTTGGTGCAGGAGTTGGAACAAGTGCGTCACCCCCGAGAGGGAGACCGATCAAGAATGCGACGTCCCTCAAAGTGACCATCATCTCACCCCAACGAAAGTGGAATGTGTGCATCTCGGGCCTCCACCTGTCCACCAGTGCCACTAGCAGGCTACCGTCCATGGTGAACTCGTGCCTGGTGCAGACTAGCCTCGCAAAGGGCAACAAGCCTATGGCCCGCAGGATTGGGACGTAGCACTCGTCTAGCGCCCACGGATCCCCCCCCCCGGCGCGCAGCTTGAACGACGAAGGGCTAACCACGTCACACATCATCCATGCGTGGCTGTTGGATCGAAATCGGTAATAGAGGGGGGTGAATGTTGCTTTTCAAAAATTCCCCCTAAAAAGTATCCACGAATGAGTTTCCTCTCAGGTAGCTATAGAGCTATGAAGAGGGCTTCAAATACTCATAGGAACCTCATCCATGCAGAAGAGAAGACAATACAACCAAAGGAGCGAAAAAGCGAAAACCAAAACAGAGATCAATCAGCACAGGCGATCTGACCGCATGCATCGGGCGGTCAGTCCGCATGCATGCCGCCGGTCTGACCGCAATGCATCGGGCGGTCAGACCGCATGCATGCCGCCGGTCTGACCGCTCCAACACCGCCGATCAGACCGCTCTGAGGGGTCCGGTCAGACAGCCTAGGGGGCCGGTCAGACCGCCTTGTCCTGGCTGGTTGGTCCGCCTCTTTAACTCCGGTCTGACCGGTTAATCTGAAATAGAGCAGCAAACATGCCGTGTCTAAAATTGAAAATACTAAAATCTTTTGAAACAAGGATTTTTGGGATTTTCTTTTGTTCTCCACCAGCCAAAAGGTCAAGAATACAAACCAAATACCATTGGGTTCTCTGGAAACCAAAGATTTTAGCCAGAGAGAGATGAATCAAGATTTTTGACAAAAATCTGAAACTTTTGCAAAGTATGAGCTAAAACCCAAGTTACTCATGATTCTTGGATCCTTTGCTCAAGGGACTTTAAAATTAGTTTAGCAACAACAAGAAGACTTGAAAACATGAATCTTGAGCCATCTCATAAAGGGGATTCAAGAGAAGACAAGTTCCTTTGTACCCAAACCCTAGAAAATCAAGAACAGAGGGAATATGACGAGGCCTTGAGAAATCACAAAAACCATTTTATCCAGAACTTGCTCTTGAAAATGGAATGATCAAAGGGCCTAGAGTATTTCACCATCACAGAACAAACAAGAGCTGACTTGAAGATCAAAGAATCAGCTCAAACATTAAGAAAAATAGAAAGGGCAGCGAGAAGCTGAAACAGAAGAACAACTAAGGCCATCACAGAGAAATCAACAGAAACTTGAAAAGAAATGCAGAGAGATGAATGATTGTATTAGAGAGGAATGATTACAAGGTCTGGATACAATCAACTCAATCCATCTCTTACAATCTCAAGACTCCCCAGAACACTCAAAGCCAAAACACTCACACGGGAGAACATGAGCAACAGGTAAACATCCCCTCTCCTACTCTCACCCACTCCTCACCAACTAAAGAGAAAAGCAAAACAAACCTACAAAGCCATCAAATTCTCTCTCAAGTCATACAACATGCAGGAGACACTCATCCTTTTATAGCCTCCCACTAATGGGTTTGCAACATGCTTTGCCCATTAAGCCTCCAACAACTCCAATGCTTTATCCAAAACCCACTTCCTTTAGTGCAGCTTTGCGTATTCATCAAAACGCCCCTCCTGCACCTTCCGGAAAGTTTCCTCATTTCTTGTCGTCCAAGCCTCGCAACCACATCGAGTCCTCGCCGTCTTCAGCACACCTTGACCGCTTTGACCTCGGCACCACCTGCGCCTAGTCCGGTCATCCCGTGCCTCGCCACGACTCCGCCTCGATGTCCTGCAGCCATCACAGACAAGAAACGCATCACATAACACCGCTCGACATAATGTAATCAACAATAACATTAAGAGAAATCTTAAGCATGAAAAAGCCCAAACCTGTCGAAACAAGAGAATAAGCATCCTATAACACTTCGACCAAGTTTGACCAAGTCCGACCGAAACCAATTGCACCGTGCAACGACATGGTCCAAACCACGCAAACCAAACACAACTTTCCTAAAACAGATGTCAATTACTCATCACACACACGGGGTCACCCCCACATGGTCTATCAGTGGCAATGGTGTTTCTCATCGTACGAGTGTTCCAGAAGTTCCGGTAAAATCATACCTACCAATACATAGAACAGACGAAATATTAATGCAAAAAATAATAATGACAGTAAAACTTACTTTATAATATGAACTACATTAATTATGACTAACTAAATAATAGTAATTATGACTACGACTATGGGAATAACGTCGAAAGCATGCTATAAAAAATATCTATCTTTCAAAAGAAGTAATCAGCACTGCCACGTCCTTAATGACTTATGCACTGCCTTCACCAAATAATTAGCTATGCACTATTAATTTTGAAAGTATCTTGCAACAAATGGGACAGACGAAATATTAGTGCGAAGATTAATAATGACAACAACATACTACAAGTCAGTGATTATATACGTGCGTGTAACTACATAGGAATACTTCACTACTTATGGATAATTTGATTAATTGTCCAAAAAAAATGACGAGCCATTCATTACCATCATCCTTAGCACTAACTCATTACTTACCATGAACTAATAAATTATGGGTATCGTACGTACACAAAAATAGTACAAACTATGTCTAAATTACTATGACATACTTACTTCATAATATAAACTACATTAATCAAGATTAACTAAATAACACTAATTGACTAAGATTATGAGAGTAATGTCAAAAGCATACGATCAAAAATTACATGCCTTTTCAAACGAGAAATCTGCACTGCCAATTTTGAGCTACGCACTGCCTTCATGAACTAATGAACTACACACTCCCAATTTTCAACGATGACTGCGACATTCACCTTCTACGATGAGCAACTGGGATGAGTAACGATGAACTGCGAGAGGTTCATATTTATGAGCGAGCGAAAGGTGAACCCGGTGCACTCACCCGATACATTGAGACTCATTATCACGAGCAGCGCTTCGAGTGAGGGGACGGCATTGTAACACTGACAAATGTACAAACGAGGAGTGGACGAGGAGGACGACACGGAAATAATGACACTAGTGTGAATAAAAGAGCACGCGAGGGGGGCACATACACAGAGAGTAACAATTATGCGAACTAGATAGCAGCAAATAATATGATTGGTCGATACATGCCACTTCAAAAAGATGTGTGATGATCATTAAATTCCTAATTAAGTTAACCCAAATAAACATCATAAATTTAGACCACATAAAATTCCCAAAAAGTTACACAATAACTATGACTAAACCGGGAGGCTTCACATAAAATTTCGTAATTTTTGGAGCTCATTTGCTATATGTAAAAACTCATAAAAATATAGAAATTTTTTGAATTTTTTAGCAACATTCACAATGGATAAAATTGCCCAAAAATTACACTACGAGGTACGTTATGTCAGAAGACTATATATAAATTTTCATAATTTTTGGAGCTCATTGGTATATTTGAAAATTCAAAAATCTATTAAACGAAAAAAATTAAGGCATGTAATTACCTGCCGCCCCTCACCAAACGGTAGTCAAACCTGCCATTTGCCCACCGGGTAGCAGGCTACCTACCATCTGGTGAGGGGCGGTAGGCGCCTACCACCGGCGGCCGCGCCACGTATCGCCTCGCGGGTGTGGCCGCCCGCCCACCGGATGGCCTAAGCGATATTTTTGTCAATATGATCCGCATACTGCTATTTTGTAAATACGGTACTAAATAGTGCTAAATATGGCTTTAACTCATTAAATGATACTTAAAATATACAATACAAAATATGGTACAAAAATACACCATTTCTTTGTCCTCTCTCTCCTTGATCTCTATGGGTTCTGACGAATCGTGCCACCGGAAACCCTACCCGGCGCCGCCACCATCGGAAACCTACCTCGAGGTTTCCAGTGACGCCACCACCATCCAAGCTCCGCAAAGCTGCTGGAAACCTCCTCGCCACCGTCCTCGCTCCGCATGGCTGTCGATCACCCCCCCCCCCCCCCCGTGTTGTCACTGCCGGAAACATGTAGATTTCCAGTAACAGCTGTGAGGCCCCGCTACCTACATCAAGCCACCGTCATGCGTCGTCCTCTGCGCCGCCAAGCTCAACAACCCCACCGCCTGACCCACCCTGCCTCTATCTCATGTGAGCCTACCGCTAGCTCGCCATGTGCAATCGAGCTCGACCACCCCATCGCCCAAGCCGCCCTGCCCTGATCTTATGTGAGCCCGCCGCTGGCTCGCCTTGCGTTGTTGGATCCAAGGGCGCCACCCGCTCACCGCCGTGGCGCTATGAGAGAGAGAAGAGAGAGGGGAGAGGTAGGAGAGGGAGAGGATATTTAGAAAAGAAGGAATACATGGATAAATACATGGGTGTATGAGGTGTGCATGAATCTCAAAGCAAAAACGATGGCGGATATGGAGGGCGCATGTGTCCCTATGGGCAAAAATGGCTTTTCCATAGTATGATCCCATATAGCCACACTAAGTGACTAAAATACCCTTTTGCCTTGTAGCTAGGAGCCATAGCTGCCATACATGAGAGTATTCTCATCATTGCGTCATCCAAAACTCAATCAGATATAAATAAAATGGAGATTTATCACATATCAGGGATATATATAGTTCACAGAGAAGATGAGTCGTCTGAGTCAGCACATGCTCTCATATAGCCACACTAAGTGACTAAAATACCCTTTTTGCCTTGTAACTAGGGGCCATAGCTGCCATACATAAGAGAGTATGCTCATCATTGCGTCATCCAAATTCCAAAACTCAATCAGGTATGAATAAAATGGAGACACATCACATATCAGGGATATATATATATATATATATATATATATATATATAGGACGCTGAAATGGGACACCTAGGTGCCCAGACACCTAGGCTCCCTGCCGTTAGATTGCTTTTAGATACGTGCTAGAGCAATGGTATGTATGGTATGTAATATATTAGGCATGCTAAATCAATCATGGAAGGAAAGTCTTAATCATGGATGGAAAGTCTCAATCACATTAGCACGCATCTAAAAGCAATCCAAAGGTAGGGAGACTAGGTGTCCAGACACCTAGTTGCCCCTGTTATTTATACTATATATATATATATATATATATATATATATATATATATATATATATATATATATATATATATATATATAAACATTTTCATACCCAAACTCAAAAAAATTATCAATCATACACGTGTATCGGATGTTGGTGCCTAGGCACCATGGTGCCTTATGTAATTTTCCTATATAATATATATATATATATATATATATATATATATATATATAGAGAGAGAGAGAGAGAGAGAGAGAGAGTTCACAGAGAAGATGAGTCGTCTTAGTCTCTTAGTCAGCACACGCTCGATCTAGTCGGATGGAGGCGCCAAGTACGTGCACCGACAGAGGTAAGTTCGTAAACATGCGCACAGGAGCACTGCATAGGTCTATCACCGTAGTGATTGATCCGGCCTAACGCTCAACCAGAAGGAGAAAATCTATTATGCAACGGTGACACAAACTCACGAGCCAACTGGGTGTTGACTCGTTTTTACTGTTTTGTACTGTAGCATATCAATAAAAAATTATTTTTTACTGTTTGTGCTGTAGAAAACAGTAAAAAAATAATAATTTTTTAATACTTGCAGCCACGTGTCAATGTCTGATTGACCCGTGATATAAACTGGTTTGTGTCACCGTTGCACAATAGATTTTCTCCAACCAGAAGGCAGTGGTCATCATTCCACTGCGATCTGGCCGGTCTATCTTCTTCACTAGCTAGCAGATTGCGCCATCCCGGTGAGCCTAAAACGACATGCTCAAACGGCTTCCAACTTTACACCTATGCGCAACTGGAACTCTCCAAACTGTAGCTAGGAACATCATCAACCCCACATTCACCAGGAGGTCGTCGGCACTTGGCAGCCATATCCATAATGCAAAGGGCAAAGAGAGAGGAAACCACCCATCGCAATCACCTCGTTTGAAACACGAAACAAGCGTAGCCACGAAAAGGTACTTGCTGTGTCGTCTCTAGGGAAAAACCGTCCATTGGGGAAAAAAAACCCGGAAGTAGCCAAGATTTCCCGCGACGCAAGTCGTAGAATCTTCCGTCCCACCTACAGCACCGATAGGACTTAAATTACACCTTGAATTGTAACCGGTAGCATCCTGAAAGCATCACAATCCTAGACGTAAAATCATATAGAATCGTAGTAAAATTATGATAGAATCTTGTGGAATTATACATCTTTTGAGTTTAGGAAAGACTTAGGTATTTTATGGTATTTTTAAAAGTACTAAGTGATTACTAGTTTAGACATTACCATTCAAAGGTTTGGAATATTTATTTCTTTTATTTTTTAGTACAAAATGGTTAGGGGCATCAAGGACGAACAGGGCGTGTGTTCCTTCCGCACGGCGTGAATGAAATACAAAGTACGCACCAGAGAATAAGGTCATGTGATGGGAATGGTTTTCTTGGGGAAAAATGCTATGGCCTCAAAGGGCCACGTGGTAGCATCCCCATAAAATTTGCTTCCGTTTTCTTCGATGGAATCGATCTTATGCGAGCCCCCGTACCGTTGGCCAGCTCTACGGGTGGCGTCTGAAGGTGAGTTACGGTGCAAAGCGCAACGGATCGTATAATTAAATGGTGTTACGTGCAAAGGAGTTTACTGTGGCCCTGTTATTTTCGGCTTCTAAAAACTACTTTTTAGGTTTTTTATAGTAACTAACTTTTAAATAGAGTATCTTTTTAAGATAGGATCTACTAGTTAATTATAGTACATACTGTACCGACTTCATTTATATCGGCAAAAACCACACGTGAATTTCTGTTACTCTGTAATCTCTAGTACAAACAGCCCAAAAACCACAAGCCGCAACCAAAAGCCACAAGTCGCAGCCAAAAAGAACATGCCATGTGTTTTGTGCAATTGCGGTCCAATTTAGTGGTGGAAAGTATAATTTATAAAAAATATTTTTTTTGTAGAATTCGGTAGGATATTAGATTCTATAATTCAATTCTAAAATGCAATTCTATCAGAGCGTCTTTCATTCGATTGATTCCATTCGATTTGAGATCACTATTCTGAAAACTTTGTTTTCGGTCACTATAAACTGAGATAAAAAATCAAAAGTTTGAAACTAAATTTTTAGATTTGAATCCAGTAGCCAGCCAAAAATTTCTATAACAGACTTGAATATTGTCGACAATCAAATCGTCGATCTTACGAATTATAGAGAAAAGCCAAGCCTCTCAGAAGGATTGAAAAGGAGACAATGGACTATCTTTATTGATATATCGAGATTACAGTATGCTCTCGTAGAACGATTACAAAGACGATGTTGTTAGACCTAACTTTCTATTTCTTGCCTCCGTGTCTAGTGCTTCATCTTGTGTCTCTTTTTCTCTTAATTGATTCATTGATTCATCTTCTTTCGTAAGGCTTAAATAGCGTCGAAGAGATGTCGATTGTCCTACTGGAATAGGCGCCTTGTCGATTCCTCACGCCTGGTCAAGCAAGCGGTTGCTGTCAATGAGAGAGATCTGACAAATAACTATTGATTGGTTACTTACAGTGGGAGAAGATCGTAGTAATAACCGTGAGATGGTTGTTGTCGGAGACAAATGGGCGAATCGTCGTGTGGTTATTGGGGTTAGGGGCACATGTGCCCTATTTCACCATACAGGAGACTGCCTGAAGTTAAGCCCAGCTATCGAATCATAGAATCTCCGAGTAGTGGCTGGTCAGGTAGTAATTCTTCGACTTCGGGCAGTACTGTGTCAAGCGATCTATGGTTACAATAGCTTAGAACCTTAATTACATATTAAAGTTGTATTTAATGGATTATTCAATCCTCATCAGTTATCCCTAAACTTTAAGTGAATTCGTGACTTAGAATCCTTCGATTGAAATACAAGTTGGAAGGACTTTTTTGACGATAGTCAAGAAAGATTGAGAAGTTTTTTCACTTGAATTTGAATAACCAACCAGAGGAAATGGAATCAAAGAGTTTATATCCATTAGGCACAATTCACATAACCATCATTTTTCCTCTATTTTTCTCCACCCTAGCTCTTTGTTCTAGGTTCTTTTCTTCCCCAAATTCCCTTGGTCTCTACTAGATCCAAGCCATTCGCAACAAAAATGTCTGGACTCATCACTAAATGGCCAAGGTCTGAATTAGGATCTAAGAGACTGAATTCCCTAGAGGATTAAGGATTTATCCCTGACCCAGTCTTGATCCCATGGAAATCGGTTATAGGGGAGAACTTTTCGAATGGCGAAGATGATGAGATACCTGTGTCGAACCCCTTCTTATTAGAGGTGCACGAGTTCTACAGGATCAAATTGGTGAATCTAGCGCACAATTAGATTGCCATGCTCAGTATCTTCATGTATATTTGTGAGATGTATCTAGGAATTCTGGCAAGCTTAGAGCTTTTCAGATACTACTATTTGATAAATGGAAGAGTCAGGAAGGCAGGATTGTCACCTAGGAACTGCTCCCTATGTCTTCATGATGGAGAGGCGAAAGAGTACAACCCGATGTACTTGAAGTCGTTCTGGTCGTCATGGAAGAAACTTTGGTTCTATATGACGGTGAGCAAGGAAGACATTCTATCATTTGCGTGAAGGGTTGCTATGGAGAGCCCGGAATGGAGATCCTCTCCTAAGAAGGAAGGAAGGATACAACCAATGGTCGACGTTATCGTATACTTAAAGGATAAAGGATTGACATTGTGGCACGTGGTGAGAGATTTCACCATGCATAAGGATGGAAACGGATCGGATACGATCAAATAGTCTCAAATACGAATACGAATCCATATTTTTAAAATGAATATGAATTCAAATATTCTCGAATACGAATACGAATCGAATGTCGGTAGAACAAATTCCTAGCGGTTTTGCCAATTTTGACCGGTTATTGGAACAGTTACCGGTTTCAAACCGCCCAAATTTAAATTTTGAATCACAAAATTCTGAATCACATAGGAAATGGATCGAATACGAATCGAATAGTCTTGAATATGAATATGAATATTCTCAAATACAAATGTGAATACAAATATTCTCAAATACGAATATGAATATTCTCGAATACGAATATGGACATTTTCGAATATGGATTTTGCTTAACACATTCGCGTTTTCTCTGATACGAATATCAAATAAAACAGATTATCTGTTACCATTTCCCACCCCTGTCCTTATGTCTTCATGATGGAGAGGCGAAAGAGTACATTCTGATGTACTCGAAGTCTTCCTGGTCATCATGGAAGAAACTTTGGTTCTATATGATGGTGAGCAAGGAAGACAGTCTATCATTTGCGTGAAGGGTTGCTGTGGAGAGCCCAGAATGGAGATCCTCTCCTAAGAAGGAAGAAAGGATACAACGAATGGTCAACATTATCATATGCTTAAAGGATAAGGGATTGACATTGGCATGTGGTGAGAGATTTCACCACATGCCAAATCAATTGCTTGAAATTGCACGATCATATCATGCTATGGTATAAAGGTGCAAAAGATTCGACCAGAGACTCCTCAGAAGGTAAACATTCAAGGACTTTGACCGGTTAGAAATCTTTTTGTTTAATAGTGCCTTTTCTGACTTGTAGTTCTCCCTTTTTATTTTGTAGCTTTATCCCCTTCTGAAATAAGAGGGAGGGTGAAGTCAATCTATGAAGGGGAACCCGAGCGGAAAGAATGAGTCCCTTTGATCCTAGCGGTTACCTCTCAAGAGGACACGATCGAGAGGTTCAAGGTAATTTATGATACCTGTAACTCAGAACTATCTTCCAATTGTTGTGTTCTAATGTTCTTGGCATAGACAAATGATCGAAGTAGACTCTAAGTCAAAAGAGGGTGCAGAAGAATTGTACCAACCCCTAGGAAACGATGGCCTATGAAGAAGTCAAATGGGGCATCAGGATCTTCTTGTGCCCCTCTAGTTATTCAAGCATGTGAGGAGAAGGCAAAAATTCCCTTTGAGGTAGGTTTCTATTACGACCCTGAGAGCTTTTCTTATAAGCCTACTCCTACTCTTGTGCGAAGAACAGACAAAATACACCATCAGAAATATATTTTTTAGGCGCAAGCTTTCACCATCGAGCTTGTTGCTAGTGGTGAGTCAACGGGAGTGGAATCAGAGCTACTAGTCAGAGAGGTTGCAAGACTAGTGGTGGAATCTAATCCACTGGTCATGATCTTTAAGGTGGTCAGGACTGAACAAGTTCAGAATTCTGCGGCCACCCTCAATACCTCCTTAGTAACACCGGAGGCAAGTATTCAGGTGCTTGAGGAAGCCTGTCCCTCCAAGGAGGTTCCAGTGCTTAGGGAGACAATTTTTGACCTCCCCAAAAGGGAATCAATTAAGGACATTACTCCGAGTGATAGCGTCCAGTCGGAGAGTGTTAAGGCTCTAACCAGCCCTACCAGTTCAGAACTAGCGAAATCGGTTGAAAAGAAGAGAAAGGCGAGTACCCTAGACTATGCTTGATGAGGATATAACAATCCTCAAATTATTATTTATCTATAAATGATATTATTACGCTATTATACTTCTTGTGTATACCCCTTATGCGTAAGAGAGAAACTTAGCCAAGTGGTGGTAAGCTCTTCTACGACCACTCTTTGGTCGTAAGTCTTTTCACGACCGCTTCATGATCGTTAGTCCCTCTACGACCATTCCTTGGTCATAAGCCTTTTCTGCGACCACTTCATAGTTGTAAGTTCTCCTACGATCATGACATAGTTGTAAGTTATTCTGCGACTACCTTGTGATCATAGACCCTCCTATGATGACTATCTTCATTGCTATCTCAGGATTACAGCATATTCTCGTAGAGCAATTACAAAGGGGATGTTACTAGTCTTAACTTTGCAATTTCTTATCTCTGTCGTCTAGTGCTTGATCTTGTCTCTTTTTCTCTTAATTGATTTATCTTCTCCCTAAGGCTTAAATAGCGCTGAAGATGTGTTGGTTGTCCTATTAGAACAGATGCCTTGTAAATTCCTCAAGTCTAGCCAAGCAAGCAGTTACTGTCAATGAGAGAGATCTGACAAATAACTATTGATTAGTTGCTTGTCAGTGGGAGAAGATCGTAGCAACAACCATAAGACGATTGTTGTAGAGGCGAATGGCCGAATCGTTGTGCAGTTATTGGGGTTAGTAGCGTACTTGCCCTATTTCACTATACAAGAGACTGTCTGAAGTTAAGCCCATTTATCACATCATAGGATCTCCAAGTAGTAGCTGATCAGGTAGTAATCCTCCGACTAGGGGTAAACGGACAGTAATCCTCTGACTAAGAGTACTCGGGCAGTATTTCTTTAAGTGATCTATGATCATGATAGCTTAGAGTTTTAATTACATATTAAAGTCATATTTAATTAATTATTCAATCCTCGTCAAATACAAATTTTGTCAGCTTTTTATTTGGCAATTAATTATCGTTGTATTCCATCTCACTTATTTATGGACTAGGTTTTTTTTTGTTTTAGCTTTGGTTTATCACTTCCTGCTACAGTAACTAGCTTTTAAACGGTACGTTTTTTAAGACAAAGTCTACAGGTATATTATAGTAGACACTGTACCAAGTTTAGCTATACCGGCCAAAATCGCATGCGATTGTTTCTCTCTATGCACTATCTCTTATAAACAGTTAGAATTCAAAAATCATAAACCAAAAATCACAGCTCAAAAGAACCAACTACTGTTGCACCCATCTCTCTTCTTTCGTTTCCCTTCATCCAGCCAGACAGGTCCAACTGTCCTTTCCCATACTTCTTCCCTGCGCTGCTAATAACACCAAATGGTTGTTTTGTTTTCCACCTGCTTTTAGCCACGGTGGAGGGATCTCCCCTGTGACCACCACGGAATCGCCCAAAGCAGCCGCATCGCCGTTATATAATCCCGTCCCTCTGCCCCCGTCTCCTCCTCACACACACACACTCTCTCTCTCCCCTCTCCCTCTCCATTGCC
Organism: Dendrocalamus latiflorus; assembly: GCA_017311315.1. Taxonomy (NCBI): domain Eukaryota; kingdom Viridiplantae; phylum Streptophyta; class Magnoliopsida; order Poales; family Poaceae; genus Dendrocalamus; species Dendrocalamus latiflorus. The sequence goes on from CM029638.1 coordinate 30,026,206, forward strand.
ATTAAGCTTGAGGAGGTGGCCGGAGAGGCTGGTAGCTAGGGGAAGATGAAGAACTCGGTGTCTGACCGGAGCTTCATCATCGAGAGCGACGAGGAGGACGCCGCCGTGGAGGACGGGAAGCGGGGCGGCGGCGATGAGTCGGACGGGTCGGACTCCTCGTCGTCGTGTGGCAGCCCTCGGGTCGCCAGCGGACGCCGCAGCCAGCCCAGCTCCTACACCCAGCAGTGGCCGCAGAGCTACAGGTTGGTCATTGGTGATAGCTAGCTGCAGGATGCAGCCACGTCCAGGGTTTTTTTTCTTTTTCAATTTTTCTGGAGAGTGCATCGTGGATTTCGGTAACGTGTTGTTGCTTTTTCTTGCAACCTTTCGTACTGTAAAATTTAAAAAACAATATGGCAATATTTCAATTGAACTACTTCAACTTTTAGATTAAATTGTTGAAACGAACAGTCTTATACTTAATAAAATATGACTCGAATTCTAGCGCTAACGCTCTATGCTCTTTTTTTTAGATTAACACCTCATATATCTTTTGGTGGATAATGGAGTTGTAGGTGTACTATATCCATCATAGTTTAAATTCTTATGTTCTTCTATTATATACATAAATATATTTTAGTAAAAATTTTATAAGATTATAAATTTATCATAGATCTCTGCCTATTTAAATGTGTAGTAAGAGACATTCTCGTGTCTGATCTGGGTGTGTAGCAGTATATGTGCATTTGCATCTTCGTGTAATAAAAAATAATATATAAGTATTATTTTTTAAAAAAACATAAGTGGCCGCTCCTGGGTTTGCGATGGCCAGTTGGTGTTTCTTGGGTAGGAAACGTGCAGAAGAACGTGTGGATCGAGCTATACGATACGAGTACCCATTGACACGTGTGCTCTGCTGCTGGTGTGTCATGTGTACAGTTTTGATTGGTTACTAGATGTCTCTGTACACGTGGTCCCGGGTGCCTTGGTCTGCCGACGTGGCTAATTCGCCCGGTCTCATCTGTTCTCCCAAACAGGAGGCCTTGTGTGGGACAAGACAGATTGAGTCAAATCCGTTGGAGATCTTCAAGGAACACACGATAACTTCTGGGCCATATTTTCAACTGGCTTGTAAGATGTGGTTTTTGATGTTTTTTTATACTATAGTAACTATTAATTTTTTTAGATAGTTAAATTTAAAAATTATAAAAAATGATATTATGAAACACAATGCAAAGGAATAAGAGAAAAAAATAAAATAAAAAACCTAAAAAAACAAAAAAAATAAGATCAAGATGCCATAGACTAAAAGTTAGAAGAAGAAGTTGGCCTTAATCTAACTTGGATTTACCGCGGCTCATACTCATTAACTGATGCGACGCCTAGTACAATATCTTTTCCGCAATAAAAAGAGTTTGTCGTTCCAAGAGCTTAGTTCTGCATCTTAACAAACTTTTTAGGTTGAAACAAACCTGATCAGATCTTTTTCCTCGCCAGACGTATTGATCCATTTGCATAAAACTCATCACTTGTTCATAATTAATTAGCACAAGCTCCATAATCCCTATTACTTAAAAGAGAGATGATGGTGGTGATTTTTCTATCCTTTTCTACTACCCTTTACACCTCCTCAAACTTTTAAACAAAAATAGAAAAATAATCTATTAAAAAATACAAATTCCACTGCTCTAAAAATTCTCTAATAAAAATAAGCAACAGAATTCTACTAAGTATACAACAAATCCAAAGGCACAGAGACATGACACGGCCAAGGGCATGATCCGAGTAAGCTAATCCCGATAATGTTGACTTAATGTGCTAAAATAATATCATTTTTACTCGTAGCAACGCATGAGAATTTAGCTAATTATTTCTATATTCCAATTAACTCAATTCTATGTTATATGTACAGTAACATAAAGTTTTGCCCTTCTATGAACAGGCAGTCCATTGACATGTACAGCAGCGTGCAGTCACCCAACCTGAGCTTCCTGGGCTCCCCATCGCTGACCAGGCTGTCAAGCTCCTTCCTGACCAACTCGTTCCGTGGTAAGACGCCGGAGATCATCTCCAATCTCATCAAGCCGCTCCTGCAGCCGACCACCGCGGCGGGCGTCGACGACGAGCAGCAGCACCATGAAGACGCCCGGAAGAGCTCTCAGTACCTCCTGCCGTCGAGGAAGCCGTCGTCTCTGCAGAGGATCCCCGAGGACCAGAAGCCTCTGGTGGTTGGCCATCACGAGGCAGGCCCGTACCGGCAGTGCTCCTACACTCAGGGAGTCATGAACGGTACGTATCACACAAGGTTTATCGATCTTGGGCTTTCGGAGCAATGCATGGTTCTGAAGAGTCGAAATGATACTGCATTTCTCGCAGAAAGAAAAGGAACGAAATGATGCTGCATTGCTTTCTTTAGCTATTGGCATTAACTAGTTGTCTAACACACACACACACACACACAAGATTTTGTACATCTTGGTGGATAAATGCGGTATTGGCTAATGATTCAAGATGATGATAATGATATATTGTGGTGCAATTTGTGGACACATCATGTCATGCCACCATCTGGAAAAGCAAACAAACATGATAAAGAAAATAGAAAACTTATCAGGTCAAACTTCTCCATCAAAAAAATCATGACACTCGCTACCAGCAGGGCTTGCGGCATGGGGGAGTATATCAATGAGTCAAATAATTCAGCATTTAAAGAGTACCTAACTGACCAATTTGGCTATTAATGTATTTTGTCAGCCATAGAGGAGTCAAATAAAAGCTTCCGTTTCCAAAAAAAAATAGAGGAGTGAAGAACATGTTCATGGTAGAAAAAAAAGGTCATAACAATCTAGTGTAAAGCCATTTGTAATTTATTACATGTAACGATGGACTGTACACTGGATGGTCATGTTGAGATGGATTGAATAGTGCAGCAGGCAACTTAAAAGATTCAACTGCAACTTAGTATGCTCACTTTAGTTATTTATCACTGCTACATGATGTGATGAATGGATGTGTTACTTTCCTGATGTTATATACACTGTTCCTTGAGAACAACCCGAGAATGGGATCTCAATTATTAGTCTCAGCAGTGCAGTTCTACATGATGCCATTTGCCATAGCGCAATATTGCTCCGTACTATCGCAAAAATCATGAGTTAAAAAATACCATCTAATGTATCAATGACAGGTGGTCCTGGATCCCACATGTTATTCTCACAAGCGATGTATTTTTCAACTCCGTGATCTTTGCAATGGTACTGAACAAAATAATTCTTTGCAATATTGCCCAATTTTTATGCATGTAATTCTTCACATTATGCCATAGTTGTTGAACCTGGACACATTCTCCACATGCTAACATCAAGGTTCAGTGTACAGATTCTGTTCAGAGCCATTTTCACTAAGTAGCTAATGTTAATATAACACTCTGAATGTCAATCAGCTCATCATATTCTGTTTCTTGTATACTATCAATCCTCTGTTGTCATGCCGCATCACAGGTCCACCAATTGGGTCTCCATATGATGTAGGCATCACATGGTTGATGAGTCAGTACATTCATGTGACAGTAACATGGACAATTGGGTTATAATTATTAAGATCTGTCTTTATCGAGGAGAAAGGGAAACCTTGTCCTAATCAAATCATGCAATATACTAATAGCAAAGCTGAAAAACTTAGGCCTTGAGCATCTGCTCATGTGGATTCCGATCCATGCTGTCACAAGATGTCTCTATCAAGTATTTGTTTTGAGATATTATTACCACAGTTTCAGCATACCATTCCATCCTAAACAGTTACCAGTAAGGCTCAGCATAAGTAACATAAGCTGGATTGTGGTGTATAACGTGTTACGTTAAAATATTCTTCCTGCTACTTTTCTTTGGATTTCTACAATCTCTACTGAACCTAAAGAAGAACTTTTAAAACTTGGATAGCCTTATAAACTTATGATGCACGACCTTTTTGATGCACGATAGAGTAATCTGGATCATTTTTTCCTGCAGACAAGCCGTTCCATTCACACGGGACACCTCATGCTAAAATAAAAATCTGAAGGTGTTGCTATTGAATTGAATGGTTTTCAGTGCACCTAAATCCTGCCCTCTGCTTAATGTGGTTTTGAACTATAATTTCACCAAAATTCACAGCATTGTTTACTTATGTTTCTTTTCATCTGAAAGAGAACTCTACACAGAGTTATTACTACTGTAATTGTTTCTGAGGTTTTGATCCTTATCATGTAAAATAGAAATTTAATTATCCGGTAGTACCCAATTGAACTAGTACATTTGATTTGGCAGCTTCAGCTCCTCTGTGACAGCTCAATTTCTGAAGTACGTAGTTGTAACAAAAGACTAATTCTTTTCCATTGCAATGAAAAGAAATAGTACATAATAAACTGACAGTACTATCATTCTCACTTATAGTTTTTGTTTCATTGTCATAATAGGCACCAAAACTAAATTTTCTTGCTGCCTCCATTGAATGACCTGTTTGTCATATCCAGGAGTGAATGTCCTGTGTGGTGTGGGGGTCCTATCAACACCTTATGCTGTCAAGCAAGGTGGCTGGCTTGGACTAGTGATACTGGTTGTGTTGGCCGTGCTGGCATGGTACACAGGTATACTCCTGCGGCGCTGCCTGGACAGCAAGGAAGGCCTTGAGACCTACCCGGACATTGGTCACGCAGCATTTGGCACTGCTGGCCGCATCATCATCTCGGTATATTTTTGACACATCTGATGCCCAACTGTCAGTTTGTTTTCATTTCAGTATGTAGTACAATGGATGGTCTTGTGCTAACTCTTCTTCTCTTGTGTCTTTGCCGCCTACAGGTTATCCTGTACATGGAACTGTATGTAAGTACTTCTTATGAATCATTGGGGTTGTTGAGTCTTACTATCTTAGCATAATGGTTCATGTTCTGGAAACATTACGGTGACAAATGAATTACTAGATGCTCTTTTAATACTACATTGGATACAGTGAAGTTGTTAGTTAATCTACTTGCTATCTTTAGTCTGCATGTCATTTAGTCCGCATGTCATTTACTCTGCATGTCAGTTTTGCGTTTTCTCATGTAGTTATTTGCACGTAGTGCATGTCAATTACTCTGCACGTTTCGTAACTAGTAAGCATGCAGCTAGTAATGGCTAAGCATGTCAGTTACTCTCCGTTTATTGCAATATAAAGGGAAGAAGTAAATCAGAAAAGGCTACAACGTTTAGCAGCGCCAAAACACTTCTGTGTTTGTGTGTTCTCGTGTATTGTTGGTTGTCCTACAACAGTGCAAACACAGACGTACAAACACAGGCGCTAGCAGGCGTTCCGCCGACAATTGGTATCAGAGCCACGTTTCGTTCTAGGGAGCAGCGATGGCGGACTCTTCTCAGCGCCGTGGGAGTGCGCCGCCCAGCCACCGGCAACGTTCGCAGTCGCCACCGTCGCGACGTGGGCGCAGGCGTGGCAACGGCCATGGGTAGGCGCAGCATGAGCGGCCGATCGTCGTCCACCGCACCATCAAGGAGTCATCGGCGTCCGTCCAGTACCTGATGCTGACGAAGACAAACTACCCGGAGTGGGTGGTGATGATGCGCATCAACTTGCAGGCACAAGGTCTGTGGGGCGCAATTGAACCCGGTGACATCGAGTACGGCGAGGATCGGCTGGCACTAGCAGCGATCGCTCTCTCGGTCCCGACGGAGATGATGAGTTTGATCCGCAACAAGGAGACCGCACAGGAGGCATGGGAGGCGGTCAAGGTCATGCGGATGGGTGTCGAGCGGGTGCGCGTGGCGAACGCGCAGAAGCTCCGGCGCGACTTCAACAACATCGCCTTCAAGGAAGGCGCGAATGTGGATGACTTGTCGATGCGAATTGCGGGCCTCGCCAACAACCTATGTCTTCTCGGTGACGAGATCGACGAAGCCGAGGTCGTTCGCAAGTTGCTCCAGGTGGTCCCTGATCGGTTCATGCAGGTCGCGATCTCAATCGAGACACTGCTGGACATCGAGGAGGTCACGGGCCATCTCCGGTCCGTGGAGCAGCGGCTCGGCGCGAGGGCAGTGGCCACAGAGTTGGGTTTCCGGCTGCTTCTCTCATCGAAGGAGGAGGATCTCATCCGTCGCCTACGCAAGCGTGACAAGGAGGGTGCGCGCGTCGGCAGCGCTGGCGCCAGCGGAAGTGGTGCAAGCGGTGGCTCGGTCCTACCACGGCACGGCACGCAGCCACCCAAGCGCGGTACCGACGACGCACGCAAGGGCGGTGGCGGTAAGGTCATCGACAAGGATACGTGCAAGTACTGCGGGAAAACTGGGCATTGGGCCCGGGAGTGCCAGAAGAAGAAGAGAGACGAGGCGGCGGCCGCAGCGCTGCTGGCGGAGGAGGGTGGTGACGACGAGCCGTCCCTGTTGATGGCCCAGGTGGCTTCTCTTTCACCGATGCACGCGCGCCTCCCAGAGCGCGCCGTACCTGTGCACGTCGGCAGACGGGTCTTCCTCAACGAAGAAAGCACGACGGTGCAGTTGGGTGACACCGACAACCACACCGGCAGCTAGGACGACGGCGTGTGGTACCTCGACACGGGCGCGTCGAACCATATGACAGGAAACGGCGTGGCTTTCTCCGAGCTGAACCGCGACATCACGGGCACGGTGATGTTCGGCGATGGATCAATGGTGGACATCCTCGGGCACGACACGATCATGTTCACGGCACAGGGTGGACGCCATCGTGTGCTGTCGGACGTGTACTTCATCCCACGTCTACGTAGCAACATCATCAGCTTGGAACAACTCGACGAGGTCGGGTGCCAAGTGTTGATCGAGGATGGCGTACTGCGGGTGCGTGATCCAAGGAGGGAGCTTCTCGCCAAGGTACGACGATCGGCGAATTGACTGTACAAGATCTCCCTCACGCTCGCTCGACCGATCTCGCTCCTGGCGCACGCGAACGACGATGCGTGGCGCTGGCATGAGCGGTTCGGCCACCTGAGCTTCGAAGGGTTGAAGAAACTTGGGTGTGGCAGCATGGTGCGTGGGCTTCCGCTGCTGGATCATGTCAACCAGCTCTGCGACGCGTGCCTCGTCGGCAAGCAGCGGTGCACGCTGTTCCCTGTCGAGGCCAACTACCGCGCCAAGGGACGTCTGGACCTCGTACATGGAGATCTGTGCAGGTCTGTCACGCCAGCGACACACGGCGGCAAGCGCTACTTCCTCCTCCTCGTTGACGATGCTAGCTGCTATATGTGGCTAGTGTTGTTGTCAAGCAAGGACGAGGCGGCCAGCGCGATCAAGAAGTTCCAAGCCGGCGTCGAGGTCAAGACCGGGCGCAAGCTGCGCGCGCTACGTACTGATCGCGGAGGCGAGTTCATGTCCGTGACATTCGGTGAGTACTACGCAGAGAAAGGCGTGCACCGGCAACTCACGGCGCCGTACTCCCTACAACAGAACAGCGTCGTGGAGCGCCGGAACCAGACTGTGATGGCTATGGCACGATGCCTGCTCAAGGCAAAGAAGGTGCCCAGTACATTCTGGGGGGAGGCGGTGAGCACAACTGTGTTCATTTTGAACAGGTCTTCGACGAAAAGCGTCACCGGCATGACTCCCTACGAGGCTTGGCACGACGAGATGCCGGCGGTGAACTTCTTGCGCACGTTCGGGTGCATTGCGCATGTGAAGGTCACGCATCCCCATCTCGCCAAGCTCGACGATCGTAGTGTGAAGATGGTGTTTCTGGGCTACGAACCGGGCTCAAAGGGGTACCGTGTGTACGACTCGGTGAGCGGTCGTCTGCACGTCACTCGCGATGCGGTGTTCAACGAGGGCAACGGGTGGAATTGGGAGGAGGGCGGCGGCAACGTAGTCCTTGAGACCTTCACCGTGGAATACACGGTCAGTGCTCTCATGGGCGGCAATGAGACAGCTTCTCCTGTATCCCCGCCGGCCTCACCAGAACAAGAGCAAGGGGAGCAGACGCCACGCACTCCCTCGGACACCAGGAGCAGTGCAGGCGGCGCACGCGTCACGTACGCCATGCCACCTCGAACATCCCGTCCGGTAATGAGCTGGACGATGAGGGCACACCCCGATGGTTCCGCACCGTCAAGGACTGCATCGACAACTCTGAGCAAGTCGAGTTGGATCCAGAGGAGCTGCTCATGGCGGCATCTGAGGAGCCCACGTTGTTCGTCGAGGCCAACACCGATCCGGCTTGGCGCGCGGCGATGCAGGAGGAGATGGCCGCGATCGTAGACAACGGCACCTAGGAGGTTGTTGATCTCCCGGCGGGACACCGGCCCATTGGTCTCAAATGGGTTTACAAGCTCAAGAAGGATGCACACGGCTCGGTGGTCAGGCACAAAGCACGACTTGTCGCGAAGGGCTACGTGCAACGTGCTGATGTGGACTATGACGAGGTATTGGCGCCGGTGGCGCGGCTCGACTCCGTGCGAGCACTGGTGGCCATTGCTGCGCATGAAGTATGGACAGTTCATCACCTCGATGTCAAGTTTGCATTTCTCAACGGGGACCTCACAGAGGAAGTTTACGTTGCTCAGGCGCTAGGATTTGTGATCACCGGGCAAGAACGACGAGTTCTCAAGCTGCGCAAGGCATTGTACGGGCTACGTCAAGCCCCATGAGCATGGAACGTGAAGCTCAACCGCACGTTGGTGGCACTGGGATTCACTCGGTGCACAGAGGAGCACGGTATTTACACACGCGGCACGGGGAACGGGCGTCTCCTACTAGGCGTGTACATCGACGACTTGATTCTCACCGGTGCCAACCCAGATGAGATCGATCAGTTCAAGAAAGAGATGCAGCGCTCATTCAAGATGAGCGATCTCGGGCACTTGAGCTACTACCTCGGGATCGAGGTCAAGCAGCTGCCCGGGAAGATCACATTATGCCAGGCGGCGTACGCGACAAAGCTGCTAGACAAAGCGGGCATGGCTGGCTGCAATGCTGTTCAAGTCCCCATGGATCGCGCTTGAAGCTGAGTAAGAAGAGCTCTAACCCTCTTGTTGATCCTACATTTTACCGTTGTATCGTTGGAAGCCTTCGTTACTTGGTCCACACCTGGCCGGACGTCAGCTTCGCCGTCGGATACGTCAGCCGGTTCATGGAGAAACCGACAACGGAGCACCTCAACGCCGTTAAGCACCTACTGCGCTATGTTGCGGATACAATTCACTTCGGCCTCAGCTACTCCAGCGGCTCCAGCGACATCAAGCTCCAGGGGTTCAGTGACGCGGACATGGCGGGAGATTTGGACGATCGCAAGAGCACATCCGGTGTGCTGTTCTGCATCGGTCAGGCACCCATGACCTGGCAATCCCAGAAGCAATCAGTGGTCGCATTGTCCAGTTGCGAGGATGAGTACATCGCGGTGTCATCAGTGGCATGCCAAGGGCTTTGGCTTGGTCGCCTGCTCGGCAGATTCTACGGGCGAGCTCCGGGCATCGTCCCCATCCACGTCGACAACCAGTCGGTAATACAACTCTGTAAGAATCTGGTCTTCCATGGCCGGAGCAAGCACATTGAGACACGCTTTCATTTCATCCGGGAGTGCGTTGAGGGTGGCCAAGTTGCCATCCAGAAGATCCACACTGACGATCAGCTGGCAGATATATTGACAAAATCACTTAGGGTGAGATTTCTGCACCTGCGCTCGAAGCTCGGCGTCGTCGACATCACCCTCAACTAGATTAGGAGGAGTAATGTTAGTTAATCTAGTTGCTATCTTTAGTCTGCATGTCATTTACTCTGCATGTCAGTTTTGCGTTTTCTCATGTAGTTATTTGCACGTAGTGCATATCAATTACTCTGCACGTTTTGTTACTAGTAAGCATGCAGCTAGTAATGCTAAGCATGTCAGTTACTCTAGTAATTGCTAAGCATGTCAGTTACTCTCTGTTTGTTGCAATATAAAGGGAAGAAGTAAATCAGAAAAGGCTGCAACGTTTAGCAGCGCCAAAACACTTCTGTGTTTGTGTGTTCTCGTATATTGTTGGTTGTCCTACAACAGTGCAAACACAGATGTACAAACACCGGCGCTAGCAGGCGTTCCGCCGACAGAAGTGAATCTAATCAACATGAAAAAAAAAGAAAGTTGCGAACACTTGAATAGCAACTGCCAGAACTGTCTTTTGGTACCGAAAACTCTTTTGTTCTCTAAACTACAGGAATTTTTGTAAAACAAATGACTTGACTCATGATGCTCTTTATAAACATTTAGTTCCCACATACTAAGTGGTCCTAATATTTCCTTGCAGGCCTGTTGCATTGAGTATTTGATATTAGAGAGTGACAATTTATCAAAATTGTTCCCCAACGCGCACCTAACCATAGGGAGCTTGACCCTCAATTCACATGTGTTATTCGCAATCCTGACTGCTCTTATTGTCATGCCGACAACTTGGCTTCGCGACCTCAGCTGCCTAAGCTTCATTTCAGGTATCAATTCACTCCTTGCTTCTATCCTTCATCTCACCAAATATATTTGCGTGAGTTGGACTTAACTGAACTAAGGTAATCTTGAGTCGGATCACATCTTGTGATTGTGATTGTAGCTGGAGGAGTCATTGCATCTATCATCATTGTCTCCTGCCTGTTCTGGGTCGGGCTTGTCGATCACGTTGGTGTCAAGAGTGAAGGGACTGCACTGAATCTCCCAGGAATCCCCATTGCCATTGGGCTGTATGGGTACTGCTACTCAGGACATGGAGTGTTCCCTAACATCTACTCTTCTCTGAAGAAACGCAACCAGTTCCCTGCTGTTGTTTTCACCTGGTAACAACTCCAGAATAACTGTATATAAGCTGTAAAATTTCTGGGTGATTCATGGTCTCAAGCTGGGTTTATGTTTGTTGACAGCATTGCACTATCTACTGTTTTGTTCGTTGGTGCTGCGGTTATGGGATACATAATGTTTGGTGAATCTACAGAGTCTCAGTTCACACTGAACTTACCCCCAAATCTTGTGGCTTCCAAGATTGCCGTCTGGACTACGGTAATTGTTCTTGTCTAAATTAGTAAAGCAAGCTGTGAGTTATAGCAAAAGTTTACATAGTGTATTTCTTGATAGAGTAAAATTAGGTTCTGTCATGGTATGACTCTTTGTTTCGTACTCGTCTTTGGTATTCTCCTTAGTACGTTTTACAGCTTCATATGCTAAATACTGTTATTTGACTAATTCTATCCTGCGTTTTGGCTTTTCTTGCAGGTGACAAATCCAATAACCAAATATCCTGAGTGTGTTTTTTGGCTTTTCTTACACCTTTATTTTCAAATGCTTAACATTCTAAATCTTATCATAAATTCTCCTCCCCCACATAATGCTGCGTGTCTCATTACCATTCTCGAACAAATTGAAGGCCCTAGTTCTCAAAATCTAGACAATCAATCCACCTTTGAGGAACAACAAAATTTCTAGTTTAGATTTAAAAAATCATATTTAGTTCAACTTGTGATCTACTCGCTCCGTTAATTTATAAGGCGTGGTTTGACCTAGTGTGGTCTCTAAAGTTGAACTTTGATGGTTTCTTTTACAATATGTTGTTAATAACTACGAAATCATAATAATAAGAAATTACTTTCAAATATAAATCTAATGGTATCACTTTTGTGTCACATAATCTATGTATTGTTGGACTATTTGTTGATCAAAGTTTACAAACTTTGAATCTCGAAACGTGTGGATCCTTTACAAAAAAAACAACAGAGGGAGTATATATGTTGTTCCATAGTTTTGACGTGGTTACATGCTCCGTCCTTAACTAATACCCACATATGCACTTACCATGACTCCTCTCGCCCTGAGTCTGGAGGAGCTGCTACCTCCGAATCGACAGACATACCCGAATATAGTTATGCTCAGATCAGCGCTAGTGTTATCTTCCCTTGTTGTTGCTCTATCTGTTCCATTCTTTGGTAAGTTTATTTCATCATTAGAATTTTTCTCAGTTAAAGAAAAGGATGATTCCTCATTTAAACCTATAGTACAAATAAATGTGAAATTTACTTATTTGTTGTTTCTGACTTTCTGGTTTAATCAATGTTGTTGAGCCTCTGCAGGACTTGTGATGTCCCTTGTTGGGTCTTTTCTCACCATGTTTGTGGTAAGTTTCTATTTCCTTCAGAATTTTGAAGTATTTGGTACGTTATTTATTGTTGAAGGCTGGTAGCTGATATATATTTGTTTGGTTTCTAGGCCTATATTCTACCATGTGCTTGCTTTTTGGCCATCCTTAGGAGTACAGTGACTTGGTATCAGGTATAAACATGTATTTTGTTTTCATATACTTACACAAATAAATCAAGTGCCATAGCTTTTCCACTAATGGTTTACAGGATTTTCAATTAACTTCTTTTGTCTTGTTCAAACAGTACAACGATATTCGCTCCATTTGGCATCATTGTTGTCTTATTTAACCTCTGAATCTTTCAGCATGAAATCATCAGCCTTTACTTTCTGTATATGCAAATTTTGTACCACAATTCCTTGTCAGTATTCTTGATCAGGCCTTTGGCATAATAGTATTGAAGATTCAAAGTTCAAAATTTGGGAAATATGGCATTTACTAAACCACATATTTTTATTCTTGCAGGTTGTATTATGTGTGTTCATCATTGCTGTCGGGCTCTGCTGTGCCGGTGTTGGCACATACTCATCTCTTTCTAAGATAATCCAAAACTACAAGTGATTGCTTTGCTAGCACTATTGTGTCTATGTAGTTTGATGCAAAATTGTTCTTTCCAGAAAAACATCCTTGCAAAATATATCAAGTTAGCTGGTTGTACTTTTAAAGGAGTAGTTAGTTTGAGGTTGCTCTCCTGATGGGAGGACCTGGACGGCGAGGTTCGCATCTTCACTCGTGACCTTGTATCATTTTCGTTAGTAATGGTGAAGTTGATATCTTCAATTGTGATTCTGTTTGGCACTGTCAGATTTCTTGTATATCCATTTGGCTAGCTTGCATATTTTTCCAGGGAGCTCCTAGGTGACTAATGTTAAAGAGGATGAAATATCCATCTGCGTAAATATTTTTAAAAGAATTCAGTTGAAAAAACTACCAACAGCGAGTCCAATTGGGACGGCACCGAACTTGTTTGGCTAGAGTTTGATTTGCATGTTGGTGAGCTATTTCTTCATTTTCAATTATTCCGACATGTGAACTACATTGTAAACTGTCGAAGTCTCACAAATAGCTTTGCCAACCAATTGTTCTCACTCAATAAAAAAAAGTTGGAACTTCAAAATTACAATGATTAATTGTGATCTGTACAAGGATAAGAGGTCATTGGTATTTGGCCATCATACATTGGATATCTGTAACATCCCATTTTTAAGGATAAGCCTGTGCTTGTGCAATTATGAGTTTTTGAATTCAATTTCAAAGATTTAAGTTTAAAGCTTCTTCTCAATTTGGTGGGAATTGAAAATTTAACAAACATTCAAATCTTCTTGGGCCTCCAGCTCACCTCTTCTCCTAGCCTTCTCCCCTTTCGGCCCATGGCCGCCCTGGGCCATCCGGTGCCTCCCCCTTTCTCCCTCCTCTCTCCTTGCCCCTGCCCCCTGTTCTCTCGTTGACTCCGAGCGCACTATCTTGCTATCAGTGGCGGAGCTAAGATTTTGGTTACGCTCCGGGTTTAGTGGTGGAATGATCTAGGCTATCTGGGTTGAAACATGAAAATGTTATCTAAACTGAATTGAATTTACCTAAGCTGTACACTAGATATTTTTCTACACCTCGAGCTAAATCCTATCCTATCCAGGTGTGACTCCGCCTTGCTCACCGTGGTCCAGCCCTGCCACACCTACGCCGTGACGGTCCCACGCCTGCACCACCGCGTCCCATCCCGTCTCAGCTCCCCCGCAACTGTTGACTCCTCCCCCATGCAGCCGCTGGGCCAAAGCACGCCCCCGGTCTCCGCTTCCCCCGTGTGTGCGCTGCACCGCCGTAATCCGGCGCCCATGCGCACACGCCGGCCCGCCCAGTATACCGCGCCTCATCTTCGCTCGAGGACGGCGACGCCGCTCGGACCGCTGCGCCTGCCTTGGCTCTCGCGCGCACATGGGGTGCTCCCCTGGTTCCCGTCGCCCCGCGAAAGACCCATCCCCCGCGCAGGTTGCGCCCGCCTCACTCGGTCGTGGCAAACACCCTGTTAGACTATATTTGGTATTTCCTATTTTCCCGGCTACCCCGCCTTATCTCCCCGATTCTGTTTCTATAAGTCGGTTGAGAGATTATGGTAGGAGGTGGCCTATATATGTATTTCTCCGTGATCAATACAATTGTTGTGTTGAGTTATCCCATCTTACATGGTATCAGACTTTTTTCGATCTCCCGCTTCCGCACCTGAGTCTTCGGCCGGCAATGTCGTCCGCCACTTCTCGTCCTGATGAGGCGGTCCTTGACTCCGTTGTGAAGGCCGTCGCCGACACCGTTCGCGACGCCCTTCGCTCACCCGACGCCGACTCCGTAACCTCTTCCGCCGTCGCCAATGATGCGACGTCCAAGGCTTCCAGCGCCGCGCGCACGACGCTTTCCTCCCTCGTCGCGCGTCTTCTCTCTCTGACGCCCGCCACCAACAACGGCCTGCCCGACGCATCTCTTTCGTCTGCGCCGGCCGTGATGACTGCATCCCCTCCAACAGCACCGGCTCCCCCAGCATCCATACCGGCCGCCCTCGCCGCGCTCTTCGCATCCATGCGCGTTGCTCCGGACGGCCCGTCGGCTCTTCCCGGCTACACCCTCTACGGCGGATCTGGCGCTGCAACCCCCGGCGGCGCGCCTCACCCCCTCACCCCTCCGCTTGACGCTGACGCTCTGTCCGCCCTTCATGCCCAGGCGGTCAGCGTCCTCAACGTCAAGGCCATCGTTCCAGTAACCCTCGATGTCTCGGCAGCCAACTATACTCGGTGGCGCGGTCTCTTCCTCGTGGCCCTCGGCAAGTATGCCTTGACGGACCATGTTCTCTCCGACGACCTCCACCCCGATTGTGCTGCTTGGGCTCAGATGGACTGCGTCGTCCTCAGTTGGCTCTACGGCACCATCTCCAACGATCTACTCCAGGAGGTTCTCACGCCGCACGCCACCGCTCGGCATGTCTGGCGGTCCCTCGAACATCAATTCCTCGGCAACTGCGAGCACCGCGCCCTCAATCTCCAGGCGGAGTTCCATACTTTCCGTCAAGGCGATCTCTCCGTTGACGACTACTGCCGCAAGCTGAAGGCCATGGCCGACATGCTCGGCGATCTTGCCGAACCCGTCGGCGACCGCACCCTCGTCCTCACCACTTTGAACGGTTTGTCCGACAAATTTAGCCACTTGAAAACACTCGTGCCCATGCAGCGTCCGTTCCCGTCGTTCGCCGAGGTTCGGTCTCAGCTCCACCTGGAAGAACTGTACGCCACCAAGCGCCCCTCCGACGCCTCCGTCTTCCTCGCCGGCTCGACCAGCGGCGGCAACAAAACCGGCGCTTTCAACCCGGCGCACTCCACCGGCTATGGCGCCGGGAATCAAGGCGGCGGCACCAGCGGCACTCACGGTGGCGGTAACTCGCGCCATCGCCGGCGCCGCGGCGGTAGTGGCAACGGCGGCAACCAGCAGGCCGTCCCGAGTGGCGCCACGGGCAGCGTCAAGGCTGGCGCCAGCGGCCTACCTCAGGCGTGGCCCTCTCCACACAACCCTTGGGCCGGCACAATTCACATGTGGCCGGGGCCATTGAGTCGTGGCCTCCTTGGATCGCGCCCGCTGGCCCCTCCGTTTGCTGGCGCCGCCATTGACGGCCCACCTGTGCCTCTCCAATAGCAGCAGCAGCCGGCGTCCCCCTTCGGCCTCTACGCGACTCCTGGCAGCATGGGCCTCTCGTCCCAGCAGGCGCACTCCCAGCCACCTGCGCCGGTTGGGCTGCCGCAGATGGGCTGGCTTGGCGGCGCACCGACCCAATGGGACCAAGCGTCTCTCGCCGGCTCCTTCAACACTACGACGCTACCTCAACCCGCTACACACGAATGGTACATGGACACGGGTGCCACTACACACATGACCTCCGACGCCAGTACCCTCTCTTTCACTCACCCTCCCATCCCTCATCATCCCTCACACATCGTGGTCGGTAATGGTTCCACAATTCCTATTTCCTCCGTAGGACACTCTCACATTCACCACCACAATCGTTCTTTTACTCTTCGTGATATCCTTTGCTCTCCGCACATTATTAAGAACTTAATCTCTGTTCGCCGCTTTGTCACTGACAACTGGTGTGCAGTTGAGTTTGACCCTTTGGTTTCTCTGTGAAGGATCTTCGCACCAGGACCGTGATCGCCAGGTTCAATAGTTTCGGTCCACTCTACCCCCTCCATCATGCCCTGCCTCCACCTTCGTCAGCAACTGCCCTCGCCACCAGCACCACTGACGTCCTCTGGCACCGCCGTCTTGGTCACATTGTCCACGACGCGCTCGCTCATCTTGCCACCGTAGTTCCCATGACCAAAGGCGGTCTCACTAGAGTCTGTCACGCTTGCCAGCTTGGCCACCATGTTCGCCTCCCTTTCACTAGCTCATTTAGTAGGGCTTCGGCCAATTTTGAGTTGATTCATTGTGATCTTTGGACATCTCCTGTCGTTAGCGTTTCGGGATTCCAATATTATCTTATCATTTTAGATGATTGCTCCCACTTTGTCTGGACCTTCCCGCTTCGTTTTAAATCCGACACCTTTTCCACCTTGTCGCATTTTTTTGCTTATGTTAAAACTCAATTCGCCACTACCATCCGCAATGTCCAGTGTGACAATGGTCGCGAGTTCGACAACTCTGCCACCCGCACTTTCTTTATTACCAATGGTGTTCACTTGCGGATGTCATGCCCTCACACCTCTCCTCAAAACGGCAAGGCCGAACGTATTCTTCGTTCTCTTAACAACATTGTCCGCTCCCTCCTTTTTCAGGCTAGTCTCCCCGGATCCTTTTGGGTCGAAGCTCTTCATACCGCCACACACCTCATAAACAGGCACCCCACCAAAACCCTTGCCCATCACACACCTTTCTTCGCACTTCATGGCGTCCACCCCACCTACACGCACCTTCGTGTTTTTGGCTGCAAATGCTACCCCAATCTCTCCGCCACCGCCCCCCACAAACTTGCGCCCCGTTCCATGATGTGTGTATTCCTTGTCTATCCACTCCATCACAAAGGGTATCGGTGTCTGGATCCTGTCACTAACAGGGTTATTATTTCGAGGCATGTTGTGTTTGATGAGCATTCGTTTCCGTTTGCCGAGATCACCACTAACTCTGCTGCTGATCTCAATTTTTTTGGAGGATTTTTCTGCCCCTGTACAGGCTCCTATTCGCTCTTCCAGACAGCGAGCGGCGGCATCTCCAGCAGATTCTACGCCCTCCTCCACTGCGTCGCCAGCATCCCCCACCCACTCGCCTGGGTGGGCCTCACTGTCAGCTGGGCCAGTCTCTGCTGGGGAGGAGGCCTCCACGAGCCCGCTGGCCACCCACTCGGCACCTGGGCAGGCCACTGTCGCCGCCTCTCTGCCCCGAGTCCCAGTGCTGCCTCCGCACGTCGCCATACCGACGCGCCCCCGCTCGGCACGACAAGGCGGTCCCGCTCTGCCTCTTCAGTTCGACGTCTCCCCGGTCATCAATGAGCACGCCATGACGACTCGTGGCAAGGCTGGTGTCCGCAAGGAAACCACTCAGCTGAATCTCCACGCCGCTACACTTTCACCACTACCGCGCACATATCGAGCTGCCTTGGCCGATCCCCACTGGCGGAAGGCCATGGAAACAGAGTTCAACGCTCTTCTCGCCAACCGTACGTGGGATCTTGTCCCGCGTCCCTCCGGTGCCAACATCATCACCGGCAAATGGATCTTCAAGCACAAGTTTCACGCCGACGGCACCCTCGATCGCTACAAGGCTCACTGGGTTCTGCGTGGTTTCACGCAACGCCCCGGCATCGACTACGACGAGACCTTTAGTCCAGTTGTGAAGCCCGCTACTGTTCGCACAGTACTCAGCTTGGCGGTGTCTCGCGACTGGCCCATCCATCAACTTGATGTGACGAATGCCTTCCTTCATGGCACCCTCCAGGAGACCGTATATTGCATCCAACCGCCAGGTTTCGTTGACCCGTCTCGCCCTGACATGGTGTGCCAACTCAACAAGTCCCTGTATGGTCTGAAGCAGGCGCCCCGAGCATGGTTTGACCGATTTGCCTCCTTCCTGCTGACTCTTGGGTTTAGTGAGGCCAAGTCCGACAACTCTCTCTTCATTTTTCGGCGAGGATCAGACACCGTATACCTACTGCTCTATGTTGATGATATCGTCCTTACTGCATCTACCAGCAAGCTCCTTCAGTGGACCATCTCATCACTTCAGTCTGAGTTCTCCATGAAGGATCTTGGGGCTCTTCATCACTTCCTCGGCATCAGTGTGTCTCGGTAGTCCTCTGGCTTGCTCCTCAGTCAACGGCAGTACTGCATTGACATCTTGGACCGCGCCGGCATGGCAGATTGCAAGCCTTGCAACACTCCGGTAGATACTTGTGTTAAACTTTCTAGCAGTGAGGGTGCCCCAGTTGCTGACCCAACCGACTTCCGTAGTCTCGCTGGTGCACTCCAGTACCTCACATTCACTCGCCCAGATATCTCCTATGCTGTCCAGCAGGTATGCCTTCATATGCATAATCCTCGTGAACCACATCTCAGTGCCCTCAAACGGATTTTGCGCTATCTTCGGGGTACATTGGACTTGGGCCTCCACATTCAGCGTTCTGCTGCTACAGACCTCCTCGTTTATTCTGACGCAGACTGGGCTGGTTGTCCTGACACTCGGCGCTCCACGTCCGGCTATGCTGTCTTCCTCGGTGACAACTTGGTGTCCTGGTCTTCTAAACGCCAGCATACAGTTTCTCGCTCCAGTGCCGAGGCTGAGTACCGCGCTGTCGCCAACGCCGTTGCTGAGGTCACTTGGCTCCGCCAGCTTCTCCATGAGCTTCATTCCCCTCCGCCTAAGGCTACCCTGGTGTATTGCGACAACGTCAATGCGGTATATCTTTCTTCCAATCCCGTGCAACATCAGCGGACGAAACACATCGAGATCGATCTCCATTTCGTCCGCGAGAAGGTCGCTATTGGAGCTGTGCATGTTCTTCACGTGCCCACGTCATCTCAATATGCTGACATCTTCACCAAAGGACTGCCTTCATCGGTCTTTACCGAATTTTGGTCCAGTCTCAACGTCCGCTAGCTCGCCGTTGTGACTGCGGGGGGGGGGGTGTTAGACTATATTTGGTATTTCCTATTTCCCGGCTACCCTGCCTTATCTCCCTGATTCTGTTTCTATAAGTCGGTTGAGAGATTATGGTAGGAGGTGGCCTATATATGTATTTCTCCATGATCAATACAATTGTTGCGTTGAGTTATCCCATCTTACACACCCGTCCCATCTGCACCTCCTGCCACACCTCTCTCTGCCACCTCTCGGCCAACAAAACTCCCGCCTGGCCGTCCATTCCGTGTCGCGCCGTGCACGGAAGTCCAGCATCGCACGCCTCTCCCCCGCACCGTGGCACTCCGTAGTCCTCACCGTCTTTCCACGCGACTGTGACGAAACTTCGGCAGCCACGTCGAAGCCGACACCACCCGCACGGCCACACCGCCGCACAAGGCTCCACGATGCCAGCCTCTCCTCCTCTGCCTATAAAAGGCCGCGCTAAGTTTGTTGCCTTCGCCACTCCCCTTCTCCTTCTCTATTTTGCTCCCGAACTCACTCCACCGCCGCCGCAAGCTTCTCTTTCGGTCGTCTCCATCGACAGCTCTCCCCGGTGGACCCCGGGCTCCCCTTAACCCCTCACCAAGTTCACTGTTCCCTTCTCTCTGCCCCCCCCCCCAGCCTAATTGCTCTACCTCTCACTGCAGGCCGCCGGCGAGCTCTTTCTCCTCCAACTCCGGCGTCCAACCGCCCAAGCGCCCCGCCACTCCATCGGCCAATTCCTGCCACTGGGATCACCCTCCTATCACCGTTAAGCCATCCCCGGTGTTAGCCCATGCCGCCGATGCCCCATCACCACCAGCGTCGTACCCCCTCTTCCGCCGCACCGGGCCGTCGTCAACAGCTCACCCCCGGCCTCCTCGAGCCCTCCTTTCTTCCTTGGTGAAATCCCTCTCTTCCATAGAAGCTCCCCTTCCATTTAATTGAGCTCTGGTAGAGTAGTTCGCTATGGCGCCCCGTGTCCTGTTTCGCCACCGCCGAGGCACGACGCCGGTGGCCGCCATGGCCAAATCTACCAGCGTGACCTCTCCAAAAGGTGCATTAGACACGGGCCAAACCATTTTGACCATAACCGTGAACCGTCGCCCTTTCCTCCGCCGGCGGCAAGCTTCGCCTCGCTCTCGGGGAAGAAGACTGTAGCGACGCCATTAGCCACTAAGATTTTTAGTAAGGGCTAATGACCCTTTTAACCTCGGCTAAGCAGTGACTGACCAGTAGGGCCCATAGCCTTTAAAAATCTCTTCAGCCCGATTTTATATAACCCGTGTGCCCACATGTCATTCACTAAGACGTTTAAACTAAAACTAACTCGAAACATTATTTAAAATTCACGGGCCCTACTGTCAGTGAGAGTAATCTACTCCTTTGTTCTTTTCTCGAATTAATTTTTGTTCTAAACTTCAAACGACTTGTTCTCCCTCGTCGTAGCTTCAACAAAACTTGTGTCTAAAATTGTTTAAAATCAAGATCTTTCTACTGGTATTGGTTTTGTTCAATTTAGAGTTCATTTGAGTTCATTTGATATTTGTTTGCTTTTGCTTGTTTACGGTTTGCTTTCCAGTACGTTCTTCCGAGTATTAATCGAAGACGCAAACGAGTCCCAAATTGAAGCAACACAAGATCAACAAGACCAACAAGCTTTTAATCCTGGCAAGTCAGCATTTTGATAATTTTGAGTCTATATTTCATTTGAATTATGATCATTTAAATTAGCAAAACTGCATACTTTATTTTCTATGCAAACGTCTGTTACTCGTAAGGTAGCCAAACACCCACTTATCGATCTAGTATTGTGTTACTGCCATCCTTGATATTTGCAAATCCATGAACCTTGTCACCCTAGATAATACTATTAATTTTGTTAGCTAAGTCATAGTTAAACGCCATGCAAAGTCTTGTCTAAGTCCAGCGCACTAGTTCCCTTATCATCAATCTTTAAATATGAAAACTAGTTTTGGGATAGTCACAGGATGTAACTAACTGATAATTTGTGATAACTTAATTTATGCCTCTCAAAACACCTAGAACCTACTATACTTGTTTGGGCGGATGGTAAGAGAGATTGGTGCCGATGTCAGATGAGAAATTGTGGTTTGTGGTATGAACCGTCTAGACGAATTAAGAACTTAATCCTGTGATGACCTTCTCATGTAAAATAGTGCAACCACAAGTCTGCAAAGTGTAACTGGGCCAAATAGGGTTACCAGACCTCGGAGTCATTCTATCGGTGGGGGAGTGAAGTAGTGCATACGCGGACCAATGTCTGGCATGAATGGGTGACCTTAAGTGAAAGTGTACCCACTGCACTAGATCTATGGAAACGTCATAGTCCATCTGGTATAGATGTTGGAGTATGACTTCCCGCACAACTTATGAGACCCACTACCCGTGGGACAAGCTCATATAGGGTGGACTGGAAATGGAGCGAGGTAGCTACGAAAAGCTACGTGATGATCCCTCGATCTACATGACCAAGGAATCGTGTAGAGCTATCAGGTCAATTGTCTCTTATGGGTAAAGACATACAATCTCTACAGAGTATAAACTATTCGAACAATCGTGCCCACGGTCAAGGGCGGACATGGGATCTTGATTGAGTTAGATCTATTTCAAAACATTTACGGGTGGAACAAAAATTGTCGGGCGGATGTAAACCTGACTTTGTTTTTTTCCTAGAGAGATACTCCAGCATTGTTAATAAGGTGGATGTAGCCTAATGATCAAAATCTAGCATAGGTGAATGGAATCTGTAACAGGTGGATGGAACCTATATCGCTATAAATATTGCACAATTTCAATATCTTTAAAGCATGTTTGTTAAAACGCTAAGTCATAGAAATTTTTAATTATGATAGTTGCAAATGTTACTTTAAACAAATAAAAGAACCCGAGCCATCATTGTTTAGCCTTGCATATATAATTACATACATTCTATGTGTTGGCTCACGGAGCATGGTTGTGTGCTCACCCTTGCTTTCAACCCCCCTTTAGAGTCTGTGAACCAAGGCCACTATGTCTACTATGAGGATCAGGATGAGAAAGGTGGCAAAGATAGTGGAAACTAGAGTAGCCCTTAGTAGTCTCGCCCCTCACCTCAGTCTAGCCGATCAGGCTAACATCTGGGTGGTTCCAATATTAGGCAGGTCTCTGGCTAATATCAGTGGCACCTAAATTGTCTCAGTCACTTGCCTGTGGCGGGATGTGCCCTTCCACTATTGCCTCCGTTATCGCTTTCGTACTAGATGTAATGTAAATATTTGGCCAGGTGGCCCTATTGTAAACTCGACCTGATGCGGTCTATTTGAAACTCTGATATTGTATTGGTATGGTAATTGTCTTGTATGAAATGATCTAGTAATGTATCTATTAGCATTATCTACTGATCCAAGAAATAGTGTGGTGGAAATCACAGAGGATTTCAGGTTGATAAAATCTAGGTCCGACAGGGCTGATATCAAAGCATACGACTGTAGAAACTTTAGTTAGACTGGCCATGTTTTTAGGGCTTGAGTCCTATTTTTGAAAATTAAGAAAAACTTTGACAAAATATAGCGTACTTCTTGCTTAACTTATCCCTCTTAGTTCTTCACTCATTTATGCTTCCATTATATTTTCACCCGCTCTAACCTCTTGCTGTTCAAAATTGTAGATGGCTGGAACTTCGTCAGCAGGTCCATGGGATCACTTTTCCCATGGAGAGGATGATGGGGAGTTTGTCAAACTCCTACAATAGCTCCTACAGTACTTAGGGTACCGTTGCCTGCCCATCTTCAGGGGCAAGAGGACCTGGATCCAGGACTGAGGCTCGTGGACCATAGAGGTTTTCCTGTATGCGTGAGACAAAGAACTCAACTCCCACATCATCTCGGCCGGGCCCCCTCGGACGCACTGCTCTGACACCATCTAGGACGCGGCGCACCTAGCAGCAACCCACCTGTGCCAATTGCATGAGGAGAGGCTGCGGCAGTCCCCTTTTGCCCACTTCCTATGCATTCGCGACAGGGAGCATTTTCCAGAGTGCCTCAAGGCCAGGGTGGATGACCCCCAGTTGTTGCACCAAGTCCAGCTGACTCAGGCGACGGCGATCACCTACGCCCATGCCTTACAGGAGATTGGGCAGCTATGAATGCTCTTAACCTCCAGCTACGAGCGCTCGAACGCCCTCCACACCCAGCTCACCCACTGTGAGGCCGTCCTCCAAGTGGCAGTGCGCAAGAGGGTTGCCACCAAGGCCAAGCTAGAGCACCTTTGGTCCTTGGCTACGTACACCCCGTCCTCGCAAGTATCAACACCAGTACGAGCACCAGCACCAATATGAGCGCCAACACCTGCCACCGTCCCCAGAGGCCCCACACCGACGCAACGCCAAGGACCCCGCATCCGTTCACGGCATGCAAGAGCACACGCCCACCGCCCAACATCAACCTCAAAGGACCCAATAGAAAATGCATTCTCCCTCATTCACGTTCTCACTCCCAATTGCCGACTATAGCTCGAGCCCCTCCCACTCCTGCTCTTGCTCCCAGTCGTCCAGCATCAATCAAAGTCGTTCCCACTCCTGCTCCCTGGGGAACTACACTAACTATGGCGGGAGGCACCCCATGGAGGAGTAGTTTGTTCTAGGTTAGACAGCAGTGCTTACTAGGCAGTCTTTTGGTTTGCAAGCACTCCTTTCTCCTCGTCCCTATTGTACCTAGCTTAGTAGACGTTGTGTATCCAATGTTGTGACTTGACATAGCCTATATGCCATGTCTAAAGTCATGTAACAGTTAACCCCCTGCTGTAATGAACTATCTTAAGCTTTATGTTTTTTATTGCATTACTTTCTCCCTCTCTTCTGCTCCTAAAAGCCTTAGTCGTCTCTAGATGGCACCTAGGAAAGCTGCTATCCGTAGAAGGGATTAAGCTTCCGGAACCCCAGCTCAAGCAAGAGGCCGTGGCTGTGGTCAGAACCTACCACCACCACCAGGACCCCCGACAATGGCACAAGTAATGTCTCAACAAACCCAAATCCTTCATGCCATGTTTGCCAGCCAACAAACAGGGCTAGTCAACCGTAACTCAAAGCTAGCTAATTTCCTAAGGACCAGGCCATTGACCTTCTCATCAGCCAATGAGCCTTAGGAAGTAGAGGATTGGCTATGAGACACTTAGAAAAAGCTTAGACTTGCTCGTTACCCAGAAGAAGATAAGGCGGACTTTGCCACCCACCAGCTTAAAGGTGTCATAGCAGCATGGTGGGGAAACTACCTTGCTAGACGTAGAGGAGAGAGTCCCCTCGATAATGACTCAGAAGAAGAAGAAGCAGGAGAAGAGACCCCAGCAACTGGTGCTCAGTAGCGGTAGCAACAAGAACAAGCAACTGAAGAGGACGATGCCGAGGAAGAGGAAGAGACAGCACCGGCCAAGTCTGTCATCCCATGGGCTAAATTCAAGGTTTCCTTCTGGCAAAACTTCATGCCAACGGGTGTCATGAGGATGAAGAAGAATGAGTTTCAAACCCTAAAGTAGGGAAATATGTCCATCAATGAGTACCTCACACAATTTAATCAATTGGCATGCTACGCCCCAAAAGATGTAGCACACGAAGAAGAAAAGATTGATCATTTCTTTGGAAGGGATGCATTAAGAGATAATGGCACAACTGATTCCACACGATCATCCTAGCTTCAACCACTTGGTTAACAAGGCCCTTGTCTGTGAAAATGAAAGGAAGTTACTGGAAGCCAGTCGCAAGAGGAAATGGGCATCACATAAACCCTAAGGTAGTTTCCAGTCGAAGCCAGTGTACCAGGGCAACCCCTCCTTTCGTCATGGGGCAACTTCGGCACCCAAGGCTCCAGCTCAAGCACCGCACTCCAGTGGGAGTGTGATTCTTGTGCCCTGCCCCATAGGGCAGCCTTCATCAATCAATCCAGCAACAAATCTTCACTGCTTTAACTGTGGAGCAAAAGGGCATTTTGCCAGCAAATGTCCAACTATCAAGTCACCCTGGTGAAGTTCAATTTGGAAGCCACCCCATCCCGAGGCTAGTCTGCCTCGGGATGGGTGGCTCCCAAATTGAACTTCATCGGGGTGACTTGAAAGTTTGGGCATTTGTTGGCAAAATGTCCTTTTACTCCACAGTTGAAGCAGTGAAGATTTGTTGCCGAGTTGATTGATGAAGGCTGTTCTATAGGGCGGGGCACATGAATCACACTCCCACTGGAGCGCGATGCTTGAGCTGGAGCCTTGGGTGCCGAAGTTGCCCCTTGACAAAAGGAGGGTTGCCCTGGTGCACTGGCTTCGACTGGAAACTGCCTTGGGGTCTTTATGATGCCTACTTCCTCTTGCGACTGGCTTCCAGTAACTTCCTTTCATTTCCACAGACAAGGGCCTTGTTAACCAAGTGGTGGAATCTAGGATAATCATGTAGAATCAGCTGTGCCCTTATCTCTTCATGCATCCCTTCCCAGAAATGATCAATCTTTTCTTCTTCGTCTACTACATCTTTTGGGGTGTAGCGTGCCAATTGATTAAATTGTATGAGGTACTCACTGGCGAACATATTTCCATACTTTAGGGTTTGAAACTCATTCTTCTTCATCCTCATGATACCCATTGGCACGAAGTTTTGCCAGAAGGCAACCTTAAATTCAGCCCATGGGATGACAGACTTGGCCATTGTTGTCTCTTCGTCGACATCGTCCTCTTCAATTTCTTGTTCTTGCTACTACCATTGTTGACCTTCTTGTTGAGTGCCAGCTGCTAGGGTCTCTTCTCCCGCTTCTTCTTCTTCTGAGTAATTATCTAGGGGACTCTCTCCTCTGCGGCCAGCAAGGTAGTTTTCCCACCATGCTACTGTGACACATTTAAGTTGGTGGGTGGCAAAGTTCACCTTATCTTCTTCTAGGCAACAGGCAAATCTAAACTTTTTCTTAGTGTATCAATGCCAATCCTATGCTTCCAGAGGCTCATTGGCTGATGAGAAGGTCAATGGTCTGGTTCTTAGGAAATCAGCTAGCTTTGAGTTGCGGTTGACTGCCCCTGCTTGTTGGTTGGCAAACATGGCAAGAAGGATTTGCATTTGTTGACCCATTACTTGTGCCATCGTCGGGGTCCTTGTGGTGGTAGGTTCTAACCACGACCACGGCCTCTTCCACGAGCTGGGGTTCCAGAAGCTTGACCCCTTCCATGGACAACAGCTTTTCTGGGTGCTATCTGGAGACAACTAAGGCTTTTAGGAGCAGAAGAGAGGGAGAAAGCATATATGAGGGTTCACTAGCCCTCTAGTGGCTCATCAAGAAAAATCAACTAAACAAGAGAAGCAATGCAACAAAAAACATAAAGCCTAACATAGTTCATTACAGCAGGGGGTTAAATGTTACATGACTTTAAATATGGCATATAGGCTATGTCAAGTCACGACATTAGATACACAACGTCTACTAAGCTAGGTACAATAGGGACGAGGAGAAGGAATTAGTACTTACAACCCAAAAGACTGCCTAGCAAGCACTGCTGTCTAACCTAAAATAGATTACTATTCTATGGAGTGCCTCCTGCCACAGTTAATGCAGTTCTCCAGGGAATTGGAGCAAGAACGGCTTTGACTAATGCTGGGTGTTCAGGTTCGAGGGCAGGAACGGGAGGGGCTCGAGCTATAGCCGGGATACCGAGAGCAAAAACAGGAATAGGGGAGACTGCGATTTCTACTTGGTCCTCCGAGGTCGATGTTGGTCGACGGGCACGTGCTCGTGTATAGGGATGAAAACATATTGGATAGTTTTTGACCGATCTGGATGAAAACGAATATGGATTGTGTCGGATCAGATTTTCTTCGGATAATTCTCGGATCGGAAACAAATACGGATTTTTTGTCGGAAATGAATACGACTAGGCCTGATATCTGAAAAATATGAATATGAATACGGATAATACGGATCTGGATCTCCGAGATTTCAGCCCAACATTGCCTAGCCCAAGCCAGCCTCTCTCATCTCCCCTGCCACCAGCCCACTAGCAAATATGTGTGTTTATAAAAATAAATTTAGTATTATTGGTATATTAAAATTTGCATCGATTAAATTGATGTACTTCCATTTAAATCATTCTGATGCAAATTTAAATTCTTAATTAATTTATTAGTCACATGTAAATGGTAGAAATCCATTAAGAATTATTTAGGGCTTTAGAAAAAAAATTAACTGCCATTTGAAGATTTAAAATCGGTACAATGGTATGACTATTGTGGATAAAAATACTTATTCTTGTTTAGATTTCATTAATGTTTTGACAAGATAAACTATTTATGTGTTTTCATTAATTTTGGATGTATAGTTTACGGGGTTTTCATGTTTCGATAAATATTCGTGACCGTATTCATTTCAATTCGTATTCGCTCCGTATCTGTATTCGATATTATTCGTATTTGTATTCATATCCGAGCTATTCATATTCGTATCCACATCCGTGAAAAAAATATGAAAACAAATATGGTAGAGACATTATCCATCTGTATTCGATCCGTTTGCATCTTTACTTGTGTACCATGCAACGGATGCACGGTCCCTGGCGTTGTGTCGGTGCGGGGCCTCTGGGGTAGTGGCAGGTGCTGGCGCTCATACTAGTATTGGTGCTGGTGCTCGTACTAGTGCTGGTACTGGTGAGGCCGGGGTGTACATAGCCGAGGACCGGAGGCACTCCAGCTCAGCCTTGGTGGCAACCCTCTCGCACTCTGCCACCTGGAGGGCGGCCTCACAGTGGATGGGTTGGTTAGAAGGACGTATGGGTGCTTGTAGCTAGAGGTCAGGAGCATTTGTAGTTACCCAATCTTCTGTAAGGTGTGGGCGTAGGTGACCGCCATTGCCTGAGTCATCTAGACTTGGTGCGACCGGGGGTCATCCACCTTGGCCTCGAGGCGCTTCGAAAAATGCTCCCCATCATGGATGCACGGGAATTGGGCAAAAGGGGACTACCGCAGCCTCTCCTCGTGCAGTTGGCACAGGTGGGCTGCTGCCAGGCGCGCCGCATCCTGGATAGCATTAGAGTAGTGCGTCCGAGGGGGCCCAGCCAGGATGGTGTGGGAGTTGAGTTCCCTATCCTGCACATACAGGAAAACCACCATGGTCCACGAGTCTCGATCCTGGATCCAGATCCTCCTGCCCTTGAAGATTGGGGTACCCTAAGTACTGCAAGAGCTGTCACAGAATTTTGATAAACTCCTCGTCATCCTCTCTATGGGAGAAGTGGTCCCACGAACCTACTGACAAAGTTCTGGCTATCTACAATTTTGAACAACAAGAGAATATAAAGAAAGTACAAATGAGTGAAGAACTAGAGGGATCAGTTAAGCAAGTAGTACGCTATATTGTCAAAGTTTTTCTTAATTTTTGAAAATAAGACTCAAGCTCTAAAAATGTGACCAGTCTAACTAAAGTTTCTACAGCCGTATGCTCTGATACCAGCTCTGTCGGACCCAGATTTTATCAACCCAAAATCCTCTGTGATTTCCACAACACTATTCCCTGGATCAGTAAATAGTGCTCACAGATATATTGCTGAATCATTTCATACAAGATAATTATCATACCATTACAATATCAGAGTTTCAAATAGACGACGCTGAATCGAGTTTACAATAGGGCCGCTAGGCCAATGTTTACATTACATGAAGTGCGGAAGCGATAACAGAGGCAATAGTGGTAGGGCATATCCCACCACATGCAAGCGACTGAGACAATTTAGGTGCAACTGATATTAGCCAGAGACCTGACTAATAATGGAACCACCCACATGTTAGCCTGGTCGGCTAGACTAGGGTGAGAGGCGAGACTACTAAGGGCGAATCTAGTTTCCACCGTCTTCGCCGCCTTCCTCGTCCTGGTCCTCATAGTAGACATAGTGACCTTGGTTCACGGACTCTGAAGGGGGGTTGAGAGTGAGGGTGATTACACACAACTATGGTCTATGAGCCAACACATAGAATGCATGTAATTATAGATGCAAGGCTAAACAATGATGGCTCGGGTTCTTTTATTTGCTTAAAGCGACATTTGCAATTATTATAATTAAAAATTCCTACAATTTAGCATTTTAATAAACACACTTTAAAGAGATTGAAATTGTGCAATATTTATAGCGGTGTAGGTTCTATCCACCTATTAAATGGTTCCATCCACCTATGCTAGATTTTGATCATTAGGCTACATTCACCTTATTAACAACGCTGGAGTATGTCTCTCTAGGAAAAAAGCCAGAGTCAAGTTTACATCCCCCTGCCAATTTTTGTCCCACCCGCAAAGGTTTTGAAATAGATCTAACTCGAGCAAGATCCCATGTCCGCCCTTGACCGAGGACATGGCTGTTCGAACTGTTTATACTATGCAGAGACTATACATCTTTGCCCACAAGAGACAATTGACCCGATAGCCCTACACGATTCCTTGGTCATGTAGATCGAGGGATCATCACGCAGCTTTTTGTAGCTACCTCGCCCCATTGCCAGTCCACCCTATATGAGCTTGTCCCACGGGTAGTGGGTCTCATAAGTTGTGCGGGAAGTCATACCCCAACATCTAGACCAGCTGGACTACAATGTTTCCACAGATCTAGTGCAACGAGTACACATTCACTTTAAAAGGTGTCCAATTCATGACGGACATTGGTTCACGCATGCACTACTTCACTCCCCCATAGATAGAATAGCTCCAAGGTCTGGTAACCCTACTTGGCCCAGTTGCACTTTACAGACTTGTTGGTGTGAATGAAAACATTGCAATGTACGCATTTGATAGCTATTGTAGTATCAATTGGTTTGTGCAAAACAATGAGAATGAGAATGACACAATAATTGATTCATACATATACCACGCATATGTGTTGTTCTTTTTGCTTACTACACCCCCAGGTAATACTAATGTGAAAGATGGAAGGGTTGTAATTGACCAATACATATACCATGCATACACACTGTATTCTTTGTTTAGTATAATTTCAGGCTATCAAAAGCCGAGGAAGGCTTTTCTTGAAGAAAGGGAGGATGATGCGGATATGATGAGGACATCACTAGTAATACCAAAACTAGTAATGAGACTTCAATAACAGGACCAATAACAAGAGCACGAGCCAAGAAACTACAATCTCAGGTGAACCTGCTCCTTAATGAATATGTCATTAATTTTAATGAGAATTTCATACTACCTAAAAACAATATTTTACTTGTGCTCAGGTTTGAAGAGTCAGCGATGGATGGAGATCAAGGATATGAGCTACAGAATTCAGCCCATGAACAGTACCGTGAACAGGCCGTGAACAGTACCGTGAGCAGTACAAGGCCCATGAACAGTAACCGTGCTACAGTGCGCGTGAATAGTACCACATGGGAAGTTTAGTGTTGAATAGCCTTGGGCTGAGGCTATATATTGAGGGGTAGACCCCCATTGTAAAGGGAACCACTTTTGATAAAAGATTACTCTTGTTCTTTCTGTTGGCCGAACCAACATGAGGGAATTGGGAGTTCGTTGAAATCAAGATCGTTCAACCTTTCCGCTGGGAATTGGGAGCGCGATGGAACTTCATCGGTGGTCGTGAAGTTCAACACGTGTGATTGGGCGAATTATAGAGTGCTAACTCTTGCATTGGCAACGGGGGATCACTACGATTCATCAATTCCACGTGAGTATCTTGATCCTACGTCGAGAAGATCGGGCGACCCCGTATCATCTTGGTATCAGAGCGCGGTTTACTCGGTAGGATTATTTACCCTTACTTTTAGATTGATTTATTTTTGTCCTATAGTCCATTAAACTGAAAATTGCAACAAAAATTAACCAAACCCTAGTTTTTGCATCTGTTAATTTTGTGAGTTTTGTTAGGTTTTGATCCATTAGAATTTTTGTTTAGGTGCTGATCGTTCGTGTTTATTTGCGTAGCCTAATCTTCGTGTCCAATCCAAAAATCCAAAAAAAATCTTGCTGATATTCTTTTCATCAATTGAGACTAGCTGTTGAATATTGCATCTAGGGCTGCTCTTGAGTACTTTACACCTTGCTGAATATTTGTTACCTGTGCAAAACCAAAAGAACAATTCAACCTAGTTTGGCCTTTGAAAGGAAAAAAAAGGAAGTTGAGCAAAAAAACAGTGGAGGAAAGAAAGAAAGAAAGAAAGAAAGAAAGAAAAAGCATTGGCCGAATTTGGGTGAGTTCTTAATCCATAAATTCAGATTGTGTAATTTAATCTCTTGAGCAATCTCATGCCCTTACATTCATATCATTGCAATTGGCTAGCGTCTCTCCTAGTACTTGGTGCAAAACGAGCTATCTAATCTTTAATTTCAGATTGCCTCTAGTTAGCTCAATCCTTTGTTTGCATCGAGTCACATTGATCTTTGCGTGTGCGTTCATACACTTCACTTAAATCTTTTGGATCAGCACTTAGGCAAAGCATTCTAGCTTGGATTATTACTTAACGTTACAACATCAAGAATTTCAGATTGCTAGGATATACACTTCCATGCCAAGCTCCACCATATAACCGTTGTTGTGCAAGTAGTGAACACTCTTGAATTCGCTTAATCATCACGTTGTTGTTGTCACTTCTACCAGGTGTAAGTTTTTATTGGCCTTAATTCACTTTGGAAGGGTAAGAACTTTACTTGGGAGAGAAAATAGTGAGATTGAGTGATTTCCACATATATATATGTTGCATAACTAACCATGACAGGATATTCAACAATTCGTTCCTCTTGGTGTGAACAAAATAGGAATGAATCTAAAGTATTTCGTACCTCATGGTGCGATTCCAATCCCAACAATTTGTTTCTTCTGTTCTATGGAAGTGAAGATCCAGAGGAGTATCTTGAGTGGGAATGACGGTTGGAGAAAGAGTTTAGGTTTCAGAAGCTTCCCAAAGACCAAGAAGTGATGCAAGCCACTATGCAGTTTAGAGACTATGCTTATAGTTGGTGGCAAGAATTATCTGGAAAACGATTTATTAGATCTTGGTCAGATTTGAAGGTGATCATGAGAACTGAATTTGTGCCAACCTATTATGAGCGGGAATTGCTTCACCATGTGGAGAGCATCACACAAGGGAGTAACACTGTTCAAGATTACTATAATGAGCTAAAGTGTGCATTGCGACGTGCCGGTATCACTAGTGCAATAAAAGAACAGGTATACTTCAAAGGAGGCTTGAATTATAAGATCCTTGCTGCACTTCAATGTAAATATTTTAGTAGCACGTATGATCTTGTGAATTGTGCTATTGAGGAGGAGAAGAGACTTATAGATATGCGTACACCACAGTTTCATCCAAGTCCATACTTCAATTCTTATGCCTCAACAAGTGTGACACATGAAAAGATGACCGAGCATGGGACTTTCCCTTCGGTCAAGAAGACATGTACCACAGTTTCATCCAAGTCCACTGTTTTTTTTTGCTCAACTTCCTTTTTTTTCCTTTCAAAGGCCAAACTAGGTTGAATTGTTCTTTTGGTTTTGCACAGGTAACAAATATTCAGCAAGGTGTAAAGTACTCAAGAGCAGCCCTAGATGCAATATTCAACAGCTAGTCTCAATTGATGAAAAGAATATCAGCAAGATTTTTTTTTTGGATTTTTGGATTGGACACGAAGATTAGGCTACGCAAATAAACACGAACGATCAGCACCTAAACAAAAATTCTAATGGATCAAAACCTAACAAAACTCACAAAATTAACAGATGCAAAAACTAGGGTTTGGTTAATTTTTGTTGCAATTTTCAGTTTAATGGACTATAGGACAAAAATAAATCAATCTAAAAGTAAGGGTAAATAATCCTACCGAGTAAACCGCGCTCTGATACCAAGATGATACGGGGTCGCCCGATCTTCTCGACGTAGGATCAAGATACTCACGTGGAATTGATGAATCGTAGTGATCCCCCGTTGCCAATGCAAGAGTTAGCACTCTATAATTCGCCCAATCATACGTGTTGAACTTCACGACCACCGATGAAGTTCCATCGCGCTCCCAATTCCCAGCGGAAAGGTTGAACGATCTTGATTTCAACGAACTCCCAATTCCCTCATGTTGGTTCGGCCAACAGAAAGAACAAGAGTAATCTTTTATCAAAAGTGGTTCCCTTTACAATGGGGGTCTACCCCTCAATATATAGCCTCAGCCCAAGGCTATTCAACACTAAACTTCCCATGTGGTACTATTCACGCGCGACTGCAGCACGGTACTGTTCATGGGCCGTACAGTTACTGTTCATGGGCCTTGTACTGTTCACGGTATTGTTCATGGGCTGAATTCTGTAGCTCATATCCTTGATCTCCATCCATCGCTGACTCTTCAAACCTGAGCACAAGTAAAATATTATTTTTAGGTAGTATGAAATTCTCATTAAAATTAATGACATATTCATTAAGGAGCAGGTTCACCTGAGATTGTAGTTTCTTGGCTCGTGCTCTTGTTATTGGTCCTGTTATTGAAGTCTCATTACTAGTTTTGGTATTACTAGTGATGTCCTCATCATATCCGCATCACTTGTGGTTGCACTGTTTTACATGAGGAGGTCATCATAGGGTTAAGTCCTTAATTCGTCTGGATAGATCATACCACAAACCATAATTTCTCGTGCGACATTGGCACCAACCTCTCTCACCATCCGCCCAAACAGGTATAGCATGTTTTAGGGTTTTAAGAAGCACAAATTAAGTTGTCATAAATCAGCAATCACTTACATCCCGTAACTGTCCCAAAACCAGTTTTCATGTTTAAAGATTGATGATCAAGGTAAACTAGTGCCTTGGACTTAACATGACTTAGAATGGCATTTAAATATGACTTATACCTATCAAAGGTAATAATATTACCTAGGGTGACAAGGTTCAGGTATCTCAAGTGCCAAGGATAGCATATTAATATTACTACATCATCAAGTAGGCATGTAGCTACCTTAAGCTTTGACATACATTTGCATATTAAATTAAGCATGCAATTTGATAATTTAAAGGAATATAATTTTGCATAAAATGTAGGATCAATATGATCAAAGTAATGCCTTGCCTTGTTCTATTTACCACGCCCCTGATCTTAGTCAAAGCCTTCTCAGTCAATGGTCATGAATCCTTGGTCTTCGTCTTTTACCTAAATATTGATCCCGCTCAAACTTGTCATTTTCTTGAGACTTCAGCTTATAATTAAGCGACAAATGATCGACAAGCCAAATAAATCCAAAGAACCAATAAAAAGTCCAAATAAGTTTAATTGAGTTTATTTATATTTTGCTGTGATTGAGGATAGAGATGAAGTCAAACAAATTCGGAGTATAAGCGAAGTGACGGAGTAACTTCGCCGGGATGGATAAAAGAAGGACTAAGGTCGAAGGAATACTCACAAGAATTTTCCACTTTAGATTGGAGCATGGTTAGATAAAGCTGATTACAAGACACCAAGGCTCGATTTTTAATTTAATATCTTCTTTTATTAATTTATATTTATTAAAGAAGTTCCATAGGTTAGGCAAGACCTACAGATAGATTGGAGAGACTATCCGGGATATGGAATATCACTTGTCGAGGGTTAAAAACGTAGTGCTTCTAGTATACGGGTTCCACATATGATGTTTATAATGCGAATTGGTTGATTTAACTTGATAACTCAAGATGCAATATTATCTGGGATTGCAACTGCCCATTAATTGAGCCATTGTTTCAATAACTTAATCAAAATATGGAGTTGGCTATTTTAATCCAATCGTTATTATGAACAAAGTTGATTATTCTGCTTGATTTACAAATTTGTTAAAAATGACCAATGATCCACATTTTATTGGATGAGGAGTTAATATTTTATCTGGGTTCTCTTTCAAGATTAAACTGAACTATCGGTGTATTAAATATTCTCAAATGACATTGGTGAATTTAAATCCTGAGATAAGGTATGATGATTATTAATTTAGGCGAGATAGCATTTTTGTATGACTCTTTGATTAAGGATGGTCCTTGTGTGAAATGACGCCATTTTATGCACCGTTTTGTAAGATTTGGATTTAAGATAAATACCAGTGGTTTATAATTCATTTTTAGAATTATATGAATAGGGATTAGATTTTAGATAAAGATTAAATTAATAGCACATTAATTTTGAGGATTAATCAGGCCTAAGCAAGGTCACTTTTAATCGAGGGTGTGTATTTACGATTTAAATATTTGTGGCTCAATATTCAAATTAATTACTTAAATTAGTTAAGCATTGTTTGGAAAGAGCCCTTATGGTTTCCAAGACATGGAAATAATTTTGATTAAACTTACATGGCTGAAACAAATTATTCTCATAAGAAGATTAATTTGTTAGTCTTTACGGCATGAAGCTAGCCCAAGAGTAAATTTCTTAATATTTTATATTGCAAAATTTTGTTACACCAATTATCTTTAATTTGTATTGATAAATTTAGAATACGGGGATGAAGATATGATAACTATTATTATTTGGACCACAGCATGCCTTGAGGATCCATGATTAAAATATGAGTTTCCAGAGTGACTTGAGAGTATTAAAGATCATCTTTTATTGATGCCTTTGAATAATTAGATTTAAAATAAAAATTCTAGGCACATTAGTTACTCATGCATGATAATTAATCCAAGATTAAATCTTTAACAATCTTACTTTGCAAAATATTTTATTCCACTTCCCTAATTAAATGTTTATATCTATATTTAACTGAATTTATGCTAAATAACTCAATTAATTCCTAGTTGAACATTTTAGTTCATATCATTTATGAGTTACTAATTTTGGTCTTACAGGGATTGTAGTTTGAATAATCACCAATTAACTGAACTAGCTCCTAATTAAAAAGAGAAGGGCCCACCTGTCATATGACTCGGAGGGATGCACTCACGCAAAGCAGGGGAGGCAGTCGGCCGAAGCAGGGGATGTGGGCAGTGCCGGCCAGGCCATGGCATCGCCAGAGATGGGGGACCAGAGAGGTGGCGGCTACCCGCAAAATGGGACACCGGGACAATAAGAGAGCACAGAGGGGCGGTGGTGTGGGCCGAGATGGAGTAGGGGAGCTCGGTGGCAAGGTGTGGCGGCTCGGCATGGTGAGCCGATGGGGGCAGCGGTGGCCGGAGCGATGAGGGGGCAAAAGAGTGAGAGCATGAGCATGAGGGGATCATGGGGATTGCACCAGCGCAATCGGTGGAGGAGGAGAGGAGCCGGGCGGCCCTAGCGCAGAGGCCCATGGTGGCACGATGAGGATGCTGTGGAGGGGGAGCTCGGGCAACAGGGAGCCCCGGCAAACAGTGGGGGGAGCTCAAGGGAGCTATGGAGATGGTGGATGAGGGGAATGTTCCGATGGGGGAGGGGCGATGGTGAAGGGGCTGTTGGTCGGCGATGGAGAAGAAGGGTGGCATGGCACATCGTGGCGATCGAAGACTGGAATTAGCCGAGGGGAATTGTAACTGGGGGTATACAACACGATATGACACTGCAAACCTTGGAGGGTTCTTGCCAAGGCGGCCAGGATGCCGAAGGGAAGGCAGCGGCCGGCGCGAATGTGGGGGCAGCTCGGCTTCGAGAGAAATGGAGAAGAATGGGCGAAAATGCAGCGGGCTAGAGGTATGCTGGCGCCATTTATAGCTATGAAAAGGTGGAGCTGTTCTGCTATTGTGGCCATTGACCCAGGAGCAGCACGCGGGAGACAACATGCCATGCAGGCGCAGGGTGTCATGGGCCTGGTGGTAGAGGCATGGCGGGATTCGCAGGCATGCAGGCGTGCAGGCGGGGCGCAAGGCCATGGCACAGTGGCGATGCTATAGCGAGGGAGGTTGAGACCGGGAGGCGCGAT
Source organism: Dendrocalamus latiflorus (assembly GCA_017311315.1). Classification (NCBI taxonomy): domain Eukaryota; kingdom Viridiplantae; phylum Streptophyta; class Magnoliopsida; order Poales; family Poaceae; genus Dendrocalamus; species Dendrocalamus latiflorus. Next base: position 30,063,305 of record CM029638.1, read on the forward strand.
CGCAACCGGGTGTCGGACGCAGGCGCGCGTTGGAAGAACGAGAGAGTAGCAAGAAGAAGGAAATGGTTGGGGCCCATTTGGAAGGGAGAGAGGGAAGAATAAATAGAGGAGAAGAGACCTGGTGAAATTTTGAAAAAAAATGGGATTTTAACTTTGAATTCCCAATTTTGGGTTTCGGAAGATAAATGAACTTTCAGAAATTCATTCCCCGATTTGAGTTCAAATCCATAATTTGTTGGATCTTATTTTCAAATTTTAATTTGAGTCTTATTTTCAAAATTTGCTTAGATTGATTTTCAATCACATTGGCCTTTGTTTTCAGATTTTCATTTTTACTATTTGAGTTTTGAATGTTATATTTGAATTCAGGATTTTGAATTTGCATTAAGATTGAAAAGTTGAATTCTTGGCTCAAGAAATCGGATTGCGGATTTAACATTGCTTTGCTTTTGCACTTTATTTTATTTCAAGTATGAAATTTAATTTATATTTAGATTTAAGTTTTGGTCAACTAATTTTTTTTTAACTTAGTTGGCTCTTGCCTCCTGGATTTTTATTTTCCTTAATTGAGTTTGACTGCAAAAACTCCAATCAAGAACTCGAATAAACGCTAATTTCTGAAATACACTGAAAAGCGAATAAATGACTTTACAATTTTCATAAATACATTAGTTCCCATATTTAGGATGTTACATATCCAAGTTAGACCAAATTGGGTAGAGGTTTGATTCGAATTTATATGCAATACTAGCTAATGGCCATGCTTTACTATGAATAAAAAGTCATACCATCACAGCACTGGTATTGTCGGGATTGGCCTGTTCGACCCACGCCGTTGGCTTCGCCTCCATGCTCGATCACGTCATGCCTCCACCCCCGCGTCTGTGCCACGCACCTGGTAGAGCTATGGTTTTTTTTTGTTAGAGAATTTGTACGGTGGTGAAATTTATTTTTTGGTAGATTGTTTTTTCCTATTTTTGTTAGAGATTTTTAGAGATGTACAATGGGGAGTCGAGAGGGGCAGATAAAGCGCCACCACTAACTTTCTTTTTTAAATAGTAGATATTTATATTATGCATATTAAATGCAAAATTATGTTAATTATGCTTAAAATATATGTATATGATCTAACCAATGTTACATTCGTTTTCACCGTTATTTTTTAGACAGAGTAGAGGAGACCACGTGACATCAGGGCGTCACGGAAAGGAGACCGGGCCAAGGCAAAGGAAGTGGATTGAATCTAGAAATAAGGAATTCGGCCCAAGAGGCCTTTTGGGATTTTCAGTATTTTCCGATTAGCATAAATTGGTTTTATTCAAATTGAGCTATAGAAAATAGCAAATAAATCCAAAAAAATAAAATTTCTTGTAACACAAGGAACCCAACTAAAACTGGTTTTGATTTTATTGAAGTTTGCTTTATTCGCATTAAGTATTCTTAATTTTCAAATATTTGAGTTAAGCTTTAATTAATTCAAGAAAAATATAAATATTTATTTTATTTTAAAAGCTTCAAAAAGCCTCTAAAAACTAGGATGTTACAATTTAGAAGGGGAGGGAGTATATAATAAAAAGCGAAGATACATTGTTAAGATGTTCTTAGGATAAAAAATGAAAATCAAAATAAGGAATAGTTTTAATAAAAAATGTTGTCTTGAGCCAACTTAAACTCAGAAAAAAAAGATAAGGAAGAATCTTAAAAGTACGGCAACTCTTATCGGGATATGCTTTAAGTTAAATCTGAGATGTGCAACATTAGGGTGATATTTATTCAGGGTCAAAATAACTAAGTTATCTAATCCTAAGCTATTAGTATGTTTAACTTAAGTTTTGCTTTTTGCAGCAAATCTAATTAGTCTAAAATACTTCTTTGTGTTAATTGGCTGACTTCACTCTCCTATGATAGCATCGATGGTACTTTTGTAAATAGAATAAATATATAGTCATGTTTTAGACAGGGATGACTTTGGGCTTTCAGAAATTAAAACTGTTTGGAACATACACTACTACAGAAAGCCTAATACTAAACGTCAAATCACAGACGATTTTGTGAAACCGTTTGTGATGTACACTATTACAGACGATTTTAATTTGGAGGCCGTCTGTGGTATTTGTGGCGGGAAAAGGAGTATCACAGACGGTTTTTACCGCTGAACCGTCTGTGATACGTTTCCCGCCTTACAATCCCTCAAAATTTCATATTTTCCCGCTTAAGTCCAAGTATAATTCAGTTTTGAGACACCTTCAATAAAACGGGTATAACTTTTGCATACAGTGTTCGTTTTCGACGTTCTTGTACTCGTTGGAAAGCTAACGACGAGCCCAATCCAAAAAAACAACTGGCTTGTGCTCGTCACCCTCCAAGACCCCGAAAATCGGCCATCTTTGGACCTAAATCTGCGTTACAAGTTTTTGGTTTCTGTTTTTGCCCTTTTTCTTGGTCTTCCTTTCAAAATTTGGATTTTGCTTCAACTGAAAAGTTGTAGATCTCATTGAAACCTTTCAAATGAGTATATATAAGCTATATAAAACTTTGCTATTTTATCTTTTCAGACTAGTTGTTTATATTGCATCGGTATATAAAATTTTGTGCTCTAATTCACAGAACCGTCTGTGATATTCATTCATCACAGACGGTTCTATATATAGAACCGTCTGTGATAATCTGGCTGCTGGGCCCGTCAATCCTCCTCAACCCAATCCTAGCCAATAGAAATCCACCAATCCCCACCCCACGGATCGTAGCTCCGCCTTTCCGTCCCTGCGCCAAAAAATTTCGAACTCCCGCCTCTCCCTCCCTCTCCCTCCCTTATAAATATAACCAAAACCCAGCCTCCTTGCTGGTCTCCTCTTCCTTGCTATTCTCCTCCTTGCTGTTCTCCTCCTTTTTGCTGTTCTCCTCCTCCTTGCTGTCCTTCTCCTGGCAGACGACACACAAGTCTACGGGAGGCAAGACACCGCAGAAGCAACTAGCTCGTGCCAACCGTGCAAACGCTCAATCAACGCCGATGATGATGGGAGTCAAAGACATCCAGCTCATGTGTTGCATCAGGGGCGAGAAGGCATAGAGGATATTTGCTTTTTCTCTGTTCTTGTTGTGTAACCTGCTCGTTGTTTGAGATATTGTAATGGTAGGCTCTACTCTTAATAAAAATGGATGTTTTATGTTTGTGAAATGAATTGAGATGTGAATTGGATGTGAAACTTATAACTGCTATAGTGCTTTTTTAACCAAAAATCAAAAGATATGTCACTTAAGATCAGGACTTACATGTTCATGTTAGCATTTGTTTTGCACAAATTCGATGACACTCGGCACAAATTTGATGCACATATATATTTGCTATATGCCCAATGATTTGACCCCATTGATCATTCAATTCCCAATGGCGTCATTGCCCTCGTCTTCCTTTATCCGACGCCGCCCTACACGCCAGCGTCGCACCCCTCTACCCCAGCGATGTGCTCCCCTAATCGCCACCCCTCCCCTCCCCTTCTCTCGCCGCTACACTTCGCCAGGAGACTTGACACACCGTTGGCTAGGCCAAATGAGGCAGAGACCGGTAGGTCCAAGAGCTGGTAGTGCCGGTGCCTCCGTCGATGGGATATAAGGGGTTCCACTGCTAGCCGACACGTCGCCACACACGAAAACCAAGTCGGTTAGATTTTTTTAAAAGTTCTTTTTTGAATCATTTGAACCTTTCGGACCGAAAGGTTTTTGAATCATCCAAAGCTTTCTTAAAATCTTCTAAAAGCTTTCGGACCGAAAGTTGTTTGAATAATCCAAAAGTTTTTCTAGAATCATTTTGAAAGTTTTCGAATCAAAAGTTTCTTAAATCATTTTAAAGTTTTCCCAAATGATGTGAAAGTTTTTGAAATGTCTTAGGAAAGGGCATTTTGTGAGGTGCACTTCTCAAGTACCCGTAATCCAGTCTGGCCAAAAATCATACAGATCACTGAGAACAAATCAAGTGACAGTGTTCATACCTCCACAGACTTCTTTCTGAAAATTAATAGAGAAATAATATTATGATGTATAGCTCTACAGTAAGTACCTCAATTAGTGTTGCCAGCCATCTTCTCCCTCAGGATCTTTAGGCCTAACATGTGCTCAGTTTTCATATCCTCTACCATGTTACTAGTGTCCATGCTCATCAAAGCCTTGTACGATTCCAGCAAGGCAGCCTCCCTCCTAAGCCTTGCTGCCTCAACCTTCCCATCAGAAACACGTTGTTGGGTCTCTAAGAAATCTGTGTGCCGCTTACTAGCTGCAGCTTGAATATCCATATACTTCTTCATATCTTCATCTAGCCTAGTGTCCTCTGCCTTGATCTTGCCTTTGCCACTACGTTGTTTTTTAGCTTCTTTCGTCCCTATTGGGCGTTCCTTTTCACTAATACCTTCAGGCTTTTTTGTGATGTCCCCCACTCCCCCCTCATCATCCAACTTTCTTTTGTTCGAATTATCAATACCATCCAGGATTGCAAGCCACTTGGGTTCATCCCTCATAATCTTCCAACAATTCAAAACAGTGAATGGACCTTCTTTGTAGTCATCCAAATAAAACTGCAGTGCCTTCTCTCTCAATTGGTCGTCCGATTGACCACTGGAATAAGTTGAAGTAGCCTTATTCCAAGAGCCACAGAAAAGACCAACCCACCTCTTAATCTTTTGCCATCTATCTTTAAGATGCTTCACTTTCCTTTTCCGGTTTGACGGTGTAGTGCTGTTGTAGGCTTCATGTACTTCTCCCCCAATAATGATCATTTTTCTTGCCATTCCCATTGATCGAGTCATTGGAGTGAAATAACCAGGCACTCACCTACAACATATATTACTAGCTCAGTACCAGTTAATAACCAAAAAATTTAGTGCCAATTCAGTAACAAAAAAACCAGAAAATTTAGTGCCAATTCACTAACCAGTCGCTCATCTTCATCCGGTGTCCATGATAGGCGCTTTTCAGTCCTAACATCATCTCCATCATCAATGTTAATGACATTTTTTTCCTTTTGATCCTGATGCTGCGTGTTGAGTGGTTGGAGCAGAATGTTGTGCCGGGAATGAAGTGAGGCCATTTTGGAGAAAGTTTAGTAAGCCTCCATGTGGACTGCAATTTATATCATGCCGGGAATGAAGTAAGGACATTTTTTGTTCATTATTTGAACTTCTAGATATCAATCAGTAGTTAAAAAAATTCCCATGGCAAGTCAATTACGTACCGCTCTACCGAATCTGCGGATGTGTCCAAATGCGGTGGTGGTGCAGTCCACCAACCTGCGTAAGAGGAAATCCATCATTAGCATCGGCTTGGAAAAAATACTAAATTTTAAGAAAGTTCCTGCAAATTATATCCATTGTAAACTGTGAACCAAGCAAGTTCAAGATTATCTCCTACTGTCAACTGGCTGCAGACTGATAAATTCAGATTGCAAGAACATGTTCATTACAGGAAAGCAATGCCTGATAAAAACTAGCCACTTTAAAGAGATATCTTACTATTTGCACATTAAAACCTATAATTTGTTAACATACATCTTGCATACAAGTTTTAAAATTTTAATTAAAGACTTTGCTTCCACACGTAGAGAAAATCTGAAGACTAGCTAATCATATCCTGTAAACCCAAGCTAATTCTAAGTGGTCATCAGCAATGTTTAGACTTCTCATAATAAATATATCAGCATTTCAAACAGTAGGAAAGTTAACCAAGTGAACAGGATATACATTCAACTCAACACATGGGAATAAAAGGAAGTGTCTGGTCACCAATAACAGCACAGAATTAATCTCCACTGCCAATTAGTTCCAAGAACAAGGACCTTGTCTACTGTACAGAATAATGTGTGATGTTCTATTTCACAATTGGCTGCAAGGCTATTGAAGTAAAATAGCAGATGATGCAATGCTACAATCCTACTGTTGTAGTGCTGGGATTCCAGGGATTAGTTCTATGTTTCAATATAGCAACAGCTTAAAAAACAGTAATCAGTTCTTGTCCTCTTAAGGTAGTAGAAGCCAACATTCATAGAGACCCTATTCTTTCATAAAAGTCCTACGGCAGAACACAATCATAGCCCAACTAGCAAATAGATGATTCAAAATAGTGAATATGCCTCCAAGTCCTACGGCAGAACGCGTTCAGGCATGTGCGGGCATGTCGTACCGCGCGGAACATCTAGTATACAAATCAACCAAAAGAACTACAATGTATAAATCCCAGCTATGTTACCTGGAGGCGGAGTCGTGGCTTCACCAGATGCCGTGGAGGCGACGTTGGGCTTCACCGCAGCGCCCCACCAAGAAACGCCGGCTGCCGGAACTGGAGGCATCGGAGGAGCAACCTCACGCTTAGACCGGCGGCTCATCTCTTGCAAAGATTTGGGACGGGGATGAGAGATTTGGGACAGGGATGCTAGGTTTTGGGGAAGCCAAGAGACAGACAATGGATTTAATTGATGTGGCACGGGAATGAGGATTTCTTTGGATTTGGCACGTAGATGACGCGGGAAGGAAGGGGATGAGAGGGATTTCGCGCGCGGGTGCTGTGGAAGGCGGAGAGATTTGGCGTGGAGAACTCGACGAGCGCCGCAGCGAAAAAATCAGCGGGAGCAAGGGGAAAGTTACCGCGCGGCCGTGCGGGCACGAAGCACTCGATCCCATCTAACGACGCCTCTGCCGATTGCGTGTAGTTAAGTCGCCGATACCCACCTCGTTTTTCTCTATCGACTCTCGCCAGGTTAGTAGCAGGTTGTATTCTCTCTCCTCATTTAATTTATGTCACATAGAATCGGATGCTGACATGGACCCCTTATAGATAGCTGACTTGTCACCATTGGAGATGGGTAGATGCATTCAAAGGAGCGCATGGTGGGGGCCAATCAAAACAACGTCAATCTCTTGTATTCTCCTCTCACACCATTTCGATGTGTATGCACAGTCCCCACGACCCCCTACCCCAACCCAGTCAGCGTCACTATCGAATATGTGTCTGCCCTTGTGCTACTATCTAAATCATCCATCGACCATCACCACCACCACCACCATCACTTATCGCCATTGGGCCACTCCACTCCCTCTTCGCTAGCCATCGTTGCTACCTTGGAAACCTAACTTAATGATTGTTCATGTTTTAGGGTAGCCCAGCCCCTCCTAACTTCAAACATGGAGCTCGCGGGTGCCCTCACCTCCCGCTGTGATGTTGCCTACCCCTTGAAGCGCTTGCTGTCATTGGTTCTCCGTCGTTGGAGAGGAAGAATTAATTCGTCCATGATCACTAGTTAGTCTTCTTATAACTATTTCTATTGTTCCTCCAGTTTGGAATTGTACATTTGTTATTATACAGAATAGCATGTGCTAGCCAAAATTAATAACAGACGGAGCTGTTCATTAGAAAACTAATAAACGCGCTTGTGAATGTAAAGAAAATCCAAGAAACTGAAAGAGAACATAGGCTGCAGTATCTCACGGGTGGGCCTCCCCTTTCCATCTGTGGAAGGCACACTTATTTACTCCCCAATAACCACTACCCTCCGTATCACTTCAACTCACAATCACGGTCCTACAATCACCCGAGCCCAGGTCCCACACCCAGCGACATATGTCCATCACATACTAGTTGTAATATCCACGTAGGTCAATTAGTGTGACATCCCAAAATTTCTAAATTTTATTTGTTATTTTTCTAGAATTTAATTCTCTCTTTTCATTTGAGCATAGATTAAAAACTATTAAAGTTTAGGAGAAACTGTGTTCAAAATGAGTTTATTTAATTTTATTTGAGTTCCTTACATCTTGTTAGAATTATAGGAATTTTCTAGGATTTATTTAGATCTTTTTGCTATTTTCTAAGCCTTATTCTCTTTTCGGGTTTTCTAAAAATCACAAAAGGAAAATAAAATACATCTCTACCTCTGGCCGACGCATGGACAGCTAGGATCCGCCCACGTCGCCGCTGCCCTCCCACCCCGCCTTCCCCTCGGGCCGACGCGTGGATGGCTCGGATTGAGCTGAGTCCCACCCCGGCCCATCTTACCCGTCCCCTTCCACTTACCTCTGTAGCCGCCGATCCACTCCCCTCAGACACGTGGTCACAATTCGCGCCGTCCACTCCCACCTCTCTCTTCTCCCTCACCGACACCCGGGCCCGCCTGTTAGGCGTCTCTTCTTCCCCACGCGCCTGCCTCCTTTCCCAACCACGACTCCGCCCCGGCCGTTATGCCGCCCCGTCTCTCTCGGCCACGTTCACCCCGCGCAAGCGCTGCCCCCACTATATCTCTCGTGCACCGCACCCATCGCCCACCTTCCCCACTCCCCACTCGGCCCTCTCCGCCCGAAACCGCCACCACCTCCACGCGCTCTTCGGCTACGAATCCCACCGCACCTCCCCTCCCCAAGCCTATATAAATCCCCCCTCGGCACCGCTCTTCCCCACACCGTCTCCCTCCGCCCTCCTCTCCCCTTTCCCGAGAGCCAAGCGCCCGACGTCGTGCACCTTCGCCGCCGTTGCCACCACCAACTTCGGCGAGAAATCGCCGCTGACCCGAGCCTCCTCCCGCCTAGTCGACGCCGCCATCACCTCCGCCGAGTTCATGCGAAGCTCCCCGCCTCTCCTCCAGGCCCGAGTGTCGCCAGACTGCCGCCGCGCCGGAGCACCCGAGCCGCCTCCATTCCTCCCTCGTCGCCAACCTCCTCCGCTCATCGCCGAGCCCCGCCCAAGGTAGAAATGGAGTCTCCTCCTCCTCCGCTCATTGCTGAGCCCCAGCCTAGGTAGAAATGGAGTCTCCTCCTCTCTCGATTCCGCCCCTCATCGTCGGCCGCCGTGCACCGGAGCGCTGTCGCCGCCGTGCCCGAGCGCCACCTCTAGCCTGCACTGCCACATGTGCCTGCGTGGCAGTTGAGGTGGCGCCATGTCCCGGCCACCTCGGCGCTGTCCCGCCCCGTCAGCGCCACGCAAGCATCGCTCCACCCCCGTGCCACTTCAGCATTCCCTCAAGTCCATGGACCTGGTCTATAGACCAGGACCCACCTATCAGCCTCATGTCCGAAGATTCTCTCAGGGCTGACGTCATGCTAACGTTATGCTGATGTCATAATTCGGATTTTCCAAGAGAAAAATAATTCGGCCGAAAATAAATTCCAGGGCTAACCTCATAATTCCTATTTTTCCTTTAGAAAAATGATTCCAAAAATCCAGTTTATTCATTTTCTCTGATTTTGAACTTCCGAGAGCCCGTTCTCCTTCGTTCTAACTCCGATTAAGCCCATTCAAAATTCTAAATTCATTAAAAATTCCCCTCTACCCATTTCTGCCCTCAATTTAATATTTGGAGTTCATTTGAATTTATTTTGAATTTGGTGGGTTATTTTTCACGTGTAGACTGCAACGATTCGAGAAATTTCTTTGACGACGAGTCTCACTCAACCGTGGAGCAAGGCAAGTCACACTGCTTGACCATGTTGTACCCAGTTTGCAAATAAAAATATTTTGTTTTAAATTACATTGCATGCTTAATTTTATTCAACGTGCTTCGAATTCAGTTTTAAATCTAGTTATTGCCTACTTGTTAATTACTCCGTTGACATTGAACTCCTCGATACCTGGTAACCCTAGAACAAAACTCTAGTTAGTACACTAGTATGGCTGGAGAACTTTTGTAGCAAACGCTTGGCCCTGCATAGATATAACTTAGGCTTGGGATACCCTTTTCACATGCAATGATAAGCTTTTGAAATGTATTCTTGACTTTGATGAGTCAAGAAGGATTATAAAATTATTTCAAAATAAAATATAAAATATGGTTTAGACCTAAGCTAATGGTTAGGTGGTGGGTGTAGGTATGTACTGTTGTTCGGAGACACAGTGTTGATTGTCGTGCACAGGGGGTATGTGGTTGAGCCTAAATCAATTAAGGCCCGGTCTGTGAGCTATTGTTGCAAAGCCATATTGTACTAACACAAGGCTGGTATGGGACAGTCCTGGCTGATTAATTTGCGGGTCGCAACCTGAGTCTCGTCGTAGGTTGAAAGTGAGCGTGGCGTAGGCCTGAGAAGTCTCACTCGGCTCAAGAGGGGGTCCCGGTCTAGTGGATTCCTTACTGGAGTGAAACCTTTGTGTTGGTTTGGCCAGGTTGAAGGCTTTGCATTGTAAAAACCTTGTCATAATCTTCTCGTCGCACACCCAAGGAAGTGTGTAATCCGGTGGCAATCTGGGATGATCATGTCTTGTGGGTAAATCTGTACAACCTCTGCAAAGTGTATAATCTATTCTGGATAGCCGTGCCCACGGTCATGGGCATGCTGAGTGAAAGTTTTTCATGGATTAGATCTTGTTTTTTAAATGATTTGTGAAAACCTTGTGGATGGATGGAATCCATGAGTGGTTAAAAAATGTGGATGGATGGAATCCATACAAGTTGTTTTTGGAAAAGATGGTCCGAGTGGGATGCCCGTGGATAGATTGGTGTTTGGTCGGAGCCTGCACTAATGGTATTAATTTCATTTATAATTATTGTTTTTACTTATTGTATTAAATTTAGCATTTTCTAATCTATTTACTGTAGTTCCTTAAATGTTGTTTTACGCTTAAACTAACCCTATAAACTTTTCATTGATGCCCTTATCATTGTCACATTTCTCTAAGTGATTTGCGGAGTACAAGTTTGTACTCACCTTGCTATCTCATTTCAAAGGAGGACCTCTACGACTACGGTGAGGACCTGGATGAGTAGGACGCGTCTTACAGTCGTCTGCCTATGGGCAAGCTGTTGGGCTTCGCTGTTTATCAATTTATACCCACCCTTACCGTGGGCACGACTGTTCGAACAGTTATCACTCTGCAGAGGTTGTACACTTTACCCATAAAAGATGCTCAACTTATGAATTTTAAAATAATCTCTTTTTATTCTGAATTAGATTGTTATACATGTGTTTTTTTTTGCAGTTTTGACCATCTATCGCTCCACGGTTGGGCAACTTAGGCTAGTTTCATGAGTTAGGTGAGACCTATGGACACATACGAGGGTCGACACGGTGCACTAGGCAGCATTTACCAAATATCATTATTTAAGGATTACAGCGTGGAGCTCATACATTAAAGGTATACTTTTAATTAACTAGATTAATCTTAGGTTTCACATTGCTAGGAATCTCATGACATAATTGAATGATTAGTTCAATAATTAACTAAAATATAGGGTTAGCTATTTAATTAATTTCTATAATATCCCTATACTAGAGACACACCTAAGAAGCTAACAGGTTATACCACTTATTGCTAATTAACGACTAATTACTTATAAACCATAGTTGATAATTAATTAACCCTACTGTATTTAACTTCTGATTAATCTGTGCACTAAGCAACAATCCTAATACTCTGAGCCATGATTAATGCATAACCACTCAACAATTAATTTTTAAAAGCAAGCTACTGATGTGAAGGTCTATATGCAAGTGGCTAACGGTCTATGACCGAAACTACATGTCGAGCTAATTTCCAACCTATGGTTAACAATAACTTATTTCTTAGTAAATTTGAATGAACTCTAAAATTTATGATTTCACTCTTGTTACAATGATCTTGAATTTATATGAATTTAGAAATAACTTTCACTCAATTTGGATTTAAAAGAGGAAAGAAGGAACGAAAGAAGGAGAGGAAGAAAGAAGAGATGGGACAAGCCTGATTAGGTTTGAGGTTTTTCCTTGTTATTTGATTTTATGTTTTCTCCATTTGTTTTAATTTAATCCCAATTCATATCATTTCCCCGTTTGATTTGTTGTTCGAGCATTGGATCATCTTTTTATATTCAAATTTTATTTTATTTTATACTTTTCCATTTGTATATCTTTTAATCCCAGATTTTGGTTTTATTTTTTATTAATTGATTTGGTTTACATAAAATCCAATCAAAATGCTCTAGTAAGAACTAGAAAATTCAGATAACACTAAAAAAGAAAAATTTTAAATTTTATTCATTATCCCAGGCCGACATGTGCCTATTTAGCCCGAAGGGCCAAGGCCAGCACGACTAGCCCATTTTGGCTCCAAAAATATAAAAAATGTAAACATTCCAAAAAAATGTGTAGAATCCAAAACAACAAAATAGATTGTAGAAATATAATAATGAGCTTTATTAATATTTAAATGGCTATCTCGTTAAAAACTTTGCCAAGTAAAAAACTCAACTTGAGAAAACTTTGGTAAAGAAAAAAGAGTACAGCTTATAACTTTGCAGTACATGTAAAAAAACATAAAAGGTACAATGTACATCGATGCTCTAAGAAGTGATGGCTGTGTTGTTGTCTGGATAGAAATTGTTGAACGTGTCTTCCAACTCCGTATTCTCCATGGAGTGTTGAACTCTCGTATCAACTTGTTCCTTGTCCTTCACTACGAGAAATACTTCATATCACACGTGAGACTTGTTTTCCTCCTCACATATTCTGTCAAAAAGACTGAAAGTAGACTTGAAAGAAACCGTCGAAATAGGAACAGTTAACACATCCCGTGCTAATATGGAATATTTGAATATGTGAACCTTATCACCCTAGCAAAATTATAATGATAACCTTTCAAAAGTAAGTCCGTAATTATACACTATGCTCAGCACTGCTTAGATACCCGAGGGCGCTGAAATGCTCCAAGCATCATCATCACTTTTAATCATGAGAAACTGGTTTGAGCAGTCATGGTGGTAATGGCTGGTGTATTTTGGTATGATTATTTTATGCTTCCCAAAAACCTCATATTACTTACTTATCTAGGCGGATGGTTCGGGGGTGTAGTGCAGCGGTGCACGGGAATGTGGTTAGTGGTAGAACCGCCCAGATAACCCTAAGGACTGAATCTTGTCATGACCTCCCGTGTAAGACAAGTAAAACCACAAGTCTGTAAAGTATAACTTGGCTTAGTAAATTTACCGGACCCTAAAAGTCATCATCATCGGTGGAGGAGGTGAAGCAGTGCAAGTGGCTGTCTGGGTGGCGGGCTTGAATGGGGCACCCGCAGAGGGTGAAGTTCTTCTGCGGCGTGCTAGCAGTGTGGGTAGCCAGCTGCTAGGCGCATAGGAGGGGAACATCCCACACAACCTATGAGACCTGCCACAAGCGGGCCAAGCTCATAGGGGTGAGATGATGGAAGGGGCGAGGTACTTTGAACGGTTACTTGATGGCTTACTTAACCGCATGACTAACGAATCGTGTGGGGCAACGAGTAGATTGTCTCTTGTGGGTAAAGTGTAAAAACTCTGCAGAGTCAAAACTATTCGAATAGCCGTGCCCACGGTCATGGGCGGACATGAGAACAACCAAATATAATTCTATTTCAAAAACTTTGTGGGTGGGAATGGAAAAGTGGAGGGCAGTGGAAAGCCCTTATTTGAGTTGCCCTAGGTGTCATGCCAGTGATAACGTAAGCGGCTATAATGGTGAAGGTCTAGCATATGGTGCAGTGACCATGTAACGGTGGATGGAATCTAGATCGCTATTATTATTGCATTCTCTTACATATTATGTTTTTGTTCAAAACTGCTAGGTCTCAAGAAATTTCTATGTATTATACTTTTAAATAATGATAATACTTCTCACAAAATAAAATGTCAGGAAGAATAAATAGAGTCGTAAGAAAAGAAGATGAATGCTTGTGGTAAACATACAAAGATGTTGGTGGATTTCGTGTCGATTATAAAAAGGAAATGATAGTGTGAATTCTGGAAAAATAAATTGGTGGATCCAAATTAAATGTATTGGATTATTAATGGATTGTAGAGTGAATAGATTGGCTAGATGGATGAATTAAATGATTGTGGAGAATTAGGAGTTGTGAAAGCAATTGTTGGATTACGACACTGATAAATATTATAAACTCTTGGGAGATGTTAGCAATATTGGGATTAATAGAATTCGATTGGTTACTAGATGAGTCAATTGAATTTTTGGGAATTTGGAGGTATGATAACAACTATTGGGGTATAAACTTGATCAATGATATTCTTGGAGGATGTATACTAGTGAATCGTAAACTTGATCAATGATATTCTTGGTGAAGGTATACTAGTGAATTAGTTAGAGATAGATAATGAAAAGTAAGGTTGATTATTGGAAGAGTAGATTATGGTTTTGGATCAATAAAAAAAGGATTGAATTGTTAGAAAGTCCTGATACGAATGATTTCGGTGGATTTAAAAGCAAATATGTTGGATAATCTTTAGAATTTAGAAACGAAAAGTTGATGATTAGCAACCACAAGATTGGATTGTTAGGAATTGAGAATACACAAGATGTTGGTGGATCTAAAATAAAGAATACATAATTTTCATTAGACTGAGGAACTTATCAAATTGGTAAATAATGAATCTGAGATCGGATCTATGAATTGGTGGTAAAAATTTGAATTCATATGAGAATTGGTAACCCCGATTTGATTAATATATTTTTTAGATAATGTAAGGGGAATTGTTTGATCGGGGATTCAGTAAATGATGACACTCGCTGTTCGGAGTTTTAGACAGCACTCAAAGTGTGTGTTCATTGGATTAATTAAATGATGTCGTTCGATGTTTGGAGTCTTAGATAGCAATCAATAAAAAAAGTGTATCTTCGGTGGATTAAGTCAATTATGGCAATCGCTGTGTGGAGTTTAGGCAGCAATAATAACACTATGATTAAATAATAATAAAACTACCAAAAGCAATTTATGGTAAATAAAATAACCCGAGCCTCTACTTTGATAAGCCATACATACTATTTAATTGCATCATATGTATTGGCTCGCGGAGCACGGTGGTTTGTGCTCACACTCGCTCTCATAACAAATCCAGAATCAGGAATCAGATCACTACGCTTCAGCAATACTCTTGGCCATGATGGCGAAGAAGATGAAGATGTCAAGGGCTAGGTCGCGAACCCCAGTTGGCTGCCTGTGGGCACATCCTGAGGGTCCCACCTGTGTGCTTCATTCTTTTGTTGTTGCAATTTAATGATTTTGTCCTAATCGGCCCGTGAGTAAGTTTACTATTATATTTATGCTTCCGCATGATATGTGTTTGATGTTCATTTCTGTATCTGTGAGCACTATCTACTGATCTAGGGAATAGTGCGGTGGAATCACAGAAGATTACGGATTATAAAATCTGGGTCCTACAGCTTTCAAGTGACCCACAATCGCAAGAATATGATGCACAATTAAAGAATATATTGGATAGTGCACTTTGGATAAGGCAACAATGGTTTCATAAAAAAGTTCCAAAAATTATGTAACTTCACAGCAACATACCAGTACTGCTCAGTCAACAGTGTTGCTGTCATGGTTGTGATAGTGTGTGTGGACAAAAAAAAAGAAAATGTGCTCTTATAGGGTAAAAATGTTTTATATCATGAGATAAGTTGAGTTCCACCTTACCGACATGTCCAAACTGAACTTTCTTGGACGTATACCCATCGCCTTACAGAAGATTTTATATGCTGCAATTCATTGGTTGGAATGATTTACAAAAGATATTGAATCACGAAAAGTTTGAAGATATGAATCCAACCTATTTAAGCCACATTTAACTATAAGATTAATAACATGGTAAGTTCATCGCTGATGTAGTAAGAAGGATTCGACATATGTACTAAACAACAGAGTGAGAATATCTATTGCCCTAGAGTTTGTTGTAGCATTGTCCAATGCAATTGCAAAAATTTTATTTGCAAGACCAAAGTCTTCCATGACTTTGATAATACATTCTGCAATATTCTCACCTGTATGTGCTACATCAATTAGTTTAAAGTATATAATTCTCTTTTCCATGACTCAGTCATTATTAACATAATGAGCAACTAAAATAAGACAATCTTCCCTAGCCCAACCACTCCATCTTTTTGAGGTTAAGGCCACTGAAAATGTACAGGCTTGAAAAGAGTTCTTTTATTTTTAGCACAACTATTATTGTAGTATTTAATTACATCTCTATATCTTATCTTTCTAAAATTGAAGAAAATCTAGAATTATGAGTAGTTCTAATGTAGATTTCGAGCGATTGTGACTCACCAAAGTTTAAAGGTAGATCCTGTGTGGCAATTAAATGCAATAGTGATTCTCGAGCAACCTCGGGATTATAAACCTAGTTACGTATCGTACCGTCGGGATTGAACTGTAGCTGCATCCCCCTCATGGCTATGCCTTTTTTTTCTTTACATCTTTTGCATGTCTGTGCAAATGCCCGATTTTACTTGTAGACTTTGCAGACAATTTATGATGATAAATTTTGCAAATAGTATATCTTACCTAAGCTCTGGCCTCATCTCGTTTAACTATCTTGTCGAAATCTTGCCACACCTCCGACATGCTGGGTCTAGACCTTTTGCTCTGGTGCTTACAGACGCAGCAGCACTCATAGAGCCTGACAGTGGTACAGCCAGGGTCTACGTTCCCGTTTGAGGCAAAAGAGAAGGTGGAGACATTTCATTCCCGAAGGATAAAAGATCTTCCAAATCAATTTCGTAGAAAATTGTCAAAATTTTCTATGGAAAAATGTGGAAAACAGCAAAATGCAAATAGAAAATTACACTATTACCTATTTTACATCACAACAAAGAAAAGTAAGAACAACATAAATGTATGAAAATTAGTATTGTCGCCGCTTTTCTTGATTGTAGCTGGATTTCGAATTTTTAAATTTTTGGCAAAAATATTTTCAATTTTGCCAAATTATCACAAAGTGTATCAAAATTTTCACTAGAGAATTCAGAGAAGAGATTGCAAATTTGAGTGTGGCTAAATGAGGGGTAATGCTATCTATTGATAGAAAAAATTTCAGATTTTTTGAATATTTTCCCCTATTTGTAAACTCCAAAATGACTAGAAATTTTAAAAATCCGACCATTTATCAGGCTAAATGGGCCACATTCATGTCATACAGGCCGTGCCTACCGTGTCATGCCAGGTTAAGGGTGTGTTTGGTTGGATAAATGAGGGTGGATGGTGTAACATCTTGAAAAATTCGAATTTGAAAATATAAAGTTCTTAAAATATTTTATAATATGTTCTGTTGAAATTTGGATTTTATGGTGATTTTCTGAATTTTGGTGGAGGATTAAAAAATTTAAGACAGCTTCAAAAAAATGAAACTACTATTAATAATGCCATAAAGAGAAATACGTAGATAATGGAGACTCAAAATTTTAAATACGAATAAGAGAAGATGATCCGGAGAAACCTGAGTTAATAAAATATAAAAGTTTCATTT
Organism: Dendrocalamus latiflorus; assembly: GCA_017311315.1. Lineage (NCBI taxonomy): Eukaryota > Viridiplantae > Streptophyta > Magnoliopsida > Poales > Poaceae > Dendrocalamus > Dendrocalamus latiflorus. Next base: position 30,080,541 of record CM029638.1, read on the forward strand.
TGAAATAATAGTATAAAAGGGCAACAAAAATAAATAAATAAAAACATATACAAATATATATAAACAAAAGGCCTAGCAAATGAACCAAAAACATAAAAAGGTATAGGTGCAAAGATAGCCCTGAAGGAAATATACTTACATAAATATACAATAAAAGAATATAATACAACAACAAATATATATATATCTAAGTAGATATATATAGATATAAGTAGATATATATATATATATATATATATATATATATATATATAATCGGAGGGAGCCAGGCTGGCCGACTGGCTCGGCCCAACTCCTCACCCCACCTCATTCCCCCGCGCGGCCCAGCCGCCTCCACCCGCGCCCCTTCTCCGCTGTCGCTGCGCCGTGGGCCCGCTCCCGCCACCTCTCTCTGCTAGCGGACCCCGCGCTCCCGCCCGCGCTTCTCCTCCCGCAGCCGCGCAGCCGGCTCTCCCCGCTTCTTTTCTCCTTTTCTTTTCCCCCTTTTCTCTTCTTTCTCCTCGCGTGTTCCTTCTCCTCTGACTCCGCCGCAGGCACCAGCAGCACGTGCCCCGTGACCTATCACCTCGCCTCTCGACCCGTCCCCTCCGTGCAGCACTACCACCTGCCACTGCCCCTGCTCGGTGCCGCGCACCGAGCCCCGCGCCCGGATTTTGCCCGGCGGTCCCCACGCCCGCCGCCCGGTCTCCCGTCGCTGACCGATCTTCTGCCACCACACCTCCCTGCCCCTCTTCGGCTATAAGAGGTGTCCGCCGTTTCACTCCATCGCCGCGCCATCTTCCTTATTTCCCCTCACTTTACCCCGACTCGGCCTCCTTCCGCGAAAGCGCCGCCGCCGCCATTTTCGCCGCCGATGCCTCCCTAGTCGGTCCCCAGTCAATTCTTCGCCAAGGGAGCACCGTCACGGCGCCCTCAACCGGCCCCACCCCTCAATCGGGCCTCTCCGCCGCCCCAGCTCGCCGGCGCCGCGCGACCACCTGCACCGCCGGAGACCTCCGCCGCCAGCTCGCCGTGCTCCCTCCCCGGCTCGGCAAAACGCCCAGTGAGCATCCCCGGAACCCCCTTCTGCTCCCGCGCATGTCGGTTTTCCCCCTCCTCCCCCTCCAGCGCCGTCGCCCCTTCCCACCCTCACCGCCATTCGCTTTGAGCCACCGCCCGCTCGCATCGCCGTCGCTCCGGACCACACGCCGCCGGCCAAAGGCTCCACGGACTGTGCACAACCCATTTTGCGAGACGACCCCCTCTCCCCGACCACCGTCCGCCGCCGGCAACGACAAATCTGAGCGCCGGCATGGGTCCTCTGTGAAGTCCACAGCCCAGCCTGCATTATCAGCTTTTCTTCCCCCTTCCAATCGCGAAAGACGCAGAGCCCAGTTGGCTAGCCGAGTAAGTAATGCACACAGCAACCCAGGTCGCGGGTTCGAGTTCCCCTGCGGCCATATTTTTGCTCTTGCTTTTCTTTTTGCCATTTCAATTAGGAATTCATCAGAAAATAAATCAATAAAGCTAGCATAATAGATTTAGGATCAAATAAAAATTTATATATGCATCCAGATGTAAAGTTCATATGTATAAGAGAAATTAGGTGATTAAGAGGAGTAGCTTAGTATTAGCATCTAATACTTAAATGATTAGGATCCAAGTTAAAGATTTCCTAGTATACAAGTGAATAAACCTTGGAAAATAATTATGTGAGATATAAGTAATTAATATAAATTTAAAATAACAGACAAGATTATAAAGATAGAGTTGGAATAAAATATTTTGCAAGGAAGGTTATTAGAGATTTAATGCTGACTAGGTTATTTATTCAGAACCTAATTATTTAACAAAAGATGGCCATTACTAGATTTGGTAAAAGCCCCAACCAAAATTAGCAAGGTGAATGACGAACCAAGTCGCTCCATAGAATTTGTTAAAGATGTGCCGTAAACAGTTTAAAATAAACTACATGGGTAAAGTAGAAGGCCATAATCTTGCTTAGGTTACGCTCACATGAAATGACAACTCAACAAAAGAGGACGGTCTAAAGAAATAAATCCTAAACCGTGGCATTACTTATATATATATATATATATATATATATATATATATATATATATATATATATATATATATATATATATATATATATATATATATATATATATATATATATGAAAAATACTTTTACTCCCGGGTGTAATTACACCCACCTCTAATATACCACCTAAACATTTTTGAAATACTCCTTTATCATTTTAGGTATACTCATATACTAATTATAAGATACTCCAATGTAAACCACACGAAAAAATTGTAAGGAAGTCCATAGTTTTTAGCGTATTTTATAAATACCTTTATATACGTACATAAAAAGGAGTATGTCAAAAAAACTATGCATACCACCTCTGAAAAATTGTTCATACCACCTATATAGTCTTAAATACTCGTATACTACACGTACATACTCTCCGTTACGCGAGATACTACCTATGTTATGAGATACGACATAGGGTGTAGTTACACCCGGTATATATATATATATATATATATATATATATATATATATATATATATATATATATATATATATATATATATATATATATATATATATATATATATATATATATATATATATATATATATATATATATATATATATATATATATATATATATATATATATATATGCCCTGAATATTAGCACTCGACAAAATACACCAATTCATAGGTTTAACCTAGCTCATGGAACTTCCTTGATAAATACCAAAATAATAAAATAAATTATTAATAAAAAGATCTAGTCATTGTATTCTACCATCGACCTTACCTCAAATAACCCAAATTCCCCATTAACTCATAATAAAACTAAATTGAGTTCATTCGGATTTATTTGGATCTTTTTGAGTTATTTGCTTTTATTTGGATTCAGTCGTTTGCCGCGTAATTAGAAATTGGAAGTCGTGAAGATTCAATGGATCAAGCGAGATCAAGTTCGAAGTGAAGATAGAGACCCAAAAGCTCAAGGAAAAGCATTGCCTGAGCTCAAGACCGTGGTAAACCGCGTTAGGCGAGTCAATACTTTGACCATGTTGATCCTACATTTTCTGCAAATTATTTTTGTTTACATTATCAAATTGCATGCTGTTATTTTATATGCAAATACATGATTAATTCTAGTTATATGCCCATTATTTAACTTGATTAATATTACATCTCCTTTGGAATATTTGAATGTGTGAACCTTGTCGCCCTAGCAAAATCATAATGTTAACCTTTTGAAAATAAGTCTCTAATTATACGCCATGCTTAGTACTGCATAGGTACTCGGGGGCGCTAAAATACCCCAAGCATCATTATCATTTTTAATCATGAGAAATTGGTTTGGACAGTCATGGTGGGAATGACTGGTATATTTTGACATGATTATTTTATGCTCCCAAAAATCCCAACTTGCTTAAATATCTGAGCGGATGGTTTGGGGGCTGGTATGTGGTGCAGTGGAAGCACAAAATATGGAGTGTGGTAGAACCGCTCAGATACCCCTAAGGACTGAATCTTGTCATGACCTCCTGTGTAAAACAGTACAACCACAAGTCTGTAAAGTATAACTTGGCTAAGTAAATTTATCGAAACCCCCGGACTCATCTCGCTGGTAGTGGATAGGAGTGGATACGCAAGGGCAAGAGAAGGCCTAAAGGGACACCGAGTGGAGGGTGAAGTTTCCCAGTCGTACTAGCGCTGAGGGGAGTGGAGCCCGAATAACGCTAGTAACCGTGGGGAACATCCCGTGAATAGATGGGACCCACCGCAAGTGGGAGCAGCCCATAAGGTGAGATGACAAAGGGGGTTAGATACTTTGAAAAGTCACTATGATGGTCTACTCAACCACGTGGCTAAGGAATCATGTGGGGCAACGAGTTGATTGTCTCTTGTGGTGAAAGTGTACAAACTCTGCAGAGTCAAAACTATTCGAATAACCATGCCCACGGTCAAGGGCGGATATGGGAACTTAACCAGATATAGTTCTATTTCGAAAACTTTGTGGGTGGGATTGGAAATGTGAAGGGACGCGGAAAGCCCTAATTTGGATTGTCCTGGGTGTTGTCCCAGTGGTATTGTAAGCGGTTATAACGCTGAAAGATAAGCATATGGTGCAGATGCCATGTAACGGTGGATGGAAATCTGGATCACTATTATGGACATTGCATTCTTTCACACAATATGATTTAGTTCAAACTGCTAGGTCCCATGATATGTCTATGTATGACATTTCAAATGCAGTTTATGGCCACTAAAATAACCCGAGCCTTCCTTTGATAAGCCATGCATACTATTTATTTGCATTCTGTGTGTTGGCCCGTGGAGCACGGTGGTTTGTGCTTACACTCGCTCTCACAACAAATCCAGAATCAGGAATCAGATCACTACGCTTCGGCAATATTTTTGGTCATGATGGCGAAGGAGATGAAGATGTCAAGGGCTAGGTCGCGAACCTCCAGTTGGCTGCCTGTGGGCATGTCCTGAAGGTTCCACCTGTGTGCTTCGTTCCGCTGCTGCAATTTATTGATTTCAGCCTAATCGGCTCGTGAGTAAGTCTACTATTTTATTTATGCTTCCGCATGATATGTATTTTGATGTCCATTACTGTAACTGTGAGCACTATCTACTGATCCAGAGAATAGTGCAATTAATCACAGAGGATTCCGGATTATAAAATCTGGGCCTGACAGATGGGATGGGATGGTCTAGGATTTGGTGGGATGGAATGGGATGATCCAAAAGTTTGTTTGGTTGGGTGGATGTGATGATACAGATTTTTGTTTGGTTGATGAGATGAAGGTGGATGGGATGAGCCAATTTTGTGTTTAGTTGGGTGGATAAAGATGGATGAGAAGGGTTAGGGTAACCCTGGTGAGTTTACCTTCCAAGTAACTATAATAGCTTGAGAAAATTCAGATAACTACAGCAGAAAATAGCTTGTCTTCACAATGGTAGCCTAAACTATAGATTGCTATACAAATAATGCATTCAAGCACTAACCATAAAATGTCGATACAAGTAGAACATATACATGTTGGAAAGGTAACTTGGAGAAGCAGATGAATTGAACAAGACTTTTGAATAGTAAAAATACAGGTTGCAGCAATGACAAACAAATAGCAGTTGAAATACCCGTTACAAACCCACCATGTTTGAAAGTTTTGCATATAGCCATTAGGGTCTAAGATCGTCTTCTGAAGTATACATAGCAGTAAGTCATGCTTGACATGTTAAAAAGATTGCTACAACATGACGACTGATGAGGTAGTTACCTCGACTGAACTATACTCTGAACTGGTCTCAAACAAGTCACCAATTCCGGTTGCTTTCTTTGATTTGTAAGGAGTGTCACCACCATGATGTGTTTGTAAGCAGGATGTGTTTGTAAGGAGTGTCACCACCAAATTTGTTCCGGTTGACATAACTAGACAAAAGCTTGATGAAAGCACCACCACAGTCAATATCCTGCTCATAATTAACATGATTGCAGGTTAGCTCACAATATCACTGTGCTTGTTCTTTGATTCCTTTGCATGCCAAAAGGCAAAATTAACATTTCAAGCTCTAGGATTAAGACCCAGAGGTGATATAACTGGAATGAATCAAGAGCATGTAAAACAAACTAATGGTTACCTCATATATCTAAATGAGAATAGATTATCAAATACCATTTCACATAACTTGGGCACACATGCACTGAAATTTCCCAAATGGAAGAACCAGCCCAAACAATCGACCTACAATTTGAGCATGCAAGCCACTTCTTGATTGCAAAAACTTGCCTTGATTCAAGAATTTACAGGAGAAAGAAGCATCCTACACAAAAAAAAAGTTTCCTAGATCCCTATTCTTGCAAGATACCCACCCAGACCTAGAATAAAAGGCTAACTACCTATCCTCAAAAGGAAGATAAAGAAAAAGCACGCACCTTCCATGAGGATTCCGGGTAGTCGTCATCCTCGCCCATGACTTGTGGCTAGCGGCTACGTCGTCACCCGGTCTCTACTCCCCGAAGGAGTCGCCGCCGCTAGATGGGTGGGCAAGTCGGGAGGCATGAGGAGGGAAGGAGCACAGAGAGAGGGGAGAGGAAGGTGAGGAGATGGAAGTGAGGTGAGGGAGATTCCGCTAGATGCAGTGGTGAGACGTAAGAAGGGTGGGGAGGGGGGACGAACGAGAGAGGTGAGTGGAATGTTCATGTCATCCTGGATGGCCTCATCCAACCTTTTTTGTCACATGGCTTCATCTAGCATCTTTCGGGAATATTCATTAGTTTTGGCTCAATCCATCTCAGATGGTTCTATCCAGTCCCACCATCCAAACAAGGGGACAAACCAAAAAACTGGATGGGACTATCCCATCCAGTCCCTACCCAAGCAACCAAACACATCCTAAGTGTGCCTAACGGTCGAATTTTCATGCTTAACTAGCTAATCGTGCTACCGGACTTAACGTGCCTAACCGGTTACCGTGCCTATTCGGCCATATCGTGCATGTGCTGGGTCGTGCTTGGTCTGACACTATTCGTACCGTGTCGGTCGATCCCATCTCAGCCATATCTACTGTAGCGAGTTGTGGACCAACTTGGCATGGGAAATTTAGGAGTTGTGAAAAAGACTCTGGAGACTTTCTTTCCTTTCTCGCTTTTCCTAACAGTGCGAGTGTTATCATGATTTCTAGCTCAATTGACGAGTTTCTTCGGTGGTGCCTAATCTACTTAGATGTATTCCCACGATGATCGCTGATGCTGAAAATCTCTCCCGGGGTGGAACCCCATAACGAAAATCCATGATGCTGGGAAAATAGAGCCTGGTTAGAATGCCCTTCCTGTACTTTAATCTGATGGATTCCCAGGTCTTTTCTGTTGAAAGATTATTGAAGATTTCCAGCTTTGAAACGAACAACGAAACTTTACCATAGCTTTTTCGTACACGTTCACTTGCACCAAGGGGATAGTACGTCTTGGCCTTAACAAAGAGATTAGATTACACAAGCGATTAGCGCACGTTCTTTGGACGGACGTCTTCTTTTTGCCCTTACAGGCTTGTGTTAAAGCCGTGGTTGCCTATTTTTGTGTTTTTTCCTTTAGCTTTGAGGGTTTCTGTTTGCGTTCTTTCGCTAGAAAAACAAGAGTCTAGCCAGAACTCGCGCCGCACAAGCGTTAACCCAAAATGGAAACCCCCGCCCCCTTCCCTTTTCTTCCTATCAATAAATCTCTATGCCTCGTTTAAACGAAGCGAGCACGAGTTCAAAACGGAATCGCATTCCCCTCATCCGCTCTATTTAAACGGCACCGAATCCCATTCCCGTCTCCCAATTTTCCCATTCCCTCCCGCCTCCCTCCCTCTCTCTAAAACCCGAACCCAAAACCCTAACCCTAATAAGAACGCGCCGCCACCCACCCATTTCGGCGCGGCCCGTGTGGTTTCATTCAAAACCCCAAACCAATTTTCGCGTACGCGCGCGCGGGGGCGAGGGGAGGCGGAGGGGATGGCTCCGTTCGGCGATGGCGGCGGCGGGGAGGAGGAGGAGGAGGCCCGGTCGGGGTGGGACCCGCTGCGCAGCGGCAGCGCGCCGCCGACCATGGAGGGCGCTGCGGCGGCGGAGGTGGTGTTCGAGGGAGGAGGAGGTGGCGGTGGAGGTTCGTTCTTCTCCGGGATGGATGGGCTCGGCGCGAGGCTGGACGAGATCAGCCGGCGGCGCGGGACCGTCTCGCAGGTGAGAGTCGTTGATGCTTTCTTAGTATTTCTACTATGGTTGTTTGATCCTTGGATGATGCGAAGTGCGTGTCTATGGGATGGGTGGCTTTGTGCGTGGTATAGATTGGATGGCTCTGTATGTTCAAGGAGTTGCTCAGAGCGTGGATTTTCCTTCCGAGTTTGTTTTTGATTTGTGCATAGTTGGTTCCTGCTTGCGTGAGGGTTACTGTAATTTACAGATTATTGTAATCTAACAAATGCAGTTGAGGGTTACTCCTTGGGTTGTTTCGACTTTTCTCTAGCTTTGTTCGTTGAAGCGTAGATGAACTATGTGGGGTTGGGGTGGTACACTTTACGTTTGGGTTTGTACGGGGTTTGAATCGGACGGTTCGGGTTTGTATGTGTAACGAAAGTCCGCAAAAGCGTGAAAATTTTCAACTTTTTTTGCTTGTTTTGTTTTTAGTGTTGTGGATGTTTGTAATTTTACAGATGTAGGTGAGGGTTTGTAATTTAAGTGTTGTAGATGTTTGTAATTTTACAGATATAAGTGAGGGTCATTGTTTCAGTTCCCCTAGGTGTTTAGGTTTGTTTTCTAGATGCTTGGATGAAGTGTTTTGTGATGGCTTGTTGGCCTGTTGTTATCTTTTGGTTGGTATGCGGTCTATGTGGTTTTATTGGTTGATTTGTTTGGTCCATTTTCGCTGTGCAGCATTATCTCTGTTCAAGGCTATCACTTTAGGTTGCAACTCCTATTTACTAGCATTGAGAGAACCGAAAGGGTTCAAGCTGAAGTTTTTTTAGCCAAAATTTTGGTTTTTCTTGCATAATTGGGTTGGCATGCGGTACTAGCTTCTACAGTAGTATTAAAGAGATAGTAATTAGTAAGCCACGTTGCTGATAATGTTTGTTAGTTAGAATTGTGTCTCGTGTTATTTTAACATGTTCAGGTCGAACAGTTTGCTTGGGCTTACTCACCGAGAGAACGCACTTTAGTAGATACCCTGTTTCTTTGTTTTAGTTCTTTAAGACTGATTATTTTTTTTAAACATTGTTACACCATTGACTTTAGTCTAATATAGTATGGGATCTTCAGTTCCTTTCTTTATGTAGGTTTAATTGCCTTGCCTGCTGTCTACATTGAAAACTTTGTTTGTTTTCACGTTTATGTGGTAAGTATAATTTAATATGTTTTATGTGATGTTATGGGTGATAAACATATGTATGCTTATTAGGCTGTCAAGGTTTTGGAGTTCCCCTTAGTTGAAAAGTGTGTAAATTTTGCCATGTTTTTCAAATCTATTTTTTTTATTTTTGGATATTTCTTTTGTTTCTTCATTGGTTAATTCCATTAAAGATGGCAGAAAATTGAAATTAACATAATTTGAACTGAGAAACAGGGACAATTTGGGGGGTTGCAGTTGAATATATGTTGGGCCAAATTAAAGGCCCAACTCCTCTTTTCCTTTTTTTTCTCTTGTATTTTTATATTTGTTGTATATTGTGCAAAGAGTTTGCTGCCTTTTAAGATAGAGTTTTGTTGCTTACTTGTCATCTTGGTGCCCGCCTTGGCGATCAAGCACCTGGGAAGTGACTTGCCATGTTGAGGCGCTGTGACAACCATGGCTAGGTCATTGTTGCTTCTGGCTTAGTCCTTTTTTGGACTTGACCGCCATACTACCCCATGCAGGTTGACAGTTTTAGGTTGCATAGCTCTGGAAGGAAACATATTGCAAGTTCTATGTTGCTTGTGCCAACATAACTTCCATTCTTCATATTGTAACTTTTATTATTTGTCTGTTGTGATTGTGTTGCTGTCCCTATCAATATTATGTTTGCATGCTCTTCTGATGTATCTTGCACTAAGAATGCATCTTATTAATGCCTCTGTTTCTTGCATGCTTTTAGAGGTCCTTTCGTGCACACTTCACACTTTTTTTTTCATATTTGCAAATTGCTGTAAAAGGCTTTGGCATTTATTCTGAGTTGCCAAACACATCCCAGACAAGACACCAATTTCATACTTCTGTAGCTCTTCCATCTTTTATGCTTTCATAATTCATAAATAACTTATTGTAAGCTTCGTATTCTTTGTATTCTTTGTTTCAGGAGTATTTTGGTAATGCTGTATCATTATCTAAGGGACCACCAGGCTTCCAGGCTAATGGTGCGGGAGAGTTGGATGGACAGCAATTTGGACCAAGCAGAGTTCATAGTGTTGGTGCAATACCAAACCACACTACATTTGATATGGGTTCCATGTGGGCAGGAACAAAAACAGATGATACTGAATTTCATAGGCGTATTCAGAATCGCTTTGTGTCAAACATGGGAAAGATGAATGCTTTTGGCAGAAGGGACCTTGATTCTACTTATCTCTCGGATTCTGATCTTTCAGATGCTTTATCTGGGTTGAGGCTGTCTTGTACAGCATGGGATGAAAGGAGTAATGATAAAGAGCTGCTTGATGAAATACTTAGACGTCGTAGTGATTTCTCCTTTAAGATTGCCGATGATAGCCAACTTCCTCTGGCTGGTAATGCTTTTCGCACACCTAGGGCTGAACACTTGGATCATTTGCTACCAATATATAGAGATGGTGTTTTACGCAGGCAGAACAGTGCTATAGATGGTCCTGATGTTTCAAGGATGAATCGCCATCACATGAACAATGTAGATCACCTATCTTTTGCTGAACAGCTAGCTTTGATGCAGTTGGGCAATCTGCATGGAGAGGCTAATCATATTCGCAATGCACCTATGATAAATATGATCAACCCCTTGAACAATAGACAAAATACCATTACAGACTTGGATTTGGCTAGGAATCATAAGGCATTGCTTGAGGATCTTCTTGCACGACAGTGTCTGCAGAATGATAATCCCTTTCTCCCAAAATCTGGCCTCTCATATAATGATAATAGACTCTATCATGATGAACCTCATTCTCCCTATTCAAGAACGCAAAGATCAGGGTCCAATTTTCATCCAAAGTTGGGGAGCATTCCATGTCATGGTGATCAGCAATCACGGCTCTTTTCTTTTAGTAGAAGGGCAGCTAGTAGAAATACGGGATTACAGTTCTATCAAGATAATCCAGTAGCAAACTACCTGGATTCTTTGGATATTGCAAATAGAAATGGTGCTGCTTCCTTGGAGCTTGTTGATGTAGTGGGTCATGTTATGGAAGTCAGGTACATTTTTCTTTCATTCTGCAGTTAAAAGTTTTCAATTCCGTTTTACTTCACATCATTCATTTATCATCTTAATGCAGTGTGGATCAATATGGAAGTCGGTTTATTCAACAAAAACTAGAAGATGCCTCAGCAGATGAGAGGAACAAAATATTTCCAGAGATACTATCCAATGCTATTGCTCTAACAACTGATGTGTTCGGCAATTATGTGATTCAGAAGGTACATTTATCTGTCCTACTTATAACTTATTTGATTATTTGTATATTTTTTGGGTTTCCTAACATTTGGAATGTATTGCACAGTTTTTTGAGTTTGCTACAGAAAGCCAGCTAAGCCAATTAGCAGATCAACTCAAAGGTCATATTTTGGAACTTAGCTTTCAGATGTATGGTTGCAGAGTAGTTCAGAAGGTCAGTTGAATGTTAATGCTTTGTATCTGTTACATTGCCACGGCTTACAGTTTTGTTGTAAATACGTAATCCATCCAAACTCTGTTCTTGGTGTGAATGAAAGTTTTGAAGCCCTCTCTTGTTAGTAATATCTGATATTATTATACTATGATATATTACACTAAGTATGATGCATAAAAATTGCAAGTTATGTCAATGATTTATTTTTTATGATAGTTATTTAGCAGATATTTTTATGATAATTAAAAATCTATTCAGGTACTGGATCGTTGTTTACTGCAAAAAAGAAAACATTAATCTTTGGATCTCAATTAGCATCACAGTCCTGCTGCGGACGCACCAATATTCATACATGGAATGTTCCCCTTACACCAAATTTCGATGTCATCATGTCCATATTTATCAGTACCTTATGAGGCACATATGTAATTTCCATACTTAGGTCCCCTAACAGAGGTCGATCATAATGATCTGTGATTGTTGGGAACTCGAGTCATGTGTTTTATTTTACTTGCTGCACATTTAATTGGGCAATAGTAAACAATTAGTGTGTTTCCTTTCGAGTTTTAGGTTACAATTTTTTTCCATGTCCAGTTCGCCAATCTTTTATATGTTGTGATAATCCAACTTTTTTCCTGTCCTGATATGTACCTTATTTCATTCATTGTGGCACTATGACATTTCTGATTATCCTGTAACTCTGGATAGCAAGTCGTCATGGTGATTTGTGCCTCCTAAGTTATTCTTGGCGGTCAGATTGTCAAACAGCCTTTCCATTTCATCTGTTAATTTGTTATGGAAGCCTTATTCAACGATAGTTGTTTCTTGGAGAGAGTGGTTCTCTCTAATTTGTGCCCCTTGTTAGTTGTTACTGATCTCATGAGAAAATTAGGTAGTTCATTTAGCAGAGCTTTAGTTTAGTTGACTTTGGGCCATCTTGGTTTGAGGAATGGCCTCATTCTAGGACGTCTTTGTCCATCATGGGGCTATCCAATTATTTTTATGGCATGACCCAATTCCTCGTCTTCTATTGAAAATTGACGTTGTATGGAATGGCATGGTGCTCATCCAATCCTCACACTAAACAAGGATAGGTAAGTTAGGATTGCATGTCACTTATTACCCCTTTCAAGGCACAAATTTCTGATTGGTGTTTGGTTTACCTTGTTCCATTTAGTAATGAGCACTAGGACAATAAGATGCAGATTAACATGCTTCCTTTGTGCTCAATTTGGAGCCTGTAAGCAATGTAAGCAAATTTGCATAATATTTTGAAAGAAACCGTTTGAAGTTACTTTGGGATCTTTCTGCGTTACTTTGGGATCTTTCTGCTTAAAGCTGCACAACCAACGTGGTTATCATTGCTTTACTCCATTTATATTAATCGTGGATTTAATGCTAGTAATCTTAAAGTGCGTATGCTTGAATCTCCTTAATCTCGTTCTTCCCATCTAAGGGTAAATTTAGATGTGATGAATTGCTGTCATCCTTCTGAAGTCTCAGTAGTTTTAGGGTGTGCTGGATTTTGATGGACTTATTATAGTTACAATTGCAATGGAGTTTGATTATCTATCTCCATGGTGCTTTTAAGAAATAAATTCTAATGTTTAGTATTGACAGGTTTTGGAGGTAGTTGATATGGATCGGAAGATCAATATTGTTCATGAGCTCAAGAATTCTGTTCTCAGATGTATTGCTGACCAGAATGGTAACCATGTAATCCAGAAGTGCATTGAGTGTGTTCCTGAAGATCGCATTCTCTTTGTCATAGAAGCTATACTTAAGCAAATTTTTGTGCTTTGTACTCACCAATATGGCTGCAGAGTTATTCAGGTATAAAAATGCACCTCTTTCTTTTCTTTCCTAAAAAGGAGTGTTAGATTGAGTCCCTTTCTAGTAACTACAACCTGTGATATTTGCAGAGAGTTTTGGAGCATTGCCATGATCCAGTGACTCAAAGTGCCATGATGGATGAAATTGTGCAACATGCCTGTCATTTGACAGAAGATAAATTCGGGAACTACGTTGTTCAAGTATGTTAATGTGTTTTATTTATATATACATTTGCTGGAATTGTCAAACTTTTTGTTGCTTTTGTTGCCCTGTTTAAAATAGTTACATTACCCTAATCAATAGTGTGGCCCACTAATTTATAGACATTGCTAACAAAATCAAGAAATTAGGCATTTTCCATTAATTTATGAACGATCCTGAGGGCTTGACCCAGTGTTGATTTTGTGCACATAGTGGCTGGCACACCACCCATTGATTAGTTGGGACATGATGATGTTCCAAAAAATTGTAAAAGATTCTACGTGCACGTGCGGATGAAGGGTTCAATTTGTTAGATTCCGGTTTGTTGCTACTTGCTAGGATCATTGGTTGGGCTTGTACTAGATAGATGGTATTAGGAGTACAGTTAGCTCTATTTTAAACAATTTAAAAATATTAGAAGCAACACAAACAAAAATGTACAAAAAAAATTATTATCTGAGAACTATGAGAGAACCGGTCGGTTTCCAGCTTATCAGCTGGATCTGGTATTTCATGAAATGGGAAAGGGAACATTGCGTGGGACAAATTGTGCCCCTTGTTCTTAGCTTGCATCTTTCATGATAAACAAAAAAAGAATGTTCAGGGCATATATTTACGTACATATCAGCCCCACTTGTCGGTTTTGTACGTCCCGTGTAGGACCATGTTACTCCGCTCACTTGGTCTGCATGTCCTAACATGTCTTATGATCATTAAATTTTTTATGATTTTTGGGGCTTTCCTAATGTCCTAACCAGAATGGTTGTGTCACATCTATCACCATGTGTTCTAATGCATTTTCCTGAACCTATATCTACGATGTAGTTCTCATGATTGATGATTTGGTAGAAATTCTTATTCTTGGTGTGAAATCTATTTGATCCAATAAGGATTTATTTTATGATTATATGCTTGGAGTTGAAATATCCAATGAAAGGCGCCAGGTTTTGTTTGGAAGACTTGAACAAAAGATGACGTGATCAATTAACAGCTTTTTTTCTTCTTTTTTTTATAGAACTTAATGTTACACTGTCTGTTTTTAATTAAGTTTTGGACATTTCACTGTCTCCAAGATATAGCTTTGACCATTAATTTATATTATAAAATTATAATATTATCACAGTACTCTTAACTACAAATCTACGATGAAGTTTTCGTGTGATCAACCTTAGATGCTTCTGTATATTTTGTTGGTCTAATTCGAGAAAGTTGCAAGGATTCTGAAACTTATTTTAAAAAGAACCGAGGGAATATAGTTTTATTGGGCTGTTAATAGTCATTCCCGTTTTGTCACGTTGGAGCTTCATAGTAAATTCTGTTAGCAATCTAGAATCCTGAACTAATGGTCTTGATAGGTGGTTATACTGAATTATTGATTATTGATAATAAATTTTAACATCAAAGCATTTTAAGCTTTGTCCCTCCTGTCACAAAAAAATATCGTTTTGGGGTGTGTGTAGTCGAACTTTCTAGCAATTGGGTATCGATATCTTTTTGAATATTTAGATTGGACACATGAAAATAGTATGGATAGATTTATCTCAAAAAGAACTTTCATAAAAGTATAATTTTATTAGTTTTTTATAAATGTATTACAATAGAAATTAGTGGCCAAAGTTGCGTTTTGGGGATTGTGACTATGTCTAAAATGACATTCTTTTGTGATTAGAGGGAGTACTAAGTGGTTAGCAACCTAGAATCCTGAACTAATGGTCTTTTGATGCCCTTACTTCTGTTCTATCCATTTTATTGTTGCTTTCCCTCTGGTGTTCTATGAAGTTGTCATTCAGGAACCTTTTCTCTTAAACATTCTTTAGCATGTCTTGCAACATGGGAAGCCGGAAGAACGGTCATCCATTATTCAAAAGCTCTCTGGGCAAGTGGTGATCTTGAGCCAGCAGAAGTATGCTTCTAATGTTGTTGAGAAATGCTTGACTTTTGGAACTCCTGAAGAGCGTGATGGCCTTATAAGGGAGATTGTTTCTTCTGGTCAAACATTTCAGGTTTGTCCTATTTTGCTAAGACCTCACAGCATATTTTTTTTAACAAACTATTCCACTTTTGGAGACTGCTTTATTCCTTAGTGGTTGTAAGACACTAAGACTACATTTGCAGAGATCTGGCGCCTATATTTCATTATTTCTTTTTGCATTACACTTGGATATGCAGCACTCTTGCATGTCTTCTCCATATTAATCAGTACTGCCTTACGCCATGTACTAGTTGTTTCCTTTTGTATTGCTAGTAGAGCCTCGCAGATTTAATGAGTGCTGGGTGGTTGGCTAGTTGACTTTCGTTGATGTCATGCACTGTCTGTTCACTCACCTGGCACTTGGTTTTAGGCTGAGTTTTTTTTCCACTTATGACTTGTGGCTTATGGTTTATACTACAGTAACTTAATTTTAAACAGTGTATTTTTTCAAGGTGAGGTCAACAGGAAAATTATAGTAAAAAATGTACTGAGTTATTTTTCTCTATATACTGGCTAAAATCGTACTGCGATTATTTTTAAACAGTGTATTTTTCTCGTATGCGATTATTTTTCTCTATGTACTGGCTCTCGCGAACAGTTAGAATTCAAAAATTTAAGCCATAAGTCATAAGCTACAGCCCAAAAAAACCTACCCTTAATCTGTTAGAATGTGTACACTGTATTCTTTTGTTTATAGTGTAACAAATTTGTTGACACATTAATTTTTTGTGATTATGATACACTTAATTCATAGTTTGACCCATCTGTTCTGTAGGGACTGATGAAGGATCAGTTTGGCAACTATGTTGTACAGAGGGTCCTTCAGACTTGTGATGACAAATACCTAGAGATGATCCTTTCAAGCATCAAGGTGCACTTGAGCGAACTGAAGAATTACACATATGGGAAGCATATTGTTGCGCGTGTTGAGAAGTTAATTATTACAGGAGGTAAGCAGATTAGCAGACGACAAATTTGTGTATCCCAAAGTGAAAACATCATGAGTTTTTCTGGGACCAGAAGCTTTCCGGTTGCTAACGCTTCTGCTTGATTACAGAAAACCGAGTGCGGATGGTGTCCAAGGCTTGCCAATGTCAGCAGTCACCAAACTGCACAGATGTTGACGCTAATCCTTTTTAAGCATTGGTATCGATACACATCCGGTGAAACTAGGAATGTGGAGGTTCTGTTTTGATACATTATGTAATAGGATACCTCGGTGGAGAATCAAGGTGGTTTCTTCCGTTTTTTTTGGCTGTGGCATGTACATAGTCTAGGGTTTTCGGGGACTTTAGATGAGCATTACGTTTCGCCGCTGTATATCTTTTTGGCCGTGTACAAGTTTACAGATGGATATATAGATGTACATTTGCTGGAGCTGTTTGTTGGTGAAGTGTGTCGTTTAATTTATTTCTGTTGAGCTCCCTTGCCAAAGCCCTTTGTTTAGGGTCTTAAGGGCATGAGCAATGGTGCAGGGCTAAGTGTTTGTTTGGTTGCAACCCCAAGCCAAGCTAGACTGGCCCGATGGCTCCCTGAGAGCTGCCGGAGAGTTGTTTGGTTGGAGGCCTGGAGCTCTCACCGCTTGCCTGGCCTGAGACTCCGGCAGCACCGTTAGCCAGAGGCCTCACTCCGGCTGAACGCGAAACATAGCTGCTTCGCTGATCCAGTTCGTCCATGCTGGGACTCCGTGCGGCCGCCGCCGTCGTCACTTCCATCGACGGTTGCTCGCAGGTTCGCTGTCACCTTCTCGCTCCCGGTTGCAGCTCGTGCGCCATCGCCGCGAACTCCGGTCATCACGATGTGAGGCTTCATCACGGAGCAACTGTTGAGCGAAGCCATTGTCATGGTATGAAGCTTCTTTGGAGATTGATTTGTGGATTGGATAGTCTGCCACAACTGTAGACGTCGAAGAATCCAAGAGCTCCGATGGATGGTCTCGAAGATTTGGAGATTGATTTGTGGATTGGATAGTGTGCCACGGCCCAGTGGCGGACCCAGGATTTTACCAAAGGGTATGCCGCACCAAATTTTTTTTTATACAATTCGGTAAAACCATTTGCCAATTCAGTAAATAATTGTAAAATTTGCACCGTAATTCGGTATACAGGCACTAAATAATATAATAAGTCTTAAATTGAAGGATTAAGTTGAACAGAAGAGGAAGAGGAGGTGGTGCAGATGAACCTGAGGTTGAGTCTAGGCATCGATGGTGGTGCCGCGGAAAAGAAGTGCGGGATGGGGAGGACTTTGGCGATAATATTAACACAACTATATCTCATTTGTATAAACTGTAAAGCAAATTCATATTTTTCATATGTTACAAATATCAAATTCTAATTAACAGGAGATGGAATGTCAGGATTGAGACAGCAAGTGGGGGATAACAGGGAGGTTTTTATGAAGCATGATCACCACACAAGGAATAGCTAAAAATGGTCAGTAGGCCCTAGAGAAGCCAGCTAATGTATCTCAGTGGAAAAACAGGCAAAAAAAAGGAACTATGGCATGCAATAACCTGAAATGGGCGCATCATTTTTTCGAAACGATGATGAGTATACAAGCAGAAACACGTTCCAGGCTTTACCCGACCAGCCCGTCCTCATCTCTGTTTTGCATTTGCACGAGAAATCCAATCTTCTACTATGCTCGACATTTTCTGCAAAAAATATATGACAAAACAGTTAGTAGCGTCATTTACTATGCCAACCACAGGCGCAGGTTCATCAAGGACAAGTTTTGCCAAGTGCCTTGCCAGTAAAATCTACAGTGCACCCTCCAGTTAACAAACCAACCATAAAAAAGAATGAAGAAATCCTTGCAAAAGGATTATGCAAATGTTATGTCTGTCTATATTCAAATTTACAGGTACAAACAAGAGAAATGTGCCCTTCTGTGAGTTATAGCGGTTCTCCTTGTGCTTTCCAGTATCAACTACATATATAACATCATCAATTGTAATACTGGTCTCTGCTATGTCTGTGGCAACAATAACCTGCAAAATTATGTAGTAAGTAACTAAGGTCAGTCTCAGTGGGGGTTTCATGGGCATTAAATACGCTGACATGGCACTGTATTGATGAAGAGAGAGATGATAAAAGTTTCATGGGAGTAGAGAGAGTTTCATGGGGATGAAATTGTTTCCAAAATATGGGTGTGTTGGAAACTGAGACATGAAACCTCCACTGAGACTGGCCTAAGTACTCAGTAGGTCAGTGAGAGAGAGAGAGAGAGAGAGAGAGAGCGAGAGAACTCACCTTGCGAAAATTTTCCGGTGGAGACTGAATCACTGAAACACCTTCCTTTGATCAGTGGGTGCAAGCAGTGAATGCAAAGGGAGGATCCAATCAGATGATGCCCCTCTGGCCCTCTAAATCTAACTGAAGCAGACAATCTATCAATCAATATTTCAATCTCTGCAACTCCCTGTACCAGCATCATAGACAGGAAAGGATGCTCCACAAGGTAAGAAATCTATTAGAAAACAAAGCTTAACTGAGAGATCTGCGGGCGAGCTGCTCTCCTCGCTGCTGCCGTTGCTGTCCCTCTCCGGTGAGAGGCCCCGGTAGACGGGCCCGACCTGTGGCGTCCGGAAGAAGAGCATGTTCAGGTGGTGCCTGAGCGCGCCGCCCGATGAGTCCGACTTCCTGCGGGACACGTACGGCGACAGCGACCTCGGGAACGCCGCGGGAGCAGCAGGAGGCGACGTCGCGGAGGCACGTGGCGCAGACGCCGCCGCCGGCCTGGTGGGGGTGCATCTTGCACCTCATGCCCATCTCATCTCATCTCCCCGCGCCCCTCGCCACCGCTGCGCGTTCCTTGCGCACGACCATGACTGCGCGTTGGTACTGAGTTTGGCTGCCGGCTGGGCCCCAAGGTATGCTGTGGCCCACCCAGCATACCCTGTGGTCCGCCCCTGCCACGGCCTCGAGCGTGCCTGGTCAGGCAAAGGAAAGGCTGAGTTAGCGAGGAGAGGGGGAAGAAGGACGCGGGACCAGCGGCGATGGTGGTCCTTGCGGCCGGCTGAGTCGACGTCGGCCAGGCGGCAGAGGCGGTTCGCGGGCGTAGGCTGCGCAGCCTGGTGCAAGTTGCGGGTACGGAGCAGCGCGCGAGAGAGACTGGCACAGGCTTGCTGCCGCGGACGTCGAGGCTCACGCGAGAGCTCACTAGCGTTGTTGTGTCTTGCAGCTTGTGGCTGCTGTGCCCGAGGCGATGGAGTCGCTGGTCCGACGAGGGCAACGTGGTGCACGAGCCAGGGTGTTGGGAGAAGTTTAAATTCTGGGCACACACACGGCTCGCCAACCTGCCTCCCGAGAACGACGGCGGTGGAGTGGTTGGGTGCGTGCACAGGATCGCGTGCTGCGGCATTTAAGCATGGTGGCCTCTTACTCCGACGGCCAGACATGGCGGCCATGGAAGGTCCAGGTCTCCAACGAGAAAAGCAGGGACGCGGCGAAAAATAGAATAAAAAGTAGGGAAGTGCTAAATAGCACTTAGTGTTTTTTAGGCTCAGAGTACTCTTTTTTTTCTATATATATACCATCTCTAAAAAAAATATGAGTACTCCGAATCATAAAAAAACACTCAAATCCTTATTCTCCCATATATACATCATCTTCAAAAAATATAAGTACTTCAAACCACAAAAAATACTAGAATCTTCCTTCTCCCATGTATATATCCTCTTAAAAAAATCTGAAGGCTTCAAACCATAAAAACACAAGTACTCTCTAGACACCATGTAAAAAGTAAAGGATAGAAATAGATTGCACGCGACCTTCTGTGGATTGAAATGTTATATCTGTTGTTGTGTCCATGTACAAGTATGTTAATACGTGCGATTAAACGACATGCTATATAGTATTGAAAACTATATTATCGACTTTCGTTACAAAGTCCAAGAAGAAGACATCGGCATAAAAAAAATATAAGCATGTGTCATTCTCTCTTGGTTCTTGTCCCTTCTACAGAGATTGATGATGATAAAGATAAATATTACTGGAGAATCCTTGTGATGACACTTTAGACCGTCAATAAAGATTATTCTTTATTATGTATGATTAAATTTCTAGCGAGAATATTCACTATGATATATCTTAATATTATTTCATCTGCAATAGTGCATATTACGTGTATTAGCGCTCTCTGTGTTGAGCTGATTTCTTTGTTAAGATATGTGTGGAATGCTAATTAAAAATTAAGCGTTATTTGCGAACATGTGCTGGTATTTGGGAAAAAAAGAAAATGAGTAAAATGAGAAAAGGAAATAATTAAAAGGACTAAAGGAGTTTACCCCCGCACACCGAAATAATCGTCCCACCCAAACTTATGTGCTCTTTTGGCTAAAATAAAATTGCTTAAACTCATGGACGGATGGATGTTCCCTCTATGACTACCATCTACCAAAAACCAAGCAAAACCGAAATGCTCCAAGTTCCAACAAAACGAACTCTCTCACGATCTCCTTCGTCCTCCCTCAAATATTAGGCTATGTCTAATGGGCTTACATCAGCTGTCTATACTCTCTGTTACATAAGATTTTTGCTGATGTGGATAAAAGAGAATAAAGAGAGAGAAATAGATTGTTTACTAACTAGTAGCCGGCTATTGCACAAGAAACAATGAAAGAGCATGCTACTGCACAAGAAATAATGAAAAATAATGAAAGAGCATTAAAATACTGTACAATCTATAAAGACAAGCAAAAAATAACCCACTATACAAATTGTCTATAGGTAACATGGATGGAAGTTATAGGCAATAGCTGTCTATACCTGTAACACCCCGGCTCTCCATTAGAGCCCGAGATACTACCACTACAAACCTACCATCTCAAATGAGTGCTACTATTAAAATTTTTGACAGCACATCTCCTGTTTATGCGACTACAAACAAGGAGCAATCAACATACATAAATCAAATTACAATAGGACAAGCAATTCTAGGTCACATATAACCATAACATGTATAAACTTACGGCTCTGCGCCCATAAAAGCTCAACACCACGAGCTCGCAACATTCTAAACCAAGAAGCGAGCCACAAAAGACATATCATATAAAGTTAGCACTATTAGGAGAAACTCATTCTCCTTTTTAAACAAAAAGGGACTGATCACATCCCAATGAATCTGTTGCACTTCCAAAGAAACACAAATTAAGGTTTAACTAAAGCAACTTAATAAGCGTTTAAACATAATTTCTCAATGGGTGACTAAGCTGTTAATTAACAAGTGTGGTGCAAAAAGGGTCTACTCCCATCCTATGCATGCCGTCAATCAAGATCACCTAAAAAAAGGTCAACAAACCAAATGTGAGTCCAAGACTCAGTAAGTAGAAAGTAAAACAGAAAACAATAGATACACATAACATTTTGTATCCAACACAGATTTTTGACCACTCATTTTAATATAACATCTCTCATTTTTCATCAACCATTCCTTATGCATTTGCAACTTCTACATTTGCAGCTTCTATTTATCACAATGCAAATGTATATGCTCCTGCACATGTCTTTCCTTTCTTTAGTTTATACCGGTATAGCGGAGTGAGCACCGTTGATGCTCACCCAAGTCTGTTCTCTTTCATGTGGAGACCTCAAGCCCATCCTTTTCATATGGGAACCTCAACCTCCACTCCCGTGGAGTGCCTACTAAAGTAGGTTTTTCCCCACTCCTGTGGGGTGCTTATCGAAATAGGTCTTTCTCCACTCCTGTGGAGGGTCCATACAAAGTAGACCATAGACGCCACAAAAAGCCATCTATTTTCATGATATGTATGCATGCAATGCAACTTCTCCATTTAAACAAACCAACATGTCATGTTCCATTAACTACTATTTGGCAACATACCAGCATCAACAGTCTGCCTCATGTACCATCGCTCATCATTCATCATTATGCTAGTATACAAACAGAAATAAGCAACTCACAATAGTATGGTAAGTAATGCATCAACATCAAATTCATAGTAATCACTACCCAAATTTACTGTTTTACTATGCACTTGCCTGATCAAACCCGTGGGTGATGTATACGGGTTGGATCCCGAATCTCCACCTGAACAAGCACTATCCATTTCTATTCGTTGGTGATGCAACACATACACATACGAGCAAACGACATCGCTCTTACACATAAACCCGACACAGCCAATTCCTCTCTGTGCAGACGCCTTCTTGTGGTCTTGGTGCTCAACCGACCCAAGAATCTAGCGATTTTGCCATTTATACTCGTGGATCAAATTCTACATACTCAATCTTGCCTTGCTTACTATTGGGCCAAACAGATAAACCATCTACCCCGTCTCTTCTCTAATCTCTCTTTTCGCTAATCCCTTTCATTCTCTCTTCAATTGGTTATATTAATTAATTTATTCGGCTGTACACCGATAGCCCGATCCTACTACTAGCAGCTACTACTCCTCCCTTCATCCATGAGCTAACAAGATCAACAACGGTAGCACCAATTACACCATCCAAACATCCATCTTAATAAACGACATTTTAATGGCTAATCGAATCAATCCTAATAGTCGACATATTAGCTTGTACAAGAAACGATGAATAAGAAGGGAAGAAGGTTTTTGAAGTGTTACCCTAACCCCGAACGATTGGATCAGGGCATTATCGTTCTTTTCTTGGCCTGATCTGACAGATCAGGCGACGGGTCAGACTATCCTTCTCTTTTCCTCCCTCTTTTCCTTCTTTCTTTTTTCCTTCCTTTTTCTTTTCCTCCTCTCTTCTTTTTCTTTCCTCAGGTGGCCAGCTCCCTCCTTCTCTTTTCTTTCTTTCTCCACTTCTCTTCTTCATGACCAGCTCCTTCTTCTTCTCTTCCTCTTCCCCACCAGCCGGCCCCTCCCTTCTCTTTCCTCAGCTGGCCAGCCCTTCTCCACTCCAGGCCGGCTCCTGGCTCTCCCCTAGCTCCCTCTTGCATGGCATGCAGCCAGAGAGGTGGCAACAACGCGCAGTCGAGTGGGAGAGGGGGGGGGGGGTGATGGCGAGCCACGGGGTGGAGCGATGGCAATAGCACGGGTCGGGGAAGGTGAGGCGTGGGCGAGGGAGCAGTGGCATTGGGCGACGGCGGCGCACACGAGTTGGGGGCAGCGCTTGACAACCGCGAGGGAGGTGCAGTAGCTGGCTACGACAGCGCGCTGGCGAATGGGGGCGGCGGCGCAACAACAATAACACGGGGGAAGGCGCTGAGAGGAGGAAGCTAGGGGAATCGGCTGTAGTGGAGGGGATTAGGATGCCCCCCTCGACATGTCTCCTTATGTGAGGAGTGGAGTTGACTGGGTTGGGCCGAAGTTGGCCCACTCCCTCCTCACGGGTATCACAATACTATTGTACATGCCCTTATTCAGCTACAACTGAGCGTCGCCTTCCTGCATGTCTCATTCTCTCATACAGAGGCTCCCTCAATTCTCATCTCCTCGAGGACATTCTTGAGAGTCACGAGGTCATGGGAGAGGAACAGGACGACGACGTTGTAGGCGTCAGTGGGAAGGAACCGAGGAGCTGAGGATCCGATGCCCTAAGTTCAAGCTGCTGGGAGTGCTGTTGCAGAGTACGGTCGAATCGTCGAGAAGATCCTATGACGCCATGAAACTAGAGGGGGCCTGTGGGGCAACTTCCCCGAGCTCGAGCGCATGGCCAGCGAGGCGTGGGAGGAGGCCTCTGTGTTCACCGGCGACATGGACTACATCGTCTCCGGTGATGGTGGGCTGGCCGTGGGGGTCGGCAGTGATGGTGGTGGGGGCGGCATGGCCCGGTCGGAGTATGTGGAGGAGCTGGGCAAAGCGGCGCCAGGAATGGGACGGCCGTAGGCGAGGAGCCGCCAAGGATACTCCACCTCAACCTGCGGGTGCCCGACGACTGGAGCTGGCACCATATGCTGGAGATGAACACCTGCTTCCACATGCAGTTGGGCAAGGAGCAGCACCGGGACATAAACTAATCCAAGGATGACGACCATCAACCAGGGTATTTCCTCCACCCAACCATTCTTGTTTCGCATTGTTAATAAGGCCAAATCTTAGGTTGCATTGCATTCCAATTAGTTGTACATTTAATTGCTGGCTTTATACTACGGACATGGCCTAGTCTCTGGGAAATGCAAAGTAACTACTGTTGTATATGAGAGGGGCATTCTGGGAATTTCCCAATTGTTTATCCCACCGGTTGGAATTTAGGGCGGGGCCCACCTGTCGGTCACTTGCGCAAGAGATAAGGGGGGAGGAGACAGAGTCTCCTCCCTGCGGTGCGTGGTGTGCGGTGCTTGGGCTTCTCCCGTGGCTGTTGCGATTCCCCCCCTGAGATCCGGATTTTCAGCAGGAGGCGGCGGCAATGGAGGCGAGAGTTGGAGGCGCGGCTGGTGCGGGCTTCTCGGGCCCGATCGCTGGCGTCACCCCTCGTAGACCCCGTCTCATCCTCTTGAAAAGGCCGAGGCTCTCATCGGTGGGAGGGACTTGAAGCGATCTGGTTTTTGCTCTCTCTTGTGATCTCTTCCTCATCTCCGATTTGGGTGTGCTGAGATTGGTGGCTTCGGCCATCTTTGGTTGTCGGCTCGGTTTTGGTTTCCTGCTCAAACCCTAGTTTGTGGATTGGGAACTGGGAACCGGGGAGCTCTACCCGAGGGAGAAGGAGGAGGCGCTGCTCCTTGCTGTGATTGTGATTGCTCTTGGCCAGGGCTTTCTATTGTTCTTGTGCGGCATCTCTGAACCTCGTCTTCACCTCCGGCTTTCGGCTGAGAAGTGAGGAGCGGCATTGTATCTCCGTGAATCATCCACTCGCTTGCGACAGCGGGTTGATAGATTTTCTGGGACAGCGAGTTCTTCGTGCCTTGCCATATTTATTGTGTTCTTCGGCTTGTTTACTTCTTGACAGTTTTGAGTACTGTCAGTACTGTGAGTATATTTGATTCTTTCTCATTTACAGCAGTTGAACTTGATCTATTATATTGCTCAAGTGTTGGAGAACTGTTGTGGATGATTGTGGGCGCATCGTTATGCTCTGTGATGATCTAGTCATAATCTGAATAGTGATCTTGATTAAAGAATTAGTTTGAGCTCTATTTGTGTGATACTACTGTCAGATCCGTAGCAAGTCATATGCTTGTTGAGGAGAAGTGTTAACATGCAATTGAGTCTGTTGATTATGCGATAGTTTCTATACAGTTCAGTTTAGACCAGATTACCTTTGTGCAGTAATATTTTCTATATCAATTCAGTCTTTCTGTGAACTGTAATTGCTTGCTGTTCATTATCCCGAAATCTGATAAAGTATTGTATATCTTTGCATGTGAACATTTAAAACTGATATTCAGATTAGATATCATTTATTCTCGGTTCTGTCAGTTGGAAAACCTTTAGAGCTCAAACTCTGCTTTTAGTCATAAGATCATTCATGAATAGATATGACATAGGCATGAGAAGGCCAAGATTTCAGATCTTGAGCAACTCTGTTCTGAGAGCAACACCAAAACAATTAAGTTGTTTCATGCTAGATTTAATTGTTTCAATGGTCTTAGGACTGTTCTGCACTTTGCTATTTTCAGCAGTGATGATGATGTTATATTCTTTGAATATGCATTTGAATGGCAAGATAGTATTACATGTTTATATGCAATTTATGCCATTCTTATTATGCTGGAAATACATTGTTTATATGCTAATTATTGCTGGAATTAAATATTCAATTATGCTTATACCGCAATACTTACAACAACTACTTAGGTGGTACTGTGGCTGATGATACGTGCAACGGCTGTAGTTTTAGGGTCTGTTTGATATGGCTGCGGTTTATGGTTTTTGGTCAATTTTTTTGAATTTTAGCTGTTTACGACAGAGATTACAGAGAGATACTCGCTTGCGATTTTGGTTGATATAGATGTTGTGTTTTTAACGTGTACTAGAATTAACTTTTAGACCCCGTCTTAAGAAAATACTCTGTTTGAAAGTTAAGTACTATAGCAAAAATCAAAAACCGTTTTTAGAAACCGTTAAAGAACATACTCTTAGGCTAGTGTGGCAGCAACGACCAAGCGCTAGAGCCACGTAGGGAGCGGTGGAGGCATGCTCCTATCGTTCAAGTCATCATCGACCTTTTTGCAAGACCTATTTCTGCTCTAATGGCAGCCGGCCGGTTGTAGTATGGTGAGCGCCGAGCACAAATTAGCACATCACTCACGATCCAACCATTCTTGTACATTCAAATAGGGATGCAAACGGATTGAATACAGACGGATAATGTCTCTACTATATTTGTTTCCATATTTTTTCTCGGATGCTGATACGAATACGGATACCTCGGATATGAATACAAATACGAATAATATCGTATACAGATATGGAGCGAATACGAATCGAAATGAATACGGTCATGAATATTTATCGGAACATAAAAAACCCCTTAAACTATACATCTAAAATCAATGAAAACACATAAATAGCTTATCTTGTCAAAACATTCATGAAATCTAAACAAGTATAAGTATTTTTATCCACAATAGTCGTACCGTTGTACAGATTTTAAATCTTCAAGTGGTAGTTAATTTTTTCTAAAGTCCTAAATAATTCTTAATGGATTTCTATCATTTACATGTGACTAATAAATTAATTAAGTATTTAAATTTGCATCAAAATGATTTAAACGGGAATACATCAATTTAATCGGTATAAATTTTAATCCACCGACAATATTAAATTTATTTTTTAATAAAATAAATATTTGCTAGTGGTGTTTGTAATTTAATATGACTAAGGAACCTAATGCCTAATGGTAATGGAGGCTTATGGCTTGGTTGGGCTATTGGGCTGGTGGCAGGGGAGATGAGAGAGGCTGATTTGGGCTGGGCAATGTTGGGCTGAAATTCTGGATATCCGTTTTCGTATTATCCGGATAATCTGTATTCGTATCCGTATTTGCCGGATATCAGGCCTACTGCATTCGTATCCGTATCCGACAAAAAAATCCGTATTCGTATCCGATCCGAGAATTATCCGAAGAAAATCCGATCCGACATAATCTGTATCCGTTTTCATCCGGATCGGTCGGAAACTATCCGATCCATTTTCACCCCTACATTCAAAGGGTAGTCGACTAACTTGTGTATTGAATTGTATGGTTCGGCAGTAGTGGATTACTGGTTCGGAATTCGATTTCATTTGTTTGAATTGGATTGCTTATTGCAGACTTTGGAGGCGGACGACTGCTGCTACCCGCATGTGCACAACACTGTTGGCATCGTGCGGTTTGAATACACGCCGATGGAGCTATCCGGGACAAATCATGCGGGGCTACTGTCCAAAGAGTGCGCCATGTATGATACCTAGGCAAGAAATACTATTTACCATTGGTGTTCTATTGCAATGCGTGAGCACTCTACTAGTTAACAAAAAAGTAAAATGAGAAAAGTAAAAAATTTACGGTCGACGTCTAATAGTAAAAGCCCAAATCAAATTAGTAGTGACCTAGCTTAATGGAACATTAGAATCAACCGAGAGCTTTTCATTCCTATATAGCATGCGGTCAATCTTTCTTCTCATTAGGTCATGGTGGTGTAAGGGCCTAAACCTTATGCATGTCATCACATAAAGCCACTAGTCTAGAGCTAGAACACCTAGGGTTTGAGGGGAGTCGGGAGACTTACGCTCGCCGATGAACGCCATGAGCAGAAGTCCCGTGCCTGCGTGATGCAGGCGTGAGGTGCGGGTCGGTGAAGGTCGGGGAAGACCTCGGGGGTTCAGGGAGTCGTCGGCGCGGTGCAGAGGGTCGTCGCCGGCGAAGTCCTGCAGTGGCGGCGCCGGCCTTCCCGTTGCTAGCAGCGCGTAGGAGATCGGGTCTGTTAGGGTTTGTACGGGGTTTTTGGCTTTCACGGGAACGTCGTCAGATCCCGACGTGAGAGGCCAGAACCCCCTTCTTATATTGCGCTGCGCAACGGGGGACCGTAACCAAAATTGGTTAGGCACCCCCGATCAGGGCGCGTGAACGTGGGCATCACCCCACGTTTCTCTCTTTCGGCCGTTTGGCCTAGATCAATTCCAACATTCTCCCCCTTGATCGTAAGGCTAAACATCATAAGCCCTCTCTCAATAAAATTTCACACCAAAGTGATGCGTCACAACAATCAATTAAATACCGCTGGACATCAGTACTTATAGTGCTCCATTCTATATCGATCGGATAACATAATACTTCATGGGAGTTGGTTACTTTATATGGTCCTCTTATTCCAGGATCACAGGCTCTCCAATAAACCCATGCCGGCAACATGATCACGAAAAGTATTGGGTGGTAAGCCTTTTGTGAGTAGATCCGCAAGCATAAATTTAGTTCCAATATGCTCAACCTTAATTGTTTGATCCTGGACTCTATCTTTCACAACATGATACTTTATGTCAATGTGCTTGGCAGCTGCACTTGACTTGTTGTTACTCGAATAGAAAACTGCGGATTGATTATCGCAGTACAAAATGAGTGGCCTAGAAATTCTGTCTACCACTCTCAATCCCGGGATAAAGTTCTTAAGCCATACAGCCTGCCCGGTAGCCTCATAACATGCCACAAATTCAGCCTGCATTGTCGACGATGCAGTAAGTGTTTGCTTTACACTTTTCCATGAAATTGCTGCTCCTGCGAGGGTGAATATATAACCTGATGTGGACTTCTTAGTGTCTTTACACCCCGCAAAATCAGCATCAGAATAACCGACAACCTCAAGGTTATCGCATTTTCTATATGTGAGCATGTGACCTTTAGTGCCTTGCATATAGCGCAGGACTTTCTTAACGGCTTTCCAGTGGCCCGGTCCTGGATTTGACTAATATCTGCCAAGCATCCCGGTAACAAAAGCTAAATCAGGGCGTGTACATACTTGAGCATACATAATACTTCCGACAGCAGAAGCGTAAGGTATAGCCTTCATCTGATCAGATTCATAGTCATTCTTTGGGCATTGAAATTTCCCAAACTTATCGCCCTTAACAATAGGAGCAGGCGAGGCAGAGCATTTATGCATATTGTATCTCTTTAGTACTCTGTCAATGTATGCCTTTTGTGATAAACCTAATGTTCCTTTGGACCTATCTCGGTGAATTTCAATACCAAGAACATAAGATGCTTCACCGAGATCCTTCATGTCAAAATTGGACGAGAGAAATCTTTTAGTTTCTCGCAGCATGTCCACACTGCTGCTGGCCAATAATATGTCGTCCACATAAAGGATTAAGGTGTAATTACTCCCCCTGAACTTAACATAAGTACAATTATCAACATCATTCTCCTTAAATCCAAATTTCCTTACGACTTCATCGAACTTAAGGTACCATTGCCTAGAAGCTTGCTTCAAGCCATATATGGATTTCCTTAGCTTGCATCCCAAATGTTCCTCGCCTTCCACAATAAAACCTTCCGGTTGTGTCATGTAAACGTCCTCATACAAGTCTCCATTCAGGAATGCAGTTTTAACGTCCATTTGGTGCAACTCTAAATCAAAATGTGCTGTGAGCGCCATTATGATTCTAAATGAATCTTTAGATGAGACAGGAGAAAATGTTTCATTATAGTCAATGCCTTCTCTTTATGTAAACCCTTTCGCCACAAGTCTCGCCTTAAACCTGTCGACATTCCGTTTGGAGTCACGTTTTGTTTTGTAGACATATTTGCAGCCTACTGTTTTGGCTCCATTAGGAATTTTCACTAAGTCCCATACACTATTATCGCCCATAGACTTAATTTCATCTTTCATGGTATCTAGCCACTTAGATGAATCCTTACTCTTCATAGCTTCCTTATAAGAGCTAGGATCATCCACCTTCCCAAGATCATCTTCATTCAAGTAAACCTCATAATCACTTGGGATAGCAGATCTCCTCACTCGTTCTGATCTCCTGACAGGTTCATTAGCAGGCTCATCAGGTTGTTCATTAACTGTCACAGAGGGCTGTGAAGGCTCATCATTAGGTATTGCACTTGTATTTTCAGAACCCTCAACAGGAGGAGTAGCCACAGAATTAACTGGAGACGCAACAGGAGTTGCAACTACAGGATCAACTGTGGGCACAACCAGTTGGGGCACAGGAAAATCAATCTGTCGGATTAGCGGTGAAGCAACATAAATTCGCTTCTCCTCAAGATCAATTTTCCTGGGCTCCAAGTCCCCACTGATGCCATCATTTTCTACGAACACATCGTGCCTTGTCTCTACAAATTTTGTGGTACGATCTGGACAATAGAATCGGTACCCTTTAGACCTATCAGGGTAGCCAATAAAATGACAACTCACAGTCTTGGGATCTAATTTCCCAATTTGTGGGTTAAATAGTTTAGCTTCAGCTGCACAACCCCACAGATGGAGGTAGTTCAAACTTGGTTTTCTCCCAGTCCATAATTCGTAAGGTGTTTTAGGCACTGATTTACTGGGAACCCGATTGAGTATATGAGCAGCGGTCTTTAATGCTTCCATCCATAACTTTACTGGTAAAGTGGAGTAACTCAACATACTTCGAACCATGTCTATAAGTGTGCGGTTTCTTCTTTCCGCTACTCCATTTTGCTGGGGATCACTAGGCATTGAGTACTGGGCGACTATACCATTTTCTTGTAGGAACCTGGCAAAAGGACCAAGAATCTGCCCATAAGTTGCGTGTCACCCATAATACTCTCCCCTACGATCCGAGCGCACTACTTTAATCTTTAGATTGTGCTGATTTTCAACTTCAGCCTTAAATATCTTAAATTTATCAAGTGCTTCGGATCTCTCTTTAATAGGATAGATATAGCCATAACGTGAGTAATCATCAGTGAACGTAATAAAAGAATCATAACCATCTACTGATGTCACAGGGAAAGGACCACATATGTCAGTATGAATTAATTCCAAAATCCTTGTGCTTCGAGTAGCACCCTTCTTTATTTGCTTTACATACTTGCCTTTGATACAATCAAGGCAATGATCATCCGAATCATTAAAGTCTAAAGGGTGGAGAATTTCATCTTTAATGAGACGTTCAATTCTCCCCCTCGAAATGTGGCCTAAATGACAGTGCCACAATTTCGACGAAGTCTCATCAATTCGCTTGCGCTTTTTATTCACATCACATATATTCATGGATATAGGAGAATCTTATAGGGATAACATATAAAGCTTGTTGTGTCGGATGGCACGACCAACATTATCATTATTAAAATAAATCAAACACATTCCGTGTCCAAAATTACAAGAATATCCATCATTATCTAATAATGAAATGGAAATTAAGTTTCTTCTCATCGAGGGAACATAAATAACATCATTAAGTTTCATTACAAAACCATTATTCAAAACTAAAGAAACTGATCCAATAGCTTGAATTTTGGCTTCCATCCCTGTTGTGGCTACAGACCAAACAGAGAGAGAGATGGTAGTGGAGAGTGATGAAGATAAGTGTAATGGCCTTGGGTCCTCCCCATGGCTTACTCATATATATATACACATGAGGAGTGCTTTTACAGTCATACCCTTACATCTGGTTATCCCCTCTGGGGGCAGTTATGTCATTACACATGGCCTATTCTGGGCCTTGTAATCTCCTACCAGGATTGCTGGGTTTAGGTGGGGGCCACCCCTACGACAGGAGCCTCTCATGGTGAAAGGCTTCACAGGGCCGAAGCCATGTCGTCGAGTCCTTTGGCCCCCTCTGTCCCCTGCGGCCTGTGAATTCCTCCAAGCTTGTGGTTGGGGAGCCTGAAATCTGGGATGGTGGTAGCGGAGGGTGGCGCCAAGTCGAAGTAGGCGCGCGCGCTCCGTCCCCTACCCTTCGAACGGGTGGCAGCGAAGCTGGCGCCCAAGTCGAAGTAGACGCGCGCGCTCCGTCCCCTACCCTTCGAACGGGTGGCAGCGAAGCTGGCGCCTAGTCGAAGTAGACGCGCGCGCTCCGTCCCCTACCCTTCGAACGGGTGGCAGCGAAGCTGGCGCCCAAGTCGAAGTAAACGCGCGCGCTCCGTCCCCTACCCTTCGAACGGGTGGCAGCGAAGCTGGCGCCCAAGTCGAAGGAGACGCGCGCGCTCCGTCCCCTACCCTTCGAACGGGTGGCAGCGAAGCTGGCGCCTAGTCGAAGTAGACGCGCGCGCTCCGTCCCCTACCCTTCGAACGGGTGGCAGCGAAGCTGGCGCCCAAGTCGAAGGAGACGCGCGCGCTCCGTCCCCTACCCTTCGAACGGGTGGCAGCGAAGCTGGCGCCTAGTCGAAGTAGACGCGCGCGCTCCGTCCCCTACCCTTCGAACGGCTGGTAGCGAAGCTGGCGCCCAAGTCGAAGTAGACGCGCGCGCTCCGTCCCCTACCCTTCGATCGGGTGGCAGCGAAGCTGGCGCCTAGTCGAAGTAGACGCGCGCGCTCCGTCCCCCACCCTTCGAACGGGTGGCAGCAAAGCTGGCGCCTAGTCGAAGTACACGTGCGCGCTCCGGGGCTGTTGTGAGCTTGTAGTCTCGTAGTGCGCTTTTAATGGCAGCTGGAATTACGCCGACGCCTGGCCTGGCAGAAGTCAGGCTGTCGCGTCGTGCAGTCTGCCATGCTGAAGGTGGGGCACGTGGCGACTCACGACTGGTGCGTCGTGGGATGTGAGCGGTTGCGTGACCGCGGCCGTTCGGCTCGTCCCCCGAGAAGTTGGACGCGTGTTGAAGAGGTAGGGGCGTTGTGCGCTGCTTGGCCACCTACCAGGCGCGGCCTTCTAAGTCCGGGCGGTTCTTCTCTCCAAATCTTGGACAGCCGAATCGCCGGGAATTTGATCCGTCTGTGCGTTGAGCCCCGGGGCAGGCAAGCGGCCTTTATAAGGTGCTAGTGTTGAGGTGGAGGCACCCTTTCTCGTTTTGCTTTTTGATTTGCCGCTTCGCTTGCGCCCGTGCTAATTGTCACGCCAGTTGCTCCCTTGCCTGCTTCTTCTGCTTCCCTTGTCGCGAAGAGCAATGGCCAGCCACGACGACGCCACCTACCACCCCCGCAGCGGTTCCTTGCCTAGCCAGGGCGAGGTGAACCATCCTTCCCAAGAGTACAAACTGGTGCCGCGGGGGAGCTCGCGCGCCAACAAGCTGTGGAACGCGATGGAGCACTCGGGAGGCTCCTGCTCCCGTGTGCTGGGGAAGAGCCGCATGACGGAAGGGACGCTGCAACGGCTCGTGGATGAGGGGAAGATCGCGGATCGCAATGGGGCTCGCTTACCCCGCCGGGACGAGACGGCGCCGAAGCCCGGGGCCCTGGAGGCAATTGTTTTCGTCGCGTTCTTCGATGCCGGCCTTCGGATGCCCTGCACGTTGTTTGTGGGCGAAGTCCTGCGGGCCTACCAGTTGGAGCTAGCCCAGCTGACGCCCCACGCGATACTCCGCCTCGCTGTCTTCGCGTGGGCGATGCGGACCGAGGGGTGGCGCCCCAGCGCCAGCTTATTCGCCACCCTGCACGATGCACACTGTCGACCCAGAAAGGTTGGCGGGGCGGTGTCCAACTTTGGCGGTGTGGACTTCGTGCTCCGGGCGTCCTGCGCGACGTTGTTCCCTGTGTCCGCCTCGTCAGGGCAGTGGGCGTCCGGCTGGACGCGGTGGTGGTTCTATTACACCGTGACCGACAAGAGCAGAATGCAGTGCCGAGGCGGGCCGATCTCGTTTAATAGCACGCCGAGTCTGAAGGCGGAGATTGACGACACGCGAAAGCTACAGAGCCTCGTCGGTGTCGCCCGTCGCATAAGCGTGCACGACCTAGCCGAGGAGTTCACGATGCATGGGGCGGCACCACTCTCCTCCCGGGGGAAGTATGTTGTGCCGAATGGCCCCCGCGAGGACGGGTTCGAACCATGTGTGTCTCGGGTGCTTCCGCCCTCCGCCCCTTGTAAGTCGCCCATCGCGCCATTGTATCTGTTTGGCTTCCGCCTAACTGACGTGATCTCCTGCGCAGTGACTCGGCTAGAAGATGCGGAGCGCGCGGTTGCGGCGCTCCTCGGCCCGTACACGCTTAAGGAGCACCGGGCTCGCGAGGCCGCGGTGAAGGCGGCTAAGCAGGGGCGGATAAACCGCACCTGGGAGGCTGTAGGCATTGCCGTGCCCGAGCGCATGGTGCCGGAGGAGCTTCCCGTCGGGACTCCCGGCGCTCAGGACGGTGATAGCCCCGCGGGGGGGCTGTCTTCGCGACGCCGGGCCCGTTCCCCGGCTGCCGTATGCGACCCGGCAGCCCCCCCGGCGGCTAGCTCAGCTGAGGCGGAGCGTGCGACCGGCGGTGGGCCTGGCCACACTGCTTCGGAGGGGCACGCCGCCGCGGATCCCCCGACACTTTCTGCCGACGCCCACGAGCCCGTGCTCGGGCTCGCGGCCACCGCTGAGTTGGAACCCGTCAACCCGGGGGGTGGCGTCGTCCCCGGCGAGCAAACCACGGGGGACGGTGCGTTATCAACCGTAGCGGCCGACGAGGGCGTGCCCCCTGCAGAGGAAACCACGGGGGCGACAATGACCGGAGCTGGTTCTGCCGTGGAAGAATCGCCTGCGCCACCGCAGGCGAAACGCCCTCGGACGCAGTCCCCACCGCCAACGAGGGGTCGATACGCTGTTGCGGGGCCTTGCCGTGGGATTACGGCGGCTGGCGCGGCCGAGAAGACCTTCTCCCCGACCGTCGAGGCGCCCGCGTCCCCCTGGGTGGTCGACCCGGTGCCACCTCCTACCGTGACGAGGGGCGCAGGAGGTAGGTGTGAGTCCCTTTCTTCCCCTGACTTCGCGAGACTTTCTCCGATCTGCTCGCTCATTCTGCCGACATCAGGAGAGACGACGTCTCCCGTACGTGGCGAAGGATCGAGCAGCGGAGGTATGCGCGAAGTCGGGAGCCGCGTGCAGGATGCCCCGCCGGTGTCCATTGCTGCTGACATGGCCGTGGCCACGGCAAATCCTGGCGTGTTGGGGCCGGGACTCGCTCGCTTGGACTTCCTCCCTCGCCCGGAGATATTTTGCGACCTCACCGCCGCCGCCGAGCGTGCCGACAACGGCCTCAACCGAGAGGTGCTGTCATCATGCGCGGGGGACCTCCTGGCGCTCGCGTTGCAGGCCTCCGAGATGAGGGTAAGTACGTGCGCTTCAGCTTGTACGGTACTGCTAGACGCCTGCTGATTTGTTGTTCCTGTCAGACGCTTGCCCTCAGCCGGTCCTTTGACGAGGCCCGCGTTCGGGAGCAGAGGGCTCTGGAAGCCAGCCTCCGCGAAGCAAACACTGCTATCGCCGCGAAGGATGAAGAACTTCGCGCGCTGGAGGACGCCCTGGTGGCCGCACAAGTTGTGGCCACGGAAGCGCGGGACGCCGCGGCTGGGGAACGCGCCGCCTTTGTGCAGCAGATCTCCGTCCTAGAAGGGGAGAACGCCCAGCTGGCGGAGGCTGCTGCCGAGAACCGCCTTGCCTTGGAAAATGCGTCTATGTCGGCGTGGCGGGCCATGGAGTCTCTGAACCAGGCCCTTCGAGATCTGTGCGTCCGAGTGCCGGATACTACGCACAGGCCGGAGGCCCTGTCGGAGACGCTCGGGCTGATCGAGGAGGGGGCCGGCGTTGCTCTTCGCGGCGCCAGGACCTTTGGCGAGCACTGCGGCTATGTTGGTGTGTGCTTCGCCCTCGCCCTGCTTCATACTCGTGGGTGTAGGCATACCCATGAGCTAGCGAATCCTCAACTGTATCTTCCCGACCGACCAGAGGTTATGTCGGACGCCATCCGCTCCATTGGGGCTAGCCTGCAGAACTTCCACCAACGGATCTGGGGCCGCTTCGGGGAAGGTGTAGCGAGAGTCGCCGTGCAGCAGACGTTGCATGGGGAGGGGGACCTCCTCCAGTGGCTTGAAGGGGTCCTTCAGCGCCGCGGTGATGACGGCGCGGGCTCGTCCGCGCCGCGCCAAGGCTGAGCGGTTGGTCGGGTGGTGCAGGGGGATGATGTACTGGTTCTTACGCTTGTGACCATGTAACCCCTTTGCTTTTGCAATGGAACCAAGTGGTACTTTATGCTTGGTGTTACCTGCCGTCGGACGCGGAGGACAGGTCTACGCATCTCGTTTATGCTCCGTGGAGTGGCGCGTGCGGAGGCGAATCTCGACGCTACGATTTCCTTTATAGTCCGGAGACTCGCGCGTGCGGAAGCGGACCTCGACGCTACGTCTTATTTAGAGTCCGTGGACTAGTGCGTGCGGAAGCGGACTTCGACGCTACGTCTTTTTTTATAGTCCGGAGACTCGCGCGTGCGGAGCTAGGCTCGACGCTACGTCTTATTTAGAGTCCGTGGACTATTGTGTGCGGAGTTAGGCTCGACGCTACGTCGTCTTTATAGTCCGGAGACTCGCGCGTGCGGAGCTAGGCTCGACGCTACATCTTATTTAGAGTCCGTGGACTATTGCGTGCGGAGCTAGGCTCGACGCTACGTCTTCTTTATAGTCCGGAGACTCGCGCGTGCGGAGCTAGGCTCGACGCTACGTCTTATTTAGAGTCCGTGGACTATTGCGTGCGGAGCTAGGCTCGACGCTACGTCTTCTTTATAGTCCGGTGACTCGCGCGTGCGGAGCTAGGCTCGACGCTACGTCTTATTTAGAGTCCGTGGACTATTGCGTGCGGAGCTAGGCTCGACGCTACATCTTCTTTATACTCCGTAGAGTGCGCGCGGAGGCGTCCCCCCGCTGCGTCTTATTTATACTCCATAGAGTGCGTGCGGAGCTAGGCTCGACGCTACGTCTTATTTAGAGTCCGTGGACTATTGCGTGCGGAGCTAGGCTCGACGCTACGTCTTCTTTATAGTCCGAAGACTCGCGCGTGCGGAGCTAGGCTCGACGCTACGTCTTATTTAGAGTCCGTGGACTATTGCGTGCGGAGCTAGGCTCGACGCTACGTCTTCTTTATAGTCCGGAGACTCGCGCGTGCGGAGCTAGGCTCGACGCTACGTCTTATTTAGAGTCCGTGGACTATTGCGTGCGGAGCTAGACTCGACGCTACGTCTTCTTTATAGTCCGGAGACTCGCGCGTGCGGAGCTAGGCTCGACGCTACGTCTTATTTAGAGTCCGTGGACTTTGTTCTGCTTAGCGCGGACAGGGGATGCTCTTGGAACAGCAACCTTTATTGAACTCCCGTTTGCGCGGGCGAGCATCGCCTAACAACGGGCCGGTGGCTCTACGCCTACTGTGCTGCTTCTAGGCGTAGTACCGCCGCAACCTGTCCGCGTTCCATGTGTGCCGGAAGGCTTGTCCTTCAAGCGTGGCGAGGCGGTACGCCCCCTTTGGCAATGCCTCCGTTATGATGTACGGGCCTTCCCACTTGGATTCCAGCTTGCCAACGGTTTCCGCCTGGAGCGCCACTCTGAGGACGAGATCCCCAGGTTTGAACCCCCGCGGGCATATAGAGCGGTCCCGAGTACGCATTGTCTGCCGCGCATACTTCTCGACGTGGTGGGCTGCGTCTGCCCGTATCCCGTCGAGGAGGTCCAAGGACACACGGCGCTCCTCTTCGGGTGCTTGGACGAGGACCCTTCGCGAGCCGGCCTTAATTTCCTCGGGCGTCACTGCTTCGTCGCCGAAGAGGAGCTTAAACGGCGTGAATCCCGTTGGGCGCGTTACCGTTGTGCGAAGCGACCATAGAACGCTGTGAAGCTCGTCTGGCCACTTGCCCTTCGGCAATCCAACCAGGCGCTTTTTGATGGCGGTAGAAATGGCGCCATTCGCCCGTTCGACCGCCCCGTTGGACTGAGGATGCCCTACCAAGGCGAATCGGAGGGTTATGCCCATGCTGTCACAATAATCTTTGAAGAGGGCGGCGTCGAACTGCAGGCCATTGTCGACCGTGAGCTCCCGAGGTACCCCGAAGCGACATATGATGTTTTGCCAAAGGAAGCGCTGTATGGCCGCAGAAGTTACTTTGGCCAAAGCGATCACTTCCGGCCACCTGGAGAAATACTCCAGCGCGACTACCACGAACTGGAGGTCCCCTGGAGCTTGGACAAGTGGTCCTACTATATCGAGACGCCAGCGCGCCAGTGGCCACACCGGGGGGATTGGGTTGAGGCTTGTCGGGGGCCTGCGGATGATGCGCGCCATCCATTGGCACCCTTGGCACCGACGGACGAGGTCCTGGGCGTCGGTGACGGCAGTCGGCCAGTAGAAGCCTTGTCTGAACGCCTTGCCGACTAATGACCTCGGCGCCAGGTGGGATCCGCATACGCCCGCGTGGATTTCCGCCAAGAGTTCCTTTCCTTCCTCAGTCGAGAGGCAGCGCAGGAGCGGCGCGCAAACCCCCTTCTTGTAGAGTGTCCCTTCAAACACCTGGAAGGACCGTGCGCGGTGCTGCAATCGTCGCAGCTCGGCAGGATCCTCCGGCTCGGCGAGGCCTTGTAAGAGTTTGAAAATGGGCTCCCGCCAATCTCCTGGCCGATCAATGCGGTGGACAAGTGCCGCGTCCCGGTTGTCCTACGCGATGGCCGCCTTTGCTAACACCTCGTAGAATGCCCCCTCAGGGGGGGGCAATTGCTGGCTGGCCGCCTTGGCGAGGGCGTCGGCTTGCTCGTTTTCCGCCCGGGGGATGGCCTTGACGGTGACACCCAAAAAGTGCCTTTCCCTCGCCCGTACCGCCGCGAGGTACTTGGCCAACTCAGGGTCCTTGGCTTGATATGACTTGTCCACATGGCCGGCCACCAAGCGCGAGTCGGTGCGGACCAACACCCGTCTCGCGCCGACTGCCTTGAGCTTCGCCAGGCCAAAGAGCAGCGCCTCGTATTCGGCCGTGTTGTTGGTGGCGGGGAAGGCAAGGCGCGCCGAGTACAGCAAACGCTGTCCCTCGGGCGTGATGATCACCGCCCCTACGCCCGCGCCGGCGACGCTGTAAGCTCCGTCGATTGTAAGCGTCCAGACGGGATCATCGTGCGTCTGGCCGGGTTGGGCCGGCGGGGTCCATTCGGCGAGGAAATCCGCCAGGACTTGGGATTTAATTGCCGTTCGCGAAGCATATGTCAAGGAGAAGGGAGCGAGCTCGGCGGCCCATTTACTGATACGCCCTGTGGACTCCTTGTTGTGTAGCATCTCTGCCAGGGGGAATGAGGAAGGCACTGTGATCGGGTGAGCCAGAAAATAATGCCGAAGCTTCCTGGAGGCCATGACCAGCGCGTAGGCGAGCTTCTCAAGCTCCGTGTATCTTGTCTTGGCGCCTTGAAGGGCTTCGGAGACAAAGTAGACAGGCCGCTGCATGGCGCCTTCCTCTAAGACGAGGACGGCACTGACCGCGGTAGCTGACGCGGCCAGATAGAGTAGGAGGGGAGCCTCTGGTGCTGGGGCGACCAGAGTGGGGAGGCTTGCCAGGTGCTGCTTGAGCTCGTTGAAGGCCTTCGCGCAGTCTCCGTCCCAACGAAATCCATCGCACCCGCGGAGTGTCTTGAAAAACGGCAGGCCCCGCTCCGCCGCCCTGGATAGGAAGCGACTTAATGCTGCCATGCGGCCCGCCAGCCTCTGGACCTCCCTCGTTGTCTTGGGCGGCTCCATACCCAGGATGGCGTCTACTTTGTCGGGGTTCGCCTGGATGCCCCGCCCGGACACGAGGAAACCTAGGAGTTTGCCCGCCTGTACCCCGAAGACACACTTGTCGGGGTTGAGCTTGATGCCCACCTTCCGGAGGTTGTCGAAGGTCTCCTGGAGGTCCCGGCCGTGTAGAGCAAGTTGCCGAGTTTTGACCACCACGTCATCGACATAGGCTTCGACGTTCCTCCTGAGCTGGGCGGCCAGGGCAATGGCGACGAGGCGGGTGAAGGTAGCGCCTGCGTTCTTCAAGCCAAAGGGCATTCTGACGAAGCAGAACGTCCCAAGTGGTGTGATGAAACTGGTCTTCTCCTCGTCGTCTTCGGCCATGTATACCTGGTGGTAGCCGGAATAGGTGTCCAGGAAACTCATGAGTTCGCACCCAGCAGTGGCGTCAACCAGCTGATCGATGCGCGGCAAGGGGTAGTTGTCCTTCGGGCACGCCTTGTTGAGTGCCGTGAAGTCGATGCACATGCGCCAGGCCCCGCTGGCCTTTTTGACTAGCACCGGGTTAGCGAGCCATTCTGGATGGTGGACCTCGCGGATGACCCCGGCGCGAAGAAGCTTCGCCACCTCCACTTTGGCCGCCTGCTGCCGATCCATCGACATACGCCGGAGCCTTTGCTTGACCGGCTTGGCATCGGGGCGGACCGCCAAACGATGCTGGATTACCGCGCGATCCACGCCCTTGATGTCCTCCGGGGAACATGCGAAGATGTCCACGTTGTTCTGAAGCACTCGGAGCGGCTCCCGTTCGACCCCCGGTGGGAGCCCCTCGCCAATGGAGACAAACTGCCCCTCCGCCTGGAGCGGCACCTTCTTGACGCCGCCTTCGGGCCGAGGCTTGGGCGTCCACCCGGGGGCGGAGGGCCCAGCACCGGGCACGCCGGAGAGGGCATGCACCGGGCGATGCGAGACGCGGCTGCCACCTTTGGCACGTCTGGCCAAGTCCTGGTCGCCGAAGATGGTGATGACACCCTCCGGGCCCGGGAGCTTTACACACAAGAAGGCGTGGTGCGGGATTGCCTCGAAAGAGTTGATGGTGGGTCGCCCCAGTATGGCGTTGTAGGGGTGCGGGATACCTACGACATCAAAGGTGACATGCTCGGTCCGGATATTACCTTTGTTACCCTCCTAACGGAAGGTGACAGGAAGGGACACGTGCCCCAGGGCCTGCAGCGGTTGACCCCCGAAGCCTTGAAGTGGAGCTCCTGGCTGCTCCAGCCGGCTTCGGGGGATTGCCATGCGGTCGAGGGCGTCTGCGAATAAGATGTTCGCGGAGCTTCCCCCGTCGACAAGGACGCGCTTGACTTCGCAGCATGCTATGTGGGCTTGGATGACTAGAGGGTCTTGGTGAGGGTACTCCACACCCCTGGCGTCGTTTAAGTCGAAGGTGATGTTGCGGGGCGGCATCCACAGCTGCGGCTGCTCCCCGGGGGCTTTTGAGGAGGAGCCTCCGGTGATGACGTTGACGGTGTGATGCTGCGCGCCCTCCGTTGCGGTGGCCCGTATGGGGCTATCCCTTGGGTGCCCCACATGGGCTTCGGCGGGGGGCCGAGGAGGCGGAGTCCGAGATCCGGCCGTCATCCTCCGCAGCTCCATCACCGCGATGCATGCCCTTGTGTAATGATCGCCGTAGCCGTGCACCTCGCACCACTTGCCATAGCGCAGGAGCTCCTGCTCTGCTCAAATCCGCCCTCCGATCCCCGGACTCCCCTTCGTGAGGCGGGGTCGGGTCCTTGGCGGGTGCTCTCGGTGGCGAGGACGTGATGGGCCGCCTGCGACCGGCGCTGGCGGCGCCGAGGTTTGGGCCTACACATTGACGAGCCTTCCTGTACTTCGTCCTCACTGCCTCGGGGAGGGCTTCCTCGGGGCTTTCGGCTACGGCCCGGCTTCGAGGAGGGGCCACCCGCCCCGACCTCGCGCGGGGGCGCTCCTTATGGGCGAGGCCGAGGGCGGTGATGCTGCGTCTTCGCGCATCCTCCTCCGCCCGCGCATACTCGTCCATTTTGTCGAAGAGCTTGGCAACTGTCGTGATTGGCCTCCGCGCGTTGTATTCGGCCATCGGGCCCGGGCGAAGGCCCTATATGGCTGCATTAACGACTGTGGTTTCATTAACATCATGTACCTGGCCTCGAATCTTGGCGAAGCGCTTGAAGTAGTCCCGGAGCGTCTCCGAGGGTCCTTGCTTCACAGCGAAGAGTTGGTCCGCATCGATTCGCTCGACATGATATCCTTGAAAGTTGGTACGAAGCCGGTCGCGAAGCTGCTCCCACGCATAGATGGAGCCCGGCTCTATGGTAAAAAACCAAGAGAGCGCCACTCCGTGCAATGCGAGGGGGAATCCCTTCGCCTTCGCGGTGTCGTTTCCGCCCGCGGCCTCGATCGCGGTTTTGTACACGCGCACGAACTTGCGAGGATCCGTGTCGCCTTCGTACGGGTCGGTGATGCGAGGGAACTTGAAGTCTTCGGGCCACGCCGCCTGCTGCAGCCCCGTCGAAAGCGGGGATTCCGGATCTACGCATCTCAGCGGGACACGGCTAGACGTGGGGGCTTCGCGGCTGTCCACCTTCTCTGGCGTGGGCTCGGGCGCGACTACTGGCGTGACCTGCTGGCTCCGAGCCTCTTGTATATCTCGGACGGCTCCGCGAAGGTCCCCTAGTTCTCGCTGGAACGCGTTGAGAGCCGCCAGCAGGGCGCTTTCCATCACCGGTGCGGGCGGGGTCGCCGGTGCTTCCGACGGGCGGATCGGCGCGGGGACGACCGCGTCGCGGGGTCCCGAACTGCCGGTCGCTCCGTCGTGGCTACCTCGGACCGCCCGGTCCGCACCGCCGATGAGGGTTGCAGTGGGGGCGGCGAGGTCGGCTGTCGTCGCGTCGGCGGGGTCGGTTGTCGCCGCACCCGTGTCGACGTCTTCGACCGCCGGGTCCGTCCTCGCAACGCCGGTGGCGGGGTTGGTCGTCGCTGTGCCGGTGACGGGGTTGGTCGTCACCGCGCGAACGTCGACGTCTTCGGCCACCGTGCCTGCATCGCCACCCACGTCTGCCGCTGCCGATGCCGAAGCTCTGGTACTCATGCGACGCTCCGGCCCGGCCGCCTTCTTTCCCTTCGCCGCCGCTGAGGAAGCTTTTTTCGGTGCCATCTTTTTCTTCGGTCTTCAGGCTTGTCT
Source organism: Dendrocalamus latiflorus (assembly GCA_017311315.1). NCBI lineage: Eukaryota > Viridiplantae > Streptophyta > Magnoliopsida > Poales > Poaceae > Dendrocalamus > Dendrocalamus latiflorus. Next base: position 30,123,564 of record CM029638.1, read on the forward strand.
TCATCCTCCCCACGGACGGCGCCAACTGTTGTGGCTACAGACCAAACAGAGAGAGAGATGGTAGTGGAGAGTGATGAAGATAAGTGTAATGGCCTTGGGTCCTCCCCAAGGCTTACTCATATATATATATACACATGAGGAGTGCTTTTACAACTATACCCTTACATCTGGTTATCCCCTCTGGGGGCAGTTATGTCATTACACATGGCCTATTCTGGGCCTTGTAATCTCCTACCAGGCCTGCTGGGTTTAGGTGGGGGCCACCCCTACGACAATCCCATTAGCCACTCTTAGGCTTCTTTCCCCTCTGAGACTTTTCAACATATGGAATCCCTGCAAGGAATTCGTAACGTGCACAGTGGCACCAGAATCAATCCACCAAGAATTTATAGGAAAATCAGCATAAAATGCTTCATCAACAAAAGTAATTTCATAAGTACCTTTCTTGGCGAACCATTTCAGCCATCCAGGACAATCATCTTTGAAGTGGTCCTTCGACTGACAAAAAATAGCACTCATCACTTTTCTTCTGTCCATTTGAGCTCCCAGGACCTGAAGCGTTTTTAGGCGCCTTAGGGTGCTGTGGCTTCTAATAAGGGGAGTAGGCTTGCTCCTTCTTTCCCTTTCCTTTGTAGCCACCTCTATTTCTAGAGGGACCAGCTTTATTTGAGGAGCCGACTTGATTCACAAAATCAGTAGCCCCCTCAGCCTTGAGCCTCTCTTCCTCCTGAGAAACGTTAGCGATTAACTCGCTCATGGTCCACTTGTCCTTAATGGTGTTATAGTTCACCTTGAAAGCTTCAAACTGCTTAGGAAGAGACATCATAATGTAATGGACAACGAAACCATCAGAGATTTCCATGTCCATTGTCTTAAGTCTGGCAGCAATGTTAATTATGGTCATAATGTGCTCACGGACATTTCCAGTACCATTGTACTTAGTGTTCATGAGCCTATGCATCAGTGTGGTAGCATAAACCTTAGATGACCCTTTAAAATGATCCTCGATGGAGGACAAGTACTCCTTCACCTTTTCCTTTTCAGGGATTGCTCCCCTAATGGCCTCACTGATGGAGTTCTTCATAACGGCAAGTGAAACGCGGTTAGACCGCTCCCACTTCTCAGCATTAGTTTTGTACTCCTTCATTTTGTCATCAAATTTGTCCTCCCCTTCCTTAGGAGCGACATGCTCATCGAACCTGAACGCGTAGTCCAGATCCAAGAGCTGAAAAGTCGTCATAAGTGTAAACTTCTATTTCTGGAAATTACTGCCGTTAAGTGGCTCAATAGCATTAACTTGAGCAGAAACAGAAGCAGCTGAAAAAAATTTAAAATTTACATTAGGAAAACGCATAATTAATTTGCATGAATGTTAACCTTACGTTGGTATGATTAACAACATGCTCATAAGGATTTTTCGCATCACCGTTGGGCAGAAATGAAAAATTTAACATAATTTATAGCATACAATTACAATTAACGTTGGTCCAAAAGTAATAGCATGTAAAATTAAATATAGCCCTCCAATTGAATTTCTCGTTGGTTTCATTCAATTAGGGGCAGAACATCACGCAGCGGAAAAGAGCTTAATATTTTCAGCAGCTTAAAGACATTATCCAGTAATATTTTCATGAGCGACATCAAATAATCATTAATTAAACATTAGGTATATCATAAATACATGAAAAATATACTGAAAATAAAACCCAACAGTGGTCGCCGATGAACGCCATGAGCTGAAGTCCCGTGCCTGCGTGATGTAGGCGTGAGGTGCGGGTCGGTGAAGGTCGGGGAAGACCTCGGGGTTCAGGGAGTCGTTGGCGCGGTGCAGAGGGTTGTCGCCGGCGAAGTCCTGCAGTGGCGGCGCCGGCCTTCCTGTTGCTAGCAGCGCGTAGGAGATCGGGTCTGTTAGGGTTTGTAGGGGTTTTTGGCTTTCACGGGAACGTCGTCAGATCCCGACGTGAGAGGCCGGAACCCCCTTCTTATATTGCGCTGCGCAACGGGGGACTGTAACCAAAATTGGCTAGGCACCCCCGATCAGGGCACGTGAATGTGGGCATCACCCCACATTTCTCTCTTTCGGCCGTTTGGCCTAGATCAATTCCAACAGGTGGGGCCCACAAATACCTGATGCATCTTCCACCTACTCTGCGTAAATAGCTTTTCCTCAGTTCGGTACATAATGTAAACATCCACGTCTTGATCGGGCAGCCGGTTTTGAAATGGGGAACAGGGAACTAGGAATAGCGTACCATGGGACGATCCTGTCGAATCAGACTTAGATCCTATTTCAAACGGCTACTTTTAGCTTTTAAAAACTGATTTTTAAATAAAATAATTTTTAAGATGGTTTTTATAAATTATTTATAGAAATTATTGCAGGAGCCATATTTAACGGAGTAGCGTCTCAATGCGAGTGTCCCTTACTCCTTTAATATCTCTTGTAATCAGCCAAAAGCTAAAAACCAAAGCACTTAGCCTTAAAAAGTAGATATTGATGATGATAGAATAATCCTCAAATTATTACGTCATTATATTCCTTAAATATGCCCCTTATCGATATGAGGTAAATATGGCAGGATGGTCGTAAGCACTTCTACGACCATGTAAGTACTTCTACGACCACATAGTCGTAACTCCTACTACGACTACCCATATGGTCGTAAGTCCTTCTACGACCACATAGTTGTAAGTCTTACTGCAACTATCTCATAGTCGTAAATCTTTCTACGGCCATGTAGTCATAAGTCTTACTGCGCCACTATGTGGTCATGGGAATTCCTGTGACAAGTCTATCTTCAACCGACTTATCTACGACAATGAACTATACTGTCGGTTCGTCTGACAAGGTGGTTAGAACGTGCGTTAGTCCACTAACCGCACACGATCTCTCTTTGACAACAACCGCTACACGATGAACAACCTCTTGTGTCTCTCAGACAGTAACTTCTGTCAGGCGGTTATCATCTGAAGTGTTAAGGCATCTTCCGGTGCGGGACAACTACCGTTGCTTCACCGGCTATTTAAAGGTTAACGTCAAAGGGAGAGAGGACGATGGGTGAACCATTCACACAAAATAGCACTAGCCATTCATGTAATTTTCTGTTGTAATCTACTTTCTAGCAACTAGCAATCATACTGGACGTATGTTTGTTATTCTCTTAGGAGAAGACCCGAACCAGGATAAAGTTTCCCGTGTCTCTACTTCGCAGCCACATACACCGAGTCTTCTAAGAGTTCCCTTGAATCCAAACAAATCATATGTAAGATCGATATTAAAACATCGACAGCTAGCGCTGTCCATGGGGAATCTTCTTCCAAGACTCCGGTAATTTCCTTGTTGACAAGTTTCTCTTTTTCCTCGTGATGTCCTCATGGCAGATGAATGGAATGAGGAGAACTGATTCAACTTGGCCGACTACGCGAGTATCGATATGGATGCCTGCTAAGACTACGAGCAGGTCTTGCTTGCTTCTGACGGTGAATGTCTCCCTGGAGATTCCTCCGGTGCTCCCAGAGACGACACCGCTGGAAAGGTTGATATGGGATCAAAATCCCCCACAACAGAGGACTCATCTCCCCCAAGCGGCAAGGGTCAACCCGACTATGATGAGGGCTCACAATGCGACGTTGGGTCTGTTCCCAAGCGTTCGAGTCCCACGACGTCGCCCTGCATCGTTTCATAAAGCCCTAGACTCTGTCGATCAGAGAGCGCATCACCAGTTCCTAGTGGCGACTCTCCAGATGACTCGGCGAAGGCCATGGGCAGACACATTTCTTGTTCGTCCATATTCTCACAGGGAGCAGATTAGGCTGGGGATGGTTATAACCCAAATTTTCCCTACCTGGCGGGGTTTGCTCCAAGCGACCAGACAGTCTCGCTTGACGATTCTTCAGACGAGGGGGCATCCCTCAGAAGTGGAGATTCTAGATAGGAGGTTTTTACCCTACCCTCACATTCTCATCACCCTCTCGGAGGAAGGCCTGAGGATGCTCCCCAGCGATCACACTCTCCATCCTCTCGTGGGGTTGATGACAAGACCTCCAGTGATGAGCCCGATCAGTACTCTGATGAGCGTGGGAGAAATCCTAGAAATACTCGCTCTCTTCTGAGGCAGCTCAAGTTTGCTTCACGGGTCAAAAATCCTGAGACTCTATTTTTCTGGGTCCAAATATTTTTCCTAGCATTTCTCTTTTTCTAAAAATAAAAATAAATAATGAGACCTCCCACCAGGCCAAAGTCTTCTTTTGTTCAAGCATGCTTAACTTCAAGTTCTCACCACATCCAGTGCCATAGATTCTTTCCATTTCAAGCGTTGAACCAGTCCCTTTTAGCTTAATATTTATTGTTCCTTCCCTTGTTGTTCATCTCCACGCATCAGACCAACAAACACTCTCGACCGCAACCTTGCACTACCGCAGAAGCATCCTTCGACCACCCTAGTCGGATACAACCACTCTGGTCGAATTATGACCACTCCGGTCAGTTACGACCGCTATGGTCGGATACGACCACTCTGGTCGGGTTTTGACTACTCTGGTCGTATACGACCACTGCCATAAGTCTTTACGACTATTCTCTGGCTTTCGACCACACCCTCTCACGACCTTAGTCGCTACCGACCACTGTCATCTCCGACTATCTCCGACCTTCGATTTCGACCACTTCAGCCACCAATCACACATTAAACTCTGCAAACCTTCTGATCACCAAATTTCGATCACCAAAGACTCGACCACTTTGTAAGTAGTGACTAGCTTCTATAGCTTCGAGTACCAACCGGTTATTGAAGCTTTCGACCACTTTAAAACTCTAATTTCCGACCACAGCTGTTCGACCACCCAAAGCATATCAACCACACATAGCTTTCGACCACCTAGCTTCAATCACTCAGCTTTCGACTACTCTTGTCCGACCACTCTCTTGCTTTCGACCACATCTGTTTTTGACCATAGCTGGTTTCAACTGCAGTTGTTTTCGACTACTTCAATTCTTTCGACCACCTCTAACTGTTTCGACCACCTCTAACCCTTTCGACCACCTCTAAACATTTCGATCACCTCTAATCCTTTCGACCACCCCATCCGATTATTTTATAGTGCTTTTGACCACTAACCACTCTGAAGAACTTCCATCCGTTTGACCATTCTAAAAGCTTCTCCGACCACTAAAACTTTTTCGATCACTATTGCTTTCCAACCACTGTGACTTTTGACTATGGTAGCTTTCGACCACGGTGCAATTTCTCCTTCCCTTTGGATTCAAACTTCCAAAAGCCTGTATTTCTTCATCCTCACTCCAATTGGACCTGTTCAAAATTTTAAATTCTTCTAAAAACTTAAACTACCCATTTCTAGCCTATTTTTGAATTTTGTTTTCTTTTTGCATGGTTCTTCACGTGTAGACTACGACAAATCCGAAGAGTTCAATTTCAACGATTCGTAGCATCAAGACTTCGAGCAAGGCAAGTTACACCTTTGATCATGTTGCTCCCAGTAATTTAAATTTTTTATGTTGTTTGTAATTATTATGCATGCGCATTTTATTCAAATCAGTTCAAATCTGATTTAAACTTTAGTTACACCAAATTCCTTTGTATATGGCCAAATTTGACATTGAACATCAACATGCCTTGTCACCTTAGATAAAACTCTAGTTAATACACTAGTATGGACTAGAGAAATTTTGTATCAAATGCTTAGACCTGTTTATACATAATATTTGTTTTGGGATAACTTTTTCCACATAAATTGATAAGCTTTTGAAATGTACTCTTGACTTCGGTGAGTCAAGAAGGACTATAAATTATTTCAAAACAAAATATAAAAACTTAGTTTAGACTTAGCCAAATGGTTAGATGGTGGGTGCTTGTTGGCATGCATTGTTGTTTAGTGACACAATATTGATTGCCAGGCACAAGGGGTATGTGGTTGGTGCCTAAGTCAGTTATGGAGCGGTTTGTGAGCTATTGCTATAAAGCCATTTCTACTACTGCAAGGCTAGTATGGGATAGTTCTGACTGATTAATTTATGTGTCCTAACCTGAGTCTCACTGTAGGTTGAAAGTGAGAGTGGCGTAGGCCATGTGAAGTCTCACTCGGCTCAAGAGGGTCCGGTGAATTCCTTACTAGGGTGAAACATTAGTGTTGGTTTGGCCAGGTTGAAGGCTTTGTATTGTAAAGGCCTTGCTATGATTTTCTCAGTCGCACGCCTATGGAAGCTTGTAATGGTCGACATTATGAGATAATCATATCTTGTGGGTAAAATTGTACAACCTCTATAGAGTGTATAATCTATCCTAAATAGTCGTGCCCACGGTCATGGGCAAGCTAAGTAAAATTTTTCATGGATTAGACTTTGTTTCCAAAATGGTTTTATAAAATGCTTATGGATGGGTGTAATCCATATGAGGTCTTTTTGAGGAAATATGGTCCAGGTGGGATACCTGTGGATAGATTAGTGTTTTGTTGGAGCCTACACTAACTATATTATTTTGTTAAAAATCTTGTTTCTATTTATTGTATCAAATTTAGCTTTTGAATCTACTTACAATATTTACTTCAATTTTGCTTTTCGCTCAATTAACCTTATTATGCCTTCCTTTATCAATCCTTATGCATACATTGACTCTATTAAACCTCCTGGTGTAATTTGTGGAGTACTTTATGTGCTCATGTTGCTCAATTCATCATTTTCCAAAGGACAACCTCGACTTCGATAAGGATCAGAACGTATAGGCCGCGTATTACTGTCGTTTGCCTGTGGGCAGGCTTAGTGGGCTTCTTCCGCTTAGATTTTATCTTCCATTGCCTATATTTAATTTTGGTTCATTGCTACAGACAGCCCTATCACAGACGGTTCGGAACTGTCATCACAGACGGTTCCTGAACCGTCAGTGTTTAGGTGTCAGTGATAGTTGGTGGTTATCACAGACGGTTCCCGAGCCGTCTGTGATAACTCACATTACAGACGGTCTTTATTACTAACCGTCTGTGATAGACGAGTATCACAGATGGTTGTTTATAAACAACCATCTGTGATACTCGTCTATCACAGACGGTTAGTAATAAAGACCGTCTGTGATATACACAATATCATAGACGGTTTTTATTACTAACCGTCTGTGATATTGTGTATATCACAGACGTTAGTAGTAAAGGCCGTCTGTGATATCATTCACACCACAGACGGCACTCTTTGAAACCGTCTGTGATATTGTATCACAGACGGTTTTCAACAATGAACCGTTTGTGATACCAAGTGCATCATCCATTTTATTTACTGTTTTTTGGCTAGCCTCAGGATATGCTAGCCATGCCCTCTGAAAGCAAGCAAGCAAGCAGATTACATATAAATGACAGATATAAGTTAATTGCTACTCATAGTAAATTACAACAAAATTCGATACACAGATGAATGTAACAAACGCCCAGCAGATCACATACATATATAGAATGAAAATTGTTACACAAAATCTGACAAATGAATTCAATTGAAGGAATTGTTTGATTTGTACAATTGAATCCAATGTTTCAACATCTAATTATCACCATTGCCAGCGTGGAACTCTCCCCTCTTATTTATGACCTCTGCTAGCAAGAATTGGGAGATGATTGCATGAATGTCGACGAGATTGTTAAGATCATATGCACTTTCGTCGAAGTCCACCCGCTGTCGCTAGGAGCAATGTTAAGTCATTAATTAGCATGTGTGTGTAATATAAATACATATATATAATCAGAAAATAATAATTATTGGAAGGACCTGACAAACCTCTGGATCATTGATCTTAGTATCCATGATTTCCTTCATATGGCGGCAAACGTAGAATCCACATACGTTGCCCTATAGCTGCTGGTGGCACTGCAAAAATAGAATTACATACATCGGTATTGTCAATTCTAGAGGCATTATAACAAAGTATGATATAGGATTGTTGTGTTGTAGCGGGTACCAGAAATCGCGTGTTGTGTCGTAGCGTGTCACTGGATTTGTCGTGTCTTCCTCCTTGGGCAACATAATCGGCAAACGCCCTACGTGATTCAAAAAACTTAGCCTCGGCCGTGGCAAACAAAAGAAATATTACAATAGAGTTATGTATGGAGGAAATGAGTTTACCTGTTAAGTACTTCTTGCACACGACTGAAGTCGTGGTTGCTCCTAAGGAGGGAATCAAGGTATATTACCTTGCTCCACTTTGGTACAATCACAATCAAAATCCAGTGATGCCTAGTCATGTGTGTCGCCATAGTGATTAATCCTAAGTTCATGCTGCATGTAAAGTACAAATGAAACATATGTGTGGCAACTAGTGAAGCACTTACCCTTGGTTGAAGGGTACCATGACGTACTCCTTGTCGTTGTGAGCAATCAATCCCCTCATTATGTAACCTTGCACGAAGGATGCATCTGCGTTGATACATTGCTCGGAGACCAAGTGAGGGTCGAGGAAACCCACCGGTCGTCGCGATCGCCGGACTTCTTGGATCATGTATCTATACATAAAGAAAGAGTAATGACATTTATCTGTATAACGTGAATGTAGAACTTCATTGTACAATACACTTACAGTGTCCAACATCGTAGAAGTGAGGCGTCGAGTTCGTCGAGATTGAATAGTAAGAATAAATCTTCGAATGTCATGACGATGTAGCCTGAGTCGTGGAGGAAATGCGTCTCCTTATATTTCAGAGTGAATGCACTCTGCCGGATTGGCTTCATGTTGGACTTCTCCATGTACCAGGCATGCAATGTACGGCAAATCAAACCAATCTGGGATAATTGTGACTCGGGCAGCAACGACACTCCCAGAGTAAACTTCCATGACACGGGACACGGCTTAATTTTCTTCGCATGAGCCTTGGAGGCCTTGGAGCCTCGCTTATGATATGTTCTCGGTGGCGTCTCGGCGGGAGCCGATGCAACAGACTTTACTGGATTTGGAGGTGGAGGTGGAGCCACCAGAGCCGATGTGCCAGGTCCAGGGCGACGTCCCTCTTGGGCCACTGGATGTGAAGATTGTGGCACGGACATGTCGAGGACGATGTCCCTCTTGGGCCACTGAATGAATGTGTGGACGGCATCCCCTAATGTCTTAATCTCTTCGTTGGGGGCTTCTCAAGAGGGACGGTCTTAAAAATATCATTAATCATGTCCACCTGGACCTTTATGAAACCGGTGTCTACTTGTACACCGTGCACCAGCGTCCCTGGCAGCAATGGATACACCATGCCACGCCCAGCGTCAACGGGAATAGAGCCAACAAGCCTGACTTTGAGGCTGCAAGGCATGGGCTCCTACATAACGATACAAGATGAGTTAAGGCGTCCACCAGAGAGATCTATGTACCATTCTAAAGAGGTACATTACCTGAATGTCATCAATAGGTAAGTGGGCGTCGCTATGTTCAGAAATTGGTATGGACGCCCAGCTACTGTGACGTTGAGGGGGACTGGGTACCGCAGTAGTAGGAGTGGGTTGCGATTGGTTACAGACTTGTCTCAGTTCTTCCCGCAACGAATCTATCTCTCCTCGAAGTGAGGCAGTCTGCTCTTGAAGTAAGGCAGATAGTTGTTCCTCAAGTTGAGCATGAAGCTCCTGTTTTATTTGTTCGCTGCGATACGCCTTGGATCTCTTCCTACTCCTATATGTCTCGGAGTAATCTGGAAATCCGTGCCTCCAAGGTACATAAACCCCCATGCCTCGTGTGCGACCTGGGTGCTCCTTGTTTCCCAAGGCCTGTGATAGTAAATCTATCTCCCTATATTCTTCAAAGGAGCCATGAGAAGATTCGGTAGTCAATGATTGCTGCAAGAGGCAATTAATCATGTTATTTTTGAACCCATGAAGTTCAAGAGGTGTTAACAACTATGTTGTTTAACACATTTTACCAGGCGTTGGGACACTTCCTCATCTGCGGGGTTTTTGAAAGAGACACCCGAAGATGTGGTTGATGAACTCGCTCTTAACCAGTTTCGAGCGCGCTTGTTTGCGATCCTGGCAAATGGCGGAGAGGCCTCCGATCGGTTTGCGACCTCATCCTGCATCCTCTATTGCGGGATTTTACCCGCATACCCAGCAGTGCCAAGTCTGTGACGGTGCGTGTTTTGTGACTAGCGAGCCTTGTGCGCCGCACTTTGTTGTTCAAATTCAGTCGTCGTCTTCATCTGCACAAAGGCCTCCCATGTTTCCGGCGATACGAAAGGATACTTCGTGAAGGGCGTGACATCCTTGGACACGTACTTCGTCACAAGAGTGCTCTTAAAATTCTTCCATGCTTTTCCCATCGCGAGGAGCGCCTGCCGTTGCACGAGTCCCTATACTTCTGCTGGGATCTCGAACGAATTTGTAATTTCCTCCCATAGCTGATTTTTGTGATCCTTTGTCAAATCTTTCCAGGTTGCTATGGTGATGGGGACCCGTTGCCTTCCAATTATCCCGCAGGTAGTCCGAAATGATGACGCTGCTTTTGTCGGTTCCAGAGGGATCCCATTCGGAGAGACTACCGTGATGGTCATTCGGCCCTCTGGCCTTTTCGATACTCCTTGGCCACGTTTAGTTTTCGCAATCTTGGGAGCGTGAGACCCAGATGACGACGACGAAGACTGTGTGGACGCCATCTCTCTTCTAAGAAAAAACTAACTGCAGTGAGCTATGGTCCCAGCTTGTCAAAGTTCTATGAATCAAGTGACACAAACCAGTGCATCAAGTTCATTAAACAAGATACACTGGAGTGTGTCACTTGCTTTATGCCCTTTGACAAAGTTCTAACGATTAACTAACTGCAGTGAGCTATTGGCCTTCCAACATGTGAAGCATATAACATATGAAGCATATAGCATGTGAAGCATATAACATGAGCATATAACATGTGAAGCATATAACATAAAATACATGTGAAGCTCAGCAATTGACTCTATCTATAATAAGGATTGGAATGTTAGGGGAGTAACCCCTTTCATGAAAGATCAATTGCTTGAATTAGTCGTACGAGAAAAGTATGTTTTATCACCACTACAGTATTTTGTACTAAAGAAATCTAATATTTCTTGATTTCATCTATCAGATACTGATTATGGATTCATTTGATTAAGCCTCATAACAATACCGATTTACTGTTATTGATGGCATTATCAAAGGTTTTATTAACCTTAATTGACTTCAATCCTAACGTTTACAATTTGGAAGAATACTATCACTATTATTATCTCAATAGAATGCAAAATGTGTGTAGATTATATAAGATTGACTTAAGTCAGTCACCGGCGGCGTCGATCGGGAGGAAGCGGCGTCGGAGGGGCGTCGGGAGGGAGCGGCGGCGTCGGGAGGGACCGGCGGCGTCGATCGGGAGGAAGCGGCGTCGGAGGGGCGTTGGGAGGGAGCGGCATCGGGAGGGAGCGGCGTCGGGAGGGACCGGCGGCGTCGGGAGGGACCAGCGTCGGGAGGGACCGGCGGCGTCGGGAGGGAGCGGCGGTGGGAGGGACTAAAACCTAGCTAGCAGGGGCGCTGCAGAGTGGAGACAAGAGACTGCACGAGAGCGGACTCCGCAGACCTAGCTGCGGGAATTTATAGATAAGCTATCACAGACGGTTATATCGATAGAACCGTCTGTGATGTCCACATTATCACAGACGGTTATATCAATAGAACCATCTGTGATGTGTTATCACAGACGGTTTCTTTTGATAAACCGCCTGTGATAGTTCACTATAAATACCCGCAGCTAGCTAAGTTCCTATGTCATTTTACAATTACAATATGGAACATAGATACATTTATGAAAAACACAAGCATAACCATAAATATAACTATTTCTTAGTTCCTTAGTCATTTTACAATTACAATGGAACATACATACATTTATGAAAAACACAAGCATAACCAATATCATTTATTACACTTTGGCTATATCATTTTAAATAAAGCCCTTCACAATGATCGACACGCATATAGCTTGCTTCATCGCCTTGTTCTTCCTCGAGCCTGATGCCGTCTCCGAATGGAGGCAAATCATCAAATTGATTGTACTTTTCCTCATCCACAACATTCTCAACCCCGACAATCCTTCTTTTTCCCTGAAAAACTACATGGCGCTTCTTATTTGCCGGGTCGGTTACATAAAATACTTGAACAACTTGCCTCGCGAGTACGAATGGTTCGTCTTTGTATCCTACACATTCAAGGTCCACGGTAGTGACGCCGTACTTGTCAACCTTTACACCCCGTGGGAGTTGGACCCAACGGCACCGAAACAGAGGAATTTTGAAAATTACGTAGTCAAACTCCCAAATCTCCTCTACAAGCCCGTAGTACGAGCTTGGACCAGCGGTACTGCCGTGCGCATCATAGGCATCTATACGGACACCTGAGTTCTATACTGTGCTCTTTCTATCTTGATCTGTTGTATAAAATGTGTAGCCATTAATGTCGTATCCTTGCCATGTCACAATTGTAAATTTTGGCCCTTTTGCCAACCATTGTAGTGTTTCACTTGACGACCTCCTAGTCAATTGCGCCTTCAACCATTCGTTGAACTGACGGTTGTGTTGTCTCGTGATCCAAACTTCTGACTGGCCTGCATTCTCCTGACGTAGCATGTCCTTGTGCTCTTCAATATATGGGGTCACTTCAGTCATGTGTTGTAAAACCATGAAATGGGCTTGAGCATACGTATTTTGATCCGGAGTTATTGCTTTCCTCCCGATAGTCCCGATACCCTCTAACCTCCCCTCGTGACGAGATAGAGGTACACCTATCGGCTCTACCTGAGCCATGTAGCCGATGCAGAATTCAATGACCTCTTCTGTTGTATAACCTTCGATGATGCTACCCTCTGGTCGAGATCGATTGCGTACATATGACTTCAGAATTCCCATGTACCTGTCGAAAGGGTACATATGACGTAGAAATACGGGGTCACATATTTTTATCTCTTTCACAAGGTGGACAATGAGATGGACCATGATATCAAAAAATGATGGAGGGAAATACATCTCTAGATGACATAAAGTTGTCACCACCTCGGTTTGCAGAGCATCTAGTCCATCCGGATCAATGACCTTCTGAGCAATTGTGTTGAAGAAATAACATAGCCTTATGATTGTCACTTGAACCTTGTTCGGCAAAATACTTCTAATTGCAACAGGTAGCATTTGAGCCATTAGCACATGACAGTCGTGAGACTTCATGCCAATTAATTTCAAATGTTCCATGGAAACAAGTTTCTTCATGCTTGTGGAGTGACCGGATGGAACTTTCACACCATTTAAGGACTGGCACAATTCTGTTCTCTCGGACTTAGACAGAGTGTAACATGCTGGGGGAAGGTACGTCCGGCCTTTATCGGTCTCTATCGGTGCTAACTCGGTCCTGATGTTCATAGCGACCAAATCACGCCTTGCGCTAACACCATCCTTTGTTTTATCAGGAATGTTTAGTAAGAGACCAATCAAACTGTCACATACATTCTTCTCTACGTGCATGACATCGATGCAATTGCAAACTTCTAAGTGCTCCCAATAAGGCAAGTCCCAAAATATTGACCTCTTTTTCCACATATTCTTCCTCAATTTTCGTCCCTTTCCAAACACAACATTTATATCCTTGACCATATCATACACCTCTTTCCCGCTAAAAGGTCTTGGTACTGAGTCATCCTCTTTTTTTCCGTCAAATTGTTTCTTCATCTTGCGGTATGGGTGATACTTTGGAAGGAATCTACGGTGACGCATGTACACAGTTTTTCGCGAGTTGTTCAGCCACACACTCTCGGTATAATCTAAGCAGTGCGGACACACTTTGACTCCTTTTATACTCAACCCTGATAGGTTACCAAGGGCAGGAAAATCATTAATGGTGCAGAACAACATGGCGCGTAGAGTGAAGTTCTCTCGTTTGTCCGCATCCCATACATGTACCCCTTCATTCCACAGTATTGCAAGATCTTCCACCAATGGGGCTAGGAACACATCAATATCGTTGCCAGGTTGCTTCGGCCCTTGGATAAGTAGTGACATCAAAATATATTTCCGCTTCATACACAGCCAAGGAGGAAGGTTGTACATGCACAGAGTCATGGGCCAGGTGCTATGTCGGCTGCTCATGTTATCAAAAGGATTCATTCCATCTGTACTCAACCCAAACCTTATATTTCTCGGTTCCACACCGAAATCTACAAACATCCTATCGATGTTCCTCCACTGGGCAGAATCAGCAACATGTCTTATCATTCCGTCTTTCTTACGCTGCTTGCAGTGCCAACACATCAATCTTGCATCCTTGCAGTTTGCAAATAAACGCTTCAAACGGGGGATTACAGGAAGATACCACATCACCTTAGCAGGAGGTCCTTACTTCACCTCGATGCCCTTCCCATCATCAGAGTCATTTTTACGCTTGTATCGGGATGCTTTGCACACCGGACAAACATGTAAGCTAGCATACTCTTTACGGTACAGGATACAATCATTTCGACATGCATGTATTCTTTCTACTTCCATTCCTAATGGACAAAGAATCTTCTTGGCTTGGTAGGTGGTTCTCGGCAACACATTTCCCGTTGGAAGCATGTCCACTAGGAGACCTAATAATGCCGTGAAACTATTATCGGACCAAACCATTGCTTGCCTTCAATTTTAGCAGTTCTAGAACTGATGACAACCTCGTGTATTGCGGCTTGCAGCCCAGGAACAAAGGTTTCTCCGAGTCCTCCATCAAGCCCTCAAATTTACCAAACTCTCTCTCACTATAGTTCCCTTCTGCATCACGTAACATCTGATCCAGATTGTCATCCTGCGACCTATCCTCATGATCGAAAGAACAGTCCACAACTGACATATCGTTGTCTCCCTCGACTATGTCATAACTACCTTCTTGTGTACTCTTCTCTTCACCGTGACTGGTCCAACATTTGTACCCTTTTCTGAAACCCCTTCGAATCAAGTGAGCTTCAATCTGCGTTGAGTTGCTAAACATCTTGAGATTATCACAATCCATACATGGGCAATACATATATTTCATCCCCTTCTTCAACATATCCAGCTCGACCGCCCTTCTAAACGCAGACACGCCAGTAATGTACTCTTCACTCACACGGTTCTCAATATACATCCAGCTTCGGTCCATCTACGCTACACAAGTGACAAATGGGTGCCAAAAATGATTATTACCCCTACTACTAACCTCTGATCAGATAACTAAGAATGTTAAGTAATTGAGTACTAATCTCTGATCAGATCACTAAGAATGTTAATTAATTGAGTATACTAACCTCTGATCAGATCACTAAGAAGACGGTGATATTTTTCACCCCCAACTCCCTAAAGCCGACTGCCTTGCTCCATCGATGCAGCGCAATGAAGACAGATCGGTGTTGACATCCTTCAAGCAAGTACGCCAAGTAATTAATACTACGCAGAATATCACAGACGGTTCAAATTAATAACCGTCTGTGATTGTTGCCTATCATAGACGGTTCGCATAAATAACCGTCTGTGATAGTCTAACATTATCACAGACGATTCTTAACACGAACCGTCTGTGATGTCCATAATATCACAGACGGTTCGAAATACCAACCGTCTGTGATTTATGCGTATCACAGACGGTTCGTATATAGAACCGTCTGTGATAGAAATTGCAGCATAGCATAGCATCCGAGGCACATCCGAGGCCTGCTGCTGTGTCTTGAGGAATGCCAAGAGCTAGTCTTCAGATGTGGCATTCCTCAAGACACAGCAGCAGGCCTCGGATGTGCCTCGGATGCTATGCTATGCTTCGAATTGGCATTCTCCACTCTGACAATCCTTCTTTTTCCCGCAAAATTCAAGACAATTTTATTACAAAAGTGCAAAAAAAAGACATTCCCAGATTCTTCGGTGAGCAGCCGACATAGCCGACTTCTTCGCTGAGCGACTATCCATCTGCTTCTTCCCATTTCTTTTCTTCATCTCTGGTCTCTGGATCACGTACGCCAGTAGCGATGATTCAGCTAACTGACAGAGATGGTATCAGAGCCATGACGACTCTAAGACATGACCGTATATAGAATAGAATGGTTGGACCTTAAGGATTTATTTTAAATAACTAGTTATTTCAAAAAGTTTTGCTTATTCTTACCTCTCAATCTATGCTTATCCTTATCTCTTAATCCTTTCTCATCTTTATGTCATTATAAAAAAAAAATCATATTTCTATCTCTTCCCTTGTTCAAAACACTATAGAAGGGCAACTGTTGGGATTTATAAACTTTTTTGCCACTTCAATCTTTGCCTTGAAGGATCATGCTTTGTATCTCGAGACCTGTGAAGTATCACACCAAGACAACCCTTATCTCTTTAGATTAAGTTGTTAAGCTAGAAAGTAGATGAAGTTATGAGCTGTCAGTTTTCTCTTTTGTCGGTAGCCGTAACTATTACTTGTTACTTGCTTATTAAAGGTTTTGTTAAGTTAGCGTTTTGTGTTGGGCAAAACAACCCCTTCCCCTCCGTTATCTTAACTCTCCTCTCACTTAAACTTCAACTAGATGGTGAACACAAGAAAAACTAACAATAGCAACAACAGCAATAACACCCAAGGAAGTTAGTCTACTCCAATTCCTTCGCCGCCCCCTACCGAAGGATTTGACTGGGCTCAAATGATGGCCAACCAGAATCAGCTCATTCAACTACTAGCACAAACCATCAGCAACCCTGCACAACATCCATATCAAACATATGTTAATGCAGAATATGAAGGGTCGAAACACCATTGACAATGGATTGCATGAGGATGATGCGGCCCCCACTATGTTAATCATTGGAGATGAGCTGTCGGGAAGCCATTGATAGTTGACGCATGGCAATATGGTGCCAAGATGATATCGGCGATGTATATCAGGAGGCGTCGGTGTTGCCCCAGTGTTGTTGATGTAGTAGATGAGGCACTATGATGCCATTGGTCATCGATTTATGCTCAAATAATATAGGACGCAAAAGAATGCCGTCGGTGTTTAATGGACACAGAGATGATGCTATCCCTTATGCCTTTGATATATGTTAACATAGAAAAAATTGGATACCAGGATGCCATTGGCGGTGTATATCAGGAGGAGTTGGTGCTGCCCCTAGCGTCATTGATGAGGCACTGTGATGCCATCGGTCATTGATTTACGCTCAAGTAATATGGGACGCATCGTAATATAGTCGATGTTTGATGGACGCATAGGTGATGCTGTCTTTGATGCCCTGAATGTATATTGACATAAAAAGTTGGATGCCAGGATGCCATTGGCGATGTTGAGATGAAAACCTTTCTCCTTCTCAAACGATTGTCAATGGAAGGCGAAGTCATCATTGCCATGTTTCATGCCGGTCTTCTTGCAAGAAGAGGTTGATTTCACATAGTGTGCCTATATAGTAGCGAAGGCTGCACTTGGCATGCATGCGCAGAAAAGATGCAAGTTGTTTGATGTAAAAAAAATTTGATTTTTTTGTGGCTTTTCATCGAACGTCAGGTATATGAGTGACCTTAGACAAGGCTGTCGAAGAACTTAGTTGCTGGAAGTCGAGAGGCCATGACAGTCTCAACTCAACAATTTTACTTCTTGAGGTGTTCGCGTTTAGGGAAGGCAGTGTTACTGATTGACAGCAATCATCCCAACGCTTTGCCTAATCGAACCAAGAGACTTAGGTAGGCTTAAACAGGAGGGATGGCTTTGGAAAAACGGCTCGGAAGTATTGCCATTACTTTTGTTGAGGATGGTAAATGACTACCCTCCTCCTTCCGACTGTTTCAACTTTGAGAGGATTCCCGCCTTTGATTGCTGGAGAACTTTTGAACCTTTGATGTGGGATTTTCTTATCCCTTCTCAATTGTGAGGATGAATTTTGCTTCCTCTTTTCTTTTTTGCAATTCCTTTACATTGGAACTTGAATTTGCTTCTTCAAAAGATCTTGCATTACTTTCTGAAGGGCACAACTTATCAGGAATTTGGAGAATAGCCATTCACCTTTATGGACTAAACAATCCTCGCAGGCCAGATTTTTTTGTCACTTGTTGATATGTCTCACAGGGTGGGAAGGGGCTGCACACTAAACCGAACTTGTGTTGGCTAGGTAGCCCTTTCATGCTTTTCTCCTACAATCTTCTTTGGGGCTTGATGTCTTCATAGGTCTTGAGGCACGTTGGGAAAAATGAGGGATATGTCAACCTCACTACCCAAGAGTGACTCGAGCTAGCTTTTCTTTACCCTCAGTAACAACTGCTTGGCATGTGTGCCATGAAATGGGTGTAAGGTATAGTTTGCCATAAGTCATAAGGCAACCAAATCTTCAGTCATCAACCTGACGTAATGTGGGGAAAGCCATTTTAAAAAACATTGATTTTTTTATTTTACAAAAAAACATGTGCATGCTTGAGGTGCCACGACTTCTTGACGTCGGGCTCGGCTAGCGGTGTACTCATAGCTTCAAGAGAGAGGCACACATGGACATCGAGTTTATGATGTCCATAGTAGTTCCAACAACTTTGTTGATAGGTGTCCCGGAATAAACTTCAGTAGCATGACATAGCAGACGTGCAACCTTCAATTTAGACTGCAATGGCTCACCAAATCCACGATTTCATGAGCGTGGTTGGCAGCCTCTGGTGTGTTGTGGACAGTGGCATCACGTAGGTCCCCTGATGGGGAGGAGCTTGGCATCAGGAACTGGTAGCAGTGCAGCTGTGTATAGGCACTATGAATGAGGAAGATTTTGAACACCGTGCGCAGAAGATGGTGCCATAAACACTTTGCGGTGGTTTGTGTAAGCACCATCATGTGGGCTAACATCAGGTGGGGCATGATAGATGATGCATACGCCTGGATTGATATACATGTGCATTGCTATATCCTTGCACGCTTGTTTAACAGAGGCTAATGATGATCGTGGTGTCTTCGCAACTGACGTGATGACTTTGACGAGGAACATGATGGCTTGGTTGGCAATAGCAGTATGCATACTGATGGCTTGTCCACCACATCAGTGATGTTTGTTGCTGCCGGGTGGATGGCCCTGACGCATTTGCAGCCACATTGCTTGGCAAGGGCGCTCGTTACATGGACTCGGTGCTGAGCAAGATATTCATCTACATCAGGCCACTGTTTCACTATGTGAACTGTGAATACTAGATTGAAAGCATATGCATGGAACGTATGCACTGAAGTGATGGCACTCTGCTTCGATAGCCGGTGGGAGCCGATGGCCATGGTGACAGATAGCATGGTGGGTGTTGTGGGGGTGGCCCAACCCCCCGCGACTGGGCCGTGCAACTAGTCTAACATGTAATAGGCCCAATAGTGTAGAGGAATAAACCAGTGTAAATATACCAATGTACCCTCACCCTTTGTAAGTACTGGGGTAGAATGGGGATTTCCCATTCTACCCCACTCATGTATATAAACCCCCAGGAGGGATAGGAGGAGGGACATCCTCTCATTCTCACCAACTCTCCCACAGATCTAACTCTTCTCTTCTCCTTCTACTAGTTCCCTTCCTTACTGTTTGGCCTGTAGCCACAACAGATGGCGCCGTCCGTGGGGAGATAGCAAGAAGCTGCGCAAGGGTGCTAGAGATGGCTACCACCGAAGGAGCTTCCTAGCGCGGAATGGGAGTACCTCAGGTTGCTCGTATCATGAGCGTCACAGATAAGTTTATCTTGTCGCTAGCTTGTTTGCTTCGGGATATATACATGCACCTCATTAAATATGGCAAAGGTGTTGTGAGCACACAGATCTATTGTGAGCCCTC
Source organism: Dendrocalamus latiflorus (assembly GCA_017311315.1). Classification (NCBI taxonomy): domain Eukaryota; kingdom Viridiplantae; phylum Streptophyta; class Magnoliopsida; order Poales; family Poaceae; genus Dendrocalamus; species Dendrocalamus latiflorus. The sequence continues at coordinate 30,143,331 of CM029638.1, forward strand.
ATTTCTTTTCCAGATCCAGATCTGGCATATCTGTTGCACCCGTTCATGTATACACGAACTGCACGCACGCACGCATGAAGTCTCCATCCACGTGAATGCATGAAGTATCCATCTACATGAACGCATGAAATAATCCATCCATGCATGCCTGAAATCCATGCATGCAGGAGTCCTATGTCCACAGCTCGTTTTCCAGACCTCCGGGCCATGCCGCGGCAAGGTCTTCACCGAGGTGTCGACAGCTTTCGAGCTGCATGGCATGAAGGTCTTCACCGGGGTAGGTGCGGCTCGAGGATTTTGTCGGTGCCCGCGCCAGCACACCGCTACGCCGAGCGATGTCTCCGCGCGCTGGCCGAAGGCTTCGCGCCGACGTCCGCCCTCGAGCCCATGCAGTCGAGGCGGCCTCCATGTCTCGGGATTTCGTGCAGACACCAAACTCTGTGTACAGTCCATGCATGAGAGCACTAGAGCACAAGCAGGTATGATCACATGCATACTGTTGAAGGCAAGCCCACTGCGAAGTCCGCGGAAGTGCGGGGCACGAAACCGGCGGGCGCCAGGCGACGTTGCGTGGCCGAGCGGAGTCGCGCGGAGACGGGCGAGGAGCCGGTGGGGATCCGGTGACTGCACACGACGACGGACCGAGGCCAGACGAAGCCCTGCCCCGCGTCGGCGGCGAGCTCCGCCGAGGCCATTCAATCATGTATGCATGTCCATCCATGCATGATACGAGCAGTTCACAGCAAGACACGTACACAAAGCATTCATCAAGTATCTGTTCTTGCATGCATGCATATCCATCCATGCATGGTACGAGCAGTTCGCAGCAAGACACGTACACAAAGTATTCATCCAAGTGTTTATGCATGCACGCATACATATCCATCCATGCATCGTACAAGCTCGTAGGGTAGTGCACTCGGGCGTCACTAGCAGAGATTGGGGTCGGCCTCCACCGGCTCTCCACGACCACGCTCGCCGAAGGGTGCACCGCTTTCTGTCCGTCTTCACGCTGGCCCTCCACGCCGCCGCCAAAGGCCACCAGGGAGTGGGACCCATCAGCGCGAAGCCAACGTTGAGCCTCTGCCCTGCAGCGACGGAGCCTGCGCTACCTCCGCATGCCGAACGAGGCCCTGTCTGCGCTGCGCCACCTCCGCATGTCCAGCAAAGCGTCACTAGCAGAGATTGGCGCCGGCCTCCACCGGCTCTCCGCGCTCGCCGAGGGTAGCTCCCGCGGGCACGCGGCATCCTTCCCAGGCGTCCCGGACTCCGGCCACGCCCGAGCGGCGCTAGCCTCGCCAGCGCCTATCGAGTACGTGAGGCGGGCCCGTACCGCATCAAGGAGGCTACGGCGGTGTTCCGTGTCTTCGGGAGGGTGCTCAGGTCGCTCGGGTTCACCGCCGGCGATGTCACCGAGGACTGCCAGCGCATAATTGACGCCTACGACGAGGACAGGGATGGTAGGACCGAATTCCAGGAGTTCCTCCGCCGAGCCTCCGTCGAGCCACCAGCTCCACAGTCTTCGCACGGAGCCTCCGCTGAACCTCCGCACGCGTTGTAGGTATGTTTCTCACGGCGCATGAATTTTTCTCGCCTTTGCGTTGGTCTGGCACCCATGCCGGGGTGATGCTGGCGTTTGCCCGGGCTTCGCCATGTCGGACTCCGCGACGACGGCCTCCGCTGAAGGCTCCGTTGCTACCCCTCCGCGCCAGCCTCTAGTCGCCCTCGCCGGCTCCGCACGCACGTCACCTTCCATGCCTGCGCCGGGCCTCCGCTTCCGCCAGCACTGCCCTTTGCCCGAGCCCGCGTCTGGATGCCTTGGTCTCCGCCGGCCTTAGCTCGCCCTCGCAGGCTCCATGACGCCCGGCCCTTCGCTCGGCTTCACCAGACTTCGCATGGCCTCTACGTCGCGCGGCTCTGCCGAAATTCGTAAGGCCTCCGCCGGGCGTCGTTCAACGGCGTTGGCCGCGAAGCACCCGTGCATCTGCACCTCGACTGTAGCGCCTGCCCTTCGTGCCTGCGGAGACAGCTCCGAGCCTCCGCGCGTCGGTCGAAGTACCAAACAACATCGTTTGTAGAGTTCGTCGGTGGAGCCTGTGCACCTTGGCCGAAGCATCGCGCGCTCGCCCTAGAGGCCCGTTTCACCCCATCAGTCGGCCGCCGTGACTTCCCGTCGTGATGTCCATAGTGTTCGCTACGGCCGGAGTGGTCTTCACCGAGCTGTTCGGAGCCTCCGCATTGTTGGAAATCAGGCCTTAGGATTCGCTCAGAACCACACAAATCTTCCCTCGGGTGGTATTTTCAGACGCGCTACAGTATTTCTTCAGAGAAACTGAAGAACAGACGACAGCCAGAATGGGGCGATTTTCTCCTCTATTCTCTGATACGAAAAATGTTCGACTTACAGGAATACAAACAAAGACTCAACTCATGGATCCACTTAACTCGTGATCCACTAAATCAGGAAGAAAACGTGCAACACCGCACGACTGAAAAATAACCGGGAAGTGGTTCAACTGAACCTGAAAATACGCAGCTACTCTAACTGAAGTCTGCGCTGTTATTTGAAACCCGAAAGACTTGAACCTTCGCGCCAACCAGCTGCAATGCGTCAGGATTACTAGCCCACATGCTCCCCCTTAATCCTGACCTGGTTCCAAGTCGCGAACACCAAGTAGTTGCCTCATAGCTGCCAATTTCACTCCTGACAGTGCCTTCGTCAGGGGATCTGCTCGCTGCTCTCCCGACTGCACGAACTCCACTTTAATCTGTCCTCTCTCGACGCATTCTCTTATGAAGTGAAACCTGGTATCTATGTGTTTACTGCGGCCATGAAACACAGGATTTTTCATGAGCGCAATTGCCGAGCGGTTGTCAACGAACAGTGTTACTGGCTTTGGTTCCATTCCGGTGAGCTCACTGATCAAACTTCTCAGCCACAATGCTTGACAAGCCGCTGCCGTCGCTGCCATAAACTCAGCCTCGCACGATGACAACGCCACCGTTTTCTGCTTCTGTGAGTTCCAGGACACCAGATTACCATTCAAATAAAATGCCATTCCACCGGTGCTCCTTCTCCCTTCAACATCACCAGCCAAGTCACTGTCAGAGTATCCACAGAGGTTGATTTCATGAGTTCCCTTCTCATAGACAACTCCAAAATGCACTGTTCCTTTCAGGTACCGAAGGATTTGCTTAATTGCCTTGTGGTGCAGAGTTGTAGGCTTCTCCATGTACCTGCTAGCTACCCCAACTGCATAAGATAGATCCGGGCGAGTATTCGGCAGGTACCTGAGACATCCAATGATGCGTCTGTATTCCGTAGGGTCAACTGGAGTGCCTTCTGGATCTTTGTGCAGCTGCAGCTTGAACTCCATTGGGTATTTTGTCGGATTACAGCTTTCCATCCCAAATTCAGACAATACCTTCTGGGCATAAGTTGATTGTTTGAGCAATATCCGATTCTCTTGCTGCTCTACCTCAATTCCCAAATAGTATGAGAGGAGCCCCAAGTCACTCATCTCAAACTCTTTCATCATTTGCTTCTTAAACTTCTTCACTTCTTCGACATTGCCTCCAGTTACCACCAGATCGTCAACATACACTCCGACAATCACATTTGCTTCACCTTCCCCTCTGGTATACACAGCCTGCTCTTGGGAGCATTTCTTGAAGCCAATTTCCTTGAGACTTCTGTCCAGCCGTGTGTTCCATGCCCGGGGAGCGTGCCTCAATCCATAAAGTGCTTTTGACAGCTTGTACACTTTATGCCTTTGATCTTGCACCTCAAATCCCTCTGGTTGATTGACGTAGACTTCTTCCTCCAACTCCCCATTGAGAAATGCTGTCTTGACGTCCAGATGATGCACTTCCCAGCTTTTACTCGCAGCAAGCGCAAGAATGATTCTCACTGTATCCATCCTGGCAACTGGTGCGAACACCTCCTCAAAATCAATGCCTGGTCTCTGCACATAGCCCTTTGCCACTAACCTTGCTTTATGCTTGACAACCTTCCCATCTGCATCCTTTTTCAGTTTGAAAACCCACTTCAATCCAATCGGTTTTTGTCCAGGAGGCAGATCTGTCAAGGTCCAGGTGTTGTTTTTCTCAATGGATTCAAGTTCCCTTTCCATTGCTTCATACCATCAAGCTTCTGTTGCAGCTTCTCTGAAATTTGTTGGTTCTTCTGACAATGCCAACAATGCCTCACCTTCTTCTTCATAATCCAGGGCTGTCTCTTCAGTGTCTGCATAAATATCAGCAAGGGGTCTAAGTCGAATTGGTCCATCATGTGACTCAGGTGAGAATGACACTGGAGATATTGTTGATACTGGACTGCTTGCTGGTGAAGAGTTTGGGCTTACTGCTCTCGCCACTGGTGTTTCTGAAATTGTCGGACAAGGAGAGTTTTCAGATATCCCTCCTGCCGCGTCCGACAACGCCCCTACTGAATCTGACCCAGCTTTCTGCTGTTGCCGATGTTTCAACTGAGCTGGTCTCCTCCAAGACAGTGAATTCTGACAACTCAACTCCACCATCAATACCAAGATCCCATTTCCATTCTTGGTCTTCCTGAAACAGTACGTCCCTGCTCACTCTAAGTTTTCCTTGGCTAGGATCAAAGAGCCGATGGGCTTTGCAACCCTCTTCTACCCCAAGGTACACCATAGGTGAACTTCTGTCGTCTAGTTTCTTCATGTGTGGAGCTGCATTTTTCACATATGCCATACAACCAAACACCCTGAGATGTCCCAAGTGTGGCTTTCTTCCTTCCATAGCTTCAAACGGAGTTCTTTTTCCTAATGCTTTGGTTGGAAGCCGATTCAACAGATATACTGAGTGTCTCACTGCCTCCCCCCAAAACCTTGCTGGCATATGCATACTCTTCAGTAAGGACCTTGTCATGGCAATCACGATTCTGTTCCGGCGTTCTACAACACCATTTTGCTGTGGTGTGTAGGGAGCCGTGACATGCCGCTCAACACCTTCATGTGCACAGAACTGGTTGAACTCTGCTGATATAAACTCCCCTCCTCTGTCTGTCCGCAGTGTTCTGACCTTGTGCCCGGTTTTGTTCTCAGCCAAGGTTTTGAATTTCTTGAATACTTGTAGAGTGTCACTCTTTGCTGCTAATGTGTAGACCCACATCCACCGAGTGCAATCATCTACTATCAAGAAAAAGTACTTGCTACCAGCCAGAGTACATGGGGGAAATTGGTCCACATAAATCAGCATGAAGAAGTTCAAGGGGTCTCTGTGCTCTGAAGTTTACCTGCTGTGGGAATGGCATTCTTGCATGCTTGGCCATCACACATGCTTCACACAGCTTATTAGGTCTGCATATCTGAGGCACACCCACTGCCAACTCCTTCTCCCCTATGAGCTTCAAATCACCAAAATTGATGTGTCCTAGCCTTGCGTGCCACAGCCATGATGGATCTTCAAGGCTTGTCAGCAAACACACTGCTCTAGAGGTCTTCAGATTTATCTTGTACAACCGGTTTTGTGTCCTCTTCACACACATCAACAACTTCCCACTATTGTCAATCACCTTCATATTTTCTCCAACTAAATGCACCTCAATCCCCTCTTTGGTCAACTGACCAATGCTGATTATGTTACTACATAAATCAGGAATGTAATATACCTCTTTAAGGACTTTATGATCTCCATTCTTGCAGGTGAATACAATTGTGCCTTTGCCCTTGATCCTGACAAATGATCCATCACCAAATCTCACTCTTCTAGTGACAGCTTCGTCCAATTCTTGAAACTTGTCTCTGTGGCCAGTCATATGATTACGAGCCCCATTGTCGAGATACCATATGTCTGAATCTTCTGAGGTTTTGCTGCCGAGATGCAATTCAGGTTGTATCTTCTCTTCACTGAGTAGCACTTCATCTTGCCGCCCCTGACCATGACTATTCTCCTCGTGGGACACTAGCAGCATAAGTGCGGGCTCATCTTCAGACGTTCGAGTGAGGTGAGCCTCTTCATCACGCTTCTTGCTTCGGCACTGTGATGCATAATGGCCCATGTTCTTGCAAGAGTAACATTTGATATGACTCTTGTCACGGGAGCCATTTCCAGTGCCACTGCCTCCAGTACCCTCTTGATGCGATGCACCACGGCCCGAGCTCCCTCTACCGCGCCCGTGCCCGCGCCCTTTGCCACGGTCAGTTGAGCCGGATCCGCGTCCCTTCCCTCCTGAAGAACCCTCGGCATTGTCACCCTTTTGTCGCGCCTGCCACTCTGCATATGTCAACAGGAGCTGGCCTTGGGCATTGCCGCTGCGCTGCCGAGCTGCTCGTTCTTCATAAGCCTTGAGTCGACCAATTGCTTCTTCGTACGCCATCGTCTCGAGATCATAAAATTGCTCGATCCCGGCGACAATGTTGAGAAACTTGTCGGGTACAGAATCGAGTAATTTCTTCACAAGAACTGAATCAGCAAGTGTCTCACCGAGAGAGGTAAACTTACTGGACTGTGTGCTGATTTTTCCGGCGAACTCATCAATTGACTCAGTCTCCGACATCCGAAGGGCGTCGAATTCGCTCTTCAAAGTCTGTGCACGGGCCTTCTTCACTCGGTCCGCTCCCAGATACCGGGTCTTGAGGCTACTCCAAATCTCCCGCGCCGTCTTCTTCTTCGCGATCTGCAGGAGGACATCCTCGGGAACACATTGTAACAGATGCGCCCGAGCTATCTTGTCCTTCTTCACATCCACCACAGCTCCTTCCGCTGGCTCCACTGCCTCCCACACACCCTGGGCGTCGAGGATAGCCTCCAACCTGATCGCCCATACGGTGTAATTCCCGGAGTTCAGCATTGGCGTATGAAACGACGTACCGCCGCTCTCCTTCCCCGCCATGTGTGGAATCATCGCCATTTCTGCGGACCTGAGAATTGTGTAGTGTATGCCCTGACGCTCTGATACCAGATGTTGGAAATCAGGCCTTAGGATTCGCTCATAACCTCACAAATCTTCCCTCGAGTGGTATTTTCAGACGCGCTACAGTATTTCTTCAGAGAAACTGAAGAACAGACGACAGCCAGAATGGGGCGATTTTCTCCTCTATTCTCTGATACGAAAAATGTTCGACTTACAGGAATACAAACAAAGACTCAACTCATGGATCCACTTAACTCGTGATCCACTAAATCAGGAAGAAAACGTGCAACACTGCACGACTGAAAAATAACCGGGAAGTGGTTCAACTGAACCTGAAAATACGCAGCTACTCTAACTGAGTCTGCGCTGTTATTTGAAACCCGAACGACTTGAACCTTCGCGCCAACCAACTGCAATGCGTCAGGATTACTAGCCCACACGCATCGCAGAGTCAAAACTATTCGAATAGCCGTGCCCACGGTCAAGGGCGAACATGGGAACTTAACCAGATATAGTTCTATTTCAAAAACTTTGTGGGTGGGAATGGAAAAGTGGAGGGCAGTGGAAAGCCCTGATTTGAGTTGTCCTGGGGGTCGTCCCAGTGGTAATGTAAGCGGCTATAACGCTGAAGGTCTAGCATATGGTGCAGAGACCATGTAACGGTGGATGGAATCTGGATCACTATTATTATTGCATTCTCTTACACATTATATCTTTGGTCAAAACTGCTAGGTCTGAGGAAATTTCTATGTATTATATTTCAAATAATGGCACTTCTATTCTTGCAAAATAAAATACAAGGGGGAATAAATAGAGTCGTGAGTAAAGGAGATGGATGTTTGTGATGAACACATAAAGGTATCGGGGGATTCATGTCGATCATAAAAAGGATACGATAGAGAGGATTCTGGGATAAATACATTGGTGGAGCTTAAATGAATATATAGACTTGGTAGATGATTTAAATGATCTTGGAGAATTAGGGAGTGCAAAGATAATTGCTGGATTACAACACTGATAACTAATATAAATTCCTGGAAGATATTGGCGATAATGGGATTAATAGAATCGAATCAAATACTAGATGGATGAATTGGATTTCTGAGAATATTGGAGGAATAATAACAATTATTGGATTATAATCTTGATCAGTGATATTTTCGGTGGATGTATACTAGTGAGTCGTAGACTTGATCATAGATATTTTTGGTGGAGGTATGCTAGCGAATTATTTGGTGGTAGATAAAGGAAAATGAGATTGGTTACTGGAAGAACAAATTATGATTTTTGGATAAATAACAAAAGGATTGAATATGAATGATTTTGGTGGATTTAAAAGCAATTGTGTTGGTTAACCATTGGAATTTAGAAATGAAGAGTCATGATTAGCAACCACAAGATTGGATTGTTAGGAATTTAGAATACACAAGATGCTGGTGGATCTAAAATAAAGAAGTTGGTAAATAGTGAGCCCGAGATTGGATCCATGAATTAGTGGAAAATTTTAGATTTATATGGAAGCTAGCAACCCCGATGTGATTAATAGAATGTTTAGACGATAAAATGGGAGTTGTTTGATCGGTGGATTAAATGAATGATTACACCCGCTGTTGGGAGTTTTAGACAGCAATCAATAAAGAAAGTGTATCTTCGATGGATTAAGTCAATTATGGCAATCGCAGTGTGGAGTTTTAGGCAGCAACATTAATACTATGATGAAATATTACAAGTAGTGCTAAAAGCAATTTCTGGCAAATAAAATAATCCGAGCCTCTCCTTTGATAAGCCATGCATGCTAATTATTTGCATCCTGTGTATTGGCTCGCAGAGCACGGTGGTTTGTGCTCACACTCGCTTTCACAACAAATCCAGAATCAGGAAGCAGATCACTTCACCTCAGTAACACGATTGGACAAGATGGCAGAGATGATGAAGATGTCAAGGGCTAGGTCGCGAACCTCCAGTTGGCTGCCTGTGGGCATGTCTTGAAGGTCCCACCTGTGTGCTTCGTTCTTCCGCTGCTGCAATTTATTGATTTCGGCCTAATCGGCCCATGAGTAAGTCTACTATTATATTTATGCTTCCGCATGATATATACTTTGATAATCAGAACTGTAATCTGTGAGCACTATCTACTGATCCAGGGAATAGTGCGGTGGAATCACAGAGGAATCCGGATTGTATAATCTGGGTCCCTACAGTAGCCTCGATCTTCGCTTCGCCGAAGCCTGAGCTGGTCATGGCGACTTCACCTCGACTCCGGGAGGTCTTCATCGGCCTTCGCTTAACTCCGCGACGACTTCGCCGTCCTGTTAGCGCTGCTTCGCCTCGGCTCCGGTACATGCACGAGGAAACGCAGGATGCAAGCAGACTCATGCTACGGAGCCTACTCTGCGTCGCCACCGCCCCGCCCGGTACGAACTGCATGTCATTGCATGTGAGGCTTTAATAGTAGCCCCTGTATTCTTGCGTGCATGGCCTTAAAGAAATGATTGTTCATCATATCATTTATTGCGGCTAAAGTTACATTCTGAGAGCATTTGATTTGGCCATGTTTGCTTCTCCGGTTTTGGCCTGTTCTGGGCTACCGTAGTATCAAATGCTTTTCCGGTACTGCATTCTGGAGTGTTTTGTTGTCGCAAATCTTCGGCCATTTCTTTCATGCCTCTGTTTTGGTCCTCTTTTTGACTTAAATCACATGACGGCCTTGCGCCTCGGCGTACTCCACGGAGTATAAACAAAGACACGCATTCGCGCGCGCACTCTCTGTGAACAAAAACACGGGTATGAGTATAAACAAAGACACACGTTCGTGCGCACACTCTCCGTGAACAAAAACACGGGTATGAGTATAAACAAAGACACGCGTTCGCGCGCGCACTCTACGGAGTATAAATAAGACGTAGCATCGAGGTCCGCCTCCGCACGCACTCTACGGAGTATAAATAAGATGTAGCGTCGAGGTCCACCTCCGCGCGCACTCTACGGAGTGTAAATAAGACGTAGCGTCGAGGTCCACCTCCGCACGCACTCCACGGAGTATAAATAAGACGAATCGTCGATGTCCGCCTCCGCACGTACTCTACGGAGTATAAACAAAACGCGGATGTTGTCCCTGCGCACTCTACTGAGTATAAACAAGACGCGGATCCCGCGCACGCATGGATGTTGTCCCTATGTGTACTCTTCGGAGTATAAATAACACGTGGATGTTGATCCCACGCACTCTACGAAACATAAATAAGATGTGGAAGATGTTCCCACGCACTCTACGGAGTATAAAAATCACGACATGGCCGTTACACCAGGGAGTGCCTCGCTTTAAGCGGCGCACCACTTGGATATCGCGCCCTCGCGCGCGTTGCACCAGGGAGTGCATCACCAAGTTTTTGGAGGTATGGGAACGGCAGCTCCGCCTCCCTATCTCGGCGTGCGTAGCACCCTCGCCTACGCCACAAGCACCCGCTCTCCGCGGGCACTATTTTTGAGGGTAGGGGAACGGCGGTGTTGCCTCCATGCCTCGGCGTGCGTATCTCCCTCGGCCTACGCCGCAAGCGCCTGCTCTCCGTGGGCATTATTTTTGAAGGTAGGGGAACGGCGGCTTCGCCTCCCTATCCCGGCGTGCGTAGCGCCCTCGGCCTACGCCGCAAGCGCCCGCTCTCCGCGGGCACTGATTTTGAAGGCAGGGGAACGGCGGTGTCGCCTCCTTGCCTCGGCGTGCGTAGCGCCCTCAGCCTATGTTGCAAGCGCCCGCTCTCCGCGGGCACTGATTTTGACGGTAGGGGAACGGCGGCTCCGCCTCCCTACCTCGGTGTGCGTAGCGCCCTCGGCCTATGCCGCAAGCGCTTGCTCTCCGCGGGCACTAATTTTGAAGGTAGGGGAACGGCGGCGCCACCTCCCTACCTCGGCGTGCGTAGCGTCCTCGGCCTATGCCACAAGCGCCCGCTCTCTGCGGGCACTGATTTTGAACGTAGGGGAACGTCGGTGTCGCCTCCCTGCCTCAGCGTGTGTAGCACCCTCGGCCTACATCGCATACGCCCACTCTCCGCGGGGCACTGATTTTGAACGTAGGGGAACGGCGGTGTCGCCTCCCTGCCTTGGCGTGCGTAGCGCCCTCGGCCTACGCCGCAAGCGCCCGCTCTCCGCGGGCACTGATTTTGAAGGTATGGGAACGACGGTGTCGCCTCCCTGCCTCGGCGTGAGTAGCGCCCTCGGCCTATGCCGCAAGCGCCCACTCTCCGCGTGCAATGATTTTGAAGGTAGGGGATCGGCGGTGTCGCCTCCCTGCCTCGGCGTGCGTAGCGCCCCCGGCCTACGTCGCAAGCGCCTGCTCTCCGCAGGCACTGATTTTGAAGGTAGGGGAACGGCGGTGTCGCCTCCCTGCCTCGGCGTGAGTAGCGCCCTCGGCCTACGACGCAAGCGCCCACTCTTCGCGGGCACTGTTTTTGAAGGTAGGGGAATGGCGGTGTCGCCTCCCTGCCTCGGCGTGAGTAGCTCCCTCGGCCTACGACGCAAGCGCCCGCTCTTCGCAGATACTATTTTTGAAGGTGGGGGAACAGCGGCTCCGCCTCCCTACCTCGGCGTGCGTAGTGCCCTCGGCCTACGATGCAAGCGCCCGCTCTCCGCGGGCACTGTTTTTGAAGGTAGGGGAACGGCGGCTCCGCCTGCCTACCTCGGCGTGCGTAGCGCCCTCGGCTTACATATCTCGCGCCCGCTCTCCGCGACTTCGCCGTCCGCCTTGTAGGCATTGCTTCGGCGGGATGGCACGTCTTCGGTGCTCTACTTCGCTGTCCGCCGGGAGGCCTTGCCTCGGCGGGACTGCCTGGGTCCGGTGCAGGTCTTCGGCGAGACGGTCTGACCCTAGCGCAGGACTTCGCTATCCACCTTGTAGGCATTGCCTCGGCGGGATGGCACGTCTTCGGCGCTCGACTTCGCCATCCGCCTGGGAGGCATCGCCTCAGCGGGACAGCACGACCCTCGTAGGCATCGCCTTGGTGGGATGGTCCGGCCCCAGCGCAGGACTTCACCGTCCGCCTTGTAGGCATTGCCTCGGCAGGACGACACGTCTTCGCCGCTTCGCTTCGCTGTCTGCCTGGGAGGCCTAGCCTCAGCGGGACGGCACAGCTCCGGCGAAGGACTTCGCCGTTCGCCTTGTAGGCATTGCCTCAGCGGGACGGCACGTCTTCGTCGCTCTGCTTCACCGTCCGCCTGGGAGGCCTCGCCTCGGCGGGACGGCAAGGCTCCGGTGCAGGTCTTCATCGTCTGCCCTGTAGGCACCACCTCGGCGGGATGGTACGTCTTCGGCTCTTGAATTCACCGTCTGCCTGGTGGGCATCGCCTCAGCGGGACGGCACGGCTCCGGCGCAGGTCTTCGTCGTCCACCTCGTAGGAACCGCCTCGGTGAGACGGCCCGGCTTCGGCCCAGGACTCCGTCGTCCGCCTCACAGGCGTCGCCTTGGTAGGACGGTCCGGCCCCAGCGCAGGACTTCGCCGGCTCGGGCTTCAACGTACGATCTTGCTAGTCTCTTCGTAGGTGTTCCCTGTGGGGTCTGCAAGCTACTAGTTGCATTGGCTCACTAGTCGGCACCCTCGCGCTTGCTATCGGGGAACGGGGGGCTGGGATAGTTGATCACGTCAGCTCGCCCATCGGGATCTCAACGCTTGCTGTCGAGGGAGTACTGTTGTGGGGGTGGCCCAACCCCCGCGACTGGGCCGTGCAACTAGTCCAACATGTAATAGGCCTAATAGTGTAGAGGAATATACTAGTGTAAATATACCAATGTACCCTCACCCTTTGTAAGTACTAAGGGGTAGAATGGCGATTTCCCATTCTACCCCACTCATGTATATAAACCCCCAGGAGGGATAGGAGGAGGGACATCCTCTCATTCTCACCAACTATCCCACAGATCTAGCTCTCCTCTTCTCCTTCCACTAGTCCCTTTCCTTACTGTTTGGCCTGTAGCCACAACAGTGGGCATGGTGATGGGGATGCCACCGATAAGTAGCACGAGGAGGTTGTCGATGCCGTTGTGGTAGTGGCGGTGCTGGATGAAGTACATGACAATGATCTCGACGAGCATGCCAACGGTGATGGTGGCAATACAGAAGTTGCCAATGGCCTTGAGCAGCTTTTGGCAGTGGCCGACCTGGTTGGTGGTGTCAACAGCCTCGATCTTGCCCTACTTGCATGTCGTCGGGGGTCTTGGTCACCGGCAGCGACTCATCGTTGAGTGCCAACTAGTCGATCTTGAGAGGGTCTCCATCGAGGAGGAGGCGCGCGTCGGCTGGGATGATGTTCCCGTGTTTGATGCTGATGATATCGCTAGGGACGAGGACGGCAGCTTTCGGTTCACTCCTGTGGCCGTCACAGAGCACCTTGGTCTTGGGGACGAGGTTGGCCATGAGAGCCTTGGCCGAGCTCTCGACGTTGCTCTCCTCAACGTAGGAGATGGTGGAATTGACGATGAGGAGCACGACGATGCCGATGAATTCCTGCCAGTCTGGCGGGCAGTGGTAGCTGTTGACCAGCGCGTGCCATGACAGCAGCCACCTCCATCACCCATGACAAAGGGTTCCACATGAACCCGAAAAACATAAGGATCTTGCTCTCCTTTTCTTTAAGTTTGTTTGGCCCGAGATGGTGATGCGCGCCTAGGCCTCGTTGTAGGTGAGGCCTTCCCGGTTGCATCTAAACATTGCTTTGAGTCATATTCTTCTTGGCCTTGTGAGATAAGGCACATTGTTTTTACTTGACCATTGCACACTTGCAGGTCTCATCATATTTGATAGCATGGGGTTATGTTAACTCCCATATCTGATGGAGATGCACTTTGGAACCATGCTAAAAAATATCAACGGGAAAAATCTCAACCGACAAGAATGAACCGAATTGGAACATGATGGGCGTTGGGTTATTATTGGCAGGGAAGGATTCTCCATCAAGATGGGACCCTTAATGAGAATAGCACCAAGCTAAATATACTCATGTACCATGTATTATATGTCAGGGAAGCAACTGAAGATGAATATGACGATGACTATTGAAGTGCAGTGAAGACGGGAGGAGAATCATGTCCCACCGGGCGTGCCATTTTGTTTGACGTGAGAAATCGCTCACAGATTTCTGGTCCCGAGGTATAAGATGCGGGTGTGATAGTGTACTGAAGTACACAAAAATAGATAAACATAACAAAAGTAGGAAAAACATGTATTTCATTTATTCATTTGAGAATAACAAAATTACAAGTTTCCTTTACATGATTGTGCTGCATAGCCTTGCTTTGCATAGTAGACCTGACTTAAGCGATGTGGTCTCCTGGTTCCTAGGGCCTCAGAAGGCTCCTGGTTAATTACATCTATGGGATAAACCCACATAATAGCTCTAATTAAGCTATACACTGGACGTCATCTTTAGTCTTTGCTTCATGTTCTCCATGCATATAATGAATGATTGGTATAAATGTAGGCGTTGGCATTATCCACAGCTTCGTCAGTCTATGGGGCCGTTGATAGCGTAGCCTTTGCATTGACCACACCCGCCCGTGCTGCTCGACCTCGTCGGTATCAAACGACACATAAAAAATAAGGTGGTTAAAAGTGTGCATGAATCATGTCAAGCATGACTGATCTGATGACACAATAGTAGAATCAGTGTGGTAGGCATACTTGATTCGGGCGGTGAGGTTTAACAGAGCAGGACACTCTGGTCCAGTATCAACGTAGCCAAAAGTGATCATTGGGAAGACTCCTCGAAAGCCAAAAAGCCATCGACACTCGGGATTGGTTGGTAGCTGAGAGCCAGAAACCATCGACACCTGTAAGTAGTAGTCAAAAGTCGAAAGCCATCGGCAATCAGAAATAGCCAGCAGTCGAAGGCCATTGGGCATCGCAGTAGTCGAAAGTTAGAAACCATCCAGCTATTAGAAATAACTCGTAGCTGAAAGCCTCCATAGTCGAAATCATATGGAATCTATCCCTAGCTGAAAGCCAACGTGATCAAAACCCATCGGATGTTGTCTGTGGTCGAAACCTATCAGAAGTAGTCCATGGTCGAAACCTAGTGTGGTCGATACTCATTGAAAAATGTTCGTGGTCGAAATCTAGCATGGTCGAAACCCATCGAAAAAATGTCCGTGGTCGAAACCCAACAGAAGTAGTCCGTGGTTGAAAGCCAACATGGTCAAAATCCATAAGAAGATGTTCATGGTCGAAAGCCACCATGGTCGAAACCCATCAGAAAATGTCCGTAATTAAAAGCCAGCATGGTTGAAACCTATTGAAAAAATGTCCATGGTTGAAACCCACTATGGTCAAAACTCATCGAAAGTAGTCTATGGTCGAAAACCAGCATGGTTGAAACCCATCGGAAGATGTCCATGGTCAAAAGCCAGCATGGTCGAAACCCATCAGAACATGTCCATGGTCAAAAGCCAGCATGGTCGAAACCCATCGGAAAATATCCGTGGTCAAAACCCACTGTGGTTGAATGTCACTCGTGGTCGAAACCATCGGAAGAAGTCCATGGTCGCAACCCACCGGGGTCAAAACCCATCGGATGTTGTCCACAAGTAGTCTGTAGTCCAAAGCCAGAGTGGTCAAAACCCATCGGAAGATATCCATGGTTGAAAGCCAACTATGGTCAAAACCCATTAGAAAAATGTCCGTGGTTGAAACCCACTATGGTCGAATGTCACCCATGGTCAAAACCATCGAAAGAAGTCCGTGGTTGAAACCCATTGAATGTTGTCCACGGCCAAAAGATATCCTGGTCGAAACCTATCGAAAGTAGTTTGTGATCCAAATCCAGCATTGTCAAAATGCATCAGAATATATCCGTGGTCGAAAGCCACCGTGACCGAAATCCATCGAAAGATGTCTGTGGTCGCAACCCATCCCGGTCGAAGTCATAGTCGTAGAAGCACTGTAGCACGCTGGTCGAGGGGTGATGTAGCCACGCTCATAGTCATACTCATAGAGAACTATATTAGCATAGTCAAGAGGGCACCGCAGTCGAAGTTGTGCTTGCAACCCTATAGCACATTGATCGAAGATCACTGTAGCACCGCGGTCATATGGAGTACCTGTAAAAGTATTGTAGTACACTGGTCGTAGTCATGAAGAGTACTATAGCACCATGGTCGAAGGATACTCATTGGAGTATTGTAGCTATCGACCATTGCTTGTGGTCATAGGGCGTACTTGTAAAATTACTGTAGCACCGTGGTCGAAGGGTACTCATTGTAGTCCTATAGCATCTTGGTCCAGCGGAGCACCTGTTGCTTCATAGTCGGAGAAAGCACTAGGAGGAGTACTCTAGCATAGTCGGAGAGCACTTGGAGGAGAAGGTAGCCCGATGGTCAGAGGCCATACTCGTAGACTTTTGAGTATGAACAACGATCGTCGCCATCCGAGTTCAGCAGGTGGTTGACAATGCTTAAGCACATAGAGCGGTCATGACCGGCCAGGCATTAAGGACGGTCAACGATGTTCGAATATGATGAGCGATTGGAGGCAGCCAACATCGACAAGTAGTCGGAGTCACTCAGGTTAAATATGCGGTTGAAGATGCTAGTCTTCAGGAAGCGATCGAAGGCACGCGACTATGGAAGCGATCAGAAACGTTTGTCTTCAAGAAGTGGTCAGATATGTTTGTCTTTGTGAAGCAGTCGGAGGCACTTGTGTACGATAAGCAATTGAAGGCGTTTGAGTACCAAAGGCAGTCGATGACGCTCAAGTACGGTGAGCGGTCATGAGTGATCAGGTATCAAGGGTAGTTGATGACATCCTAGTACAACGTACGACCAATGGTGCCTATGGAGGTTGACGACGCCTGAGTATAGTGGGTGGTTGATGGTGACGCCTAAGCATAGCAGGCAGTTGATGGAGCCCAGGTACCGTGGGCAGTTGATGGTGACTGAGTGCAGCAAATGGTCGATGACGTCTAAGTGCTGATGACGTCCGAGTACTGTGGGTGGTCAATGGCGCCCAAGTATTGAAAGTGGTTGTATGTGACCGGGTATCAGCAATGGTCGGTGATGTCTGAGTGTAGAAGTTAGTCAGGGAAGTCTGAATGTTGAAGGGGGTCGAAGGAATCTTGAATATCGAAGGCAGTAAAAAATGTTTGGGCATTGAAGGTAGTCAGAAGCACCCGAGCATCGCAGGCGGTCAAAAGCGCCTGAGCACAACAGGCAGTCGAAAGCACCCTGTTCCTGAAGGCGATCGACGAAGTCTGGAACAACTCTAACATGTTGGAAAGCACTTAGCAGGAAAATACCAAGATCACGAGGGTCGACCATCCTCGTTAAATTGCAATAGCAATTCGCGACACCGTATCTCAGGCATCGAGAAGATCTTATGGCAGCATCATCTGCCTCGCTCTAGAGCTCGATTATTGGGCTGGGGTGCATGCATATGCCTCGCCTGGCAGATTGTCGCGGCCACTCAGCTTGGTTGAGGCGCTTGCCACGTATAAGAGCGAAGGGACTTCACACCTCAAACTCAGTGAGTCGGAAGGAAAATAACAATCTCGACAGTCTCGGCATCAGGGTCGTGGGCAGCATCTCCGTAAGCTCCAAAGCACCTGATCGGTGGTGCTACCAGTAGCGGCCGAAGTTGCTTGGCGACGCTCCCATCGTAGCCACTGTTCATCTCATGCAGGCTAGTTGGATAAAAGAAAGAGAGGAGGGAACGCTTTTACCATTCTGGGCATAGAACACATGGCCTGAGCTTGTATGGATCGCTTCCTCAGGCTTCTCCGCCTTCTCCTTCCTTCTTTGTTATATCTTCTCAGTGGATGCCTTCTCCACGTGCTAACGGTGTTGGTGTATCCTGTGTTCGTCTCTCTCTCTCTCTCTTCGTCTGGGCATGAACGGATGTCATTAGTCGAAAGCATCTGAGTATGAAAGACCGCCGACAACGCTCGAGTACACCGAGCCGTCATAAATGGTCGAGTATTGAAAGCGGATAGAAGTGTTCATGTCCGACGAGCTGTTAGAGGCGCTCGCATGTGGTATGCAGTCGAAAGCATTCGAGCTTGAGAATCAGTCGGAGACGTCCAAGTGTCCAAGGTACCGTGGGCGGTCGAAGATGTTCAAGTATCAAAGATGATCGAAGACACCCACGTACGGCAGGCGATCATAGGTGACTGCGAACAGTTGGTCATTAAAGACGCCCGAGTACCACGGATGGTCGATGTTGTTTGAGTACATCAGGTGGTCGTAGGTGACTGAGTATCACCGATGGTCGTAAGTGGACGAGTTCAACGGGCGTCTGGGACAACTTCGATGCAGTGAGGGCAAATAGCAAGAAGGATGCCAAGATCACGAGGCAAGCCATCCTCCTTTGATTGGAGTGGCGATCGGTGATGTCATGTCTTGGGCGATGAGAAGGACTTGCGAGTAGCGCCATCTACGTCACCTGGTGGAGCTATCATCAGATCAAAGGCACAAGCGAGACAAACTTGGTATATGATGGATCATTACAGCCACCCAGCCTGGCCGGGGCACGCGTTGCATGCAAGAGTGGGAGGATGGGAGGACTTCATGCTTCAAGCCTAATGAGATGACGACAATCTTGCCAGCCCATCGTTGTGGCCACCGGGCGCCCAATGGCGAGCTCCTGAGTGCTTCCGCAATGGCAACAACAGTAGCGACCGCAAGCGTTGGCAGCCACCCCGCTACTACCGTATTCTATCGGCATGTCCCCTTCGTTCACCCATCCTCTTCTCTTCTGGGTGCCCAAGGGGTGTCTCCCTATTGTCCGTCTTCTCCCCCCGTGTGTCTTCGTCTGTCCCTCCCGTTGGGCGGATGTGCTCCTCCTTTTATAGGCACAGGCAAGGGCCATAGGCATCGTACACGCCTCTCACGCAGTGCTGATCGTGTCATTAATTTAAGATCAAAATCCTGATCAACTACAGATTACTTACCTTCCAGGGCTCTGCTTCCCATATCAAAAGATTTGTTAAGAATTATTTCCAATCGGATGAGGATATAGTGCGATCATCTTTCCATTACAAAGACAATGCACCCGGAGTCAATCTCTTCCTTTCTATCTCTGCGCATAGGTTTCCATAAAATTTATCATGTGCTTTGTTGTTGATGATCTACAAGCCGCGGTCGAGCAACTGTGGTCGAGCAGTGTATTGAACTGGTCGTAGATACAACGAACCAATTGGTACTCATGAGCTATAGCCACATGGTCGAAGGACCGAGATGGAGGTGCTGTGGTCAAAGCAATGTTTGACACAACGTGGTCATGGCAGCTGGTCGACACAGTGTAGTCGATACAACGTGGTCGTAACAACCAGTCGCCACGATGTAGTCGATACAACATGATCAAAAATAATATGCTCGATACCCCCATGTGATCGAAAACGTGGTGGTAATGGTCAAACGTGGTCGTATCGGCCTGATCGACACAACATAGTCATAGCCGAAGACTTACAGACTCAGGATGCTCGTGATGCATATGCCTAGAGATTGGTTGACGACGTGCGACCGTGTGAGGCATGACGCATTGACCACCTGGTGATTTTGTTTCATGTGGAGCTTCATGATTGGACCACACCAAAGCTCTTACCCAACGTATACCCCTTATTTGGCTTGTTTGGACATCTTTGCACAAAAACTCATCAAACAGATAGCGATCCCATGCCTCACGATATAGAGAACTTCAACATTTTGGGTTGGTGGCGCAAGCACAAGCTAACATATCCAGTGCTATCCATATTAGTATAAAATGTGTTAACCGTTCTTGTCTCGACGGTTTCTTCCAACTCTTCTTTTAGTCTTTCTGGAGGTATATTAGAGAAGAGAAGAACAAGACTCACGAGTGAGATGGTGGAAGTACTTCTCACAGTGAAAGACTGGGAACAAGCTGATGTGCGAGCTCAACACTGCATGGTGGATACGGAGTTGGAACACGCGTTCAATAATATCTATCTAGATGGTGCGAAGGCAGTTAGGACAACGACGGCACTGATGATTCTTAAAGCATCTATGTATACATTGTATGCTTTCTATTTTTTACCTATGATGTTGAGCTAGAAGCTATACTCTTTTTTTTTCTTTACCAAGGTTTTCTCAAGTTGAGTTTTTACTTGGTAAATTTTTTAATGAGGCAGCCATTTTAACATTAATAAAGTTTATTATTACATTTATACAATTTATTGTGTTTTTATAATTTCTATAATTTATCGTATCTTTTTCCATAATTTCTATAATTTATTATGTCTTTCTTGAAGTTTACATATTTTTCAAACTATTATATTTTTTTAAAATGTTTTAGGCCTAACAGGTCAACCGGGCCTGTCAGCCCGTCGAGCTAAACAGGTACATGCCGACCTGGCACAACATAAATCTCCTTTGGGCCATGCCTAGGTGGCTGCAGTGGCCAATGGACCGGTATAGTACGATCTGTTTAGGCTGATAGGCTAAACGGATCATATCTACCAGGTCTGTGTCGAATCGGATCCATCCTGAGCCGTGCAGTGCCGCCCATCTGGGCAGGACTAAGTACGTGCATTATGCTGTCTGGACTAAGTACGTGCATTATGCTGTCTGGACTAAGTACGTGCATTATGCTGGCTTGTCTACTCAACTTCTTTTACCTATTGAACTTGTGAAGTTGTCTCGTAGTATCAATCAAATACCTAACCTGTTGCCCTGTAATACTATATATCATTGGTCCCTGCTAATAGCAAAAGCTATTTTTCGTCCCATAGCCTTCCACGTCGCCTGAAAATTGTTGACCATCGGGTTACATTTTAGTGTCCACATTCTCTCCCTTTTGATTAGAGTCGCAACTCGCAAGCATGCTTGTTTTTCCCAGTGAGCCTAGCCCAGTTAGCACCAATCCATGCATCTACCGTTTTTTTCCCATCAAATCAAGACGCCATTTTTCTCCTCTCACCACCTTCCGGCAGAGCAAGCGATCCTGCTAGAAATTGTGGTGCACAACGCGCTCGCTCGACGTCTGTAATCCTCGAGCGGCTCGGCTTCTGATACCATCACGGACATCCGAGTAGAAGATGGTGCACCGCACTATAGAAAAGCAGCTTCTCAGGCCACCCAGCCTAGTACATCTGACAGTGATGATTTCAAAAACTTTGTCAATGATTAAAACAATGTATGGAACAAATGTGGTGCCTATCCCACGAAGAATTGAACGATCCATTGATAGTGGATCACTGATCGTCCAAAGCGACAGATAAAGGTAAAGAGGAAGATAGGGAAAGACAATTCGTGCTTATTTACAGCGCCTTTCTTCTGACAGCACAGCATGCATCAAATTAAGTAGAATAGTATCTCAAAATCTTATCGGTCACACATATTTGTTACTTTGGACAAACAGTTCAGATTCTTCAGATGTACAATAAAATCTGCCCTCCATATCTTCAACTCCAAGTAAGGTATATGTACCATGCTTTGCTTTAATAGAATTATTATGTGTTGAAGTATAAGTGAATTGATCATTTTTCTTTATAACTTTAGGTTTTTAGATGAATTGATTGGTGTATACAACTCTGTATAGTATCCGAGCAAGAGGTCATAAGTTCAAGACTAGGCTTGAGAGATCAGTGTTGAAGTATAAGAGAATTACTTATCTTTTCTTACCAATTTAGTCTTTTGGATGAAATGGTTGATGTATATACTCAATACTTTACTTTTTTCAAAAGAAACAAAGAGTGGCTCTGTTAAAAGGAAAAAAAAGCGTCCGTGTCATTACTCCAGCTATCTTCTCCCTCATCACCTCTTTGGCACTTCGCTGATTGCCTCCCATTTCATCCTTGCTTCTCATCCAGATTGGTCTCCCTCTCCTCCAGTCTTCTCTAACTAAGCCATTACCTACGACAGGTACCCTCTTTCTCTCTAAGGCATTACTAATGTTTTTCTGTTTATTCGCTGATTGCCTCCCGTTTCATCCTTTCTTCTCATCCAGATTGGTCTCCCTCTCCTCCAGTCTTCTCTAACTAAGCCATTACCTCTGAGAGGTACCCTCTTTCTCTCTGGGGCATTACCAATGTTTTTCTGTTTAAACGAAAATAGAGATGTCCAATTTTGAAGCACCAACATGGCATTTCTTTGTAAGAAGCGGTGCTGATGGGTTAGTTTTGTGGTGTTACTCTTAATTGGCTGGTCTTACACGGGGTAATTCAGTACGCGTCAGGAGGTAATTTTCTGCATCATTATTTTCACAATGCATGCACGAGTACTAGTTAGTTTTAATATAAAATTTTAAGATTTCGTTTTCTCTTTCAGTCATATAGCTCTGGGTTGAATGCAATGCTTATTAGAATTGATTATTTTGTGCACTGGTCATGAGTTATATGCGTGATAACTATCATCCACGGATCCCACATGTCATTACGAATAACTTATATATCACAGAGGCATAACTAGAGATCGCAATTTTTCCCGGGGGATGAGGATTCATAGGGAATTGTATTTTCCCATGGGGGTGGGGGCAATCTCCCCCCAGAGGAACGGGGGTGGGGAGGAGGCCGCCCTCCCTCTATAGGGTTTTACGGGGCTCAATAAAAATTTAAACTATTTTTCATAATAGATTATAGTTTTTTAATATGAGAGATTGTATTCTTTTTTTATATTTAGACAAAAAATTGAACTATATTTTAGAATATATATTTTTAAAACATATGTCTAATAATTATAAATTAATAAATAAAATTGTATTATTATTTTAGAAAATAATTAGGAGAGGAGCTATGTCCCCCTGTTTAGTCTAACAAGGCCGGACTAGCGGGAATTAGGGCAGGGCCGCGGGGCCTCCACGGGCCGTTGCCACCCCTAGGCAGAACAAAATACGATCTCTGTATGCCATCCAACTAGTGGCCTCGTCATATAGAATTTGTTATATTCATTTGTACGTAACAGCCCATTCGCCAGCTTATTGAACACCGTAGGTTAAATGAGCATCTCTTTTAGCTTTCCCCTTTGGTTACCCACAAATTACGAAAACAGCTATGAACCTTTGCAAAATAAATTAATCATTACGAAGCGCCTCAAATGTATGGTGATTTTGCTAATTGTAAAAACGAAAAAAAAAAGACTCCTGCTCATTGAGCTTGTGCATGCCAATCTACAGTTTTAGTCAAACATCCTACACAGTGGCAGATTCAAGAATTTGGATATAGCATGAATATACAACGGTGAAGTCTCACACAACAAATTCAAATTACAAAAATTTCAAATGCAAGTAGTTAAATCATATTGCTGTATATGAACA
This sequence comes from Dendrocalamus latiflorus, assembly GCA_017311315.1. NCBI lineage: Eukaryota > Viridiplantae > Streptophyta > Magnoliopsida > Poales > Poaceae > Dendrocalamus > Dendrocalamus latiflorus. The sequence goes on from CM029638.1 coordinate 30,166,468, forward strand.
GGAAATTACAATATATACTAATGGCCTTTTCTCAAAAATAATGTACTAATGGAAGACTACCTTTCCAACTTTTGGTAAGCCATGTCCAAGTTAAAAAACAGTTCATCTATTACGTGATTAGGAATTCATTTTTATCATGTTCACCACATGTCAATCATGATGCAAAATAAACCTCAAGTACATAAGTGAATAAGTCAAGAAAGAATTCTAAATACTAGTCACCTCAATGGGCTTGGCTCGCTCCATAACTGATGTTTTTTATGTTTAATAAAAAGAATATTTTTCTCTTGAGCTTGGTTATGACACTTTTGAGACCACATGTCCTTGTAGGAAGCGGTGATGATGGGTTAGATCTGTGGAGCCTCTCTTGGAATTTCACCATGCGTCGGGAGGTATATAATTTTTTTGTGTCATTATTTTCAGTGTATGCATGCATACTAGTTGGTTATAATTCTCTTTCAAATGTATAGCTGAAGGTTGCTGGCAATGTTTGTTAGTATTATGGGTTGTTTCGTGTATTGGTCATGTGTTATGCATGATACGATGTTTACCGTAGGAGGCACATATGGTGTGAAAGAGGGCCTCATTTATTCTTAAAGTCTAGTTATTGGTAATGCTTTATTTTTAATTGAAATTTATAGTGATAGTAGTTGTAGGTAATATCTTATATTTTTGTTAAGCCAAGATATTACACCCGCACTTAATTTGAATAGAGAGATAGAGAGAGAGAGAGAGTTATAACACAGCCGAAGAGCATGTACAATGCAGACGCTTAGAGAGATGCTTAATAATAAAAAACTGATTTTTCTTACCACATAGAACAGATAAGATGCTTATTCTGAAGCATCGATGCTTGAATAAGCATCGGTGCTTGGCAGATGCTTATTTGTATAATTATATCTAATTAACAGATAATATACACTATTACAGAAAAGGTCATCACAAACGGTTGAAAAACGTCATCACAGACGGTTTTGTGAACCGTCTGAATTTATGGGTCAGTAATAATACGAGGCCATCACAGACGGCTTTCGAACCGTCTGTGGTCCAAATATCACAGACGGTTTTTAACTAAAACCGTTTGTGATTGTTATAATCACAGACGGTTTAAAAACCGTCTGTGATATATAGTTATCACAGACGGTTCTATTTTAGAACCGTCTGTGATATGTAAATATCACAGACGGTTCTTAACTAAAAACCGTATGTGATATTTATAAATCACAGACGGTTTTTAATTAAAAACCGTCTGTGATTATAACTATCACAGACGGTTTTTAGTTAAAAACCCTCTGTGATATTCCCTTCTACTCCTAAACCTATTTCTGTTTATTGGATAGCCTCAGGAAATGCTAGCCATGTCCTCTGAAACAAGCAGATCAACATGTACATGTATACATCCAATTCACATCTCAATTCATTTCACAAACATAAAATATCTATTTTTATTAAGATTAGAGCCTACCATTACAATATCCCAAAACAACGAGCAGGTTACACAACAAGAACAGAGAAAAAGCAAAGATCCTCTATGCCTTCTCGCCCCTGATGCAACGCATGAGCTGGATGTCTTTGACGCTCACCATCGTCGGCGTTGATTGAGCGTCTGCACGGTTGGCCCACAAGCTAATTGCATCTGCGGTGTCTTGCCTCCCGTAGACTTGTGCGTCGTCTGCAAGGAGGAGGACAGCAAGGAGGAGGAGAACAACAAGGAGGAGGACAGCAAGGAGGAGGTGAACAGCAAAGAGGAGGACAGCAAGGAGGAGGAGGACATCAAGGAAGAGGAGACCAGCAAGGAGGCTGGGTTTTGGTTATATTTATAGGGGAGGGAGAGGTGGGAGTTCGAAATTGTTAGCACGGGAACGGAGAGGCGGAGCTACAATCCGTGGGGTAAGGATTGGTCGATTTCTATTGGCTAGGATTAGGTTGAGGAGGATCGACTGGCCCAGCGGTCAGAATATCATAGACGGTTCTACATATAGAACCGTCTATGATAAATGAATATCACAGACGGTTCTATATACGAACCGTCTGTGAATTAGAGCACAAAATTTTATATACCGATGCAATATAAACAACTAGTCTGAAAAGATAAAATAGTAAAGTTTTATATGGCTTATATATACTCATTTCAAAGGTTTCGATGAGATCTACGACTTTTCAGTTGAAGCAAAATCCAAATTTCGAAAGGACGACCAAGAAAAGGGCAAAAATAGAAACCAAAAACTTACGACGCAGGTTTAGGTCCAAAGATGGCCGATTTTCGGGGTCTTGGATGGCGACTGACGCAGGCTGGTCATTTTTTTTGGATCGGGCTTGTCGTTAGCTTTCTAACGAGTACAAGAACGTCGAAAACAGACACCGTATGCAAAAATTATGCCCGTTTTACTGAAGGTGTCTCAAAACTGAATCATGCTCGGACTTAAGCTGGAAAATATGAAATTTTGAGGGATTGCAAGGCGGGAAACGTATAACAGACGGTTTTTATTATAAAACCGTCTGTGATACTAGAATATCACAGACGGTTTTATAATAAAAACTGTCTGTGATATTCCAGATTATCACAGACGATTTTTATTATAAAACCGTCTGTGATATTCCAATATCACAGACGGTTCAGCGGTAAGAACCATCTGTGATACTCCTTTTTCCCGCCACAAATACCACAGACGGCCTTCAAATTAAAATCGTCTGTAATAGTGTACATCACAGACGGTTTCACAAAACTGTCTGTGATTTGGCGTCTAGTATTATGCTTTATGTAGTAATGATAGTATCTAAGCACCCACGGAAGAGATGATTGCATTGGAGGAAATAACTTTTGCATGGGTGCTTAATAATGTGATTATATTCTATCTCTTTAAGCATTCATATATAAACATCTTGTATTGTACATGTCCTAGTTAGCTCATATGGCTGGTGGCGCACTAATAATCTTCAACTTAATTCTTTTTTAATTACTATACACCTATACTAAGCTACGTACCCCCAGGTGGTTACCAAAAAAAATTAAGGATGAAGACATTATGCTAGAAGCTGTTGTGTTATCAAGACGGGAATGAAAGAACCTGGGAGAGAAGACTGAATTTGGGGGAGGAAGGCACTAAGAGGCTACTTGCTAGTTTACAAAAACTTAGACATAGGCTCACATGTTATTGCGTTCTACCAAAAAAAACTTGATTTCAATTATATAAGCCAGATATGATAGATATATACGAGTTTCTTGAGTTTGCTTCGGTAGGGATTTTATCTTGGTTTTCTTAGCAGTTCTGTGTGCTAAACAAAGAGTAAAATTCACATGTTCATGTGTTGCGCAATATTGTACACAGTACAATTAATTCATATAATGGGTGGGTTCGGTTTGGTTTAAAGCCAGTTTATGCTTGTATTGTTTACAATAATTAGTTTTTAAATGTTGCGTTTTTTAAGGTGAGGTCAATATGATGATCGTAGTAAAAAGTATACTGAGTTCAGCTGTACCAGCTAAAATTGCATGTGACTATTTTTCTGTACATACTATCTCTTACGAACAGTTATAATTTAAATATTTAAGTCGTAAGCCATCAGTACAAAAAAATCCACCCAATAATGCCATCCATACAATACGTGTTGAACAACAATGTAAAATACAATATCATATACGAACAAAGACATGTGCACTGCATATAGTACACTTGTACAAATCCGTGCACATGCGTGTACGATGATGAGATGGCAGGGGTACGATGATGATGAATGCTGTGTATATGTGGTGTATTGGGGGAAGCATTGTTGACCTTCGATCAAGGTCAAACACTTCAACAAAGTAGACAAAAGACGTTGATCCGAGCGCCCCTCCTAGGCTCATTTGGGTTTTTTTTATAGTTTATAGCTTATTTTTTACTGTTTGATATTGTAATTGGCTTATTTTGTGCTGTAACTGTTGGTGGTTTTTAAACGTAATTAAATTTAAAAAATTTTAAAATGAAAAAAATAAGTTAACCTATTATAAACAATGCAAAGAAATACGAGAAAAAAGAAAAAAAATAAAAAAACCTCAAAACCTAGGAAAAAATAAAAAAAAATTATAAGTGAGAAGTTGAAGTCTAAATAAGCGAGGCTTAAAATAATATGAGATGCGGATGTACATATAGCCTGCCAGTATCCCTATATTTATAGGGCAAGAAGGCCTGTCATGAATGCTAAACTAGTAATATGAGATTAAATGGTGCTAACTGGTCTTATGGGCCTTTGGGTCTGTTTAGGGAAGTGTTCACACATGAATTATTGCACAGCATGTACTAGGTTTTCTTTAATCTCTAGACGAGGGAAGGTGTCCTGGTTTATGTGCTAGGAGTCATTTTTGTTTTTGATTTTTTAGGGGAAAACAGTTGGAAATAAATCTACTATATATATTTATATAAATAACATAATTATGTACAAAATATAAAGAAAACGAAAATGAAAAACAGTGATTATGACAGAATATCTAGCCATGCTCACATGCGGGAATATTATCTTCTTTTTGCCCTTTGATAACCATGGCAACTCGTGCTTGAAATTATGCTTCGATAACCAGTTGAGCTGACATCACTCAATTACCGTTAACTATTGCAGATAATTACGGCAGACAACGTTGGTGAGGCCGTAGAAAAGATACTGGATTATTTAGAGGATACAAACGAAGCACATGGGATCTACTTTGATGGGTGGGAAGGATTGGGGGGATCTGCTGTCCTTAGAGCTGTGGCTGAACGCCTTACTTTGGCCAAGATCACATCTCCAAGACTGAAGTTTGAAAAGATTATCCACATCGATTGCTCAATGTGGAAAAGTAGAAGATCAGTGCAGAGGAAAATTGCTGAGGAACTGGAGATTGAGAAGGCAATGGATATTCTTGATAAGCAGGATGATGAGGATGATTTCAAAGGGATAGTTGAAAGCTCCAGAGCCGAGACAAAATATGTTGCAAGAGAAATTAGTGACTCCCTAATGGGTCAACGATTTCTGGCGATTTTTCATAATGGGAGTGATAATGAGATCGATATAACTAGCCTTGGTCTGCCTCTATCTCAATTGTATAAGGGCAACAAAATGTTGTGGACCTTCAGAGGGAGGTTTCGGCTCAGTCCCAAAATACAAGACAGAGTGCAAAACACAGATGTGTTTCTTTGTGCCAAGTTCCAGAATCAAGTGCTCCAGGAGCTTTGGTGGGACTTGTTGTGTGAAGAGTCTAAAGAAGTTGCTCTGTACACCAGTATGTATGGTGTCAACCTGAACCCAGCAACAGTTGCCAAGTGTTGGTTGTATATATCGAAACTGAACAGTACAGGCAGCCACATCATTGACTATGATTGGAATGTTCATGCTTCGAACTATTGGGTTTGTGATGGCATTATAAATAGTGGGAAGGACATCCAAGCATGGGAGGTTGGGGATATTCTACTTCAAGAGATGCGGAAAGAATGGGATGATCCTGGACTTTATTACTTGATGGGGAATGCTGACCCCTGGATTTCAACAGCTTACTTTATTTCAGGTAATTGCGGAGTTCTACCTTTCTCAGCAGCAGCTAAAACAGTGTCGTCCTTATTCTTGGCAGCTCAGCAGCTTGATAGTGAAGAACACTATGTATTTAAAAACTTGGAATATTTTGGTATGCAGAAGCTTGATTGTGCGAGCTTGTTTCATAACTACAATGACATGTTTCAGCATTCAGAGAACCTTAGGGTGCTAAAACTCTCTCGCTGTGCCTTCAGATTTGGTTCACCTCCTTTCCTCTGTTGCTGCAACCTAACATTCCTTGGGCTTGATTACTGCCAAAACCTAAACACATATGGAGAAGAGGAGGTGCAGTCCTGGACCTGCTTTCGAAGTTTGTGGGTGCTAGACCTGCACCACACACAGTGGATTTTATCCCAAAAGATGATTGATCACATGGACTACCTAAGGGAGCTAAATGTGAAGGGGGCCAATCCTTGCAACATAAGTCATATATGGCGATGGCAAAGCAGCATACGCAAGCTGCGAGTAATCAAGCCAACCTATAACCACTCAGAGGCAACTGCTGGTGACAAGGATTCAGTCTCATTCTCAATTATGGAAAAATTGGAACTTCTGGACCTGTCAGACAACACTAGAATGCAAGTTTTCCCAGACCTATCCAAAGCAACCAGTCTTAAGACTGTCATTGTTGATGGTTGTGTTGGGTTGGAACATGTTAGGACTGGTAGCCTCCCTGCATCGCTCGAGGCATTTAGCTTATCAAATGATCCAGAGGATGCTGCGAAGATTTCAAAAATCTCATTTCGTGGCTGTGCTCTACTGAAGAATTTACAGTTGAGAAGACTGCCCAACCTCAAGGAGCTGGACCTTTCTGGTACATCAGTGAAAACACTCGACCTAAATACCATGCAAGCCACACAACTCAAGCAGCTATTTCTAATGGGGTGTCAGTGCCTTCGCGCAATACTGTTGTCGGATGATGGAAAGCCATGGTTGGATGAGGTACAGATAGACACCACCGGAGTACATCCGAATGGCGGTCGACCACAACACACTTCGTTCCCTGTCCAAGCTGATGACAAATTCTTTCAATCGCATATTGTTGTCGAAGATGCAAGGCTCCTTCAGTCTCTGCTGCTTTTTGCAGGGCGGATGCACAATCTGCTTCTTTGTATCTCTTCTAGCACTATTGATTACAGCAAAGATGAAGGAACAAGAAATGATATTAGTATTGGTCGGTCAGCTGCAGAGAACAAGTACAATGATATCTTCAACAAAGTTGCTGCTGCAAATGCTGGTCCGGTGATGTTGCCTTGCCCGCAGTTGCCTCTACCGCCAAAGCGTCAAGGAAGTTGCAAGGTGGAAATCATGAGCAGCAGCGACTTGCAGGGAAGTGACAACAGATTGGCTCTTTTTATAGACATTGTAGACTCCCTCTATCTGCGTGATGATATCTGGAGCACTAGCATTCCTGGATCAAATTGGGGTTGGCTCAAGTGGTGCCGCGTCGAGAGGTGCCCCAGGTTACATTCTGTCTTCACACTCGGCGACCATGATCAGCGCATAGTCTTCTCTTGGCTGGAGACCTTCTGGGCATCCCATCTCCAAACAGCGCACTATATTTGGAGTACAGGATCAAATCCCGTTCATGTCGATTCCTTCAAGCTACTGCGGTATATACACCTGGACTCCTGCCCTAGGCTCATCCATGTACTTCCCTTGTCCTTCAACTTACCAAGCTTGGAGACCATACAGATCCTGTATTGCAGCAACCTCAGACAGGTTTTTCCTTCGAACACAAGCCACCCCAGGGAGACAGTAGATCATGGCACCATCAATTTCCCGAACCTGAGGCACATCCACCTTCATGATCTGCCCATGTTGCAGCAAATATGTGAGGTCGAAATAATGTGCACACCAATGCTCGAGACCATCAAGATCAAGGGCTGCTGGGGCCTCAGGCACCTACCTGCTGTTGTAGGTGGGCACAAGCGGCGACCAACAGTGGATTGCGAGAAGGATTGGTGGGACAACCTAGAGTGGAACGGGCTGGAGGCTGGCCACCACCCCTCGCTCTACGAGCTGCACCACTCGCATTACTATAAGGAGGCCCTGCCTAGAAGCTCTCTTCTCAGGTCAGGTCCATTAACTCTTCTCAACGTATCCTTATGTAGCAGCTGACCATGCGTGATCGCACAACTAGTCGTAATGTTAGGCTAGCTAAGTCTTTTTTTCCTAGTGTTAGTTGTGAAATTTATTTAAACCTGAAATTTTGGATCCAGCCGAGAAAACCAAAATTCGTGAATTTCAACCGAAATTGTAATCCCTGAGTCTTAGTACATTTTTTTTGAAGTTGTTTCCCCCCGATATTGCAACTCCGTTTCCATTTCACATATAAAAGGTATTATCTCTTTTTTTGCGTTATTTTCATTCTATTCCGAGGGACCCTTTACTGTTTGCTTGGCCATGTTGTTCCCATCATTTTAGTTATAACTTGCATTCAATTTTTAAACCTCGACTTGATCAAACCATAGTTATTTACCAAAGAAACGGAGGTTTAGGTTTCATAGAACTGCAGTGATTGAAAACCAAGCTAATATTCATGATAACATAGAAATCACCTTTGGAAGATCAAGGGTACAAGTGCAACTGTCCAAAAACTGCATATAATATCATTTTATTATGTATATGTATTGTCCAATGCCATTAACTATTTCTTAGATGTTTGTGGTGTCACTTTAGTTTGTGCGCAAGTCAGCCTTGGACTTATACTGTGAAACAGAGGGAATACTAACCAAATGTATCAATTAAATTAAGCATTGCTCCATTCATTTCATTTCATAATGTAAATCCAAGCCCGCTAGATACACAAACCAGGGAGACACCAGATCTTATAAATAGTTAATGACATTAAACCATAGTTATCTTTATGAAATGATATGATACAACTGCTCAACCTCTTTTAGACATTGAAACAAGTGTAAAATATGAAAATATTGTAATAACTACACACTTTGATTTCCTCGATGGACTTACATTGTAAAACGACACATCTTAAAAGAACTCAATTGTGGAATAACAACTATATATTGAGTACCCCATAGGATGGATGATTATTCCAATAATCCTGTATGTGTAAGTCTTTTGGAATAAACCGTGTATGTGTAGTATACATCGCGCAGAAAATTAACACTACTCATTAGTTGCAACATTCATATTTCTTATTGTATATATTAGTTTTAAAAACAAAACATCAATATATCTATTTTGTTGTATGCACTGACTAATTTACTTAAAACTTAAGCTAATAAGAAAATATGGATAATATACTTCAATACACCCATATATGTCTAACCGATATTGACTGGTATCAAGCTGATATTGACCGACATCGAGGACGGTATGAAACGCCATGCTGCTCTATACCGTTTTAGGTGACGGAATGCTACATACTTATCGAAACCTGAACAACACTGATAAGTTTGCTTTGAACTACATGCGTGCTAGGCATGTACCACTGTACTATTCTTAAAAAACAAACAGATAAACTATTCTACCGTACTAGGCATGTTAATTTTTTTTTGAGGAACATGCATGGTCCTTTTGAACATATGGCTCACTTATTATATCTGTTCAATCTCCGTCTGCAGGTAAATTTGAATGCATCATGCAAGGTTCATAAGCTTCATGGATTGATCTTCTGCATGCACGTGTGGCTGCAGAGATGCCAAGCAGGATATGTAAGGTGGTATACGATCGTTCGGTGTGTAAAGTTTCTTTCTATCTGGCTCCATATTTGATCGACAATAGTTCGTCGTCTGTGACTCTGTGTGTTGGAATGTTGTGTGCCTTTCTGAAATAATTTCGAGGGTTTGAGGGTGTACCACTGTACAGTGCCTGCGTGCATAGACCTGGTACGGCTATTGCTGCTCGATGTGGGATTTTATTACCAAGGACTAAGTTCTAGTACGTGCAAACGATATGTTTCGTGAAATATATTGGTGTTGTTGGGGAATATTCTTTAATTTTTTGGGTGCGGACACTTATAAACAAGGACATACGTCAGTGGTGCTTAAATAGATAGGTCTTGGAGTCTAACAGGAACACCTGTTCCGGCGGACAATCGGCGGTGCATATGCAGAGGCGTGCGTCCGGCCTAATCGACCAAGGTGGCGCGTCGGCACACATGCGGTGACATGTGCCCGTCGACTGGGAACGGCGTGGTGGCGCACATGTGGAGGCTTGTGCCCGGTCCGGCCGGCGACGAGAAAGACGAAAACCAATCTACTAAAATTCACCTTGAACAATTGACGAGCTAGATCAAAGCATTGTTCCAGCAAGCCTTAGCGACCCATGTTATCATGCTGACAACATGTTATGATATCGTGGCCACGTTGCCAACCATCAAACAACTCAAAACACGAAAGCAGAGGAGCACAAATATGTAGTTTCCAAAGCTTCTCTCAACTTTATCAATATCTTTTGTGTGTATATAATAAGAGCCCCTGCACCCCTTGTATAGGTGGATGAAGCTCCTCTTCATTCTGAAAAAAGCAATATGAAATTAAACTATGCTAATGGGCTAATGAGCTTGCTTGTCTATCATGAACTGATTTACGCTAAGTGTCCATACAAAACAGCCCATGTTATAGCATCTCTAATTTATTTGTAGTACATATTTTTATAAGGTACGATTTCTCTACCTAGTTTATGTGGAGATGATGTGAACATTTTAGAGACGACACTACTGTACGTGCCCTGACAACAAAGAGGAAGTGTTATAATTAAGTTTCGGCCGGAGCAGCTGGCAGACAGTATAGATTCCCAAATTAAAGCTTTATTTCCAAGTTAGCCTTTTCTTTTAGTTCTTTTGCAGAGGAATATGGTCGGTTGCTTAACATTTGGGAAAGCATCCATACCACTCCACTCTTTAAGTGATGCTTCGACGTAGGGAGCATTGATACATCCAAATCTCCCTTGATCCATGTATTATTTGCTCCTGTTCTTTTCAGAGGAATTAATTGTTTCTTCTATTAGACGAGATGCGGAGGAGTTACCTGTGTATGCCCAAGGATCTGGTTAGTTTCCATATGATGTCTCTAACAGTCGATGTTCTCACTAATATGCTTGCAGCCTCTTTTACATGGACTTGATGGATACAAAGAAAGCCCGACAAGATCTTAGGCTATGTGTTTCTAAAAAGAATCAGGGCCTATGTGTTATTGACGACCCTTATCCCTTATTAATTTGTTCTTGTGCATACATAGATGGTGCATAATTTCTCCTTATTTAGTTTCCCCTTTCAGCTTTGAAGGGAGTTTTGATTTGAACTTCAATTTGTGTATTAGGGGAGCAGTTCTCTTATTGATTTGATATCCGAATCGTATAGGTTAGCATATTTGCACCCACACAATGCTGACGTGACAAACTCTGTTTCTACTACAATGTCTAGCCTGCTCACCCTGCGTGTAATAATATCTGGTTCTACCCATAGACACAACACCAGCATAGCAGTAGCATAGTGAAGATCAGCCCATGGGGAGGCACCGGAGGAAGCCCGTGGGACGACGGGGGTGGCTACACCGGCATCCGCAGCATTATCATCCAGTACGACGACCGGGAGCGGGGAGTCATGTCGATTCAGGTGGAGTACGATCAGCACGGGCAACCTGTGTGGGGCGAGGAACATTTCGGAGGAGATTACGAAGTATTGCCTACGACCCGGAAGGTACGTACAACTGATTGATCAGTACATATGTAAACACACAAACTAACTAGCAAATGCTAGATCAAGCTGGCATTCCCGGACGAGTTCCTGACCGGCGTCCGCGGCTACCACGACGGCGACGGCATCCGATCGGTGTCATTTCTTACCAACTTGGGGTGGTACGGGAGGTACGGCCGCGATTCTGGGAAGCCGTTCGCATGCTCGGTGGATGGTGGAGTTGGGGCCATCGTTGGGTTCAGCGGGAGGAGCAGCCGCTGGTACCTCTCATCCATTGGGCTCTACGTTGCTGTGCTGTGCTCCGCCGGCGAGTTCTTCGATAGGATGCACGAGCAGGGGCTCGTCGCTTTCAGGACGTCGCCGCTGTGCATGCCTCGTCGAAGCACGGGCAACTAGCTAACATGCAATGCATTTTAGACAACTGATGGACGAACGGCATGCATGTCCAGCTATTTAAGCAACGTCTCAACCACCGCGCGTCATCTCGACAAACAAGAGTTTCAGCGTTTATCTTAATCCTGCCAATCTATGTTTATTCCTTGCGAGTTAAACGGATGTAACAAACCCTTGAAATTAACTAGACATAATCCCACAAGAGTCATTCCTTGGTCACATGTTACAATTCATATATGTTTAGGCGGCTTCTAATTTTTTGAGGCGTCCCTGAGAAACCATATATCCTCACGGACACCCTTCCCCTCGTTCCCCCTCTTCCCTACCGCCTTCAATCCATCCTCTCAGAAAATTCAACTCAGAAATTGAAAACTTTCAATCGGGGAAAATTCAACGTGAATTTGAAATACTTTCAACCAGGTAAATGTCAACTCGAATTTAAAATTTTCATTGGGGGAAATTGAACTCAAATTTGAAACATTCAACCAGGATAGTTTCAACACAATTTTGAACCTTTCATATGGGGAAATTCAACTCAAAATTAACAAAAAAAATTCAACGAAATTCTAAAAATTCAAATTGGGGATTATTGCAGAAACATAGCCCTCAATTAAATCCACTTTCAAAACCAAACCTTTCTAAAGTCATCCATGGGCACGGCAATGACGGCGGTGCTTGGCCGTGGCGGCATGCACGGTGTCACCAGTGGCAGCAATTGCGGCGCCAAGGAGGGCACAGTCGTGAGGAGTGGCTGCCGGAGGCGGTTGGAGCGGTGACAGTTAAGAGTGGCTTTGGTCACCACTCTAATCGCCTCCGGCGAGCCAGGCAAATCCGGCAAGGGTGGAGTGCACGGTCGAGGTCGTCAGGTGTGAAGCAGCGATTGGGAATGGCCTATGTCATAATGCGGGGAGCAACGCAGCGATCGCTTCACACACCGAGACCTCGTAGAGGCGGGAGAGGCAGTCGTCACCGGCAGCGAAGCAGCGGCGGTGAACTCTTGGTGGTGCAGCGACACTGGGGGTTGAGAAAAAATAGGGAGAAAATGGGGTTTTTGGGAGAAGACGACGAACGAGAGTGTAGGATCGGTATGGCAAGTCAAAAGGGAATGAATGACTTCTTGAAATCTTCCCCTAGTATTATTAACTCAATGTAGTGGAACACAAACCTACATCCTCACCAAAGCCAAGAGCAAAAGAACATAAACCAACCAAGACTTCTGTATCTCACCGGCACTACCACCGGTCAATTGGCAGTTGGACTGGGATTGGGCCGTCTGACCGCTTGGGTCACCGGTCTGACCACTTGGGTCACCAGTCTGACCATGATTGACCGGTCTGACCCCTTGGGTCATGGTGGTATGACTGCTTGCCAAGATAGAGCAAAAAACATTACAACACATGATCTAAGAAAAGTGCTAACTTCTAAACCACTGAACCAAATACAGCGAACACATGGTACAAGTCCCCACTAGGATGTCAAGAACCTATTTCAGTCATGGATCATGAAGGTCAATATCAAAGTTCTGACCTTTATCCAAAACAGGAAAGGTTGCGTCAAAAACAGGCAAAAGAGATAAACCTCGATATGCAATTCCTCGTGAGTCTTTGATAATCTAAATGACCTTAGATACGTTCTCACAAATCATAGCAAGTTAGATCACAATACGAACTCAACCCAAATCGCCCTCAAAATCAAAACCCTTAAATCACATCTCTCTTGAGAAAAATCGAATAAACACAAGAACTCTCCCCAGAACATACCTAGATGGATGAGATTTGATCTCCAAGATATATCTCCATCTCTTACATGAACTTTGCACCAAGATAGATGAGAAGGAGATGAAATCCAATCAAGAAAACCAAGCAAATCAAAAGCATAAGAAAGGATCCATGACATAACTCACTTGGATAAAGTTTGGACATGTTTATTTCACTTGGAGAGAAATATTTTACAATGAATCTCTCATGAAAGACAAAGCTCTAACCCTAGAGCATACACACAATGTTCTAACACAAGAAAACCCTAATATCTCTAACAAACCCTATAATTCTTATCTCAACTCACACATGGGCTTATATAGTGGAGATTTCTCACCTCACACCAAACCCTAAACAACCAGCCACACTTAGTGCATACAACCACTTATAAATGAAAAAAAATCTAGTAACCCACATACAAATGAGTTTTATACTTACACACACTTGTACACTTTTCAAAACGTGACTTCCACATGGTTCTACTAGTCCGATATGACGCTCTATCCTCTAAAATGTGACCTAACTTAGGTCACCACCATAGTTTTGCAAACCGCCACTCTAACTAGTATTGGGTAATTTTCTCAATTGCAACCCACTGGACTCCACGATGCTTCTCCTCGAAGCAACTTCCACATGATGATGTGATGCCAAATGACTTGCTGCTAAGATTGTACATCTCCTCTAGAAGATCATCTCCATTTGAAAAGCTTCAAGTCCTATGGCATACCACACCACAACATAGTCTGTGATACCCAATTACTTATCGCCAAGATCGTACACTTGCTCTGAGGACCATCGCCATTTGAACATATAAGTCCAATTGGCACACCACATGTAGACATTTACATTCTCATGATCCTTATCTTCCTCTTGTGCTTCTTCATTTGAGATGATACTCCACCCAGACTTGGAGGACTTGGTATCTTACTGGCGGGAGATTGCAGAGGTTGTAGAGGAAGAAGCCAGAGTTGGGGAAGATGTTGATGCTGTCGGTGATGAGGAACCAGCAGCTGAGGTGGTGGAGCTTGGTGGATCTTGGTGCTGCAGAGGAGATCGATGGTGAACTGGAGGCAGATGGGAGGCGCGACAGAGGAGATGGAGGAGTAGAAGGAGGAGGAGCAATAAGGAGGCAACGAAAGAAGAGAGGCAATGGCCGGAGGTGGTGCAGCCTGCGTTAGCGCATGGGCGGGTCGGCTGAACTCTGCTGAGGGAAGAAGAGTGGTAGTGGGGAGTGAGGAGGAGAGTCCAGGGGCTCCTTTTATAGCCAGAAGAGATAGATGGCCGTTGAGCGCCATTGAAGATGGGCGTAGGCAAAGTAATGCCGAGCAGAGGCGTCGTTGACGAGTAAACGCCAGGTAGCAGTAGGGCTAGCGGATGGGCGCAGGCGAGGCCAATGGTATGGGTAGCTGGTGCAAAAGTGACAGGGGAAACCAGGGGTGATGCCTGAAACTCAGGTGGAATCGGGTGGCTTGGCGCGTGGGCTTGGCCGGCTTGGTGCGACGGGAGCAAGAGGGAGGAGAAGGAAGGGGGAAGGAAGAAGGAAGGAAGAAGGAGGAGGCGTGAGGCACTAGGTGGGCCAAAGGGTAGGGGGAAAGGAAGAGGATGGACAGGTTGGGAGAAAAAGAGAAAAAACAGGTAGGGTCCAAGAAGACTTTAGAGAATTTTAGGAATTTCAGAATTTGATTTCTTGGCTAAACCAATTAGAGGGAGAAAATTTTAATATTAACTTTGATTTAAATTTCCCATTCTTGATCTTAAACTTTCCAGTGTTATTATTACTATTTATTTTTTTAATTCGGACTTTAGGACTTGCAAAGGAAATTTTAAATTTCCTTGATTTGATTTTCAATCTTGGTTGTTGATCAAGATTTACATTTTATTAATCGGATTATTAGCAAGGACCCAAATCAAGAAACTCGAATAACACCGAAAATTTTGAAATACACTGAAAAACAATTAGAAGATTTTTATAATTTTTACAATTAAAATAATTCCCATTTTGGGATGTTACACTTTTCTTCTTTCTTTTCTCCTCTTTTTTCCTTTCTCCTCCTCTTCTTTTTCACCCAATGCTAACCTGCTCTTCTCTCCCCTCCTTTTCTTCCCACTGACAGCCTCGCGCCCACCGCCCGCCTCCTCCCCTAGCTGCCCCCTCCTCCCCCAGCAGCCCCCCTCCCTCGGCTGCCTCCTCCTCCCTCGACCTCCCTAGCCGCCTCCTCCTCCCCCGACCTCCCTGGCCGCCCCCACCTCCCCCAGTCGCCTCCTCCTCCCCCGACCCTGCACCCCCACCAGCCATCACCTAGCAGCCGCCGTCCTAACCCCTTCCTCCTCCCTCGACCTCCCCTGGCTGCCTCCTCCTCCCCCGACCCCCAACCCCCGGCACTACTACAGAAAGGCTAATACTAGACGCCAAATCACAGACGGTTTTGTAAAACCGTCTGTGATGTACACTATTACAGACGGTTTTAATTTGGAGGCCGTCTGTGGTATTTGTGGCGGGAAAAAGGAGTATCACAGACGGTTCTTACCACTGAACCATCTGTGATACTGGAATATCACAGACAGTTTTGTAATAAAAACCGTCTGTGATATTCCAGATTATCATAGACGGTTTTTATTATAAAACCGTCTGTGATACTCGAATATCACAGACGGTTTTATAATAAAAACCGTCTGTGATAATATGGAATATCACAGACGGTTTTTATTATAAAACCGTCTGTGATATTCCAGTATGATAGACGGTTTTATAATAAAAACCGTCTGTGATGCGTTTCCCGCCTTACAATCCCTCAAAATTTCATATTTTCCCGCTTAAGTCCGAGTATGATTCAGTTTTGAGACACCTTCAGTAAAACGGGCATAACTTTTGTATACGGTGTCCGTTTTCGACATTCTTGTACTCGTTGGAAAGCTAACGATGAGCCCGATCCAAAAAAACGACTAGCTTTAGCTAGTCGCCCTCCAAGACCCCGAAAATTGGCCATCTTTGGACCTAAATCTGCGTCGCAAGTGTTTGGTTTCTATTTTTGCCCTTGTTCTTGGTCTTTCGTTTGGAATTTGGATTTTGCTTCAACTGAAAAGTTGTAGATCTCGTCGAAACCTTTCAAATGAGTATATATAAGTCATATAGAACTTTGCTATTTTATCTTTTCATACTAGTTGTTTATATTGCATCGGTATATAAAATTGTGTGCTCTAATTCACAGACGGTTCTATATGTAGAACCGTCTGTGATATTCATTCATCACAGACGGTTCTATATGTAGAACCGTCTATGATAATCTGACAGCTGGGCCAGTCGATCCTGCTCAACCCAATCCTAGCCAATAGAAATCCACCAATCCTCACCACACGGATTCCCGCGCCAAAAATTTTGAACTCCCGCCTCTCCCTCCCCTATAAATATAACCAAAACCCAGCCTGTCTACTCTTCCTTGCTGTCCTCCTCCTTGCTGTCCTCCTGCTTGCTATTCTCCTCCTCCTTGCTATTCTCCTCACAAGTCTACGGGAGGCAAGACACCGTAGAAGCAACTAGCTCGTGCCAACCGTGCAGGGGCGAGAAGGCATAGAGGATCTTTGCTTTTTCTCTGTTCTTGTTGTGTAACCTGCTTGTTGTTTTGGGATATTGTAATCTTTTTCTCTGTTCTTGTTGTGTAACCTGTTGTTCTTGTTGTGTAACCTGCTCGTTGTTTTGGGATATTGTAATGGTAGGCTCTAATCTTAATAAAAATGGATGTTTTATGTTTTTGAAATGAATTGAGATGTGAATTGGATGTATACATATACATGTTGATCTGCTTATTTCAGAGGGCATGGCTAGCATTTCCTGAGGCTAGCCAATAAACAGAAATAGGTTTAGGAGTAGAAGGGAATATCATAGATGGTTTTTAACTAAAAACCGTCTGTGATTTATAAATATCACAGACGGTTTTTAGTTAAAAATCATATGTGATTTATAAATATTACAGACGGTTTTTAGTTAAGAACCGTCTGTGATATTTGCATCACAGACGGTTCGAAAACCGTCTGTGATGACCTTGTATTATCACTGACCCATAAATTCAGACGGTTCACAAAACCGTCTGTGATGACGTTTTGAACCGTCTGTGATGGCCTTTTCTGTAGTAGTGCGGCCACCTCCCTCTCCTCCCCCACTGCCTCCCTCCCCTCCCCTAGTCCTCGGTGCTGCACCACCCTAGGCCCCTCTGTGGCTATGGCTCTCTTCCCTCCCCCCGATCGCCTCCCTCCCCTCTCCTCCCCAACTACCTCCCTTGCTCTCCCTCAGCGACCCCTCCTCCCTCGACCTCTCCTGGCCCCCTGCCATCTTCTCCATGACCGCCGCCAGTGAGGCTAAGGCAACCGTGTAGGAGGCTGACGCTAATGGCCGTGTGAGCCATGGGAGATGAGGCGGGTGGGCTATTGGAGCTATCGAGCAGGCGAAGGTGCTGGCACCGATGCCAGCAGAGGCATCATCGTGACCCCACCCCCTCCTTCGACGTGCTCATAGGTGGTGCAGGGATGCGGAGCAGGACAAGCTTTCGGCTACCATCCTCGGCTCTAGCTACCCTGCTCCTCCTCCTACGGCCATCGCCCGCTCGTCCGGGCTTCGGTATACTCCACTCCTTCCCCTCTACTCCCTCTCACTGCTCTGTGTCTGTCATGGCTTGTGGATGTCGGGATGACCGTGAGAAGTGCCCATGGGATGGCGATGAGAGGAGAGGCTGAGGCTGAGGTGGCAACCGGAGGGACTAGAGGGGCCGCCCATGCTTGTCATTTTACCAGTGCTCGCCGTGCTCCTTGTGCTAGGCTGGTCCGAGTACGGCACGATTCATCGTGTTGTGCTGTGCCGCCCAACAGGCCGGCTTTCCAGGCCCGACCCGACTGACCGTTCATGCCGTGCTAGCACGACCTGCCACGTGGCGTGTATGTTCCATGCTTGGGCCGTGCCGGGCTGGCCTGGCCTCAGGATGGCCCAAAAAACGCAGCCCATCTCCTACCTCTACCTATCACGCACTTTGTCTCTGAGCAGGACTCCCTCCTCCAAATCTATTATGATGCTGCTGCCGTAAGCGCGCCGGACACAAAGTCCATGTCTCACACGCTGCCTTTCCCTCGCCTTTAAATAGCACAGACCACCCTAGCCTCACTCTTGCATCGTGTTGCCAAATTTAGTCGTCTTAGCACCAGAGCTAAGCTTTGCACCACCGCTACCTTCACCAACTCTGGCGAGGAATCACTGACGAACTCGTCCATGTCAGGCTTCGCTATGCAACACCCAAGCTTCTCCGCATTTTCTAGAGACCAAACACCTCCTCTGCTTAACTCTTGCCACGGGTCACTTCTGCTTGTCCTTGAGCTTCACACTGAGGTAAAACAAGTTCATTGTCATACCACCTTCGCAATGCACCCATCGCTGCCCTCTACCAGAGCACCGGTGAGCCTCGGTTCTAGTGCACCTCTCCATCGTGCCAACATGGCTCTACCATGTCAGCACTGAGGTATGACATGTCATCCATGTGTATGCCAGGTCAATGCCACACTAGCTCTTTTAGCCAACTCAGCGTGCCGCTCCACCCTGCCATGTCAACAGCCACATTAGCAGCCACATGTCACCATGTTAGCACCACCTCATCATCTATTGCCCATGGGTCACCCACACGTCTACCATATCGTCTAGCCATGTCAGCCAAACCCATGAACTGGTTTGGTAGACTTAGTCTACCATGGCCCAAGTCGCTAACATGCAAAACCCACTGTCAATTTTTCTTTTATTTAAATTCTAAAAGGAATATTCCAGAGAATATTCTCCTTTCTCTCTCATTTTTCAAGAATTTATTTTTCCAACATATCTTCCAAGAATACGTTCTTCTCTATCCTAACTCTGATTGACTCGATTCTTCTTCCTAAATTCATATAAAATTTAGGTATGTCTTTTGGTTCTATTTTTGTTGTTTTTGTATTTATTTGTAGTTTATTTTGGTTTATTTGTGTTTCATTCACTTTCTCTCTCATTAGATAACGTGATGAGGACATCACGACTGGACCGATTATGTGAGCACGAGCTAAAAAGATTAATCAACAAGTGAACTCGCTTCTAATTAATTGTAGCTTTAAATTTCATGAGAACTGGTTACTATCTAATACTGGTATTTTAATCGTTTTTAAGTTTATACGTAAGAAAATTTAGTCAGCAATGCAATGCAGTGAACACATGCAGGCCAACACCAAAAGAACAAACACGGCTTTTCTGCATGTGAGAGAACTATTCCAAGTGCAAGATTTGTGTACAAGCCATGAAGCAAACTTCTAGCCAAAGACATGCATGCAACGTGGAAGCAATGGAGAGAGAATACGTGGAAAGGAAAAAGGAAGGTCTGCATACCAAACGTTTTGTTAATTAAGTCCCATGTTTTGTAATTAAGTGAGACCGAGTCAGTTTGTTAATTAAGTCCCACGTTTTGTAATTAAGCAAGACCGAGTCGGTTTCTTTAGTCTAGACCGATCCGTAGACCAAAAACGGCGTGCGTGATAAAACACGGCCCCTTCCTCTATTGTAGACAGACCACCACGAACAGAAAAACAGATCTATTACTTTT
The DNA here is from genome assembly GCA_017311315.1 of Dendrocalamus latiflorus. Lineage (NCBI taxonomy): Eukaryota > Viridiplantae > Streptophyta > Magnoliopsida > Poales > Poaceae > Dendrocalamus > Dendrocalamus latiflorus. Next base: position 30,186,426 of record CM029638.1, read on the forward strand.
TCAGAGAGCTATACGCTTATTTCTCCTAGGGTTTGACATATGATTGCGACCTAGAGGGGAATTGGGCGTTCTTCCCCGTCGTTCTTCTGATTCCTTGTGATTGGCCGGAGCGACGTCGCGTCTACTTGGTGGTCGAGTAGACAGGATCACGAGCGTGTGGTTGGGCGAATTCTTTTGTCGCAGGTTGCTGTTTTAACAGTGGTTGGCACCATCAATTTGTCAGGTTGCATGGATCCAAATTATCTCCATCGATCCTACGCCGTGAAGATTGGGCAATCCCCGCATCATAACTTCTTGGAAGGAGTAGAAGCGAGACTTGAAGACCAGGAGTTAGTAATTGAGCAAAGCCAAGGCAAGTCATGACCTTTGATCATGTTCAACCCAGTGTTTCAAATCTACTATTTAATTATTTTGTTTTAAATTATTATGCATTGATAATTTATTATAAACCCCTATATCTGGTAGTTATTAACCAATTATGATTATGTCACTCCTTTGATAATTGAATGCCTTGATTCCATTATCACCATAGGGTGGTTAATTATCTAGTGATGCAATACTAGCATCCAATTGGATTATACGTCTAGTATGCTTAACCATGATTATTGATACGTTGAGCTTATCATCACATATTGATTAATTAATTAATTTTGACTTAACGAGATATTGAATCATGGTGGTTAGCCACAGTTATAAAAGTTGTGTACCATGACATGGGTAGTGTCATTGGGGTTGGTTAAATAAAATATTTTTCACTCGGCCAAGTGATCGTGCAGTAAAGGGGGAAGTGTGGTTAGCACTTTGGGATGTGGGTGTCTCACCTGAGTAATGTTTAAGGACTTAACTTTATACGCCATAGATCTAATCCTTATCGTACAACCATATGTCTAATATGGGATGGACCTGGCTAATTAATTTAGGATGTCACACTTTCGGTTTTGCCATTGATATGTTAGTGAGTGTTGGCTAGACATTTCCACAGGGCGCAAGAGGGGGCTCTCTGACTAGGTGGTTAGCCTACATGGCCATGAAACTTTAGTGGGTAGAACTGGGTTATGAGCATTGTAAAGACGTTATGATAATCACTTTATTGTTGGCCTGAGGAAGCATGCATTGGCTGACATGATAAGTTGATTATCTCTTGTGTGTAAAGTTATGCAACCTCTACAGAGCATAAAACTTTTGGAATGGCTGTGTCCTCAGTTATGTATAATGCTCGGTGATTTCACACGAGGGGTAGAGTTTTTATAAAATTTTGGTTGGTTAAGCTTGGAAAGTGAATGGTTAGTTTACTGGTAGTTCATTATGTGAATGGTTAGTTCACTTGTGGGTTATTCAATTCCTTCGACTTATTTAATTAATAATCATTTGTCAAAGTGCGTTTACTCTATTTATTGTATTTACTTAAATTTTTGTTTGCAAAATAACCACTCAGCCATCATTTGATAAGCCTTGTATAATTATATTGCATCTTGTTACAAACGGCTTGCTGAGTAGCCTATGTGCTCATAGCTTTATGCCTTTGTTGCTCATATGCTGAAGAGGAACCATACCATCCAGATGAATTTGACGAAGGATTCTTCAACGACTTCACGGACTAGGATTTTGCCTCCTAGTCAATTGCCTGTGGGTATGTTGAATGGCTACTGCACTTATTATTGTTTTCCGCTACTAGTTTACTAAGCCCTTCAAGCTATTTGTTATAAGCTTGGCCATAAGGTCACTACTCTGATAGTTAATAATATTTTCTTCTTTCATAGTTAATCGTGATCATAGTTGATATTTCATATATGTTTCTACTGTGTGCATTTGTGTGATCTTAGACTAGTGCAGAATACACATAGAGTCCGAATTAGCATATTCGGGTCTCAACTTGCAATTGGTATATGGGGAGTTTATCCTCACATACACTTATCCAACCACATACAACACATTGACAGTTTCATAGAAGGTAAAACAAACTAGGAGTGAGTACAGTGGTTCCTAATAGAGTGATACTTTGCAATTATAACACTTAGGCAAATTATCACCAAAGGATTGTTGACAATGTTGGGGTTTTACTCCTGCTTAAACTATTATGAGGGCCTGCCCTATCACCCTACCATGGTACGTAAAGGTTGCATCAACCTTAATAGCTGGCATTTCAAGGCAATTCAGGATCAAGACACCATGTCTAATTCTAAGAATTGCTACTCTACCTGAACAGTTCGTAATCAAAAGTAGAGCAATATAGAAATACCAAGAAACAAGACTTTGCTGTAAATCAATGACTATAAAGCATGCTAATAATGACCACTTTATATTTCATATGGAGCTGGGCACATATTGTACCTCCAAAGATGACTCTGAAACCTTGACTTCACAAAGCTGACTCTTCTCCTAGCTCACTTCCTTGCTACTACAACTCAGGCACTGCCTACACTACACAAAGGTGTGTGTGCAATTGGAGGAAAGTATTGTGGGATGATGGAATGATCTATGATGTGAATTAGGGGGTATTTGTATTGCCCAGGGAGTGTTTCGGCCGATGGAGAGGTGTATCGGCCGGAGCACTTTGTACGAACATGGAGTGGTGGTGCGAAAGGAGGCCTTCACCATGCATCGCCTGATGAGTGGTTGTTTCGGTTGACCCACATGTGGTCGCCCGATCGGCCCGACGTGTGTTCACTCGATGCATTTTTTTTTATGTAGATGATCTCCATCCCTGGTCTTTGACTGATGTGAACGGGCATGATCATTTCGCATTGGTGGAGTGTTTCGGCTGGAACACAAGTCAAGGTTGGACTTAACCTCTGAGGTATCTTGAGGTGGAATCCAATGCCTTCAGCCAACCAGTATGTGTGTCGGCCATAATGGTGTCTTGGCACGGCCACAATCTTAACTTGGTTTAGTCAGAGCAGTTGTTTTGGCCGGAGCCAAGCGCATCTATGGATTGGGTCGTGGCCATGCCTTCGGGATGTTGATGATGATGTGTTGGTTGGCACACGTGTGTCAGCCATAACATGGCTCAAACCACTTTTGGAGATCCGTTTCATGGCTTGATTGTTGTTTCAGCCGAAACATGTGCGGTTTGGACGATCACCACTTCGTTCATGTTGGCCGTGTCAGTTGACCACCTATTGCTGCTACGGCAGCTGTTTGTTTGTCGCGGTAGACTCCGTTGATGGACTTGGACAATCAACCATCTTTTGCGTGTTTTTGCTCATAAACCTACATGGTTAGTTGATGCACGACAATAGTAGAATTATGAGTGTAAAGCAACAGATTTGCACTAAAACATCATTATACCTTGCCTTTTTAGGAGATTTCAGGGTGAAAATGTTTAAATATCATGCGTCAATAGGCATCTGGACAAAGAAGAACATATGAGAAGGGAGGGCAATCTTACTTGCCAATTATACCAATCCCGGCAACGATCGAGAGCGATATTGATCACCAGCCAGCCTTCATCGCACTTCCTTCCTTATCCCTGCGGGATGAAGACCTGCTCACGCGCACGAACTGTGCGCTTGGGCCATCCCTTTCATGGCTTACGGCCCCGCACTGCGCAAGGATGTGACTACCACCTTCTCCAGTGCACGCGTGGCACGTACTCCTCCATGTCAGATGCCAGTCCATCGCCTCATCCTCCATGTAAGGCCTGCAGGTGGGGCCAGTAGGTCCAAAAATTCAGTGCAAGCGGTAAATGAGCAAAGTGGGGTTATGTGATACATTTGCCTTAAAACATGTGGTTTAGTGAAAAAGATCCAAAACCTATGGTTTTGTATTATCAATGCCTCAAAACCTAGGGTTTTCTGAATTTTACTCTAGACCAGTAAGGCATCCATGAGTTGCAACGGAGTGCCAAATGAGGGTGGTACATATAAGCAAATGTGATCTGAAACTGTTCGATGAATATTTTGTTTATTTTATGCACATGCATGTCCACATTTAGTAGCGTATGGTGTTTCCTGTGCAACATTAGAATAAATGAAATACATAAGATATCTAGGATGTAAGAACATCTTTGTAAATAATATTCTTAGTAAATGTGCCAGTGAATTGAAGTTTCCATCCATTCCCAACGCAGCAAGTATTTTGAGATTGTTCCTAGCAATTGTTTCCTCTTGAATCAAATTGTTTCCTCTTGAATCTAAATAGGAACATTTCATCATCGAACACAATGGAATTTGAGGCACAAGACCCTCTTCCTAGCATGTTGTCCCAACACAATTTTAGCATCTATCCGGACTACCAACCTTGTCCATTACACAACCCGTTAGCTTTATCTAGGTTACTTAGCAAAACACAGGAATTGACCTTCAACTTGAGGACGTGCAGAGGCAATCCATTTGGTGTGAGAGAGTTCAAGAATTTAGAGGGGTACTAGTTGTAAGGATCGTCCTCTGCACAATCAAAACTGTGATAGACCATCTCTTTCCAGGAAAGCGTTCAATTTGCTTTATATTTATCTTGTCAACATACTCATTCTGTGTTGATAGGATAGCTCGAGAAGTAACGTAGTACAGATAATTGCCCCATCTGCTAGTGCCCCTTTTGCTGTTTTCGTTTCCTCTGAAAACCACTGTTTCACTTCTGAAAATACAGAGACTCTGCCGAAATCTTGAACGTGTTGATTCCTGGAGGCAATCCAACACTTGGTATCAGAGCCACACACGTCCAAGTATCTGCAGATCAGGTCCATGGCCCTCTCCACGCAGCAGGCGAACCGGGAAGGCGGCAGCATGCCGTTTCAATGCCCAGTACTAACGGGGGTGAATTACACGTCGTGGGCAATCCGGATGGAGGCCTTGTTGGACGCCCAGGGCATCTGGGATGCAGTGGAACTGCAGGCCGGTGTGGTGGTAGATCAGAAGAAGGACAAGATGGCTAGGGCTTTCATCTTTCAAGCGTTACCCGAAGATGTGTTGCTGCAGGTCGCAAAGAAAAAAGACGGCAAAAGATATTTGGGAAGCTCTGAAGACAAGGTATCTAGGCGCAGATCGAGTGCAGAAGGCACGGATCCAGACATTGTAGAACGAGTTCCAGGCTTTGCAGATGAAGTAAGGAGAGACGGTGGATGATTTCACCTGCAAACTCAGCGCAATGGGCAGTAAGTTCAGCTCTCTCGGTGAACCTCTGAAGGAATCAACCCTAGTTAAGAAAATCCTTGATTCAGTCCCAGATAAGTTCCTTCAATTAGTTGCCTCAATAGAACAATACTCGGATCTTGAGACAATGATGTTTGAGGAAGCAATTGGGAGGTTGAAGGCATACGAGGAACGTCTTCGTCTCAGAGGAAGTGGAGATGGTCATCTCCTCCTGACTCAGGCAGAGTGGGAGGTGAGAAAAAAGGTCAAGATCAGTGACTCCTCATCAGGCAACAGAGGCCGTGGAAGTGGAAAATAGGAATGGCGAGGCTGTGGAAGAGGAAGGAGCCGAGGGCGTGGCCAAGGCAGAACTGATCGTGGCAGTTCAAACACATCTCACCGAGAAGGAGTAGGTAATACTTCAATAGGAAAAGACAAGAGCCATATTAAGTGTTACTCCTGTGAAAATTACGGGCATTATGCATCTGAATGCCGAAGTGGAAAACGCAAAGAAGAAGAGGTGAACCTCACTTGTACTCAGGAGGATCAACCAGCGCTGCTTTTGTCGGTCTGCACTCAACAGAAGGATGAAACGGTTCTGCTGAATGAAGGGGAACTACTACCTGAAAAATATGCTAAAAAGATGCAGGCAGAGGAGGATGTTTGGTTCCTGGACAATGGGGCTACAAACCACATGACAAGGAAGAAATCTCACTTTGCTGAGCTGGATGAGAGTATTGTCGGTAGAGTTCGGTTTGGGGATGGTTCAACAGTGCCAATTAAAGGAAGAGGAACATTTTGAGTCTGGGACAGATGGCCGAAGATGGATGCAGAGTTGTGATCAATGGTAACTTTCTGTGGTTATATGATAGGATGAATAGACTGCTCATGAAGGTACAAAAATCAGTAAACAGGTTGTACAAGAAGAGTTTGCACACGGTGGCTCCAATATGCTTAGCAACCAGTTTAGATGATGAAGGCTGGTTATGGCACGCAAGGTTAGGACATCTCAATTTTCAAGCTATGAAGCAAATGGTGTAAGGGACTTGGTCCGAGGAGTGCCGAAAATAGAGCATCCAACCCAGGTCTGTGAAGGATGCCTTGTAGCCAAGCAGTGCAGATTGCCATTTCCTTTACAAGTCGAGTATAGAGCTAGCAGCCTACTGGAGTTGATACATGCTGACCTGTGTGGACCTATAACCCCACAAACGGTTGGAGGAAATCGATATTTCTTCTTGCTGGTGGATGACTACAGCAGATTTATGTGGGCATACATTCTCAAGACAAAAGATGAAGCTTTTATGGCCTTCAAGAAGTTTTAGGCACAGGTAGAGGGAGAATTGCAACTGAAAGTGAAATGTTTGAGGACAGATCGAGGTGGAGAATTTGTGTCTCATAGCTTCAGGGAGTATTGTGAACTGAAGGGAGTTCAGAGACACCTCACCGTGCCATACACACTGCAACAAAATGGAGTGGTAGAATGACGCAACTGCACGGTGCTTGCAACCACCAGAAGCTTACTCAAAGCTATGTCACTTCTAGGGAAAATGTGGGGAGAAGCCGTGCACCACTCAATCTACATACTCAATAGAGTGCCAACTAAAGCAGTGAAGGAAGCTACGCCGTATGAAGTTCTGAAAGGGAGGAAGCCAAGTCTTGCGCACCTCAAGATTTTCAGGTGTACAGCTTATGCCAGAGTGCCGACAGTCCAGTTGAACAAACTTTTGGACAGAAGTATAAAATTGGTGTATCTTGGAGTTAAACCTGGGAGCAAGGCACACAGGCTATTTGATCCACAAAGCAGTAGATTGCATGTTAGTAGAGATGTAGTATTTGATAAGAAGAAGAAATGGAACTAGGAAGAAATGCATACAGCAGCCGGCACTGAGACAGCGGATTGGTCTGAATTTACTGTAGCAGAACCAGCAAGTGCAGATATACAAGCTGCGGCTGCAAACGGTCAAGAGGAGAATAACCCTGTTGGTGCTACAGGTGAAGGTAGCTACGGGAGTGACAATGCAGAAGGCGTAGAGGCATCACAACAAGATGAATCAGAATTGCCAGATTTGTCACCAGCGCTTCAAAATATGCCTCCATCACCAGGCAGTCAGTTGTCGGCAGATCAAGCGGCAGAGAACGGAGCCATGACTGATTCATCCACTTATGATGCTACCCCAGTTAGGAGATTCAGGTCACTTGCAGATATCTATGAAGAGACTCAGATGCAAGACCTTGAGCCCGAACACCTACTGCTAATTGCAGATGAGCCGATGAGCTTCAAAGAAGCAGTGGGAAGAAAAAAGTGGGAAGAAGCAATGCAGAGCGAGAATGATTCAATAGAGAGAAACAAAACTTGGAGTTTGACTTAGTTACCAGTAGGACATAAACCCATTGGACTGAAATGGGTTTGCAAGCAAAAAAGGGATGCAGCAGGAGTGAAGCACAAAGCGAGGCTGGTAGCTAAAGGTTATGTACAACAAAAAGGAGTGGATTATGATGAGGTTTTCGCTCCAGTTGCAAGAATGGAAACAATGAGGACCCTGCTCACCCTATCAGCCCGAGAAGGATGGAGAGTGCATCACCTAGATGTCAAAACTGCATTTCTCAACGGTGAGCTAAATGAAGATGTCTACGTGACACAGCCAGAAGGTTTCATTGCAACAGGCAAGGAACAAATGGTTTACAAGCTCACAAAGGCTCTATACGGACTGAAGCAAGTGCCGAGGGCTTGGAACATTCAGCTTGACAAAACACTGAAGAACTTCGGTTTTCAGAAATTCCCTCAAGAACAGGCAGTGTACAAGCGCCACTCAGGTAGTAACCTTATCATTGTGGGAGTATATGTTGATGACCTGCTAGTCACAAGGACAAGTGAAGTTGAAATTCAGTTGTTCAAGAAGAAAATGGAAGAGGAGTTCGAAATGAGTGATCTAGGGATCCTTTCTTACTACCTTGGGATCCAAGTGATGCAAACTTGCAGAGGAATTGTGCTGAAACAAGAAGGCTATGCAAAGAAGTTGCTATAGCAAGCAGGTATGTGGGAGTGCAATCCTACAAAATACCCCATGGAGCCAAAGCTAAAGCTGACAAGGGATGAAGAAGGAAGTCCAGTAGATGCAACCGAGTACAGGAGTCTCATTGGGAGTCTACGATATTGAACACATACAAGACCTGACATTAGTTTTGCAGTGGGTATGGTCAGCCATTATATGGAATCACCAAGGCAAAGTCACTAAAGGCAGTAAAGCAAATACTGAGGTACATTAAAGGAACGATTCACTTTGGGATTTCTTATTGCCGAGGTGGAGAAGGAGAGGTTATCGGCTATAGTGATAGCGACCTCGGGGGTGATCTGGACAAACGAAAGAGTACCACAGGGTTGGTGTTCTATTTCGAAGGAGGCCCAGTAGCATGGTGTTCCCAGAAGCAGAAAACGGCAGCATTATCCTCTGCAAATTAGAATTCATGGCTGCTACTGCTGCTGCTTGTCAGGCCGTGTGGCTGAGAAGTTTGCTGAGTGAATTGACGGGACAGAAGCCGAAGAAAGTAGTGCTAAGAGTGGATAACAAATCTGCAAAAGCACTCATGAAGAATTCTGTTTTTTATGGAAGGAGTAAGCATATAAATACTCGCTTTCATTTTATACGGGATTGCGTTGAGCGTGGTTTGGTTGCAGTCGAGTTTGTCAGCAGTGAGAACTAATGTGCAGACATTTTGACAAAAGCACTGCTAAGAGTCAAATTTGTAGAGATGAGGGAGCTGCTGGGAGTACAAGAGTTCTCAAGGTAAGTCAGGATTAGGGGGAGTGTGTAAGCAATAATCCTGACTTGGTCAAGTTGGTTCTTACTAAACCGGGGTTTTTCAGAGTCTAGCGCATTTTGAAAGTTTCAGACTTCAGTTATTTTCAGTTCAGTAAATAGCGCAGTAGGCGCGACGTCGTGTGTGCGTGTCCGACAAAATCGGATCGTAATCGAGAGTTTAGTTTTTCTGTTGAGTCAGCTGTAAAATGGGTTAAGCATTGTATTCTCATTGCATTCGTTGAGATGGGGCCTGAGCGGAGCAAATGACTGGAATGCCCCTAGAAGTAGGCTAACCCTAAGGGCAAATTTGTAACTACACTTGCCTCCCCTCTCCCTCTATAAATAGGACTCATGTAATAGGAGAGGGGAGGCCATTTTGTAACCCTAAAACACTCATGAATACACTTAGTAGTTGTGTGCTCCTCCTTGAGTCCCTTCGCATCCTCAGTTGTCTTCATATCCAACTGGGGGTACCTCTAAGTTTACTGTTTGAATTTATATTGATGATAGTTGGTGCTATCCATGGGGATCGAGCAATAAACCATGCCACCCAAGAAGGGGAAGGCACAAAAGGTCACCGAGGTTAGGGGTATGAACCCCCCCAAAGAGACTGAAGTCAAGTCAGGTCGCAGCCCATGCCGCTCCGGGGGCACAGTCGGATGTCTCTACATAGGCTCAAGTTACAGGCAAGACCGCGGCTTCTCAAGAGACCAACCTTTCAAGGGTTCATGAAGAGGTGGAGAGGGAGTTTGAGGACCTCTAAAGGCAATTGATGGAGTCACAGGCCAAGGCTCTACGGTTCGTGGCTGAAACCCATCAAGCGAGGGAGCTCCAGGCACAAATCAAGAGGGCGTGGGCCAAGGCATGACCCCTGCTATCCGTTGAGACACAAGAGGCTGAGGAGCTAAGGAGCGAGTTGGAGGAAGTGCATGCGTTAGCACGGGAGGCAACACGCACCGAGGTCCATGAGATCGATGTCCTTCAGGCTGAGCTGGCTGAGGTCCATGCTCGGGTGAACCTATAACCTTCGGCTAGGGCCCAAGAAGCCGGCAACCTATGAGAACAAATCAACCAAGTGCGAAGGGAAGCCCTAGCTCAATGGGTGTGTGGGAACAAGAGGTGGACACCAAGGGGTTGGCCTATTTTAGGGCAGCCAAATGCAAGACTCACACCTAATCCCATGCTAGACCTCCCTTGCACCTCTTCGCCTCAAAGGGCTCCCACACCGCGAGCCACCACATGGCCCTTGCGCTTTCAGATGCCTGAAGTCACCAAGTACGCGGGGTGCTCTAACTCAGTGGAGTTTGTTCGTGTGTATGAAACTGCCATAGCGACAACAGGATGGGAGAGGCCATTGTGGCGAAGAGCTTGCCCATGGCCCTTTCAGGAGTTACTCAGTCTTGGTACCTTTCCCTCTTGCCTTGCTTGGTGTACTTGTGGGAGTAACTTCAGGAAAAGTTGAGTGAGCACTTCCAGGGAATGCAAAACAAGCCGGTCACGTTCTCCGACCAACGCGCGCTTAAGCAAATGCCAAGTGAGTCCATCCGAGACTTCATACGTAGGTTTGTCCACATCCATTATCAAGTCTAGGGCATCTCTAATACAAGCACCTTCGAAGCAACGCGACGGACTTTGCACAAGGGGGAGTTGGTTGACAAGCTAGATCTAAAGGAGCCGAAGATGGTGGGGGAGCTGTTATCCATCATGGAGAAATACTCCAAGTCTAAGGAAGGGAGACCCCACCGGGAGGCAGAGGCCTTGGCTGCCATGGCCCTAGCACATGTGTCCAAACCTAAGGCCACTGAGAGGCGGCAGTGTCGCCGTTGTCCTGTGTATCATGTCAAGTCCATAGATACTCGCCCGCACCATGACCATGGTGGCTGCCGCAGTGACTACAACGGTGATTTCCACAGCAATCGTGATGATCACCATGATGGTCATCGTGATGACCGTCGAAACCTCCATCACGAGCGCGAGCAAGAGGGTAGTTGAAGGAGGGACAAGCAATGTCGTGATAACTGCCACTTCTGCGACATTCGCGGGTAGTCTTTCCATGATACTTTGAAATGCGCTCTTCTCGCATCAGCCCAGCAACTTTAGCAACAACAAGCCTAGGCCACAGCCAACATGAACCCCCTCCCCCCTAGCACCTGTGGAGATGCCCACATTGCCCGCCCCAGCTGTCCCACTTTGGCCAGAAGCTGGGGGCTAGACCGCTGCCCCACCAAGCTGCATCATGCATGCGATCACATTAGGAATCTACACACCTTTGCATCGAAGCGGTAGCGTCAAGCCTATGCCCGCCAAATACACCACATTTGCGCGACCCCTCCCACTGAGCTTCCATAGTGGGTCAACATCCCCATCATGTCTGTCCCTGAGGATGCAGCTAGAGTCTGCCCTCGCACCATGATGCCTTGGTGATCTCTGCCTCCATCACCAGGTGTGAAGTAAGGTGAGTGTTTGTGGATGGGGGGAGTTCCATAGATATTATGTTCACATCTATCTTCGACAAACTTGGAGTCTCACAATCGCTCCTGTCAAAACCTGGTGTCCCACTGTTTGGGTTTGGGGGCAAGCCTGTTCTGGCCCTTGGTAGAATTGAGCTAATCGTGGGGTTTGGGGCAGGGGCTAGCACATGAAGCGAGAGTGTGGTTTTGGATATCGTTGACATCCCATATCAATACAACATGATCATGGGTAGGGCGGCCCTCAGCCGCTTTGAGGCAGTGCCACATCATACTTATCTTTGTATGAAACTACCTAGCCCCGAAGGGGTCATCACAATGTGCAGCGACCAAGATCTTTAGAGGAGGATTGATGAACACATCTAGGCAGTAATCTGGTATGTGCACTCAATCGCCTCGGGAGCCACTCCAAGGACCTAGGTGCCTTCATCCAACAAATGGGTCCCTAAGCCAATGCCTGATGGGGAGACCCGAGCTGAACAACTCTTGGAAGCTGACCCAACCAAGACCGTGCTACTTGGAGCAGAGCTAGACCCCGTGATGGCTGAGACAGTGCTAGCTACCTTGTGAGCGAATCACGACATCTTCGCCTAGGGGCATGAAGATCTCCTAGGCGTTGCTAGAGAAATCATTGAGCACCGGTGCTCTGTAAAGCCTGAGGCCAAGCCCATCAAGTAGAAGCTCTAGAAAATATCAAGTGAGCGCCAAACCACAACAAGGCAAGAGGTGGTGAAGCTCTGCAATGCTGGTGTGATATGAGAGGTGGTGCACCCCGAGTGCCTAGCCAACCTGGTCCTTGTTGAAAAATCCAACAGGTTGTGGTGCATGTGCGTCAACTATGCCAACTTGAACTATTGTCAGACCCCGGAGCAACAACTCTGAAACCCTCGCACTAGTCCAGGATCAGCTAGTGCACACAGTGATAACAAAGACAGATATCATGCATAATAACAAACTTTATTTAACTGAGTATGGGCCTGATGGCCAAAGTTTACATCCACGGCACATAAGCCAAAATAAAATATAAGCAGCAGAAGGAAAAACCGAAACAAAAGAAACCCATTGAGCTTGTCCACAGGCAAACGATAGTAAGACACGGCTTATATGTTCTGATCCTCACCGAAGTCGAAGCTATCTTGTGAAAAATGATGAAATGAGCAACATGAGCACATAAAGTACTCCACAAGTTACACCAAAAGGTTTAACAGAGTTAATGCATGCATATGGATTGGCAAAGGAAGGCATAATAGGGTTAGTTTAAGCATAAAACAACATTTAAAGAAATAAAGTAAATAGATTGAAATTGCTAAATTTAGTACAATAAGTAAAACAATAATTGTAAATGAAATTAATATCGTTAGTGCAGGCTCCGACCAAACACTAACCTAACCATGGGCATCCCACTCGGACCATCTTTTCCAAAAGATCTCGTATAGATTCCATCCATCCACACACTTCCAATCACACATGGATTCCATCCATCCATAAGGTTTTCAATCTCTCATGGATTCCATCCATCCATAAGGTTTTCATAAACCATTTTGAAAAACAAAGTCTAATCCGTGAAAAACTTGTACTCAACTTGCCCATGACCGTGGACATGGCATCTAGGATAGATTATACACTTTGCAGAGGTTGTACAGCATTACCCACAAAACATGATCATCCGATATTGCCACACGATTAACACACTTAGGTGTGCAGCAGAGAGATCATGACAAGGCATTTACAATGCAAAACCTTCAACCTGGCCAAGCCAACACTAAGGTTTCACCCCAGTAAGGAATCCACCAGACCGGGACCCCCTCTTGAGCCGAGTGAAACTTCTCATGGCCTATGCCATGCTCACTTTCAACCTATGACATGCCTTAGGTTGGGACCCGCAAATTAATCAACCAGGACTGTCCCATAACAACCTTGTGGAAGTACGATAGGGCTTTCCAACAGTAGCTCATAAACCGGTTCTTAATTTGACTTAGGCTCAACCACATACCCCTTGTGCTGGACAATCAACACTATGTCACTGAACAACAGTGCATGCCTGCACCCACCACCTAACCATTAGCCTAAGTCTAAACCAGATTTTATATTTTATTTCAAAATAGTTCATAATCCTTCTTGACTCACCAAAGTCAAGAATACATTTCAAAAGCTTATAATTTTATGTGAAAAAGTTATCCCAAAACAAAGATTATGTCTAAGCAGGTCTAAGCATTTGATATAAAATTCTCTAGCCAATACTAGTGTACTAACTAGAGTTTTATTCTAGGGTGACAAGGTATAAGGATTTGCAATGTCAAAGGAGGCAATAACAAACAGGTATTAACTAAATTTAAAGCTGAATTGAAATACATTGGATAAAAATAAGAATGCAGAATAATTTAAAACAACATAGTTTTATTTCATAATCTCAAATTAACATGTTCAAGTAGTGTGACTTACCTTGCTGCGAAGTCTTGATGCTACGAATCGTCGAACTCGAACTCTCCGGATTTGTCGTAGTCTACATGTGAAGAACCAAAGCAAATAAATTAAAATAAAATCTAAATAAAATCCAAAAATTATAAAATATATATTGAGGAATAGATTATGATTTTAGATGAATTTAGGAGAAAGAATCAATGGATTCGGAGTACATATGAGGGAGAACAAATATTTGGAAGTTTTGAATATCACATAAAATGATAAAAATTCTGAGAATTACTTTTTGAATAGTACAGTGCCGTTTGTTTTGGTGGATGCGTCAGCGAGGTAGGCTACAAAGTGGCCGGCGAATGGGCAAAATGGAACCCTGACGATGTGGCGAAGGTGGTGACGTGGGTACAGCGGCGAGGAATGGCGGCAATCACTGGTGGTGAGAGAAAAATGGCAGTGATGGCATGGTAGCGACAATGATAGGATAGAGAGAGATAGTACCGGGGTATGGAACATGGAGATGTATTGAGAGCATGGGATGAACACAGCATGGTGAAGCTAGAAAAATTATCGGCTAAGCCAGAAATCCATTGAAGACGGTACCATCGACGGTGAAAGTCGAAAATGGCCATTTTTGTGGAAAGCTCAATTTTTGACAATTGATTCCATGAAAAATTAAATAAAAATAGATGATAAATTGCTTAGAGGCTAGGACACGACATGACACGAACAAAAATCAAATAACTCGCTGAAAAAGTGGTGTACGTGAAGACACAGTTTTAGTGTCATGGCTCGACATGGTCGGCGAGGACTAGGGAATCTTCAGGTGATGGCAATGGAAGCACAACATAGAACGCATCGAGTAGAACTCAATGGTATAGACGGCTCAGCCAAAGGACAACGGATGGTGGCAGAACGCGGTGGAGAAGACCTTCGGCAACCGGCAGGTTGACGTCGGCATTTCGGGCAAACAGAGAGGAGATAGTGGGTGAGGCTTGCAGCGCTCACCTCGGTTTAGTGGAACAAGCATGGTCAGCCGATGGCGATGAGAGACACGATGGCGAGATTTGTCCACGGTGCTCTGGCGATGCTCCGACAAAGCTCCGGTGAAGGCGAGGGAAGCACCATGTACAATGCATGAAGGTGAAGACGGTGATGTGGTCAATAGTGGTGGGACTCCACTGTAGGTGGCGCAAACGGCTGAGGAATGGCGTTCGGTTGGCAAGAGAAAAATACTGATTACGGAGAGAAGGAAGAGAGAGAGGATATGAAATTTTCGGGTTTGGATGAGGATGAGAAGGGGCTCATGGGGCTATCTTTTATAGGGGCTGAGGAGGACAGGAGAGGGAGATCAAACGACGATGTCAATTTGGGTGATGGTTTGTTTCTCGCGTAAATGCGCATGAAGGAGGGGGAAACGGCTGGGAATGGAGGAGTCTTGAAGAGAGGGATTGAATGCCCTTGATTGCATGAATAATGGTGGAGAAAATCTTGTGGATTGAGGAGCTCCAACAGTCGTTCATGGCGACGCTCGCACGGGATAGAGAAACAATTTGAAGAAGAAGAAAGAGAGGAGAAAGAAAATGGAAGGGAAACATTCTACAAAAATTCAAAAAAATAAAATAAATTCAAAAATTCAAGAAAATTCCAAAAAATCCTTGGAATCTGAAAAGATTAAATAAAATAATTTCGGATTTAATTAAAGTTTATTTTAACTATTTAAAATATTTTTTATTTTCTAAGCTTTAATTTAATCCAAGTAAATTCAAAATGACTCCAAAAATTTAAAAATAGGACACAAATGGATATATTAGAATTTTTGAAGAATTTAGAAATTTGAATGGGCTCAATCGGAGCTAGGATGAAGGAGAACGGGCTTCTGGAAGTTTGAAAGAGAGAAAAAGAATAAATCAGATTTTTTGGAATTATTTTTATACTGAAAAAGAAAGATTATGATGTAAACAAGGAAAATGATTTTTGGTGGAATTATTTTTCTACTGGAAAAGGGAATTATGATGTCATGATGACGTTAGCCCTGAGTTGATTTTCAGGCAAAAGGCTGACATGTGGGCCCGGGTCACAGATGAAGAAGGTGGTTAAGGTGGCACGAGGCTGGCATGGCTGCTAACCAGGCTAGTGGTCAGTGGCATGGCACACACGCGACGCATGGTGGCGGCCACGTCAGCTCGGCCACTGACGTGGCCATGCCAGACGGAGGCGGCGCTCGGCTTCCGATGGTCGCCGACGAACGGGGCCACAGTGGTGGCCAGCGAATAGCACACAAGAGAGAGGAGAGCAAGGGGATTCGTTTCCCACCTAGCACGATGCTCGGGGATGATCGTGGTGGCTAGCGATGGAGAGAGGTGGCAGAGGCGGCTCAAACTCCGGTGAGGGCGAGCTCCGGCGGTGGATTTGCTCGGCAGAGGGGTGGAGGACATGCATACGGTGACGAGGAAGGCGTAGATGACGTTGGTGAGGCGCAAAGATGACCAAGGTGGTAGAAATTGTTCGTCGGAGGACCACCAGAGCTCGGTGGTGAGGGGAAACGGCGCTAGGGCGTCTCGGGCACGGGGAGGGGAAATTGGCAGAGGGGAAAGGGGCGGCGTGGCTAGGGGATCCTTAGGGAGGGCTTTATATTGGGGCGGAGGGAAGCATGAAGCTTCGAGAGCTCGTCAGAGTCGAGGCCAATGCAATGGCGAGTAAAGGTGAGGCATAAAGGGGATTAAAGGAGGGGAAACACGGTGAGTATTAGTGCGGAGGCTTTAGGGCCACTAATGACAGCAATTGCTGGGGCCAACAGGTAGTAACGGTCAGCATTGACGAGCTCGGGCGCACGCGGCAATGGCGGCAGCCCGAGGAGGAAGAAGGGGGAGGAAGAAGAAGACCTAACAAGTGGGTCCCATATGTCAGCAAATGAGAGAAGGGAGAGGTGGGAAGCTGACGGCCATATGTTCACCACATGGCGCAAGGAGGAGATCGAGGCCGTCGACCAAGAGGCGAAGGGGGTTAACTGAAGATGGAGGGCTGATATTAAATCGGCAACAGTTGATTAAATCTAGACTGTTGGCCAAGGAACGAAGGGGTAAGTAGATGAGAGCGACTGACATTAAATCAGCCAAGAGCGAATTGAACCTGGGTTTGACACATGTCAGCCCATGGAGATTTTGGATTAAAATTCTGTTTTTGATTTTAAGAAATACTAGGAAGCTTTGAAAATACTTAGAAAATAGTAAATAAAGTTAAAAAATTCCAGACAACTTCGCAGAAATTCCTGGAGATGTTTTAGACTTAAGAAAAATACTTCCAACTTAAAGTTGGCCTTTTCATTTTTACAAAAATACTTTTTAGCTTTGAAATTGATTTTTAAAATAAAAAAACACAGAAAATCCAGATAAAACCAAATGCTTTTAAAATAATTAATTTTAAATATGATTTTTTTATAGAAATCCCAAATATCTTTTACTTAATAATACTTTTAAGTTTTTAGTTAAATTACTTTTAAGAAAAGCCTTTTTAAAATCTGAAAAAAGGTAAGTAAAATCACCAAAAGTCAAGCAACCAAAGAATACTTGATTTTATTTTAAATTAAAATTATTTTTTTATTTTTTTGAAAATTTTGAAATAAACAGCTGGCTTTTACAACTGTGCATGTCCAAAGGACGAATTCTCACTTCCCAGGATCGACCAACTGATCGGCGCTACTTCGAGGTGCGAGCTCATGAGCTTCCTTAATGCTTATTCAGGGTATCATCAAGTGTGGATGGCCAAGGAAGACGAGGAGAAGCCTAGCTTCATTACACCCTCCGAGACATTTTGCTATGTTTGGAAGGCATTCGGGCTGAACAATGTTGGCGCCACCTTCGCTAGGCTCATGCACAAGGTGCTAGACTCCCAGATCGGCCGCAATGTGGAGGCTTATGTGCATGACATTGTTGTCAAGAGTGTCCTAGCACGGGCACATGCCGCTGACCTCAAAGTGAGTTTTGAGAACCTATGTCAAACTAGCATGAAGCTCAATCTAGAGAAGTGCGTCTTCGAGGTACAAGCAGGGAAGCTCTTGGGGTTCCTAGTGTCAAAGAGTGACATCAAAGTGAATTCCGCAAAGATCTGAGCCATCTTCGACATGAAGCCTCCCCAAAATGTCCGTGAAATGCAAAAGTTGACTGGACGATTGGCTGTATTGAGATGATTCATCTCCCGCTCAGCCAAGAGAGGGCTTCCCTTCTTCAAGATCCTACGAGGCTCAGGCACCTTCGAGTGGAACGCTGAGTCATGCTTTGAGGTTATTTGGTGGAAGGAGATCGACTATTTGGCAAGACTAATTGTAGATCTACTAAGTTATTGGCTAGCTATGGTTAGTAATTTGTTTCTAATTGCATTATAATTTAGATCTAACTTTTGGTGAAAGGAGAATTGAAGATGATTTAGATCTAGTTAGCTTGATATAGAGAGAAGATTATTTACATCTAGCGACATATGGCTACTTAATTTAGATCGTACATATATAGTATAGTAATTAATTAATTGAATATGTTATACTAAATTGTTATATGCATAACGTAGGACTGAAGCTGGTTGTACACTAGGAACCATGTGAGTGAAGAATATATTTATGGCGTTTCTGCTTTTGCAAGAGCTGCCGAAGAAGATATGTTGAATAAGGAGGTGGAATATATATTGATGAACCATGTGGAGGTGACCACATGTGAATGATGAGTAATTGACATTGGTTTAGGTAAGTCGAGTTTGGTTTGGGTGGTTCGGATCTTGACGTTGCATGGTGCAAACGGACTCGGTCGGACTTTGGTCAAACTTGGTCGTATGGGATTAGGTTGCATATTCCGATGATTCGACAGGTTTGGACTTCGTTATGGTAAGTGTGATGTGTTTACGCCTTCATGTATCGAGCGGTGCTATTTGATGTGTTTCTTGTCTGTGTGGCTGCAAGACGGCGAGGCGGAGTCGTGGCGAGACGCAGTGGACCAGACTAGACGCAGGTGGCGCTGAGGTCAAAACGGTCGGGATGTGTCGAAGACGACGTGGACTCGAGGTGGTTGCGAGGCGTGCGAGGCAAGGAGGGCGGAAGCTTCCCGGAAGGTGCAGGAGGGGCGAAATGGGAATTTCGCAAGACTGCACAAGCGGGAGCGGGCTCCGTTAGATTTAGCGGGCGTAACAGGGCGGAAACCTGTTAGCCAAGGCTATAAATAGGATTGAGGGGCTGCATGCCCATTTGAGCACTCAAAAGGTTTTTAGGGTTTCCTTTAGTCAAAATAGGCTTTAGTGGTTGTTTTGGCTTTAGGCTTTAGTGGGTGAGGTTTGGTGGTGGAGGCAGAGTGTGCTCCCTCTGTGTCCCCTTCGATGGTTTCCATGTGAGCTCTCCTCTCTGGTTGTTTTCCTCCCAAGAAGTATGTGAGGCTCTTGGTGTTCTTGAGGATGGAGAGGGAGAGGATGATTTGAGAGCTTGTAATCACTCCTCATGTTCTAATGTTCAGTGGTATCGGGATGTCTTTGTATTCCATTTTCTTCAATGAATGAAATCCCAGAAGTTTGATTCCGGTGCTCCTGTCTCTGTTCTTCGTTCTTTGTTTGTGTGGATTTTGAGTTTTCGCGATTTCCTGTTGTTTGTTGCTGGAGAGTGCCAAAATGGATTGCTATGACATGGGAGATGCCCAAAAGCCATTTGGTTAGTCAATCCTAAGAGCAAACCACTTTTAATTTCAGTTTTATCTTTTTAGTCTCCTCTGTTCATGTATTTCCTCTTCTAGGGTTTTGGTGAAATCTTGATTCCCTTTGAGAAATGGCGTGAAATTTGATCTGAATTATCCTATGGCTATTGCTATCATATCCTCAAAGTTTTATGGCCAAAGGATCAAAGGTTGGGGAGTAATTTGAGTTTTTGTGCCTCTCTCTGAAAAGTTTCAGTTTTGGGCAAAATCTGAAATTCTGTCCTCCTTACTGAATCTTCTTGCTATTTGAGGCCTTCATGCTTTTTAGATTAGTTGTGTGTTCCTTTGGCCAGAGGAAAATAGCAGGATTTCTCTAGTTCTCTTGTGTTTTCTTGATCTGAATCTCTTTATTGCTGAGGAGCTGTTTTCGGTTGAAGACTCCTGTTGACTGCTACTTTCAGCGTAGTACTCCCCACTCAGTTTTTCGGGTGAGTACCGAGATCCCCTTTGCCAACAATCCAAGTAGCTCTACAGTATGGCTCGGCCTCAACTCAAGTTCTTCAGTCTACTATTTCCTTTGCTTAATGCAATTCAGGTTTTTTCGGGTGTTTGAAGTTCAGTCCATTCTCTGCATTTATTTCGGGTATCTGAAGCTCAATCTGTTCTTTTGCCACCCGAATTCTTCTCAGCTTGCCATCTGATTTTTGGCTTCTCTTGTCTAGTGCTAGATTGAATTAATCCTTCATTCTTTCGGCTGCAGTCTAGTGGTGCATGCATGAAGTAATTACTTTCTTAATCATTTTTTTTCTCTCTCTCTCGGCAAGCATGCAGTAGTTGCCATTCTTCTTCCATTGCCTTTTCTTTTTATTCTTTTTGCTGATCTTTGACCTTTCTGCATGCAGCGCAAATGACCTCTTTTTTAGCTGAAATTTTTACTGGCTGGTCTCTGATTTATGCTGAATTTTTCAGTATCACATGCATTCCAAGTTTCAGCAAAATTAATTTTCTGTGAGTTGCTTGGTTTTGCTTCTTTTTGAAAAAAATCAGTGTACGAATTCTCGAGAGCGATTTTAAAGCGAACGACATTCACCCCCCTCTGTCGCCATTTCGGTCCAACAATTGGTATCAGAGCCGGTTAGCTCTAATCAATAGATCTTAACCGGTCTCAAGAGCCATGGCGACGGACAAGTACTCGACCAAGCCGCCCGTTTTCGATGGCATCGATTACCCCTTCTGGAAAAGCCGAATGGAGACATACATCCAGGCTCAGGGGTACGCCATCTGGCGCAAGGTCAAGGTCCGGTTTGAAGTTCCTGCCGATGAGAACATCATTGCCGGGAACATGGCTGATGTTGAGGCGAACGCTAAGGCAAGGAACATCATTATTCAGGGCCTAAGTCGCAGTGAGTTTGATCGCATATCTCATCTTTCGTCCGCCTTCGATATCTGGGAGACCCTCGATGCATACCATGAGGGCACCACCCAGATTAAGACGGTGCGACAGGACCAGTTCAAGCGAGAGTATAATAAGTTTGAGATGCTTGCTGGTGAGTCTTTAGATGAGTGTTTTGCGCGTTTTCACAAGATCTTGAGCAACCTCCGGGCCGTCGGTCTCACATACTCCGACTCGGATAATGCTCGACAGATGCTCACTGCACTTGATCTGCGTGTTTGGGAGATGAAAGTGACCACCATCAAAGACACGACAGACCCCTCGACCTTGACTCTTGACGCGCTGTACTCGCGTCTCAAGACTCACGAGATTGACGTTGTCTCTCGTAGGTTGAAGTCACAGTCGATGGCCTTGGTCACCGATCCCGTTTCTTCTTCTGGTCCTTATGATTCGCTGTGTGGGTTCTCCCTTGCTGCTCTCTGTGACGTAACTGATGATCAGTTAGAGCAGCTCGAGGATGGGCAACTGGCCCTCCTAGCTCGGAAGTTTTCCCATGCTTACAAGAGGATGAGGGACAGAAAGAGAGGAGGACCTGTGATTTGCTTCGAGTGTGGTGGCCCCAACCACATTCGGGCAAACTGCCCCAAACTGGAGAAGGGCAAAGCTGACTACGACGGTTCAGGCAAAAACGACTACACTGACAAGAACCGCAACAAGAAGCCTCCAGTACATCCACAAGGCAAGAAGAAGTTTCGTGACTTCGGGAAGGCCAAGAAGCTCTTCCACCGCGTCCTCGCCGCGTTCGACGATCTCGACCTCAGCGAGGTGGAGGGATGGAGCGATGACAATGGGACGGGTGACCAAGACCCCAAGAGCGGCAATGACTTCTCCGGCATGTGCTTCATGGCCCTCGAGGGCGAACTGAGCGATAGCGAGCTGTACTCCTACTCGGACGAGGTATGCCCCACATACGACCAGCTCAATCATGCCTTTCTTAAGCTAGGTGATTTTCATGCTAGAGCTAGGGCTAGGTGTACCGAGTTAGAGAAGGAAGTAGATAGATTGTCACTAGAGATTATTGCTCTTACATCTGATCCTCCTAGTGATGATTGTGATACATGCTCTGCTTTGTTGGGTGATTTGGAGAAGTTAAGGACCTCGCATGATAGTTTGTCCTCCGAGCTTGATACTGTTAAGGTGGAGAATCTTAGTCTCTTGGCTGAACTAGAAATGAGTAGGATTGCTTCTACTTCATCTGCTATTGTCGAGACTGCTGCTTGCACCTCATGTGAGGATAAGGACAATGCTTTTAGAGGTCTTTACACCATGCTGTTAGATCTGCCCGAGTCTTGTGAAAACTGCAATAAATTGAAGATGAACCTAAAACGGGCAGATCACAAGATTGCTGAGTTGCGTGCTTCATTGCTTGAGCCCATTGATTCATGTTTGAACTGTCCTAAGTTAACTGCTGAATTTGAATCTGTCTCAAAACAGTTTCAAGAAATGATTGACACTAATAGGAAAATGGCTCAATTTGCGACTAAGGACCCTGTTAGCTCACCATGCATTAGCTGTGATAAACTAAAACTTGAACTCGTTGCTTTGAAAGAAAAATGTGTGAAGCTAACTAAGGATTTACTAGAGAAGCCATCAACTCGTTGTGATGTGATTGCTGAGGTGGGAGAGAAGCCCCAGGGTAAGGTGGAGCCGCTTAGCGACGTAAACCAACTGGCTAGTAGTAGGACTGTTCCATCAGAGTCGGCTGTGCGTGCATAAGCCATTCTTTCCTCTACTGCTGGTTCTTCTTCTGCTCCCTTACCTTCTGCTACTCCTTCTTCCCCCTGCTCTTCTTGCACCTCTCTCTTTCGGGAGTGTCAGTACCTTATGAACACTCTCGAGAGATTTGTAGGCGGCAAGAAGAAGCTTAATCTTATTCTAGACCAATCCAAGATCTGCAGATTTAATCAGGGTCTAGGATATGATTTCTATGAGGATATGAGGAAGCATCCACCTGCTATTCTCAGACCCATAGTAGGAGGTGCGATCGAGGTTGAGCCCAGGTCTGATGAGGTCAAATTCAAATCAGCGGGCTTTGTCCAAGGGATCTCTGACAGCAAGGTGAGTTCACCTGCTACTTCGGCTTCTCAGAAGTCGAAGCCCTCGCGTGCTACTTCCACCTCTCCGAAGGTGAGGTACCACTGCTGCACCTTCTGTCAGAAGGATGGACACACAGTCGATCGATGCTTCAGACGCGCCAGGATTGCGCGTAGAGACCGTGCTGAGGCACTTAGGCGTATTCAGGGTCAGCCCCAGACCCTGAGTGCACCTAGGACCAGCACGAGGTCTAGGTTTACTGCTGTTGATGGGTTTGGGCAGCATCGAGGACTCAATTTTTCTGAGTCTTCTATTTTTTGTCCTCATGCTGCTCCTGGTCATGGCTTCCGCCGTCCTGAGGTTACATCTCGTTTCCCCCGTCGAGACAGTTACCCACGGCGTGTTCAGCCTGTTGCCGGTGCTCCGACTCGCTTGCCCGTAGCAGTCGGATCCAGCAACAGATTCGGGTCTGCACATAGACCTTCTGGCGTGTTGAGTGACAGAGAGCGTAGGGTAGCTAGAGGTCAGTCGTGTGTGGCTACTTCTGCTACTCGACGTGTTGTTCAGTATTGGGTGCCAAAATCACTCTTGATTTACCCCAGTACTGAGACTTTACTCTCTGTTTGACTCAGGTTCGCCGCGTTGGGAATGGGGAGGTTTGGCTTGTTGACTCTGGGTGTTCACGACACATGACCGGAGACTCCCGTTGGTTCTCTTCCCTAGCCCGCGCTCCAGGTGATGAGACGATCACCTTCGGAGACGCTTCGTCTGGGCGCGTCATCGCCAAAGGTACAGTGTGTGTTAATGATTCTTTTCTATTGAGAGATGTTGCCTTGGTTAGTAAGCTGCGTTATAATTTGCTTTCAGTTTCTCAGCTTACCGATGACGGTTATGAGGTGAGCTTCAAGAAAAACGCTTGTAAAATTCTTGATTCTTCAGGTAGTCTGGTTTGCGGGATTTCTCGTTATGGGAGGATCTTTCGTGCTGATTTTTCTGAGTCTTCTGGTGATCCTCTCCAGTGTTTAGTTGCTTCTGAGTCCTGCGACTTGACTTTCTGGCATAGGAGACTTGGTCATATTGGATTTGACCATTTGACCCGAGTTAGCGGCCACGATCTCATTCGTGGTCTGCCGAAACTCAAGATGGTCAAAGATCTTGTTTGCGCTCCATGCCGGCACGGCAAGATGGTTGCCACTTCTCACCCTCCGGTCACAGTTACTATGACCGATGCACCGGGACAGCTGCTCCATATGGACACTGTTGGACCAGCTCGAGTGCAGTCAGCAGGAGGGAAGTGGTATGTTCTTGTCGTGGTCGATGACTATTCGAGGTTCTTTTGTGTGTTTTTCTTAGCCTCGAAGGATGAGACGTTTACCCATTTCCGAGGTCTTTTTAGTAGGCTTTCTGTCGAGCTCCCGGGTGCCTTACGAGCGATCCGCAGTGACAATGGCACGGAGTTCAAGAATTCCTACTTTGAGAGGTTCTGTGATGAGATGGGTGTAGAGCACCAGTTCTGTTCTCCACACGTCCCACAGCAGAATGGCATCGTGGAGAGGAAGAACTGTACCTTGGTCGAGATGGCCAGGACGATGCTTGATGAGTACTCTACACCGCTGAAGTTTTGGGCTGAGGCTATTGCGACCGCGTGCCATGTTTCCAATCGAGTTTTTCTTCGGGCACACTTGCATCGCACTTCCTATGAGCTGAGATATGGGCGAAAGCCCAGCGTATCTCATTTTCTCGTGTTTGGTTGCAAGTGTTTCATTCTGAAGTCTGGGAACTTAGATAAGTTCGAGTCACATTCTTGTGATGGGATCTTTCTAGGTTATTCGACTTCTTCGCGGGCTTACCGGGTTTGGAACTGCAAGTCTAGCAAGTTGGTAGAGACCTGTGAGGTGACCTTTGATAAGGCCAGTCCGGGGACTAGGCCCGATATATCAGGTTCTTTAGAGCAGTCCGAGCCCATCTTCGTAGATGATGAGGACGATAGGGATGAGGGTGGTCTACCCGATCCAGTCCCTCATCCACCCCTTGAGGTGCCTTCTTCCACTGCACCTCGGGGAGATCAGCCCATGCCTTCTGCCTCTTCTGGAGCTAGTGGCTCTGTTCCTACCTCGTCAGCTCATGAGGTAGAGGCCACTTCTTCATCTCATCCTGGACCTCCTAGACACATTCAAAAAGCCCATCCTTCCGAGCAGATTATTGGAGACCTGTTTGAGCGAGTCACTCGTTCAAAATCTGGTATGTCTCAATTCTGTCTCCATTCTGCCTTTGTTGCTTCTTTCGAGCCCAAAGATGTTTCTCATGCTCTTTCAGACGAGTCTTGGGTCAATGCCATGCATGAGGAGCTAGAAAACTTCGAGAGAAACAAGGTCTGGTCGCTTGTCGAGCCCCCACGAGGTCACAATGTCATTGGGACTAAGTGGGTGTTCAAGAACAAGCAGAGCGAGGATGGAGTGGTTATTCGAAACAAGGCTAGACTGGTAGCTCAGGGGTTCTCCCAGGTTGAGGGTCTGGATTTCGAGGAGACCTTTGCCCCTGTAGCTCGACTTGAGGCCATTAGAATCCTGCTTGCCTTTGCAGCTTCTAAAGGTTTCAAGTTGTACCAGATGGACGTCAAGAGTGCCTTCTATGTGAGACAGCCTCCTGGTTTCGAAAACCCCAAATACCCTAACCATGTCTTCAAGCTTTCCAAAGCTTTGTATGGACTTAAGCAGGCCCCTAGAGCTTGGTATGAGAGGCTTAAGTCCTACTTGTTGAGTCATGGTTTTGAGATGGGTAAAGTAGACAAGACTTTGTTCATCCGCCGTCACGGCACAGATCTTCTGCTCGTCCAAATTTATGTGGATGACATCATCTTTGGCAGCTCCTCACATGCTCCCATTTCCCAGTTTTCCAATGTCATGAGCTCGGAGTTTGAGATGAGCATGATGGGCGAGTTAAGCTTCTTCCTTGACTTCCAAATTAAGCAGACTCGGGAGGGTACCTTCTTGCATCAAGGCAAGTACACTCGAGACCTCCTGAAGCGCTTCGATATGAGTGATGGTAAGCCAGTGTCCACTCCGATGGCTACCTCAGCTTCACTCGACCCAGATGAGGATGGCGAGCCAGTTGATTAGAAGGAGTATAGGAGTATGATCGGCTCCCTCTTGTACCTCACCGCCTCAAGACCGGACATACACTTCGTTGTATGTCTTTGTGCCCGGTTTCAGGCTTCTCCTCGTGTATCTCACCGCCAGGCGATGAAGCGCATTCTTCGGTACCTTCGAGCTACCATTGACTATGGTATCTGGTACTCTTCCTCTTCCTGTCTTTCCTTGAGAGCCTTCTCGGATGCAGACTTTGCCGGTTGTAGGATAGATAGAAAGAGCACTTCTGGCACCTGCCAATTCATTGGCACTTCTCTCGTTTCCTGGTCTTCGAGGAAGCAGTCCGGGGTTGCACAGTCCACCGCAGAAGCCAAGTTCGTTGCTGCAGCCAGTTGCTGTAGTCAGGTGCTTTGGATGGTCTCGACTCTGCGGGACTTTGGGTTAGTTATCGACAGTGTTCCACTCTTTTGTGATAACACTTCTGCGATTAACATTGCTAAGAACCCAGTGCAGCACTCTCGGACCAAGCATATTGATATTCGCTATCACTTCCTTCGAGACCATGTAGAGAAGGGCGACATTGTGCTCCAGTTTGTGGAGAGTGACCACCAGTTGGCTGACATCTTCACCAAGCCATTGGATAGTTCGAGGTTTTCAGCTCTGCGGGGAGAGCTTGGGGTGGTTTGTCCTTATGGACTGTTGTGAGGGGGAGTTTATGCTTTACTGCTTTACTATATTGATTATGCTCTTACTTCGTTCTGGTGCACTGCTTTCGGGGTACATTGGATTAGTCCTTCTAGCATAGGTTAGAGTGTTTCTCTAGTCTTGTGCTTAGCTGTCTTCCTCTCATCTTGTGACCTAGGATTCTGCTTTATTAGCTGCTTTTCTTCTCTTACTAGGTTGAGCCCACTCACTGCTTTTAGGTTCTAGCAAAGGTCGGGCCACCCTTGGGTAGACAGGGTACGTGTTTGCTCCCTAGTGAGGTTGATTACCGGTCTAATAGTCCTAGTGTCATATGGGGTAGATGAGAGTCAGTCTGAGCCATAGTTGCCTCTATATCTTTTCTATGCTTTAAGGACTGCCTGTTTGCTGTTTTCTTGCCAGCTTCTCGATTTTATTGCTTTGGTTCAGAGGGAGTTCTTTTGGGAGCTTCTGGAGCTTAATACTGACATAACTCAACTTGAACTAAAAGTTGCATCTCATGTTGAGGGGGAGCTGAATTTTCTGCATTTTCAGCATTTTCGCATTGTAATATAACTACATTGAGCCTTGATTATTATCCTGTTATGACATGTTTACAATGCTTTACACCTTGCCATGATTTATGCTTTATTTGCTAGATTTATCATGACTTCATATGTGTAGACTAGCTTTTGCCATGATAAGTTAATTAAAATTGCTCAACTTGAATTAAAACTTGTCATGCTCGCATTTGAGTCTAGTCTTGCTTTAGCGATCCTTTTATGATTCATGCCATGTCAAATAGGCTAAGTTGAGCGTTGAATCTTTATTGAGCCTTAGATTGAGCTATTTTAGTCTCTTGATGATGCATGAGTTAGTATAATATGTTAAAAAGCAAAAAGATCTCTTTTGTGCGAAAAAACTGATCTCACCAATTCTTTCCTATGAGACGGCTTGCCATTGCACTTGGCATGAACTTAGGGGGAGTTTTGGATGACCTAGACTATCTTCTTAAGCTTCTTGCTTGGAGTAGTCATATAAGGCTTGAGATCTAGCACATGATAAAAAGTTTGGTTGGAAACGACCATATGCTTTGAAAGAAAATATATCATTTGTGCTCAATTTGCTTAAGCTTCAACAAGAACCGAGTACTACAACAAATGTTTCATTCTTGAGCATATAACACTCTAATTGGACTCAATATTAGCTTCTTTGTTCCGTTTAGCTTATTGACATGGCCTGCATCATCCTTGGATGTCTCTAGCTAGACTTTGCTTATTGATGACTTGACTTGCTCACAAACTGCTTTATATTTCAGATTGTCATCTATGTATTCTAGCTGGCATATATATATGTTGTCATGATCTAGATAGCGTTTTATTGAGTTATGGCTTGATGTAATACATTATGGTCATTATGGATAATTCTCATTGCTCTAAATGCTTAGAATAAACAAACTTCAGCCATATTCATCTATTGACATGTCATTTTCTCTCCTTTGCATCCTTGATGTGTTTATTACCAAAAGGGGGAGAATAGTGGTAGAAAAAGCTAGTTGGGATCATTTTAGAGCTTTGGAGAACAATTTGCTCTTTTAGTTGTTGCTCTAGTATTCCTTCTGTTGACATGGTCATTAGCTTCATTCTCTTCTTTGGACCATGTTGGATTCTTCAAACTCAAACTCAACTTTGCGCTTTTTCGGGGTTTGTCAATATACTCATCAAGGGGGAGATTGATGAACCATGTGGAGGTGACCACATATGAATGATGAGTAATTGATATTGGTTTAGGTAAGTCGAGTTTGGTTTGGGTGGTTCGGATCTTGACGTTGCATGGTGCAAACGGACTCGGTCGGACTTTGGTCAACCTTGGTCGTATGGGATTAGGTTGCATATTCCGATGATTCGACAGGTTTGGACTTCGTTATCGTAAGTGTGATGTGTTTACGCCTTCATGTATCGAGCGGTGCTATTTGATGTGTTTCTTGTCTGTGTGGCTGCAAGACGGCGAGGCGGAGTCGTGGCGAGACACAGTGGACCAGACTAGGCGCAGGTGGCGCTGAGGTTAGAACGGTCGAGATGTGTCGAAGACGACGTGGACTCGAGGTGGTTGCGAGGCGTGCGAGGCAAGGAGGGCGGAAGCTTCCCGGAAGGTGCAGGAGGGGCGAAACGGGAATTTCGCAAGACTGCACAAGCGGGAGCGGGCTCCGTTGGATTTAGCGGGCGTAACAGGGCGGAAACCCGTTAGCCAAGGCTATAAATAGGATTGAGGGGCTGCATGCCCATTTGAGCACTCAAAAGGTTTTTAGGGTTTCCTTTAGTCAAAATAGGCTTTAGTGGTCGTTTTGGCTTTAGGCTTTAGTGGGTGAGGTTTGGTGGTGGAGGCAAAGTGTGCTCCCTCTGTGTCCCCTTCGATGGTTTCCATGTGAGCTCTCCTCTCTGGTTGTTTTCCTCCCAAGAAGTATGTGAGGCTCTTGGTGTTCTTGAGGATGGAGAGGGAGAGGATGATTTGAGAGCTTGTAATCACTCCTCATGTTCTAATGTTCAGTGGTATCGGGATGTCTTTGTATTCCATTTGCTTCAATGAATGAAATCCCAGAAGTTTGATTCCGGTGCTCCTGTCTCTGTTCTTCGTTCTTTGTTTGTGTGGATTTTGAGTTTTCGCGATTTCCTGTTGTTTGTTGCTGGAGAGTGCCAAAATGGATTGCTATGACATGGGAGATGCCCAAAAGCCATTTGGTTAGTCAATCCTAAGAGCAAACCACTTTTAATTTCAGTTTTATCTTTTTAGTCTCCTCTGTTCATGTATTTCCTCTTCTAGGGTTTTGGTGAAATCTTGATTCTCTTTGAGAAATGGCGTGAAATTTGATCTGAATTATCCTATGGCTATTGCTATCATATCCTCAAAGTTTCATGGCCAAAGGATCAAAGGTTGGGGAGTAATTTGAGTTTTTGTGCCTCTCTCTGAAAAGTTTCAGTTTTGGGCAAAATCTGAAATTCTGTCCTCCTTACTGAATCTTCTTGCTATTTGAGGCCTTCATGCTTTTTAGATTAGTTGTGTGTTCCTTTGGCCAGAGGAAAATAGCAGGATTTCTCTAGTTCTCTTGTGTTTTCTTGATCTGAATCTCTTTATTGCTGAGGAGCTGTTTTCGGTTGAAGACTCCTGTTGACTGCTACTTTCAGCGTAGTACTCCCCACTCAGTTTTTCGGGTGAGTACCGAGATCCCCTTTGCCAACAATCCAAGTAGCTCTACAGTATGGCTCGGCCTCAACTCAAGTTCTTCAGTCTACTATTTCCTTTGCTTAATGCAATTCAGTTTTTTTCGGGTGTCTGAAGTTCAGTCCATTCTCTGCATTTATTTCGGGTATCTGAAGCTCAATCTGTTCTTTTGCCACCCGAATTCTTCTCAGCTTGCCATCTGATTTTTGGCTTCTCTTGTCTAGTGCTAGATTGAATTAATCCTTCATTCTTTCGGCTGCAGTCTAGTGGTGCATGCATGAAGTAATTACTTTCTTAATCATTTTTCTCTCTCTCTCGGCAAGCATGCAGTAGTTGCCATTCTTCTTCCATTGCCTTTTCTTTTTATTCTTTTTGCTGATCTTTGACCTTTCTGCATGCAGCGCAAATGATCTCTTTTTTAGCTGAAATTTTTACTGGCTGGTCTCTGATTTATGCTGAATTTGTCAGTGTCACATGCGTTCCAAGTTTCAGCAAAATTAATTTTCTGTGAGTTGCTTGGTTTTGCTTCTTTTTGAAAAAATCAGTGTACGAATTCTCGAGAGCGATTTTAAAGCGAACGACATTCACCCCCCTCTGTCGCCATTTCGGTCCAACATATATACTGTCTATGCATTGACTGCGAGAATCTAAAGATGTTTAAGAACTGAGAGCAGATTGAAGCACACTTGATTTGAAGGAGTTTCAAAAAGGGGTATGCACGTTGGACTAGTTATGGTGAAGAGTAGATTACACAGGAAGGTAGTAATAATGACATCGCCAATGAAGTGCTATGATGAGAGAGAGTATATTAAATTCTAGAGCTTGATGGAGGACTCAGAGAAACCATTGTTCACATGCTGTAAGTCAAAGTACATGAGGTTGTCAGCCATGTTTGAACTACTGAAATTGAAGGCAAGCAACGGTTGGTTCGATAAGAGTTTCATAGCACTGTTAGGTCTTTTAGCGGACATGCTTTCGGAGGGAAATGAGTTGCCCAAAACCACATACAAAGCCAAGAAGGTTCTTTGTCCATTGGGAAACGAAGTAGAATGAAAACATGCATGTTTGAATGACTGTATCCTCTGCTGTAAAGAGTATGGAAATATGCATGTATGTCTGCTGTGCAATGCATCTAGATACAAGCGTAAGAATCAATCAAATAACAGTGAGGGAATAGAGGTGAAGAGAGGACCTCCTGCTAAGGTGGCATGGTATCTTCTCGTAATTCCCCATCTGAAGCAGATTTTTACAAACCTAATGGAGGAAAAATTGTTGTATTGGCACTTGGAGGAATGTAAGAAGGATGAAATGCTAAGACACCTTGCTGATTTTGCCCAGTGGAGAAACATCGATAGGATTTTTGTAGACTTCAGTGCAGAACCGAGGAATATAAGATTCGGATTGAGTACAGATGGAATGAATCCTTTCGGTAACATGAGCAGGCGACATAGCACATGGCCCATGACTCTCTGCATCTACAACCTTCCTCCTTAGTTGTGTATGAAGTGGAAGTATATTTTGCTGTCAATACTTATCCAAGGGCCGAAGCAATCTGGGAACAATATTGATGTGTACCTAGCACCATTGGTGAAATATCTAAATATACTATGAGTCGTAGGGGTACATGTATGGGATGCGTACAAATGAGAGAACTTCACTTTACGCTCCTTGTTGTTTTGCACCACATGTCAGGCTAGAGTACAAAAGGGGCGAAAGCCTCTACTCACTGCTTTGATGATACCAAGTGTGTGTGGCTGAAGCACTCATGCAAAACCATGTACATGCGTCACAGTAGGTTCCTTTGGAAGGCTCACCCATACCGCAGGATGAAGAAACAATTCAACGGAGAGAATGAGGATAGTTCAGCTCCAAGGCATTTAAGCGAAAAATAGATCTATGATATGGTTAAGGATTTAGATGGTGTGCTCAGAAAGGAACGTAAATCGATGATCCGTGAGAAGAATGTTTGGAAGAAAAGATTCATATTTTGAGACTTACCTTATTGGGAGCACCTACAAGTTCATCACTGCATCAACGTCATGCATATAGACAAAAATGTATGTGACAGCTTGATTGGTCTCTTATTGAACATTCATGACAAAATAGGATGGTGTCAACGCACGGCTTGACTTGGTTGATATGGACATTAGGCCTGAGTTGGCACCAACAAAGACCGATAAAGGACAAACTAACCTCCCCCCTAAACCCCTCCTACACGGGTTTTATTCAAACACTAAATCTTCTAAATTATGGACTCCATCCATTACTCCTAACTTAACACGTGATGAAGCCTCTAGGATAACATCTCCTGTATCTTCATCACGTCTTATCATCCTTTGTGTCGAAGCCTCTTGGACTGCACCGCCCATAGCTTCTTCACAAATCACCACCTTTGATCCCCACGTAGTTCAGTGTGAGCCTGACCACCTCGCGTGACATTCTTGACTGCATTGACCTCAGACTTCCCTATCCTAGTCCCAGTCCTTCTCATCATCGCCATGATTACCTTCACACCCACCTGCACATGCAAAGATGAAAGAAACGTTTTCCTCCCAGCACAAGTTTTTCGAAACTTGACTGACAACAACACACACATGCAAACCATACCCTTGTCCATCTATAGAAAAGAACCAAACCATCCATGAATATCAACCAGATCGCCCACGACCACTATTTCCATTCTTTCCAGAAATCACCAACATCAGATCACTCATTACAACTAGTTACAACCGCTATGCAACACCGATCGCTAGTTCATAGAATACTCAAACACAAGTAGTCAAGAAATACCATCGCTCAGAACACTAAAAAATAACAAGCATCGCTACCGACCACAGAACCATCAAGTACTAACCACCGATCGCTACGACTAAGACACCAGATTGCTAAGTCTACAACTATCGATCTCCAACTATTTGCTGCACCATTAATCACCGAGTATCGTAGCACCAACTACCAAGTACCACGACCATCTGACCACCGAGTACTTCCATCTTCTATGTACCAAATCCTTCGAGTACTGATCCTCCGAACACTGTTCACTGATCGCCTTTCACCATGCACTGATCAATCAACCACTAACCCAACATGAGTACTTGAGGTATTCAAAGATCGCAGTAAAGAAAGTACTCGAACCGACAATGAAGTCTACGAGTACCAACCGTGTGAAGCCTATGGCCACCGATCGCGAAGCCTTCGACTACCAAAGACAATGACAGTAGACCGCAAAGTCTATGGCTATGATGATAAGACTGCAAAGTCTATCTTATGACTAGTTCACTGTTCGAGCTCGAAGCCTATGATTACCTTCCATGGTTATTCTGGAGATAGTCCGTAGACTCGCGCGTGCGGAGGTATGCCTCGACGGTCACGTCTTTTTTAGAGTCCGTAGACTGGCGCGTGCGGAGGAATGCCTCGACGGTCACGTCTTATTTATAGTCCGTAGACTCGCGCGTGCGGAGGTTTGCCTCGACGGTCACGTCTTTTTTAGAGTCCGTAGACTGGCGCGTGCGGAGGAATGCCTCGACGGTCACGTCTTATTTATAGTCCGTAGACTCGCGCGTGCGGAGGAATGCCTCGACGGTCACATCTTGTTTATAGTTCGTAGACTGTCGCGTGCGGAGGAATGCCTCGACGGTCACGTCTTTTTTATAGTCCGTAGACTGTCGCGTGCGGAGGAATGCCTCGACGGTCACGTCTTTTTTATAGTCCGTAGACTGTCGCGTGCGGAGCTAGGCTCAACGCTACGTCTTATTTAGAGTCCATAGACTACGCCGACGCTCGAGGCAATCACGCGATTTAAATAAAAAACGAGGACGAAAACAGAAGCATCAGAGAAATGGCCGAAGACTCGCAACAACAAAACGCTCCAGAATGCAGTACTGGAAAAGCATTTGATGCTGCGACGACCCAAAACAGACCAAAACTAGAGAAGCAGATACGGCCAAATCAAATGCTCTCCGAATAGTACTGTAGCCATTACCTCGGCGACAGAGTTGCCGCGAGTGGACAAAGACTTCGAGTCGGGAGCTTCGGGCAGGAGACCTCGCGGCTGCATGGAATCCCGCGCATAAATGCCGGGGTGCGGAGTCCAGAGCCGCGGCGCAAACTTGTATAATGCGCGAAGCTGGCCGTCTCCACGAGGCCTTCTTGCATGCATACGTAGGGAAGAGGATGCTTCATGCATGCATGCATACATGGGAGATATGCACTGCGTGTGCATATACTGCATGCATGTCGCAGGAGTGCTTCGCGCGCGACGCCACGGAGAGGCTGTACGTCGCGCGGAGGCTCGCAGACGCTTGTCGCGGAGGCTGTACGCCGCGCGGGGACTTACAGAAGCTTGACGTGGAGGCTCGACGCGGAGGCAATCCTCGGCAACACGGAAGCTTCCTAACGCGTTGGGAGGGCAACGCGGAGCCGAGCGGGTCTTGATGAAGACTTCCCGGCACCGAGCGGATTGGCGCTGGTAGACCGGCGAAGGCGACGAGTGGACAAAGACTTCGAGCCGGAGCCGGAGATGACGGTCGTAGCCTAGACCATGCTCTGCGCTCGGCTGGCGACGTCGGAGATGTCGCTCGGGGTCGGTGCGAGTGCGAGCGCGGTGTCGCCGCAGACGTTCCAGATGCACTAGATGCAGACGCCGAGGAAGTCGGCTGAAGCTGGACGCGGGCTGCTCGGCGAAGACCCCTCCGGGCACGGCGAAGACTCTGGAGACCTTGGCGGAGAGCCCAGGTGCTCGGCGGAGACTCCAGAGACCTCGCCGGCGGGGGATTCGAAAAGCTCGACGGCCTTTGTTGCACACGGAGGACGGAGCGGGCTTCATCACGCGTGGTGGTCGCCTTTGTGGACTCCCGCTCGGAGATCGTCGGCGCCGGAGTGCGCGCTTGGGGCGGTCGCCGTCGTCCCCGCACTCGGGCCCGCAGTCCCGCCTGGCGCAGGCAATGGCTTCTCAGCCGAAGGCCGCCTCCGCAACTAGGACACCGGGGACCTCCGCGCCGGCTCGGTCCCGCCCGGCGAAGGCAGTGACTCTCATGCCGACGGCCGCCGCCATGACCCGGACGCAGGCGACCCATAGTTTTAAATCTCCGGCTATAGCTGCCGCTATAGCCCGCTATAGCTGTTTTAGACAGATGAAGCTATTTGAGTCCATGTATAATTTAGCCGCTATAGCCCGCTATAGCCTCATTTAGCTCCGCTATTAGCTGTTTGAGAAGTCATCCGCTAAATGTCATAACCGGAGATTTAAAACACTGAGGCGACCTCCGCGACAGCTCGTGCCCACTCAAAGAGAGTACAGATGCCCTGCGGAGTCGACGCTTCGTATGCGGAGTCCGAGCAAACGCG
This sequence comes from Dendrocalamus latiflorus, assembly GCA_017311315.1. Taxonomy (NCBI): domain Eukaryota; kingdom Viridiplantae; phylum Streptophyta; class Magnoliopsida; order Poales; family Poaceae; genus Dendrocalamus; species Dendrocalamus latiflorus. Next base: position 30,221,666 of record CM029638.1, read on the forward strand.
TGGCCAGCGGAGTCGTCTGCCTCGGAGCGCCCATGTTCTTTCCTGCATGCAGCGCATGACAACAAGTAGTAGACGCAGGGTGAATGCATCCGCCTAAAGCAGCAGACGGGCGTCGTGGAGTTGAGTGAAGACCGGCGGAGCCGCCGCGGAGGCTACGGCAGTGGCAGGTATTGGCGTAGCGGCTTCGAAGGCGATCTCGGCGGCGCGGAGGGGTCCCACTCCCTAGAGACTTGGACTTCGTCGATGACGCATAGACCACGCCGCTGACGCGAAGTCCCTTGCCCTTCTCCGTCGTCGGCGCGGCGCCTGCTTGTGGACGCCTCGGGCCGGTGACTTCGGGCGGGAGACTTCGGGCCTACATCGCTGGCTTTCAAGCGGCGCGCCAAGCTCCGCATGCACGCGTACTGTTGTGCACGCGAAGTCGGGCTTAGAGGCTGCGGGGACTTCGAAGCTGCCCGCGCGGCGTCGGCGGAGGCTCCAGGGGACGTGCCGACGACTTCGAAGGGCTCGACGGAGACTTCGGAACTGCTCGCGTGACGTCAGCAGAGTCGGCGGAGACCCCCGGGACTCGGCATAGGCGACGCGAGGTGGAGGAGCAATGATGCCGAGGCCGGAGCTGCGGCGTAGGCTTCGGCGGAGTGGGAAGCCCGAGCCCTTCGTCGCGAGCTTGTCCGCTTCGTTGGTGCGGGGCCGTCGCAGGCGCTCGTAGTCGCTGATGCGTCCCCTTCGCGGAGGCTTGATCTGTACACGCGCATGCGGAGCTCGGCGAAGGCTGCACTCCGGCCTTCGGAGCTCGTTCTCAGCGGAAGGGAGGCCCCGGGGCTGACGGGACCTCGCAGAGTCGCAGGCGCGGAGACTTCGCAGGCGCTCGTAGTCGCTGATGCGTCCCCTTCGCGGAGGCTTGATCTGTACACGCGCATGCGGAGCTCGGCGAAGGCTGCACTCTGGCCTTCGGAGCTCGTTCTCGGTGCAGATTGTGGAGGCTTGCAGAGTGATGCATGGCTAGACGACGAGGACTCCGCCCGTGCCGAGTGAAGCTGCATGCCTGCGTACGGAGACGGGCGCGGAGCCATCGGGGAGGCGGGGTGCAGAGCCGGCGAGCTCCAAGCAATGCCGCGCGCGGGGACGATGGGGACTCCGCCCGTGCGGAGTGAAGCTGCATGCCTGCGGTGACCGGACGCATGCATACGTGCCTCCACGCGTGAATGGATGGAAAGCATGCATACGCGAATGGATGGGTATGCGAGCGCATGCATAAGCCGGTGGATGCCTGGACGCCGTCACCTAGCGCATGCATGCAGGTATTTTCTCTCTCTCTTTTTTTTTGGTTAACTGTTTATGAATTAGTACTTGAGACGTATGCACGGATGGATTAGTACTTGAGACTCATGCATACGTGAGACTGCTACGCGAATGGCTGCATGCAAATACGTTCAAACTATTGAGGCATCAAGTAGTGTACGCATTCGTGAAGCTTGACGTCCTTACCTGATGCTTTCCGCGCGGAGGCGAGCGGAGCATGAGCGGAGGTCGAAGCCCCTAGCTTCGGCAGCGCGGAGGCCGGGGCGGAGGCACGGAGTCGGATCAGAATTCGCTGGCGCAGAGCAACGTAGCGCCCGGAGGCTCCAACGCGGAGGGCTGCGACGTGGAGGCTAGCGCGGAGACCCCATGCGAACGGCCGCGACTTGGACTTGGCGCGGAGGCACGACGTCGCAGCTCGGTGAGCGGCGTAACACTCTGCTACTCAAACAGTACTTGACAATAGATGAAAGATCAACGGATCTACCAAATTCACGCGAAAGCTTATACGCCACAAAGCAGCACGCGAAGGATCGATGGATCTATCAGATCTGCCCGGAGACTCATCCGCCAGATGGATGGATCTATCAGATCTACCTTTTCTTACCTTTGACGGCATTTTTTTTGTTCCCGCCGGTCGGAATCCAGCGTGCGCGACTTCTTGCCCAGTCCTCACGGACGGCGCCATCTGTCATAGCTACAGACTAGACAGAAAGAGAGGGGGATTGGTAGAAGAGGAAGAGGAGAGCTAGATCTGGAGAGTTGGTGATGATAAGAGGAGTCTCTCCCCTCCTTTGCCCCTCCTGGGGGTTATATATATATGAGTGGGGTAGAATGGGAAATCCCCATTCTACCCCTTAGTATTTACAAATGATGAGGGTACATTGGTATATTTACACTGGTATATTCCTCTACACTATTGGGCCTATTACATGTTGGACTAGTTTCACGGCCCAGTCACGGGGGGTTGGGCCACCCCTACAACAATCATCAACTTATTTATGGCCATCCACCTGGTCTAACTGTTTGATTTTATGTTGCTGAAATTTTAGGTTTAGGATTAGGTGGAAATTTGTTCATGTTATCTAGATGATGTTAATACATGTTTATTGGTTTAAATTGGTGGCAATAGTGGTTGTCGTACCTACGGGCTAAACAGGAGAGAGGGGGACTAGTGAGGAGGAGAAGAGGAGGAGACAGATCTGTGGAGAGGTGGTGAGAATGAGGGAGATGTCCCCCCTTTGCCCCTCCTGGGGGCTTATGTATATGTGAGTGGGGTAGAATGGGAAATCCCCATTCTACCCCTTAGTATTTTACAAAGGATGGGGGTACACTGGTATATTTACACTGTTATATTCCTCTACACTATTGGGCCTTTTACATGTTTGACTAGTTGCACGGCCCAATCACGGGGGGTTGGGCCACCCCTACAACAGTACTCCCTCGACAGCAAGCGCTGAGGTCCCGATGGGCGAGCTGACGCGATCAACCACCCCAGCCCCCCGTTCCCTGACAGCAAGCACGAGGGTGCCGATGCAACTGATAGCTCGCAGACCCTAGAAGGAACCGGTGAAGCGCCGGAGACGTCGTCGAGCGCCGAAGACATGCCGTCCCGCCGAGGCGATGCCTACCAGGCGGACGGCGGAGTTGAGCGCCGAAGACGTGTCGTCGAGCGCCGAAGACGTGCCGTCCCACCGAGGCGATGCCTACCAGGCGGACAGCGGAGTCGAGCGACGAAGACGTGTCGTCGAGCGCCGAAGACGTGCCGTCCCGCTGAGGCGATGCCTGCCAGGCGGACGGCGGAGTCGAGCGCCGAAGACGTGCCGTCCCGCCGAGGCGATGCCTACAAGGCGGACGGCGGAGTCGAGGCCGAAGGCGCGTCGTCGAGCGCCGAAGACATGCCGTCCCGTCGAGGCGATGCCTACAAGGCGAACGGCGGAGTCGGGGCCGAAGGCGTGTCGTCGAGCGCCGAAGACATGCCGTCCCGTCGCGGCGATGCCTACAAGGCGGACGGCGGAGTCGGGGCCGAAGGCGTGTCGTCGAGCGCCGAAGACGTGCCGTCCCGTCGAGGCGATGCCTACAAGGCGGACGGCGGAGTCGGGGCCGAAGGCGTGTCGTCGAGCGCCGAAGACGTGCCGTCCCGCCGAGGCGACGCCTACAAGGCGGACGGCGGAGTCGAGCGCCGAAGACGAGTCGACATTGTTGTTCTCCTACCTTCGAAAGGATTGCCCGCGGAGGGCGGGCGCTCGGAGCGTAGGCCGAAGGCACTACGCACGCCGAGGTAGGGAGGCGCGACCGCCGTTCCCCTACCTTCAAAAGGAGTGCCCGCGAAGAGCGGGCGCTTGCGGCGTAGGCCGAGGGCGCTACGCACGCCGAGGTAGGGAGGCGAGAGCGCCGCTCCCCTACCGTCAAAAAGGAGTGCCCGCGAAGAGCGGGCGCTTGCGGCGTAGGCCGAGGGCGCTACGCACGCTGAGGTAGGGAGGCGAAGCCGCCGTTCCCCTACCTTCAAAAGGAGTGCCCGCGAAGAGCGGGCGCTTGCGGCGTAGGCCGAGGGCGCTACGCACGCTGAGGTAGGGAGGCGAAGCCACCGTTCCCCTACCTTCGAAAAGGAGTGCCCGCGAAGAGCGGGCGCTTGCGGCGTAGGCCGAGGGCGCTACGCACGCCGAGGTAGGGAGGCGAGAGCGCCGTTCCCCTACCGTCAAAAAGGAGTGGCCGCGAAGAGCGGGCGCTTGCGGCGTAGGCCGAGGGCGCTACGCACGCTGAGGTAGGGAGGCGAAGCCGCCGTTCCCCTACCTTCGAAAGGAGTGCCCGCGAAGAGCGGACGCTTGCGGCGTAGGCCGAGGGCGCTACGCACGCTGAGGTAGGGAGGCGAAGCCGCCGTTCCCCTACCTTGGAAAGGAGTGCCCGCGAAGAGCGGGCGCTTGCGGCGTAGGCCGTGGGCGCTACGCACGCTGAGGTAGGGAGGCGAAGCCGCCGTTCCCCTACCTTCGAAAGGAGTGCCCGCGAAGAGCGGGCGCTTGCGGCGTAGGCCGAGGGCGCTACGCACGCTGAGGTAGGGAGGCGAAGCCGCCGTTCCCCTACCTTCGAAAAGGAGTGCCCGCGAAGAGCGGGCGCTTGCGGCGTAGGCCGAGGGCGCTACGCACGCTGAGGTAGGGAGGCGAAGCCGCCGTTCCCCTACCTTCGAAAGGAGTGCCCGCGAAGAGCGGGCGCTTGCGGCGTAGGCCGAGGGCGCTACGCACGCTGAGGTAGGGGGGCGAAGCCGCCGTTCCCCTACCTTCGAAAGGAGTGCCCGCGAAGAGCGGGCGCTTGCGGCGTAGGCCGAGGGCGCTACGCACGGTGAGGTAGGGGGGCGAAGCCGCCGTTCCCCTACCTTCGAAAGGGAGTGCCCGCGAAGAGCGGGCGCTTGCGGCGTAGGCCGAGGGCGCTACGCACGCCGAGGTAGGGAGGCGAGGGCGTCGTTCCCCTACCGTCAAAAAGGAGTGCCCGCGAAGAGCGGGCGCTTGCGGCGTAGGCCGAGGGCGCTACGCACGCTGAGGTAGGGAGGCGAAGCCGCCGTTCCCCTACCTTCAAAAGGAGTGCCCGCGAAGGGCGGGCGCTTGCGGCGTAGGCCGAGGGCGCTACGCACGCTGAGGTAGGGAGGCGAAGCCGCCGTTCCCCTACCTTCGAAAAGGAGTGCCCGCGAAGGGCGGGCGCTTGCGGCGTAGGCCGAGGGCGCTACGCACGCTGAAATAGGGAGGCGAAGCCGCCGTTCCCCTACCTTCGAAAAGGAGTGCCCGCGAAGCGCAGGCGCTTGCGGCGTAGGCCGAGGGCGCTACGCACGCCAAGGTAGGGAGGCGAGAGCGCCGTTCCCCTACCGTCAAAAAGGAGTGCCCGCGAAGAGCGGGCGCTTGCGGCGTAGGCCGAGGGCGCTATGCACGCTGAGGTAGGGAGGCGAAGCCGCCGTTCCCCTACCTTTGAAAGGAGTGCCCGCGAAGGGTGGGCGCTTGCGGCATAGGCCGAGGGCGCTACGCACGCTGAGGTAGGGAGGCGAAGCCGCCGTTCCCCTACCTTCGAAAAGGAGTGTATCACTCCCTGGTGCAACGCGCTCGAAGGTGCGACATCCAGGTGCCGCATCACGAAGGCGAGGCACTCCCTGGTGTCTCGGCCATTGCGCAGTTTTTATACTCCGTGGAGTGCGTGAGGATAACTGGTGCTTGCGGAGGCGGACCTCGGCGCACGACTTGTTTGTAGTCCGCGGACTGGTGCGTGCGGAGGCAGACCTCGGCGCACGACTTAATTTATAGTCCTCGGACTATTGCGTGCGGAGCTAGGCTCGGCGCTACGTCTTCTTTATAGTCCGGAGACTCGCGCGTGCGGAGCTAGGCTCGACGCTACGTCTTCTTTATAGTCCGGAGACTCGCGCGTGCGGAGCTAGGCTCGACGCTACGTCTTATTTAGAGTCCGTGGACTAGGGCGTGCGGAGCAGAGCTCGACGCTACGCATTCTTTATAGTCCGGAGACTCGCGCGTGCGGAGCTAGGCTCGACGCTACGTCTTATTTAGAGTCCGTGGACTAGGGCGTGCGGAGCAGAGCTCGACGCTACGCCTTCTTTATAGTCCGGAGACTCGCGCGTGCGGAGCTAGGCTCGACGCTACGTCTTATTTATAGTCCGGAGACTCGCGCGTGCGGAGCTAGGCTCGACGCTACGTCTTATTTAGAGTCCGTGGACTAGGGCGTGCGGATCAGAGCTCGACGCTACGCCTTCTTTATAGTCCGGAGACTCGCGCGTGCGGAGCTAGGCTCGACGCTACGTCTTATTTAGAGACCGTGGACTAGGGCGTGCGGATCAGAGCTCGACGCTACGCCTTCTTTATAGTCCGGAGACTCGCGCGTGCGGAGCTAGGCTCGACGCTACGTCTTATTTATAGTCCGGAGACTCGCGCGTGCGGAGCTAGGCTCGACGCTACGTCTTATTTAGAGTCCGTGGACTAGGGCGTGCGGAGTAGAGCTCGACGCTACGCCTTCTTTATAGTCCGGAGACTCGCGCGTGCGGAGCTAGGCTCGACGCTACGTCTTATTTAGAGTCCGTGGACTATTGCGTGCGGAGCTAGGCTCGACGCTACGTCTTCTTTATACTCCGTAGAGTGCGCGCGGAGGCGTCCCCCCGCTGCGTCTTTTTTATACTCCGTAGAGTGCGTGCGGAGCTAGACTCGACGCTACGTCTTATTTAGAGTCTGTGGACTATTGCGTGCGGAGCTAGGCTCGACGCTACGTCTTCTTTATAGTCCGGAGACTCGCGCGTGCGGAGCTAGGCTCGACGCTACGTCTTATTTAGAGTCCGTAGACTAGGGCGTGCGGATCAGAGCTCGACGCTACGCCTTCTTTATAGTCCGGAGACTCGCGCATGCGGAGCTAGGCTCGACGCTACGTCTTCTTTATAGTCCGGAGACTCGCGCGTGCGGAGCTAGGCTCGACGCTACGTTTTATTTAGAGTCCGTGGACTAGGGCGTGCGGATCAGAGCTCGACGCTACGCCTTCTTTATAGTCCGGAGACTCGCGCGTGCGGAGCTAGGCTCGACGCTACGTCTTCTTTATACTCCGTAGAGTGCGCGCGGAGGCGTCCCCCCGCTGCGTCTTTTTTATACTCCGTAGAGTGCGTGCGGAGCTAGGCTCGACGCTACGTCTTATTTAGAGTCCGTGGACTATTGCGTGCGGAGCTAGGCTCGACGCTACGTCTTCTTTATAGTCCAGAGACTCGCGCGTGCGGAGCTAGGCTCGACGCTACGTCTTATTTAGAGTCCGTGGACTAGGGTGTGCGGATCAGAGCTCGACGCTACGCCTTCTTTATAGTCCGGAGACTCGCGCGTGCAGAGCTAGGCTCGACGCTACGTCTTCTTTATAGTCCGGAGACTCGCGCGTGCGGAGCTAGGCTCGACGCTACGTCTTATTTAGAGTCCGTGGACTAGGGCGTGCGGATCAGAGCTCGACGCTACGCCTTCTTTATAGTCCGGAGACTCGCGCGTGCGGAGCTAGGCTCGACGCTACGTCTTCTTTATAGTCCGGAGACTCGCGCGTGCGGAGCTAGGCTCGACGCTACGTCTTATTTAGAGTCCGTGGACTAGGGCGTGCGGATCAGAGCTCGACGCTACGCCTTCTTTATAGTCCGTAGACTCGTGCGTGCGGAGGCGGACCTCGACGCTACGTCTTAATTTATACTCCGCAGAGTACGCCGACGCTCAAGGCAATCGTGCGATTTAAACCAAAAGCGAGGACCAACACAGAGGCACGAAAAGAAATGGCCAAAACCTCGCGGCAACAAAAACGCTTCAGAGAAACATTTGATACTAGGGAGCCCCGAGCAGGCCAAAACCGGAGAAGCAAACGTGGCCAAACCGAGTGCCCTCAGAATGGAACTGTAGCCGCAATAAACGATATGGTGCACAACCCTTTCTTAAAATCATGCACGTAGGAAATGCAGTGGGGATTTAAAGCCTCGCACCTAATTATATGCAGCACATACCAGGCTGTACGGTGGCGCCGTGGAGTAGACTCCGTGGGTGCGGAGACCGACGAGATCGTCGTAGGCCCTTCGACGGCGCGGAGATGGGGCTGCTGTCGCAGTGGTGGAGCTGTGGCGAGGTGGGCGCAGCCAGCTCGTACTTTGGCAACGTGAAGCGCGCAACGTCTCGTACCTCCGCACAACTTCGCGATGGGCTTGCCTCCACCCGTACGCGAGGGGATGCTTCATTCTTGCGTGCATACTCGCGGAGGCTCTGCTGCAGCATGCTTGTCCCGGCGCGGAGGCCACACCGGAGCTAGGCGTCCGCATCGCGGGGCGAGCGGAGGTCCCCACTCCCTGGCGACTATGCATGCAAGCGGCGCTAGCGTCCCCGTCTGCAGCACCACGGCGCCGCCGTCAGCCAGCGTTGTCGTCGAGGATGGCGCGGAGCCTCGGTGTTCAGCTAGCCCACGAGTGTCGCCACTGTACGGAGTGCACGGGGTCGCTTCGTCGGAAAAAGCGGTTCACGCATGCGTGCTTGTGCGGATGGTTATTTCATGCACGCCTAGATGGATGCGTGAACTGGTTGCATGGGCAGGATCCTGCATGTACGTCTGCGCGGGCCCGCGGTCGAAGTGCGGAGACGCAGCGCGAGGTCCATTCCGCGGAGGCGAGGCGAAGCCAAAGGCTCGACGGAGCGCGGAGACACAGCGCGAGGTCCCTTCCGCGGAGATGAGGCGAAGCTGGAGGCTCGACGGAGCGCGGAGACGCAGCGCGAGGTCCCTTCCGCGGAGGCGAGGCGAAGCTGGAGGCTCGACGGAGCGCGGAGACGCAGCGCGAAGTCCCTTCCGCGGAGGCGAGGCGAAGCCGAAGGCTCGACGGAGCGCGGAGACGCAGCGCGAGGTCCCTTCCGCGGAGGCGAGGCGAAGCTGGAGGCTCGACGGAGCGCGGAGACGCAGCGCGAGGTCCCTTCCGCGGAGGCGAGGCGAAGCCCATCCCGCGGAGATGTCGAGGTGAAGTCCCGGCTGCCGCGCGGAGGCTCGACGGAGGGCGGAGTTTCAGCGTAGGCTGTATCGCGGGCTGGAGGCTCCGCACAGCCGTGTGCAGTCATCGGACAGCGCGATGGTCTTCACCGCCGCCGCGGCTCGTATCCGTGATTCCTCATCTGACGCCGTCGGCAGCGGCTTCGCGCGCGTGCACCGGCGGCCGCACGCCAGCGACCCGAGCAACCGGTGGATCCTCCACGGCGGCATCCGCGAGTCCTCCCGTTTGGATTTCTACTGCAGTCGCCGATGCCCTGCGGACCTCCGCCTTGACTGCTTGGCCGGCGCCCGCCACGGAAGTACCAACTTGCTCGTCCCCGGCAGCTCCTTCGCGCGCTGCGCCCGCTGCACCGCCGGCGACACCAGCCGCAGCGCCGCGCCACCGGGCCGAGGGCTTGGACACATGGTCTGCCAGGTGCCGCTCATTCTCCTCCTGCTAGTTTGGTACAGAGCTCACCTTGGCGTGACGTGAGACGAGCGAGTGGAGCGCGATCGTGCCGCTGTTGACTGCGACGTGGGCGCGGAGCTCGTCATGGCGAAGGCCGTCGTCGGAAAGCCCGGCGTCATGGAGTTGGAGCGGAGGCCGAGGCACAGTCTTGCTATCCGCGCGGAGGCCGGAGGTGCGGCTCTATGCGGAGCCGAGTTTTTGGAGTGCCTGCATGGACGGATATATAGAAACTCGTGCACGCATGGAAGTATTTAGGTGAATGGCTTTTTTTGAGTGCATGCACGGATGCCTATTCACGTACGCATGAATGCCTAAACGTGGATGCATCTACCCTACTCTATAATACACCAAAATTATCTTTACTACATCCACCCCCTCAACCACCCCCACAGTCATGCCTAATCTAAGTCCACCCAGATTTATGTACCAAAGTAATCCAACTCCATACAAATGAATGGCCTAGATCTCTTCTCAAACCTTATTCTCTTACTCATTGAAGATCCTAAGGCCAAAATTATTTGGATCATGCACATCATTAAACCGGTACCCACCCCGATGCCGACGCACACGGCCCCGACGCTGCCCACGTTCTCCGCAGCGCTTTCCATTCCCTGCAGATTCCCTGTCCGCCCGCCGCCGCCTCCGCGACCCCGCAATGGCCGGCCTCCTCCACCTCCAGTCCACCTTCCTCCCGTCCTCGGTCTCCTCCCCGCTCCGCGCCGCTGCCAGCACCTCCCGCCAGCGCCACCCCCGCCAGCGCCGCGCGTGTCGGGTGGAGGCCAAGATCCGGGAGATCTTCATGCCGACGCTCAGCTCCACCTTGACTGAGGGCAAGATCGTCTCCTGGGCCGCTGCCGTGGGCGACCCCGTCGTCGTCGTCGAGTCCGACATGGACGTCGAGACCTTCCACGACGGGTTCCTCGCCACCGTCCTCGTCCCCGCCGGCGAGTCCGCGCCCGTCGGCTCCGCCATCGCGCTCCTCGCCGAGTCCGAGGACGAGATCCCTCTCGCACAGTCCCAGGCAGCATCCTTCTCCTCCGCCCCACAAATCACGTCCCAGCCGGGCCAAATCCACCCACACACGCACAAAAACGCCACCACCCACCCCAACCAAACCAGCCGAGCGAGCCCCATGCCAGCCTAGCCCACGCTGCCTCCCCGCTCCCCCTCCCCCCCCGGCGGCGTCAACCCACCCCACCGCCTCCGTCCCCAAACCCCCCACCCCCCGGATCCCGCACGCCCCACGCTGCCGGCGCCGGACCAGGACCACCCAAACCCTAGCGGCGGCGTGGGCTCGGCGGAGATCTGACGATGGGGGACTTCAACGTGGTGCTGGTGATCGTGGCGGCGGTGGTGAGCGTGCTCGTGCTGCTCGTCAGCGTCTACCTGCTCGTCAACTACCAGCACCCCGACGACGCCAACCAGGCCTACTTCCCCAAGCTCGTCGTCGTCGTCGGCATCACCGTCGCAGTCCTCTCCATCCTCATGGATGTGGCCAACCGGCAGGCCTTCCGGCAGGCCATATACAGCGGCGCGTGCAGCCTCACGCTCCCCGTGAAGACGCTCTGGCTCGCCGTCTACATCGCCGACGCCGTCCTCGTCTTCCTCGTCATACCGTTCTACTACGAGGGCGACTAGGACAAGTACGAATTCCTCTAGCTCTTATCCCCCCGTCCCTTTGCTGCGTCCTGTTAGAAATGGTTTTTTTCGCTGATTGGATCCGTCTTGCTGCCTGTAGGTCCGTGGGGAAGAGGCTCAGGACCGCCCTCATGTGGGTCGTCGCGTTCGCGGTGGTTTGCGGCCTCATCCTCGGCATCCTATACGGTGCGGATCAGCCCCCCCCCCCCCCCCCCCCCCCCAATTTGTGTATTTGTGTGGCCCGTTTAACCTGAATCTTGATGTGGCTACGAGTTTTGTTTTGCATTTGGGCGTGAATTGGAGCGCTCTAGCTCTGAGCTTTCACGCTATTTCTTCGTGAGCAATCAATATTGTACGACCGGTAGTGGTCAGATCAGAAACCGAAGCTCATCTTGTTGCTGCTTTGCGGGTTCCTTCTTGTGTATCTCCGGTGCCCATAGACCTATAAACTGTTTACTTCTCCACTTTTTTAGTTGTTGTAGCTTTACATTTGGTTATTTTAACTTGATTAGTATTGTGCTTCAGTGGCCATTACGTACTACTTAGTAAATTCATGTTCAGTGAAGCCTGAGTAACATAATCTGGTAGATATTGCTTCAATTGTGTCCTTAATTGTTCTTATGATATTAAACTCTCTTTCATTTCGTATAACTGAATAACATGACTTGCCAAAATAGCTTATTGTCTGAATATTTTAACCAAGCATTTCACGGAGAAGCGGGATGTAGTGACTATAATAACCCTCAAATCTTCTATTTGTTTTATGGAAAATCTTCTATTTGTTGATGCTATGTTTGATTGTGCTATGGATATAGGCATACCGGCAGATTAGTTATCCATGGAGAAGCTGGAGACAAAGCTGCCCTTTACCGGGACAGGTATCAAGTGCTGCTTCAGAGGCTCGCTCGTGATAAATATTTCTCCAAGCCAGCTTTTGACACTGTTATGACTGAAGAAGATAGTTGTGAGGTATCTCTTGTTTTTTGTTGTGTTTCTCCTATTATGGTCCCTGTTCACTTTAGTCCAATATTTGGTACTTTCCCCAAGAATCTTTGTTCAGCCTCTTTTGTTCCCCAAATGTTGTTAGTCTTTGTATAAGAAATTACTTATGCAGCTTTTCTTTTTATGTAGATAACTTCTATACAGTCTCTAATTGGGTGCACTGGACGGAGATGGATTATGGGAGGTCATATCACAATTGGAGGAACGACAGTTCTACTTAGAGGATCTTACTGGAGCAGTGCCAATTGACTTATCGAATGCTATATCTTGAGAACCCATTGTTTTGCTACCTTAATTGATTTCTTTGGTGGAGGTGTCATACCAACTGAAGAAACAGTAAGTTCAATAATTCTGCTCTACATGTTGAATAATTAGGCGTTGTCAAAAACATCTTTACTGATTATCTTTGTTACATTGGTATCGAACAGCTAAGATTATCATCTCTAGAAAAGAAGGCTGTGAATGACATGTTTGTCATTCTTTCGGATGTTTGGCTGGACAATTTTGAGGTATCAGTTCTTGATTTTGTGTGACTTTTATTATTGAGTCCTACTCTCAGGATGTTCATATGTGTTATCTCGTAGAGAAGACTATGGAGAAGTTAGGAGTTGTTCTTGATGGTTATGATAGCGTGGAAGTAGTTCCTTCTCTCTTTGTTTTAATGGGCAACTTCTGCTCTCGACCCTGCAATCTGGCATTAATTCATATGAAGAACTCATGTCTGACTTTTGTGTTGCATAAAACATAATCAAAGGTTGTATGTTGTTTTCGCCATTCCAATCCAAGACAAGGTCTTAACTATGTAATATCACGTAGATTGCAGTTTGGAAAGCTTGGCGAGATGATTGCAGCTCGATCTAGGTTAAAGGAACATAGTCGTTTTTTATTTGTTCCTGGCCCTGATGATGCAGGTACTGTAAAACTCAATGATACGCTAAAAGATTGATTTTTTCTTGGGTTGTGTTTGTGTTTGGGGGATTTGATTTTTGGGTGTTTTGCAGCACGACCTGACGCATCCTGTGAAGACCGATTCGTCGTTCTGGACGATAGGTATGGCTCGATTCTCTCACCCCTGCGATTCTTGGCCTTAGAATTGTTCCATTTATATGAGTGATGTGCAATTGCTCTGGAATACTGTGGCCTGGACTATGACTGAGTTAAGTACAGCTCTTTGTGGTGTCAACATGTTGTCTGATTCTGTGTTATGTGTAGATTATTCATTTTGGTAGCTTGGCTTGTTTGTCTTTCTGGAGAGATACATTTTTCTGTACTGCAACTGCTCTTACTTTGGGTAATACAAATCAGATCCCTTTGTCTTTGAGTTTGCTTTGCTGGCAATTATTGGGTATCATTGGCTGGTTTCAGTTTTTATTCGGGTTAGCGCAGAAGTAGAAAGTGGAAGTAGCTTATTTGTGCAACTCTTCGATGAGCTTTATTGGATTTAGTTCACCTGTGCTGCAGCCAACTTGTGGGCATAGGAAAACGTTATTTCCTCCAATCATGCGGGGAAGACATGTTAGATTTGAGAGTCAAGGCACTCATGTGAAAAGGCCACTAATTTGGGAGTTGGTCATAGTATAAGATTGATTGCTATGATATGGATTGATTTGATTTATAAGGATATGCTAGCAAGGATCTGTAGTCACTCATACAAGTTGTAGCACTAGGGAGATTTCTATATTCTGCCATTTAAGACATTAGCACCTTCTGCTCTATAATTTTTAACATGGGCAATGGTGATCACAATACAGAGGATGGTGAAATGCATCTCACACTGCAGAAAAGAGAAGGGGAAAACATGGTCATCTCCAATACAAGGCCAAGGTAGCTTAGATCCGTATGTTGCAGACCAAGAACAAAAGAGGCTTATGCTGCAAAGGTTTCAGGAAGAGGTATAACCAATTTGCTGTATAGTTCCCTTGCTGATCGCTGTGCATTCCCTTTTTTTGTATTCATCACGCCTCACTTTTGGATCATATTAGTTTGAATAGTTATTTTCTCAATGGTGCATGCCTATCTGTAGTACTCCCTCTGTCCTGCAATTTAAGTCCAAAGTCTACCATACGCATAGACCAAGGAGGCACTAAATCTAAGAAAGAGTTAATGTCATTAGACCATGCATAGCTTTATTAAATGGCATACAACTACTCATTCACTTTGTCTGCATTAAAGGAGGGGTATATGATGAAAATATTGTAATAACCATATGTTTAATCTCCGCAATATGCTTATATTGTGGGACAACGCTTCCCAATAATAGGGACCTATTTTGCTGGCAGGAGGGAGTATGTGATATGAAGCAGTACTTGATGTCAATTGGAACATAGTTGGTATGATAATGCTAAGTTGAATTACAACAATGGTTGAAAGAAACTCATTTGACAAGCTTCACTTTGTTATTCGAATGACATCTTATCCGAAACCATATTAATGTGTCACTTGCAAGATAACTATGGTGCATAGGAGGTGATTAAGTCAGAGGAGGATAATCCAATTATGCCAATATCACCCAATATGTAACAATGTTGGTCAGGGTCTTGGAATTCGGATCCTAACCAGTTTTGCTGGGAACGGGGCCAAAACCAAAACCATGTAGGTCTTTGGGGTGCATGATTCACATGGCAGTAGAGAGTTTGAACTGAAAATGGTTGCTAGCAGGTAACCAGATGGAGTTGGACGATACTTGCCAAGTTTGGAGTTTAACTCTTGAGAACATGAACATGTTTTTTTTATCTCTAATGTTGTGTATACTGAATATCGATTCCTCGTCACTTCCCAAGTTAATGTAATAGTAAGATTTGGAAATTACTCTGAACGAGCTGCTTTAGGATAAGAGTTCTAAGGTGGTATGCTAACAATCTAACCTTATAGTTGTAGTACCCAAGGTTCATCTTTTTTGGTACCTGCTCAATTGACAGCCTATGAGTGGTCGAACGGCTACCTGAGTGGTCGTAAGGCAACAGAAGTGGTCGGAACCAGTCGTAATTGATTGGAACCGGTCGTAAAAAAGTCCTGGGAGGTCGTAAGGCCTTTACAACACGCTCGTGTCGTCAAATATTATATATTGCAGATCAACAAATTTTATCTTATTCTGTATTTTACCGTAGCGTTAGCACGGGCACACTACTAGTGGATGGCTAATTCACGTACGCATGCCTAAGTTGATTTTTCATGTGTGCATGAGTAAATACATGGCTGGCTCATGCATGTACACGTAAAGGATACGGGCACGCTGACATCACCTAGCTCTCGCCACTGGACTCCCCAGGCCACCTCGCACTGAAGACCCTCGGCGCGGACGAGCGGAGATGAGGCTGATGAAAACATCTTCTTTCGGGGGAGCCCAGGCCACCATATGCGAACGCCGCGAGCATGCCTGGATTATAAACTTCGGAGACGCGCCTGCGTGAACTCCGAGCGGGGAGCTCCGACGACCGGGGACTTCGCGTCGACACGGTCGAGGCTTCGACCAGTGCGCGGAGACATCGAGTCTTCGACCAACGCGCGGCGCCATCGCTCGACGAAGACTTCTCGAGTTTTCGGCTGCGAAGGTGTCCGACGGGGCGAGGCGCCTGACGCTGATGACCCGCGAGATGGTACAGACGTCATGAATAAAGTAGTATGCTCCCAGGAACCGAAAAGATCCATATAGCCGCCGCCAGATTGCAGAGCTTCTCTCAGGTTGGCGGTTTTAAGGCACAAAGGAGACGGGCAGATGTTACAGTACAAACGATGGGATAAAACGAGATAATATCTTGAGCGAATCGACAGGAAAGATCCAAAACTGCTCCCTTTTCCTACCTTTCCTTGAGTGCTGGAGAAATCTCTTCCATACGCAACTTCTAGTCGTCCCCACGGACGGCGCCATCTGTCGTAGCTACGGGCTAAACAGGAGAGAGGGGGACTAGTGAGGAGGAGAAGAGGAGGAGATAGATCTGTGGAGAGGTGGTGAGAATGAGGGAGATGTCCCCCCTTTGCCCCTCCTGGGGGCTTATGTATATGTGAGTGGGGTAGAATGGGAAATCCCCATTCTACCCCTTAGTATTTTACAAAGGATGGGGGGTACACTGGTATATTTACACTGTTATATTCCTCTACACTATTGGGCATTTTACATGTTTGACTAGTTGCACGGCCCAGTCACGGGGGGTTGGGCCACCCCTACAACAGTGGTAGTAGGTGACATCTTGGAGTTGTTGAGGAGCCGGGGTGTTACAAATTCTCCAAGAGCTAATGGCCCAGAAGAATCCCAAGCCGCCGATTATATCACCAAGAACCCGAGGTGCGGCAACTAGAGAGCTTGTCCACTCCTAACTCGGCATCTAGATCTTGCGGTGGCTTGAACATGATTTGAGGAGCAGTGAGCAAAGGATTTGAGCTTCCTTGTGTATTTCCCCCTCTAGTGAAATTGGCTCCTTGGGCTATTCCTGCGACCCCATAACCATGCCCTAAAATTCCATATCTTAGCAACCTCATACTCGATTGCAGCGGCACTTGCATGAGGCGCGGTGATGGTGGCGATGGTTTCAAGTGCGGTGGCATCGTGAGGCTTTTGTAAGGAGCATCTGATCTAGATTATCATCGTGCAACCTATCTGAATCCGAACCACAATCGACATCAGCCGGCGGCACGTCATTCACTTCACCGGCGATGTCATCCGGCGGCATATCATTCACTTCACCGGCGATGTCATCCGGCGGCATTTGATCATTCACTTTGCCATGACTGGTCCAACACATATAACCCTTTTTGAAACCCCTCCGAATCAAGTGCGCTTCAATTTGCCCTCGATTCTTAAACATCTTTAAATTCTCACAGTCAGTGCATGGACAGTACATATATTCCACCCCCTTATTCAACATATCCTCCTCGGCAGCTCTTGTAAAAGCAGACACGCCATTAATGTACTCTTCACTCACACAGCTCGCGGCATACATCCAGCTTCGGTCCTATATTACGTACATATATAACAACTTAGTATTAAAAATTAAATTAACTAATTATTACTACATATATACCGGCCACATGTATTATATTGAGCCTTAATTTGCTAGCTCAATTCATATTACAAACACAATAGCTATTATATAACCAACAATTTTGCAAACCATCTTCAATTAATAACACTCACCAATTACTTAGATCTAAATTGTAATGCATGCAAAGAAAAAATAAAATTCATTACTAATCATATCTAGAGCAACCAGGAAAGTGAATCTTCAAAGCTCAATATCTGGCTCCTCCCACCAAATTAACTGGCCTGAAATCACCTAGCTTGCCTCCTGAGCGAAAGAGTGCGCAGCAGCGGCTAGATCTGGATCGAAATGAAGACAGATGCGGTCTGAGCAGCGCAATAAATGCCTAGTGAGCATTATCACAGACGGTTTTTTTATTAAAAAACGTCTATGATAATGTGGGATTATCACAGACAGTTTTTAATACAGACCGTCTGTGATACTTCAGTATCACAGACGGTTCATCGGTAAGAACCGTCGGTGATACTCGTTTTCTCCGACGCCGCCAGCACAGATGGTGTCCAAATTAAAACCGTCTGTGTTAGTGTTGATCACAGACGGTTTGACATAACCGTCTGTGATTGGCCGTCTAGTATTAGGCTTTCTGTAGTAGTGAAGGTGGCGAAGGTCTTGAGTGCTGGGACGACATGAGGCTTGGGGAAGGGGAAAGGTTGGGAACGGTGCCGTCAGATGGGGATGTGGAAGGTTTGTCGCCGTCGGACTCATTTGCGGCGGCGGAGGCGTGATGCATGGTAGCGGAGGAATGGTGTGTGGTGGTGGCAGAGGCGTTGAGGCCGGCGGTCGAGCAAAAGGTCGGTGGTCGAGTGAAAGAATGTGCATCGGCTTGGGTGCATAATGGCCGAGTCTTTGTTTTTTCCCTTTCTTTAGCCGGCTGAGCCAAGTATTTTCAAAGCTGGTTCGTTGGTTTTTTGTAAGACATGTTTTTAACATGTAGTACATGGAGGGAGAGGATTACGGACAAATTCTCCTTTTATATTAGGGCCTGTTTGGTAGAGCTCCACCAGCTCCAGATCCACCCAGATTCACCAGATCCACCCAAATCCACCGTGGAGCAGCTCCACCGTGGATCTGGGTTTCATCCAAATGTTTGGTACAGCTCCAGCTTTGAGTTTGCTCTCCTCTATCTCACTGATACCTGGGCCCACACGTCAGCTCTTCATCTGAGCCTCGCTGCCTCGCCGGAGCGCGCGGGCGCGCCGGCCTCGCTACCTCGCCGAAGCTCGCGGGCGCGGCCGGCCATGGCGGGTGGGCGCGGCCTCGCGGCCTGGGGCGGGCGCGGCCGGCGTCGCTGCCTCGCCGGAGCTCGCGGCCGGGGCTGGAGCGGCCATGGCGGGCGGGCGCGGGAGACGGCCGAGGTTTGGGGTCGCGTGCGGAGAAGAAGAAGAAATAGAACGAACCGTTTTTTGGTGTGTAATCAGTGGCATGGTGGGTAATTTTCCCGAACTCCACCAACTTGAGTTTGGTGGATCTGGAGCCAAATCCATGGTTTTGGTGGAGCAGATCCACGGTGAAGCTGCTGGAGCTAGAACTGTTTGGCTAGCAAAATTGAATCCGGATCTATTTTTCGTGGATCTGGAGCTGATGGAGCTCTCCCAAACAGACCCTTAGTACAGGGACAGAGAGATATTGATTCGGTATAAACCTTTGGAAGTGGCGAATAAGATGGTTGAGTGGCACGGGCATCTAGCTAGGTATGGATAAGTTACGCAAAGAGTAGGTTATGCTTGGAACTTAATTATTGATTCCTTTTATTTTCATCTGTTTCTTTTTGTGGACTACAATGAAGCTGACCCATAACAACTTTAGTGGGAACAATTTATGTGCTTGCAAATTGGATTTATCTAGAGCATATACTGGGCTGATCTTTTCTTGAAGGTGTGTTGTTAAAGCTGGGCTTTCATAGCAAATGGGTACAGCTAGTGATATGTTGCGTCACCACAGTACGTTATCAAAAACCGGCCGGTTTTTGGAACATTACAAAGATTTCGTCCAAAATTTTCAACCATGTGTTGGAATTTGAAACCAGTTTTCAGCCGAAAATAACTCTATGAAATCTCAGAAATATCACCCTATTTTAAATTTGAATACCAGATACAAAGGGACCTTGATTAAAACAAATTCAGATATCAACTTAGCAATTACTCCTTCTGCCCAAGTTTGTAGGGCGAATTTCCTCTTGGAACATAGACCAATCAGATATTAAAAACGATTAGACTATTTTTAATTATTATGTTTAAGTACTATATTCAATTAATATATGTAGAGATTATAAAGTAAAACTAAATATTTATTAAGGTATAGAAAGAATATCGCACTAATTTTGCAATGAATATGAAATATACCCTATATTTTTTGACGGAAGGGCCTAGTTTATGAGGCTGGAAGCATACTTCCCCTTTTCGCTTATCATCTCAATGGAAACCAAACATTCATAAATGGTCAGTTCCAACAACAGGAAGACAAACACAAACACGATAAAAAGGCATACGTTCAGACGTGTATGCATGTTCACATCCCCATATATTTGACCGTGATTCAAATAGGAATTTGGATAGAGAAGAAGCTTTCATACGAATGGAGAAGTGTTGAACAAATTTGCTACATAGCAAACTTATTTCTCTAGTATTAGACTGTTTCAGACAAGCAGTATCCGGTGTACACCCCTAGATCACCGGCGGGGGTTACTCCTCTTCCTGCTGTTGGCGGCGGTGGTGCTCATCGATCATGTGGCGGGGCCCGCTTTGCAGTCGTAGCGGCGACGTCCGGTAAGCGAGGTGGCCCTGCTTGCGCATGGCGTCGTAGAACTTCTCTGGGTTCCACACGGCGACGTAAAGGCCGATGGCATTGAGGTATATGTCGCTCCTCCCGCAAAAGCCGACGATGGCTGCCCCGTCCACGGAGCAGTTGAACTCGACCTGGCTGTCCGGCCTGAACGTCGAGGAACTATTACCGAACGGCCCTAACATCCTCTTGTTGGTGCTGAACGACAGAGACCGGATGAACGCGGCGTCCTTGCAGCCGCCAACGCCGGTTAAGAACTCATCTGGAAAGTTGAGCTTGATCTGCGCGCGTGCACGTACTAACTAGTCAGTCAACCAATCTCGAAACCTGCAGCTTATATTCTCGATCGATCATTAGCCCTACAACTGCAAATATACAACTCTTCAAGTCTCTGAAATAAGAAGCAAAATATCTGAAACACAAAGAATAAAAAATCCTGCACATGCAAGATCGATCCAATTATATATATGTACGTGCTCATACTTTATGAGGCCGCCCGCCGCCCTTTCCATGCAGGGAACCCACAGCAGGTTTGCCGTTGTCGTCGTACTCCACCAAAATCGAGTCGACCAACCATCCGCCCCGAATTTCGATGCTACGGATGCCAGTGTAGCCGCCGCCGCCGTGGCCGCCGCCTCCTTCGACCCACGGATCCCCTTCGGTTCCTCCCCATGGACCGACCTTGACACGGAGCACTGACGTTACAGTCATTGATTGATCCGTGTATATCTTATCCCCCTCTAATGTGTATGCCTTTATATAATATATATGCGCAACGACGTGGGGGCCTCCAGCTCCAGGGGTCATATGAGAGGTCGCCGCCCAGCGTAATATGTTACGCAACTTTTGTTCAGTTGGCCCCATCCAGAATATGCGTATGCCTTTATAATAAGACCTACTAGCTTAATAGCCGTATTTTATTACGGATAAAAAATTTATCATATTACTTCGGCACATCGAGTTGATGTCCTCTGGCTCGGCCTTCTCCATGCCCCTCATCTCTTCTACAGTGCTTGGATGAGCGCTAATCCAGGTGGCATCACGCCTCCACCACCATGCTCGGCCTATATCACGTGTTGGCTTTGCCGCCTACCGGAACCTAAATATACAAATCAGGACCCTCTGTATATACTGAATTAATCTAGCCTAGGATCATGATAGTGCATATAGTAGTAATTTAAATGAAATATCATTCTATATGCATGAATAACTATATGAAATAAGCAAATATTATTATTTATCAGAGTAATGATCTTATGATCAAAGCTTACAAAATAGCCTTAGAGGCTAAACAACTCAAATAAATAGGCAAATACATAGAGTACTCAGCAAGTCGTAGGTAACTGTAACAATCTAAAATTTAATTTATCTATTAATTATGTTTAAAATAAATTAATGCATTTATGAGTTTTCTCATAAAAACCTTTTTCTAACAAAAACAACAATAAAATAATTTTCAAGAAAAAATAAAGCGGATAAAATTTTGTAAATAATTTTTTAATTCCTATAGGGTGTGATTGGTCTCTCAGAAACTTTTCACGATTTTTAGAGCTGTATTACTAATTTTAGAAATTGTAACTTTGATTTCTAGAATTAATTAAATAAAAAAATAATTAAAAATCCCAAATCCTTGCTTGGGCAGATTCCTTCCGGCTCCGCCTTGGCTTGACCTGCTCTTGTTCTGGCCCAAGCCGTCTCTCCCCTCTCTTCTTTTCACTTTTCTTTTGGCGCTCGTTTATTTCAGCCAAGTATGCCTTCCCTCTTGTCGTTTCTCTCGCTGTCGCTGACTAGTAGGCTCAGGACCCACCTATCAGTCCTTTTCTTCCACCTCGCACCCGCCCCGTTCGCCGATGTGGCCTCACGTGCCCCCGCTTGTCCTCACTATCCAATGGACCCAGCCGTCGCCACCTCACCTCGCCCAAATTTTTTCTATTTTAGCCCTTTTTTAAAAAAATATTCACATTTAGACCCCTGGACGTCTTAATTCCGTTTTTGGACCCAGGGGGTCGGCGCCGTGACCCACGGCGCCGAGGTAACACGTCTCGGCGCCGTGGTCCATGGCGCCGAGACGTGTTACCTCGGCGCCGTGGGTCACGGCGCCGACCCCCTGGATCCAAAAACGGAATTAAGGATGCGTTTGGTTTCGAGGCAAAGTGGGATGGGATGGGGTCATCCCTGTTTTCTGGGACGAGGTGGCCCCTGTCGCTGTTTGATTGAATGGATGGGGCGAGCCCTTTTTTTGTTTGGTGCAAAGGATGAGTGAAGGACGAGGCCGCCCCAGTTTTTGTTTGGATGGATGAATATGGACACATAGATTTGATCTTTACCCCATATATATATATATATATACAAGTTTACATACGGTTGGGAGCTGCTACTCTATCCACACGAAAAAAACTGAAAATTTCGAAGCCATCGCTGTGCTCGAACGCAGGCCAAGGCGAGGCGGGAGCGCGCGCGCGGGAAAAGCAGCGCGCTGCTGGCTGCTGCGGGCGAGCGCTGGGGGCAGCGCCATCCGCTGGATTTCGGGGGACGGGGGCGCCCCCGAATCTGAGCGAATATTCGGTGGTGGCTGCCCCTGCCTCCCTGTGACTCCCATCCAAACAGTGATTCCAACGGGACCGCCCCATTCCATCCATCCTAAAGCAAGAAACCAAACACTCCCTAAGACGTCCAGGGGTCTAAATGTAAATATTTTTTTTAAAAAAAAGACTAAAATAAAAAAAAATCGGTCACCTCACTACCGCCCACCACCGCCAATCCACACACCGGTAAGCACCATGCCACGTCGCTGTCACCCATCCCAATCGATCTATCGGGCAACCCAAGCCAATGTAACGCTCCGACCGTTTGACCTAAGGAGATGCATTCGCCTCGCCTCGAACTCCCTACCAAATGTGCCGACCTGTCCAATTGCTGCAGCTTCCCCTTTACTCCGTTTTGTCGCCACCGTTTGTCTCGATTGGGAGGAAGAAAGCACATCTGTGACTGTGAGTTCTCGCTGCGGCTGCCACGAACTCACCGCCTTCTCATGTTTTTCTCTTAAGTACTTAAGCCTCTCTTCCATGTCATCTCCTTCCTAGCTTGACACCCATCCCATTTTTCCAAGAACTAGAGCTTCTTGCTCTCAGGTTCTATTGGAACGCGAGCATTGTTCTCGTCACTAGCGAGCACACCGCCGTGCCTGCGATTGCCCTGGTGAGCGTCCTTGCTCGATGTGCATGTCATTTCCCTTCTAAAGCCTCACTAACCCTATCCCCATGCTTTCTTTCATAGTTGGATCCGTGAGGAGCTGCATCATCATCATCTTCTTGGCAACGGTGAGCGTGCCCATTCCAGGGCACCGCGTTTTCCCTGTTCTGGTGAGCCTTCCCCTGCATCTCTCGTTTCACATCACACCACTTGACTCCAAATTCATCTCCAAATTCATCATCTTCTTGGCTCCGGTGAGCGTGCCCATTCCAGGGCACCGCATTTACCCTGTTCTGGTGAGCCTTCCCCTGCATCTCTCGTTTCACCTCACACAACTTGACTCCAAATTCATATCCCCTTACTCGATTCTATTCCTTCTGCAGTGAATCCTTGGACCTTCGCCTTGCTCCTCATCACCAACCAAAACCGCCACCACATGCCATTGCACCTCGAGATCCGAGCCTTGCCATGGTCAATCTTCACCATCTACATGCCCTTCACAACCTTGCCGTGTGCCATATTGCAACCCATTCCTCCTAAGAAGCTTTGTTACCATGAAGCCCGTCGCTGTCACCCCTTGCCACTACCGTCCACTGTCTCAGACTGTCTACGCCCTCGCTAACCTCACTGACGTGTTACTAGTGAGTGGGTTAAAAGTTTTGTTTCGGAAAATAATTCGGAGGATGGCGAAACGAACGAAAGAACAAATTTTAATTCATTTCGTACAAAATTCCGTCCGAAATTTTTAAATAGCATTTGAATTTTGATGAAATTTAACCAAGTTTGGATGAAATTTGGATAAGTTTCAAATAGGGCCAAATTCGGCTAAAATTTGGCCGAATCAATCTGGTTTCGGAGGGTAATGAAAGAGCAAAAATTTTCAAAATTTTGCCCCATTTCGGACGAAATTGTGAACACTGGTCGTAGATGCCTACGCGCTACTTGAGCTTCTTGTCATTGTTAGGCCATTCTCAGTGGAGAGTTTTATGGCGTTGTTTCCAAGACTGCCACATCATGTAAAATGAAATGAAACATGGATGAAACATCCATTCTCAATGTATAGTTTCATTCTATTGTTTCATAGACATTTAATTTCATGACTCATATAGAGTTGGTAATCGTGCCAAGATAGATGAAACTCACTTCTTCTCTCTCTTCTTAAAAATGTTACCATATCATTAAAAATACCTATGCGGCAGCCTATTAAATGCAGATGAAACTCCCAATGAAACTGGCCTTAGAGCGTCCACAATGGTAATAGCTAGTACTAGCTATATAGTCAGCTGACGTGGAGGTGAGAGATAAAAGCAAAGACTATTTTATACTGTTGGACTCACATGCTCCTCTCTCATGTTCTTGGACCACGTGAAATAGATCAGCTATTTGCTCGTCGGTAGTGACTACTCTCTCTCCTACTTTTTCCTTGCCACATCAGATCTAGCTAACTAAATAGTCAGCTGTTGGAGTGCCGATGTAGCCCTGTTTAGCGCCGCCACATTTGGTCGTTGTGTTCCCTGTTTCTGCAACCCTAGGTCCCCGTCTGGGCGCCATTAGGTTCTTGTCGCTCCCAGCTTTCATTTCCGCTTGCACGCAAGCCCATGGCTGCAACGCAGCTGCACCGGCGATCTCGGCAACGCCGTAGGCGCTGAGTCTGTTACTGTGCGCTTCACAATAGCTAGCATAATTAGTGCTAATGAGGTCATTTTAGAATATATTGTGTAAATGGTCTCGGTTTAGTCCAATGAGACATACATGTGGGCACAGATAGATTAAGCAATAAGATTTATAATTCAACTGGTTTTTAAATCTGAGTCACTAACATATAAGACCCACTGGCCTGTACACTCACCTGTGACTCAGTTCACCATGCACCGACCCCACGTCTGGCTAATGACCTAATAAATCCTATTTTTCCTAAGAAAGAACTAGCTAAGTGTCTATGCACTGCAACGTATCTCAAATAAATAATATTATAAATTCTAAACTCTAAAATAAAATAATCTGAGTTTCCCTGTATGCACGAGTAAATTGTTGACATGCGTCATTTTTACATATTTTTTTTGTGTCATTTTACCCCATTATTTTTCGTATTTTGAGATCATTTATCATCATTTACACGTTTTTCCATATTTAATTGCTCAATTTGGATCATTTTACATTTTTTGTGCTTTTTCCGCAGACCGGCGCGAGCGAGGCGCATAAACGACAAATTTGGCATTCTGGGACAGCTCCGTATAGTTGTACGTATCGTCACGATTGCGTAGGATCTTTCCGCGATGAAATCGGACTTCTAGAGGGTCAGAACAGAAGAAATGAAATGGGAGATGGACTTATTTGTAAACCCTAAATATTAGGAGGACTTAATCACAAAAAGGCCAAAACTCCCATCTCCTTCATCCAGCCCCCGTTTGCTTCTCCTCCCCCTTCTTCTGCTCCGGCGCCGGCGAGGCCGGGCCAGCTCGCCGGCGACCATCGATATCACCGCCACCAAACCACACCGCCGTCCGCATCCTCCATCCGCGCCGGCGCAGATTGTCTGACTTACAGGAGGTAAGTCATGGGTGACTTTACCCCTACCCGATGCCATCCATTCAGCATCCAACGGCCGAGCGTCCAACGATAAAAGAGCACCTTCTCCGCCAGAAAGATCGCGCGCGGAATGCTTTTTGGCGGGACTGGGCACCGCCGCGGCCGAGCGTCCGCGCCGCCGCTGCCCCAGCTCCGCCTGACCCAGCTCCGCCCGTGTCGCGCCGTCTTCCGCGCCGCCGCTGCCGGGACTGGGCACCGCCGCGGCCGAGCGTCCGCGCCGCTGCTGCGTCTTCCGCGCCGCCGCTGCCCCAGCTCCGCCCGCCCCAGCTCCGTCCGCGCCGCCGCCGCCCCAGCTCCGCCTGTGTCGCGCCGTCTTCTGCACCGCCGCTGCCCCAGCTCCGCCCGTGTCGCGCCGTCTTCCGCGCCGCCGCTACCCCAGGTCCGGCCGTGTCCGCGCCGTCTGCTGCCCAGCTTCGCCTGCGTCCACGCCGCCAGCTGCCCAGCTCCGCTCGCGTCCGCGCCGCTGCCTGCCCAGCTTCGCTGACGTCCGCGCCGCCGCAGCTCCGGCCGCGTCTGAGCCGCCGGCTACCCAGCTCCGCCCGCGTCCACGCCGCCGGCTGCCCAGCTCCTGCCGCGCGCCCGCGCTGGTCTCTGTCCCCACACCACTGAGCTCCAATCCGACCAAGCTGATGATCTGCTCTGGTAATTGGGAAGACAGAGCCCCCCTCTGGTAATTGGTAATTGGGATTCAATTGGGAAAATCTAGTTAAGATTCAATGGCACAAGCACAACCCAACAAGTAAGTTATGTTCACATTCCAAACTTTATTCTTTGATTTGTTTGTACCCAGATGCGAGCAATGAGAATGCATTTTTTTCATGTACAGAGAGAATGTGAATCCTAGTTGGGTACCTCAAGTTGGTCAGAAATTTAGATACTTGGATGATGCTTGGTCCTTTTGGGTAAACTATGGAGGTCATGCAGGTTTTGAGGTTAGGAAAAGGTACACAAATGAAAGTAAATTTGATGGAAAGGTAACTTCATGTAGATATGTGTGTGCCAAGGAGGGTTTTCGAGCACGAGACAAGAGGGATCACGTCACAAAGAATCCTCGAGCAGAAACAAGAACAGGTTGTCCGGTTCGTATGACTCTTACATTAGATCGAGTAGCAGAGAATTATGAAGTGCTTGATCTGGTTCTTGTGCACAATCATGTTCTTCACTTGCCACAAACCTTCCATTTGATGCTATCACAAAGAAAGATTTCTGAAGTGCAAGCTTTTGAAATTGAGGCTGCCGATGATTCAGGAATTAGGCCAAAAGTTGCACATGAGTTGGCTAGTCGCCAAGTTGGAGGACCAATGAATCTCAGCTACACTTGCCGTGATCAAAAAAATTACTTGCAGGGCAGGCGCCAAAGGGAGTTGGCATTTGGTCAGGCAGGAAGCATGTTGAAGTATTTTCAAGACAAGATCTCTGAGAACCCTTCTTTCCACTATGCTCTACAATTGGATGTGGAAGAACATATAACTAATATATTCTGGGTTGATGTTAAGATGATAATTGATTATGCTCACTTTGGGGATGTGGTGACCTTTGACACTACTTTTGGCACAAACAAAGAATACATGCCTTTTGGTGTTTTTGTTGGATTCAATCAATTCAGAGAGACTGTTATTTTTGGAGCTGCTCTTCTATTTGATGAAACATGTGCATCTTTTACATGGCTATTTGAGGCTTTTCTAGCTGCACACAATGGGAAACAACCTAGAGCTATATTTACTGATCAAGACACTGCAATGGGAAATGCTGTTAAGGAGGTATTCACAGAAGCTTGGCATGGACTGTGCACTCATCACATAATGCAAAATGCTGTCAAGCACTTATGTAATAGAAAAAATGATGAAGATGAAGAATCTCATATTCTCTCAGATTTTAGTGCTTGCATGTATAGCATTGAGGACAAGGCAGCCTTTGAAGAAGCATTTAACATCATGAGGAATAAGGTTGACAATAAGAGAGAATCATGGCTCGATAGCATCTACAAGTTTAAGGAAAAATGGGCTGAATGTTACATGAGGGATGTTTTCACATTGGGAATGAGAAGCACACAATTAAGTGAGAGTTTCAATAGTGACTTAAAAAACCATCTGAAATCAGATTTTGACATCATTCGGTTCTTAAAGCATTTTGAAAGAGCAGTGCAAGGAAAAAGAAACAAAGAACTAGATGAAGAATTTGAAGCTAGGAAAAGCTACCTAGAATAAGAATGAAGACACCTATGCTAGTGCAAGCAGGAAAACTTTACACCCCCCCAATTATTTGAAGCATTCCAAGCTGAATATGAGAGATCCATGGCAGCATGCACTAGAGCATTGGATGAAAATAACACGTATGCTGTTTCGATTGTGAGGTCTAATGGTGATTTAAGTTCTGAACAAGAGCGCATAGTTGTTGGTGATCCTCTGAAGCAAACAGCTTCATGCAATTGTGAGCAGTTTACAAGGACCGGTGTTTTGTGTGGCCATGCTTTGAAAGTTCTTGACTTGATGAATATCAAGTTATTGCCCAACCATTACATTCTGAAGCGTTGGACAAGGGAAGCAAGGTATGGAACTGTACAAGACAACAAGGGAAGGAGCATCATTGAAAATCCAAAACTAGATGCTATGCTCCGCTACAAGTTTATGTCTCATAAATTTCTGAACTTGGCATATCAAGCCGCAAGCTCAACAGAGTGTTGCCTATTGGTAGATAATGCACTTGATTGTCTTAGTAATCAACTAAAGGACAAAATCAATGCATCTACAAGTATTTTGTCTGATTCATACAATGTCCAGCCTAATGTTCAACAAGATGAAGACATGCTTAGTGCTGCACGCTTAAAGAAAAAAGAGGTTCAACCAAAAAGTTCAAAGCGACATAGAAGTTGGCTCGACAAGACTCGAAAGTTCAAAAAGAAAGTGCCAAATAAATCTAATGTATGTAGCTGAAAACCCTTGCAATATATTGTACATATTTATTACTACTTGCTAACAAACAAGATTGGATGTTTTATGCAACATGAAGAGAATGGTGGTGGTGTAGAAACTCAAGAATCCATGGATAATGCTCATAAGGACCACAATACCTTCGCCTTCACTAGCTTCACAGATTTGATAATGGTAGTTTCGATAATACTCTTTTTCAATTGTGTAGAATTAACTTTTTCCTTTGTCTTTGCAGGGTCCTAGTGAAATTGACGATATGTCTGTTCAAGATCTTCTATAGGTTGCTATCACATGGAAGGATATTTTGTTCTTTTGGGCAAATTCGTCGAGCACATGTGCGCTGGGCGCTAACAGATGGTTTTTGGCGGAGATTATTTTGTTTTTAGCTGTAACAATTCTATGGCTAATTTTACGTACATACATACATACATATATATATGATGTAGTGGTGGCTTTTGGTGGAGTTTATTTTGGTTATTTGGAGCATGTAACTAATGAAAATACTTAGTAAAATGCTTGTTTAATTCTGCTTGTTTAATGCTTATTTGAGCCGTTGGAGCAAGTCTGCAGAGATGTTAGCAGTTTATTTGTTTTAGTTCAGCTTTTACCATTCATTTTGGATCTGTGATCCGATTTAGGTGCTAGAATAAATAGCATTAGCATTCAGTTGTAAACAGTCTCTTGCGTGTATTCTGAAGGTATTCAGAAACTTTAGTTGAGATTTTCAGTAATGCAATTGACAGAATTTGCTTTTTGAACTTTCTACCACATTCAGTACTTTGCCGTATTGCTAACAGTGCTGCTCGTTTTCTGATTTCTGGGCGGACTCGCCTCAGATTTTCTGGGCGTGCTCTGTTGGCTTCAGTCCTGGGCGTATTTCAGTCCTGCTCTGTTTGCTTCAGTCCTGCTCTATTTTCTGAGCGACGGCAAGGGCAGCCGAACCGTGGCTCCAGCGGAAGGCCGCACCTGCGACAGCTCCCCGGCCAGCGGCCGAGACCTAAAAGCCCTAAACCCACCCATCCCTTGTTTCCCTTCGCCTCCACTTTGTAGTTCGCACCCATGGCGCGCCTCACGCCCACCAAATCCAAGTCCAAGCCCTCCACGGACGCAGCCGCGGGCTCCTCGGCGGAGCAGAAGCCGCGGCAGCGGCCGCCGAAGCAGGCGAAGGCGGCGGGGAAGAATAAGAAGGCCAAGTCGGGCGGGGCTAGGGCAGCGGCGGCGCGGAAGACGGCGCGACACGGGCGGAGCTGGGGCAGCGGCGGTGCGGAAGACGGCGCGACACGGGCGGAGCTGGGGCGGGCAGAGCTGGGGCAGCGGCGGCGCGGACGCTCGGCCGCGGTCTTTTCTGGCGGAGAAGGTGCTCTTTTATCGTTGGACGCTCGGCCGTTGGATGCTGAATGGATGGCATCGGGTAGGGGTAAAGTCACCCATGACTTACCTCCTGTAAGTCAGACAATCCGCGCCGCATCCACGCCGCCCGCTCTAGATCCCGCGCTCCTCCCTTCTCTGCGCCACCATCACACCGCCGCCTTCTCCACCTGCGCGCCACCCCACAGCACCTCTCTCCGGCCGCCGCGCCTCCTCCCGTGCGCCACCGCCCCTCCTCCTTCTTCACCGGTGCGCCGCCACCCGCCACTTCTTCCAGCGCCGTCTTGCTCTCCCTCCGCTTCCGGTCGCCATCCACCGCAGCTCCTCCATCTGCCTCTTCCCGTGCGCCACTCACCCTGCCGCTCCTCCTCTACCGCCGCTTCTCCTCTTCCCTCACCTCGGCGCCGCCGTTCCAGATCCACCGGCAGCCATCTCCCTGCTCCCTCTCTTCTGCTCCTCTGCGCCTCCTCTTGCTTCTCCTCGTCCTCCTCAGTCTCCGGTCATCGGCGACCCCTAGCACCGCCGACCTCCATCAGCCGCTCCTCCGTCGCCTACTCCCGTGCCCCATCCGCGCCGCCAAGATCCCCCGTACCACCGGCGGCCACACCTCATCACGGCTGCCTCGCCTCTCCTCCCGCCGATCTACCTCTTCTCGGCCACCGCTTCTCCACCAAGCGCTGAGCCGCCGATCTCCACCGACACCGACGGCGAAGGCACGGCAACCCTCTACTTCCTCTACGGCTAACTCCCTCACCGACCACTTCTGCCTCGGCTCCACTTCACCGACGACCTCTTCTGCTCTGCTTCCTCTTCTCTACTCCTCGGTTATCTCTATTTCCTCTCCCATTTTCTATTTGCTAGTCTCAAGTATTGATTCACTGAATTGGTACTAATGCGCTGTTAATTAAAGCTTCATGATGCACTAATTTTTCTGTGGTTGCG
Organism: Dendrocalamus latiflorus; assembly: GCA_017311315.1. Taxonomy (NCBI): domain Eukaryota; kingdom Viridiplantae; phylum Streptophyta; class Magnoliopsida; order Poales; family Poaceae; genus Dendrocalamus; species Dendrocalamus latiflorus. The sequence continues at coordinate 30,252,412 of CM029638.1, forward strand.
AATTGTTCTTACTGTGACTTGTTATTGCACTGTGGATTATGCACTACGTTGATGAATTGTGGAATATTTTCTGAGAATTGTGATTGTGCATGTATTCACTGAGATGTTATTGTGATTAGGTGTTAGTTTGTCAATTGTTCTAGTGTAAGTGGTTAGTGTCTTTGTCTGTGTTTAATTTAGTGTTCGTGTTTGTGCTTGTACAGGTGTTAGTTTCCGTGATGTTTGTGTGTGCGATTTAGCGAACCGGCGACCGTTCCTTCCCCTTGCTGTCTTGACCCACCTAGAGCTTCTACATTCTCTCTTGTGCTTCTCGACCTTCCCCTTTCTTCTTTGCGCGGTCGATCGGTAGTTAAGTCGTGCGAGCGTTCGTAGCTCTGTGTTTTATGTTGTCCTGCCGCCGTCATCTAGTTAGCCGTTGATCGTCTTCTTCCTCGTTCTCTCTTGACTCCCTCCTTGCTTCTAGACTCCCCCAGTGCTTCTCGACTACCTCCTTCTGTCTCGCGGTCGGTAGTTAGTTAGGTTGTCGGTCGGTAGTCGTGTACGTTCGTGTAGTCGTCGTTGTAGTTCGTTCGGTCGTACGACGTCATTTCGTACGGTCGTTCGTCCTGTCGTCTTTCGTTTGTTTAGTCGTTCGTCGTTTTGTCCTTGCGAGTTAGAGTTCGTTCAGTAGTTCGTTCGTTCGGCTGATTCGGTAGACGTTTTAGGTTTAGTTTTCTCCCCCGTTTCGATTGACCTAGCTTTAGCTAAGCACCGGTAGCCTCAGTCTAGTCCCTGTGGAGAACACGACACTCGCCGCTATTTCAGTGGCAACCCGTGCATTTGCGGGTGTGCTATTTTTGCACGATCAATTGTCCATGAGAGTCAGAATTTTTACTAAATAGTTTATTACCTGCGTTGCCACGGATTGAAAAAAGTCATATTACCTGTGCATGTTGAGTCACCGATGTTGTGAGACATGTTGCGGTCGGTCTCACGTTGTGCCTCCTGCTCTGCCACATGGGTGGCGCCCACGGCCAATCAGGCCCGGTTGAGGTCGGGAGAGAACCTCAGTCGTCGTGACAAAAAGGACATGCTTGCCGTACTATAAAAAGTCTAATACTTGACATTATATCATAGACAGTTCTCCAAAAACATCAGTATTAAACCTCGCCATAAGGGGGAGGCTCAAGGGTATCGGGACCATCGGAAGGAAAGCAATCACTCTAGATATGGATATGTATGCTCAAACTCATTTCATGATCTTGCAACACATGACTGACGAAAGACTATGGCTCCTACCAAGAAATACTCCAAATCCATTAAGTCTCCTCTAGTTCTGGAGTGCAATGAGCCAGTGGACGACTTGTCCACTTTTCGAAGGAGCCCTACACACGCACGGTAAAGATTGCTGGTACTACTGCTCCAAATATCTGTCTTGGTTTGGAGATCCTTCACAGGAAAACCAAATGGATTAAGTTCAATTGAACAATCGTTGTCAGTAGTAAAGCAGCAAATGGAAACAAGGTTTTTGACCAGGTTAGGAATACTTAAAATATTGTGGAATTGGAGTTGTTTGGTTTTGGAAGGAAGAGTAAGATGACCGATGAGGAAAATAGGCAAAGAAGACCCATTACCAACAATAACAGAACCGAAAGGAGAGGCAATGGAAGAAAAGGGAGTACCAGCATTGAAAGTCATATGAGAAGTAGCACCTGAGTCCGTGAACCACTCTTGGTTGGACGGGGCAGGGTAGCTATTTAGGGCATTGGCCAATGCAGATTCGTCCCTAGTGGGCGCGTTGTAGACGGGTGGTACTGGTGCCGATGAGCGAAAATAGGTTTATGGGGTTAGCATGACAATTGGACATGCCTGTGGAGTGGGCAGTCATGAACTGAAGAGATTCTGGCCGGCAAGTGCGTGCCATGGTATAGGCTCACCCCTCTGCTGTGACCACGCCTGAGGAAGGCTAGTCCATGGGTTAAAAACCCATGGCGTGGAGTTACAGATGCCGGCGTTCCGATTGTTGTTGTTGCCACCACGTCCTCAGGCCCGGCTCTGGGGGTAGGCTGGGGGGGCGCAGGCCTAGGGCCCCGGGCCAGGGAGGGCCCACCCACCCCCCGCCCCCCCCCCGCCTGCAAGCCGCAACGCCCCAGCACGGCTTTCATGCGTGCATGCGGCCCACCATCGGCATGCTGCATGCAGGATCGAATCGGCTTCGACGTCACGACGTGAATACGAATACCGATCGAATACGGAATACCGAATACCGGAATACGTGATCGAATCGACCGACGACCGCAATACCGCATCAAGGATTCAAGGGCTCAAGCCTCAAGGCCACCGTCAACGTCGCTGATCGCTCGTGTGCGGGCCGCGGGGGCGGGGGCAACGTCGCTGATCGCTCTCGCCTCTCGTCGACTCGTCGTCTACTCGTCTCCAGTCTCCTGCAGTCCTGCGCCGACATCGCGCGTGGGCTCGTGGCGACTGGCCGTCCGCCGTCGCAGCCCGAGAGGCCGAGTCGCCGTCTCGCCAAGACAGAGAGTCAGAGACTCCATCGTCTGATCGTCGCGCCCGATCACTCGCCGTTCTGCCGCCGAGGCGCCGACTCGCCGTCGTACGTCGTACCACGTACCGTGGACTCGCCGGTTCGCCGCCGACTCGCCGTTCTGCTCTGCTGCCTCGTGCCGATCACTTGGCTGTCTCTCAATTCCATCTGCATCCGCCACTGCACCGCATCGCCAAGGTGAGGCAAGTAGGCAACAATTTACATCTAGTGATCTACTCATCTACATCTACTTCAAAAATTAGGTTAGGATTTTATGTTCTTGTTGTTTACTTTACTTTGTAAATTACAGGGTTTAGAATGTTGCCTAAGAAGCATATGTCGGGTGCTCAAAAAAGAAACAAAAGAAAACGAGAAGAACGGTTTATTGAATCGCAAAAGGGAACTATACATAAGTTCTTTTCAGCTTCAAGTAGTGTTGTTCCCGGTGATAATCCTGAGGAGGTGGATAATACGCAAGATGAAGAACAAGAATCTGATCATAATTTAAATGCAGAAGTTGATGCCAATGAGGATAGTGCGGGGGAACAAAGTTTGCAGCCTTCATCTGAGAATCCAAATGGTAATGAACAGAACGACTCACTTATATCAATTTTTGATTCTAGAACATGGGATACTCTTGACAATAAGTTTGCAGCCTACTAAAAGGTGGAAGATTTTGCTTGACCATGTTCCAAAACTGACAGTCAAGTCTTTGTCTAATACTCGTTGGGAGAGTCGAATAAAAAGTGTCCAAGCTATCAGGTACCAAACTCCCCAAATAAGGTCAGCTTTGTTGGAACTAGATAAATCTTCTACTGATGATCCAAAAGCAGTAAGTGATGCTCAATCTTTGGTAACTGCACTTGAGAATTTTGAATTTTTAGTTGGTATGGTTATTTGGCATGATATTCTGTTTTCTGTAAATATGGTGAGCAAGAAATTACAATCTAAGATTGTGTGCATGGATGCTACTCTCACACAAATTGAAGGGGTCATCTCATTTTTTAAGAGGTACAGAAATGAAGGCTTCACTGCTAGTATTGATATTGCAAAAGATATTGCATCTGAAATGGATGTAGAGCCAAAATTTCCCATAAAACGTCAAAGTAAAAGAAAGAAGCATTTTGATGAACAAAATGACCAAAATGAAGAAATACAATCAGCTATAGAATCCTTCAGAGTTAATTACTATATTGTCATGATTGATGTTGCAATTGCTTCATTGACTAGTCGATTTGAGCAGTTGAAGGCATTTGAAAATGTGTTTGGTTTCTTATTCAACTCAAAAAATCTAAAGTCACTGGATGATAATGATCTACGGAGGTGTTGCACTACTTTTGTACAAGCTTTTTCTCATGATGGGTCATCTGACGTTGAGTTCAATGATTTTTTCTCTGAATTAAAAGTGCTGCAAGTCACCTTGCCAAATGCTAAGATGTCGGCATCTGAGATTCTTCAGTTCGTTACAGCTGCAGATTGCTACCCAAATGTCTCTGTTGCATATCGAATTCTTCTAACTGTACCTGTGACTGTAGCCTCAGCTGAAAGGAATTTCTCAAAATTGAAGTTGCTGAAAAACTATTTGCGGTCTACTATGTCACAAGAAAGATTGAATGGCTTGGCTATGTGCTGCATTGAGAAGAATATCTTGGACGACATTGATCTCGATGTTATTATTAATGATTTTGCATCAAGAAGTGCTAGAAGAAGTTCCTTTTTATGAAAGACATTGGATATTTGTCGCTCCTATTTGAGGTAAATTAACTCTTACTAGTTACATTTGGTTTATGAACTAGTTAGTACCTAATTAGTTTATCATGTTAGAACTATTGATTTGTGTCACTTTAGACAATATAAAGTTTAAACTGCATATTTTATGAGTAGAAAAAAAATTTATAGTAAAAGGCCCATTGAGCCGAATTCGCGGCCCTTGAAAATGTTGAGCCAGCCCTGCACGTCCTCTGCCATGATTGCTGCGACCACGTCCCCCAAAATTACGTGAGCCACAATCATTGCAACTGGAATTGCCTCAGATCCCATCGAAGCTGTCGGTGATGTGGTTGGCCGTGTCGGTGTTGTTGTTGACCACAAGTGTAGTAGCTGCAGCATGCTTGGTGGCAACCTTCTTCTGATTTTCCTTGAGAATGTGCATGTAACGCGTTTAGAGGAAATTCGGAAGGTTGCATTTAGAGGGAAACAATGGTGACAATCTTAGAGTAGTCCTCATGGAGGCCACGTAGACACATGAGAGTGATCATCTCGTCCAAGACGGGTCGGTCAACATTGGCAAGTGCATCAATGAGGATCTTCAGCTTGGCACAGTATTTTGTAATGGTCATGTCGCCTTGAACCAAATTACAAAATTCATCTTCGAGTTAAATGGTGTGGCTCTTCTTGTTATCACAGGAGAGTTCTCAATAGCAGTCCACACCAATTGAGCAGAGGAGTCGGGCTTTCGAACAAAATCAAAAATCTCCATGGTGATGGATCCATAGATCCAAGAGAGGACTGTGAAGTCATCTCTTCCCCATGTGTCTGATGAGAGGTGGCCATACCCAGGGTTCAAAATTTTGTCAAAACTTCAACAAAAGTTTGGAAATTTTGTTCCTTTCACTACATTTCGAAAGAAATTAGCATCATTCAAATTATTTTGGCCCCGTTTGAAATCTTGCCGAGTTCATTGCACCAATCATCATCAAGAGTCAACCAAATCCAAATCCCTTTGAGCCATTTCCCATCAACCAAATTCTAGATTCAAGCACATGAGTGTCGTTGCCATCGTCTTCTTCCTCCGAGCCAACCACCGTGCCTCCGTGTTGTTCTTCACAACGGTGAGGCCTCGGGCCAACTCCTTGCATCCAAAGCACCATCTCCACTCCCTAATTCAAACACCAACTCAATTTAGGAGAAACATTGGTTGGCCAGTGCCGTGGTGTAACGTCCCAAAATTTGGATGTCCAAAAATGTGGGTTTCAAAATTTTTCTTTCATTTTGCTAGCACTCAAATTTCTCTTGAATATTTATTTGAAGTCTTTTTGAGTTTTGTGGCATACAAATAATAATCATAGAAATTACAAAAATAGAGAATGTAATTACAGATCATGAATTCAAAATACCAACATCTTGACTTCAGATTCAGGTCAATAAAAATGAATAAAAAAATATTAGAATATACTCCTAAATAACTAAACCAAAATCCAAGGTTGAATATTCAAAACTTATATATGCAATTTATAATAAAATCGAAATCCAAGGGCAAAATTAAATACAATAGAAAATAGAGAAGTATTAGATTTTGTAACTAGATATGTGAATCAATATTTGAATTAAAATCTCAAATGTTTATTTCAATAATCTTAAGTATGAGATAGAAATTTAAATTAAACTCCAAAAATTCAAATCCTTGCTTGAGTCCTTTATTCTCTCTTCTCTTGTTGTTGCATTCTCTTAGACATTATGTTTTTGTTCAAAACTGCTAGGTCTCAGGAAATTTCTATGTATTATATTTTTAAACAATGATAATACTTCTCACAAAATAAAATATCAGGAAGAATAAATGGAGTTATTGGTGGATTCATGTCGATCATAAAAAGGAAACGGTAGTGTGGATTCTGAGGAAAATAAATTGGTGGAGCCTAAATGAATAGATAGGCTAGATAGATGATCTAAATGATTTTGGAGAATGATAGTTGATGATTTAATTATCATAAGATCAGGTTCTAAATAGGTTGACAAATTCAAGATCGAGATGTCTTCATGTCACTCATCAATCGACTGAGTCAGATGACTTGACATAAAACCATTGTAGCGGCAATGTATCCAGCTTCATATGACGACAATGCTACTACCTTCTGCTTCTGTGACACCCAAGTAATCGAGCTTCAACCAAACAAGTATACAACTCCTATAGTACTCTTCCGATCTTCCACATCTCTGGCTAGATCACTATCATTGTATCCGACCAACTACAGTTGCCTCTCTCCTCTTTGTTCATAATGAGAACCAAAACTCAAAGTGCCTCTTACATACCATAGTACATGCTTCATCGCTACCATGTGCTATGTTGTGGGAATTTCCATGTAGCAACTCACAATTCCAACGACATAGTCTGTATGTAGCCTTGTGTTTACCAGATATGCCAAGCTACCAATAATGTTTCTATAAAGTGTTGGATCAACCGGAGGATTAGCGCTCTTCTTACTCAACTTCAATCTTGCTTCCATGAGAATTTGACTAGGATTGCAACTGGTTATGCAACACTTCTTGACGATCCTAGCTGCATAATTGGACTAACATAAAGAAATTCCAATTGGAGTTTAATTCACTTCAATATTGAAATAATAGCTCAGCAATCCTAAGTCACTCATGTTAAACAAACTCTTCATCTCTATCTTGAATTTGTCAACCTATTTAGGACCTGATCTTATGATAATTAAATCATCAACATAGACTACAGAGTGGGCTTGATTCTCCATGATTTCTCTTATACACCGCACACTCAAGTGGACTCCTTTCGAACCCAAGTGACACCAATGTCTTGTCCAATTTTGCATACTACGCTCTTGGCGTCTACATAAGCCCGTAGAATGCCTTCTTTAACTTTAATACCTTATGCTTGTTGTCTTTCTCATCAAACCCAAGTGGCTGGATCACATACACTTTTTCCTCGAGCTCACCATTGAGAAATACTGATTTAACATCTATATGTTGCACTTGCTAACCTTCTTGTGCTGCCAGTGTAATGAGATGCCTCACCGTCTCAAGTCTTACCACTAGGGCAAAAACTTTCTCAAAATCCACTCCCTGATGTTGAGCATACCCCTTTTCCACAAGCCTTGCTTTATGCTTTACTATTGCACCTTGTGCATTTTTCTTTACTTTATATACCCACTTCAAACAATTACTTTGTGACCACATTTTAGATCAGCTAGCTCCCATGTGCTATTTTTTGAATGGATCCCATTTCTTCATTCATTGCACGTCGCTAGCATTCCTCCTTCTCGGCCTCTTCATAGTTCACTGGTTCTTCAGAAGTTAGCAAGTATAGACTGGCATAGTCTGGTTCCACTTCACTTGTGGCATCACAGATCTCTTAAAGAGATCAGAAATGATGTAACTCTTCTGAATGTGATGTTGATGAGGGCACAGTGGAACCTTCAATGCTTATCGTTGGTGATGAGTTTGGTTCTGGTGCTCCTATCTCCTCCACAGTGTGAGTAGTACTCGCACCACCTCTTGGGCTACTTGGTGCTAGACTAGGCAGTCCGGCGAATAGCACGCTTTCAGTGCCTTCAACTGGTGCATCACTTGTATGATCAGTATCATGGACACCTAGTAAACACATCACTCTAATATGATGAATCAGGAACTTGTCCAGTGCTCGTCTCCCACTCCCATTGCTTCTTCTAATCAAAGATCACATCACAATTCTTCTTGGGATCATACACATAGTCTTTTCTGACTCACCGAAGTCAAGAATACATTTCAAAAGCTTATTATTTTATGTGAAAATGTATCCCAAACCAAAAAATATGTCCAAGCAGGTCTAAGCATTTGATACAAAATTCTCTAGTCCATACTAGTGTACTAACCAGAGTTTTATTCTAGGGTAACAAGGTATCTGGGAATCAATATCAAAAGAGGTATTAACAAGTAGGCAATAACTAAATTTAAAATTGAATTGAAATACATTAAATAAAATTAAGCATACAATATAATTTTAAATAAGATAATTTTGTTTGCAAACTAGGTTTAACATGATCAAGGTGTGTGACTTGCATTTCTCTATGAATAGGTGTGAATTATCATCAAAGAATTCTTTCGAATCGTCACAGTCTACACGTAAAAAATACCTAAGCAAACTCAAATAAATTCAAATAAACCCCAAAAATTCAAAAGAAGGGCAGAAATGGATAGATTGGAATTTTGATGAATTTAGAAATTTGAGTGGGCTCAGTCGGAGCTTGGATGAAGGAGAATGGGCTTCTGGAAGTTTGAATTCTAAAGAAATGAATAAAAGGAATTTTAGAATTATTTTTGTGAAGGAAAAACTAGTGAAAGCTACAGTGTTTGTGTGTGGTCAAAGGGGTCATAAATTAAACGTGGTTGAAACACTGAGTTATAACATGGTCGGAGACTATAATGTGGTTAGTGGTTGAAATCGGGAAGTGAGTGGTCGAAAATCATGGTCGGAAGCAGTGTCGGAAGGCTATGGTTAGAAAACCATAGTTGGCAAGCTGTGGTCGGATGGCTGCAGTCATGAGCAACTACGGTCGATGGTCAAAGCGACAGGCTGGTCGATACTCGGAAGTGACTGGGAGCAGTCGGAGGTTTGGGGTGGTCGGTGGCTTACTGTGGTCAGATGAGTAGTAGAGGTTGGATTTGATAAGTGGTCAGAAGCGGCAATGAGCGACGGCGGTCGTGAATGACGGTGAGTGGCGGTGGCCGAAACCTATAGAGGGGTCAAGGATGGCTTCGATGGTGCGGGACTGCTCAGGTGAGGTGGTTGCCGGTGCTCCAGTGGCCGGTGATGGACAGCTAGACACACCTAAGAAAGAGGGAGATGAGGGGAGCTCGTTTTTACCTAGTATAGAGCTCGGGGGTGAATGTAGCTGGCCGACAACGAGCGGGGTAGTGGTACGGTGCAGTGGAGCCGATGGTGTCCTTGACTCGGTGCGGTGTGGCTCCGAATGCTGGTAATTGCTCGCCATGATCTTGTCAGAGTTCAGAAGGAAGAGAGCATGACACGGTGAGACTTAAACACTCGAGGGGGAGGAGCGGAGGGCGATGCGGTGCGGAGAGAGGTGGGGCTAGGAGGGGTATTTACAGGGGCATGGGGAACTCCATGATCAGGGATTGCTCACCGGAGAAATAGGAGATGTGACGGCAATTGCGAGTGGATAAGAGTGGGGCCGGTGTGGGAGTGGGAAAGGTGGGCGCGGGGCTTGCTGAAGGGGGTGAGGAGGTGGGGCGGCATACAAGCGGGGAAAACAGAGGGATGGCCAGGTAGGGTGGAGTTGGCCAACGGCCGTGGCGGCGGTGCGGGGAAGAAGAGAGAGAGAGCAGAAGAAGAGGGATGACAGGTGGGGTCCACCTGTCGATGAAGAGGTGGAGGAATAAGAGAGGGAGGCGGCAGGGATCGGACCGACGCGAGTGGGTGGCAATCTGAGCCATCCACGTGTCGGCCCAAGAGAGAGGGTGGGTGAATTAGACTTTTAATTTTTGTTTTAATTCTCCAGAAACTCCAAAAAATAACAAAAGGCCTTGAAAATAGCAAGAAGCTCCAAAAAGATCCCAAAACAATCACAGAAAATTCAAGTAAAAGCCAATAAGTCTAAATAATTAATTTGAATTAATATTTTCATACAAATGCAAAATATCCTTCATTTCATTATATTTTTAGGTTTCTACTTAAATTACTTTTAAAAATCAAGTCTTTTTAAAAGCAGAAAAATAGGGCAATCCAAATTCAAAATTCAAACAACCAAAACATTGATTTTTATTTTAAATCAAATTAATTAATTAACTTTTCACTCAAATTTTGAAATAAATAGCTGGGCTGTTACAGGAGTAGACAGCTCCCAGAGAATCGCCTGGTTAGTCCCTCCACAGATAACATGTCCATATCAATAAGGGTCTCAATGGACAATGCTATATGGGAATACCTGGGTGGTACCATGCGCAAAAACTTCCACACAACCTTCTCATAGATCTTGTCTCTGAGGATGCGGAGGTTGTTGATGAGTCTAGTGAGCCTCATGCCAAAATCTTCCACTGACTTGCCATCATGGAACACAATGCTCTTGAACTCCTTGCAAAGCGTCTAAGCCTTGGCCTTGCACACGTACGCAATGCCCATGTGCATGGTTTTGTTGGCATCCCATGCCTCCTTGGTGCTCTCCTTGATGGTGAGCATGCAGATTATCTCTGCGGGCATTACTTGAAGAATTGCCTCCAATGCCATGCGGTCCTCATGGAAGTTAACATCGTCATTCTTGACTACGTCCCACAGGCCTTGTGACTGCATCATGACCTTCATCATGATGGCCCAGTCTCTGTAATTGGTTCACATTAGCATTAGGTACTGTGCTGAGCCCCTCGAGTCCCTCACCACCCGCAAGACAACCAAGTCATGGCAATCGACACTGCTGCCGCTGCTGCTGTCATTGTGGCTCTAGGAACGCAGTGGTGACTTGGACATTCTGGGGTGACTTTGAGCCATCTTGCGACATCCTCGCAAGTACAAGAGCAATGAGACTCTAATACCACTTGTTGGTGCTAGCCTTGAATCAACACACGTGAACATGAGGAGAAAATACACTTACACAAAGAAGTTTTTGTGCCCTTGGAAGCCAATTGCTCATCTAGATTTTTTTCTTCTTATTTATAGCCAATTACATGGTATGTATGAACCTGTAGGGACCCAGATTTTGCAATCCAGAATCCTCTGTGATTCCACCGCACTATTCCCTGGATCAGTAGATAGTGCTCACAGATTACAGTTCTGAATATCAAAGTACATATCATGCGGAAGCGTAAATATAGTAATAGACTTACTCATGGGCCGATTAGGCCGAAATCAACAAATTGCAGCAGCGGAATGAAGCACACAGGTGGGACCTTCAGGACATGCCCACAGGCAGCCAACTGGAGGTTCGCGACCTAGCCCTTGACATCTTCATCTTCTCGGCCAGCTTGTCCAATCTTGTTGCTGAGGCGAGGTGATTTGATTCCTGATTCTGAATTTTGTCGCAAAAGCGAGCGTGAGCACTCCGACCCCGTGCTCCGCGAGCCAATACACAGAATGCAAATAAATAGTATGCATGGCTTAACAAAGAAGAGGCTCGGGTTGTTTTATTTTCCATAAACGCGTCTAGTAGCATTTCTATTATTATATAATATTGTTGTTTTTGTGACCTAAAGACTCCTCACTGCAAATGACATCATCGACTTAATCCACCAAAGACTCACGCTCTTTATTAACTTCTGTCTAAGACTCCCAACAGCGATTGCCATAATTGACTTAATCCACCGAGATTACACTTCCTTTATTGAGTGCTCTCTAAACTCCAAACAACATGTGTCATCCTCTACTCAATCCTCCGATCATATTCTTTCTGTATTGGTTGCTGTCTAAGACTCCAAACAGCAAGCGACATTATCCAATTACTCCACCGATTTTACACCTTCTATATTTATTGCTGTCTAAAACTCCAAATAGCGAGTGACATCACTTAAATAATCCACCGATTACACACACATTTTATATTCAGTGCTGTCTAAAACTCCAAACAGCGAATATCATCAATTATATAATCCACCAATCAATTTTTGCCTAAATACCCAAATAGCGAGTATCATAATTTATATTATCCATGGATCACTTGCTGCCTAAAACTCCAACCAGCTTGTGACATCCTTTACCTAATATCATTTAATTCATCCACCAATATCTTTTGCATTCTAAATTCCTAACAATCCAATTCTTTGGTTATTGATCCACAACCATAATCTGTTCCTCCCATAATCGACCTTATTTTTCTATTATCTATCTCCAACCAAAAACATTAATATATTTCCACCAAGAATATCATTGATCAGATCTACGATTTACTAGTGTACATCCATCGAACATATTACTGATCAAGGTTATACTCCAATACTGGTTATTATTCCTCCAACATTCTCAAAAATACGATTCATCTATCTAGTATTTGATCAAATCCTATTAATCCCAATATTATCAACATCCTCCAAGAATTTATATTAGTTATTGGTGTCATAACCCGACAATTAACTGTGCACTTCCTAATACTCCAAAAGTCACATAAATCATCTATCTAGTCTATATATCCATTTGGGCTCCACCAATTTATTTTTCCCAAAATTCACACTATCGTTTCCTATTTATGATCGACCTGAATCCACCAATACCTTTATGTGCATACTACAAACATCCATCTCCTTTACTCACGACTTTTTTTATTATACCCATGTTTTATTTTGTAAGAATAGAAATACCACTATTTGAAATACAATACATAAAATTTCCTGAGACCTAGCAGCTTTGGAACAAAACATAATATTCAAGGAATATTAACATGATTTTCCATACATATGGCATCACACCATATGCCTAATATCACCATAATTTTTCCATACATACAGCATCACACCGTATAACATCTTTCAGCGTTATAGCCGCTTAACTTACCACTGGGACAACACCCAGGACAACTCAAATCAGGGCTTACCACTGCCCTCCACTTTTCCATTCCCATTTTCCAAATATTTTTAAATAGAACTATATCTAGTTAAGTTCCCATGTCCGCCCTTGACCGTGGGCACGTCTATTCGAATAGTTTTAGACTCTGCAGAGTTTGCACACTTTACCCACAAGAGACAGTTCACTCGTTGCCCCACACGATTCCTTAGCCGTGCGGTTGAGCAAACCATCACAGTAACTGTTCAAAGTACCTTGCCCCTTCCATCATCTCACCCCTATGAGCTTGGCCCGCTTGCGGCAGGTCTCATAAGTTGTGAGGGATGTTCTCCTTCTGAACGTCTAGCAGCTGGATACTTCACCTTGCTAGCCCGCCACAGCAGAACTTCACTCTCGACGAGTGTCCCATTAAAGCCGTCACACTGACTGCCACTTGCACTACCTCACCTCCTCCACCTATGACGATGACTTTCGGGGTCCGGTAAATCTACTAGGCCAAGTTGTACTTTACAGACTTGTGGTTGTACTTGTTTTACATGGGAGGTCATGACAAGATTTGGTCCTTAGGGTTATCTGGGCGGTTCTACCACAAACCACACTCTCGTGCACACCTGCACCATACCCCCGAACCGTCCGCCCAGATAAATAAGCAATCCGAGGTTTTTGAGAATATAAAATAGCCATATCCAACATACACCAGTCATTACCACCATGACTGCCCCACCCAATTTTTCTCAGGATTAAAAGTGATGCTTGGGCGCTCTCGCGCCCATGAGTATCTAAACAATACTAAGCATGGCATATATTTAAAGACTTATTTTCGAAAGGTTACTATTATAATTTTGCTAGGGCGACAAGGTTCACACATTCAAATATTCCAAGGAGGTGTAATATTATTCAAGGTAAACAATAGGCATGTAACTAAAATCTTAAATTAACATGTATTTGCATATAACATAACAGCATGCAATTTGATAATTTAAAGCAAAATAATTTGCAGAAAATGTAGGTTCAACATGATCAAAGTGTTGATTCGCATGGCTCGGTTTATCGCGGTCTTGAGCTCACGCGATGCTTTCTCTTTTTATTCTTTATCTTCGCTTTGTTCTGACCACGCTTGATCCGGGGAACCTCCAGGACTCCAGTTTCTAATTACGCGATAAACGACTGAATCCAAATAAAAGCAAATAACTCAAAAGATCCAAATAAATCCGAATAAACTCAATTTAGTTTTATTATGAGTTAACGGGTGATTTGTGTGATTTGAGGCAAGGCCGATGGTTGAATACAAAAACTTGATCTTTTTATTAATAATCTCTTTTTATTATTTTGGTAGTTATCAAAGAAGTTCCAGGAGTTAGGTTAGACCTATTATTCAGTGTACGGGGTTTAGCTGAGCTTTGTTTTTGTCAAGCGTTAATTCTCAGGGCATTTTGGCTTACCCAATTAATTTTAGAGTCTAGGTGTATAGTATTTTAGGGGGTGATATTTTATGTGCACTAGGTTGGCACTAGACATATCTTATTTCGAATTAGGATCTATTTATACGGGTCGTAACTTGCTATACTCAATCATGCTGGACATTATTATTTACTAAATCTAACGTTGAGGTTTAATTGGGGCACCATTATCATTTCATCTATCCTTTGTTACTAGTATTAGACTTAGCCTTATTCATTTATCTAGGATTGAGCATGCTATACCAGGGTATACTTTACTATTAATATTCAGCTAAATCTACGATTGAGATTTATTTGTCGATGACGCGCTAGCTATGACTACTATTCACATCACTACATTAGGTAGATTAATTTTTAACACTTGATGACCTAGGAGTTACTTATTATAATTACCACACACATATATAAAGATATATATATATATATATATATATATATATATATATATACACACACATCTTTCTAACTTAAATAGGGTTTCTTTTTAAATGGTTTTGGCACATTGTTTCATTAATTTTATGAAGCCGCTTGACTTTGCCTTTGCTATGGCTTACTACTTATATCCAATGTCTTAATCAATTATATGCAATACCATGCCTAACTTAATTTGGGTTTTACAGTCTAAATGCTAGCGGTTTAATACTTACGTCACTAGTCAATATTCAAAGAGGGATTCTCATAATTTCTAAGATTTAGATATCAATTACAGTTATAAACCATTTAGTGGTTAATTCTACGATCCTTTCTGATACGCAAGGTCTTATGATTCATATTATATTGTTTTGGAAGTCTTCGTTAAATCATCCTTTAATTAGCCTTGAGTATCATGATCTAAGACTAGTAGTTTAGTGTTCAACCACTTAGTAGTCAAGGAACTTCTCCTAGTTATTAGGGCATAAAGACAATGGTTTTTAGGCTCCAACTTTACATCACTTATTAAACCATCCTTTCATGAAAGTATACGTTTCCACAACATTCCTATGAGGCCTTTAGTTATTAAGGATTTAAATTAAATAATCAGGGCATACTATGTGCTAACATATGAGGGTCAATCCATGATTAAATGTTTAAGAAGCATTACATATATATACGAAATAAATTTCTGCATTACTAGGGGTTAGTTTCTGATTTTTCATAGACTTTTATTGCTATTTTCCTAGCTGCAACCGGTTTAAACAACAATCAAAAACTAAAAACCCTATTTATTCTAAAGCTGCAGCCAGTCGGATTCGAACCCAGGATCCCGGGTGCTGTGTGCTAGCGAATGAGCTTCAACCGCTCGGGCTGCGGGTGTTTCTTGAGAGGGAGAGGGAGACATACCAGAAAAGGTGAGGAAGGAGCTGGGCAAAACAGAGGAGACATGCTGGAGCAACGGGCTGCGGCGGCGCCGGCGAGGGGTGGCCGGGTAGCTGGTGGCGACGGCCAAAACGGATGCCCGGCGAGGAAGGGAACCCCCTGGAGGTGTCAGCTCCGGCCAAGAGGCTCTATGGCGGGCCGACGGCGAGCACGGGCGGCGGCGCAGAGGGGCTCTCGTGGCCAGCTCGTTGAGGGGGAGGAGGGCACAGGGCGACATCAGGGATAACCCCGGAGGGTGCTGGGGAAGCTCCAGGCGCCGGGAATTGCGTTGAAGCTCGATGAATCGCCGGGGAGGTGGGTCACCGGAATTGGGGAAGATCGTGGTCACCGGCGGCCTAGGGTATGCGGGAGTTCAATTGCCTCGGATGCAAGCGAGAGGGACGTGAGGCGATCTCAGGGAATGGCTCGGAATTACCGGAGAGAACCGAGGTGAGCCGGCGGCGTGAGGCGGTGTCGGGCAGTGGTGGCGCACGGTGCCGGCAGCGTACGATCTTCGGGAGGCGCTGAGGAGGCCAGGAGTAGGTTCGCAATGTCCTGAGGTCGGTGTGGGTAAGAGGAATTGGCTCGGCTCTGCTTCAATAGGCGGCGGGTTGGGTGGCCGGAGTTGGGGAAGGAAGGGGACTCGCCGGCGATTGGAGTGCTCGGGGTTCGATTTCTCGCTGTGGGAGAGAGTGTGGGGTGCGGGGAGTCTGTGGGAGCCTCGGTGGTGCTTATAGGCAGACGGGCGAGGTTGGCTATGGGAGTCCGCCCGTGCGGTCACGTCGGACAGCTGCGGAGGCAGACGGTGGTGCAGAGCAGAGCTCAGAGAATTGCCATGATGGCCTGTGCGGCTCGAGGAACAGCAGAGAGGAGCTGGCGCCGCGCGTAGGGTGGCAGTGAGAGCTCGAGCCTTGCGCGTGAGGGGATGGGGTGGCAGTGCGGGAAGAAAAAGAGAGCGGCGGCAGAGCTTGCGGCGCAGCAGGTCCATCGATCGGGAGGCGACGATATCCGGCGGTCCGAGCGTGGGTGACCTTCGGTCCGAGAGCAGGCGAGGGAGCGGGCTGGGCTGCGAGGCGAGCGGGGCAGCGGCCTGGAAAGGGATGAGCGAGGGGGAGGGGGCTCGGTGTGCAGGCGCGGGGCGGGGCTCGATGCGCGGAGGGGACGCGAGCGCAGGCTGCTGAGACGGGGATGGAACGGCTCGGCAGCAGACGCAACAGAGCAGTGAGCAGACGAGAGAGACGCAGGGGGAAGGAGACGACGTGGAGGAAGCTCGTCCGCAGAGGAAGGGGGAGGAAGGAGAAAAAGAAAGAAAGGAGCAGCAGGTGCTCGGGGAGAGAAAAAGGAAGAAGATAAGAAAGAGCAGGCAGGGAGCCGGTGGTAGGGAAAAAAAGGAGAGAGAGAGGGAGGGAAAAAGAGAGAGGTGGTGGGGTCCACTTGTAGGAAAATGAAGCAGAGAGCAAAATGCTAAGGATAAATGTAAAATTTCAAGGTTAAGCTTGTAATTTGCATTAGGGCTTGCTGGCTTAAATTTTTGGCATGAGCTGTGAAATCGTGAATTTTTACTTAAGCTTTGTATATACATAAGTTTTGAAAATTCAACCCTAGATTTTGTTGACCTGAATTTGAATTCAAGATGTTGGTACTTTGAATTCATAATCTGCAATGTCATTTTCTATTTTTATAATTTACAACATTATTATTTGCATTTGGGAGTACTCTTGATTATTAATTTGTATAGCACAAAACCCAAAAAGATTTCAATAGATACTCAAAAGAAACTTAAGTGCTAGCAAATGCAAGAAAAATTTTAAAACCTCCACATTTTTGAATGCTTGAAATTTCAGGATGTTACAAACCTACCCCCCTTAAATGAATCTCGACCCCGAGATTCCGGTAGAGCAGAAAGAATGGAGGTGGGTTATATCGGCTAGCAATGGGTTTCTGGGTGTTGCTCGACGTATAGTTCTTTAGCTTCACAGAGAGATGAAAATCTGCACAACAAGGGTTAGCACTTGGAGAAGTCAAAAGGGAAGAAGGAAAACCTTGTTCTTTGGGACTTTCAAATACTTGCTCCTTGACATTGTTGTCTTCATGCCTTCATAGAGTGGAATAGTCACACCATCTATTGGGCCTATGGTGGTTGTAAAATTCATATCAAGGGATGGCAGTGTTAGCCTATGCCCTAGGGAGTAGATGGTCTGAGGGATGCCGATGCAAAGATGGATACATTTATATGGTGGTCTTTTGCCTTTATTCCTATAAGACCTCCAGTTCTTCAAATCTTCTCGTAGTGGTTCGATAGCTCTGAGTCCAGGTTGTTGCACCTCCAAAACATCGTGGTAGTTCTTCGACATTTTTGTCTCTTAATGCTACCCCCCTTAAATAAATGACGATTGCCATTAGTCATCTATTGTAGCTGTCTTGGTCAACAACAGATTTGAGGAGCAATTTGTGGGGCAAGGGTCTTGTCCTTCGCAGAAGCAGGTGAGCTTGCTCTGCGGGCTCTCTGGCGGGTGGTCTTCTTTATGGTGATATTGTTTTCCTTAAATACTGAGAGGTTGAAAAGTCTTCGCTTCTTTTTGATTGCCCTGGTTTTGGGTTACTTGTTATTTCGTTCCTTTGGATCCGATGGGGTTTCAGCAAGAGGTGAGAGGGAATAGCATGAGGTAAGGATAAATCGTGGGGATAAGGTAATCCAAACCCATTATAATTTTAAAAGAGCACATCCAGGAAGCTGGAGTGATACTGAGCCACACAATTTTTTTAAAGCAAGCTTTTCCTGTGACTGCGAAATAGTATGCTCGAGGGCAAGAAGACAGTGCACAGGAACCAACGAAAATCTTGCGACAATACAACGTCTACTCGAGAAAACACACATGAGGGCATACGGTTTATCTGCATAGTTTGTTTGAAACGAAACCACCTTATTTTCATGAATATCTTCAACGTTCCTAACCTTAAATTTTTGAGGTAAGGTACGATAAGAGGAGCAAAAATCTTTCTTTTTAGTTATTTGGAAAGAAGAGTGAAGTATTTGGGGTTTAATTTGATTGATATCCGCACTCACTCTTGTGTTATCGTTTTGAATCCGGGGTAAGAGAGCTTTAGAAGTAAAATGGCTAAGAAAGCTTTTTGGATGAGAGGGAATCATCTAGGAGAGATAAGAATGAGCAGTATAACTTATATTCTTGGAAATAGTATCTCAAAGAAATATTTCTAGTCATGAAACTAACGGCCAAGCTAACTAGGTCACGACCTGCAGTCGATATGCTCTGATACCATCGCTGTAGGGACCCAGATTTTGCAATCCAGAATTCTCTGTGATTCCACTGCACTATTCCCTGGATCAGTAGATAGTGCTCACAGATTACAGTTCTGAATATCAAAGTACATATCATGCGGAAGCGTAAATATAGTAATAGACTTACTCATGTGCCGATTAGGCCGAAATCAACAAATTGCAGCAGCGGAATGAAGCACACAGGTGGGACCTTCAGGACATGCCCACAGGCAGCCAACTGGAGGTTCGCGACCTAGCCCTTGACATCTTCATTTTCTCAGCCAGCTTGTCCAATCTTGTTGCTGAGGCGAGGTGATTTGATTCCTGATTCTGAATTTTGTCGCAAAAGCGAGCGTGAGCACTCCGACCCCGTGCTCCGCGAGCCAATACACAGAATGCAAATAAATAGTATGCATGGCTTAACAAAGAAGAGGCTCGGGTTGTTTTATTTGCCATAAACGCGTCTAGTAGCATTTCTATTATTATATAATATTGTTGTTTTTGTGACCTAAAGACTCCTCACTGCAAATGACATCATCGACTTAATCCACCAAAGACTCACGCTCTTTATTAACTTCTGTCTAAGACTCCCAACAGCGATTGCCATAATTGACTTAATCCACCGAGATTACACTTCCTTTATTGAGTGCTCTCTAAACTCCAAACAACATGTGTCATCCTCTACTCAATCCTCCGATCATATTCTTTCTGTATTGGTTGTTGTCTAAGACTCCAAACAGAACTGCTTTCGTTTGAGCTTGGCAGATACATTTTGACTGTCACCGCCCTTGAGGTGGATCATGTCTTCAGTAAGTGCAACAAAATAATTACGATTTTTCTACAGTCTTCTGTACATATATAAAACATAGAATTATATATTACATGTAACGATATTTTCATACACCACCATGTGGGATTCAAACATGATCATTGAAGACTATAGCGATCAACAACATTTTGGTGCACTCAATGGTATATTATTTCAATTTTATCATATGCCACCACACAAATTTAAAATTATCAGATTCAAAATTTTACTCATATTACTGTTGTGCATGCAGCTGTCAGATATACATTACAACATGACCCAACAACTCATGATTATGTCAAGAATACTCTATTTTACAGCAGAGATGAGATCAAATCAAATAAAACATGTAACAATAACAAAGGTGTACAAATCTATGCAACTGAAACTCTTGCCTAAGGAGCTTTTGATGCTTCGCCCACGCTGTGTACTGTGCGTACAAGTGTATCACAACCTTTAGATCAACTGCCAGTGAAGTGATCATGTAAAGGAAAAGAATCAGCGGTCCATTTCGCTGCATGGGTAGGCATCGTTGAAGTTTTCTCATTTTTCTTTGCCTAGAGTTATGATCCTACAATTATAATAGTAGAGTTGCCTGAAAGGGAAATAAAAATAATATGTGTTGGTTACTCCTTTTCTCTATGAAGATTATATGCTTAAGATGATTCATTTCTTGCAAATTCCGGTATAAAATGAATTTCGATGTTCAACGTTTTTGACGTGGATTCGACGGGCATGCTTACTAGTAAAGTTACAATTACAGGAATTGTGAACTTGTACAACAAAACAACTATACAGAGACCAACTCAAGAACAGAAACTATTCCTAATCCAGCATGGTTCGGTATGGCTAGACGGTGAACAGAGCTGTTGAGGAACCGTCGCTGGCGACCAGTCCGATCGATTCCTCTGTTTAGAACAAATCGAACCAATCACAGAGGACAAAATAATAGATTGAACACACAAAGAGAGATAGAGAGAACTCCTGGTCTTTCTTTATTGCTTTTCATTCATGTGTACAAATTCTGCCGGTATGGCTCCCTATTTATAGTCTACAATGAGGTGCCCACCATGGGCCGCGGGCTGCTGGCCTAGGCCCAGGTTTCCTAACACTCCCCCTTGGGCACTCATCCGACACATACATGCCTCGTTAAAGCTCCATAAAAACCCAGTGGGAAAAATTTGGAGAAAGAGTACATGACACATGTTATGCTGCGATGCACGAATTGCCTCATTAAAAACCTTGGTTGAGAAACTTCAGAAAAACTCATCAAGGGAAAAAGAGTACAATTCACCCAACGTCATTTAGTCTTCAAGACTATATTCTTTTGGGTACTTAATCCTCATGATCAAGATTTACTAGCGGGCTTGAGAGAATTCTCCACCTGAATTCTGCACTTTTTTAAGTCTCATCATTCCAATTCCTCGCACGCATCTTTTAAAGCAAGATGCGGGAACTGACATAGTGAACAAATCTGCTAGATTTTCACAAGACTTAGTATGCAGTATTTTAATTTCGTCCATCTTTTGCAATTCATGAGCATAGAAGAATTTGGGGTTGATATGCTTTGTGAGATGACTCTTCACATAGCCCATTTGCACTTGTGCAACGCAAGCGGCATTATCTTCACGGATAATTGTGGGGGTTTGCACAATGTTCATCCCACATGACTGCTGGATGTGGTGAACCATTCGGCGGAGCCAAGCGCACTCTCGTGCGGCTTCATACAGTGCTATAATTTCTGAGTGGTTCGTCGAAGTAGCTACAAAGCTTTGCTTGGACGATTTTCAGGAAATTGCAGTTCCACCACACAGGAAAACATAGCCTATTTGTGACCTTACGGTATGCGGGTCAGACAGGTACCCAGCATCTGCATAGCCAATCAAGTTCAAATCTTGATTCTTTCTGTAAAACAATCCAAGGTCCTTGCTTCCTTTGAGGTATCAGAAGATGTCCTTTATGCCCTACCAATGCTTTTTGGTAGGTTCTGCATTGTACCTTGGTAAGAGGTTCACGGTAAATGCAATATCCGGTCTAGTGCAGTTTGCTAAGTACATGAGTGCTCCCATTGCACTCAAGTATGGGAATTCCGGTCTCAGGACTTCCTCCCCCTCTTCCCTAGGTCGGAAAGGATCTTTTTCTGCTGTAAAGACCTCCCGATCATCGGTACTTTCGATGGGTATGCCTTCTCAAAGTTGCAGGCCTAAACAGAACTTGGTCTTGCCCAAATCTTTCATTTTTAAATTCTAACTCCAAGTAGGAGCTTGCTTCTTTTATGTCTTCCACTGTCCCGATGATATTCAGATCATCTACATACACAGAGATTATACAGAATCCATTCTGAGATCACCATATAAATACACAAGGATAGTCTTCATTGTTCGTATAACCTTTCTTGTAGAGAAAGTCACTTAAGCTATTATACCACATTCTTCCAGATTGTTTCAGTCCATTCAGTGACTTTCTGAGTTTCACACTGTACATATTTCTATTTGCTCTGTCTTGGTTCGGGAGAGGGATTCCTTCTGGGACTTTCATATAAATCTCCGAATCCAAGTTACCGTAAAGGTATGCAGTCTCAACATCCATTAATTTCATTTCTAAGTTTAAGTTCACTGTCATTAAGATCAAATATCTAAAAGTAATTCTACTCATGACTGGGGAGTAGGTTTCTTCATAATCAACTCCAGGACGTTGAGTGAAACCTTGTGCTACCAGCCTTGCTTTGTATCTCACTACTTCGTTTCTTTCATTTCTCTTTCGAACAAATACCCACTTGTGCCCTACAGGGTGCACATGGGGAGGCGTGCGGCATACGGGCCCAAACACCTCTCTTTTGTTCAGAGATAGTAATTCTGTTGCTATTGCCTTCTTCCAATCTTCCCAATTTTGCAGACCTAAGCAAAATTTGGTTTTGCCCAAATCTTTCTTTTCAAATTCTGACTCCAAGTAGGAGCTTGCTTCTTTTATATATTCCACTGTACCGATGATGTTCAGATCATCTACATATACTGAGATTATACAGAATCCATTCTAGGACAGCCGTATAAATACACAAGGACAGTCTTCATTGTTCATGTAGCCTTTCTTGCAGACAAAGTCGCTAAAGGGATTATACCACATTCTGCCAGATTGCTTTAGTCCATACAGGGACTTTCTAAGCTTCACACTGTACAGATTTCTATTTGCTCTATCTTGGTTCGGGAGAGGGATTCCTTCAAGGACTTTCATATAAATCTCCGAATCCAAGTTTTCATAAAGATATGCAGTTACCACATCCATCAATTTCATTTCTAAATTCAAGTTCACTGCCATTGAGATCAAATATCTAAAGGTAATTCTACTCATGACTGGGGAGTAGGTTTCTTCATAATCAACTCCAGGACGTTGAGTGAAACCTTGTGCTACCAGCCTTGCTTTGTATCTCACCACTTCGTTTCTTTCATTTCTCTTTCGAACAAATACCCACTTGTGCCCTACAGGATGCACATGGGGAGGTGTGCGGCAAACGGGCCCAAACACTTCTCTTTTGTTCAGAGATTGCAATTTGGTTTCTATTGCTTTCTTCCAATCTTCCCAATCTGATCTTTTCTTACATTCAGCGAGCGATGCAAGCTCGGGATCAAGATCAATGATTGTGGCAATTTTCTTTGCGAAGTAGATATCGATATTGGCTGCTATCCTATTCATGGACTCTCCTATGTGCACATAATTTATAGCTATTTCTTCATGAGTTGCTACTTCTAGAGCGATTGCTTCTTCTGGAATCTCCTTGCACATCGCTTCTTCCAATTGCGGTGGCAAGTCCCTTTAGTTTTTCGGCTCCGATGTGTGTGCACACATCTATGCCGACTTCTTCTTCCATTGGGATATTTAGATCTGGTATACCTTTTTCTGAAGGTGTCATACTTGTGTCAGGTCTCAACTGGCTCCCCTTCTCATTCTGGGGGACTTCAGTGATCGGCTGTGATAAGTCCTTTTTATCCTTTTTCACCAGGCATCCCCGGTTACTTGGGATCCGAGGAGCCGGAGTTCTCGTCCTTTTATTCTGAGGCCTTTGGACGGGATTAGGGATACCTTCTACTTTCTTTGGTATTTCAACCCTCTCCCGTGCATTGCATGCAGGGACATGCAACTTAGTCACGCTCTTCAAATCACTAAAGTGATCAGGCGGTTGGTTTGCTAAAGCTTGCAAGTCAATGATCTTCTGGACCTCTTTCTCTATTTTACTAGTGCGCGGGTTATGTGCATGAATTCCCGTGGCTTCCCATGTAATTTCCCGACATTTTTCATCAAGGGGTTGATTTCCTCCCCCTAATGTTGGGAAATTATCCTCATCAAAAATGCAATCATAGAAGCGGGTGGTATGCAAATCTCCCGACATGGGTTCCAAATACTTGATTATGGATGCAGTCTCATAACGAACGTATATCTCAGTCTTACGGAGAGGGCCCATTGCAGTACACTGCGGAGGGGGTATAGGTACATAAACCATGCATCCAACCTCCTGAGATGAGAAATTTTCAGTGGTGACCCTTGCGCTAGTTGCATAGGTGAATGGATGTTGTAGGCCGATGGTCTAAAGTTGATGAGATTCACTGCATATAGGACTGCGTGTCCCCAACATATAGCTGGCAAATTATAATTATGCAAAAGGGGTCTGCCAAACCATTCTGGGTATGGACATGCGGTACCGAATGCTCAACTGCAATCCTCATTGCCATGCAATAATCATCAAATGCCTTTGAAGTAAATTCTCCGGTGTTGTCCATTCTGATGGACTTGATGTGATGATCAGGGAACACATTCTGATGCGAATGATCTGCGAGATCAGCTTCACGAAAGTATGGTTTCTTGTGAACAACAGACCCACATATGACCACTTCGAGGAAGCGCCAATGAGCATTATGAAATACTTAAATGTCCCTGAAATAGGCTGAATGAGACCGCAAATGTCTCCCTGGATGCATTCTAGGAATGCAGGGACTTCATCATTCACTTTCAGAGTGGAGGGTCTAGTAATTAATTTTCCAGTGACGCATGCAGGAAACACAAAATCTTCGTGATTCGGGAAATTCTTTACATTAATATTATGCCCTTCAGAATTGTTGATTATATTTCTTATCATCCTAAGATCTGGGTGGCATAATCTGTCATGCCAGAGACAGAAGAGTTCAGAGCTTCTAAATACTGTCTTCAGGACAGTGTAGGCTACAGGTGCCTTGATGTTGATATAATATAGCCCAGTTTCTAGTGAAGAAAGTTTTTCTAATACCCTTTTTCCATTCTCTTCGCGCTTCGTAATGAGCAGGTATTCCTTACCGTACTCTTCTTCAGGCTCAACGTGGAAACCATTTGATAGGAACGGGGTCCCGATCTTCCAACAGGTTCTGGATATGTTCGATTTGGTGGAGGCGCGACACAAATCGATCCGGCTTCCGAACGACACGTTCCGAACCCCGCAATCGCAGCACCACGTCTCCTCAGGTTATCAACCGTGCACAGCCGGTTGACCTCGCCAAGAAGGCTAATCCTTGCCTGCGAATCGAAGAACACAAGCAAGAACAAGGAAGAGCACAACTGAATTGCAGATGTATTGATTTAGCACTCGAAAGTTGGGGTCTCACAAATCGATGAACGGCGATACTGTTCAAAGACAGAATTAATCTAAGAAAAACCCAACCCTAATGGTGGGGGTGGCGGCTGGATATAAAGGATTAAGGGGCATGCAAAACCCCTGGACGCGACCTAATGGGCTCCAACACGATACAAAGCCGAAAGGCCCAAAAGACGGTGGCGCAGCACCCTGACAGATTCTGAACGCTCACTTGTTTCGACGATTCCTGTTGCCTCAGAAGGAATTTTGACATGGTACTAGAGCCATTGGAAAGGTAGTCTTCTCAGCTTTCCATACATATGTAGAACGTCCAAAACGGAGTCCGGATGCGATCTGGGCGTCCGTTTTAGTGCGGCCTGGTCCTGGACTCCGAATTGGATTCGAAGTCGGTTTGAATTGGGCCTCCAACATGATTCGACCGCCCTTGCTGGACTTGTGCGCCTCGTAGTCCTTCTCCAAGTACTTCTGGGTCCTCTCCATGGTTCTTAATCACAATTAAATCATTAGGTAGCAATCGATTCTCAAGTGAACAAAAAGAAGTACTTAGGAACGAGGTCACCTGTAAATTCAATTGTCGGGCGCGAGCTCTAGTGATTGGTCCTTGAATGTCAAGTGGAGGAGTGTTGTGTGTATCCGAAGAAGTGATGTCCTCATCATCCTCCCCCTCTTGAAGCGGAGTTGTCCTCAACTCAGCCTCATCTTTTTTCCCAAGTATGGCTTCAAATCTGAAATGTTAAAGGTGGGACTAACCCCGAACTCGGGAGGCAATTCAAGTTTATATGCATTATCATTTATCTTCTCAACTATCTTAAAAGGATCAGCAGCTCTAGGCATCAATTTTGACTTTCTTAACTCAGGAAATCTATCCTTTCTCAAGTGCAACCAAACAAAATCACCCGGTTCAAGTTTAACTTCCTTTCTACCTTTACTACCAGTAATCCTATATTTTTCATTCATGTTTTCAATGTTTGCCTTAGTAGCCTCATGCATTTTAACAATAAAATCAGCACGCTCCTTAGCATCATTATGAACTCTCTCACTAGTAGGCAACGGTAAAATATAAATAGGGGCACGTGGATTGAATCCATACACTACCTGAAAAGGACTTACCTTGGTGGTGGAGTGTTCTGCTCGATTATATGCGAACTCAACATACGGCAAACACTCTTCCCACAGCTTCAAATTATTCTTCAAAATAGCTCTCAACATGGTAGACAATGTGCGGTTCACCACCTCAGTTTGGTTCCCAAGGTTACCAAACAAACGTGCATCCCCACGGTCCAAAAGGTCTTGGACTTGTCGCTGAATCTCCTTAGTCTCTTCAGGATTGGTCCTGTATGCCGCACGGTTTGGCAAACTCGCTCCAAGAATCAAGTCAATCTGGTGCTCAATCCCTCGAATGGGTGGAAGTCCTGGAGGTATCTCATCAGGGAAAACATCTATAAACCCCTGCAAAAGGTTAGTGGCAGGAGCAGGCAAAGTGCAAGGCATATTATCAAGAGAAAATAAAGCATCTTTGCACACAAAAGCATAGCATGTATCATTAACATCATCAATTTCAGCAAGGTCTGATTTTGTGGCAAGCATAACAGAATTTTTCAAATGAATTACTTGTTGTTTTTCAGATTTATCATGTTCTTTTGATCATTAGCAGCAGCAGCTCTCGCCCTATCAGCCTCTATAAACTCAGTTGGGGTCAAAGGCAGTAAAGTAACTTTCTTTCCCTTATGCATAAAAGTGTATTTGTTACTACTACCATGGTGTAAAGCATCATTATCAAATTCCCAAGGTCGACCCAATAAAAGAGAGCATGCTTGCATGGGAACCACATCACAATCAACATGATCAGCATAACCACCAATGGAAAAATGGGCTCGGCATGTTTGCGTTACCTTAGCTTTTCCAGAATCATTTAACCACTGAATATGGTATGGATGTGGATGCGGTCGCGTGGTCAAGCTAAGCTTCTTGACCAAATCAGAACTCACCAAGTTGTTGCAGCTTCCTCCATCAATGATGACACTTGTGCGCCGGTTGTTGATTGCGAAGAAAGTCTGAAATAAATTATGGCGTTGAAGCTTATCGGGTTGTTGTACCTGTGTGCTGAGGACTCGCTACACAATGATGCTCTGTAACGTCGCTGTGGACGCCCCACCAAGAACCAAGTCGTCATCACAACCGCCATTGTCGTCCGAGGCAGCAGCAACATCATCATCCTCCTCAACATCCGAAGTGCTGATGTAGCCTCCATCTTCTGTGGCGATGTATGCCCGTTGGCTAGGGCAATTCTTCTGCACATGACCAAGCCCATGGCAGCGGTGGCACTGAATGTCGGAGGAGCGGCCCGTTGAAGCCACGGAAGAAGAACTCTTGGCTGGAACCTGCAAGGAATTTTTTGAAGCATCTGCAAAGCGTGACGTGGAAGGTGGCTTCGGTGGCGCTGCTGCAATCTTGTTCACAGGTGGTGGAGGAGAACGAAAACTCGAAGAAGACTTGGGCAGTCCCGTCGATGTAGTCGTGCGCAACGTGTAAAAGGGTCGTCCAGTGCTTGCCTTCGCTGATTCCTTGCGTCCCTGCAATTCTTTTTCTGCAAGCATAGCAAGCTGGAACAACTGGTTGACAGTAGTAAATTCTTTATAATCAACAATGTCCTGAATTTCACGCCGTAACCCCGCGTAGAAACGACAAATCTTATCATCCGTGTCCTCAACAACCCCACAACGCATCATACCCTTTTGAAGCTCAGCATAATAGTCCTGAACAGAACGATCACCTTGTTCTAAGCGCTGCAATTTTTTTCTCAAATCAAGTTTATATGTGGGAGGAACAAAACGATTACACATATCTTCTTTTAACCGCTCCCATGTATCAGGTTGTAAGCGCATGTTACTTAGTTCATTCCACCAGATAATAGCAAAGTCCTTAAACTCACTAGTAGCTTGTCTAACTCTATGTTGTTCAGGAACCAAGTGAGAATTAAATTTCTGCTCTACCGTCATCTCCCAATCAAGATATATATCAGCATCATAAAGACCAGCAAAAGATGGAATGGTAAACTTGACTTTAGCAAAAGAGTCATCGTTACCATGACGGTTCTGGTTATTACCTCCCATACCCTGTCGGTTTTGCTGAAGACGCCGACGTAGTCGTGCATCTTGTGTCGCCCGCCGATCAATGTTGCCATCTGCATCATACACTGCGTCATCATCAGGATGATGGCCATCATTGACAGGTGGCAGGCGTGCCTCCAATGTGTCCATCCGACCAGTGAGGTCAGCCAACCGCCGCTCCACCCGCTCAATGCCTTCCGTGGTGTTCAACTTGGCAATGGCGGCGACGATGGTGTCCATTCTCGCGCCGAGTGAAGCATTTTGTTTGTCGAGCGCAGCTTGTAGCTGGCCGCGGCTAACACACTCGTTGAAATCGACCGGTGTCGCGTCACCTTCGTCACCTGCCGTGGTTAGTGGAAACACAGGGAAAACAAAAGGATTATCCCTATCAACTAGAAAGGAAGGGTAGTGGAAATCCGCAAAGGAAGTGTCTTACCAAGCTCTTACAAATGTTCTTACCAAAGCAGCAGGTGGTACAACCGGTGGCTGGTTCGTGAAACCATGTCGAGCGTGGGTACAATTGCAAGGGTCAAAACTGTGCTATCCAGAAGTAGATATAGGGAGCTTGGCAGGCCAAATATGTCAGTGGAACACAAATCAATAACAGATAGTAATGCTGAATAAATGTCCAAATCACTGGTTCTAGTTGCTGGTCTAAATGTGTCCTATATCAGGGTTAAGATATGATGAACAAGGAGTCAAGACCAGAAAAGTAAGGCAAAGACAGTCAGGCACTGAGAGACTTAATTCAGCATAAGCACAAAAACAAATGAATTTCTGTCACCTAAAACTGTAAACTGAAGATTTTTGTCCACTGGACAGCACATCGGTATTTTGGCCGTAACTTTTTGTCAGATGCCTTTTTTTCACTGATTCTTTTTTTCTTTATTTTCTGACGGCTTTTTCTACAGATTTTATTTGGGGACAACTTCCAAAACCTGACACAGAAATTCGCACAAAAATCACAACAGCTGACAGTTGCAGATTCAAAACAGATAATTTGGTCAACTTTCACCGCATATATCTCTTAACTGCCTTGCTGGAATGACGTGAA
Source organism: Dendrocalamus latiflorus (assembly GCA_017311315.1). NCBI lineage: Eukaryota > Viridiplantae > Streptophyta > Magnoliopsida > Poales > Poaceae > Dendrocalamus > Dendrocalamus latiflorus. The sequence continues at coordinate 30,281,822 of CM029638.1, forward strand.
ATTTTACAGATAGATGGATAAGCAATTTTTGAATCTAATGGCAGTGGTCTCACTCAAAAATAATCTCGGAATCAAAAGATATGGCGTTTTTGGTGGCAGCTGCAGAGAAAGGAAAAAATCAGCCGAATTTGGAAATTAGGGTTTGTATGAGATGAAGCGGAAGCAAGACAACCCGAAACAAAACACGATCTAAACCAGCAACACGACTCGACTAAGGACACAAACTCAACACTACGGACTCTGGAATCAAATTGTGCAAAGGCTAAACGAGATCTAGGATAGGAAACAACCTATGACTACAATTTTTTGTAGGGCTTTTTCATGGACTCTAGGATGAAACCGAAAACAACAAAAGAGGGTAACGCGAACCTGAAAGAACACCTGAAGCTCTAATTACCACTTGATAGGAACGGGGTCCCGATCTTCCAACAGGTTCTGGATATGTTCGATTTGGTGGAGGCGCGACACAAATCGATTCGGCTTCCGAACGACACGTTCCGAACCCCGCAATCGCAGCACCACGTCTCCTCAGGTTATCAACCGTGCACAGCCGGTTGACCTCACCAAGAAGGCTAATCCTTGCCTGCGAATCGAAGAACACAAGCAAGAACATGGAAGAACACAACTGAATTGCAGATGTATTGATTTAGCACTCGAAAGTTGGGGTCTCACAAACCGATGAACGGCGATACTGTTCAAAGACAGAATTAATCTAAGCAAAACCCAACCCTAATGGTGGGGTGGCGGCTGGATATAAAGGATTAAGGGGTGTGCAAAACCCCTGGACGCGCCCTAATGGGCTCCAACACGATACAAAGCCGAAAGGCCCAAAAGACGGTGGCGCAGCACCCTGACAGATTCTGAACGCTCACTTGTTTCGACGATTCCTGTTGACTCAGAAGGAATTTTGACATGGTACCAGAGCCATTGGAAAGGTAGTCTTCTCAGCTTTCCATACATATGTAGAACGTCCAAAACGGAGTCCGGATGCGATCTGGGCGTCCGTTTTAGTGCGGCCTGGTCCTGGACTCCGAATTGGATTCGAAGTCGGTTTGAATTGGGCCTCCAACATGATTCGACCGCCCTTGCTGGACTTGTGCGCCTCGTAGTCCTTCTCCAAGTACTTCTAGGTCCTCTCCATGGTTCCTAATCACAATCAAATCATTAGGTAGCAATCGATTCTCAAGTGAACAAAAAGAAGTACTTAGGAACGAGGTCACCTGTAAATTCAATTATCGGGCGCGAGCTCTAGTGATTGGTCCTTGAATGTTAAGTGGAGGAGTGTTGTGTGTATCCGAAGAAGTGATGTCCTCATCACCATTGGCGCGAATATCCTTAAAATTTAAGATAGTTCTAGTCAATTCTGGGTACAATAAGGCTTCTTCAATGACCAAAGTTGTACCCATTGGAAGTATAATTGTGGCTCTTCCGGAACCAATTATACATGCATCGCTTCCGGCAATTGTCGTAAGGCTGCCAGTGCTCTTACGAATCGACTGAAAATATTTAGTCTCTCTTAAGATGGTATTCGTTGTGCCGCTGTCGGCTAAGCACACTTCCTCCATAGGGCACCACACGCGTTCTAATATAAGGTATTTTATTAACATGTATTAGAAGACATTCAACACATAAATAAAATACTCCAATATCAGAACATATCATGCCATCATAAACTGAATAAATAAATGAATTATTCCAAAATCATCCAACCATCACGAGAGAACAAATGCTAAAGTACCATCCACGCAAGTTCTAACTTGTCCATTTAACACAAAATAATTGACAATTAAAGTCTAATGCATTTTGTGCATCAGACTGAATCAACTAGAAAATTAGAAACTTGTTTGGCTATCTTTTCAGGAGTGATCTTCTCTTTGAGAGAAATCATGGCGGTGGCTGCCTCTAGGTCGTAAGGGGGTGCTGCTGCCGGGATGGGCTTAACCTCCATCAACTCAGGCAGTGTAACATCCAAAAATTTGAATGTTCAAAAATTGGGGAGAATTAAAATTTTTATTTGCATCGAACTGGCATTTGAATTCTTGTCCAAAATCTTATTTGGGTTTTCCCCGAGTTTAATGCTGAGCAAAATAAATAACTGGAAATAAATCCCAAATGCAAATAAGAAATTATGACTATAAAAGATACAAAATAATTTTGGGAGTTTAAGACACTAAGAACCAAGAATTTTGAATTGAAACTCAAGACGATGAAATGCAACCAAAAAAGGAATATTAGAACATCTTTCTAAGTGATTAAATTGGGGGTTCCTTTCCCTCACTTTAATTAACATACAAAACAAGGGTCAGACATTCAAAATTTATGAATCCAGTTCATAGCAAAGTAATATCAAAAATTGAAATCCAAGGGCAAAGTTAAATAATATGTAAAATGGGGAAATATTAGAATTTGTATCTAGGTGTTTGAACCAATATTTGAGTTAAGATTTCAAAAAGAAAAATCCATAACATTTATCATGAAATAGAAATTTAAATTAAAATTCCAAATTCTAAAATTTTGCTTAAGACCCTTCCTCTCTATCTTTTCTTCTTTTCTCTCTATGCCATGTTGGGCCATCCTTTTCTCTCTCCCTCTCTTTTCCTGCCACGGCCCCCGTCCATTTCCCCGACAGCTGGTCCCCACCCCCACTTCTCCTTCCCCTCTCTCTCTATCTCCCCTTTTACTGGTCGCTGGGCCCGGCTACCGCCCTCCTCCTTCCCCATTCCTTTTTCTTCCTTTCTCAGTGCGCCTCCGTCCTCCTTGCGTCACCCGGGCCCGCCTCCCTGTGCGCCCGTCCTCTCCATGTAGCGCACCTGCCCCGGTCGCTATCGTCGCACGGCGCCCCGTCACGCCCTGCGCCCGCCTGTTGCCGTCACTCTGCGCACGCACGTCGCCCGGCCATGCCGGCGCTCACACCACGCAATGGGCTGCGGTCCTTGGCCACCATGTGTCTCCGCAATCCCTTCTCGCGCTATAAAGCCGCCTCGGTTTCCCCTCCCTTTTTGCCTTTCCCTCTCCTTGCTCCCCCACTGTGAAACCGTGTCGTGCACGGGCGCCGCCGCCTCACGCCGTCCCGGCCGCTCCGGCGAAGCACCGCCCATTCCAACCGCGTCACAGAGTGCCTGCTTTCCCCCTCCGCTTCCCCGTGCCGAATTCACGGAATCGGTTTCCTTCCTCACCGCCGGCCAAAGCCGCCGCCGCCGCGCCACTCCCTCCCCGGCGAACCCCCCCCCCCCCCTCGATTCCTTGGAATAGAAGCACCACCCCGCCGGCGCGAAGCTTCCTCCACCATCGGCCGGCCCTCCCACTGCATGTATCTCGCCGGCGATGTGGGCCTTCCTGCGCCGCTACCCGTGCTCGCCGCCGGCCCGCCCCAGCGCCTCCTGGCTGTCGCCACCACCTCCAAAGGTTTCCTCTCCCACGCGGGTACCTGTTTTGGCAGTCTCCACCGACACCCCGGCGCCACCCGCCGGCTGCGCCGTCGACCAAGCTCCGCCTAAGCCTCCTCTGTTCTTCCTCTGCTTGGCCACAAACATCTCTCACGTCTTTTAATTTGATCCCACCCGTATATCACGAAGTGGCCGCAGCCCAGATGGTCACCAGCAACAGCCCCTGCGCTCTCTCACGGAGAGATTGCGAGTTCGACTCCCTCTCTGAGCGTTTCTTTTTACAGCTCTGTTTTTGGACAATGCTGCCTGGCTTAATTATGCTTCCCTCTACTGTTTAGTCAGGTAACACCATGGGCTCAGAAGGCTAACAGCGCGGGCGTTAAGACTTGGCAGCACCTCAGTTTCACGAGTTCGAACTCAGCCGGCCGCACCCTTTTTCCCCATTTCTATTTTAATTTTTATAGTCCATTCCAATTAAGAAAAATGATAATAATAATAATAATAATAGTAACAATAATAATACATCCAAGTTGTAGTTAAGGAAATAAAGTAGAGAGGCTAATAAAATTGGTTGGGATATAAAATAAAATTATTTAAGCTTTCATAATAGATTAAATGACCTATATGAGCAACTAATGTAGTTTAGAACATTTAACTAAGTCTAGATTTTAATTAACGGCATTCATAAAAGGTGGACTTGGCTATATGACCAATTTTATTAGCCTCAATTAAAAATATACTCAAGATTAAGATTAAAGAGATAAGTTGAATAGTATGTTTACCGACAACAGTGAGACTTTGAATAAAAGATTAACATTATTTATAATTAAATGATGTGCCAAGTAATGCCATTCAAGAAATAATAGGCTTAAGATTATCTAATCAACACATAGGTCTAATCTAGCTCATGAAACTTCCTTGATAAATGTAAATCAAAAGAAAATCATCAAGCAAAAGGTCAAGCCTCGCTTTTCCCCGATCGGCCATGTCTGGCCACCTTCTTTTCCCAAAAGCAGATAATTCCTGTAGGTACATCTTCACTTTTGATCCCTCGTATTTCTAAAATTTCCCCTCACGGTAAAGCATTCAGACAACTCGTCTTCCTGCTCAAGTCCAGCTACCGCTGTGCTTACAACACACTAACCAAAAACATCCTTCTATTCTCAAATCATAATAAATGTATAATTTAAATTAAATCGGGTATTTAAAGTGTTTGGATTTATTTGGATCTTATTGAGTTATTTGCATTTATTTGGATTCAGTTGCTTAGCACGTAATTAGAAATTGGAAATCCTGAAGATTCAATGGATCAAGCGAGATCAAGATCGAGGTGAAGAAAAAGACCAAAAGCTCAAGACCATCAAACGAGAAAGCTTTGAGTGAGCTCAAGACCACGGTAAACCGCGCTAGGCGAGTCAATACTTTGATCACGTTGAACCTACATTTTCTGCAAATTACTTTTGTTTAAATTATCAAATTGCATGATGTTATTTTATATGCAAATACATGTTTAATTTAGAATTCTAGTTAAATGTCTATTATCTAACTTGATTAATATTGTCCCTCCTTTGGAATATTTGAACATGAGAACCTTGTCGCCCTAGCAAAAATTATAATAGTAACCTTTCAAAAATAAGTCCATAATTATATGCCATGCTTAGTATTGCTTAGAAATTCATGGGCGCAAGAATGGTCAAGCATCACTTTCAATCATGAAAAAATTTGGTTGGGCAGTCATGGTGGTAATGACTGGAATATGTTGGATATGATTATTTTATGCCCCAAAAATCTCAAATTGCTTATTTATCTGGGCGGATGGTTCAGGGGTATGGTGCAGGTGTGCACGAGAGTGTGGTTAGTGGTAGAACCGCCCAGATAGCCCTAAGGACCGAATCTTGTGATGACCTCCCAGTGTACAACAAGTACAACCACAAGCTGGCAAAGTGTAGGCAGGGCTAACTAATTTGCATCGACTTAGTAAGAGTTGCGCCGGTGTGACCACGGGCGGGTAGAGGATGGCCACATCCTCCGACGTGACGGCGCAAGAGGGGGCTTCTGGAAGGGTGGTCGTACCCCGAAGGAAGTGGAAACCTTAGCGGACGTAACTCTGCTAGGAAAATGCATTGTAAAGGTTCTGTGATAGTCTACTCAACCGCATGGCTAAGGAATCATGTGGGGCAACGAGTGGATTTATCTCTTGTGGGTAAAGTGTGCAAACTCTGCAGAGTCAAAAACTATTCGAATAGCCGTGCCCACGGTCAAGGGCGGACATGGGAACTTAACCAGATCTAGTTCTATTTCAAAAACTTTGTGGGTGGGAATGGAAAAGTGGAGGGCAGCGGAAAGCCCTGATTTGAGTTGTCCAGGGTGTCGTCCCAGTGGTAAGTTAAGCGGCTATAACGCTGAAAGATGTTATACGGTGTGATGCCATATGTATGGAAAAATTATGGTGATATTGGGCATATAGTGTGATGCCATATGCATGGAAAATCATGTTAATATTCCTTGAACAATATGTTTTGTTCCAAAGCTGCTAGGTCTCAAGAAATTTTATGTATTGTATTTCAAATAGTGGCATTTCTATTCTTACAAAATAAAATATGGGTAGAATAAACAGGGTCGTGAGTTAAGGAGATGGATGTTTGTAGTATGCACATAAAGGTATTGGTGGATTCAGGTCGATCATGAATAGGAAATGATAGTGTGGGTTCTGGGAGAAGTAAATTAGTGGGGTCCAGTTGAATAGATAGGCTAGATAAATGATCTAATTGAATCTTCGGGAATTTGGAGGAATAATACAAGTATTGGATTATAATTCTTGATTAGTGATATTCTTGGTGGATATATAATGGTGAATCGTAGAGTTGATCAATGCTATTCTTGGTGGATATATAATATTGAATCGTAGGCTTGATCAATGATATTCTTGGTGGAGGTATACTAGTGGGTTAGTTAGAAATAGATAATGGGAAAATAAGGTTGATTATTGTAAGAGCAAATTGTGGTTGTGGATCAATAGCAAAAGGAATGGGTTGATAGGAATTTTGGAATACAAAAGATATTGGTGGATTGTATAATTGATGGTATTCGCTGTTTGGAGTTTTAGACAGCAATAAATATAGAAGGTGTATAATCGGTGGAGTAATTGGATAATGTCACTTACTGCTTGGAGTCTTAAATAGCAACCACTACAGAAAGAATATGATCGGTGGATTGAATAGAGGATGACACATGTTGTTTGGAGTATAGAGAGCACTCAATAAACAAAGTGTAATTTCGGTGGATTAAGTCAATTATAGCAATCGCTGTTGGGAGTCTTAGACAGCAGTTAATAAAGAGTGTGAGTCTTTAGTGGATTAAGTCAATGATGTCATTTGCGGTGAGGAGTATTTAGGTCACAAAAACAACAATATGATATAATAATAGAAATGCTACTAAACGCGTTTTATGGCAAATAAAATATCCCGAGCCTCTCCTTTGATAAGCCATGCATACTATTTATTTGCATTCTGTGTATTGGCTCGCGGAGCATGGGGTTGGAGTGCTCACACTCACTTTTGCGACAAAATTCAGAATCAGGAATCAAATCACCTCACCTCAGCAACAAGATTGGACAAGCTGGCCGAGAAGATGAAGATGTCAAGGGCTAGGTCGCGAACCTCCAGTTGGCTGCCTGTGGGCATGTCCTGAAGGTCCACTTGTGTGATTCGTTCTTCCGCTGCTGCAAGTTACTGATTTCGGCCTAATCGGCCCATGAGTAAGTCTACTATTATATTTACGTTTCCGCTTGATATGTACTTAGATATTCAGAACTGTAATCTGTGAGCACTATCTACTGATCCAGGGAATAGTGTAGTGGAATCACAGAGGATTCCAGATTGTATAATCTGGGCTCTGATTGTAATCTGTGAGCACTATCTACTGATCCAGGGAATAGTGCAGTGGAATCATAGAGGATTCCAGATTGTATAATCTGGGCTCTGACAGGCAGCTGCTCAAGATGCTCCCGCTCAACTGCTGCAAAGTAGGCTTTAGGCTGCCCTTTGCCATCCTTCTTCTTCTTGGCTTGGTAAGCATCAATGACATGCTGCGATTCTTTGCATATTCGCGACCAATGCCCCCACTTGCCACACTTGTAGCAACCTTAGTTCTGCTGGCCATAAGTCTTGCTACTCTTCTTAGCCTTTTTGTCACTTGGAGCATCTGACTTGCCTTTCTAGGCAACGGTCTTACCCTTCTTCCCCCTTCTCTTCATCAAGGGCTTTCGCACCTTGTAGCTCCCAGTGTTGGCTTTGCGGCCAGCGGAGCTCCCTGGTGGCTGAGTGACGTAATTCTTGCGGAGAAGTTTGTCCTGAGCCTCCGCAACCTGCATCATATCAATCAATTCGGCGTACTCCTTGTAGCTATCTTGACGATAGTTGCAGGCGGATTGAACAGCATTGGGGTGAAAGGTGGACAGGGTCTTCTCGATCTTTTGCTCATCTGTGATTTGCTTGCTATAGAGTTGAAGATTGGTACAAATCCTATGCAAGGCAGAATTGTACTCCCCGACCGTCTTAAAGTCGGCAAATTTCAGTCTGATCCACTCCTGCTCTGCTTGAGGAAGAATGGTGTACTTTAGCCTCTCAAACCGCTTCTTGAGTGCGGTCCAGAGTGCTTGCGCGCTTTTCTCCGCCATGTACTCATTCTTGAGAGTGAGGTAGAGGTGGTGCCTGCGAAAATGAAGTGCCTGATCATTCTCCTCAGGTATGGGTTGGGCGCCATGCAGTTCGCCAATCCCAATAGCCTCGTAGAGCTTCTTGGCTCTAAGCACTACCTCAACATCGGATGCCCACGTCAGATAGTTTTGGCCATGCTGGGCCATCTCCTCGAACTTCTGGTTCGTGATGTCAGTCATCTACATGTGTATGAATGGAATAAATAAGTTTACTGCTGGTAAACATGCATGGAATAATTTACTGCGGGTAAATAAATGATACAAAAGGTTCTCGTAATGTTAAATAATGGCAGAAATAAATAAGCTTCAAATGCTAAAAATAATTCAAAATTCGGATTCCCAAGGCCCTTTTATGCTAGAATATGAATTTTCAGTGAATTATGCAATTCCCGAGGGTTTCTACGCAAATTTTCAGTTCAGAGAAAAATTTAGCGTAATTTCCTGATTTTCCGAGGGGTTTTCTGCAAAATTTGGGACCCGTTCATAAATCTGAGGACTTACTCATAATTTCAGAATTACCGAGGCCTTTCTGCAAAATTCGGGACCCATATGTAAATTCTAAGGGCCGAACGGTAATTTTTCAGAACATCGGGGCTCTACTGCAAAATCGCCGGCGCCTCCGCTTGGGGTGTGCTTTCGGCCTGCCTCATTTTCGGCCCACTCAGCCCATTACCTTCTCGGGTGCTAGTGGCGAGGCGGCTGCGCCGGACCGTGCGGGCTGAATCAAGGCGATGGGCGCGGGCGGCGGCCAAGGCCGAGTGGCGGTGGTCGGCTCTGAGCGACGGTCGACGGCGAAGCGGCGCACGAAGCCAAGCGGCGGCGCGGGGAAGGCCGGCTTCGGGCCGGTAGAAGGCGCATGGCTGCAGGCCGGCGAGGCGGAGGTGCAGGGCTCGGAAGCCGAGGGGACGTGGCGGTGTGCACGTGCGACGGTGAAGCCGAAGTGACGTTCGGGCCGCCAACGGCGGCACTCGCATGCGCGGGGAAGCCGAAGCGGCAGCGGCCAGCGGCACTTCGGGCACCTCGGCCGGCTGCTGGCCAGTGACTGGCGACGTGCATGCAGGCGCGGCGGTGGCGGAGCCTCGTGCGGGAGGCGGTGGTCGACCGGCAGAGTGCCGGCGGCCGGCGCCCGATTTCCCTGTTTTCATGCAGTGGCCATGCATACCCGATGCAAAATTTTTTCTTTCTTTTTCTTTTTTTCTTTTCTAATCTACAATGCAATCAACATCTATCCTGTGATGCAATCTACCGATTGACATTATGCCGGCGACTTCAGGCCTACTCGCGGTAGATTATGGCGGATTTGCACCGTAGAAATTCAATCTAGAACGCGAAAATTGCGAATTTACAATGATCTAGATAATTCAATCTATTAGAGCTTCGATGATTACCTTCGATTCACCGTGTGATCTCGTGCTGATAACGTGTTGAGGAACCGTCGCTGGCGACCAGTCCGATCGATTCCTCTGCTTAGAACAAATCGAATCAATCACAGAAGACAGAATAATAGATTGAATACACAGAGAGAGGTAGAGAGAACTCCTGATTTTTCTTTATTAATTTTTGATTGCATCTGTACAAAATAGATCGGTACGGCTCCCTATTTATAGTGTTTGGTGAGGTGCCCACCATGGGCCAGGTCTGCCGGCCCAGGCCCAGGTTTCCTAACACTTCTCTCAATCATAGGCCTGTACGTCTTGCACCCTTATAGTCCTCACCCTTTCTGTTGCCATCGACACCACTGCCTGGACCTCCCTATCCATCATGGTGTTGACGCTAGTTGGTGCATGCAGTTTAATATAGTATCAAAACGAAGAAGTCTTAAGTTTAAGACCCAACTTACGTTATAAGAGATAATTGCGGCTATTAAAATTAATCTTGACTTAGAGTCCTAGTCATAGTTGAGTTCGTCTACGTGTGTAATTCAAGTTGAAGTGGTGTCCAACTTGAAGTCCTAATACGTGTGTTAGTAGGAGTTATTAGCATATATATTGAGAGGCTTGTAACAAGTTTGGAAGAGCAATATATGCAAGAAATAAAGTAAAGAAAATCAAGAGCTAAATTTGTTACAGCGGCTAATTTCTAGTTCATGTCTTAAACCTAGATTGCGACTCATAAGCTTATGTTTTGGGACTTCTCTCTCTCTCTCTCTCTCTCTCTCTCTCTCTCTCTCTCTATATATATATATATATATATATATATATATATATATATATATATATATATATATATATATATATATATATATATATATATATATATATATATATATATATATCAACATTCCTCCCCACTTCTAATTCACGTAATATTAATAAAAAAAAGTAATTACAACTCACTTGTAGCTCATCTTTCCTCGTAAGCTTAAGTTTTGAGCAAAGTGATTGATGTAGACAACTCACTAAGTTGTATGATCATGCAACACAACAGAAAAACCAGAGCAACATACGGCAATAGTATAGTATATGATTCATTGGGAGGTTCAGGAAAATTTATTGACGTGCATGTCATGCACGTAGGAACAAAAATGCATCTGATCTGGTCAGAGCGCGCTGCAGTTCGCTGGCTGGAAGGAGAGCTGTCCCCTGCCGAGGTCGTAGAGCAGATGCATGTTCTGCTGCTGGAAGTTTCCGATGACGCTGCTGCTGTCCTCCGATCTGTTGATCGCCATGCACGCCGTGAAGTTATCCACTTGCATCCAGTAGTTCTCTGGCGGCAGCGCCATGTCCGCGCCGCCACTGAAGTGCAACACCAGCGTTGGCACCTTGTGGTCAGCGTCGCCCCGCGCGAGGCACAGGTCCAGCCCATTTGCCTCGGCGGGCGGAGCCACCAGGCTGCTGGCGCCGAGCTGCTTGGTCAGCTCCTCCTTCAGAGCCTTGTACGCGCCGTCGACCAGCATCGAAATTGAGCTGCCGGAGTCGATGATGACCCCACCGGACCAATTCCCGGAGCCGACCTGCCGGAGATCGAACAGTGTGCTCGGAATGGGCAGCTTGATCTCGCCTACGGTCATTCCCACCAGAGGGAGGTAGTAGAACGTGTAGTATGGGGAATCTCTGGGGATCTTCACGAGTTGGATGGACATGACGGGGCTTTCTTCGCTCAATCTCGCCGCGGCGCCGACGAACAGGTGGCTGGGTGCCACGTCGTCGCTGAAGTAGGGCGTGAGGCAATAGGAGAATTTGCTAGCGCCTACCTGAGAGACCAGCGACAGGCTGCCGCGTCCAAGCCCGATGATTCCAGATGCACCAACGAGGGCTCCCGGCTCAATCCTACTGTTGTTCACGCACCCGAAGGCGAGATCCACGGTGCCGGACTGGAACGTGAAGACCTCCGTGCCCAGGTGCCCGATGATGGTCCCGGAGCCGTAACTGGCCCCGAAGACGCAGCTGCCGTCCGGGGCGCAGGCGTGCTGGTCGTTGGCCAGGCAGAGGTTGTCCGTGCAAGGCACGGGCTGGACGCTGCGTGACTCGGATTCGTTGTAGTACGGGAGGTTCTGCTTGAAGCAGTTGTTTGGGACGCAGGCCGTGCACTGAGTCCAGATGAGGTCGCTGCCGGTGTCGATGATGGCCTCCGCGCGCTGCGGCGGGTTGCCGATGAGGTACTCCGCGATGTACTCTCCCTGAGCCGAACGGATTGGCGCGCTCACGCCGCCGGCCGACGTAGACGCCAAGCGCTTCCGGCTGCGCTCGACAGCGCGGCGCACGCGCTCCGCCATGGTGTAGTCTCCCTTGGAGTCGACGTGTGTGAGCTCGATGTGGAGGCCTGCACCACAAGTTATGGCAGCGCTGGAGCACAAGAGCAGGAGAAAAAGAACATAGGTTCGCGCCATTGTTTTTGTTTTCTCTTTCTTAGTTACCTGTTCTTGTATTAGTTCGCGCCATTGTTCATATGTATATGCATATATATACAAGCTTGCATGTACTTCTGGGTATGGAACAAGTGGCAATGGACGAACATCTACAAGCTGAGCAGACTTAGTATCACGACGCTGACAGCTTTGGACGACTGTGATACTCCTTCTAGAGCAGACTTGTATCACGACGCTGACATCTTTGGACGACTGTGATACTTCTTCCGTTTTTTTTACCTACGTTTTTTTAATATTTACAGTCTTCAGGATTATAACTTTAACAATTATTTTTTTGTAACTTTACATTAAGATGTATAATAAAATTATAATACTATAGAAGTATTTTTAATGACAAATCTCAAAGTATAATTTTTATATATAGCCAAACTAGATATTTTTAAATCTTTTAGTGGTGCATAGGGTCTCTTATTGTCAGCTTTTAAAAGCTGTCTTTTGGCTCTTATACAGTAATTTGCTTTCAAATGGAGTGTCTTTTAAAGGCGAGGTTTATAAATTGATTGTAGTACATACTGTAACGACTTAATTTATATTAGCCACTGTTACAATTTTGATCACAGGAGAAAACGCGCACATCGCAAATAATCTGAGAGAACACAGAAGAAATTTCTGAATTTCTTTATTCTCTTATTTGCTCCCCCTCTTTCTTGCTTTTCTTCCCTTGGATTCAAAACTGGGTACAAGTCCCCCCAATATATAGGGATAAAACTCTCCTACTCCTATTCCGATTCGGACTTCAAATTGGTCTCAACTTCAACTTGAGTTATACTCGGAAACGAACTCTACCACGACATGGACTCTATGTCAAGATTATTTCTAATAATCTCCCCCTTAATCTTGACTTGACATACTCTAGTTTGTCTCAATGCATTATGAACTACTAGTCACGCCTCCACATGAAGCGTTCTACATGTAAGCTGCATGTAGTAACTCAACTCAATTGGTACGGGTCCACCAGATGCAAAGATTCTAAAACATTGAGGCAGTCGGACTTAACTACGACTTACTAATCTCATACTTTGACATGGAACAGTGACACATCTCCTCGACGTTCCGTTCTCAACTCTGCTTACTTGAGTTTGGACGGCGAACACATCTTCTCAACGTCGAACACTCCTTGAGCCTTCATGTACACCTTCATCTTGATTGCCCAGACTGCATAATTGCTCATCGTGATCATCGAATAATGCAGCGAGATAGCGGAACTCTTCTTCGCCATCATATCGAATGATGCCTCGTCACCGGTGACACCACTTCCTGGAGTACACAACATGATCTTGAGCACGGATCAAGATCTCGGGCTACTTTGAAGTTGCTCTTGGACCGAGGGAACGGAAGGACATGCCACACGCGTCTTTTTCCCGGGAGAGCTGCGCAAAAACGAGCGACGTACGCCTCAGGAGTGCTACATGGGACGCGCTGAAAACGGAATTGCCGAGACGATTTTTCCGACGACTTGGTTCTCGCCTAGGCTCTGATACCACTTGTTACAATTTTGATCCCAGGAGAAAACGCGCACATCGCAAATAATCTGAGAGAACACAGAAGAAATTTCTGAATTTCTTTATTCTCTTATTTGCTCCCCCTCTTTCTTGCTTTTCTTCCTTTAGATTCAAAACTGGGTACAAGTCCCCCCAATATATAGGGATAAAACTCTCCTACTCCTATTCTGATTCGGACTTCAAGTTGGTCTCAACTTCAACTTGAGTTATACTCGGAAACGAACTCTACCACGACATAGACTCTAAGTCAAGATTATTTCTAACAGCCACAACTACATGTGAGTTTCTAATACTCTGTATTCTCTCATAAATAGTTTAAAAGTCAGGCGCTAAAACTTAAAAAAAGAGACCCAATTCGACGACGTAAGTAACACGGAAACGGAGGGAGTACTTGACACATGTGGACACGTCTATCTATGGGCATCCGCTGGTTTGTAGTTATCTCTTTGCAAATAGAGATATCGATAGGGGTGAAAACGGATCGGATTCGGACGGATATTGCTTAAATCGTATCCTAACCCATATTTTTTCTCCGGATTCGGAGTCGAATACGGTAAGACCGGATACGAATACGAATTCAGAATATTCGGAGTTTCAAATACGATACCATCGGGACGGATATGTAACGGATTCGACTCGGAAACGGATAATATAGGCGGATAATAAGGATGATTACAGTTCCAAAAGCTTATACTTTAGTTCCAAAAGCTTACAAAGTTACAACGGCCTTTTGATTTTATATAAAATGTGAAACCAATACTTATCAAGAAACTTTGTAAGCTAATTATAGGAACAATAGGAACACAAAGATTCAGTAAAACGAAGAATAGAAGAAAGCAATGAGAACAATAGGAACACAAATTATACATAAGTGGTAAATTCATACAAAACACAATAGGAACACAAAGGTTCATACGAGATTACGAGTACGGAGTACCATACAACAACATAAGTGAGTTATCACATATTGAACAATATACAATTTCTGTAGTGATCTACATGGCACGGTGACTATCCATTAAAGTTAATACCTAACTGAAACAACAAAATTATACTATTAGACTATTCATACCAACACCATGTGCTCCAAAACTACACAATTACTATTAACAGCATGTGCTACTAGTAATTCAAAACCAAAGTAATTTATGTATTCAACATAACCGATGCAAACCATGAAAAGGAACAATTGTACTGTCAAACATAAGAATAGAGGCCTCATTCTTCAGTAGTCACATTTGCAAAGTTAACATGATTCTTCCCAAAAAAAAATAAGAATATACAATATGCTTAAAAATAGGGTACACCTACATCAAAGAACCGTAAGCAACTGACAAGCAAAATTGCATGTTTCGGATAAACAAATGCAATACCTGGATTCTTTGTCAAACCCGAATCTTGCTCCAAAGTAAAAGGCCACTGCTAGCAGCCAGGCATCACTATGCACTGCAACAAGTGACAACCAATCTTTCTCATCCATCCCATCCCGAGCAAAATTAATTCCCAGTGCAGGCTCTGGAAGTTCCGGAGGAACCTCCTCCGCAGGCAAGTTCACTTCCCACGTCTCATTTGGAAGACCATATAGGCACAGATTCGTTCTCTGCAATCAAAATGATATTTCCTAAGCTTCCTGGTCCTTTTCAGGATGCTTTATTTTATGCTATCTAATCAAAAGAAGACAGGACCAAGAAAGTTTGAAAACGACTGCAACTGTGTGCCCACAGAAAATTGAACCGAAAAAAAAACGAAAAGGACTGGTTCAATCAGATTTTATACTCTACCTGACGCCACTCTAACACAAGCAACAAAATAAGACATTGGATCCATAAATCCATACAAAGTTCAAGAATAATCCAGGACAAATTGCTGACAATTTCCAGTAGGATATCCCTAAAATGGTAAATTAGCAAATATATCTCTGTCTTCGTGAAGGCATGAACAAGGAACTTAGGAAAATAAGTCCTTCTCTGCAAGTAGATCGAAAGCAAGAACCACCAAACCAACAGTGAGAGAATAATTCCAGTGCACCTTTTCTGTAAAAATCACAAGCGTTTCCTAAAAGGGTAAAAATCCCCAACCCAAAAAACACAAATCCGAGCTAAACCACCAAAGAATCGAAGCCAGAAGCAAATTTACCCAAATTAGTGCCAAGAACACCAAGCTCACCCAAAAATTTTCCATTTCAGCGAGAAAAATAAATTATACTGTCATAGGGGTGGCCCCCACCTAAGCCCTGCAGGCCTGTTAGAGGAATGTAAGGTCCAGAATGGGACATGTGTAATGACATAAGTGCCCTGAGGGGAATACTCGGATGTAACGGTGTAATTGTAAAAGCACTCCCCATGTGGATATATATACAACACAGGCCATGGGGAAAACCCTAAGTCATTGCTCACCTAACTCTCCACTACCGTACTCTCTCTCTGTTTGGTCTGTAACCACAACATATACTATCTACACAAAAGAACCCCGGAACCACATCTTTTCCAAACAAAACAGCAAGAACGCCACGAACCCCCGTGAATTCGAGGCTCGAGAACGGCGAATTGGAGGCACGCACGAGCTCACCTGGGTTGCACTGCTGGTAGAACTTTTCCACGTCTGCAAATCCACCAAAACCAAATCAATCAGTCATTCAGAAACCGAACAGAGCCTCCAAATCCTCCACAAATCCCAAAATACTAGAGAAAATTTGGGGGGAGGGGGGAGTGAACCACGTACCGGTGGTGAGCGCCTTGATCATGCTGGCCCGCTACGCTCGAAAGTCCCGGAACACATCCTCGGGAGTGCGATGCGTCGCGCCGCCTTCCATTTCCCGGTGTGGGAGGGGCGCCGGAGCTCCGGGCTAGGGTTAGGGTTTTGTGGGTCGAGGCAAGGCGGACGAGAGGAAACTTTTGGTAGGACAGTGACAGAATTGACGAGGCGTCAGGCGAGAGCGAGCAGCGAGGCGGGTTTGGACCGTTTGGTGATGGGCCGAGCGCTCGGTCGCACGGATATGTATTCGGGTTTTATTCGGATACTATCCGATTAACCGAATACCGAACCTATTCGGTCGGATATTAGCTATATCGAATTCGCTACCGAATTCGTATACATATATCTGTATCCGTATCCGAAACCGAATCCGACCGGATACCAAACCAGTTTACTGAATTTGCTACCAACCGGATTCGGTACCGGATCGGTCAGCAAAACCCGACCCGTTTTCACCCCTAGATATCGAGGCCCCCACCTACTAGTTGAGTGGGGGGAAATAAGAGTGGGTACGAGGGCTTGTTTCACAGAGCATTTCTCTATGATTTCTTCTTCTTCTTCTTACAATTAGTATTATTTCCTTTCTTCTGATCAGGATTATTCTTCTGTGGTTTCTGATTCTTCATCTCAGGGTTATTCTTCTGTGGTTTCTGATTCTTCATCACAGGGTTATTCTTATGTGGTTTCTGATTCTTCTTCTTATCATTAGGTTGATGATGATTCACGTTATCATATTGTTTAAGATCTGAAGTTCACTACTACAAGAAGCCTAACATTTAGGGATGCAAACAGATTGAATACGAATGGATAATGTCTTTACCATATTTATTTTCATATTTTTTTTCTCAGATGCAAATACGAATACAAATACGAATAATATTGAATACAGGCACGGAGCGAATACAAATCGAAACAAATACGGTCACGAATATTTATCAGAACATGAAAACCCCTTAAACTATACATCCAAAATCAATGAAAACACATAAATAGTTTGTCTTGTCAAAATATTAATGAAATCTAAAAAAGCATAAGTATTTTTATCCACAGTAGTCGTACCATTATACAGATTTTAAATCTTCAAATGACAGTTAATTTTTTCTAAAGTCTTAAATAATTCTTAATGGATTTCTACCATTTACATGTGACTAATAAATTAATTAAGAATTTAAATTTGCTTCAAAATGATTTAAACAGTTGTACATCAATTTAATCGGTACAAATTTTAATCTATCGACAATACTAAATTTATTTTGAATAAACATAAATATTTGCTAGTGGGCTGGTGGGAGGGAGGTGAGAGAGGCTGGCTTGGGCTGGGCAATGTTGGGCTAAAATCTTGGATATCTGGATCCGTATTCTCCGGATAATCGTATTTGTATTCGTATCACTGGATATTAGGCCTACTGTATTCATATTCATTTCTGACAAAAAAAATCCATATTTGTTTCTAATCTGAGAATTATCCGAAGAAAATCCGATCTGACACAATCCGTATTCGTTTTCATCCAAATCGGTCGGAAACTATCCGATCCGTTTTCACCCTTACTAACATTAGACGGTACATCACAGATGGTTTCCTAAAACTATCAATGTTAAATACAAGCACATACGGTTTTTGTTTAGAGACCGTCTGTATTGCTGCAAGCGCAAAAAACCGTCTGGGAAGAGATAATATCACAGAGGGTTCATGGTGAGAACCGTCTGTGATATTATGAGATATCACAGACGGTTTGTAATACAAACCGCCTATGATAATGAAGTTATCATAGACTATTTGTATTGAAAATCATCTGTGATAACTCTACTATATTAATTGCACATCGACCCATCGACCCTCTGTTTTAAATTCCAGATCTAGCTACTGCTTTGAGCTGGAGGCAAGGGGCTTTGTAGCTGTGATTTGGTGAAAGGAGACTATTTGACAAAAGTGATTGTAGATCCATTCATTTCTTAGCTATGTATGGTTAGTAATTTGTTCCTAATTGTATTATAATTTAGATCTATAGCTTTTGGTGAAAGAAGAATAGAAGATAGTTTAAATCGAGCTAGCTTGATCTAGAGAGAAGTTTATTTCTATCTAGAGAGAAGTTTATTAACCATAGATAGTTTATTAACCATAGATTTAGATTTGGAGAGAAGATTATTTATATCTAGCATGGTTTAGAGTTTAGTCAATTCATAGTATGCGTGGCTGGCGATGTGGGTGCGGCGGCTGGCCCCGCCACCACCGCCACGACGACCGACCCCGCCACGACCGCGGGCACCGCGACAATCGTCGGCAGCACCGATCGGGTTGCCGAGGACAGCAGCGCCGGCAGAGCGGTGAGCGGCCTCGGCGGCAACGCAGGCCTCGCTACCACCCCAGAGTCCGCCACACCAGTGCAGCAGGCAGTCCGGGAGCACAGGCCGTGGTCGCCGCTGTCCCGGCCGGGCCAGCAGGTGCGCCAACGGCCCCGCCACGTCCACGGTGGAGAACGCCCTGCTGGCAGCCCTCAACGCGTTTCAGCGGGAGCTAATGGATCTTCGCGGGGCCGTGCGGGATATGCAAGAGGCTCGGAGCCAGCAGACCACACCCGTGGTCGCATCGGAGCCCACGCCGGAGAGGGCGGATAGCCGCGATGCCCCACGTCCAGCCGTGTCCCGCTGCGACGCGTGGACCCGGAGTCCCCACTCTCCGCAGGCCTGCAGCAGGCGGCATGGCCGGAGGACTTCAAGTTCCCAAGCGTCATCGAGGCGTACAAAGGTGACACGGACCCACGGGAGTTTGTGTGCGTGTACGAGACCGCCATCGAAGCCGCTGGCGGAGATGACACCACGAAGGCGAAGGGGCTCCCCCTCGCGTTGCGGGGGTGGCGCTCTCTTGGTTCTTCACCATAGAGCCACATTTCATCTACGCGTGGGAGCAGATCTACGATCGGCTCTACAACAACTTCCAGGGAAACTATGTCGAGCGCGTCGACGCGGACCAGCTCTTCGCAGTCAAGCAAAAACCCTCGGAGAGGCTCCAAGACTACTTCAAACGCTTCGCGAAGGTACGCTGCCAGGTCAGGGATGTCAATGAAACAACTGTTATCAATGCAGCGATACAAGGTCTCTGCCCAAGGCCGATGGCCGAGTACAACGCGCGGAAACCAATTAAGACAGTGATGAAGCTCTTCGATAAGATGGAAGAGTACGCCAGAGCGGAAGAGGACGCGCGGCGGTGACACGGCGACGACTCCGACACCAATCAGGCGGAGGGCTCGGCGAAAAACGACGGGTCACCGAAGGAGGGCTCCTCGAAAGGCAAACGCAAGCAGGAGCCATCGAAGGACGCCTCCGAGCGCAAGGATACCCAGCACAAGGACTCATCGGGCGACAAGACCAAACGCGGTCAACACAAAGCTCGGAAACCTCGCTATGTCTTCGACATTGAGGGCGGCTCCGAGGATAACGCTCCCGCTGGTCGTGGTGGCAGAGGACGCCGGGGCCGGGGACAGGGGCACGGGCGGGGTCGCGACGATAGAGCCCGCGGGGAATACGACGACCAGCACCATGGGCAGTGGTGCGAGGTCCATGGTCGTGGCAGCCACGACACACGTGCGTGCACCACCATCGTAGCACTCCTGCAAAGCGTCGCCAGGGACAGAAACCCTGAGGCGCGTTCGCCCGTCGTGGCTCACGTCCAACAACCCCAGGAGTAGGGGATGCAACCCCAGGAGGGCCCCCTGTGGATTCAGGCCCACGTACAGCAATCTCGGGAGGGCCTCCTGCAGTTACAAGCCCCAGAAGGAGCCCAGCGCAGGGTCATAAACGTCATCTCCGGGGGCTCCTCGTTGGAGTTCGCCTCGACGCGGCAGCGGAAGCCTATGCGAGGAGGCTGCACCATGTCGCGGCATACCCAGCGCAGGCACCGCCGGAGTGGGTGCAACACGAAATCACCTTCACACCCGCCGACGCTGAGGGCGTGGAATTCCCCAACCAAGACCCCCTGGTCATCCAGGTCGCCATTGCAGGATGCGACGTTAGGCGCGTCTTGGTCGATGGAGGAAGCTCCGCGAACATCTTGTTTGCAGCGGCCTTTGATCAGATGGGGATCCCCCGAAGTCGTTTGGGCCCTTCAGGAATCCCATTGCAGGGCTTCGGAGGTCAGCCCCTACGGGCGTTGGGCCAGATATGCCTCCAAGTCTCCTTTGGCCAAGGCGATAATGTGAGGACTGAGGACGCCACCTTCGACGTCGTCGACATCTCGTACCCCTACAACGCCATATTGGGGCGGCCAACCCTAAACTCTCTCGGGGCAGTCCCACACCATGGCTTCCTATGTATGAAGATCCCCGGACTGCGGGCCATCATCACCGTCCACGGCGACCAGGATACAGCTCGGCGCATAGAGCTCGGCACCAGAGGTCCGCACCACGAGGCTCAGCGGAACACCTAGGCCGGGTGTACAAGTGCGAGGATCCTTGGCGGCTCCGGAGAGCACCCCGCCAGGCCCCCGCGCGGATTGCCCCGGCAGCAGAGGCTCCCACCGTGCCCTGCCTCGTCACCGGGCAACGATAGCTGCGGCCGTTTCCGTCTTTAAGCGGTCAATGATCAGTAGCTCATTTTTTGTAATCGCTCACCCGCGCAAACGGGAATTTAATGAAGTTCACCGTTTGCAAAAAATTGTCTTGTTTCCCGCAAAAGCGCGCGAAGGATTACCTTCGCACGCACACTCCTCATGAGTATAAACAAAGACACGCGTTCGCGCGCGCACTCTACGTGAAAAACACGGGCATGAATATAAACAAAGACATGCGTTCACGTGCGCACTCTCCGTGAAAAACACGAGCATGAGTATAAACAAAGACACGCGTTCGCGCGCGCACTCTCCGTGAAAAATACGGGTATGAGTATAAACAAAGACACGCATTCGCACGCGCACTCTCCGTGAGAAACACGGGCATGAGCATAAACAAAGACACGCGTCCGCGCGCGTACTCTCTGTGAAAAACACAGGTATGAGTATAAACAAAGACGCGTGGGGGGACGCCTCCGCGCGCACTCTATGGAGTATAAACAAGACGTAGCGTCGAGGTCTGCCTCCGCACGCAACTTCACCGCCCACAACGCACGGAGGCTTGCCTCCGTGCGCAGTCTACAGACTCTAAATAATACGTAGTGTCGAGGTTCGCCTCCGCACGCAACTTCACCGCCCGCAACGCGCGGAGGCTTGCCTCCGCGCGTAGTCTACGGACTCTAAATAAGACGTAGCGCCGATGTCCGCCTTCGCACGCATTCTACGGAGTATAAATAAGACGCAGATGTTGTCCCTGCGCACTCTACTGAGTATAAACAAGACACGGATGCTCCCGCGTACGCATAGGCATTATCCCTATGCGTACTCTCCGGAGTATAAACAAGACGTGGTTGATAGTCCCATGCACTCTACTGAGTATAAACAAGACGCGGATGCTCCCGCGCACGCATAGGCATTATCCCTATGTGTACTCTCCGGAGTATAAATAAGACGTGGTTGATAGTCCCACGCACTCTACTGAGTATAAACAAGACGCGGATGCTCCCGCGCACGCATAGGCATTATCCCTATGCGTACTCTCCGGAGTATAAATAACGCGTGGTTGATGCTTCCACGCACCTTGAGTCTTCATAAGACGCACTAGAGGCTCGCCTCCGTAGGCACCTCGTAGCACTAGCGTGAGATGTAGCCGAGGTTGGCCTTCGTATGCACCTCGCAGCGTTCACACAAGAGGCAGCAGAGGCTCGCCTCCGCATGCACCTCGCAGTGTTCGCATGAGACGCAGTCGAGGCTTGCCTCCGCATGCGCCTTGTAAAGTTGGCATGAGACGTAGCGGTAGCGTACACTCACGAGCATCCCGCGGAGCACCGACAAGCCTTAACAGAGGCTAACCGCGATGCGCGTCCCGCAGAGAGCAAGTTAATTGCACGGACCCCGGCTACACGCGTCTACCTCGACTAAGGCGCCAGCTCCGCTGCCACCACTTCGAAGGGTAGGGGACGGAGCGCTCGCGCGTCTACCTCGACTAAGGCGCCAGCTCCACTGCCACCACTTCGAAGGGTAGGGGACGGAGCGCTCGCGCGTCTACCTCACTAAGGCGCCAGCTCCGCTGCCACCACTTCGAAGGGTAGGGGACGGAGTGCTGGCGCGTCTACCTCGACTATGGCGTCAGCTCCGCTGCCACGACTTCAAAGGGTAGGGGACGGAGCGCTCACGCGTCTACCTCACTAAGGCACCAGCTCCGCTGCCACCACTTCGAAGGGTAGGGGACGGGACGCTCGCGCGTCTACCTTGATTAAGGCGCCAGCTCCGCTGCCACCACTTCGAAGGGTAGGGGACGGGGCGCTCGCGCGTCTACCTTGACTAAGGCGCCAGCTCCGCTGCCACCACTTTGAAGGGTAGGGGACGGAGCCCTTGCGTGTCTACCTCGACTAAGGCGCTAGCTCCGCTGCCACCACATCGAAGGGTAGGGGGTGGAGCGCTCGCGCGTCTTCCTCGACTAAGGCGCCAGCTCCGTTGCCACCACCTCGAAGGGGAGGGGATGGAGTGCTCGCACGTCTACCTCGACGAAGGCGCCAGCTCCGTTGCCACCACTTCAAAGGGTAGGGGACGGAGCGCTCGCACATCTACTTCGGCTAGGCCCGGACTGCTGCATGCAAGCGAGCATGGTGTAGTCTCGTGAATCTACCACGGGACTGCATGGTCATAAGCAAGGATGGAGACAGGGGAAATATTATTCATCGGAAGATGTTTACAAAGGCATGCAATAAAAGTGTACAAGCATCCTCGGGTGCTCGAAGCCGCTACTCGACCGGCTCCTCCTTAATGCGCGTTCGCGCCATAGCTTCACTTGAAGAAGCCCGGCTCGCCCAGAAGTCCAACGACTCCTCGGCTCTCTGCCGGCGCCGAAGACACCGTCGGGTCACAAGGTCAGAAACTAGCAGCTGGCCCCGATCGGGTAGCTGCACGGGACATGCGGGCACACAAGTCAGAACACCGATGAGGCAACTTGTACTTTATTCATAAGGAAAAGGGGCTTGTGTTTTACAACGCACACCAATGCACGGAGACCATGGTGTCACACCTGTGGGTTTGCGTCGCCCCTCGAGCCCTCAGGGCCGCCCTCGTCGCGTCGCGGGACCTCATCCAGCCACAGGCCGAGGTCCCCCTCATCAAGCAACTACTTATCGATTCTGTGAAGATCAATATTGATCCTCATGTTAATTTATCAATCTTGTGATAATTACTTCATACTTATCAATTTACATATGTATGTACGATATTGATCTTCCTACCGACAGGTTCTGTCTATCACTACAACTCCGTTAGAACAGCCCGACCTCTCAGAGATTTGAGGACAGCGTGCGTACTTCTTGTGGTGTAAAGTCATTAAAGAAGATGGGGGAATTCCATAATGTATAACAAATTTCACTGGGATAAGATTAAACTTAATTATTCATGTGTACATGTTTTTGTTTATGGATGGATAATTTATTTCATTTCAATTAATTGATTTATGAAATGGATTTCTTCTTTCTAAAATGAATGAATGTGAATTAGTTATATATAGACTGTGTTGATATGTTCGTTTCAGTGGGCATGGCTAGCATTTCCTAAGGCTAGTCAACTAATAGAATAGATTTGTGAATAAAAAAGAATATCATAGACAGTTTGAACTACAAACCATTTGTGATTTTTACTATCACAGACGGTTTGTAACTGAAACCATCTATGATATAAGATTTATCACATACGGTTTGTAACTGAAACCATCTATGATATAAGATTTATCACAGACGGTTTCAACAACGAACCGTCCGTGGTATTTAAATATCACGGATGGTTCGTAGTTGAAATCATCTGTGATAAGTCTTATATCACAGACGGTTTGAACTACAAACCATATGTGATAGTACAGTTTGTAGTTGAAACCGTCTATGAAATACTGCATCACAAACGGTTTGAAAGCCGTATATGATGATCTCATATTATTATTGACCCATAAATTCGGACGGCTCACGAAACCGTCTGTGATGACATTTTTAAACCGTCTGTGATGACATATTTTGTAGTAGTGGTTGGATCAGGATTTACATTTTGTTTCAATTCATTTTTGACATCTTCATTTTCATCAATTATGTGCATCAATGCTTTATAACCAGTAGGATTGATACTTTTCAGTACATCCTCTCCAAGATGAATTGGTTTTGTTCCAACTCATTAATTCCTTCTTTTTGTTGTAAACGAATGTTCGCATCTTACTAAAGCCCCATAGTGATTTGGCAAATTGGCATTGCTTATGCTGAACAAGCAGTTTCTTCCAATTTTTGTGGAAGTGGTTCTCATGACAGAGTTCTTTTTAGCTCCGTGTCTGTTAGCTGGTTTGTGAACCATTCAAGATCGGCCATCGCTTTACCAGCGCCCTTATGCTTGATTATTTCTTATTTTGTCATTGTTTGTAACAAATACGACTTGGGTGCCAAAAACACACCCTTAGCGACCACGTGTTCGAGCTTAAACTTCCCAGACGGTAGGTGATGCCTCTTCTTCAGGAAGAGGGCTTTTAACCACGATAGACTCAGTGTCAGTGTAGTAACACTCGTCCCTTGAGATATAAGGGTACATATGGATCCTTGCGTAAGCTGTAATAGCAGCTGATATATGAACAGCTAAATTAGTCGGGGGCTTCCATTCATCTGTTATGTCCCCTTTGACATTCGTTTGGTAGGTTACAATGAATTTATCCTCATCAAGTTTATCACAACTGATGAATCCATTCATTTCAGAGGACATTTTATTAGCTTCATCCAGAGTGACTACAGCGCTAATAGTGCATTCAGGTGACATAGCAAAACGGCCGTAAAGACTGTTTATTGACGTTTTGTCCACAAATGCTAAGGCTTTATGACCTTTTTTCCTTTGCCTCAATTCTTCTTTTGGAGATATCGTTAACAAATCCCTTGAACGGGGATTCCATTCTCTCTCGAGAAATTTGATGATTTGAGGGTACACCTTTTAGCCTATGCTTACGGCATACTAACCTAAAAACATGCCGGTTGGGAATATGATAGTGCCATCATCTAGTCTGTATGGTAGAAAAGGTTTATCAATATGATCAGGACATATAACAAATGCTTTAATGAAGCCAAACATGTCCTTCAACTCCATTTTCGACATTTTTTTTCTCAGATTATTATGCCAGCTGGCTTGCCACCAAGCATTTCAAATTCCTTCATTAGAGCATCTCCGTCCGGCTCTTTATCCTGCTCTTCATTGTATATTTAGCTAGTATGACCCAAAAAATGGACTCCAGCCCATCTTTTATCCCCCTCTTCAAATCTACCCGCTGGCTTTTTCCTTCCGGAGGCTGGCTATCGAAGGCGAGCGGGCGCTCGCTCGCCATCGCGATTTCGCGGGCGAATCTCCATCCCGCGCGGCTTCCCTCCCCCTCCCGCGCCCTGGAATCTCCTTCCCGCGCGGCGCTCTCATCCCCTCCCGCGCCTTCCCGTCGCCTCGCGCGCGGCGTCCTCCCACCTCCTGCGACTTCCCTCCCCCTCCCGCGACGCGTACGCCGCGCCGCCCCTCCCACTGGTCCACCGCGCCGCCACCGCCCCTCGCCGGCGAGCGCTGCCCCTCCCCCGCCGCCCCCTCCCACTGGTCCGCCGCGCCACCACCGCCCCTCGCCGGCCCTCCCACTGGTCCGCCGCGCCACCACCGCCCCTCGCCGCCCCCTCCCACTGGTCTGCCGCGCCACCACCGCCCCTCGCCGGCCCTCCCCCGCCGCCCCCTCCCACTAGTCCCTCCCCCGCCGCCCCCTCCCACTAGCCCCCTTCCCCGCCGCCCCCGCCGCGCCACCACCGCCCCTTGCCGCCCCCTCCCACTGGTCCGCCGCGCCACCACCGCCCCGCGCCGCCCCCTCCCACTGGTCCGCCGCGCCACCTCCGCCCCTCGCCGGCCCTCCCCCGCCGCCCCCTCCCACTAGTCCGCCGCGCCGCCCCTCCCCCTCCGGCCTCCCCAGCCTCTTCCCACCTCTCCCCACTGGTAAGGACATCTTTACTTTGATTGGTTTTCTTAAGCCATTTACTGTATATAATATAAATTTATCTCAAACAAACTGGATAACTGTGTATCATTGCATTAAGAAGATAGTTTGGATAACTGTTCCTGGATTAGAACGCAGTTTGTCATTTTCGTTGAGTTCATGATATGATATCTTGGTTATGGAATTATTTTTGCCAACCTTATGTGTGCGCGCAATATCAGCTTATCAAGAATGATTTTGAATGCTTGTCCGGGCATTGAAAAAAAACTGAATTTATAAGATTTGTGACCAGTACATACGTATATCAAGTTGATGCATGCCACTGAAATCTCAGAATAAAATGGCATTTTCAATTTTCAGTGCTAGCATAGCCTCTTATATCAAGACAGGATTTGGCATGTGCGTGAGGGCAAGAAAAAAGTCTGAATTAGATCTGCAACCAGTACATCAAGTTGGCATGCCCACGCCTTTTGAATCTCAAATCAAGTGGTTTAAGAGCATTATCTTGGTACAGATCATTTTCACAGTACAAAATGACATTAACTTGCCATTTGCATATGCAAATTATTGCACTCAAAAGTTTAGACTTCGGGGTAAAAGAAAACTAATCCACTTGAAAAGAGGAGAAGCAAACAGTGCAAGATAGCCATTCAGAGATGATATGGCCAATACCTGGAAGAGACATCAGTGCAGCACCCTACCTGCTGCAACAAAAAACAAACATCACCGAAATTGGCATCTTAAATCCGACGTACCACAGATCAAAGACATCACTGAAACTGGATAACTGTGTATCATAAACTGTCAAGTTTGTTCATACATTGTAACAGCTACAATGTTTGATTGATTACAGGTTTTTGCCATGGAAGGTTATATGCACATCCTGAGGGCAGATAATCTTGATGGCAGCGAAGAAATTTGGGATGATCCAATTATATGCCCCCCTGAGGAACAAACTTGTGCAGTTGCACAAGGTTCTCAACCTACCAAAAGCAGCAAGAAGAGGACTAAGAATTTTACTGCCGACGAAGATGAGAAGCTGATCAGTGCATGGCTAAATGTGGGTCTTGATCCGATTGAAAGCAATAACCAATCGATGTCAAGGTATTGGCAGAGAATGCATGCTGCTTTCCATGAGCACAAGGATTTTGAATCGGACCGTTCAGAGACATCTCTTATGAACCGCTGGTCAATTATCAATGCGAATGTTAGCCGTTTCTGTGGGGTTTATGCTCAGGTAGTGCGCAGGAAGCAAAGTGGATTAACGGAGCAAGATAAGGTATTGTTTTGTCCTCCCATCAATTTGGTTGCTTTCTGGTTCTCCAATAATCCTTTATGTTGGTTGATATTTTCAGATAGATCATGCAAAGGCACTATACAAGAACGGTCACCCAAAGAAGCAATCTTTCGTGATGGACCATTGCTGGAAGAAACTATGTCATGAGCAGAAGTGGATTCAGAGGACAGACAAGTCCCAGAATGAAACAACAAGAGAACAGGCACCAAGTGGTGATAGTCCCTTGAACTGTAGTCCTGGAAGTAATGAATAGGCACCTAATGAAGCAATGACAAGGCCTCCCAGTAAGAAGCAAGAGAAGGAGCGACAACGTCGAGGGAAAAGACCTTATGGTGATGGAGAGAACCACTTGAAGGAGGTGATGAGCGATTTCTGGATCAACAAGAAGGAGACCGAAGATTTGAGGGAGTTGAGGAAGAAGGAGCGCAATGACGAGAGGCTACAGCTTGAACGGGAAAGGCTCGAACTGCAGCGGAAGGATGTTGAGATGAAGCAAAGGAGTGAAGACGAAAGAATAATAAACATTGATATTAGTACAATGAGTCCAGATCAGCAGCAGTTTTACAAGATGTTAAAGGATGAGATATTTACTCGTCGGTTTGGTGAACCTCCCGTTCGAGGCGATACTGCATCAATCTAGTTGTGGCCATGAATACTTTACAAGTTTTACATGAAGTTAATGCTTGTACAAGTTTTACATGTGTACTGGACAATGTTTGCTGGATCAATGGTTATATATGTTCAGAACATCACTTTATGATTTGCTAGTATTAAACATCACTTTATCACACGCATCAGATACTCCAGAATGGCTAGGAGGCATCTACAGCTGGTGATCTATCTGGGGGCAGTTTCTGCTTGATGCTTCTGGTGGCAATTTGCTTTCGCTTTAGGTTGTAGTGGGTAGTGAACTATTTGGAGATATTATTGTGTTGGCTGTGTCCACACATGAATGTTTAGTTTTTCGTATTTCTACCTCTGATCAATGCAGTTATCATAAATAGAAATGTTCACATATGAGTTAGTGATCACATATTAACTTATGCAGTTATCATAAATAGAATTGATCATCTGGTGTTATTTGCAGGATGGCTGGAACGATAAACTTATATATCACGATAGGGTACTCCAACAAGGGATTTTCAACAAGAACTAGGCCTTGAGGATTTTCCTGATGTCTGCATCGATCGTGATATGGTCTCTGTGGACAGTGCAGCAGGTAAACCAAATCTGCATCATATCTGTTCTGCTTTGTCGAAGTGTCTGAATTTGCAGAAGTAACATGGTGTTGTTCTTGTCAGGGGCCCTTGTTGGAGTACCCGTCTAAGCTTCTCATAAGCAAGAGCTGGTGTTGGTTGAAGGACTTGAATTCAGGGCCTTGGTACATCGCAAGCACGATGACGCCTCCGATGCAAAGAAATATCCCCGAAGCTTTGGCCATGCCATGGACGCTCCTCAAGTTGGGTCTCCATCCTGACAGACAAAGGGAGAATGTTTAGTGCCGCGATGTACTTGTTGCTAAAAGAAAGCATAACAAAGACTAGTGCTGGCTTCTAACCTGAACATGACAGCCAAGATGAAGGCAACAACTGGTATGATGTTAAAGATGGCTGACGAAGAGGTTGCTGAAGCATAATTCAGGCTAATGCTATATAAGTTTATCGTTCCAGCCATCCTGAGCAATAGAAAACAAAGATAAATAGTTTCTCAATGATAAAATCGGTGCTTTTGCATGAAGTTTTGTTTCAGAACAATCGTCTATTCTTCAGTTAAAACACACACTCCAGATGTTCTAATTCTTAACATACCCGAAGGCATGAACAAAGATCTTGACAGAGCGTTTAAACGTCAGCGGCGGCGCAGGTCGCTTCCTGCAAATAACACCAAACGATTGGCCCGATTCAAACAAAGGAAGGCCCAAAAGAATTCAGCCCGCAAATTTAAACCATATTAAAGTAGCCCATTAAGATGTTTAAACAATTTAAAGAGGGAGAATAGCTAGGCTATTGGAATGCTAACTCAAATAGAGAGCTGCAAATAATAGCTAGCCTTTTTATCCTAGGAAATAGAGAAGGAGAAATGACTAATGGGATGGAGTTGCTCTTACAAAGGGGGTAAAGAGAGTTAACATCGTAGTAATATGGACATCTGCATGCCCACCGTAGCACCCTTCCCTAATAAATTGGTCAGCGTTCACGTTTGGGATGTAGATCCTATGTTTTTCATCATCGTAATATTTCATCCTGTAGATAGTTAAGGCCAATGCAGATATTGTAATCTTTGTAACTATATCCACCATATACAAACTCCAATATATTTCTTGCGCTTTTTGCATTACTCCGCCTAGAAGAAGAATATCCTGTTCTAGATACTCATCCTTATTTTTACCCAAATTATCAACGGTAACATTATCGTGGTCAATAGACCCCTTACAACCCAGTTCAGGGCATAAACAACTACCTAGGTATATTAATTTGCCTGGTATAAGGTGCAGTGAGTCACGGAACTTGAAAAGTAGCCTATTTTCTCAGCTGAATAGATAGCTATCTCGTACATATGACTGTTTCTAATAAGAGGCTTAATGGTTATGTTTTTGTGATACAACGTTAAATGCCGAAGCAGTATAATACCGCCGAATTTAGCTAAGTTGTGATAGTAAATAACAATCATCCTTCCTTCTTTTTTGCCATCGGTAATAATCCTCGTTATCAATCTTCAAGCAACTTGACAGGAAATCATCCATTATATGCTTGTAGTCATCACTGTACAACTTAATGATATCCTTCTTATCAGGGTTTTTACCAGGACGAACCATCATACACCTTGCTGCATAAGGCATATGTGTTTTTCCTCGTCATTACCCACTTTATAGGAAAGTGTCTCGATATAGCCAACCATGAATTGTCTTAATAGGAGTTCTGATCTTTATATATGTTGGATACCGCGAGTTATCCCCAGTCTTGCTTAGGGATGGAAATGGATCAGATACGATCGAATAGTCACAAATACGAATATGAATTTGAATATTATCGAATACGAATACAAATCAAATATCGTAACGGATACGGATTCGAATCGTATATATACTTAGTTCGGTCAAATACGAATATCTTTCTACAACTTCTGTAACAAATCTCGGTAGAACAAACTCCTAGCGGTTTTGTTGGTTTTTCACTGGTTACCGGTTTCAAACTGCTCAAATTCAAATTTCAAGTCACAAAATTCCGAATCGCATAGGAAACAGATTGAATACGAATACGAATATGAATATTCTCGAATACGAATACGAATATGAATATTCTCAAATATGGATACGAATATTTTCGAATATGAATACAAATATTTTTTAATACAGATTTTGCTTATCATATTTGTGTTTTCTCGGATATGAATATCGGATAAAACAAATTATCCGTTACTGTTTCCACCCTAGTCTTGCTTGAGATCCATTTGGTATTCTTTAAGTTCTAGATATACTGATTTCTTGAATGTGGAGTTTAGTATGATATCACTATCATAATTAGATGGGCATTGAACGCTATCCGTATCCCCGTCTGTATTAATTTTGTAGACTAGCGCACACTTAGACCTGCCGTACGTGTATTCGTGGGTATACTAGTGGCAATGGACGAAGTATCACGACGCTGATAGCTTTGGACGCCTGTGATCCTCCTTCCTACGATTTCGAGCAATGATTACTGTATCCTGAAAGGCAGGCAAATCACGTGTTGATTAGTGTTAAACTTAGTTGGCCCGTATCAATTTAAGTTTGGTGAAATAGAATAAAAAAATGATTTTTTTTTTGTCTTCCTCTGATGACAGGTTTTTTTGCAAGCTTCTTTGAGCTGGAGCATCTGATTAGTGTGCCATAAACTACTTGAACTAGATCTACGATGACTTATAGGAAATATTTTTATGGCTGTATGTTTGTAGGTTTTGTAGATACATATCAGCTCTGTATATTGTGTAATTGTAGTGTCGTTCATTTGTAATAGCAAGGTTGAGTTGTTCATCCACGACTTTGAGTTGCTTCATTCTACCACTTGCAAACTGGCTTGAACAACACATACAACGAAATTCAGAAATAAATCCCCTTATTGAAAAAAAGAGTAATTATCGAGCATAAACAGAACAAAGTCGCATCCCATATGTTGCACTTCTTTGTTCTCAATTAGGAATGACCGCAAGCTGAGATATCTGTGCCCCAACTTATCTCATAAACGATATTACAGACATCCATCGACAAATAATACATACGTTACTGCAACTAAGTCGCCGTAACATCCCAAATTTTGTTCTTTCAAAATTTTATTTTAAATTAAGTATTTCAAAAAGTTTGGTTTTCATTTGCAGTTTTTGTAAAATCTAAATCCTAAAATTCAAATTCAAACACCATATTCCAAATCACGAATTCAAATCCAGACTAGATCAAATCCTCTGCAATTCTCATATTCAATTTAATTTCGGCTGCTTGGAATGGACCGAAGGCCAGTTTCTTTTGTCTGCTTGGGCCATATTTCTTATCCTTGCCCATTGCTCGCTCCCTCTTTTCCTTGGGCTGCAACCAGCTCGGCCCAGCTCGCCCTTCCTCTGTTTTTGATTGATGCCAAGCAGCAGCGCCGCCGCGCGCCGTGCCCAAAGCTGGCAGCGCCGCCGCTGCAGAGCCGGTTGCCTCGCTTCGGTTTGGAAACGCTCGCAATCAAGCCACCATTACCTGCCGTCCGTTTCCGTTTTGACGTTCATGCACATTGAAGCCAAGCCGAAGCCGACGCCACCCATCAATGCCGTCGAGCAACCGCAGCCCCATCTTGTTGTCGTTCGGCCGGAACGCGCGGTGCCGTCTCCTTCTTCCCCAAGTCCGGCCGCCGCGCCGTCTCTCCGATCTTCCTGTCCAGTGAGCTCCTTCCAAAACCGTCTGCGTCACATTGTGTTCTTGAACCTCCTCTATCATTCCTCTAAATTAATTGCATTTCCATGCAACTGGTTGGCGGAATCGAACCGATCTTCGTCATCTGTCCGAGTGCCGCCGTGGCCAAATTCGTCGTCTCCGGTGAGCCTCTACCGACATAGTCCACACCATAGTCTTCCTTTTATTGATTTCTAGGCCGCTCTCTAATTCTTGGCCGGATCCCCACCGGAGCTCGCCGTTCGCCGTCCACCTCCGCCTCGGGTGCTGCCCTGCTCGCCGCCAGCATCGCCACCAAGCTCCCCTGCTGTGAGGCCGCCGCCTATAGCTTCCTAGAGGTCGAGCCGACCCATTTTTCTCTTCGGCCGCACCACCCAAGCAGCCTTTCTCCGTCGCGGCCGGCCGCTAGAGCCGCCTATGCTGCTCGTCTGTTCCTCTCTTTCTCTCTCTCTATTTTTTTTTCTGTGTCACTGAAAGGTGAGTTCTCTGTCATTTTTTTTAACATGTAGTCAGCACGTACCTTGATATAGCAACAAGGGGTGGACCAACTTGCCCAACACTTGTGTCCTCTAGTGGCGAAATTAGAATTTGGCTATGTCCCAAACTGAACTCTAACCATCGAAAACTAAAGCTAATTTGTACTCATACCACGACATAACAAAAATACATTATAATTGCATTACTGATATTAAACTTGAATTCAACGGCAAACATAAAGCATAATAAGAAAAACATAGCTTGATGTCAAAATATAAAAAATATAACATAATAGGGATATAATTTGAGTATCTAAATTACGAAGATTTACTCTCTATCCTATCCTGTCATTTCTTCATTGATAGTTAGACATGAACCAGAACTTGTAAAGACAACATATGAGAGTAAATCAAATAGCTGTATGCATAAATACGAATAACACGAAGTTTACATTTATAAGAAACTAACTTACCACTAGCATGAGATAGTTGTTTCTTACATGACAACATCCTTTGAAAACACTCTAAATCTTATCATCATTAATATTTGCCAATATGTCTTGTTCAATATAGCATACCATGGTATAATTTATCCATTCATCATTCATCTTATTCCATAAATCAGTCTTAATAATCTTTATAGTCGAAAAAGCTCTTTCTATGGTTGCTGTTATCACCGGAAAAATCAAGGCCAATTCAATGAAACGATATAAAAATAGAGACACTACATGTCTATCAATCTGAACCATCTTCATAGTAAGATTTCCAAGGTCAGTACATTTTGCAAAATCTAGATCACCTCTCACATCAGCAATAAATGTACCAAGCTCCTTAAGGACTACACAATCATATTCGGAGAAGTCATCACCATACATATTAGCAAGTTCAATTAATTTGTCTTTATCAAAGTTGGCAAAAGAATTCTTTGGATCAAAACAAGCAATGCACATCAATAACTGGGTCGATCTTTCAGTAAAGCGACTATTCATCTTAACAATAATTTAGTCATGCACCACAATAAATATATCATGATGAAAATGGTCATAGTCATTCCACGTGAATATGAATGTATGATCCATAATTCCACATGACCACATCCAGTCATCCACCATAAACCATTTTCATATAAGGACATATGGTGCTACATGCTACATGTAGATTGCAGAGTAACAACTTACAAAAGAGAATAAATGAATCATCATCCTTTACTAGTTTACCTGAATGGCTGAATCAAAAGGTTTCAAAAACTTTACCCAAAGAGTGAAGCCTGGGAGCCAGGAGGCGGGCGCCGTTGACCAGAGGGGGGGGGGGGCGCAAGTTGGGAGGCGGGCGGCGCAGGTCGGGAGGGGGCGTCCGGGTGGCGCTGGCCAGGAGGAGGCAGGCTAGGAGCCGGGCGGCACTGGTCGGGAGGCGGGGCGACATCGGGAGGGGCGGGCCAGGAGTCAGGCGGCGTTGGTTGGGAGGCGGGGCGGCGCTGGGAGGGGGGTGGGCCACTGACGGGTGACACTGACTGAGATTCGAGAGGGGTACGAGGAGTCGGGACAGCATAGGAGCTCATAGTGGCGTCGCCTGTTGGCTGTGGAGCTAGGGTTTGGAGCAGTGGCGGCTGTGGCCTGTGGGACTTAATTGAATTGTAGTCTGGTGGATGAAGTGGGCCGAGAGGGAGTGGGCGGGCTAGGATGAAGCGACACAGTGGGCCAAGAGGCAGTAGTTTGTACCAACATGGCGTTATGGGCTACTTGGCTACCTAGGTTGGATCCTAGCAATACTATCCCGGTTGAACTGAAAATATCTAGACTATACACTACGTATTTTTTCACACCCTAGGCTAAAGCCTACCTTGCCAGAGGCCCAATTCCGCCCCTAGTGTCGTCCCATTCAGAGAAAGCTCCACCAACACATGTCTCAGTCAATAGCCTTAACCAACTGGGACACTGCAGCATTGAAGGCAAACAAATTATGCATAATGCTCACCTATATTGGAAGCTCTCACTACTACAGAAAACCGTATTACAGACGGTTCAAAAACGTCATCACAGACGGTTTTCTGAACCGTCTGAATTTATGGGTCAGTGATAATCGAAGGTTATCACAGACGGTTTTCGAACCGTCTGTGGTGTAAATATTACAGACGGTTTGTAACTAAAAACCGTCTGTGAATTTATGCGTTGCACACCGGACATACATGCATGTTTGCATACTCTTTACGGTACAGGATACAGTCATTCGGACATGCATGTATTCTTTCTACTTCTATTCCCAACGGACAAAGAACCTTCTTGGCTTTATACGTGGTTTTAGGCAATTCATTTCTCTCCGGAAGCATGTCTGCTAAAAGACCTAGCAGTGCCGTGAAACTCTTGTCGGACCAACCGTTGCTTGCCTTCAATTTCAACAGTTCAAGAACGGCCGACAACCTCGTGTACTTTGACCTGCAACACGTGAACAAAGGTTTCTCCGAGTCCTCCATCAAGCCCCGGAATTTAACATACTCTCTCTCATCATAGTTCTCTTCTACATCGCGAAGCATCTGATCCAGATTGTCATCGTGCAACCTATCCGAATCCGAACCACAATCGACATCATCCGACGGCATGTCAGTCACTTCACCGGCGATGTCATCTGGCAGCATATCATTCACTTCACCGGTGATGTCATCCGGCAGCATATGATCATTGACTTCGCCATGACTGGTCCAACACGTATAACCCTTTTTAAAACCCCTCTGAATCAAATGCGCTTCAATTTGCCCTCGGTTCTTAAACATCTTTAAATTTTCGCAGTCAGTGCATGGACAATACATATATTCCACCCCTGTATTCAGCATATCCTCCTCGGCAGCTCTTGCAAAAGCAGACACGCCATTAATATACTCTTCACTCACATGGCTCGCGGCATACATCCAGCTTCGATCCTACGTTATGTATATATATAACAACTTAGTATTAAAAATTAAATTATTTAATTATTACTACATATATACTGGCCATATGCATTGAGGCTTAATTTGCTAGCTTAATTCATATTATAAACACAACAGCTATTATATAACCAACAATTTTGCAAACTATCTTCAATAACACTCACCAATTACTTACTTCTAAATTGTAATGCAAAGAAAAATAAATTTCATTACTAACCATATCTAGAGCAACCAGGAAAGTATGAATCTTCAAAGCTCAATCTCTGCCTTCTCCCACCAAATTAATTGTCCTGAAATCGCCTAGCTTGCCTCCTGAGCGAAAGAGTGAAGCACCGACTAGATCTAGATCGAAATGAAGACAGATGCGGTTCTGAGCAGCGCAATAAATGCCTAGCGTCATTATCACAGACGGTTTTTTTATTAAAAATCATCTGTGATAATCCTGGGATTATCACAGACAGTTTTGTATTAACAACCGTCTGTGATAATTGCTTATCATAGACGGTTTTTCGTAAAAAAAAACCGTCTGTGATAATTCCAGATTAACACAGACGATTTTTAACACAAACCGTCTGTGATACTAAAGTATCACAGACGGTTCATCGGTAAGAACCGTCTGTGATACTCGTTTTCTCCGACGCCAACAACACAGACGATGTCCAAATTAAAACCGTCTGTGTTAGTGTCGATCACAGACGGTTTGACAAAACCGTCTGTGATTGGCTGTCTAGTATTAGGCTTTCTGTAGTAGTGTCTATAACTCTAAAGCAAGAAGATTTATAAAACTACAGAAGATATCATTTTAATACAGACAATATATCATTTGATTATTATTTTACTTCTCTTTGTATGGACTAAAATTAATTGAGTAGAGTGACTTGCATTGCATGACAAAATGAGAATACAAGGAGCATGCTGGATAACTTTGAGAAGTATAGAAATGAAGAGGTGGAATCAACAGTGCATCGGCCCACATATAATCTCAAGTCACTGAAATGAAAATTCTGAAGTATAGAAAACGGCGCTTCTTTTCGTTCTTTTTATTCTAAAAGCTCAATTACTAGTCTTTGTTCCTAGATTTCATCTTATATCTGAATGACTACTGTTTGTCAACCTTTTTAAACATTCAACCTAGTAGCAATGAGAAAATTATGATACTACCGACAGGCAAACAGAAGTTACCCTAGACATATATTCATAAATCTTTGTGTATCACTAGATAGAGGAGAAGCACCGCAAAGAACAAATTTATGTGGCCACCCAGAATGGAACGTATTGGTTTAAAAACCAGGTAATCCCATATCATCTTCTCCAGTCCCCAAGCCCCAAACCAACTTCCTTGAATTGCTGCTAGCCTTCGTTTATATGTATGCAACATCAAAAAGCTTCTTCGTTATGCCACCTTTCTCAGAAACCTGAAAAGGAGATGTAAATGTTACTTTTAGTGAACAATTTGCGACAGCATGAGTACTAGCAGTTATAATGTTATGGACTCGGATCCTACAGTTGTGGAGAGGATATGAGTGGAAGGTAGGAGGTCATACGGCGAGCAGCCACCGGCAAGGCAGTGCCGTCGTACGAGGAAGAGCGGCACCCCTTGGGTGCATTAGGGATAGGGTATACGACTTGTTATTTCTTGATGCATCGTCATTCTCGACTATGTCCCACAGGCCTCATGACTGCATCATGACCTTCATCATGATGGCCTAGTCTTTGTAATTGGCTCGCGTCAGTATTGGATACTGTGTTGAGGCCTCCGAGTCCCTCACCACCCGCAATACAACCAAGTCACGGCAATCGACGCCACCGCCGCTGCTGCTGTCGTTGTGTCTCTGGGAATGCAGTGGTGACTTGGACTTTCTGGGGTGACTTTGAGCCATCTTGCGACATCCTCACAGGTACGAGAGCAATGAGGCTCTGATACCACTTGTTGGTGCTAGCCTCGAATCAACACATGTGAACATGAGGAGAAAATACACTGACATAAAGAAGTTTTTGTGCCCTTGGAAGCCAATTGCTCATCGAGATATTTTTTTCTTATTTGAAGCCAATTACATGGTATGTATGAGCTACATGGTAAATATGAACTAAAATTAGAAACAAATACTCCCTCCGTCCACAAATGTAGGTCGTTTTTAACTTTTTAGGGTCTCCAATACAAGACTTTGACTATGATTTATTGTCATAATATAGTAGCAAAAATAATATATATATATATATATATATATATTATGAAAGAATTTTGCAAGACAAATCTAATAGTATTATTTTTATGTAGTCAATCTATATACTTTAACATATATTAATGGTCAAATGTTGAAAAGCTTAACCGCATAGAACCCACGATAACCTATATTTATGGATAGAGAAAGTATTATCTTTTCATGCAACACGATCATGTTAAGATGTGTTGCTTTCTATATCTAGTAAACCCAAAAGGCAAACTTTACAAAATGCCAGCCACACCAGCGCTGTGATTAATGCTAACAGCCCTGTACTGTTCTATTCATTGGATTATACCTATACTAATATAAAAAGCACCAGTTTGATTAAATGTTTTGTCACCTAACCACGTTAATACCCTTCTCTCCTAGCAGTTAGATCAACAAAATCTAATGACCGATATTGCAAGTTAGTCATGTTATCTGGATATCTGCACTATTCATTTAGTCAATCCAATGCGTACCATGATAAGTTAGCCGTGCCCATTCCCTTAATCACTTCTTCCTCCCATCCGAATTCACCCCAATCCCATATGCCCCCCTATGGTCTGCCCAATCCGCCCCCGTGCTACCCCTTACCTCCAGCCCGACCGCGCCGCGCCGCCCTGCCCACTCTGACCCTAAGCCACCACCTGCGCCGTCGCACCGTCCCCAATCCTGTGCATTACCCCTGCTCCACCCCAATCTGGCCCCACGCTGCCCCCCCCCCCCCCGGCTCTAGCCCGACCACGCTGCTCTACCCCACTCCGCACCGTCCCCAATTCCTCACGTCGCCCCCCACTTCATTTTTCCTTCATTTTTTTTATAGCTAGGTGGTGTTTCTGTTCTTGTTTTTTCTTCTTCTTATACCCTGCTCTTGAAAGAATCATGGCCCATGTTAGTTAGTTTTTAATTTGATTTGGCTTTGTGCATGCGTAGGCGTCCGTGCCGGCGATGGAGGAGAGATCCGGAGTCACCGTATGTTCTCCTTATCCTGTGTTGATTTGTCGTTGCACGGTACGGGGATACGGATACGGGGATACGGATACGGCGATACGGCGATACGGAATTCTTGAAAAACAGCAGTAAGGGATACGACCAGCCAAAATAGGATAGGTAAATAATATAAATAGTTGACAAATAAGTCTAATATAAAAACAGTGGCAAATAATAATTTAATGTCTCATTCCTCCCCTTCTAAAATCTCCCTTTCAAATTCTGGCTCATCAAGTGTGAGTTGGGCGCCTTCTAGAAAGCTAGCACCAGCAAAGCTCTCAGTGCCATCTCCAGCAATATCCCACATTCGACTTGGTCCACTTTTATAATCACTGGAATTCCTTGAAAGAAGACGCAAGTTATTGTGCACATTCACCAAATCTTCTGCTCGTTCAGGAGCGAGCTTATTCCTTTTCATGCTATGTATAAACGAGTAAGTGCTCCAATTCCTTTCACAACAAGAAGATGACGCTGGGTGTCCAAGTAGCCTCAAAGCTAAATCCCTCAATTCAGGTGTGCTACCTCCATAGGTTCCCCACCATTGCTTTGGTTCAAAATGGGCTCTATCCTCAATTGAATCAGGATCTTCATAGCCACCCATGAAAAGAGAGAAATCAGCAAATTGCTGCTTAATCTTCCTTAAATCCTCTGGTTCAGTGAAAAACTTTCTAAAGCATTTGTTCCTCTCGGTGTTAATTTCATTGTCCTTGTGGGGGCTAACACGACTAGGATTTTCATTGAGCCAAGTTGTACTATAGTACCTATCAACATCATCACAATTTTTTTTTAAAAAAAATTAACAAGAGTATTGAATGGAGAATCATCTGCATAGCAATGTAAGATTCACTTTTCTTACCTTGGATTAAGTGAATGCGCCAAACATTGCAGAGGGGTATAGCTCTTGAGCCACCTAGCTTGTAAAATTTTCTCAACGGCACTAAAAAAGGGGCTTGTACCGTTCACATCTCCTTCGTGCCGATGGATAAATGTTTTCACCTAATTAGCATGGAAAAAATCAGCGAGCGGGATTCATAGACAAAAAATCAGCAACCATAGTTTACATGCTCTCACCTTCTCTATCATAGAGTCCCACATCTCATAGACCAAATGAAGGCATGGTTTATCCGTATCGGCTGCTCTCTTCGAAGGTGTTCAAGTACGTCATATGTCATTTTACTACAAACTGCAACACCTTTATCTTTTATCTTTAAAAGATGTGCTCTCACCCTAGAATAGCTGCCAGGGTATTCGTTTTCACAAAAATGACATATAAATCTTGCATTGCCTCCCCGTGCATTTGAACTTTTAGGTGGCACCAATTTAGTAACATGTTTCCACAGAGGATATCTAGCAACGTTGACCTCAATGTCCTCAAAATCTTGCACATCATCAGACTGCGACCCCGATGCCATACCTTCCTAAAATCATTTAATAAATAAAATAACAAATTAACAATTATAAGATGAGATGATGCATCATGCAATGGGCTTAATTACGAATTAGGGTACGAGATGATGCATGCAATGATGCAAAGAGTGACTCCTCCAAGTGCGGCTACATCCGTCGTGCCCTCGCGGCGTTATCGGCAGCGGCCAGCAGCAGCAAGCAGGTAGACAACCCCGACGCCGACGGCGACCCCACGCCCCCGTCATCGAGCTGGACGTCCTGTCGGCGCTGCCCGGCGGCGCGGACGGGTTCAAGAAGGCCGCGCGCTACTGACGACGAGTTCCTAACGGCTAACGCGGTCGGCCCTGCGCACGCCGGCGGGCGCCGTCGCCGTGCTCCGGTCTTGCTGCGATGCGCCCGACGACGCCGACGGCGGCGGCCTCCTCCACGGCCGTCCGAGTCCGAGAGAATCAGGTCCATGGAGCCATGGACAACATGCGAATGCAGAAAGATATACCTGCTCCGGCGGACGGCGGCGACCAGCCGACCACGCGTCTTCTCCACTCAGCGGCGGCGGCGGTACGGCACGGGCAGTTCGCGACTCGCGACTCGCGAGAGCGGCGATCCGAAATTTCTGTTTCTGATCGAATGCCGTATCCATCTCCTATATATATGCGTATCCATCCCGTATCCATCCCGTATCCACCCGTATCCACCCGTATCCATCTCGTGTACCCACCGATACGTGTATCCCCGGCGTATCCCAGCGTATCGGCGTATCGCCGAGTCGAAGACGGCGATACGGCATGCCTCCGCCGTATCGGTGCAACGTAATTGTCCATTGCTTCCTGTCAGTTTCTTGCATGTGTTCATCTTGTATTCTTGTTTTTCTTGCCGTTGGGTCAGGTGCAGTGGCAGAAGCAGTTCGACGTGCTACTCGAGGAGGTCGATCCCGAGATTGCCGATATCATCGAGCTCGAGAAGGCACGCCAATGGAAGGTCTCTGGTTTTTCCAGTCATCAACAATCACCACAATGTTTAATTGTATTGTATTTGGTTTTTCAAGACATTATTAAATTACGTCAATCTGTTTGATGCAGGGGCTGGAGCTCATCCCGTCGGAGAATTTCATGTCGGTGTCCGGGATACCCCGGAGCAAGATACTACGGTGGAAATGAGTAATATTGTGCTCTATCAGTTGTTGTTCTCTGTATTATTTGAATAAAAATACGCATGTCTGAAGGAGAAATTTAATGGGTATTGGAGTGAATAATGTGAATTGGTGGTTGTTCTTGTTTTTCTTGCCTGCAGATACATTGATATTTTTTTAGATAAAGGATATAAAATCCGGCCTCTATATCCACGAAGGATATACACAGCCAAAAGTTACACGAGCTCTTAGGCTCAAAGCCTCAAAACTGAGGTACATAAAACAACATGAAAGATAGCTTAAGGACTACAAAAAGAACTAGAAAGGCTAAGCTTCAGCACTTTTGCACCGTCCTTGCTTACAACCAAGCCCCTAACCTCATCCGACTGAGCCACCCAAACTTCGATCTGCTTTGCGTGAAGATGGACCTCCGAGGCGACGTCTCCAAGAAGGCGACGAGAGTCACCGACGCCGCCCGCCTCACCGAGGCAAGGCTTTCACCTGAAGATCAGTATATATGAGAGCTATGTAGTGCCACAACACACCTCCAGGAAGGATAATGGCGCCCGAAGGCGTCATTGATGTCGAGACCGGTAAGATCACCGGCAAGGCTTTCGCCAGCACCTCCACAGCACCCCACACACTACCCACACACAAAATAGATCGTCACCAACACTCCGGGGCCCTACACGCCTCAAGGCCATGGCATAGCCACCCTTGAACTCCACGACGAGCCGCTTCCCGCAACGTCCGCCACTGAAGAGACCACTAAGCGACGTCTAAGCGCCACCACTGAGCAGATCCATGGACATGAGCCACAGATCAAACCTACAACAATACAACAGAAGGGCCTGGCACAAATCTTCCTGAACGCCTTACGGAGCCTGAACGGCACGTGGATCACCACCGCCTTCTAGCTCCCGACCGCAACCAACTGGAACTCGGAGCTGATGAAGAGGACCTTGAGGTCGTTCTTGAGCTCCTGGTTGCCATTCTCCATGTCAAAGAACGTCTGCACGACGGAGTCCACAAACTCCGAGGGCTCGAGGCCCTAGTCCTTCTGCACCTTCCTCCTCGCCGTGACGGCGCCGGCGAGGCGGCTTCGCGCGCTCTCCCGTGATCTGCGACATCCCAGAGCTGAGCTAAACCTTCAGCTAAATCATGGCATCATCATGCGCCTACACTCCTTTCCTGCTCTTGTTCCTCCTAGTCTGCTCATGCAGAGCAGCGGGGCCTGGTGATCCCGCGGACCCTACCTGTCCTCCGGCACGACCGTCGGCGGTGGCGGCATCCTCCAACAACGGCGAACCCCAGTGTCAGCCACCGGCTCCACACACTCCCGTTGCGGTGTTCCCGCACGAGGAGCGGCCGCGGCTCCCGAAGGCAGCGGCGAGGGCGCGGCGACCGGGAGGCGCTCGGGCGACGGCGCGGCCAGCTCCGGGCGGGGCGAGGCCGGCACAGATCCAGGCGGGGGAGGCCGGATCTGAGGCGCGGCGGCCCGCTCGGGCCGAGCGCGTGGGAGCCGCCGCTGCCGCCTCCTGCCGACGCCGTGCCGCGCTCCGCTGGGGGTCGTCGCGCCGTCTCGGGCAGCCGCCAAGCGCCGCCGAGCGCCGCTGCTTAGGGCCGCCGCCGCTCCGAGGGAGCAGGTCGCCATCCATCTCCGCGCGCGCGGGCCGCCGTCGCCACGCGCAGCCGCGCCTTGCGCCCCGTCCCGCCGCCGCTCCATGCGGGTGCCGCCGCTCAGATCCGAAATTTTCGGGTGGGACCCCCTCCCCCGTCGACGCCGGCGAGCCCGCCGGAGAAGGGGGAGGGGGGCCAGATCTGGAGGAGGAGGCGAAGACGAGGAGGCGAGGTGTTTGGAAGACGA
The DNA here is from genome assembly GCA_017311315.1 of Dendrocalamus latiflorus. Lineage (NCBI taxonomy): Eukaryota > Viridiplantae > Streptophyta > Magnoliopsida > Poales > Poaceae > Dendrocalamus > Dendrocalamus latiflorus. Next base: position 30,325,297 of record CM029638.1, read on the forward strand.
GGAGGCGAGACGAGGCGAGGAGGGCTTTACGTCCGAAAATGCATGCGTAGGATTTGAACTCACAACCTCATGCTTGCATGCCTTAACTTGTCTCCCCTAGCCAGATACATTGATATGGCTGAGTCATTGTGTCAGAAATGTGCTTTGGAGGCTTTCCGCTTGGACCAAGAAAAGTGGGGAGGTAAACCCTTGTATAGTCTATTAATGGCGCCCAAAACTTTCGTACAGTAGAGTGTGACTTCTATATTTTGATTACCAAAGGAACAATTGCAAGGTGTTACGAAAATCTTGGTATACCAGCTGGTATGGCATTAGTTTAGATAACGTAGACCAGCTGGTATGACATTAGTTTAGATGGCGTATGGAAATATCATTAATACAGAAAAACTCATCACAATCGACATAAATATGTCATCGCAATCAGTTTTTGAACCGTCTATGCTTATAGGTCTGTAATACCCTAAGTGTATTACAGAGGTTTTTGAACCGTCTGTGATACAATTATCACAGTACAGACGGTTCTAACTGTCTGTGATAACAATTATTACAGACGGTTCTTACTACGAACCGTCTGTGATAGTATATTATTACAGACAGTTTTTACTATGAACCGTTTGTGATTATACTATCACAGACGGTTCCTAAATAGAACCGTATATGATAAGTTTCTACCAAACTCAAAAATAGTCCTCCTTCAGTTTATCAACATTTTCTGATTGCATTGTTTGCGCTAATTGTGCTATAAAATAGCACAATCAAAGAATGCAGATGAACTAAAGCAGATCTATTTTTTAGAACAAGATCATCCTAGGCATATTCATCCAAGCATCACATGCAAGGACTAAGACATCAACAAATAATGTTCACACGTATCCTATCCATCCAAGCATCAAGGAAGAGAGGGGAGAGAATCAGATTACTGCTAAAGATATGCGTATGTTTCCATACGATAATCCATACATCATTTAGGCGCCTGGCTATTATTAACATGCTCTACATTATGTGCGACCCATATCAACAAAGTAGTAGTCTCCTACACTGGTAATATTTTTTGGTTCAAGATTTCTATCACCTCCGTATGTTCATTCTCCTTCACACCCTACATATCAATTCGTTCATTTTTGTGTACTGTTTTACTTTAATTTTAATACATGTTCTTGCACCGCAGATTTTTTATAATGTTGATCAGAATTGTTAACTCTTTCTCCGAAGCCTTCAATAGCCTGATAGGCTCAATCATCAGTATGCTATTCTTTTTCATATGTTTTTTGTGTATCAGTAATTATATGCAAACTACTTTTTACACATGCCAACTTCATTTTTTTTTTCAAAAGATGTCACAGCTGTAGTCACAAAAACTGGGCCCCATGGATTACGAAATTAATTATCTGCTAGCTGTTAGAGAGTTATCCCTAATGGATAGGAGGTATTCAGTTCTCTATTTACATGCTTCACATAAAAATAAAATTACGATTGACTATATGCCTAGAAAAGTATTTTACTAAACTATATACGTCTAATTCAATGCAGAAATCAAATTGGGATCATATGCATTTACAAGGATGTTGCAGAGATATACGCGTGATATGCTTTCGTTTGAGCTTGGCAGATACATTTTGACCGTCACTGCCCTTGAGGTGGATCATGCCTCCAGTAAGTGCAACAAAATAATTATGATTTTTCTACAGTCTTCTGTACATATATAAAACATAGAATTATATATTACATGTAACGATATTTTCATATAATGATACTATTATATAACAGGCAGTCTCACCACCACATGGGATTCAAACATGTTCATTGAAGACTATAGTGATCAACAACATTTTGGTGCGCTCAATGGTATACTTTTTTTAATTCTCTCATATGCCACCACACAAATATAAAATTATCAAATTCAAAATTTTACTTTTATTACTGTTGTGCATGCAGATGTCAGATATACGTTACAACATGACCAACTACTCATAATTATGTCAAGAATACTTTATTTTACAGCAGAGATGAGATCAAATCAAATAAAACATGTAATAATAACAAAGGTGTACAAATCTATAAAACTGAAACTCCTGCCAAGGAGCTTTTGATGCTTCCCCCACGCTGTGTACTGTGCATACAAGTGTATCACAACCTTTAGATCAACCGCCAGTGAAGTGATCACATAAAGGGAAAGAATCAGCGGTCCATTTCGCTGCATGGGTGGACATCGTCGAAGTTTCCTCATTCGTTGAAAGGGAATGATGAAACTAGAGTTATAATACTTTTTTCTTTGCCTAGAGTTATGATCCTACAGTTATAATAGTAGAGTTGCCTAAAAGGGAAATAAAAATAAAATGTGTTGGTTACTCCTTTTCTTTATGAAGATTATATCTATTAATTATGTTGCAATGACTCATGATTTACTATATGCTTAAGACGATTCATTTGTTGCAAATTCTGGTATAAAATGAATTTCGATGTTCAATGCTTTTGACGTGTATTCCACATGCATGCTTACTAGTAAAGTTACAATTACAGGAGTTGTTGTCGGACCCAGATTTTTCAATCCAGAATCCCCTGTGAATCACTACACTATTCCCTGGATCAATAGATAGTGCTCACAGGTACATTGCTGCATCAACTCATACATCACATAAAACATACCAAGCCATAATATTACATATCAGAGTTTAAATACACCGCGTCGGGCGACAGTTTACATAAGAGCTAAACAGGCCAAATGTCTACATTACAAAGAAACAGCGGAAACAAAAACAGAAGTAAGACCATAATCCACAGGCAAGCGACTGAGGGGTAAATGTGTGCAATATATATTATCTGAACTTAGATAATATATGTGCACACAATCTCCATTAAGTCTACTTGTCTAGGACTCGATATCGAAGAAGTCGTCCTAGTTTCCTTCGTTGGTTCCTCCGTCTATGTCAGGGGTTTCCTCGTAGGCATAGTGGTCTTGGGTCCCTGTTTCCGGTTTTAGTAATGTGAGGGTGAGCACAAAACCACCGTGCTCTGTGAGCCAATATGCAGAATGCATTAAGTAACATGCAGGGCTTATCAAGGAAAGGCTCGGGTTATTTTGTTTTACCATCAATTGTTTGTTAAAATAGGTTACTTAGAAATTTCCTATGACCTAGCAGTTTTTAACTAAAACAAAATTTTTATCAATGCTTGAAAGAGTACGATAATAATAGTGATCCGGATACCATCCACCGTTACATGGTTTCTGCACCATGTGCTATTCTTTTAGCATTATAGCCGCTTACCATATCACTGGGGCGACACCCAGGGTAACACAAATCAGGGCTTTCCACCACCCACCATTTTTCCCAATTTCCACCCATAACATTTTTTGAAATAGAACTATATTTAGTTAGATTCCCATGTCCGCCCTTGACTGTGGGTTCAGCTATTCGAATAGTTTTTGACTCTGTAGAGTTTGTACACTTTACCCACAAAAGACAATTCGCTCGTTGCCCCACACAATTCCTTAGTCATGTGGTTGAGTAGAACATCATAGTAACTTTTCAAAATATCTAGCCCCCGTTGTCATCTCACTCTATGGACTACTCCTACTTGCAGTGGGTCCCATACGTTGCATGGGATGTAACCACGAATACCAGTGCATTTGGACTCCACTCTCCACAACGCTAGCACAACTAATTACTTCACCCTCCACTCGAACGGTGCGGGCGAAGTAGAGGCGACAAGAGGTCCGGCCGAGGAGGGGAACGATATCGTGGTGCTCTGGGGGTTCTTCGGTGGGGAGGAATCGGACTACGGCGGTGTCAATCAACGGATTGCTCACCGGTCGGATCTGGGGAAAAAGGCGTCGCTAGCGAGCTACGGTGCATGGGAGATCAATTGTTTCACGTGGGAGATGGAGTGGAGTGTGGTGAAGCTGCCGGGGGTGCAGGCTGGGCTTTATAGCCACGAAAAAGGCGGTGGCGACAGAGGAGCAGTTGGCCGGTCGAGTCCACGGCATGGTGGCTGTGTTGCTACAGTGCTCGCGACGAGACTACGGCCAGGTATGGGCGTGATTGCATAGTGCAGTGTCAGCGTAGTTGGTGATGCATGAGCCGAGGCGGATGCGACAGGGCAGGCGCACTGTGCGTGACGGCGGCATGACCGGAGCGCTGACCCGGGTGACAGGACGGTGTTGCTGTTCATGACACGGCGGTGGCCCCGAGAGCTGACCTCAGCGGTATGGCACGGTGGCAGGCGACGACCGGTGGAGCTCGCGAGGCGCAGCGAGGAAACGAGCAACGACGGAGCGGGAGAGGTGAGGTGAGGCTTCGGCTCTACCAAAGCGAATGGAGGGGGGAGGAAGAAGGATTGGGCCGGCCTGGGCCAGCTCGGCCAGGCTAAATAAATTTTTTTATTTAGTTATATATATACATATACACATGTATATATAGGGGTGGAAACGGAGCGGATACGATCGAATAGTCTCAAACACGAATATGAATCTATATTTTTAAAATGAATACAAATACAAATTTGAATATTCTCAAATACGGATACGAATATTCTCGAATACGAATATGGTATTTTGGAATATGAATTTTCTCAGATACGAATATCAGATAAAATAGATTCCTAGCGGTTTTGCCAATTCTTCACAGGTTTTTGGCCGGTTACCGGTTTTAAACTGCCTAAATTCAAAATTTTGATCACAAAAATCATACGTATTTTTCATGGGTTCTAGAAATAGATCGAATACGAATCGAATAGTCTCAAATACGAATACAGATACGAATATTCTCGAGTACAAATGTGAATACGAATATTCTCGAATACAAATACGAACATTTTCGAATACATATTTTGCTTACCACATTTGCGTTTCTCTAATACGAATATCGGATAAAATAAATTATCCGTTACCGTTTTCCACCCCTATGTATGTATATATCTATTTATATATTTTTTTTCATTTATTTATTGGCTTATTTACTTATATCTATTTCTTTATTGCTAGCATTATCATTGTATTTATTTATTTAGTATGGTACACATTTATATATACATATTTTATTCACTTACCTTTGTTTATTTTTATTGTTATTATTATTACTAGGCCCAAAGTGAATTTTAAATTTTGACTCAAATTATACTCTTCCCCTTTTTGATGGATCATCTTTTCAAATTCGATTTTCAAAATATAAATTTCTATTATTTCCACATTTCCTTCATGATTTTCTATTAGTTTTATTTTTCATAATTTTTCTTCAGTTGTTGGAACCTCAACCAAAAATTCAAAGAAAATACACTAAAATCCAAATATCGAGAAGATATATTTCAAAATAATTCATAGACTACATATTCCCCAGAATTCAAAATTTACAGATGTTACAGTTGTGAACTTGTACAACAAAACAACTACGCGGAGACCAACTCAAGAACAGAAACTATTCCTAATCCAGCACGGTTCGGTACGGCTGGACGGTGAACAATGTATCACCCCCGCAGTCGATTCCCTCCTGCGATCGTATTCGAGTAGGTGAAGCTACTGATTCTAACAAAACTCGCTGACCTGTCGGAACTCCAGGGACTTGAGGACGTTGGCCTTCTGGAACCTGAGAAGTTTGCGGGGGACCCTGATTACCTTGATTTCCTTGGGGAGCTTCCCGATTGAGCTGTGTTAGCGACAATAGATTCCTTTCTATGCACGTAATGAAGATTATGGTAGTTATCTTGTGCAAATCCTTGTGATATGATTTGATCCTGTAATCTCATGTAATCTTGTGTAAATAATGCCGATTGATTCGGTTGTACAGTTGCCATACTCCGAAACACTATTGCCCATCCGGCAAATAGAAGAGATGGACGGCATTGCTGTCATGTGTGCGGCATTTTCTCCCACCTGGTTTCTCTCGTTTACATGGTATCAGACTTCTCTCGATCATAGGCCTGTACGTCTTGCTCCCTGTGAGACCCCGGAGTAGAAACTCCTGGACCTCCTGTGCATTACAGTACTAGTCCCAGATCAACGCTAGTACACACAGTTCAAACAGAAAAGATGATACATTGCCAACAACGCTTTATTATCATAATCGAGATTACAGACCTCGAAGCCTTTATTACAAATGAGGTTTTAAGACCTCACACCAAACAGAAAATTACAGCGGAAGCAAAAAGAAACTAAAGCAAGACCCATCAAAACGCCACAGGCAATTGACTGGGGAAACGCAACCTAGTTCTCCGGAAAGCCTTCGACGAATCCATCCACGAAGTAGTCGTAGTCCACCTCTTGAGCTTCGATCTCCTCTGAGAGTTAAATTGAAGTGTAGCACGTGAGTACATGAATGTACTCCGCAAGTCTTGGGAAAGATGCATAGATGCAGGGATTCACAAAGGAAGGCTATATGGTTCTTTTGCAAAAATCAGCATTTTATTTCAAATCTACATAATTACTTCAAAGGCCATTTGATAAACATCTTATTTTTCATAAATGAAATTAGATAAATAACTTAGTGAAGGTTAAACCACCAACACTAAAATCTCAGGCTATTTGCCAACTTTCAAAACTCAGGTTAAACCACCTGATCTGGTTACACCACCAGATTTAAATCACGAGAGTTACACCACTCCCGAGTTTGCCAAATCATTTTATTTTAAAATCAAAATCAAACTTCTACCATGTGAATGCATTCCTTGCCCGCCCTTGACCGTGGGCACAGCTATTCGAATAGTTTTTACTCTGCAGAGTTTGTACACTTTACCCACAAGAGATAAATTATCTTAATAGTCAACATGCTTCCTTTGGCATGAGACCCAGATAAAATATCACAAAGCCTTTCACCTACTCCAGTATAGCTAGATACCACCCGCTAAGGTTTCACCACAACTCGAATCCACGAGTCGGAGCCCCCTCTTGCGCCGTATGAGTACAGTAAACCCTGTCCCTCACTATGAGTAACCAGTACACCCTGGCACTCAATACACCACTGGTGATATCTAAACTACACCTTTATAGGTTAGTTAGCTAGGTCGTACCCATATAGACTTGTGGTTGCACTATTTTGCTCAGTTTGGACAAACACAAGCGTCGGTCCTTAAACGACCAGGGTGGTTCATTCACAATTCCAAAAAAATTCTCGTGCTAAACTGCACCAGCCAAACCTTCCATCCACCCTTGTCAACTTTTTCCTTTGAACTTCATTTTTATTTTCAAATTAACAGTGGTAACATCCATTACCACTTTTCAAACAAATCAATTAACAATGGTAACATCCATTACCAATGTTCAAACAAACCATTGATCAAAACATTTAACAAACATGCTTCTCATTTGAACATTTTATATTGATTTGCTAAACTAAGCATTTGCTAGTATAAATTTAACAAAATGTAATACTAACTCATTATTGAGTCAAAGGAATATCCTAAGTTGACAATGGTACAAGGTAAACGATTTTCAATGGAAGGTATAACAATTGGAACATTTAACTAAATTTTTTCTAAAATCAAGTTATCCACATTTACAACATAAGCATGCAATAATTTAAAATAACTACACAAATCATTTTGTAAATCATAGGAGCAAGATGGTCAAAGGAGACTTGCCTTCCTGTGCTAGGTTGTTATCTTCCTGAGCTTGATCCTGAATATCTTCGGACAAATCGGTCTCTACACGTAAATCGAGAAAACCAAATAAATAAAATAAAATAAAAAAATTCAAAAATTGAAAATAAATATACCAAATGAAAGATTGGAATTTTATATGAAGGGGTACGGGCCGTCAGATTCGCGACACGTGGCAAGTGAATGGATAAGAGGCTTTGGATTTTATGAAGGGGTAAGTTGTGGTGGATGGCTAGGATTAAAACGTGGAGAGAGGTGGATTTCATCTGAGGGCGACACGTGGCGGGCTAGGGATATATTGATTTTTATTTTCGGATTTAATTTCAGGAATTACTAGAAACTTTATTAATACTTCGAAAAAAATAATATTTAATGTCTAAAAATTCCAGAAAAATCATAGAATATTCCTGGAAGTATTTTAGACTTTAATAAAAATATTTTTAATCCCAGATTTGAATTTAATAACTTTATAAAATACTTTTTAACTTTGAAAATTGATTTTAATTTCCAGAAAATTCTCAAAAATTAATTAAAAAATTAGGGAAGGCTAGGAAAAATAAAATAAAGTCTTTTTGGCTTTAATAAAATATTAAAATATATTTTCTTGCTTTAAATTTTTAAATAAAATCCAGATAAATCCAAATAAGATTCAAATACATTGAAATAATTAATTTAAAATTATTCTTTCCAAATAAAAGCAAAATTTGGGATGTTACAAACCTACCCCCCTTAGAAAGAATCTCGACCTCGAGATTCGGAAAGACTGGGAAGTAGATCAGGGAACTCTGCTCGAAGATCCTCTTCACGCTCCCAGGTTGCTTCCGATTCTGAATGATTATTCCACTGCACCTTGCAAAATTTGATAGTCTTGTTTCTTGTACAGCGTTCTGCCTCTTCTAAAATCTTGACAGGAAACTCTGAATACGTCAAGTCTTCTTTTAAATCCACCTCCTCTAAAGGTATTAACTCCTCTGGTACTCTTAAGCACTTTTTCAACTGTGATACATGAAATACATCATGTACATCTGACAACTGAGGAGGAAGCTCTAACTGATATGCAACTTCACCTCTTCTGGCTATAACTAGAAATGGTCCGATATATCTTGGAGCAAGCTTTCCACTGACCTTGAAACGTCGCATCCCTTTTAAAGGTGACACCTTCAAATACACCTGATCCCCTGGTGCGAATTCCAACATTCTGCGACGATTATCTGCATAACTCTTTTGTCTGGTCTGTGCTATTTTCAATCGGTCTCGTATTAATCGAACTTGCTCTTCGGCTAGCTTCAAGACATCGGGTCCGAATACTTGACTTTCTCCAGTCTCTGACCAATACAATGGCGTTCTGCATTTCCTGCCATACAAGGCTTCAAACGGAGACATCTTCAGACTAGACTGATAACTGTTATTATAGGAAAATTCCGCGTAGGGTAAACTTTGATCCCAACTGACTTTATTGGCTAAAGCACACGCTCTTAGCATATCTTCCAATATCTGATTCACTCGTTCAGTCTGGCCATCTGTTTGAGGATGATAAGCAGTACTGAAATTTAAATTGGTGCCCAAAACTTCATGAAGCTTCTGCCAAAATCTTGAGGTAAATTGCGTTCCTCTATCCGATACGATCTTCTTTGGAACTCCATGCAGACATACAATTCTTGACATATAGAGCTCTGCCAATCTATCTCCTGAATAGGTAGTCTTTACAGGTATGAAATGTGCAACCTTTGTTAAGCGATCCACTATAACCCAGATTGAATCATACCCTGACTTGGTTCTTGGTAGTCCTGTTATGAAATCCATTCCGATTTCCTCCCATTTCCATTCAGGTATCTGCAAAGGTTGCAAAAGACCGGCAGGTCGTTGGTGCTCTGCTTTAACCCTTTGACATATATCACATAAAGCTACATATTCTGCAATTTCTCGTTTCATACTGGTCCACCAGTAACTTTCCTTTAGATCTTGGTACATCTTTGTACTTCCGGGATGAATGGAATATCCTGATTCATGAGCTTCCTTTAGAATTAAATCTTTTATTTCCTTTCTCTCTGGTACTAAAATCCTTTTTCCAAACCAAAGAATTCCTTCTTCATCTTCTGAGAATCCAGGTGCTTTGCCTTTCTTCATGTTATCTTTTATTTCTTTAACATACTCATCTTCTTTCTGAGCTGCCTTGATCTGATCTTCTAAAGTGGGTTGGACCTTTAATGTAGACAGGATTCCTTCATTTATCACTCCCAAATTGAGACGCTGAAATTCTTCACAAAGAGTTGACTGGCTGTCTTGAATCAACATATTGCTAACATGGATCTTCCGACTTAAAGCATCTGCAACTACATTGGCCTTTCCTGGATGATAGTGTATTCCCATATCATAATCCTTTATCAGTTCAAGCCATCTTCTTTGTCTCAGATTAAGATCGGGTTGAGTGAATATATACTTTAGACTTTTATGATCCGTATATATTTCACACCGATTACTAATTAGATAATGCCTCCACAACTTTAGAGCATGCACTACAGCAGCTAGCTCTAAATCATGAGTGGGGTAATTCTCCTCATGTGGCCTTAACTGCCTTGATGCATAAGCAACAACCTTTCCTTCTTGCATTAATACACCTCCAAGACCTTGTTTTGATGCGTCACAATAAACTTCAAAATCTTTTCTAATATCCGGTAACCGCAGAACTGGTGCTGAAGTTAACCTCTTCTTTAACTCTTGAAAACTATCCTCACAGGATTTACTCCATTCATATTTCTTCTCTTTCTTTAACAGCTGGGTTAAAGGTTTGGCAATCTTGGAAAAGCCTTCAATGAATCGACGATAGTAACCAGCTAAACCCAGAAAACTTCTGATCTCGGTTACTGTCTTGGGTGGAGTCCAATTTAATACATCCTTAACTTTTCCAGGATCTACAGATACTCCTTCTGCTGAAATTACGTGTCCCAAAAAACTCAATTTCCTTTAACCAAAACGCACACTTGCTAAACTTGGCATATAACTGGTGTTCACGGAGTCTTTGCAACACTATCCTTAGATGATCCTCATGTTCTTTATTGCTTTTCGAATAGATAAGAATGTCATCTATAAAGACAACAACAAACTTATCTAAATAATCCATAAATACTTTATTCATCAAATTCATGAAGTATGCCGGGGCATTTGTCAGACCGAAAGACATCACCGTATACTCATATAATCCATATCTTGTGGCGAAGGCTGTCTTTGGTATATCTTCTGGTCTAATCTTCAACTGGTGATATCCTGACCGAAGATCAATCTTGGAGAAGACACTTGATCCTTTGAGTTGACCGAACAGATCATCTATTCTGGGCAAAGGGTACTTGTTCCTTGGTACTCTGAAGTATTGCTTTAACTGAGAAATACAGAAAACATCAACAAATCGGAGTGGTACATCTTTAGTCACTTGCAAGCTTTGGGTTAACTTCAATTGTCCTTATCATATCTATTAATTTAGAATTCCACCAAAAAGGGCTTAACTTCCGCAAGTGTTCATCCGAGAAAGACATAATTATTTCAACTCTTCAAAAATTCTTGATTCCAAACTCTTATACCACAATGCACCTTATTGACTTCACATTGATTGCAACAAATAATCCCATAAACTTTTATTCTCTGCTCTAATTTGAATTGACGACCAGCCATAGAATTTTTCTAACAAGAATCCAATAACATTGTACTTTGTGATTTCCACCAATTGATTTTCGATCATTATCTAATCCAACAGATCCATCATTCTGATCAATTAATATAAACTTAATCCAACCTTTTAGTAATCATCAATCAATTTTAAGATTATTTAATATTTATTAATCCACCAACATCAATCTCTTGATAATCATCACTTTGGTTCCTCCAAATTTGAATAAATTCAAATACTTCCATTAATTCTTATCGGACAATCTCTCAACTAATTCTTATTGGACAATCTATCTCCCATAATTAATTTAAATCCTCTAGGTTATCCATTTGAACATCCTTAAACAATCTAGTTAATCCTATTAGTTAAAATCCAATTATCTAGCAATGATCTATTAAATCCACCAAATTCAATTTGACATATCAAAGTCCACTTTGCAATGATAAAATTAATCCACCAAGATATCTAAGTGTATTATCTTTTAGAATTTCACTAGTATCCACTCATCATCAATAGGTCCACCAAACTATGATAATCAATTAATTCCACAAAATTTATCCGCTCTTCATGATTCAACCAAATCAGACAAAATTGATGTCATAAATTGTTTATGATAATCCAATCTTTTAATTTCCACCTTTACTATATCAAATTCTTAATATTAATTCTCCAATGATCACAAATAAATCCTTCAACTAAAATCTTGTTTTACAGCCAATTACTCCTTTCAATCCAAGATAATAAATCCAAGGCACTAAGTTTGGACACTCCCCATGATCTAATTAGCTCCACCAAGTTCAATAATGTGATCATTTCTAAGATCTATTCAATCCACAAGTGTTACAACTTTCATATTTATTCATAATCCATTGGTATCTGCAAATATACCTTTATTACTTTCGAATCACCCAAGAATTATCCAATCTTGTCAATTCTAAATCCAAATATATCACACTAGCAACAATCCTTAAAATTACCTAACTTGACATCTAAGAATTAGGATGACTTTCCTGATAAGAGTACTTTCCGTAAATTTAGTGATCTTCCATATATTCTTAGTTCTCAAATATTTTCCAAGCTTGGACTACTATAGAAGAATTTGGAACTTGCACCATCTGAAGCAGCAACGAGGATTAGCACAAGGTAAGAGGGAAGTAGCATAGGTAAGAGGTTGGGGAACAACTAAATAACATCCCAAACAAACACACAAGAGAGAAGTAAACTCCAACCAGGAGAAACTTAGCTCGAAAACAAAAATAGTTTTTAAAGATGGTTGTACTACAAGTACACAAAGATTTGGTACAGTCCATCTAGCACCAACAAGCAATATATATAAGCGTTCTAAAATCGTATGACTTTACTTGGGTATTATGAACTAAAGAACTACTCTTCAAATCTTCATGACGACACGATCCTCTGGTTGCTTCTCAGACTTGATCTCTCTAACCCGTCTATAGAAATTATAAAGGAAAGTGGATACAATTATCATTCTTAAAAGTGAGTAAACAGATAGATAAGATAGAATATCCTGAAGAAGGTAAGGATAGAAAGAAGAGAAAAGATGAGAAAAGCACATTATTAAATTTTTATTTTATAAAATAAAATTTGAAGCTTTTCTAATAACGGCCATTCTAACTAGGTTACGCCTTACAGTCAAATTGGCTCTGAAACCACTTCTGTGAGACCCCGGAGTAGAAACTCCTGGACCTCCTGTGCATTACAGTACTAGTCCCAGATCAACGCTAGTACACACAGTTCAAACAGAAAAGATGATACATTGCCAACAACGCTTTATTATCATAATCGAGATTACAGACCTCGAAGCCTTTATTACAAATGAGGTTTTAAGACCTCACACCAAACAGAAAATTACAGCGGAAGCAAAAAGAAACTAAAGCAAGACCCATCAAAACGCCACAGGCAATTGACTGGGGAAACGCAACCTAGTTCTCCGGAAAGCCTTCGACGAATCCATCCACGAAGTAGTCGTAGTCCACCTCTTGAGCTTCGATCTCCTCTGAGAGTTAAATTGAAGTGTAGCACGTGAGTACATGAATGTACTCCGCAAGTCTTGGGAAAGATGCATAGATGCAGGGATTCACAAAGGAAGGCTATATGGTTCTTTTGCAAAAATCAGCATTTTATTTCAAATCTACATAATTACTTCAAAGGCCATTTGATAAACATCTTGTTTTTCATAAATGAAATTAGATAAATAACTTAGTGAAGGTTAAACCACCAACACTAAAATCTCAGGCTATTTGCTAACTTTCAAAACTCAGGTTAAACCACCTGATCTGGTTACACCACCAGATTTAAATCACGAGAGTTACACCACTCCCGAGTTTGCCAAATCATTTTATTTTAAAATCAAAATCAAACTTCTACCATGTGAATGCATTCCTTGCCCGCCCTTGACCGTGGGCACGGCTATTCGAATAGTTTTTACTCTGCAGAGTTTGTACACTTTATCCACAAGAGATAAATTATCTTAATAGTCAACATGCTTCCTTTGGCATGAGACCCAGATAAAATATCACAAAGCCTTTCACCTACTCCAGTATAGCTAGATACCACCCGCTAAGGTTTCACCACAACTCGAATCCACGAGTCGGAGCCCCCTCTTGCGCCGTATGAGTACAGTAAACCCTGTCCCTCACTATGAGTAACCAGTACACCCTGGCACTCAATACACCACTGGTGATATCTAAACTACACCTTTATAGGTTAGTTAGCTAGGTCGTACCCATATAGACTTGTGGTTGCACTGTTTTGCTCAGTTTGGACAAACACAAGCGTCGGTCCTTAAACGACCAGGGTGGTTCATTCACAATTCCAAAAAAATTCTCGTGCTAAACTGCACCAGCCAAACCTTCCATCCACCCTTGTCAACTTTTTCCTTTGAACTTCATTTTTATTTTCAAATTAACAGTGGTAACATCCATTACCACTTTTCAAACAAATCAATTAACAATGGTAACATCCATTACCAATGTTCAAACAAACCATTGATCAAAACATTTAACAAACATGCTTCTCATTTGAACATTTTATATTGATTTGCTAAACTAAGCATTTGCTAGTATAAATTTAACAAAATGTAATACTAACTCATTATTGAGTCAAAGGAATATCCTAAGTTGACAATGGTATAAGGTAAACGATTTTCAATGGAAGGTATAACAATTGGAACATTTAACTAAATTTTTTCTAAAATCAAGTTATCCACTTTTACAACATAAGCATGCAATAATTTAAAATAACTACACAAATCATTTTGTAAATCATAGGAGCAAGATGGTCAAAGGAGACTTGCCTTCCTGTGCTAGGTTGTTATCTTCCTGAGCTTGATCCTGAATATCTTCGGACAAATCGGTCTCTACACGTAAATCGAGAAAACCAAATAAATAAAATAAAAAAAATTCAAAAATTGAAAATAAATATACCAAATGAAAGATTGGAATTTTATATGAATTTAGAAATTTGAATGGATCAATTTGGATTTAAAATGAGAAAGTTATGGCTTCCAGAAGATTAAATAGGAGGGAAAAAGGAAAAATCGGGTTTCGGGAATTATTTTTGTACTGAAAAATACTATTTATGACGTCATCAATTTTTCGAATTTTCTGAGCGGGAAATATTATTTGAATGACGGGTGGGTCCGGTCTACCGTGAACCGGATCCACGGACCACGGGATTCGCCGACGTGGCACACCGGCCACATGGCGCCATGCGGGCGCGAGGTGGCGGCCACGTGGCCGTCCACGCGGGCACAACCGGCCACGCGGGCGCACGCGCAGCCGCACGGGAGAATGGCCGGCCGGCGGCCTTGCCGGCGGTCGGCGGCCGACGGGAGGGCGGCGAACGGCGGCGGCGGATGAGGAGAGGCGGCGGCGCTTACCGGCGGCGGCGACGGAAGGCGGGGCGGTCGGCGGCGGCGCAAGGAGGAGGTGGCGGCGGGGTGGTGCGGGATGGCCGGTGAGGGGCGGCCGAGCGGCGGCGCACGGCGGCGGGGTGGTGGCCAAAAGAGAGGGAGTAGGAGCCGGCCGAAATGGAGGAAGAAAGGGAAAGGAATGGGGAGGGAGGCCAATTTATAGATGGAAAAGAGAGGTGAAGAGCCGGCGGTTTAGAGATGATTAAAGGGAGGAGACGGCCGGCCGTGAGTGGGGATTGATGAGGGCAATCAATTGCACGCGTTAGCTTGGAGTTTAATTGAGAGAAACAGCCGAAATTAAAGCTTCATTTTCGGTTTAATGGAGGTGGAGAGAGAGGGTGGGAGGAGGAAGAAGGTGAGGTTGAAGATGGATATGACATGTGGGTCCCATGTGTAATAGAGAGGAGAGGAAGTGAAGGGGTACGGGCCGTCAGATTCGCGACACGTGGCAAGTGAATGGATAAGAGGCTTTGGATTTTATGAAGGGGTAAGTTGTGGTGGATGGCTAGGATTAAAACGTGGAGAGAGGTGGATTTCATCTGAGGGCGACACGTGGCGGGCTAGGGATATATTGATTTTTATTTTCGGATTTAATTTCAGGAATTACTAGAAATTTTATTAATACTTCGAAAAAAATAATATTTAATGTCTAAAAATTCCAGAAAAATCATAGAATATTCCTGGAAGTATTTTAGACTTTAATAAAAATATTTTTAATCTCAGATTTGAATTTAATAACTTTATAAAATAATTTTTAACTTTGAAAATTGATTTTAATTTCCAGAAAATTCTCAAAAATTAATTAAAAAATTAGGGAAGGCTAGGAAAAATAAAATAAATTCTTTTTGGCTTTAATAAAATATTAAAATATATTTTCTTGCTTTAAATTTTTAAATAAAATCCAGATAAATCCAAATAAGATTCAAATACATTGAAATAATTAATTTAAAATTATTCTTTCCAAATAAAAGCAAAATTTGGGATGTTACACTCCCTCCTCACCCTTCCTGTTGCCATCAGCACTGCTAGGAAACCTGGGCTTGAGCCAACAGACTTGGTCCATGGTGGACACCTCATCGATAGAATATAAATAGGGAGCCGTACCGGCAGATTTTGTACTTATGCAATCAAAAGCAATAAAGAAAAACCAGCATTCTCTTTACCTCTCTGCGTGTTTTCAATATTTTGTCTTCTGTCATTGATCTCGTTTCGCATTAAACAGAGGAATCGATCAAGCTGGTCGCCAGCGACGGTTCCTTAACACGTTATCAGCACGAGTTCGCTTCGGTGAATAGAAGGTAATCATCGAAGCTCTAATAGATTGAATTATCTAGATCGCTCTAAATTCGCAATTTTCGCGTTCTAGATTAATTTTCTACGGTGCAAATCCGCCCTAATCTACCGCGACCAAACTTGAAGTCGTCGACACTATGTCGATCGGTAGATTGCATCATGGGGTAGGTGTTGATTGCACTTTACATTGACAAAAAACGAAAAAGAAAAAATGCACACGGTCGACTCTGTACGGCTCTCTCCTAGCGGGTGGTCTTCTTATTGGTGATGTTGTTTTCCTTAAATACTGGGAGGTTGAAAAGTCTTCGCTCCTTCTTGATTGCCCTGGTTTTGGGGTTACTTGTTAATTCGTTCCTTTGGATTCGATGGGGTTTTCAGCAAGAGGTGAGAGGAAATAGCATGAGATAAGGATAGAATCGTGGGGATAAGGTAATCCAAACCCATTTTAATTTTAAAAGAGCACATCCAGGGAACTGGAGTGATACTGAGCCACACAAATTTTTTTTAAAAAAAGCAAGTTTTTCCTGTGACTGCGAAATAGGACGCCCAAGGGCAAGAAGACAGTGCACAGGGTCCAAATAAAATCTTGCAACAATACATCGTCTACTCAGTGAGCACACATAAGATCCACAGGGTTCATCTACATAGTTCGTTTAAAACGAAACCACCTTATCTTCATGAATATCTTCAACGTTTCTAACCTTAAATTTTTGGAGTAAGGGTACGATAAGAGGAGCAAAATCTTTCTTTTTAAATCCATACAAAGAAGAGGGAAGTATTTGGGGTAATTTGGTTGATATCTTCACTCACTCCTGTGTTATCGTTTTGAATTTGGGGTAAGAGAGCTTTTAGAAGTAAAATGGCTAAGGCAGCATATAGGTGAGTGGAATTCATCTAAGAGAGATGAGAATGAGCAATGCTACTTATATTTTTGGAATTAGTATTTTGAAGAATTAATTCTAGTCATGAAACTAACGGCCAGGCTAACTAGGTCACGACCTGTAGTCGATATGCTCTGATACCATCCCTGTCAGACCCAGATTTTACAATCCGGAATCTTCTGTGATACCACCGCAGTATTCCCTGGATCAGTAGATAGTGCTCACAGATTACAGTTCTGAATATCAAAGTACATATCATGCGGAAGCGTAACTGTAATAGTAAACTTACACATGGGCCGATTAGGCTGAAATCATTAAATTGCAGCAGCGGAAGAACGAAGCACACAGGTGGGACCTTCAGGATATGCCCACAGGCAGCCAACTGGAGGTTCGCGACCTAGCCCTTGACATCTTCATCTTCTCGGCCAGCTTGTCTAATCTTGTTGCTGAGGCGAGGTGATTTGATTCCTGATTCTGAATTCTGTCACAAAAGCGAGTGTGAGCACTCCAACCCCGTGCTCCGCGAGCCAATACACAGAATGCAAATAAATAGTATGCATGGCTTGTCAAAGGAGAGGCTCGGGTTATTTTATTTGCCAAAAATCACTTTTAGCAGCATTATTGTTATTTAACCATAGTGTTGTTATTACTGCCTAAACTTCACACGGCGATTACCATAATTGACTTAATCCACCAAGGACACACTTACCTTACTGATTGCTGTCTAAGACCCCAAACAACGGGTGTCATCATTTAACTAATCCACCGATCTCTTTCTTCCTATATTGTTTACTATTTAACCCCCGAAACAGTGAGCGGCATCATTTAATTAATCCACCAGTATCTTTTGTATTCTAATCCCTAACAATCCAATCCTTTTTGTTACTGATCCACAACCATAATTTGCTCTTCCAATTATCACCTTATAATCCATCTCTAACTACTTCACTATTGTACCTCCACCAAGAATATCATTGATCAAGTCTACGAATCGCTAGTATACATCCACCAAAAATGTCATTGACCAGATCTAGAATTCTCTAATAAATATCCACCAAGAATATCATTGATCAGGTCTATGATTCACTAATATATATCCACCAAGAATATCATTGATCAGGTCTATGATTCACTAACATATATCCACCAAGATTATCATTGATCAAGATAAATCTCCCATAGTTATTTTCATACCTCCAAATTCCCAAGATTTAAATGAAAATCTAGTATTTAATCAAATCATATTAATCCCATCATTGTCAACATCTTCCAAGAATCTAAGTGTCAGTGTTGTGATCCAACAATTACCTTTATACTCCCTAAATCTCCAAAGATCATTTAAATCATCTATCTAGCCTATATATTCATTTAGACTCCACCAATTTATTTCTCCCAGAATTCATACTATCGTTATCCCTATTATGATCAACATAAATCCACCAACTTCTTTATGCAATTACCATAAACAGCCATCTTCTTTTCTTACGACTCTATTTATTCTTCCCATATTTTATTTTGTAAGAATAGAAATGCCACTATTTGAAATACAATATAAAATTTCCTGAGACCTAGCAACTTTGGAATAAAACATAATGTTCAAGGAATATTAACATGATTTTCTATACATATGGCATCACACCATATGCCTAATATCACCATAATCTTTCCATACATATGGCATCACACCATATAACATCCTTCAGCGTTATAGCCGCTTAACTTACCACTGGGACGACACCCACGACAATTCAAATCAGGGCTTTCCACTGCCCTACACTTTTCCATTCCCACCCACAAAGTTTTTGAAATAGAACTATATCTGGTTAAGTTCCCATGTCTGCCCTTGACCATGGGCACGGCTATTCGAATAGTTTTGACTCTGCAGAGTTTGTACACTTTCACCACAAGAGATGAATTATCTTCATAGCCAACATGCTTCCTTAGGCATGAGACCCAGATAATTTATCACAAAGCCTTTACCTTACTCCGATCTAGCTAGACACCACCCGCTGAGGTTTCACCGCTGAAGGGTTACACCACCACAGTCAGAAGCCCCCTCTTGCGCCGTGCGAGTACAGTAAAACCCTGTGCCTCACTGTGAGTAAACCAGTACACCCTGGCACCCACTTTCCACTGGTGATTTATGAACTAAACCCTTGCAAGTTATTCAGCTAGGTCGTACCCATATAGACTTATGGTTATACTGTTTTACACGGGTTGACATGACAAGATTCAGTCCTTAAGGTTACCCGGATGGTTCTACCACATTTCACATTTTGTACATCCACTGCACCACATACCAGCCCCCAATCCATCCATCCAGGTATTTGAGCAATTTTTTAGGATTTTTCAGGAATAGAAAATATTGTATCCACTTACTACAGTCATTCCATCCATGACTGCCCCCAAAACATTTCATTCTTTGCAAGTGTTGATTTTTGGGGGTAGCTAAGTTCCCCATTTTATCTAGCAATACTAAGCATCGCAATATGTATTTGGACTTATTGGTAAAAGGTATGATAATATAAATTTTGCTAAGGCGACAAGGTTCACATGTCCAAGCATTTCAACGGATCATTAATAGCAAGCATTATATTGGGTATATAACTACCATTTCTGGAAATGAACATATTGTACTACATAAAATAACAGCATGCATGTTGATAATTTAAAGGAAATTAACTTTGCAAAACCATAGGTTCAAAATGATCAAATTGTTAACTCGCCTGGCGCGGTTTACCGCGGTCTTGAGCTCACACGATGCTTTTTCTTGAACTTCTAGTCTTTTCTTCACTTCGCTCTTGATCTTGCGTGATCCTTTGATTCTTCACGACTCCAATATCTAATTATGTGCTAAACGACTGAATACAAATAAAGGAAAATAACTCAAAAGATCCAAATAAATCCGAATAAACTCATTTTAGTTTTATTTTGAGTTAATGGGTGATTTGGGTGGTTTGAAGCAAAGTCGGTGGTAAAACATGATAACTTGATCCCTCTTTATTAATCATCTCTTTTTATTATTTTTCTATTTATCAAGGAAGTTCCATGAGTTAGGTTAAACCTATGAGTTGGTGTGTGAGTTTACTGAGCATTATTTTGTTGAGTGTGATCGTTTCGGGCATATGGCACTTTGTGATACGACATTTTATGCACCTTAAGTTATCCTTATGCTAAGTTTGATTTAAGTTAGCGTCTAATTATACGGGTCCCGGCTTGCTAGTATGCATTTATGCTCAATATTATTAGGTATTAAATCAAGTGCTAAGATTTAATTACTGGCACCATTATTATTCTGCCCACACTTTTGTTATTATTAAGCTTTAGCATTATTTTTAGTTTAAGTCTATTTTAGTTATTCACATAATAAGTAATCAGATATTTAAATAGTAAGTAGACTTATTTGAACTCCTAATTAAATTTTCTGTATCCCTAGATTATTCCCGAATTGTCCATAGTTTTCACCAAAAATTCATATGAGCTCTAAAATTTCTGGTTTCAGTTCCACTGGATAGATCTTGAATTTAGATGAATTTATAAATTTGTTTCATTCAATTTGGAGTTAAAATGAATAAGTTATGCCCATTTAAAGTTCTCAGTTTGATTTAATCCAAAAATTATCAAAATCCTGACAGGTGGGTCCCACTGGGTATTTTAATATTTGAGTTATGGCCCACATGTCAGTGGGAAGCCCTTGTTTTATTTCAACAGTGGCATTGATGGTGATCATTAGTTACTAATTAATTGTTATTTGCATCTATTAACCATGTATGAATATCAATTATATTTACTAATTACTTTTGCATTAGTTACTGACTAATCCCTGATTATTTCCTTAAATGCCCCTTTACTGTCGGTCAACAAAATATTAAAAATCGCCCCCTAATACTGCCAGGCGGGGGACTCGAACTCGAGCCGGCGGTGTGAGATCGCACGGTGGTAACCACTCAGTCAACCGGTGTTACCTGATGGAGGCGGGCGAGAGCAGTATGTGAGGCGTGCAGCAGGGGCGCAGAATAGAGGAATCGGGGGCGGCGTGCGGGCAGCGGTGCCGGTGGCGAGAGGCGGCCGGGGAGGACTGAAATGCGTTCCTTGTGCTTCGGTGGTGTCGGCGGTGAGGTCAGTGGGGACCGAGGAGACCCGAGGCGGGCCGGCGGCGAGCGGCGGCGGTGAGCTCGGGGAGGACTGCGGCGCCGGCGAGGTATGGGTCTCGGGAAGCTTGGGGAAGGCTAGAGGTGACTTCGCGAGGGTCTGGAGGTGGCCCGGGTGCGATGAATCGAGCTCTAGCGGCTTAGATTGATGGAGATGGTGGCCGCCGGAGTTGAGGACGGAGGCGGGATTGCCGGCGATTTAAAGGCTATCGGTTCGATTGATTGCGGTGAGAGTGAGAGCTAGGTGTGGCGGAGTGAAAGGAGGGGCACACTGGCTTTATAGGCGGCGGGGCAGTGCGGGCAACGGACGGGGCTGTGCGGTCTTGTCTGGCCGCAAGGGTAGTCGGCGGAGGCAGCGGGAATTCGGGCTGGCGCGCGTGACTGCTCAGGCTTTTGCGCCGCGCACGCGAGCGGACAGTGCCAGGGCAACGGGGCAGCAGTGAAGCCGAGTGCATGGGCGCCACGGGGAGAAAAGGCGCGGGGCGGGGCGCACGAGCAGCGCTCGGGGGAGAGAAGAAAGGGGAGGGGAAGAAGGAGCTGACAGCTCGGGTCCGCTGGCCAGCGAGAGAGGAGAGGGATGGCGCGGGCGGTGCGGATGGAGCCGCGTGGCGGGGAGGCGTATCGGGCGGCGGGTGCGGTTAAGTGGGGGTGACGGTGGAGATCTGGCCGGGGAAATCGGACAGCCGAGCGAGGGCGAGAGGCGGACGGTGGATGGGCGCAGGCGGGGCGGCGTGGCGCGCATCGGGCCCGACCAGGTGGCCGCCCGAGAGGAGGGGAAGGCGGGATGGGAGCAGTGACTTGGGCGGCATCCGGCCGTCCACGTGGCATCCGGAGGAGAGGGAAGGGGAAATTTATTTTTATTTACTGATTTTGGATTTTCAGAAAAACCCAGAAATTCATTTAGCCTCACAAAAATATAAGAATACCTCCAAAAATTCCAGGAAAATTCTCAGAAGCTCCTGGTGTTATTTTGGATTTAATAAAAATATTTCCAATCAAAGTTGGTATTTAATTTACTAACTCACAATACTTTTTATTTTCTTTTCCCTTTTCTTTTGCTATTCATACCCTTATTGTCATGAATAAGATTTTATGCTTAATTAAAATTCTCTCCTCATATTTTATGGATCATCTTTTCAGATTATTTTAAATTTTTTTAAAATTCTCTATTATTTAAACTTGGTTGTTTTCTTATTGAACTTTTTAGCTATTTGGAACTTCAACCAAATTTTCAGAAAAATATCATAAACTCCAATTTCAAATAAAATATATTACAAATATAATTCAAAAACTTCACACATTTCAAATTTAAATTTTCAGGATGTTACAAGGACCAAGGTTGCTACAAGTGTGGCAAGTGGGGGCATTGGTCGCAGATCTGTAAGGAGTCGCAGCATGTCATTGATGCCTTCCAAGCCCAGAAAAAGAAGGATGGCAAATGACAGCCTGAGGCCCACTTTGCATTGGTGGAGAGGGAGAGTTCTGAGCAGCTGCCCGCGTTGATGGAGGTTGAGACCATCCCGGCAGCAGCACCCCTTTTTGACCTGGAGGAAGCCACCGCCATGATTTTTCTCGAGGAGCATATCACTCCCAAGAAAATAGCCGAAGAAGTCTCTGATTTTCTAGTAGATTCAGTCTGATGCACAGAATGCATTAGACATTAATTGTCATTTATGTTGTGTGAAAAGGACAAGTTAGAACTTGCATGGATGGTACTTTAGCATTTATATTCTCGTGATGGTTGGATGATTTTGAATAATTCATTCATTTATTCAGTTTATAATGGCATGATATATTCTCATATTGAAGTATTTTATTTATGTGTTGATTGCCTTCTAATACATGTTAATAAATACCTTATATTAGAACGCATGTGGAGCCCTATGAAGGAAGTGTGCTTAGCCGATAGCGGCACAACGAATACCATCTTAAGAGAGACAAATTATTTTCAGTTGATTCGTAAGAATGCTGGCAGCCTTACGACAATCGCTGGAAGCGATGCATGTATAATTGGTTTAGGAAGGGCCACAATTGTACTCCCAATGGGCATAACTTTGGTCATTGAAGAAGCCTTATTGTACCCAGAATCGACTAGAGCTCTCCTAAGTTTTAAGGATATTCGCGCCAACGGTTTCCACTTTGAGACTGAAGAAGAGTACGATAAGAAATACCCACTCATTACGAAGCGTGAAGAGAATGGAAAAAGGGTATTAGAAAAACTTCCTTCACTAGAAACTGGGCTATATTATACCAACATCAAGGCACCTACAGCCTACACTGTCCTGAAGACAGTATTTAGAAGCTCTGAACTCTTTTGTCTCTGACATGACATATTAGGCCATCCAGGTCTTAGAATGATGAGAAATATAATCAACAATTCCCAAGGGTATAATATTAATGTAAAGAATTTCCCAAATCAAAAAGATTTTATGTGTCCTGCATGTGACACGGGGAAATTAATTACTAGACTCTCCACTCTGAAAGTGAAGGATGAAGTCCCTGCATTCCTAGAACGCATCCAGGGAGACATTTGCGGTCCCATTCAACCTCTTTCAGGGCCATTCAAGTATTTCATGGTACTCATTGATGCTTCCTCGAAATGGTCGTATGTGGGTTTATTGTCCACAAGAAATCATGCTTTCGTAAAGCTGATCTCGCAAATCATTCACATCAGAAATATCATCCCTAATCATCACATAAAGTCCATTAGAATGGACAACACCGGAGAATTTACTTCAAAGGCATTTGATGATTATTGTGTGGCGATGGGAATTGCAGTTGAGCATTCTGTACCGCATGTCTTTACCCAGAATGGTTTAGTAGAGGCATTAATCAAGTGAATTAAATTTATTGCCCGACCCCTTTTGTAGAATTGTAATTTGCCAGCTTCATATTGGGGACACGCAGTTCTACATGCAGCGAATCTCATCAATTTTAGACCATTGGTCTACAACATCCATTCACCTATTCAACTAGCGCAAGGGTCAGCCCCGAAAATTTCTCATCTCAGGAGGTTTGGATGCAAAGTTAATGTACCTATACCCCCTCAACAGCGTACTGCAATGGGTCCTCTCCATAAGACTGGGATATACATTGGTTACGATACTGCATCCATAATCAGGTATTTGGAACCCATGACGGGAGATTTGCATACCGCTCGCTTCGCTGATTGCATTTTTGATGAGGATAATTTCCCAACATTAGGAGGAGGAAATCAACCCCTTGATGAAAAATGTCGGGAAATTACGTGGCAAGCCACAGGAATCCATGCACTTGACCTGCGCATTAGTGAAGCAGATAAAGAGATCCAGAAGATCATTGACTTGCAAGCATTAGCAAATCAGCTACCTGATTACTTTAGTGATTTGAAGAGCATGACTAAGTCGCATGTGCCTGCACGCAATGCACCGGAGAGGGTTGAAATACCAAAGAAAGCAAAAGGTATCTCTAATCCCGTCCAGAGGCCTCAACATAAAAGAACGAGAACTCCGGCTGCTCGAATCCCATGTAACCGGGGACGCCCGGCGAAGAAGGATAAGGACTTATCACAGCCGATCACTGAAGTCCCCCAGAATGAGAAGGGGAGTCAGTTGAGAACTGGCATGAGTATGACAACTTCAGAAAAGGGCATAACGGATCTGAAAATCCCCATGGAAGAAAAAATCGGCATGGATGTGTGCGCACACATCGGAGCCAAAAAACTAAAGGGACTTGCCACCGCAATTGGAAGAAGCGATATGCAAGGAGCAGCTCCAGAAGAAACAATCGCTCCAGAAGAAGCAACTCATGAAGAAATAGCTATAAATTATGTGCACATGGGAGAGTCCATGAATAGGACAACAGCCAATATCGATATCTACTTCACAAAGAAAATTGCCACAATCATCGATCTTGATCCCGAGCCTGCATCACTCGCTGAATGTAAAAAAGATCAGATTGGTAAGATTGGAAGAAGGCAATAGAAACTGAATTACTATATCTGAAAAAAGAGAGGTGTTTGGGCCTGTATGCCGCACACCTCCCCATGTGCACTTTGTAGGGCATAAGTGGGTATTCGTTCAAAAGAGAAATGAAAGAAATGAAGTAGTGAGATACAAAGTAAGGCTGGTAGCACAAGGTTTCAATCAACGTACTGGAGTTGATTATGAAGAAACCTACTCCCCAGTTATGAGTGGAACTACCTTTATATATTTGATCTCAATGACAGTAAACTTGAATTTAGAAATGAAATTGATGAATGTGGTAACTGCATACCTTTATGGAAATTTGGATTCGGAGATTTATATGAAGGTCCCTGAAGGAATCCCTCTCCCGAACCAAGACAGAGCAAATAGAAATCTGTACAGTGTGAAGCTCAGAAAGTCCCTGTACGGACTGAAGCAATCTGGCAGAATGTGGTATAATCGCTTAAGCGACTTTCTCTGCAAGAAAGGCTACATGAACAATGAAGATTATCCCTGTGTGTTTATACGATGATCCCAGAATGGATTTTGTATAATCTCAATGTATATAGATGAACTGAATATCATCGGGACAATGGAAGACATAAAAGAAGCAGGCTCCTACCTGGAGTTGGAATTTGAAATAAAAGATTTGGGCAAGGCCAAATTCTGCTTAGGCCTGCAGCTCGAGCATGTCCTGAAGGAATATTAGTACATCAGTCGGCCTACACCCAAAAGGTGTTAGAAAGGTTTGGCTTTGACAAGGCATACCCATCAAAAGTATCGATGATCGGGGGGTCTTTATAGCAGGAAAAAGATCCTTTCCGACCTAGGGAGGAGGGGGAGGAAGTCCTGGGATCGGAATTCCCATACTTAAGTGCAATAGGATCGCTTATGTATCTAGCAAACTGAACTAGACCGGACATTGCATTTGCTGTGAACCTATTAGCAAGGTACAGTGCAAAACCTACCAAAAGGCATTGGCAGAGAATAAAGGACATCTTCCGATATCTCCAAGGAAGCAAGGACCTTGGATTGTTCTACAGAAAGAATCAAGATTTGAACTTGATTGGCTATGTATGTGCTGGGTACCTGTTAGACCCGCATACCTCAAGGTCACAAACAGGCTATGTATTCCTGTGTGGTGGAACTGCAATTTCCTGGAAATCGTCTAAGCAAAGTCTTGTAACGACTTCAACGAACCACTCAGAAATTATAGCACTGTATGAAGCCGCACGAGAGTGCGCTTGGCTCCGATGAATAATTCACCACATCCAGCAGTCATGTGGAATGAATATTGTGCAAGCCCCCACAATTATCTATGAAGATAATGCAGCTTGCGTTGCACAAGTGAAGAGTCATCTCACAAAGCACATTAACCCCAATCCTTCTATGCTCATGAATTGCAAAAGATGGACGAGATTAAAGTACTGCATACTAAGTCATGTCAAAATCTGGCAGATTTGTTCACTAAATCACTTCCTGTATCTAGCTTTGAAAGGTGCGTGCGAGGAATTGGAATGATAAGACTTAGAGAAGTGCAGAATTCAGAGGGAGAATTCTCTCAAGCCCATTATTAAATCTTGTTCGTGAAGATCAAGTACCCAAAAGAATAAGTCCTGAAGACTGAATGAAATTGGGTGAATTGTACTCTTTTCTCCTTGACGAGTTTTCCTGAAGTTTCTCGACCAAGGTTTTTAATGAGGCAATTCGTGCATCGCAGCATAACACGTATCATGTACTCTTTCTCCAAATTTTTTCCACTGGGTTTTTATGGAGTTTTAATGAGGAATGAACGTGTCGGATGAGTGCCCAAGAGGGAGTGTTAGGAAATCTGGGCCTGGGCTAGCAGCCTTGGCCCATGGTGGGCACCTCATCGGTAGACGATATATAGGGAGCCTTACCGGCAGATTTTGTACTTATACAATCAAAAGCAATAAAGAAAGACCAGAAGTTCTCTCTACCTCTTTGCGTGTTTTCAATATATTATTTTGTCTTCTGTGATTGATCTCGTTTCTTATTAAACAGAGGAATCGATCGGACTGGTCGCCAGCGACGGTTCCTCAACAGACACCACTGCCTGGACCACCCTGTCCATCATAGCGTCGACGCTAGTTGGTATATGCAGTTTAATATGGTATCGAAGTGAAGAAGTCTTGAGTTCAAGACCCAACTAACGTTGTAAGAGATAATCGCGGCCAATTTCTAGTTCACATCTTAAACCTGGATTGCGACTCATAAGCTTATGTTTCGGGTCTTTTCTCAAATATATATATATATATATATATATATATATATATATATATATATATATATATATATATATATATATATATATATATATATATATATATATATATATATATATATATATGTCAACACTCCTCCCCGCTTCTAATTCACACTATATTAATAAAAAAGTAATTACAACTCACTTGTAGTTCATCTTTCCTCTAAGGCTTAAGTTTTGAGTAAAGTGATTGATGTATACAACTCACTAAGTTGTATGATCATGCAACACAACAGAAAAACCAGAGCAACATACGGCAATAGGATAGTTTATGATTCATTGGGAGGTTCAGGAAAATTTATTTACGTGCGTGTCATGCACGTACGTTCATATATGTGTGTGTGTAGGAACAAAAATGCATCTGATCTGATCAGAGCGCGCTGCAGTTCGCGGACTGGAAGGAGAGCTGTCCCCTGCCGAGGTCGTAGAGCAGATGCATGTTCTGCTGCTGGTAGTTGCCGATGATGCTGCTGCTGTCCTCCGATCTGTTAATCGCCATGCACGCCGTGAAGTTATCCACTTGGATCCAGTAGTTCTCCGGCGGCAGCGCCATGTCTGCGCCGCCACTGAAGTGCAACACCAGCGTTGGCACCTTGTGGTCAGCGTCGCCCCGCGCGAGGCACAGGTCCAGCCCACTTGCATTGGCGGGCGGAGGCACCAGGCTGCTGGCGCCGAGCTGCTTGGTCAGCTCCTCCTTCAGAGCCTTGTACGCGCCGTCGACCAGCGTCGAAATTGAGCTGCCGGAGTCGATGATGACCCCACCGGACCAATTCCCAGAGCCGACCTGCCGGAGATCGAACAGTGTGCTCGGAATGGGCAGCTTGATCTCGCCTACGGTCATTCCCACCAGAGGGAGGTAGTAGAACGTGTAGTATGGGTAATCTCTGGGGTTCTTCATGAATTGGATGGACATGACGGGGCTTTCTTCGTTCAAGCTCGCCGAGGCTCCGACGAACAGGTGGCTGGGTGCCAAGTCGTTGCTGAAGTAGGGCGTGAGACAGTAGGAGAATTTGCTTGCGCCCACCTGAGAGACCAGCGACAGGCTGCCGCGTCCAAGCCCGATGATTCCAGACGCACCAACGAGGGCTCCCGGCTCAATCCTGCTGTCGTTCACGCACCCGAAGGAGAGATCCACGGTGCCGGACTGGAACGTGAAGACCTCCGTGCCCAGGTGCCCGACGATGATGCCGGAGCCGTAACCGACCCCGAAGACGCAGCTGCCGTCCGGGGCGCAGGCGTGCGGATCGTTGGCCAGGCAGAGGTGGTCCGTGCACGGCACGGGCTGGACGCTGCGTGACTCGGATCCGTTGTAGTACGGGAGGTTCTGCTTGAAGCAGTTGTTTGGGGCGCAGGCCGCGCAC
Organism: Dendrocalamus latiflorus; assembly: GCA_017311315.1. NCBI lineage: Eukaryota > Viridiplantae > Streptophyta > Magnoliopsida > Poales > Poaceae > Dendrocalamus > Dendrocalamus latiflorus. The sequence continues at coordinate 30,354,396 of CM029638.1, forward strand.
TGAGTCCAGACGAGGTCGCTGCCGGTGTCGATTATGGCCTCCGCGCGCTGCGGCGGGTTGCCGATGAGGTACTCCGCGATGTACTCTCCCTGAGCGATGTACTCTCCCTGAGCGGAACGGATGGGCGCGCTCACGCCGCCGGCGGACGTAGACGCCAAGCGGTGCCGGCTGCGCTCGACGGCACGGCGCACGCGCTCCGCCATGTAGTCTCCCTTGGAGTCGACGTGTGTGAGCTCGATGTGGAGGCCTGCACCACAAGTTAGGGCAGCACTGGAGCAAAAGAGCACGAGAAACAGAACATAGGTTCGCGCCATTGTTTTTCTCTCTCTTTCTTAGTTACCTGTTCTAGTATTGGTTCGCGCCATCGTTCATATATATACACATATACAAGCCTGCATGCACTTCTGGGTGTGGAACTAGTGGCAATGGACGAACATCTACAAGTTGAGCAGACTTACTAGTATCACGATGCTCACAGCTTCGGACGCCTGTGATACTCCTTCCTACAAGTAGAGCAGACTTACTAGTATCACGACGCTGACAGCTTTGGACGACTGCCATACTTCTTCCGTTCTTTTTTATCTCGTTTTTTCAATATTATAGTCTTCCAAATATAACTGTAACTATTATTTTTTATAACTTTATATTAAAATGTGTAATAAAATATAATATTATAAAGTACTTTTAATGACAAATCCCATAATATAATATTTATATATAGCCAAACTAGGTATTTTTAAATCTTTTAGCGGTCAAACTTGACGGCACATATCCGAAGACGTCAAATAACCGAGAACGGATGGGGTACTTGGTACATCATATGAAAGCGTCTACCTATGGGCGGGCTTCCACTGGTTTGGCGACCATGCACTCCGGCCGCCACCTCCATCTGCAACTGCAATCTCTACGAAACATTTTTTTTAAACCCTATCTCTAGTTCCTAGTTCTTACCTCTGAGAGTATTTATATAAGAGTTTGTTGTACGCACGTTTCACGTGCCCATCTTTTCAGGTTTGTTTCCTATGCTGTGGATGACACGTCGGTTGTATTGTGATTGTAATCTAGTATTTCCCGTCCGATAAGTAGACTTCCTGGTATCACGACGCTGACAAGCTTGGGATGCCTGTTGCTTCTGTAGTTGGTACATGAGCAACTTGGGACATTCGTTATTTAGCAACTACCTGATTTCTTTCAAAGATGACCCGATTAACCGAAGGAGGTGTACCTGGGCTGCTGGGCACGACACACCTTCGATTGGATAGTGCTAGAGAAGTTAGTTGATCGACGAGATACTTCAAAAACGCTCGCGCAGATGAGTGGCTAGTCCTGCCACTCCCTCCAGTTAATAAAAACATACAAGTCGTTTTAAAATACGTGCAGTCAAACTTTAAAAGCTTTGGCTATTGATATTCTTTTACATATTTAGATTAGATTCATAAAAATCATATACATAGATTCATCTCGAAAAATATTTTTATAATATTATAATTTTGTTGGGTTTTACAAATATATTATAATAGTTATTAGTGGTCAAAGTTGTATTTTGGAGACCATGTCAATGTCCAAAACGACTTATTTTTATGAACTCGAGGGAGTATTTCCTTTTAAATCATTTATTAAAGTTCATTTCGTATACAATTGTGTTCATAATTTAGAATACCGAGGATAATCCATCTCCTCATATGATGCATGTTTGGTTGGGCTGCTGGCTAGCTGACCAGATAGGGACAAAAACTGATCAACCCATTGCACAAAATCAAAAGAACATTGCCAACGGACTTGAATTGATCATTCCTTACCATCTTTTTCTAAACCCAACAGCTAAAGCAGCCACCAGATTTCCATTGTATAAGGGGGATAACCTCCTCTATGAGATCAGACATTTGGAAATGTGTATCTAGTTCATGTCCTCTTTCTCGATGTATGCATGCACAATAGAAAATTTTGGACGTGTAAAACATAATTATTTTACTAATTAAACTGTTTGCCCTTTGACCCTTTTTCAGAAGACCTCATACATAGGTGTGTCCAGCTCTAGAATTAGTAGATCTTATGGTCTCCTGATTCGAGATATTGCCTGGGGCTAGCTGATGGTCACGTAAGTTGCAATACAACATAATCCATAAGATCGATCAATACTGAACAACTAGGTCCATGATATTCGTGTTTTTTTTAAAACGAAATAGATAGGAGAGTTGCCTATTATACTGATAAAGAAGAAATAAAACAGAGATCTGACCCTAAAGGATCACAAAAGGTTAAAAAAAGAGGAGAAAACTCTCGAGTGGCCCAAAGGGACTAACATACAATTAAAGCCACGCGCCGGCCAGGAATTTGGCACCTCTCTCAAGCTAGGGATCAGGCCCTTGCTTTCCCCTTGCTTTTGGCCACAGTGTGCTCCGGGTCGCTGGCCATACAACAAGCACTCTCTTGGTCTTGTTGAGACTTACCAGGTAAAGCCACGGCTTCTATCAACACACTGAAGAAACAGAAGTACAAAGAAGTTTGCAACGGCTTGCCAACACGTGTAGAGTCTAGATTTTACAATTCAGAATTCTCTATGATTTGACCATACTATTTCTGTATCAGTAGATAGTGCTCACAGATATAATACTGAACATCGAAATACATATCATGCGGAAACGTAAATATAATGGTGGACTTACTCATAGGCCGATCAGGCCGAAATCAATAAAATATAGTAGCGAAAACGAAACACACAGATAGGACCCTTAGGACGTGTCCACAGGCAGCCAACTGGGGTTTGCGACTTAGTTCTTGACCTCTTCATCTTCTTCACCTTCATGGCCAGGTGTATTACTGAAGCGTAGCGATCTGTTTCCCGATTCTGGATTAATTGATTGAACGAGGGTGAGCACAAACCATCGTACTCCACGAGCCAATACACAAGATGCAAATAGATAATATGCATGGTGTATCAAGGAAAGGCTCGGGTTATTTTATTTGCCGTAAATTGCTTTTAAAATACGATACACAAAAATTTCCTGAGACCTAGCAGTTTTAAGTAAAACAGATTTCATCAATGTATGAAATAATGCAATAATAATAGCGATCCAAATTTCATCCACTATTACATTGTTTCTGCTCCATATGCTAACCTTTCAGCGTTATAACCGCTTACCTTATCACTGAGGCGACACCCAAAGCAACACAAATCAGGGCTTTTCACTGCCCACCACTTTTCCAATTCCACCCACAAAATTTGTTGAAATAGAACTATATCTGGTTAAGTTCCCATATCAGCCCTTAACGTGGGCACGACTATTCAAATAGTTTTCACTCTGTAGAGTTTGTACACTTTACCCATAAGAGACAATCTGCCCGCTGCTCCACATGATTCCTTAGTCATACGGTTGAGTAGATCATCACAGTAACTTGTCAAAATATCTGGCCCCGTTTGTCATCTCACCGTATGGGCTGCTCCCACTTGTGGTGGGTCCCATATGTTGCGCGAGATGTTTGTCACGGATACTAGCGCATTTGGACTCCACTCTCCACAATGCCAGCACGACAATCAAACTTCACCCTTCACTCGGTGTCCCTTTAGGCCTTCCCTTGCCCTTGCAATATTCCACTCTTTTTCCCTACCGATGAGATGAATCCGGGGGTTCAATAGATTTACTTAGCCAAGTTACAATTTGCAGACTTGTGGTTGTATTGTTTTACATAGGAAGTCATGACAAGATTCAGTCCTTAGGGTTATTTGGGCAGTTCTACCACAATCCACACTCTCGTGCTTCCACCGCACCACACCCCTGCACCATCTGCCCAAATAAAATATCCATGTCAAAATATACTAGTTATATTCACCCATGACTTCCCAAATTAGTTTCTCATGATTAGAAGTGATGCTTGGGGCATTTTAGTGCCCCTGAATATCTAAACAGTACTAAGCATGGCGCATAATTGTAGACTTATTTTTGAAAGGTTACCATTATAATTTCCTTGGGGTGACAAGGTTCAAATGTTCCAAAAGAGGTGTAACACTAACGAGTCAATTAATGGGCATATAAATAGAATCTTAAAACAAACATATATTTGCATATGAAATAACAGTATGCAATTTGATAATTTAAAACAAAAATAATTTGTAGAAAATGTAGGTTCAACATGATCAAAGTATTGACTCACCTTGCGTGGTTTATCGCAGTCTTCTCATTCGATAGTCTTGAGCTTCTGGTCTTCATCTTCATCTAGATCTTGGTCTCGCTTTATCTGTTGATTCTTCAGGGCTCCAATTTCTAATTACACGCCAAACAACTAAAACCAAATAAATATAAATAACTCAAAAGGTTCAAATAAATCCAAATAAACTCAATTTAGCTTTATTATGAATTAATGGGTGATTTGAGGCAAGGTTGATTGAGCGCAGAATACTTACGGAGTCAAATGGGGTTGGAGCAAAGTGATGAATGGCTGAGGGAAATTCGTCGAGATGGATGTTAAGGAATGTTCATGATAAAGGAATATTCACGAGAATATTCCGCTTAGAACTCGGAGATGGCTTGGCATAGCCAATGATAGAATGACATACCTCGATCTTTTAATTTAACAACTTCTTTTGAGTATTTTATATTTATTAAGGAAGTTCTATGAGTCGAGCTAGACATATGGATAGGTGTATGAATTTAGTTGGGTATTAAGTATTGTATTGGTCGAGTGTTGCCATTTATGAATTAGGGCAGGGGTTCCATAGGCGATGCATACGACTTTTAGTTTATCGAATTAATTAATATTGCTAGTAATTTGATATGTAGCATTTTATGCGGTCCTAATTATCAATTAATTGTATAGTTGGTTAAATATTTATTTCAGAATATATATGCATGAGATCATTTCAATGTCTGATGACCTAGGGCTACTACACTTTAGTACCCATATGCTAATATGACCTTTTAATTGGAGGCACTTTAAAAATCAACTGACATTGATATTTTATCCCTTTACTTAGCATCTGGCATAATTTAACCTTAATTCAATTTTATTTACATAGGGCCGAGCTTGCTATACACAACTATATTTCACTATCATTATTAACTAAATTTACAATTAAAATTTAATTATCAACGTTAGATTAACAACATGGTTTATATTTTTAATAGGGCCTACAGAGAATATAAGAATTTTCTAAAATGTTAGGCTTTATAAATATGTCCTCTATTTTTAACTATTTTCAAAAAAGTCCTTAATTAAGGTGGACACCCCCAATTTAAATCTTTTAATGGCATACTATTTATCGTTGGGACTTATTTAATTATGTGCAGAGCAATCTCTAATTTTAAGTAGCGTCATCATAGTTTATGTATTCGTGGCTTAATACTTCAAATCGTTGTTCGAAAAGGATTCTCATAGGAAGGACGATCATATTTTATAGGGTTAAATTTTGTATTACTAAATTGTATAGTTCTTTTGCCATGCAAGCAATTTTAGGATTTATTGTTTAGGAATTTTCCAAATTATCAATCATCATTTTGTGTGGGATGTTAGTCGAAACATAAGCTCCCATTTCACCTTCCTACTTATTTTGTTAATTAGCCAATTAATCTCTTAATTGTTAATATGCATATAATTCTATATTCTGATGTATATGTAAATTTTATTTGAACCCAAATCAATTATCTTAGCTTCCTTGATTTATTTCCTAAATATTTCCTAATTGAAATGGGCTAATAAAAATAAAAACAAAATGTGGCACAAGGGGACTCGAACCCAACATCTGCTGTGTGAAGCATGCATCGACTAACCAACAGGGTAGCTGCCCTTTTGTGAATTGTAGAGGGGGACAAACTAGAAGAGGCAGGCCACAAGTTGGGCTCAAAACAGAGCACCCAGGTGGCGCTCGGTGCTGGCTTTGCCACCGGTGGCTGGTGGCCGAATAGGGAATGGAAACCACCAAAATGAGTAATCGGGAGGACGTGGAAGCATGAAATGGTGGGGCTTTGGCTTGGGGCGGTGCTGGGCGTGGGCGGCAGTGGCTTGCGGCGGCTAACGCAAGGAGGCTGCACGGGCGGCAGCGTCGGAGTGGAGGAGAGGGAAAAGTGGCAAGCACATGAGCATGAAAGAGGATAGTGGAACTTACCCAGGCAGTTGGCACAGCCAGAGGGATGCCGAGGTGTGCTGGCATCGTGTGTGGGCGACGACACAGAGAGGGCCGTCGTGGGCAGTGAGCTAGGGTGGACAAGAGGCTAAGCGGTGGTTGGGGAGTGTAGGAGACTCCTCCGAGATGCTTCCACTGGAAGAAATCAAGCCGGGGTGCCTTGTGGAGGAAATGGCCTAGGTAGGAGCGCCGGCGGCCGAAATCGGGGGAAATGGAGACTCCAGCAAACTCCACGCATGAACCTTCAATTAAGATGGAGGGACGATAGAAGGGGCTTAGGGACACACCATGACGTAGCTAATTTTTGGAGTGGATGACTAGAGCAACGGGAACGGCATGGGGCCATGGCTGTGGCCAGCGCACAACTCGATGGAAGAAAGGAAAGGAATGGGGGCATGAAGGTGCGAGACAAGGCAAGCTCAGGGGGCCATTTATAGCCACAACAGGGAGGTTGTGGCAGCGTTATTGCCGATGACCCAGGAGAAGGACTCGGCATGGGCGACGACGTGGCCGGCGAGGGGCGCGGTGTGGTGAGGTGACGTGTTTGCAGGGCGTGGTGATGTGCTAGGGCATGGTAGAGGGACAGCGATGTGAAGGCCAATTGACGAGAGAAGGTGGAGCGGTGACATGCGATGCAGGAGTGCAATGGGTGTGGAGGCGTGAGGTGCAGTGCGGAGTTGAAAAACACAGAGGAGGGAGGAAGAAGAGAGAGGGGACGACTGCGCGGAATGGGTGACGGTGATGGGGGCAAGCGGGGTGATGCGCGCATAGGGGGGGCGGGACTGGTCGGTCAGGAGCGAAGAACAGAGATGAGGTACGGGAGAAGAAGAAAGAACGGGGAGGAGGCCATGCTGCACCAGGAGAAAAAGCCAAAAGGAGGAGGAGAGAGAGGGAAAAAGGTGGACAGGCCCACATGCAAGAGAGAGGGAAAAGGGGAAGAGAAGAAATAGAGAAAATGAAAGGCTCAGGCAAAATTTTGAATTTGGATTTTGATTTGAACTTGAATTTTTCAGGATTGGATATGGCATTTACATTTTAGATTTTTGTAATTCAATTGGGATTTCCAATTTTATTATTAGCATTTCGCTTGGGAGTTATTGCTAGTTATTAATTTGTATTGTACGAAATTCAAAAAATTCCAAATAAAATTACAGAAGGAATTTCAATGACAATCCTATGCAAGAAAAAGTTTTAAAAATTTCATAATTTTAAAATTTTGAAATTTAGGATGTTACAACATGCTACTCAACATCTTCCCTCGCAGGCGAGTAACAACAACAAGCGTATCAGCCAACAGTAGCAAAAGAAAATCTTGGTGCGGCTTTCTCTCAAGAGGATCTGCCCAAAACAGGGAAATCATTTTCAGCCAAATTTCGGTGAAAATTTGGATTGCTTGGTCCACCCCAAATATACCCATTTCAGTCAAAAAAATTCAACCCATTTTGAAATTTTTGGCCCAACCCGCTGCACTGCATCTCCCTGTCTCCCTCACGCAATGGGCTTTCGGTGCCTTCACTCTAGGGTTCTCTCACGCGAGAAGAGGCAGCATGGGAGAAGCGGTGTAGGGGGCAGGGGAGTTGGCATGGCACCGGCGCGGGAGAAGGGGGAGGCGGTGCTAGCATGGGAAGGAGAGGGGGCAAAGGCGGCAGCAAGGGAGGCGACACTAGCAAGGAAGGGGGAGGCGATGCCAGCAAGGGAGAGAGGGAGGTGGCCATTGCACGGATGCGGCTGCTGCCATCGGTAATTTTTAAATATATTTGTATTTATTAAATTTAAATTGTATATTTGAATTTTTTGACTGAATTTTTTTGAAAAAAATTCTGAAATTTTTGAAATTTGGTTTTCTTTGAGGGGTCCGAAAAAATTTTTAAACCAAAATTGTTTTCCCTGGCATAAAAGGGATAATTCACTTCCACAGCATTACCATCATCCAGAAAATCACCCAAGCTTAATTAGAGCTGTGCCTAGCTCAACAGTTTTGTTGTCGTCAAACTTGAACAATGCATGGAGTGCCGCAATCATTCAGGAGGCATCGGGCCATTGAACATGGCCACGCATTCCTTGAGGGTATCTCAAGGGGGGTGGTGTCATCCTGCAGAAGACCTAGCTTGTGGAATAGGTTTTGTTTTGCCCTTTGGGTCATAGCAATTGGCCGAGACATGATGGCGAGGTGAGCACTATGACGGATGATAGGTGAGCGCGCTTTGGTGGGGCTGAGACTAGCAGCATGGGTGGCGGTTGTGGCAGGATGGGTGGTGATGGGGGGGGGGTTAGTGTAGAGGTAACTAGGATCACTCATGGTATGATCAATTGTGGTGGTCCCATGAGTTTCACCAAGTGTCACCTACATGCTTGCTTAAACATCTACCTCAGGCAATGTGGTCGATGTAGCTTGCATAGTGTCGAAGATGGCAGGCAACACTTCTACAGGCCCATCACACTAGATAGTTCCAACGTGTTCCCGCAAAGGGTCTGTACTCGGCTCTGTGGGAGAAAACTCAGAGTGGACCTCCAAGTCATTTGACATGACAACGACTTCTGCAGCCAGGGTTGCCAGGGTCACAGTGGCATTAGTTGATGCACATGCTACCAAAGGCTGAGCATGCATAGCCATATTGGTGCTAGTTTGGATAGTAGTGTTTTATCTGATACCCCTTCTTATGCGTAGTAGTATCTAGATTGGATTAAAGTTTGTGAGATACAGCATGAGCATGCATGGTATCAAGAATGAAGAAGATAAATCTCACATAGAGAACCAAAATAATGATGTTGAAGTAACCACGATGAGAGAGAAAAGATTTAGCGGAGCCGACTGCAAATTTCTTAAGCACAATCTCAAAAGTGTAAAAGGGATTATCACTCTCTCACAACCCTCTCAAATCTTTTAGGTCCCTCAGATCCTTAGTCTATATAAGAATAACCTAGACTCTAATCCTCTCATGCACCTCTACCTTTGGATGAATAGTTTCTTTTCTTTGTTGCTTGGTTGCTTGGGTTCTCTATGATCACACCCTATGGCTTTATATGGTCCCTCTAGCCCTCCTCCAAAGTGGAGTAGAAATTTGATTCTAAAAGAAAGTAGGGATTCATCTAGGATTTCCTATAGCACACCTTTCTAAATCCTAAAAGGCTAGGATATGAGTCACCACACTCAATAATATTCACTTTAACTCTTATCCATTTGTAGGATCGAAATGGCAACAGAGGGGGGGGTGAATGGTGCCTTTAAAAAACTGTCTCAAAGTATCCACACAAAGATTCTTCTCCGATAACTATAGTAGCTAGAAAGAAAGAATAAAATTCCTCACTGGACGACAGAAACAATTTTGTCGAAACTAAAGGAACTCAAGGAAGAGGCAAAACAGTGAGCAACTGGCCGAAAGGAGATTGCTCAGAATTTATCAAAGTGCGAACTGAAAACAGACTCTGCAGTAAATAACTGAAACAGAAGAAGACATGCAGAGAGACCAAATTTGAAAACAAGCATCGATGATTCAAAATGAAGAAATGCTGATAGCAAGCAGAGAGCAACATTTTCGGTTGACAAAAGAACATAGGGTGCAGACTTTGCTGAATCAGAGAAAAACTGACAACAGACAATACTAAGAAGGTTTCAGTTTTGGTTTTGCATTTCAAATTCAGAATACCAAACACAGACAGCACAGAAGCTTTTGACTGAGAACTGAACTCAGAGAAGTGCCAGCCGAAAAATGAAACCTGCAGTTCGACACTACTGAGAACAGAAAAAGAGCAGTAGCCGGAAACAAATAACTGACTTTAGCCGAAACCTGTATTAGCTGCCGAAACAAAAGCACAGAGAGAAATACAGAAGAAGAGCCAAAGACAGGAAAAGGATTGCTGGCCAAAAACTAACTGCATTGCACAGACTGAAAAACTGAAACAAAGAAGTACACTGAAGATAGAAAAGATAGCCGAAAGCAAGGACTGAAACAGGCCGAAGACTGAAGATACTAAAAATACAAACTAAGAACTGAAGAGCAGAGAAACTGACTAACGAATGTTGCTCTCCTTAGATGGATTGATCAGGACTACAAATCAAATAACAGCTCGACCTCAGAAATCAAAGAAAAACAGACCAAGCTCAAATGAAAATAGATAATGCTGAAATTTTCAAAAATAACTGACTGAAAATAGCCGATATAGTGAATACTGCAGAAAACCAAAAATCAGAGAAGATGGTTAACTAAATGCTACTCTTCTCATGACAATTGATTGGGACTTCATCCTAAACAACAGCTAGTACATAGGAAACAAAAGAATACATATCAAGGATCATTCAGCTGAGGAAAGAAGAGTTGTCAGACCAAAAATTGAAATGCTGGACAAAATGAGAGTGAAATCCAAATAGCTCTTGATACTTAAGTCTTTTGCTCAAGGACCTTTGAATTTCAGCAGGAATTAGCCTCAAGACAAGAAAGACATACTAAGAACAAATTCTTAACCAAGAAAACAGAAGCACCAACACTCCCCTGTCTTCAAACCCTTGTTTTTGAGAAAGCAGAGGAAGTGTGCAGCGGCCAGGGCTTTGGAGAGAACCATTGATCCCAAAATCTTTGCTTTTGGAAAATGCTAGCCAAGGGGCTTTGTGACGATACCAGTTCAAAGCAAAACCATTTTGCAGCTCCTCGATCAAGAATCACTCAAAAACAGAAGAGACCAAAGAGAAACCGAGAGCAAAGAAGAATGAGCAACTGAAGCACAAAAAAAAGGAGCTGAAACACAATCACAGGGAGAGGCAAGAACATCTCAACCACAGTCCATTTCATATTGATTCAGAGACATGGGCGATTACATAATGGTTCTTCTACAGCCTCTCATTCCATTCTCACATTGTGAGCACACACACGCAGGAATGGGAAAGGCAAGAACCCCACTCTACTGCTTGTGCTCAATTCCAACTACAGCTCATGCATGCAGGAAGTAGTAAGTAACACACCACCACTGCCTGCAATACTTATTACCCAACACTCACATCCTCAAATAGAAGTTCAAGAAGTGGCAGCCTGCACCCACTCCCTAACTCCCACACACATGAGGCAAAAGTCAAACTCTCACATGAAAAAGGAGGGAACCAGGATTTCAACTCCAAACCCTATCCTCCTCCATTTAGCCTTCTACTACCACTACCACTAACGGGTCTCCAACCTGTTATCTTCAACCGAATCCGCTTCCATTTTGTAGCCTTGCGCATTTTACCGAAATGCCCCAGCCGTACCTTCCCGGAAGCTTCCTGTTCTCGCACGACCGCACCTTGCATCCTGACCGTCTGGACCTCAGCTCCTCTCTGAGTCTAGTCCCGGTCCGCTCTGCTGCACATGACCACACCCGGCATCCTGACCGTCTGGATCTCAACTCCTCCCTGAGCCTAGTCCCAGTCCTCCTCGTCGTCGCCCATCGTTTCCACCTCCGGTAGCTCCAGCTCTAGTTCCTCGTCTCCCGGTTTGCAACCACCTCAACAGCCTCGATCATCTTCGTCATCTCCGATTGTCTGGACCTCAACACCTCCTGTGCCTAGTCCCGGTCCTCCCATGCCTCACCATGACCTAGCTCCGAAGTCCTGCAGTCACACAGACAAGCAAACCGTCACATAGCACCGCTCGAAACTCTATAAACAACATTAGCATCAGTAAAACATACTCAAACACGAAAATGATGGACCATGTGGAGGTGACCCCGAGTGTGTGATGAGTAATTGACATCGCTTTAGGAAAGTCGAGTTTGATTTGTGAGGTTCGGACCATATCGTTGCGCCGTACAATTGGTTTCGGTCGGACTTTGTCGAGCAAGGTCGAACGTACTTAAGTAGTTTATTTTTTGTTTCGATCGGTTTGGGCTTTGAGTATTTTGTCTGATGCTATTGTATGGTTACAATATTTCGAGCGGTGCTATGTGATTTGTTTCTTGTCTGTGATGGCTGCGGGACATCAAGGTGGAGTCGTGGTGAGGCACAGGATGACCGGACTAGGCGCAGGTGGTGCTGAGGTCGGAGCAGTTGGGGTGCGCCGAAGACGGTGAGGACTCGAGGTGGCTGCGTGGCTTGTAGGGCAAGGAATGAGGAAGCTTCCTGGAAGGTGCGCGAGGGGCGTTTTGGTGAATACGCAAAGCTGCACTAAAGGAAATGGATTGTGGATAAAGCGCCATGAGTTGGTGGAGGCTTAATGGGTAAAGCATGGTGTGAACCCATTATGGAGGCTATAAATAGAGAGGTGCTCTCTAGTGCTAAAATGGAGAGAGAGAGAGGTGTGTGAAAGTTAGGGTTTTATTTGGATTTCTCCATACTTGAGTTGTAAAGGTTTTAGGGCAGCACTTGTGTTCTTGGGTGTCCTTAGATTGTGAGAGATGGATTGAGTTGTTAGTTTCAAGACTATGTAATCATTCCTTTCTAATACAATCGTGTCATCTCTCTTTGTCTCAATCTAAGAAATCTTGTGTTTGAGATGTTTGGATCTTGTTTATGTCTCCTTGTTTCTTGATTTCTTGAGTAGAGCTTCAAAATCTGCATGTACCTTGAGTTCAGTAGCTTCAAGATTGATCATTCCTTTGCTCTCAAGTACTAGTCAACTTGGCTATTGCAAATTTTCTCTTTGTGTTTTTGGTTTGATTTAGCTGCTCTTTGTTCGGTTGGCATTCTCTGCAAAAATCTGTCTCTTTTGTTCTCTCGTGTGAAATCAGTTACTGCATTGGCAAAGCCGTAAACTATTGAGCTGATCATCTTCCTTTTGGTCAGTACATTTGTTACTGCACGGGTTCTCAGAGTTCAGGCTTTTCTTTCTTGCATTTCAGCCGAGTTATGTTTGGCATGATTCTTCATTTTCTCTTGTTTGTGTTTTGACTAGATTGAAGTCTGGATTGATTATTCCGAGAAAGTCATAAATCCTTCTTCTAGTGTTATTCTTTTTTGAGCATTTATTGCAGAGAGATTATCTTCTGGCAGCTTTTCTCGGCTTGTTTTTTTGTCTCTCTCGCTGTTATGCAGTAGGAGACATCTTCTATTTCTACTATTAGCTGGTGCTCTCGGTTTGGTGCAGCCATTTCTTAGCTTCATAGTTCGGCTCTATGCTCTTCAGGAAAATTTTCTTCGGGTCTGCTCTCTCTCCATTTTAGTTTTGCTTTAGTTCTTTTTGTATCGGAAGATCTCAATAGGTAGCCTTCAATTCTCCTTTTATTTTTAGTTGGCTTACTTTCAGTTTTGCTGTTTTGTCAGAGTGCAGTCCCTATGCATTTTCGGCAGCTTTATTTTTTTGGGCAGTCTTTCAGGGTTTCGGCCAGCAAAGGGTTTTTCATTCGGGTTGGCCTTTTTGATCAGTTCTCAGTGGTTTTCGATGTGTAGTCTGCAGGCCTTGTGTGTTGATTTTTTAGTTTACTCTTTGGCTCTTAAGTTAGCTTTTCTTTTTAAACTCTCTGTCTATGTTTAAGATCTTTTTGATGGTATGATTTACATGACTCCAGTGAAGGTTCTCTTGGTCCGATTTTAAAGATTTTCAGTGAGCGTAGCTTCTCGTTCTTCATAGCTTACATAGCTATCGGAGAGTAGAGAAATCGAGTGGTTAGTCGGGGGAAATTTTTAAAGGGCTCCATTCACCCCCCTCTGTCGCCGTTTCTGATCCAACAATTGGTATCAGAGCCGGTTAGCTCTCGTCTATAGATCTTAACTGGTCTGTGAGCCATGGCGACGGATAAGTACTCCACCAAGCCTCCGATCTTTGATGGCATCGATTATCCGTTCTGGAAAAGCCGGATGGAGACATACATCCAGGCTCAAGGATATGCCATCTGGCGGAAGCTCAAGGTGCGATATGTTGTTCCTGCCGATGAGAACATCAATGCCGGGAATATGGCTGATGTTGAGGCGAATGCAAAGGCAAGGAACATCATTATCCAGGGGTTGAGTCGTAGCGAGTTTGACCGCATATCTCATCTTTTGTCCGCCTTCGATATTTGGGAGACCCTCGATGCTTACCACGAGGGCACCACCCAAATAAAGACGGTGCGACAGGACCAGTTCAAGCGAGATTACAACAAGTTTGAAATGCTCGCTGGCGAGTCCCTTGATGAGTGCTTTGCGCGTTTCCACAAAATCTTGAGCAACCTCCGAGCGGTCGGTCTCACATACCCCGACTCGGATAACGCTCGTCAGATGCTCGCTGCACTTGATCTGCGTGTTTGGGAGATGAAAGTGACCACCATCAAGGATACCACGGAGCTCTCGACTTTGACTCTTGATGCGTTGTACTCACGCCTCAAGATTCACGAGATTGACATTGTCTCTCGTAAGTCGAAGTCGCAGTCGATGGCTTTGGTCACTGATCCCACCTTGGTTTCTGGTTCTTCTTCTGATTCTCTCTGCGGATTCTCCCTTGCTGCTCTCTGTGACATAACTGATGATCAGTTAGAGCAGCTTGCGGATGAGCAGTTAGCCCTCCTAGCTCGGAGATTTTCCTATGCTTACAAGAGGAGGAGGGACAGAAAGAGAGGAGGACCCGTGATTTGCTTCGAGTGTGGTGGCCCCAACCACATTCGGGCAAACTGCCCCAAACTGGAGAAGGGCAAGAACGACTACGGCGGTTCGGGCAAGAACGACTACACCAACAAGAACCGCAACAAGAAGCCTCCAGTTCAAGCCAGAATAGCTGTGTTCGCATAGATGCGTTCAGTACCGATGGGTCAAGAAACTCATATTATGGGTTCATAGAAGAGATTTGGGAGCTCGACTATGTGGTTTTCAAGATCCCCTTATTTCGCTGCCGTTGGGTGCATCTCCCACAGGTGAAGGTTGACAAGTACGGTGTCACTACCGTGGACCTCCAACGTGTCGGGTACAAAGACGAACTATTCGTACTCGCCAACCAAGTTGTTCAAGTTTTCTATGTAACCGACTCGGCAAATAAGAAATGCCATGTAGTTCTTCATGGAAAAAGGAGAATTGTCAGAGTAGAGAATGTAGTGGACGAGGAAGAATACAATCAATTTGACGAGTTACCTCCTTTTAGAAATGGCATAAGGGTCGACGATGAACAACGTGACGAAACTAGTTACGTACGCATTGATCATCATGAAGGGCTAATTTTTAAAGAAAATAAGCAAGCAGAATGAGAATGTGCATGTGTGTGATGTATATGTGAATTGGCATTTATGTATACAACAATGCATGTGTGTGATGTATATGTGAATTGGCATTTATGTATATGTGAAAATGTATGAAGAAATACATTGTGTGAGGTTGGTGAAAATGTGTGAATGCAGCTGGTTGGTGTTTGTCTTAATAACTATAGTAGGGTTCAAAGGCTTATCACAGATGGTTCTACACTTAGAATTGTCTGTGATATCAATATCACAGACGGTTCTAAGTTTAGAACTGTCTGTCATAAGCCTACTATCACAGACGATTCTAAACTTAGAACTGTCTGTGATAGTAGGCTTATCACAGATGGTTCTAAGTGTAGAACCGTCTGTAATAAGCCTCCCTATATATACCCTCTGGCTAGGGTTTTCCGTGTATTCTGCAGTTATTCTAGATCTAAATCCCGATCTGTCTCCTCGGACCTCCGTCGCCGCCGCCGTCGTCGCTGCCTGCTCGCTCCTCTGTCGCCGCCGTCGCCCTCCTGCTCCCTCGGGCCCCTCGCCAGCCGCCTCCCCGAGCCCCTCGCCGGCCGTCCCCTGTGAGTTTCGCCGCCGCCTCCTCAGTTCATTTCTTTTGTATGGCAGTAATTGGGAAGCACTAGGTGTTCAGTAAATTCAGAATTTTGTCTAGGATGTTGGTATTGTCAGTAAGATCACTTTGGAATCACTGAAAAAAATCTTGGATGTGAAGCAGACGGTTGGTGCATAGGTAATAATAAAAACTTGAGAGTTAGTACGAACCTAATTAATGAGGAAATACATAAACATGCACTGATGTTAAGTAATATCTTGTTCTGATAAGAGGTACTAACATCTTGTAAATAAGCTAGTGAGATAGTACTTCCTTTGATTATTCGGTCGACCCAGGGCCGGTCTGGGATTTTAGGGGTCCGGGGCGAAACTAGAAATAGGGGGCCTAGTATAAATATCTAAATATAAATCTACATACACACATATATATGTATCTAATTTTACCAACAAACACTTAAAATGCGTTATGTATTAAAGAAAAATTCATATCAAAGAGTTTATAGATATTACCTTAAAAATTTCTTCTAGCATTTCTAGATGCGAAGTCATTGATGATGGTATTGATATCAATCTCATCCAATAATTTCTTCTCAATATATAAAGTTGCCAAACTGTTTAACCTCTCTTGAGACATTGTTGACCTTAAATGATTCTTCAACAATTTCAACTTTGAAAAGCTTCTTTCAGCTGATGCCACAGTCACAGGCATAGTAAATAAATTCCGATAAGCAATAGAAATATTAGGATAACAATCCGCTTCTCTGACAAACTCAAAGATCTCCATAGCAGACATTGGTTTATCTGATAAAGTCAATTGCATAACACTTAACTCAGAAATTAGATCATTTAACTCAACATCAAATGAACCATCTAGAGAGAAAGTTTCTGCAAATTTTATACAACATTCTTTTAATTCAGTTCGATCCAATGACTTCAATGTTGTTGAAGTCATTAAAAATCCAAATATACTTCCGAATGTTTGGAGTTCTTGAAATCTACTTTTCAATGAATTGATTGCCATATTAACCATAACAAAAAAATAATTAACTTCAAATTCCTTCTCAGCTTGCAAAACTGCTTCATCACAATCAATTTCATCAAACTGTTTCTTTCTAAGAACACGCCACTTATCTGGAGAGAGAGACGGCCACCCTCCGCGGCTCGGCGCGGTGTGCGGCGTGCCCTAGACGGCTAGACGGAATCACGGAAGAACTAAGAAGTCAAAAAGTCAGATTTCAGAAAGAAGACCGAAGACGAGAAGTCGGCCCGGCCGGGAATTCGGAAGACGGATAGACTCATAGACGGATAGTATACATAGTATATATACTATGTATATGGGGGATTGGGGGCCCCTGAATTTTGGGGGGCCAGTGCGGTCGCCCCGCTCGCCCCCCCCCCCTCAGGGCCGGGCCTGGGTCGACCAAAAGTGCTATGAACTTATCACCATTATTCATTGGGAAAACAGAAAAAAAGAGATGTTCAGGTACTGCCTGGTGGGGGCACCATCGTCTCAGTTATGCAGAAAATTGCCGGGAAAATCTGCCTTGTGTTTCTTATATCATACTCCCTCGTTCTTAGTTGTACTTCAAACATTCACGGGTCTCGTGTGAGGGAAAAAACTCAAGTTCTTCACATATTATTGTCCTGTCATCCTTTACCAGATTATTTCAACGGTAACTTGTATGTTTGTTGTTTGGTAGGACTGCTATCTTGTTTGCGAATGCAGTTTTATTCATCGTCGTTTGCGAATACTTTGGCTAGTTGGACTTGCATTCCCTGGTCTATTGCACCGTAAAGAATAGGCATCTTTAGAGAATAGAGATCTTGTTGTGTTGTGAATAGAGATCTTGTTTACTGCAGTAGCATAGTTTGCTATTTGGTTTATTTTGTAATGTTCATTTCTTGTAGTAAATTGTCTTTTGCTTGTTGTGAGTGTTAGTATATAGTATTACCAACTAAAGTAGGTGCTAAGATAGGCACATCACCCCCTCTCTCTGTCCACATCACCCCCTCCCTTCTCCCCCTCCCCTCTACTCCTCTCCTCTCTTCCTAACATTGAGCATCATGTTTCACTTTCTTATCTTATGGTATGGCACTTTCTTATCTTATCCTAATAGACCCACAAATTGAGCAACATGTCATCCGCGCATTCTTCAACACCATCGCCGGAGGCGTCCGCTCCAAAATCAAGACACCAAGGAAGAGGGCTATCGAAGAAGCCTAAGGGCCGATTTACCATCACACAGGTCGATGTATCTGGGGTCCCTCTCCTTCCTCCCAAAACAGTAAGCGCATGGAGAAGAATGATCGGAATAGTTGCACGAGAATGAATTGAGATCACATTCAATTCGTGGAAGAGCGTGCCTGAGACTCGGAAACGTGAGCTGCTGATAGAAATTTTGGCATCGTTCGACATCCCGGAAGAACACCAAGACGCCGTGCAACGACAAGCCTTGCAAGAGACGTGCAAAGCATGCAAGAACTTCAAGAGCAAGCTTGTCAAGGACTACGTGGAGAACGACGAAACGCCCTTTCATAAATACCTATTCCTAGAACCACAATGGGAAGAGTTCAAGGCTTTGAAGACGACCGAAGATTTCAAAAGTACAAGTGCGGCGCACAAGGCCCTCCAGGCAAAAAACACGCACCCCCACAGACTTGGCACAGCTGGGTATGCGGGTAAAATCCCACAGTGGAGGAGGGAGGACGAACAGGCAGCCCTGTAGGACACCGCCCCACCATTTGCCAATATCCCGGATGACCGCGCTCGAAATTGGATTAGAGCAAGGTCATCTACAACGACATCGTGGGACGTCTCCTTTCAAAACCCTGCAGACCAGCAAGTGTCTCAGCGCCTGGTAAGATATCGATCGAACTACGTAGCTTGTAATTACTCCACAACTTCATACGAAGTGAAATGACATGTCGTGCTCTTGCAGGAAGCACTGAGTGTTAAATCTTCCTAGGGATCATTCCATGGAACAAGGGAGAAAGATATACTCTCCGCGGCCCTGGGAAACAAAGAGCACCCGGGTCGTACGAGAGGCCTTGGGCTTTACGTTCCTTGGAAACATAGTTTCCAAGATGACTCCGAAATGTATCGGCGTAGGAAGAGAAACAAAGCCAAGCGTGACGCACGGCTACGAGAAGAGATCAAGGCATCTCTTAGAGAGGAGCTAATAGGTGAGCTAGCTGATGTAGTCAGAGATGAGGTGTAGAAACATACAGAAAATCAGCAGGCCGCCGTCGCCGCTCCTATGCTAGCTAGCCCGCACAACCGTCCGAGTAGTTGCGCGTCCAATCTGACGCAAACTGAGGCCAGATTTCCTGTGGACGACATCCAGGTAATAATTATTATCTCTCGAATGCTTGCTCCATTGATAGGCCTATTCGAGTAGCTAATTCTGTATCGTTATGTAGGACCCTACGAAGTGCAGGCTCCAAGTGAGATATGCCTCCGTTCCCTTGTACGCTGCTTGGGGCCAGGCATATCAGTCTGGTATCGGGGCCATGGTGCATGGTCAACTTTAGTGCCAGGCTTCGCAAAAGTTAATATGGATGGTGTGTATGTCAATTTTGAGGTCGTCCCGCTACCGAAGCCTCCCAACGACGAGATCATGACTCTAGGGTAGGCCATTGGAACATTCATCCAGTGGCCCAAAAGCGACATCTCCCTGGAGGCTTCTTCACCGGTGGCAGGACCAGAAGGGCAGTGCGAACCAGAGCTACATGCACTGGTGCCATCTCCACTACAAGACTTGTCTCCACCACCGCTAGCTGCACCGGTGCTATCTCCACCGCTGCTACCTTTACAGTCGACTGCCATGAAGTCGACCTACAGCGGAGGCAGCAAGGGCAGCAGGGGCAAAGCAAAGAAGACCAATAATGATATCTCGTACCAGCCATTGGCCCGCAAATTCGTGCTTGGCGAGCCGTTGCTCGAGCAAAAGGGCCTCCAACCCCTAGCATATAGTTACCTGCAATTGCACAAGTGGTATATGGAGCAGTCCAATAAGCCAGAGGGAGAACGGACCTCAAGTATCACTGTCAAATTCGTGCCGGATGATTTACAGCACAGTCTTCAAGAGTGTGTCTTCGTGGTCGCCTTTGAGGATTTATTCAATCTTTTCACGCTCAACGCTCTCGACGTCTCACTCATTTGATGCTGGACGCTGTAAGTGTGTACAATCAGAGTCTCCGTTAATGTCATATCGATAAATGTCATAAATAATTTGTTGCTTTCGTGTGTATATATAGACACATGCTGACTAAAGCTAGATCATCCAAATCATCATTGGTTGGTTTCTTGGACCCACACTTGGTCGCCAAGTATACCATCGACGAGGATATATCCGTCGTCGAGAGGTACATTGTAGCAGCACTGCTGGGTTACCGCAATAAGGAATATGTACTTATGCCCTTCAATCAGAACTATCATTGGATTTTAATAGTAATTGTACCAAAATGGAACAATGTATATTACCTTGATTCCCTAAGTAAGAATAAAATGGACTTCACAGTTGTCAGCCAAGTAATCGATAGGCAAGTACATTTTCTCCATACATACCTATATTGTACTCTTTCTTTCCTTCCGAATGACTAAGGTTAACTTTTTTGAATCACGTAGTGTGTTCACGATGTATATTGCAATAGGAGGTGTCTCGAAGCAAGGGGCCAAAGGTCTGAAACATGCTCGAGATTTTAAGGTATTCGCTATTACACATTAATTAATCCTATGCAACAGTTGGTAGTAATACCTCTTGAATTAACAAATTCCATTTTTTGCAGTGCCACCAGCAGCCGTCGGGCAACACATGTGGATTCTACATTTGCCACCATATGGAACTACTCCTCGATTCCTCGAGGATCACCAATTTCAAGGTTTGTCAATCTTCCCATAATTACTTCATACTTATCACGTTACATATATACGCACATTGATATTCCTATCGACAGGCTACGTACATCCCGTCAACTGCATTGAAACAGCCCGATCTTTCATGAATTCGAGCAAAGTTGGCGTACTTTTTGGTGGCTCAAGTCATAAAGTCAGAAGGAAAGTTCCACTGTGCACATTGATTTTTTATTGCTCTTATCACTCCAGAATCGAGGTCTCGCGAAAGGAACGGATCCATAATCAACGAGCTTGTCAGCTGTACAAACAATACTTGAATGGCAATTATGCACCATCCAAGTATAGCTTGTGAAGCCTGACAAGTTCGTTGATTATGGATCTGTTCCTATCGCGAGGCCTCGATTCCAGAGTGATAGAGCAATAAAAAATGCAATGTTACCATCTAAGTGCAAATGCAATGTAGATCTTTTGTAATTGTGAATTTGTTAACGGATATTTTATTTCATTTCAATTAATTCATTTGTGAAATGGATGCTTTATGTTTGTGAAATGAAGTGCGATGTGAATTGGATGTTTTATGTTTGTGAAATATTGTATTTGTGAAAAGGCCGACGCCACTTATATTAGTGGGGTAGATTATAACAGTGCAGATTAGTAATATATAGATATTAGAATTATATAACAAATACAGTTGTATTTTCAACCATACGAATTAGAGTTGTATAACAAATACCTTATTATCTAGCAATGCAATTGTGTTGGTAATTTCGCTAGTTGTATGAATAATTTGTGTTTCCTAAAATATAGTTCCTGACTGTTGTAGGGGTGGCCCGCACCTAAGCCCAGTAGGCCTGTTAGGTCCGAAATAGGACATGTGTAATGACATAAGAGCCCCCAAGGGGAATACTCATGTGTAAGGGTATAACTGTACAAACACTCCCCATATGAATATATATGTGGCATAGGCCACGGGAGGAGGGGGCTAAGCCATTCATTTACTCAACTCTCCACTACCACACTCTCTCTCTCTCTGTTTGGTCTGTAACCACAACAGTTGGCGCCGTCCGTGGGGAGGACAAGAGCAAGCCTCCAGACTTGAAGGAGGATGGCACCAAAGAAAGCTTCACCATCGGCGGCGAAGAAGAAGAAGGCGGAGGCGGCGAAGTCTCGCGTCAGCACGAGGGCTTCGGCTTTAGCAGCCGCAGGTATGAGCAGCGGTGTAGGTGCGACCGAGGACCCCGCCATCGACGCGACGACCAACCCCGCCATCGACACGACGGCCAACCCCGCCATCGACGCGACGACCAACCCCGCCGCCGACGCGACGACCAACCCCGTCCCCGACGTGACGACCGATCCCACCAGCACCGCCCCGACGACCAACCCCGGCAACAACAACGCGGCGCGCAACCTGGGCGCGCAGGCCGTGGTCACCACCATGCCGGCTGCACCGCCAAGCGCACAGACGGCCCCGGCCACGCCCGCAGTAGAGACGGCCCTGCTGGCGGCCCTCAGTGCGTTTCAGCGGGAGCTAACGGACCTCCGCGGAGCCGTTCGGGACATGCAGGAGGCCCGGAGCCAACATGCCCCTCCGGCAGTGGCATCCAAACCTGCCCCGGAAAGGGCGGATAGCCGCGACGCCCCCACGTCTAGCCGCGCCCCACTACGGCGCGTAGACCCGGAGTCCCCGCTTTCTGCGGGCCTACAGCAGACGCCATGGCCCGAAGATTTCAAGTTCCCGAGCGTCATCGAGGCCTACAAAGGCGACTCCGACCCGCGAGAGTTCGTGCGCGTGTACGAGACCGCCATCGAAGCCGCTGGCGGAGACGATACCACGAAGGCAAAAGGGCTCCCCTTGCGCTACAAGGGGTGGCGCTGTCCTGGTTCTTCAGAATTGAACCACAGTCCATCTACGCGTGGGAACAGGTCCGTAACCGACTCTACAACAACTTCCAGGGAAACTACATCGAGCGTGTCGATGCGCACCAGCTCTTTGCAGTCAAGCAGAAACCGGAGGAGAGGCTCCGGGACTACTTCAAGTGCTTCGCGAAGGTGCGCTGCCAAGTCAAGGACGTCAACGAAACAACGGTCATCAACGCAGCAATACAAGGCCTCCGACCGGGGCCAATGGCCGAGTACAATGCGCGCAAGCCCATTAAGACGGTCGGGAAACTCTTCGACAAGATGGAAGAGTATGCCAGAGCGGAGGAGGACGCACGGAGGCGACACAGTGATGACTCCGACTCCAACAAGGCGGAAGGCTCGGTCAAGACCGAAGACTCGCCGAAACAGGGCCCTTCGAAAGGCAAGCGTAAGCAAGAGCAGCCGAAGGGCGCCTCCGAACGCAAGGACCCCCAACACAATGACCAGCCAGGCGACAAGCCCAAGCGCGATCAGCGCAAGTCCAGGAAATCTCGTTACGTTTTCGACATCGAGGGCGGCTCCGAAGACAACGCCCCAGGTCGCGAGGCCGAGGACGCCGAGGACGAGGACGGGGACGTGGCCGAGGTCGAGACGACCGGGGTCGAGACGACCGGACCCGCGAAGAGTACGGCGATCAGCACCACGGGCAATGGTGCGAAATCCACGGTCGGGGCAACCACGACACGCGTGCTTGTGCCACCATCGCAGCGCTACGGCAGAGCGTTGCCAGGGACAAAAACCCGGATACACGCGCACCCGTTGTGGCTCACGTCCAACACCCCCAGGACCAAGGAGCACAGGCCCAGGAAGGCTTCCTGCGAATCCAGGCGCACGTACAGCAACCTCGGGAAGGCCTCCTACAGTTACAAGCCCCGGAGGGAGCCCAGCGCAGGATTATGAACGTCATCTCCGGAGGCTCCTCACTGGGGTTCGCTTCGGCAAGACAACGGAAGGCTTACGCGCGGAGGCTGCACCACGTCGCGGCATACCCGGCGCAGGCGCCGCCAGAATGGGCGCAACATGAAGTCACATTCACGCCCGCCGACGCCGAGGGCGTGGAGTGCCCCCACCAAGACCCTTTGGTCGTCCGGGTCCTCGTAGCCGGGTGCGACGTCCGGCGCGCCCTAGTCGATGGAGGAAGCTCCGCAAACATCCTCTTCGCTGTGGCCTTCGACCAAATGGGGATCCCTCGGAGCCGTTTGGGCCCTTCAGGCGTCCCGCTGCAAGGATTTGGAGGGCAGCCCTTGCGCGCCTTAGGCCAAATATGCCTCCAAGCCTCCTTCGGCCAAAACGACAACGTCAGGAGTGAGGACGCCATCTTCGACGTGGTCGACATGTATACCCCTACAACGCCATAATAGGACGGCCGCTCCTAAACACCCTCGGGGCAATCCCGCATCACGGTTTCCTGTGCATGAAGCTTCCCGGGCCACGGGCCATCATCACCATTCATGGTGACCAGGACATGGCCCGGCGCATAGAGCTTCGTGCCAGAGGCCCATGCCACACGGCTCGCCAAGGCACCTAAGCCGGGAGGGCAGATGCGGAGCCCTCGGGCACTCCCCGAGCGTCCCGCGCTCCACGCGCGCAAGGTTGCCCCGGTAGCAGCGGCCCGTCAACGATCGCCCCACCCTCCTAGCGGTTAGTGCTTGGCATTCCTCCCCCTTCTTTTGTAAGTGCTCACCCGCACAAACGGGAAGTTAATAAAGTTCACCGTTTGCACAAATTTCTGTTCTTTGAAACAAAGACACGCGTTCGCGCGCGCACTCTTTGTCAAAGATACGGGAATGAGTATTAACAAAGACACGCGTTCGCGCGCGCACTCTTCGTCAAAGATACGGGCATGAGTATAAACAAAGACACGCGTTCGCGCACGCACTCTCCGTCAAAGATACGGGCATGAGTATAAACAAAAACACGCGTTCGCGCGCGCACTCTTTGTCAAAGATACGGGCATGAGTATAAACAAAGACGAGCGGGGGGACGCCTCCGCACGCACTCTATGGAGTATAAATAAGATGTAGCATTGAGGTCCGCCTCCGCACGCAATTTCACCGCCCGGAACGCGCGGAGGCTCGCCTCTGCGCGCAGTCTACGGACTCTAAAATAAGACGTAGCGTCGAGGTCCGCCTCCGCACGCACTCTACGGAGTATAAATAAGATGTTGCGTGCAGGTCCGCCTCCGCACGCAATTTCACCGCCCGCAACGCGCGGAGGCTCGCCTCCGCGCGCAGTCTACGGACTCTAAAATAAGACGTAGCGTCGAGGTTCGCCTCTGCACGCACTCTACGGAGTATAAATAAGACGTAGCGTCGAGGTCCGCCTCCGCACGCAATTTCACCGCCCGCAACGCGCGGAGGCTCGCCTCCGCGCGCAGTCTACGGACTCTAAAATAAGACGTAGCGTCGAGGTCCGCCTCCGCACGCACTCTACGGAGTATAAATAAGACGTGGATGCTGTCCCTGCGCACTCTACGGAGTATAAACAAGACGCGAACACCGCGCACGCACGGGCGTCGCCCCAGTGCGTACTCTTCGGAGTATAAATGAGACGCGGATGCTGTCCCTGCGCACTCTACGGAGTATAAACAAGACGCGAACACCGCGCACGCACGGGCGTCGCCCCAGTGCGTACTCTTCGGAGTATAAATAAGATGCGGATGCTGTCCCTGCGCACTCTACGGAGTATAAACAAGACGCAAACACCGCGCACGCACGGGCGTCGCCCAGTGCGTGCTCTTCGGAGTATAAATAAGACGCGGATGCTCTCCCCGCGCACTATTTGGAGTATCAACAACGCGTGGGCATCGGCCCCCACGTACTTCAGAACACAACCTACCCCGGTTAATTCTACGGCGGGCAAAGTGCACCACGGGGGCCCGCTCCCATGCGCCGCCTGCAGAGTACCAAGACGACGTGTTAAGAGGCTGGTCCCCACGCAGGCACACCCGCGAGAGAGAAGCACCAGAGGCTGATTCCCGCGTGAGCACACCCGCGAGCAAGAAGCGCCAGCTCCGCTGCCACCACCCCGAAGGGTAGGGGACGGAGCGCTCGCGCGTCTACCTCGACTAGGCGCCAGCTCTGCTGCCACCACCCCGAAGGGTAGGGGACGCAGCGCTCGCGTGTCTACCTCGACTAGGCGCCAGCTCCGCTGCCACCACCGCGCAGGGTAAGGGACGGAGTGCTCACGCGTCTACCTCGACTAGGCGCCAGCTCCGCTCCCACCACCCCGAAGGGTAGGGGACGGGCGAACGTTGTCATCCCGACGTTCGTCGGCTGTGAAGCGCCAGCTGTAGGCAAGTGGCGTTGCACCAAGCATCATATACTCCTCGGCGAGATCGCGCATATTGAAGCGGGCGGTGACCCCCACAAGTCTCTGCGCTCTCAGCTCATCTTCCTGGTCAAGTGCTAAGCCGGGGGCGGTCTTGAATGTAATCGGCCCGCCCATGCATTCAAGGCCGCTGCCACTCGTCACATGATGGTAGAACCACCGCCTCGCCCAGTTGACCTCCCACTTCCCTCGGGTCGCGTTCGCAGGGAAGAGCTTCCCACATGACACCCGCAGGAGGAAGTTGGCGCTGCCAAATTTCGACACCATACCGTCCTTCCGCTCCTTCGGTCGGCACCGGGCCTCATGCAGATACGCGAACAAGGAAGCGCTGGGCCAACACCCCTCCTCGCGTAGGGCTTAGCTGTACACGGCGAGGTGAGCCACCGCGTTCGGAGTCAATTGTGACAACTCCAACTTGAAGGTCCGCAGCACCACCCCGACAATTGTTGCGGACGGAATGCGAAGCCCAGCTTCGAAGTAGGCAACGAAGACGATCGCCTCCGACTTCCTAGGGCGCGGCTCCGTTTCGTCATCGGCGGGCAACCGCATAGCGTGGCAATCCGATAGCTTCCCATCTCGCAGCAGCGACCGGATGGTGTCCTCCGTCACGAGCGTGCGGCCCAACTCCCCGGAATACGAACCCTGACTCTTCTTCGCCGCCCACCACTTGTCTACCGCCGGCGGATCGCACTCCCCCAGCGTGTATTTCACCTCCAAAGGCGAGGACCGCCTGCGGATCGCGTAGCCGCCCGCCTGAGTCCGCTCATCGCAAGTCGCCATCAACATCCACCGGGAACTAGGCGGCGGAAAGGGAGTGCAGGAACAGGGCGAGCGAATGCGAAAAGCACTGTGAACAACCAAAAAACGCGAGGCGGCGTGGGCACAATACCACGGGGGGTTCTTAAAGGCCCCCGCCTCCTACCCTAAGCGCAAAAGGCCAACGGCAACCACTCGCCTCCCCACGCGCGAAGTCGAAGCGTCGCGGCGGTCCACGTAGCCAGCATGCGACCGTGGTCGTACAGAGTCCTGTCACCACGCGAAGCGTCGCTAGCGTCCCGCCGCGTGTCGGTCCGCGCAAGCAATAAACACAGGTCGCGTGTCCCGGTACAGCCTTCGGCTCGACCCTGGCCGCACCTGTCCGAAGGGACAACCGTAGGTCCGCGCCGTAGGTGCAACCGAGGATCGGCGAGCAGCGCAACCGCTCGCAGCCGGTGGCGCGCGTTGGGATGGGGGCGGCCGGCAGGCGGCACGCCTACAACGCCGCGCCACGTGCCCTGCCCCTCTGAGGAAGGAACTTGACTGCGGGCGACCCGTTGGCACACCAATCGCTACCCGCCGCGTGTTCGTCATGAATGGACAAGCGCGTACGGATACAGCAGACCGACTGTGTCAGCCCGGGGGTCGGCGCGATTCCCGGAGCCATTAAAGCGCACTACCAGCGGCACCCACAACAGCCAGCTCCGCTGCCACCACTTCGAAGGATGGGGGACGGAGCGCTCGCGCGTCTACCTCGACTAGGCGCCAGCTCCGCTGCCACCGCTTCGAAGGATGGGGGACGGAGCGCTCGCTCGTCTACCTCGACCAGGCGCCAGCTCCGCTGCCACCACTTCGAAGGATGGGGGACGGAGCGCTCGCGCGTCTACGTTGACTAGGCGCCAGCTCCACTGCCACCACTTCGAAGGATGGGGGACGGAGCGCTCGCGCGTCTACCTCGACTAGGCGCCAGCTCCGCTGCCACCACTTCGAAGGAAGGGGGATGGAGCGCTCGCGCGTCTACCTCGACTAGGCGCTAGCTCCGCTGCCACCACTTCGAAGGATGGGGGAAGGAGCGCTCAAGCGTCTACTTCCGACTAGGCGCCAGCTTCGCTCCCACCGCTCAGCATCCCCGGACCACCCTGCAAACGTCTGCGACGGTCCAACATTGCAGCATCGTGCCGTCACGAGGCTCCAAAATCCGCGCCGGGAGAAGAAGCGTCTGGGATCCAGCGGGGCCCCTGACCCAGCCCCATGCGTCGGAGGCCTAGCTTCCCCTCGGTAGGGCGTTCCGGTCGAAGCAGAAGGTGAAGGCGAGCGGGCACCGGTTTACCCATAATGCACTCAACCGCAAACCCTGAGCCGTGGGGTACAGGCCGGCCTTTCGGCCCATAGCCCCCACGAGTCGGAGGTCACGCGACGTCCCAGCTCTGTGGCAGGTTTTGACACGTTCTTGTAAACAGGAATGCTTCAGTACATCAACATTCCCTGATGGTAACGCCGGTGGGCGCAATCAGAGAGCGCAGAGAGACTCAAGCATTTCTGTCTACGAGAGCAGGTCAAGCCTTGCCATTCCCATACGAAAGCGCGGTGCGCGAGCAGGACCCTGTGGACGTCCAAGACTTCTACAACAAGCTGTGACGTATTCCCATAAGTAGGCCGTCTATTGTTCATCAGCGCTCGCTGACATTAGCGTCAGTAGACGCAATCATCAAACGCGGATGAACAATAGTTGGCCTGCATGTGAGAAGATAACCGCGTGCAGGTATAAGATGAGTAACCAAGGGTGAGCAAGGAACAGGCCGCGACACCGGCGTATTTATACCCAGGCCCACTATCGCTCACGGCTAGCGAGGCGAACGGCCGTGGTCGCGGGAACGCTGGAATCCCACGACGCTCCAATGGCAGCCGGACGCGTGCCCACATCCAGTGCAGGGCAGGCGGAGCAGCCGTGCCAGCCTACCCTTGACAAAGGCAGGCGCGATTCCAGGCGTCATTAAAGCGCACTCCTGGACCTGGCAACCATCTCCCCGAACTGGCACTACATCGCGCGAAGCATTTCCCGAGACTCGGCTGCCAGGGGCAGCCGACCAAATTCGACTTTGCCCGCAAATATCCGGAGTGCGAAGTACGGCACGCCCGGACCTCATCTCCGTCGAAGCCTTCAGCCTTCCCGCTTCCTTCGACCTCGAGACCGCGCCAACTTCGGGACCCGAAGACAGCCCCCGCGCAAGCAGGAGCAAACAGACAAACTATCCGAGTCATCAAGCATCACAGGCCGATGGGACGGAGGGGGCCAAAGGACTCAGCGACATGGCTTCGGCCCGTGAAGCCCTTTACCATGAGAGGCTCCTGTTGTAGGGGTGGCCCCCACCTAAGCCCAGTAGGCCTGTTAGGTCCGAAATAGGACATGTGTAATGACATAAGAGCCCCCAAGGGGAATACTCATGTGTAAGGGTATAACTGTACAAACACTCCCCATATGAATATATATGTGGCATAGGCCACGGGAGGAGGGGGCTAAGCCATTCATTTACTCAACTCTCCACTACCACACTCTCTCTCTCTCTGTTTGGTCTATAACCACAACACTGACATTTTAGTTAAGCTAATTATGGAAGATTATGAAAACAATGTCATTGTCCAAGTCGCAATAATGCGCCGAAAATGGTAAATAAACTATTCCAGAATACTACAATTAATTGACTAAAAGTTTACATCTTAATTTTCAACTGAATATTTCCGCCAAGTTATTTTTAATGTTGCACGTACTCCGATTTTCTTTTGTACTTTTTCACTATTTTTTTGTACTGTTGCATAGTGAACTGTCGCAGCATTTGACTGAACTGTTGCTATACATCACTGCTTGTCGGCTAACGTATTTTTTAACATTATAAATATTGCTCCCTCATCAGATGTTTATGTACATATGTTTCTTTTAGATTCCTTACGTGTAGTTTCAACACATTTAAACAATGAAACATATCTACTACAAACGTTGTCTGATTTAGCTGCGGTCGTGCAAAACACTTTGGTTTTAACAAGAAATCAACATGGAAAACTCGGAGGAAGAAAAGAGATAAATTCCTGACAGACAAAGAGAAAAGCTGTTGTCCATAGCAGTTGTTATGCTGACTTGTTCAATTTGAGTTTAAACCTCAACTTTGGAAGTCGATGCAAATTTCTATAGACTACGTGACTTCTAAAAGTTTTTATTCGGAATTTTTCATGTTTATTTGGTGCTCAAATCAAGATGGTTTGCATGTTGCTCCTGGTTTGCACAATACCTATCCTTTTTAAATAAAATTGGAAGCTAAGGAAGCTTAAAATTATCTTAATTTCTTCCAGAGCACAGGAATATTAAAACTACGCTGAAAGCAGGTTTAATTAATTCATTGTATGCTTTTGAATAGTTATGCAGAATTTTCACTTGCTCTCGAGTGAAGGTCCTAGGAGTAGTACATTTGGTGGAACAAAAGTATACTCGTGGAAAGTTCATGATGGAATCAACATATTTCGTTTTCAGGTGTGTAATTTTGTCGTGATTGAATTTACAATTCAAGACACGTTGAGATTAAATTTCCCTTACATTATGGCGATGTTGCAGGAAAAAGTATATCCAAATATAAAGGACATATTTCACTCTACAAAAATGAGTAGTTTTATCAATTCCGGGAGACTATATGATACATTTTTTGTGCACTTTACATAAATTTTTTCAACTTTGCAACACTAGTCATCCTATAAGAGTGGGAGTGATGCAAGTAGAAAAATATATGAGGTAGTGTAAGATTGATAATGTTTTTTTAATAAAATGCAAGGTTGCACATAGTGTATAGCAGTGAGCTAGGGGTCCGCTGCGTTGCTCGATATAGCGTGATATATATCAGCCGATAAACATTGAAAATACGTGATTATAATATCATCTCCATATAATTTTGCGTAGTTAAAAAAATAATAGAACGCACGAGATGGCAATATATATCAACAATACAAGACTATGTAGCTTTTTAGCATGGCTCGGCCAAAAAAATCTTCACTGTTTTGGTACTTGTTGAAAACAGTGTTTCCATGCAGGATATACCACACACTTTTAATATTTTGCATCTCTCAATTTCCATCCTATTTGAGTAGCAGTAGTATGGGTTTAGGTAATGACCAGCCATATGCAGTGGAGTTTTTAACTTCTCTTCCCACCTCTTATCAATTATTTGCCAAAACAACATTGCACTTGGCTTCTTTGTGATTAAACCTTTGGGCAAGTTCTTCTTTGGCATTAATCAAAATGCCATACAGAAAACCCATAGCTAGTACATACCATCTACGTGCCTGAACCAAAGGCTAGGATTAAAATGGAGAAGTGAACCTTAATGTAGTGGTTATATTGCTATCGGGCCTTAGTGGCTTAGTAGGCTGGGCAAAACTCCTCTCACAAAGCCGAAATAAATCACTAGTTGCGCTATCTGCATAAAATTTTTGCGCTGGACCTAATTTTAGCGATGTAACACCATATATAAAAATGTGTTTGTACCATAACCACCGCTATCAAATATTGTTCCGAATTTTCAGTGCTACTTTTTGCATTCTTTCTAGTTACGTCAACAGGTATTGCAACTAAGTAATAGACTTATGTAGATCTGTACATCCTAGTTTGCATTCACCGAATATAAAGCAAGGGATGAGCTATCAAACAGCAAATTTTTGAAAAATTCTGCAAAGCGCGGATTCACACATAGTAGAGAGATATGCATACCTTTTATTCCGCCTCTTGGCGAAAGCTCCAATATATTTGGTTGGTTACGTGGATTATTAAACCTTCACTGCGCCGATCCAACTGAAGATTTTTGAACAGTGACATGCTTGACTTATATAGTCAATGTATCCATAGGAACCAAGTTACTTTAACTAAAGCCAAAAAAAGAGTGAAGGATAAGTTATTGTCAGCCCACAAGCGAAGAATTTTTTAAAAGACTACTATTCAAGTTATTCGTTTGGATCAAAGGGAATCGATGCTTGTGTTTATAGATGAAGCCAAAACAAAGAGCAAAACTTATGGCTCCATAAAGTATATATGTGAAGATGAGTGTTACATGATCAACTCCCTCAAAGTTTTCTCGAAAAAGGCCCTAAATCTCATGCAGTGCTCGGTGTCCGTTGTCAAAGCTGAAGATTTAGGACGATTTAAAATAAAGTTAAAGGTTTAGGACAGACTTCCTTTTCCAAATTAAATATAGAAAAAACTCGTAGGTTTTCGAGATAAAGTTAGTACTCCCTCTGTCTCACAATATAAATCCATAGTCCACCATACGCATAGGCCAAGAAAACACTAAATCTAAGATAAGATTAATGTTATTAAACCATGCATGGCCCTATTAAATGGTATGCTACAACTACTCATCTACATTTTCGGCATTAAAAGAGGGGTATATAATAAAAATACTGTAATAACTACACATTTAATCTCCGCAACAGATTTATATTGTGGGACAACGCTTCTCTTGAATAAGGACTTATATTGCGCAACGGAGGGAGTATATTATAATTCATATTGTTCCTTGTACCCTAAATCAATCCACAAATTAGAGGCGGTTGAGTGCCATAGTCGACAGACGCATCATACCAAGCACACATGCCAACGAGTATCAGTCTTAACTTTTCATATTATTTAGCATTAAACTTTGGGTGGAAAGATAACACTAGCTGTGGTGGTACTTTAATTCAGATCTCTATACCTATAAAAGTATAAATCAGCATTTGCTTAAAAAAGAGAGAGATGAAATTCCTTGGCTCTGATCAACTCTTTGCTAGTGCAAATAGCTTTAGTAGCCGTATTAGTCACTAGCCAGGTTTTGATGTGCTATATATACACGTTCCCCCAACAAGCTCAAGGACAACCGAATCCGATGCAAACTCCACCTTCTACGACAAATTATTAACACTTTCTACTTTGACGTTTGAACCGTACCTTCAGCTTCCCCAACATTCATGATCTTGCTATGCCGATTTGTTCCATTTGAAGCTTCACTAAGGTATCATTTGGTTTTGATGCATGGAACGGTAAACACGCCATTCTTTTCGTGTGCCCATGTATGCTTCTTCCCTCATCATGCACCAACGGAATAGCAAGATGCAATGTGTTAGAAATAGGACCGTATGAATGAGACCTATTTTCTTAATTCCAAAGCATACATGGTTTAGCACCATATTGCTTAGACAAAGTGGAGGAGACCGATTTATAAGGTGGAGTCCTTACCACTCCTTGAATATGGATGCGGGTGGCATGAGGAGGGCTTTGCCTAATCACACGTGCGTATGCAGCGCGCGCGTGTATTCGCGTATTTTCACATGAAATTCGTAGCACTTGTGACTTGCGACCGTTACTAGTGAATAACTGCAACGCCCTAAAAGGGCCTAGAGACGTCTAAGATAAGCACAAAGTATTCCACCTCTATTCTTTCTATACTTTCTTCTCTGCGAACTTGTGCTGTTATGCTGCGCCGTCTGAACCTCGCCGACCTTTCTTCCCAGCATGTACCTAGGAGGGAGAGCAGCTATGTTTGAACTATTTCCACAAAGAGTACCTGCATGGTGCGGCAATAAGATTTCTAGGCAGCGCATTTGCGCGACCGCTTCTGCACTACATCGTCTATGCTCTGCACTATATCAAGCCTGCGCTGCTTTCTGTTCTTCATCAAGCCCAATAGTAAGTCGTTCACGTGTTCGTTTGACTGTGTTACTATACTTTCCTTGTGTATATTCTGAAGTATGATGAGTTGTAACATCCTGATTTTTAGAGCCTTTTTGAAGCTTTTAAAATAAAATTCACCATTTTGATTTTTCTGGAATTAATTAAAGCTTAATTGGAATTTTTATTAATTAAAAAGATTTAATATGATTAAATTAAATATTAACATTTGCCAAAAGGATTTTGTTTGTGTTCCTTGTGTCACAAGGAATTTTTCTGCATTTTCTTGGATTTTTCGGAGTTTGTTTGAGCTCAATTTTAAATTTCCAAAAAAAAAGAAAGAGGAGAGAGAATGAACAGTACCTCTTCTTCAGCGCGCTCATCTATCTCTCGCTCTGTACAGTTTCTTTCCTTTTCCTCTATCTTCATAACTTCCAATCCGAACCTTATTTCAATGTCCTCCCAAAAGGAAAGTTGTGCCAAATCACGCAAGGAATTCATCTCAATTGACCTCTTTCCATTTCGTTCATCCGTTTTCCTTTTATCTCCGATTTTCTGAAACGGACTCTAAACCGAAATCCGCGAATTGGAGCCGGTTTCTACCTCTTCCAAGCCTATAAATACGACCCCTTGACCCTTCTAAACCCATCCCAAGCCGTGGCAAGTCCCCTCAAAGGTCAGGACGCCGTCGGCATCGAGGCCATTCGGTCCCGAATTTGCTCGTCGCGTCTCGAGCTATTCGGTGAGTTTTTCTGTGATCCTTTCGCGTCACATTGTGCCATCATATGCCATCTACCTTCTTGCCAAGTTAATTTGGTTTTGGTGCAGCCAATCTCCCGGAATTGAGTTTTCTCCAATCTAGGTCAAGAGCGCTTCCCGACGTCGATTCGTCGCCTCTGGTAAGCTTTAGCCCTTGCTGTAATTTTCTTAGACTTGCCTCGTCGCGTTCTACGCCGTGCTCACTTCCTTTTCCCCGAAAAACCTCCACAAATTTTAGCCTCTGAACCTCGCTATGGCCGTCAATGGCATCTCGTGTCCCCATCTATCCGGTGGTGTTTTCCCCAATCCATTCACGTCACATTGTGCCAAACCATCCCAGGTAGCTATCCTCCAAATGGTTTTAGATTTCGTTCACCGAGCACCAAGATATCAAGATTTTACTTTTTCCTTCCCGACGTCGTTCAAACGTCGTTTGCGTCGTCTCCGGTGGGTTTTTGTCTGAGCCGACAATTTTCCTAGCTTCGCCAAGCCGCGTTCTAGCCTGTGCTCACCCTACTTTACCATATTTTATGCCCGGGTTTTATTCCTCTCTCCTAACCATGTCGTTGTAGCCGCTCGTGCCGTCATCGTTCTCTGTTTGGCGTGCCGTCGCTTCCTATATGTGCCTTGGGTCCCTAGCAATCCATTTTGCTAGTTAGATTCACCACCCATGCCTCCTCTCACCGACGCTAGCCTTCTCTCCAAAAGTGCTGCTCTCGGGTGAACAGTAACTTTTGCTATTTTCCAGCATTTTCTCGCCCGGCAAACTTTAGATCGCTCGTTCTCCTTCATCCGAACTCCGATTAACCCGATTCTTTTTCCTAAATTCATCTACAATTGAGCTCTATCTTTTGGTTCTAGTTTTTCAGTTTTTGGATTTTATTTGAATTTGTTTTGTTTGTTTTGTCGTTTCGCGCGTAGAACCCACATCGCCGAAGAGTTTGTCGAATCGCAGCAAGAGGGACCAACCAGTGCACAAGAAGGCAAGTCTCCTTTGATCATCTTGAACCTATGATTTTGAAATATTTTAATTATTTTAAATTATGTGCATTGCTATTTACATAAAACATTAGTTCAAATCTTAAGGTATTAGTTACCCCAATTTTGTTATGCCCTCAGTTGAAATTGAATGCCATGTACCCTTGTCTCCTTAGGATTTCCTTTGGCTCTTTAATGAGAGTATTAAAATCATTTGTGAATAATAGAATGGTAGTATAATGTTTAGTCATGCTATTGAATACCTCATAAATCTTGCAAATGGGAAATTATGATTTATTGTAATACCCTTGTGTTTACAAATTTAGTGGTAATTGGAGTTACCACTGTTCTTTTAAAATAAACTAAAATGTGAAAGTTGGTTTAGATTAGGGTGGATGGTTGGTTTGGGTTGGTGCAGCAAGCACGAGATCTTGTTAAGTGTATGTTCCACCCTAGTCAATTAAGGACCGACGCTTGTGTTTGTCCAGACTGAGCATTAACCGTACAACCACAAGTCTATATGGGTACGACCTAGCTGACTAACTTATGATAGTCTAGTTTAGGTGCCACCAGTGGAAAGTGGGTGCCAGGGATGGACTGGTTATTCACAGTGAGGGACAGGGATTTACTGTACTCATATGGCGCAAGAGGGGGCTTCGGTTCGGGCAGTTAGCCTACCTGTGGTGAAACCTCAGCGGGTGGTATCTAGCTAGATTAGAGTAAGGTAAAGGCTTTGTGATATTTTATCTGGGTCTCATGCCAAAGGAAGCGTGTTGACTTTTAGGATAATTTATCTCTTGTGGGTAAAGTTGTACAACCTCTCCAGAGTGTAAAACTATTCGAATAGCCGTGCCCATGGTCAAGGGCGGGCAAGGAATGCATTCACATGGTAGATTTCTGGTTTTGGTTTTAAAATCAAAGTTTTTGTATTCCGAGAGTGGAGGGAACTCTTGGAAGGGTATCCTGGCAGTTGGAGCCAGAGAGGGTGGATGGAACCCGCAGTTTTGAACTTGACCAATTGTAATTGGTTGGCTAGTGTTGGTAGATGGAACCTTCACTAGAAAGTTAATGATAGTTTCTGCTAAAACATTTACTTTATTAAATTGATGCCTTCCAAAATAATTAGAAGTAATTGAATGAAAATGTTGCTTTGTGCAAAAGAACCATATAGCCTTCCTTTGTCAAGCCTTGCATCTATTGCATTTTTCCCAAGACTTGCGGAGTACTTTATGTACTCACATGCTACACTCAAAAATAATAACCAGAGGAGTACGAAGCTCACGAAGGCGACTACGACTTCTTCGTGGGTGGATTCGACGAAGGATTCCAGGAGTCCTAGGTCGCGCTTCCCCAGTCAATTGCCTGTGGCGTATTGATGGGTCTTCACCGAGTTTATCTTTTGCTTCCGCTGTGTTTCGTGTGTGCGAGGTCTTGAAACCTCAATTGTAATAATGAGACCTTTCGGTCTGTACTCTTTAATATTATAATAAAGCGTTGCTGGTTATGTATTCATTTCTGTTTAACTGTGTGCACTAGCTTTGATCTGGGACTAGTGCAGTAATACACAGAGGGTCCGGGTTCGGAAATCTGGGGTCCCAACATGAGTAGCCTGTTGTTAGTTGCGAGTTTTGCATCACTAGTTTATTGTATTTGTATCCTAGTAAAACATGGAATTAAAATATTGCCTACATTTCCAACACAATGTATATAAGCTTGCGCGTCAAATTAATGGCCAAGTCTTATCTAGTAGCAATGATGTTGATTATTGTTTGTTGGAACTAATCTTGTCGAATCCGTATCAGAGTCTGTATCGAGTTGAGTCCGAATCAGTTTAGAAATAGAAATTCAGGTTTTAGAGTCGATTTCTGCATTTGAGTCATGTCCGGATACGTAGAAACATTATCTATGTTTAACATGTAAATTTATGTATAAATAGTGGAGAAAACCAAGGAAAATATATGATGATTGGAGTACCACCAAAAGATTTCGTTTGTTCTATCTCTCGATTGTTTTTCTGTTGTCGCCGCCATACTCGAGTACTAGAGGAGACACGAGCATTTGGAGATTATGAGTAATTGGAGTACTTGAAGATCACGAGTACTGTAGCACTTGTGGCTTATGAGTACCATAGAGAAGAGATCGAAGCATTAAGTGCTAACTGATCGAAGTTCGAGTACGTGCTATCCAGTCGAAATTTATGAGTGCTGAGCAGTTGTAACCAACATCTGGTATCAGAGCTCAGTGCCAATCAACTCGTAGAAGATGAAGCACATGGAAATGAGCGTATCTTCATCAACAATGAAAAAAAGACCAAATTCTTTTTGTATTGAATTCTCAATTCAGAAAACTACCGGCTTGGACTATGAAGATGCGAATGAATATGTGTGCTCAGGGGGTCTAGGACGTTGCAGCTGATCCGGTCAACGCTACAGGAAAATTCGATCCAAAAGGAAAAGCTTCAAAAGTCAATGTGAAAACCGATCAAACTGCCTTGGCACTCATCTACGCTGCCATACCCAACTTGATGCTCAGTCAACTTGTCAGAAAAGATACAACACGAGAAACTTGGATTGCTCTTCAGACTATGCACGAAGGAGTGGATCAAGTGAAGAAGGTTCGGCTATAAACTCTTCAAGGAGAATATGAGGCACTGCATATGGGTGAAATTCCATTAGTAGATAAGTTTGCAGCTAAATTAACTGTTGTGGTCAATAAGATTTGATCTCTTGGAGGTATATTGGAGTGTCGAGAAGTTAGTACTCCCACTGTCTCACAATATAAATCCATAGTCCACCATACACATAGACCAAGAAAACACTAAATCTAAGATAAGATTAATGTTATTAAACCATGCATGGCCCTATTAAATGGTATGCTACAACTACTCATCTACATTTTCAACATTAAAAGAGGGGTATATGATGAAAATACTGTGATAACTACACATTTAATCTCCGTGACGGATTTATATTGTGGGACAATGCTTCTCTAGAATAAGGACTTATATTGCGCGACGGAGGGGGTATATTATAATTCATATTGTTCCTTGTACCCTAAATCTGATGCTAAAAGTTGTTACATGAAGATCAATCCACAAATTAGAGGCGGTTGATTGCCATAGTCGACAAAGACGCATTATACCAAGCACACATCGCAACGAGTATCAGTCTTAACTTTTCATATTATTTGGCATTAAACTTTGGATGGAAAGATACTAGCTGTGGTGGTACTTTAATTCAGATGTCTATACCTATAAAAATATAAATCAGCACTTGCTTAAAAAAGAGAGAGATGAAATTCCTTGGCTCTGATCAATTGTTTGCTGGCGCAAATAGCTTTAGTAGCTGTATTAGTCACTAGCCAGGTTTTGGGAATTGGATCCTCTAACGTTGGACTGCACAACTGCTCTCTGCAGTCCATCATCTCATCCATCCATTTTAGATCCAATGGCTTATATTCAATCTTTTAGTATTTAAAAATATATGTTATAAAAAATTCTAAATAAATTTTATTAATATTAGGATTTTTATTTTTAAGTATAAAAATAAAAATCCTAATTTTAATAAAATTTATTTAGAATTTTTTATAACATATATTTTTAAATACTAAAAGATTGAATATAAGCCATTGGATCTAAAATGGATGGATGAGATGATGGACTGCAGAGAGCAGTTGTGCAGTCCAACGTTAGAGGATCCTATTCCCAGGTTTTGATGTGCTATATGTACACGTTCCCCCAACAAGCTAAAGGACAACCGAATCCGATGCAAACTCCACCTTCTACCACACATTATTAACACTTTCTACTTTGACGTTTGAATCGTACCTTCAGCTTCCCCAACATTCATGATCTTGCTATGCCGATTTGTTCCATTTGAAGCTTCACTAAGGTATCATTTGGTTTTGATACATGGAACGGTAAACACGCCATTCTTTTCCTGTGCCCATGTATGTTTCTTCCCTCATCATGCACCAACGGAATAGCAAGGTGCGCTGTGTTAAAAATAGGATCAAATGAATGAGACCTATTTCCTTAATTCCAAAATATGTATGATTTAACATCATATTGCTTAGGCAAAATGGAGGAGACCGATTTATAAGGTGGAGTCCTTGCCACTCTTTGAATATGGATAGGGGTGGCATGAGGAGGACTTTGGCTAATCACACGCACGCACGCAGCGCACGTTTATTCGCGTATTTTCATGTGAAAATCATAGGACTTGTGACTTGCACTACTACAGAAAGTCTAATACTAGACAGCCAATCACAAACGGTTCGACAAAACCGTCTGTGATAGAAACTAACACAGACGGTTTTAATTTGGACACCGTCTGTGTTGGTTGCGTCGGAGAAAACGAGTATCACAGACGGTTCTTACCGATGAACCGTCTGTGATAATCCGGAATTATCACAGATGGTTTTTAATAAAAAATCGTCTATGATAATCTCAGGATTTTCACAGACGGTTTATAATACAAAACCGTTTGTGATAATGGCGCTAGGCATTTATTGCGCTGCTCAGACCGCACTTTCTTCATTTCGATCCAGATCTAGTCGGTGCTGCGCACTCTTTCGCTCAGGAGGCAAACTAGGCGATTTCAGGCCAGTTAATTTGGTGGGAGGAGCAGAGATTGAGCTTTGAAGATTCATTCTTTCTTTCTGAAATGAAGTGCGATGTGAATTGGATGTTTTATGTTTGTGAAAATGAATTGAGATGTGAATTGGATGTTTTATGTTTGTGAAATGATTTGAGATGTGAATTGTATGTATACTGGTATATCTTGATCTGCTTGTTTCAGAGGGCATGGCTAGCATTTCCTGAGGCTAGCCAATAAACAGAAATAGATTTAGGGGTAGAAAACAATATCACAGATGGTTTTTTGTTAAAAATTGTCTATGATATCTCATAATCACATACGGTTTTTAAATAAAAACCGTCTGTGATAATTCACAGATGGTTTTTAGTTAAAAACCGTCTGTGATAATTCACAGATGGTTTTTAGTTAAAAACCATCTGTGATAATGGCTAAGGCATTTATTGCGCTGCTCAGACCGCATATGTCTTCATTTCGATCCAGATCTAGCCACTGCTGCGCACTTTTTCACTCGGGAGGAAGCTAGGCGATTTCAGGCCAGTTAATTTGGTGGGAAGAGGCAGAGATTGAGCTTTGAAAGATTCGGACTTTCCTGGTTGCTCTAGATATGGTTAGTAATGAAATTTATTTTTTCTTTAATTGCATTACAATTTAGGTCTAAGTAATCCATGAGTGGTTATTGAAGATGGTTAATTTGCAAAATTATTGGTTATATAATAGCTGTTGTGTTTGTAATATGAATTGAGCTAGCAAATTAAGTCTCAATATAATAAATGTGGCCGGTATATATGTAGTTATAATTAGTTAATCTAGATTTTAATACTAAGTTGTTATATATGTACGTAACGTAGGACCGAAGCTAGATGTATGCCGCGAGCCGTGTGAGTGAAGAGTACATTAATGGCGTTTTTGCTTTTATAAGAGCTGCCGAGGAGGATATGTTGAATAAGGGGGTGGAATATATGTGCTGTCCATGCACTGACTGCGAGAATTTGAAGATGTTTAAGAACCGAGGGCAAATTGAATCGCACTTGATTCGGAGGGGTTTCAAAAAGGATTATACGTGTTGGACCAGTCATGGCGAAGTGAATGATCATATGCCGCCGGATGACATCGCCGGTGAAGTGAATGATATGCCCCTGGATGACATCGCCGGTGAACTGAATGACATGTCACCGGCTGATGTCGATTGTGGCTCAGATTCGGATACGTTGCACGATGATAATCTGGATCAGATGCTTCGCGATGTAGAAGAGAACTATGATGAGAGAGAGTATGTTAAATTCCATGGCTTGATGGAGGACTCAGAGAAACCTTTGTACACGGGCTGCAAGTACACGAGGTTGTCGGCCGTACTTGAACTGTTGAAATTGAAGGCAAGCAACGGTTGGTCCGACAAGAGTTTCACGGCGCTGCTAGGTCTTTTAGCGGACATGCTTCCGGAGGGAAATGAGTTGCCTAAAACCACGTATAAAACCAAGAAGGTTCTTTGTCCGTTGGGAATGGAAGTAGAAAGAATACATGCATGCCCGAACGACTGTATCCTCTACCGTAAAGAGTATGCAAACATGCATGTATGTCCGGTGTGCAACGCATCCCGATACAAACGTAACAATCAATCAGATGATGGCGAGGCAACAGAGGCGAAGAAAAGACCTCCTTCTAAGGTGACATGGTATTTTCCTATAATTCCCCGTTTGAAAAGGTTTTTTGCAAATCCAAAGGAGGCAAAACTGCTGCGTTGGCACTCGGAGGAGCGTAAGAAGGATGGAATGATAAGACACCTTGCTGATTCCGCGCAGTGGAGAAACATCGATAGGAGTTTTGCAGAGTTCGATGCAGAACCAAGGAATATAAGGTTTGGACTGAGTACAGATGGAATGAATCCTTTCAGTAGCATGAGCAGCCGACATAGCACATGGCCTGTGACTCTCTGCATCTATAACCTTTCTCCTTGGTTATGTATGAAGCGAAAGTACATTTTGCTGTCGATACTTATCCAAGGGCCAAAACAACCTGGGAATGATCTCGATGTGTTCCTAGCACCGTTGGTGGAAGATCTAAAAGTACTATGGAACGAAGGGGTACAGGTATGGGATGCATACAAACGAGAGAACTTCACTCTGCGCTCCTTATTGTTCTGCACCATAAATGATTATCCTGCCCTTGGTAACCTATCGGGCCATAGTACAAAAGGTGCCAAAGCTTGTACTCACTGTTTAGATGGTATCGAGAGTGTGTGGCTGAGACACTCACGCAAAACCGTCTACATGCGTCACCGCCGGTTCCTTCGAAGGGCTCACCCATACCGGAAGATGAAGAAACAATTTGACGGAGAGAAGGAAGACGGTTCAGCTCCAAGGCATTTAAGGGGACACGAGGTTTATGATATGGTTAAGGATTTAGATGTTGTCCTCGGAAAGGGACGTAAATTGAGGGCTCATGAGAAGAACACCTGGAAGAAGAGATCAATATTTTGGGACTTACCTTATTGGGAGTACCTAGATGTTCGGCACTGCATCGACGTCATGCACGTAGAAAAGAATGTGTGCGACAGCTTGATTGGTCTCTTACTGAACATCCGTGATAAAACAAAGGACGGCGTCAACGCACGGCTTGACTTGGCTGATATGGACATCAGGCCTGAGTTAGCACCGACACGCACTGATAATGGACGAACGTACCTTCCCCCTGCGTGTTACACTCTGTCCAAGGGTGAGAAAAAAGAACTGTGCCATTGCTTGCATGGTGTCAAAGTTCCGTCTGGTTACTCCGGCAACGTGAAGAAACTTGTTTCGATGCAAGATTTGAAGTTAAATGGCATGAAGTCTCATGATTGTCATGTGCTGATGACACAGATGCTCCCTATTGCAATTAGAAATATTTTGCCGATCAAAGTCCGAGAGACAATCATGAGGCTATGTTATTTCTTTAACACAATTGCTCAGAAGGTCATCGATCCCGAAGGACTAGATGCTCTGCAGGACGAGGTGGTGATGACTCTATGTCACCTTGAAATGTATTTCCCTCCTTCGTTTTTCGATATCATGGTCCATCTCATTGTTCACGTTGTGTGGGAGATAAAAATGTGCGGGCCCGTATTCCTACGTAGCATGTACCCATTTGAGAGGTTCATGGGAATTCTCAAGTCCTACGTACAGAATCGTTCTCGGCTGGAGGGCAGCATCGTCGAAGGTTATGCAAGCGAAGAGGTCATTGAGTTTTGTGTCGATTATATGGCTCAGATTCAACCGATAGGTGTCCCTTAATCTCGTCATGAGGGGAGGCTGAAGGGTCTCGGAACTATCGGAAGGAAAGCAATCACTCCAGATATGGACACGTATACTCAAGCCCATTTCACGGTGTTGCAACACATGACTGAAGTGGCCCCTTATGTGGACCAGCACAAGGATGTGCTTCGGCAACAGAATTCGGAGCGGCCGGATGTTTGGATCATGATGCAACACAACCGTTGGTTCAACCAATGGTTGAAGGAGCAAATCGCTAGGAGCTCGCCGAGTGAGACGCTGACATGGTTGGCAAAAGGGCCGACATTTACAGTTGTCACATGGCAATGATATGACATAAATGGGTACACATTCTATACGCAGTCTCAGGATGTCAAGAGCACTAACTAGAACAGCGGTGTCCGCATAGATGCATTCAGTACCGATGGGTCGAGAAACTCATACTATGGCTTCATAGAAGAGATTTGGGAGCTCGACTATGTGGTTTTCAAGATCCCCTTATTTCGCTGCCGTTGGGTGCATCTCCCACAGGTGAAGGTTGACAAGTACGGTGTCACGACCGTGGACCTCCAACGTGTCGGGTACAAAGACGAACCATTCGTACTCGCCAATCAAGTTGTTCAAGTTTTCTATGTAACCGACCCGACAAATAAGAAACGCCATGTAGTTCTTCATGGAAAAAGGAGAATTGTCGGAGTAGAGAATGTAGTGGACGAGGAGGAATACAATCAATTTGACGAGTTACCTCCTTTTGGAAATGGCATAAGGGTCGACGATGAACAACGTGACGAAACTAGTTACGTACGCATTGATCATGATGAAGGGCTAATTTTTAAAGGAAATAAGCAAGTACAATAAGAATGTATATGTGAAAATGTGTGACAATTTTGAGATGTATATGTGAAAATGTGTGAGGTAGTCAATTTTGAGATGTATATGTGAAAATGTGTGATGTAGTCAATTTTGAGATGTATATGTGAAAATGTGTGATGTAGTCAATTTTGAGATGTATATGTGAAAATGTGTGATGTAGTCAATTTGGAGATGTATATGTGAAAATGTATATTGTAGTCAATTTTGAGATGTATATGTGAAAATGTGTGATGTAGTCAATTTTGAGATGTATATGTGAAAATGTGTGATGTAGTCAATTTTGAGATGTATATGTGAAAATGTATATTGTAGTCAATTTTGAGATGTATATGTGAAAATGTGTGATGTAGTCAATTTTGAGATGTATATGTGAAAATGTATATGTGTGATGTATTTGAGAATGAAAATGCAGCTGGTTGGTGTTGTATATGAATGCAGCTGTTTGGTGATTGATATGAATGCAGCTGTGTAGTTATTGGTGTTGTCTTAATTGCAACAGCCGGCAAAGGCTTATCACAGATGGTTCTAAGTTTAGAACCGTCTGTGATAATCTCCCTACATATACCCTCTCGCTAGGGTTTTCCGTGTGCGCTGCAGTTATTCGATTAGATCTAAATCCCGAGCCCGTCCTCGCCGCCGCCTCCCCGAGCCCTTGCCGGCTGCCTCCCCCAGCCCTCGCCGGCCGCCTCCCCGGACGAAGACGTCGCTGCAGCCTCCTCCTCCATTTGCCGCCTCCCCGAGCCCGTCGCCTCCTCCTCCTCCGTTGCCGCCGCCTCCTCCTGCGTCGCCGCCTCCTCCTCCTCCGTCGCCGCCGCCTCCTCCTCCGCCGTCCCTAAGGTCACCAAAACCCTAAGGTCATCAAATCCCTTCCCGAGCTTCATGCTTACTGTTAGTGTTTAGGGT
Source organism: Dendrocalamus latiflorus (assembly GCA_017311315.1). Taxonomy (NCBI): domain Eukaryota; kingdom Viridiplantae; phylum Streptophyta; class Magnoliopsida; order Poales; family Poaceae; genus Dendrocalamus; species Dendrocalamus latiflorus. Next base: position 30,399,088 of record CM029638.1, read on the forward strand.
TGATGCTTGATGCTTCATACTGTTATGGTTAGTTGCTTAGTACATATTTAGGGTTGATGCTTGATGCTTGGTACATATTACATTGGAACATTGTTTACTGCAGTAGCTTAGTTTAATTTGCTATTTGGTACATACTACATTGGTACATTGTTTACTGCAGTTGCTTAGTTTACATTGGTACATATTACATTGCTTGTTGTGTTAGTATATAGTATATAATATATAGTATATAGTATATAGTATAGGCACATAACCCCTCTCTGTCCACATCACCCCCTCCCTTCTCCCCCTTCCCTCTACTCCTCTCCTCTCTTCCTAACATTGAGCATCATGTTTCACTTTTCTTGCTTCCTCATCTTATCATGTGCATTCCTCAAGACACAGCAGCAGGCCTCGGATGTGCCTCGAATGCTATGCTATGCTTCGAATTGGCAGTCATGCGCCTAACGAAACAGTTAATCTTTCCACCCAAATGCTCCATGTATCTAGCCAAAAAACAGCAAATGAAGCAAGTGACATACTCTAGTGTTCCCGTTCAAATGTATCTAGTTTGTGTCATTTGCTTCATAGACCTTTGTTTAGGGACTTTGCTATTTGGTTTATAGTATTAGCAACTAAAGTAGGTGCTAGGATAGGCACATCACCCCCTCTCTATGTCACCCGCGCATTCTTCATAGAACTTTGTTTAGAGACCTTGTAGTAATAGTATTACAAAATTCAAGGCAATTTTAGTACAAAAGTACAAAAAAAAATTCCCAGATTCTTCGGTGAGCAGCCGACATAGCCGACTTCTTCGGTGAGCGACTATCCATCTGCTTCTTCCCACTCCTTCTCTTCATCTCTGGTCTTTGGATCACGTACGCCAGTAGCGATGATTCAGTTAGATGAATCATCGCTACTGGCGTACGTGATCCAGAGACCAGAGATGAAGAGAAGGAGGGGGAAGAAGCAGATGGATAGTCGCTCACCGAAGAAGTCGGCTATGTCGGCTGCTCACCGAAGAATCTGGAATGTCTTTTTTTTGCACTTTTGTAATAAAATTGCCTTGAATTTTGTGGGAAAAAGAAGGACTTGATACATTGGTACATTGGTAAGATAGGCACATCACCCCCTCTCTATGTCCATATCACCCCCTCCCTTCTCCCCATCCCCTCTACTTCTCTCTTGTCTTGCAATTCAATATGATCACTTTCTCATCTTATCTTAATAGACCCACAAAATGAGCAACATGTCACCCGCGCATTCTTCAACATCATCGCCGAAGGCGTCCGCTCCAACATCAAGACGCCAAGGAAGAGGGCTATCAAAGAAGCCTGAGGGCCAACAGACCATCACAGCGGTGAATGCATCTGGGGTCCCTATCCTTCCTCAAAAAGCAGTAAACGCATTCCGAACCATGGTCGGAGTAGTTGCACGAGAACGAATTGAGATCACATACAATTCGTGGAAGAACGTGCCTGACACTCGGAAACGTGAGCTGTGGACCGAAATTTTGGTATCGTTCGAGTTCCCAGAAGAACACCTGGACGCTGTGCAACAACAAACCTACAAAGCGGCGTGCAAAGCATGGAAGAACTTCAAGAGCACGCTTGTCAGGAAATACGTGGAGACGGACGAAACGCCTGTTCATAAATACACATTCCTGGAACCACAATGGGAAGAGTTCAAGGCGATGAAAACGACCGAAGATTTCAAAAGTACAAGTGTGGCGCACAAGGCCCTCCAGGCAAATGAGATGTGTGAATTGTATGTTTTTTGTCTGTGATTATCTGCTTGTTTCAGAGGGCATGGCTAGCATTCCTGAGGCTAGCCAATAAGAGAAATATATGTATGGGTCGAAGGGAATATCACAGACGGTTTTTGAGTAAAAACCGTCTGTGATAGCTGATAATCACAGACGGTTTTTACTCAAAAACCGTCTGTGATAATCAGTATCACAGACGGTTTTTAACTAAAAACCGTCTGTGATAGCCCATAATCACAGACGGTTCGAAAACCGTCTGTGATGACCTACTGACCCATAAATACAGACGGCTCACAAAACCGTCTGTGATGACGTTTTCGAACCGTCTGTGATGACCTTTTCTGTAGTAGTGAACTACCGTTATTGAGATTTCAGTCATATGCTATGGTTGTAGACACTTGGACCCACACACGAAGTAGCCTAGCACATCCATTTCATTGGCAGGCTATTTCTCTACCAGGTGTGCCCTGCTTTTATGCAACCGTAGCACATAACAGAAATCTCCATTTCATTGGCAGGATTCGCATTTCACTACCAGGTGTGCCCTGCTTTTATGCAACCATAGCATATAACGGAAATCTCAAAACCTATAGTTTTGTGAAACGTTTCTCTTAAATCTGTAGTTTTGCGAAATTGTTACTTATATGATAGCTTTGACAATAAATCTATAGTTTTGCAAAATTTACTCTTTTTAACATTATTTTTTAGGGCTTATAATTTTTGCAACCTTTAGATCCTAATCAATATGAATTTGACGTATGTTTTTTTAGTTTCAAATTATAGTTCAAAATTCTAAAAGTTTAAAATTTGTAGCATGTGTCTAACTTGTACTTCAAAATTTATGTATATTTGTTTACTAAATTTATTTGGTTTTTTATTTTGAACTTAGACATATGTCAACATCATGTTTTTACACATTATTTTAATTCAGCTTCAAATACGGCATACAGAATTTAAAATCCTGTTTGTGTAAACTCTTATCAAGCCAGTATAATTATAGTCCTTGGTTCTTTTTTAAGCTACGTTTTTTAGTATTACGGTCTTCAAATGTGACTTTGGCTATTATTTTTTAACTTTATATTATTATATACTAATAAAATTATAATGTTACGAAAGTATGTTTAACAACAATTATAGTTTGATGGCGTGGATTCTATGACGTCACTTAAAAAATGGAGGAAATATACATAAGATACATGGAATCCCTAGTTTAGATTCTTTAATGATAAAGGAGCAGTATTTATGATTAGTCATATGTTTGCTACTCCCTCTAGTCCCAAATACACATCGTTTTAGAACGCATATAGTCAAACTTTTAAAACTTTGACTATCTATATCTTTTTAAATATTTAGATTGGATATATAAAAATCATAAACGTAGATTTGTCATTAAAACTATTTTCATAATTTTATTGGATTTTATAAATATATTACAATATAAATTAATGTGCCATGCTTAAGGTTACCACCTCACCCGGCATTCTCGATTAATCTGGGCCTCGGTTCCTCCATGAGCGTAGGCCTGATACTCGTTGTTGACCATAGTGACTCCAAGTGTCCATACACATCCAAAGACAAAGAAATCGTTTCGGGACACAAATTCTTCGCAACTTGATTCACCTTAGCCAAAACATGCATCATGCAATCTTAATACGATGACCTAGATCACCCTAATTCAATCCATTACTCTAAACCCAAAATTCTCAAATTCTACCCAAAACGGTACTACCGCTCCCTTGGATCAGTACAACTGCACTGCGCACCTCAAAAATAGACCTCTCTAGAAATAACATACCACCAACACCGGAACCCAAAACTGATACTACCACCCTCCGGTATGACCGGAACCTAAATCCGGTACTACTGTCATGTGGTATGTCCACGCCAAAACCTACGGAACTACCAATTTTCCTAACAAGCTCAGAAAACAGTCTAGATAAGATGTTATCATTGCAAAACCAAATATTCACTTTATAAACATTGCAATGGTTTATCACATCATCAATCAGGACCTTCTCACATGGACCTTCGGAACCTACCAAAAAACAAGATTAATGCTACCAGTTACTTGGATTATTAAACCTTCACTACACCAAGCCTACCATTCAAGTTATTCGTTTGATCAAAGGGAATCGATGCGTGTGTTTATAGATGAAGCTAAAACATAGAGCAAAACTTATGGCTGCATAAAGTATATATACGAAGATGAGCGTTACATGATCTACAATACAAGACTACGTAGCTTTTTAGCAATGGCTCGTCCAAAAGAATCCTCACTGTTTTGGTACTTGTTGAGTTCATCCAAAATTTTCTCTTGGGTTTCTTCTTTAGGAAACAGTGTTTCCATGCAGGATACCACACACCCTCGAAATTTTGCATCGCTCAATTTCCATTCTATTTGAGTAGCCGTATTATGGGTTTAGGTAATGGCCAGCCATATGCAATGGAGTTTTTAACTTGTCTTCCCACCACTTATCAATTATTTGCCAAACAACATTGTACTTGGCTTCTTTGTGATTAAATCTTTAGGCAATTTCTTCTTTGGCATTAATCAAAATGCCACACAAAATCCCACAGCTAGTACATCACCATCTACATCCCTTAATGTTGGACCCTGGGTTTAGCAAATCCAGATCATCTATGATTCCACCGCACTATTCCCTAGATCAGTAGATAGTGCTCACAGATACATTATTGTATATCAAAAACATATCATGTAGAAACATAGATAAACAGTAATAACTTACTCATGTGCCGATTAGGTCAAAATCAATAAAATGTAGTAGAGAAAACTCACACAGGTGGGACCCTTTGGTCTTGCCCAAAGGCAGCCAACTGGGGTTCACAACCTAGTCTTTGGCCTCATCAACTTCCAGCTCTGTCGACTCCTTCAGCGCATAGCAGGGCTTATCTTTCTTTTCTTATTGACTGAATGATGGTAATTAAGCAATAGTGAGTACAATAGTACTCAGTAAGCCACCACACAGGATACAATAATAATAGATGCAAAACTATCAAGAGAGGCTTGAGGTTCTTTTAGTTGCTAAAAGTATTGTTTTGAAAGTACGATCAGTAAAAAGCTCCTGAGACTTAGCAGTTTTAACTAAAACCAATTTTCTAAAGTTGATATGAGAATGCAATATTAATTGTAGTCTAAGTTACATCCACCTTTTACAGTACATGATTACCTCCACAAAATGCTAGTTTTCACCACTAGAGTACAGTTCCCTCTAGGAAAAATCAAAGTCATGGTTACCTCAGCTTGATGAGTTTTCATCCCACCTATAAAGGTTTTTGAAATAGAACTAACTCGAGGAAGTTTTTATGGCCGCCATTGATCGTGGGCACGACTGTTCGAATATTTTACTCATAGGAGACAATTAATCCGATGGGTCTATGTGATTCCTTGGTCGCGCAGATCGAGAGATTGTCATGACGCCTTTACAATACCTCACCCCTAGCATCTCACCCATATAGGCTACTCCTACACATAGTGGGTCCCATACATTGTGCAAGATGTTCCACCATAGATTAGCACAGTCGTACTCAACTTTCCACATACGTTAGCCCTGGCAACATCACCTTTACTTGGTATCCTATTGAAGTCAGAATTTTATTATCCTCCTGCACCGGTCTTCCGTGGGATGACTAGAGGGTTTAGTAAATTATTCAGCCCGGCCTACACTTTGCTAGCTTGTGGTAGTACTGTTTTACGTAAAGAGGTCATCACAGGATTAAGTTCTTAATTTTTCTAGGCAGTTCATACCAAAAATCATAATTTCTCGTGCGACATCAGCACAACCTATCTTACCATCCGCCTAGACAGGTATAACAGGTTTTTAGGGTATTTGAGAAGCATAAATCTAGTTGTCATAAATTATCAGTCACTTACATCCCATGACTGTCCCAAAACAAGTTTTCATGTTTAAAGATTGATGATCAGGGTGAACTAGTGCCCTAGACTTGACAAGACTAGTATGTCATTTAATATGACTTATGGCTAGTAAAGTTATTATTAACATCTACGGTGACAAAGATTGGGTATTTCAAATGTCAAGGAATGGCATAACAATAATATTATGACACCATCAGGTAGGCATGTTGCATAATAAATTGAGCATGTAATTTGATAATTTAAAGGAACATAATTTTGCATAAAATATAGGATCAATATGACCAAAGTGATAACTTGCCTTGCTTATTTTACCATGGCCTTGGTTTAACTCAAAGCCCTCATAGTCAGTGATCTTGAATTCCTTGTCATTTCTTCAAGACTTTAGATTCTAATATGTGGCAAACAAACAAAAGACCAAATAAATCCAAATAATTTCAAAAAGTTCAAATAGATTTAATTGTGTTCGCTATGATTGAGGTTTTGAGAGAGTATTTAGCTAGTGTGAAGTAGGCACTAAGCTAAAAGAATTGGGAGGTGACTGAGCAACTTTACCGTGAGGGACAAATTAGGATAGGGGGATCAGAGGTAAAGGTATACTTGCAGGAATATTCCATGCTGCAAATTGAAGGTGGCCAGACATAGCCGATTGGGGAATGCCAAGGCTTGACCTTTTACTCGATAATTTTCTTTTTATTGATTTATATTTATCAAGGAAGTTCCATGGGTTAGGATAGACATAAGGATATACGAGAGAGATTAACAGGATACTGAATATTAAAACTTAGGGATTTGAGGATGCAGCTTTCATAACATGATGAGCAAAATTTTAATTGGTTGAATTAACTTGATATTTCAAGATGCAATATTATCTAAGATTACAACTGCCAACTTAATGAACCATTATTTTAATGACTTAATTAAGATATGTACAAAGTTAGTTATTTTGAAGATCCACAATTTGTTGTTGATGACCAATGCTCTGCTTTTATTGGACAGCGAGTTAATATTTTAACGGAGTCCTCTTTTTAGACTGACTTGAATTATCGGTGTATTAAATATTTTTAAATGGCATTGGTGGATTTAAATCCTGAGATAAGGGTTGGATGATCATTAATTAGGAAAGATTGCATTTTTGCATAACTCTTTTAGAGATGTTCTTTGCATAAGATGGGTTGTCACTTTATGAATCTTTTTGCAAAGTCTAGATTTGAGATACAGATTAGTGGTACATAAATATTTTCGAGAGTCATCTGGCCGTAGGTTGGATTTGAGATAAGGATTAATAACTCCTTGATCATATTTAAGAATTTCTCAGTTATAAACAAAGAAATCTTGTAATTTAAAACTCACAAATTTACAGATAATTGTTAGAGACTGAAATTTAAATGATTTACAAAAATTATTGAGAATCACTTTAAATGGCTTATCACAATTATTCGATTTATGGTTATGCCAAATGACTTTAATTTGCATTGATAAATTTGGATCAGAGGATAAAGATATGATAATCAATACTGGACCACTTGTGTGTTGATAGTATTTAGTATTTGAGTTTCCAGAGGAGAATTTGATAGCATTAAAATTATCTTTACAAGCTTCCAAATTTTATTTTAGGGAAACATGCAAATTTAAGTTTTTGCATTATTTAATTTCATTATCTTGCTAGTATCTTGGTGGTCATGAACTTAAGCAATGTTAAATGTGCATATACTTTGTATTGAGCTTCACAATTAAATCTTTTATACCTATTATTAGTTTTTGAATCATATTTTATTATATTGCTCCTTTGAATAATTAAACATGAATTTCACATTTTTGTTATATACAAAAAGAGATTGAGACATGCATACTCAGACATTGACATGACGTTTAAGTTAGGAATACTCATGATATGTTTGGAATGGTCCAACTTTACTTTGCACTTTCCTCATGTTAAAAGCTGGATTACTTACACCCTTGTCTTAATGTAGCTTTTAACAGGTGGGGCCCACCTGTCAAAGAAATAAAGAGACAGGGGGCCAAAGGGGAAAACAGAGAGGAGGTGGCTATGCGGCTGGAGCAGGGGCGAAACAGGGGAGGGCTAGGGTGCACGGCAGCCAAAGGCATCGCCGGTGAAGTGCGGCCCAGGGAAGGATGACGAGTAGCAAAACGGAGTCATGGGGAGTAGGGGAGGCCATGGGAGGAGCCGTTGCGGCTTGTGGTGGCGCCAGAGGTGGCCGGCGATGGCGTGAAGTGGCTGGTGGTGGGAGCCGAATGAGGCATTGGCAGCCGAAGAGAGGGGAGAGCCGAATAGGGTGAGCATGAGCATAAGGGAGACGTAAGGAGCTCACCTAGGGGATCGAAGGAGCTGGGGCGCGACGAGGGAGTCCAGCGATGAGCACAAGCGGCGGCGCTGGATGGCTCCCATGGGTGGTGAGCTGGGGTTACCAAGATGCTCGACCGCTAGTGGGGAAGGGTCGAGGGCAGTGAGGTGGTGCTCTCATGCGAAGCTATCGGAGGGGGAAGCCTTGAGGGAGCAATGGTGGCGGTGGAGGCAGCTTTGGCTGGAGGTGGAGAAGAATGGTCATCGCGGTGGGCTTTGTGCGAGGATTTCCAATTGTCTAGGGGATGGCTCCCAGGGGTGTGGGGCACACCTTGACGTAGATGGCTCGACGAGAGGCGCACCGAGGCGGCTGGGAAGGGGTGGTGGATGGCGGCATGCACGGGCGCGGCTCATGCTAAGCTCGGTCTTGGGGAAGAAGATAGGCGTGGAGGGAGAAGCAATGGGGCAGCTCGAGAGGTCACTTTATAGGCGGAGTGGAGGCAGTCGGGCGCTGGGGCATTGAAGGCGTGCATGCAGAGGAGTAATGCCAAGTGGGGCGTCGCTGAGGAGTAACACCGGGCAGTAGGCGTAGGGCATAAGCGAGGCGGGTAAGGCGAGATAGCTAGGGCAAGGTAGTTGGCGTAGATGCAACAGGGAAACTAGGGGCGATGCATGAAACCAGGGGCGGTTGGCATGGCCAGTGAGTGGGTAGGTGGAGCGTGGGGCGCACGGGGCTAGGCCGTTGGCCTGGGCGAGTGCCAGGAGTGGAGGGAGGAGGGGGAAGAAAAAGGAGGGGAGGAAGGGGCCAAGAGGAGAAATGGGCTGAGGGACCAAAGATTCTTTTGGAGATTTTTGAATTTTGACTTCGGTCTTATATTTGTAATTAGGTTTTGAATTTGAAATCTTGGTTCAAATTTTGGATTCATACTTGAATTTAAGAACATTGAGTTCTGAGAGATAATTCTGAACTTCTGATTTTGAATTTTGGATATGAAAATTGGATGGGAAAATTTTTAATATTAACTTTGATTTAAATTTTTCTTGTTGGTTTTGAATTTTCATAGTCTCGATTTCTTGATCCAGATTTTGATTTTTATTATTCAAGTTTTTAGCAAGGAAGCAAATCAAGAAATTTGAATAACGCCGAAATTTTTTTGAGATACACTGAAAAAACAATAAAAAGATTTTATAACTTTTGCAATTACAATATTCCCTTTTTGGAATGTTACAGTTAATAACTCCACCAAAGGCTAGGATTAAAATGGAGAAGTGAACCTTATATAGTGGTTATATTGCTATTGGGCCTCAGTGGCTTAGTAGGCTGGGCCAAAACTCCCCCACAAAGCTGAAAATAGAGAAGTGACGAATATCCAGGGTAAATCATGTATAGCCCTCACACGATATGTCACCGATAAATACTACGATAAATCACCAGTTGCGATATCTGCATAAATTTTTTGTGCTTGGCCTAATTGCATCTAAGTAATGGACTTATGTAGATCTGTATATGCTAATTTTCATTCACCGAATACAAAGCAAGGAATGAGCTATAAAACAGCAATTTTTTTGAAAAATTCTGCAAAGCGCGGATTCATAGTTAAAGACAGGTAGAAAGATATACATACCTTTTTTCCGCCTCTTGCCGAAAGCTCCAATATATTTGTTTGGTTACGTGGATTATTAAACCTTCACCGAACCAACTGAAGATTTTTGAATTGTAACATGCTTTACTTATATAGTCAATGTATCCGAAGGAACCAAGTTACTTTAGCTAAAGCCAAAAAAAGAGTGAAGGAAAAGTCATTGTCAGACCATAAGCAAAGAATTTTAAAAGACAAGTCTACCATTCAAGTTATTCGTTTGATCAAAGGGGATCGATGCTTGTGTTTATAGATGAAGCTAAAACAGAGCAAAACTTATGGCTCCATTAAGTATGTATACGAAGATGTGTGTTACATGATCAACTCCCTCGAAGTTTAGTGGGAAAAGGCCCTAAATCTCATGCAGTGCTCGGTGTCCGTTACCAAAGTTGAGATTTAGGACGATTTAAAAAAAAGTTGAAGATTTAGGACAGACTTCCTCTTCCAAATTAAATAGGAAAAACTTGTAGGTTTTCGAGATAAAGTTATGATAATTCATATTGTTCCTTGTACCCTAAATCTCATGCTAAAAGTTGTTATATGAAGATCAATCCACAAATCTGAGGCGGTTAATTGCCATAGTCGACAAAGACGCATCCAAGCACACATGCCAACGACTATATCAGTCTTAACTTTGCATATTATTTGCCATTAAAATTTGGATGGAAAGATAACACTAGCTGTGGTGGTACTTTAATTCAGATGTCTATAACTATAAAAGTATAAATCAGCATTTGCTTAACAATAAAAGCGAGATAAATTCCTTGCTTCTGATCAACTGTTTTCTAGTTCAAATAGCATTAGTAGCGAGTACTAGTCACTAGCTAGGTTTTGATGTGCTATATATATACGTCCCCCCAACAAGCTTAAGGACAACCGAATCGGATGCAAACTTCACCTTCTACGACACATTATTCACACTTTCTACTTTGACGTTTGAACCGTACCTTCAACTTCCACAACATTCATGATCTTCCTTTGCTGATTTGTTCCATTTGAAGCTTCACTAAGGTATCAATTGATCAAACAATTGTTCCATAATTGTTTGATGTGTATATGCTGATGCATGAAACGGTAAACACGCCATTCTTTTCGTGTGCCCATGCCTATGTTTCTTCCCTCATCATGCACCAACGGGATAGCAAGGTGCGATGTTTATAAGCTTGCGCGTCAAATTAATGGCTAAGTCTTATCCGGTAGCAATGATCGATGTTGATTATTGTTGCTAGTAGTATTATTGATTTAGGCTCTATCATGTTTACGCATAGTTAAAACAGATCAAATGTGAAATTGGCTACTGCAATACAAAAGAGAAGAAGAAAAGAGATTAAAAGAAAGAGAGATATGGTAAGCTGTAGAAAGAAATAATAATGTAAGCTGTCTTTGGTAAGCCGGTTTAAGCTACAGTGGGTGCAGCAATGTCGGCAATGGAGCTCTGTACTGTTGTTTGGCAGTAGTGAGTCAAATCTTTCTACTAGCTGTTATTAATCTTGCTAACAGTAGTGAGTCAAAACTTTCTACTAGCTGTTATTAATCTTGCTAGGTGACAGCAAGTAGGTTTGCTGTAAAGGTAAAAATGACTGAATTGGTTGTGTTAGAAGTCGATTTTTAAGGTTGTTGCCCCCGGGAAAGTTTCGGATCAACAGCACCGTGTTCCTATAAAGAATGCGAAGATCAAGTATATTGTGGACAAAGGCATGGCAGCCGATTTGACCAAAATTGGCAAGGAGTTGAGAACCAACGGTGATTGCTGATAGTAGGATAATTTGGACAAAAATCCATCTTGAAAGACACCTCGATGTGAAGCAATGTCGTCGAACAGGAACAATTGTCAGATAGGCATAACCGATAAAGATCAACACGTCGAGCAATATCGATCAACATTAAATTATAGAGAGTAGATTGGATCTACTAGCTAAAACTAGTGTGAGACCATGTAGAGAGATCACCATATGTTTGTGATGAGTATTTGACTTTGCTTTGCTTTGTTGTCGAAGTTTGAATCTGATTTTATCTCATTTGCTCTCTGGTTTTTGCTGTTAGGTGGGAGTGGTATGACTAGCTTGCTGAGACGATTTGACCGCTATGCATGAGCAGTCAAACCGGCCATGGGTAGTGGTTTGACTGTGGTCCGGTGTGGCCGATTTCTAGTTGATACATTTATTACAGAGAGATACTCATTGAGTTGCGAGGAGTTTTTGAGGGCGGTGTCATCGGCCATGTAATGGCGGTCCGACTGAAGGTTGTTGGGCGGTCCTACCAACACGGGTGCTACGGTCGATCCAGTTCTCTTTCAATAGGAGGTTTTAAATCGGTTTGTGGTGGTCCAACCAGCCATTAGTTGTTGGTTCGACCGGCCTCTGGGATTTTGAGTGAGTTGTTTTGATTTCGATTGTATTAGTTATAGCATGTGTTTGTACAACTATTAATCATAGCTGCCTAATGTCCATAGCATTATTGCTCAATTAACACTAAGAGAAGCCATACAGTTAGTTACCATCAGAAGAAAACTTTAGGCACATAACAAACATGCACTTGTGATTTGATACAATTGCATAGATTAGGCCATCTCACATACCATTTTTTGGAGCTAGCTATCTCATATACCATTGAAGAAAGAAATCAACATGTAAAATAAAGCCATGAGGAAGAAGATGAGACTGAGGCTGGTGAATTTGGTGGTCGCCATAGAGGAAGAAGAGGCCGAGGATGATCCACTTGGCGGTGGCTAATCCCAGCCGAGGAGGGAGGAGGGCGGCGCACTGGAGGGAAGGATCTGGGCGGCTAATGGTGAAGAGGAGGAGGAAGAGCTGGACGGTGGGATTTGGTGGAGGCACAATGGAGGTGTGGCAGTGGCGCTAGAGGTGGAGAAGGGGGGAGCTAAGAAGACACGCGGGTGTGTTGAAAATCAAAATGTGCGGTGTAGTAGTGAGTTAGGTTTTTGCCCCTGTATATATAGAAGAATATTATCACATACGCCTAATACAAAAAACCGTCTTTGTTGTCTATGTATCACAGACAACTTTTCAAAAAAACCGTCTGTGATAAGCTTATACATCATATACGGTTTTTTATTATGAACCATCTGTGATTTATCACAGACGGTTTGTGTAAAAAACCATCTATGATAAGTAGGATATCACTGACGGTTCTTACCATCGGTTGCAATATAGACGGTCACGCTATTAAAACCGTCTAACATAACTACGCTACAGCTTAACACTGATGAATTCTATACAACTGTCCGCGACGAGGCATCTAGTATGACCTTCTCTTTAATATTGAAATGATATGGTAGAGATTTGTAATCTTGTAATCATTTTGTTTTTACTTCTGTCATTTAATATATGATGGAAAATGTTTTATTTTTTATTTGTAATTCTAGAATTTTATTTAAATATTTGCTGAACAACACAAGTGATACAATACTTGTCTGTGTTAGGAAACTTGGACTCTATCCAAGAGTCCTGATCTAATTGGGCACCCCACCGTAGACTATAAATAGAGAGCCATACCCCCCTCATTATGTACGCATGAAAGAAAAGCAATAAAGAAAGACCGGGAGTTCTCTCTACCTCTCTGTGTGTTCAATCTATTATTCTGTGATTCTGTGATTGATTCGTTCTTGTTCTAAGCAGAGGAATCGCTCGGACTGGTCTCCAGCGTCGGTTTCTCAACACGTTATCAGCACGACTTCGCTCTGGTGAACGAGGTAATCATCGAAGCACAGATTGAATTTCTAGATCGCTTTTGAATCTGTATTTTTCTTTCGCGTTCTAGATTGAATCTCTACGGTGCAAATCCGCCCTAATCTACCGCGAGCAGACTTGAAGTCGCCGGCACAATGCCGATCGGTAGATTGCGAAACAGGGTAGATGTTGATTGCACTGTAGATTAGAAACGATGCAAATCCGCCCTAAATCTACCGCGAGCAGATCTGAAATCGCCGGCACAATGTCGATCGGTGGATTACGAAACGGGGTAGATGTTGAGTGCATCATAGAAGTAGAAACGAAGAATATATGCATGGGTTTCATATTCAGTTTCTGCACAGCCATTGCATGAAAATTGCATGAATTAAAAACGAAACAGAAATTTAGTTATACATCTGTTCTGTTAGATTTATGCAAATAATTACACAGAAAAAAAGGGAGGCACTGCCGGCCGATTGCCGCCCCCCGCATGGGGTGCTGTCGCCCGTGCACCGCGCAAGCATGCGCGATGCTCACCGTGGACCCGAAGTCCGGCCGCCCCGCACGGCGTATCCACCTGGACATGCCGCCGCACGGCGCCTTGAATCCACCGGACGGCCACCACCGGGTAGCGCGCACCGCCGCCCTCGGGCATGCTGCCAGCACGCAGCCGCCGCCGCTCGAAGCCGAGTCCCGGTCGCTTCCGCCCGCGCGGTCGCCGGCCTCCCTTTGCGCAGCCGTGCCCGCGCGCCGCCGTGCTCGTGTGCCGCCACCCGAAGCCATCAGTCACCGCCGTTTGCGCCGCACGCGCCGGCCCCGGCCAGCAGCCGCACCCGCCGCCGCTCCCCTCAATCTGGGCTTGCCGCCACCCGCATGTGGCCGCCGGCCCGAAGCCCTGCACGGCACAACCATGCGGCCTCGTTGCCGGCCCTGCACGGCCCCGCCGCCTTGCGCCTGGCTATCGCCTGCCGTCCGGCTCCTGGGCTCCCCGGCCGCTTGCGCCCGCACGCGCTTGCCAGACCGCCGCGCCCGCTTGGGTCTCCGCGTCGCGCTCACCCCGCCGCCGCGCGTGAAGTCGCCCGGGCCTGATGGCTTGCGCCGCCGCCGCACGGGGCTAGGAGCCGCCGCCGCATGCAGCAGCCGCACCCGGCCTTTCCCGCAACCGCCTTAGACCCATGTGCGTCGCCGGCTTGAAGTTGGCTCGCCTCCCCATGCGCAGGCGCTTGCCCCGCGCCCGTATGCGCCCGGCCGGCCACCTCGCGCGCTCCACGCGCCGCCGCTCGCCCGAAAGCCGAGCCCCCCTCTAGCCGGCCGCTCCCGCGCCGCCGCACGGCGCTTGGCTTCTCCCGCGCCGCCGCACGGCGCCCGGCCTCCTCCAGCCCGCCGCGCGCCCATGCTCGCCGACCGAGCTGCTGCGCCGCCACAAGCCGCCGGCCCCTCCGCCTTGGTCCGGCCCCGTGCTTCCACCCGAGCAGGGAGCACCGGCCGCCGCCGCATGGCCGCCCGCCCCGACCACGCAGGCCAGCCGCCGCCGCCTGGCCGCTCGCCCCCGCCCGGATGATGCGCCGCCCCTCCCGAATGGTGCGCCGCCGCAGCCAAAGAATGAAGGGGTGGGGGAAACCCTACCCCCCACCGGGGAAGAAGTGGCTGCAGGCCAGCCGGGCCGATGGGCCACATGGGCCGAGTGGCCGGAGGGTAAAAGAAACGGGCCAAATTTGGCCCGGCCGGGGGGGTGTAAGAAAAGAAAAAAAAATCTGCAAAGGCCCTTATATTTCCTGTAAAATACTAAAAGGCCCCTAAAATTTGCTTATAAGCCCTGATTTTGCATAAAAGGCTTCGTAGTTCCAAAAATTACGTATAAGCCCTCAAATTTACGAGTGGGTCCAGAATTTTGCAGAAAACCCCTCTGTAAATCAGGAAATTGCGCGAATTTTCCTCTGAACTGGAAATTTGCGTAGAAACCCCCAGAAATTGCTGAAATTTCATATTTTAGCATAAAAGGGCATCGGGAATCCGAATTTTGAATTATTTTAGCATTTGAAGCTTATTTATTTATGCCATTACTGTTTTATGTATTTTCTGTATTTATTTACTGTTTTGGTTAATTGTAATTACTGAAAATTGCTCTTAATCACTGAAAATTGCAGTAAAATTATAGAAAATACATAGAAAATTTTGGAACATTACGAGAAACTTTTGTACCATTTATTCACACGCAGTGAATTATTCCGTGCATGTCTACCAGCAGTAGACTTACACACATTTAGATGACTAGCATCACGAACTGGAAGTTCGAGGAGCTGGCCCCGCATGGCCAAAACTATCTGACATAGGCATCCGATGTCGATATTGTACTTGGAGCTAGGAAGCTCCGCGCGACTATTGGGATTGGCGGACTGAATGATGCCCAACCCATGCCTAAAGAGAATGATCAGGCACTTCATTTTCTCAGGCACCACCTCTGCCTCACTCTCAAGAATGAGTACATGGCGGAGAAGAGCGCTCTAGCACTCTGGACCGCACTAAAGAAGCTGGTTTAAGAGGCTAAAGTACATCATTCTTCCTCAAGCAGAGCGAGAGTGGATCAGACTGAGGTTTTTCAATGGTAAGACGGTCAGGGAAAACAATTCTGCCTTGCACAGGATTTGTACCCCAATACAGAAGATTGAAAAAACTCTTCCACCCCAATGCAGTACAATCCGCACACAATTATTGTCAAGACGGCTATGAGAAATATGCCGAATTGATTGATATGATGCAAATTGCGGAGGCTCAGGACAAAGTTCTCCGTAAGAACTACGTCACTCAGCCACCTGGGAGCTCCGCTGGCTGTGAAGCCAACGCTAGGAGCAACAAGGTGCGAAAGCCCTTGATAGAGAAAAGGGGAAGGAAGAGTAAGACCGCAGCCTAGAAAGGCAAATCAGACGCTCCACATGAGAATAATGCTAGTAAGCCAAAACGGGTTGGCAAAGGGCAGCATGAAGCCCAATTTGCATCGGTTGAGGGGGAGAGTTCCGAGCAGCTGCCCGCACTGATGGAGGTTGAGACCTTCCAGGAGCAGCACCCTCTCTCGACCTAGAAGCAGACACCGTCATGATTTCTCTTGAAGAGAATGTCACCCCGAGAAATAGCAGAAGAAGTCCAGTGCACTGAATGCATTTCGGCTTTGATTGTCATTTATTTTGTGTGGAAGAATATGTTAGAATTTGCATGGATGGTACTTAAGAATTGTTATCTTCTCGTGATGGTTGGATGATATTTGAAGAATTCATTCATTTATTCAGTTTATGATGGCATGATATGTTCTGATATTGGAGTATTTTATTTATGTGTTGATTGCCTTCTCATACATGTTAATAAATACCCTATATTAGAACACGTGTAGCGCCCTATGAAGGAAGTGTGCTTAGCTAGCAGCGGCACAAGGAATATCATCTTAAGAGAGATTAAGAATTTTCAGTCGATTCGTAAGAGCACTGGCAGTCTTACGACAATTGCTGGAAGCGATGCATGTATGATCGGTTCCAGAAGAGCCACAATGGGCACAACTTTGGTCATTGAAGAAGCCTTATTGTACCCAGAATCGACTTGAACTCTCCTAAGTTTTAAGAATATCCGCGCAAATGGTTTCCACGTTGAGACTAAAGAAGAGTACGGTACGGAATACCTGCTCATTACGAAGCGCGACGAGAATGGAATCAGAAAAACTCCCTTCACTAGAAATTGGGCTATATTATACCAACATTAAGGCGCCTGCAGCGTACACTGTTCTGAAAACAGTGTTTAGAAGCTCTTCTGTCTCTGGCATGACAGATTAGGCCACCCAAGTCTTAGGATGATGAGAAACATAATAACTCGCATGGGCATAATATTAATGTGAAGAATTCCCGAATCATGAAGATTTTGTGTGCCCTGCATGTGCCACCGGGAAAGTAATTACTAGACCCTCCACTCTGTAAGTGAAGGATGAAGTCCCTGCATTCCTGGAACGTATCCAGGGAGACATTTGCGGTCCCATTCAGCCCATCTTAGGGTTATTTAAGAATTTCATGGTGCTCATTGACGCTTCCTCGAAGTTGTCATATGTGGGTTTTGTTGTCCACAAGGAACCTCGCCTTTGAAAAAGTTGATCTCGCATATCATTCGCATCAGAAATGTGTTTCCAGATCATCATATCAAGTCCATCCGAATGGACAAACGCCGGAGAATTTACTTCAAAGGCATTTGATGATTATTGCATGGCGATGGGAATTGCAGTTGAGCATTTGGTACCGCATGTCCATACCCAGAACGGTTTGGCAGAGGTTTTAATCAAAAGAATTAAATTTATTGCCCAACCCCTCTTGCATAAAAGTAATCTAGCAGCTACATGTTGGGGACACGCAGTCCTGCATGCAGCGAATCTCATCAACCTTAGACCTTCGGCCTACAACATCCATTCACCTATGCAACTAGCGCAATGGTCAGCACCGAAGATTTCCCAACATTAGGGGGAGGAAATCAACCCCTTGATAAAGAATGTCGGGAAATTACGTGGCAAGCCTGGGGAATCCATGTAGATGACCCGCGCACTAGTGAAGTGAAAGAGAAGTCTAGAAGACAAGAGAAGTCCAGAAGACAAGAGAAGTCTAAAAGACAATAGATTTGCAAGCATTAGCAAATCAACTGCCTGATCACTTTAGTGATTTGAAGAGCGTGACTAAGTCGCATGTGCCTGAACGCACTGCACCGGAGAGGGTTGAAATACCAAAGAAAATTGAAGGTATCCCTAATCTCGTCCAGAGGCCTCAGAAAAATAAAAAAGAGGACGAGAACTCCGGTTCCTCGAATCCTTAGTAACCGGGGACGCCTGGTGAAAAAGGATAAGAGGGATTTATCATAGCCGATCATTGAAGTCCCCCAGAATGAGAAGGGGAGCCAGTTGAGACCTGGCACGAGTATGACACCTTCAGAAAAGGGCATACCGGATCTGAATATCCCCATCGGCATGGATGTGTGCGCACACATCGGAGCCGAAAAACTAAAGGGACTTGCCACCGCAATTGAAAGAAGCGATGCGCAAGGTGAAGCTCCAGAAGAAGCAACTCATGCAGAAATAGCTATAAATTATGTGCACACGGGAGAGTCCCTGAATAGGACAACAGCTAATATCGATATCTACTTCGCAAAGAAAATTGCCTCCATCATCGATCTTGATCCCGAGCCTGCATCGCTCGCTGAATGTAAGAAAAGATCAGATTGGGAAGATTGGAAGAAGGCAATAGCAACTGAATTGCTACCTCTGAATAAAAGAGAGGTGTTTGGGCCCGTATGCCGCACACCTCCCCACATACACCCCGTTGGGCACAAGTGGGTATTTGTTCGAAAGAGAAATGAAAGAAATGAAGTAGTAAGATACAAAGCAAGGCTGGTAGCACAAGGTTTCACTCAACGTCCTGGAGCTGATTACGAAGAAACCTACTCCCCAGTCATGAGTGGAATTACCTTTAGATACTTGATCTCAATGGCAGTGAACTTGAATTTGGAAATGAAATTGATGGATGTTGTGACTGCATACCTTTACGGTAACTTGGATTCGGAGATTTACATGAGAGTCCCTGAAGGAATTCCTCTCCCGAACCAAGACAGAGCAAATAGAAACATGTACAGTGTGAAACTCAGAAAGTCACTGTATGGACTGAAACAATCTGGAAGAATGTGGTATAATCGCTTGAGCGACTTTCTCTGTAAGAAAGGATACACGAACAATAAAGACTGTCCTTATGTATTTATACGGCGATCCCAGAATGGATTCTGTATAATCTCTGTGTATGTAGATGATCTGAATATCATCGGGACAGCCGAAGACATAAAAGAAGCAAGCTCCTACATGGAGTCAGAATTTGAAGTGAAAGATTTGGGCAAGACCAAGTTTTGCTTAGGCCTGCAGCTTGAGCATGTCCCTGAAGGAGTCTTGGTACATCAGTCAACCTACACCCAGAAGGTGCTTGAAAGGTTTGGCTTCGAGAAGGCATTTCCCTCGAAAGTACCAATGATCGGTAGGTCTTTACAGCAAGAAAAAGATCCTTTCCGACCAAGGGAAGAAGGGGAGGAAGTCTTGGGACCGGAATTCCCATACTTGAGTACAGTGGGAGCACTCATGTATTTAGCAAACTGCACTAGACCGGACATTGCATTTGCCGTTAACCTCTTAGCAAGGTACAGTGCAGAGCCCACCAAAAGGCATTGGCAGGGCATAAAGGACATATTCCGATACCTCCAAGGAAGCAAGGACATCGGATTGTTTTACAGAAAGAATCAAGATCTGAACTTGATTGGCTATGCAGATGCTGGGTATCTGTCAGACCCGCATACCGCTAAGTCACAAACAGGCTATGTATTCCTGTGTGGTGGAACTGCAATTTCATAGAAATCGTCTAAGTAAAGCCTGGTAGGTACTTCGACGAACCACTCAGAAATTATAGCACTGTATGAAGCCGCACGAGAGTGCGCTTGGCTCCGCCAAATGGTTCACCACATCCAGCAGTCATGTGGGATGAATATTATGCAAACCCCCACGATTATCCATGAAGATAATGCAGCTTGCGTTGCACAAGTGCAGACGGGCTATGTAAGCATATCAACCCCAAGTTCCTCTATGCTCATGAATTGCAAAGATGGACAAGATTAGAGTACTGCACACTAAGACTTGTTCACTAAGTCACTCCTCGCATCTAGCTTTGAAAGGTGCGTGTGAGGGATTGAAATGATGAGACTTAGAAAAGTGCAGAATTCAGGGGAAGAATTCTCTCAAGCCCGCTAATAAATCTTGATCATGAAGATTAAGTACCCAAAAATAAAGTCTTGCAGACTAAATGAATTTGGGTGGATTGTACTCTTTTTCCCTTGACGAGTTTTCCATGAAGTTTCTCGACCAAGGTTTTTAATGAGGCAATTCGTGCATCGCAGCATCACATGTATCATGTACTCTTTCTCCAAATTTTTCCCACTGGGTTTTTATGGAGTTTTGACGAGGCATGAGCATGTTGGGTGAGTGCCCAAGGGGGAGTGTTAGGAAACTTGGACTCTATCCAAGAGTCCTGATCTAATTGGGCACCCCACCGTAGACTATAAATAGAGAGCCATACCCCCCTCATTATGTACGCATGAAAGAAAAGCAATAAAGAAAGACCGGGAGTTCTCTCTACCTCTCTGTGTGTTCAATCTATTATTCTGTGATTCTGTGATTGATTCGTTCTTGTTCTAAGCAGAGGAATCGCTCGGACTGGTCTCCAGCGTCGGTTTCTCAACAGTCTGCACCCTTGGGCATTGGGCAGCGGCTAATGCCGGTGATTCGAATTACCACCAAGCTAGTAGTGGACAATCAACTTCGGAACAATGTCGGTCCGTGTATCAATTGTGCTACTGGACAAGCCCATGTGCTCCATCAACAACCACACCAATGTGATGAGCTCGCCACCGTGGCTTAGCTGCGCAAGGTGCTCCATCGGCGGTGTCCTAGCTGCCGCGTACGTTAGCATCTCCGCCCACACCTTCGCCATCACCACCCACTTGAAGTTGTCGTCCAGCTCCATCAGCGCCTTGGCCAGGAGGCACGCGCTGAAGATCAGAGTCTTGGTCCGGTCGCTCTCCATGAGATTATCCAAGAACGTCCTGGGGAAATCCATGCGAAGTAGCTCCTGGGCGACGTCCTTGTGTGTGAGGTCCTTGCGCCACATGCGGTCACCCATAAACGGGAGGAGTAGGCGCGTCACTGCGCATGTACTCCGACCTTTTGATGAGAAAGCCCGATCCCCATGGTCGCGGACATCATCTCCGGCCTTTTGATGAGAAAGTACAGCACGTACTCCGACAAGTTCTTGCTGATCGACATGTAATTCGGCATCTTGTGAGTCTCCTCTCTCGGCGCGACGTCGAAGTAGCACAGGTTCGTCGCGATGTGCCACATCATCAAGGACTCATCAAAGTCCGTCTTGGTGACACTGTTGAGGATGACGTTTCTTGCTGGTCTATCTGTTGGCAAATTTGGCATACGCCGCCGAAGAAATCCTTGTGAGCTGGTATTCCAGGCATGGGTGATTTGGAGAGTGCAAGACCGAGTCGCCTGGAGGACAGAGCATTGCATTTTCAGAAGCTGTTTTCAGAGTTTTCATTTTCTGCAGTTTTTTCATTTTCCCTGTAATCGGTGCGGTTAGCGCAGAATTGGTTGATTTCCGTTTTTTGTGGATCGTGAGTTAGCACGTTTCCCAGTTTGTTGTTAGTCATATATTCAGCATGTCTAGCACTTTTATTGTTAACAGAATAACAGAGAAAATTGCCCCATTGTTGTCTCTTTCGGAAGAGCTCTGAACTTCCGTTGCTTTCTCTGAATTTACTGTTCACCACCCGAAATTTTCATGTTGCGCGTGATCTCTGAACCTGGGCTGAAACCAACACTTGGTATCAGAGCATCAGGGTTGAGATCACTGCTCCACGTCAAGAAATGGCGGCACAGCAAGCGATGAGAGAGGGCGGCGCGGTGTCGTTCCAACCGCCAATGCTGACTCCGACCAATTACCCGGTATGGGCGATTCAGATGGAGGCCATACTCGATGCCCAGGGAGTATGGGAATCTGTAAAGCCGGCGGAAGGAGCGCAGGTGAATGCAAGAAAAGACAAGACGGCGCGGGCGTACATCCTGCAGAGCGTACCCGAGGATGTCTTGCTGCAGATTGCGAAAAAGAAGACATCCAAAGAGATTTGGGACGCCCTCAAGTTGAGGTATTTGGGAGCTGAAAGGGTGAAGCAAGCGCGCTTGCAGACCTTGAAGAGTGAACTCGATGCGCTTCGGATGAAGGAGACCGAAACGATCGACGAATTCGCTGGTAAGCTCAGTGCAATCTCCAGTAAATATACTCTCCTTGGCACTGCACTTGAGGATGCAATTCTTGTAAAAAAGCTACTTGATTCTGTCCCTGAGAAGTTCATAAATGTAGTTGCCGAAATTGAACAATTCTATGATCTGGCAACCATGCTGTTTGAGGAGGCAATCGGGAGGCTGAAGGCCTACAAAGAGAGAGCAGCACGATTGCAGAGCAACTCCACAAACTTTGACGGCCAGCTGCTGTTGACGCATGCCGAATGGCAGGCACGACAGAAGGGAGCTGGTGGAAGTTCTTCATCTGGAGGTAAAGGACATCGCTTCAACAGTCCTGACCGCTCCAAATGGCGTGGACGTGGCCGTGGCAGAGGAAGACGCGGCCGAGGGACACCATATCAAGAGAGAACAACAAGCACCGGTGGTGGAGGCCGGGGAACATGTGACAAGAGTACAATTAACTGTTTTAGCTGTGGCAATATGGGGCATTACGCATCAGAGTGTAGAAGCAAAAAGAAGGAAGATGAAGCTCATCTTTGTGCTGTCGATGAGGAGCCAGCACTCATGCTAGCTGTGTCTCAGGAGGAGACACACTGCAAGCAAGGGAAACAAGCAACTGTGTTGCTCAATGAAGAGAAGCTGCAACCAGAAATGTACCGGAGTGTCAAACATGAAGAAACTGAAGATGTATGGTATTTGGATAACGGCGCCAGTAATCATATGACTGGCTGTTGTGAGAAGTTTCAGGATCTAGATGAGAACATCACTGGAAGAGTGAGATTTGGGGATGGCTCCACAGTCCAAATCATGGGAAAGGGTTCAATTGTCTTTACTTGCAAGAATGGAGACCAAAAACTTCTCCAGGAGGTATATTACATACCCAAACTGTGCAGCAATATAATCAGTGTGGGGCAGTTGACAGAAGAGGGGAATGAAGTACACATGGCAGGAGATGTCATGAGAGTGTATGGCAGAAATAAAAAATTGTTGATGCAGGTGAAAAGAACGAAGAACTGGCTGTACAAGATCTGCCTGAAAACTGAAAAACCTATTTGCCTACTGACAAGTCTTGATAACCCCTCTTGGCTGTGGCATGCAAGATTAGGCCATGTGAATTTCCATGATTTGAAGCTTATGGGTGAGAAGCAGATGGTAGATGGAGTCCCACAAGTCTCACAGCCAAACAAGCTTTGCCAAGCATGTGTAATTGCTAAACAAACAAGGCTGCCATTTCCCAAACTGACAAAATTCAGAGCAAACCGACCACTTGAATTACTTCATGCAGACATATGTGGTCCAATTACCCCTTGCACACTCAGTGGCAACAAGTATTTTCTTCTCATCATTGATGATCACACACGGTGGATGTGGGTGTATACACTTGCTGCAAAGAGTGAAGCACTTCAAGCATTTCAGATGTTCAGAAGAGTGACTGAAAACAAGACCGACTACAATGTTAAGACACTTCGGACAGACCGAGGAGGGGAGTTCTTGTCCACTGATTTCACTCGGTATTGTGAAGAAGCTGGGATTGAGAGGCACCTCACAGCTCCTTACACTCCTCAGCAGAACGGAGTTGCCGAACACCGCAACCGCACCGTGATGGCAATGGCCAGATCCTTGCTTAAAAGCATGCGGGTGCCGGCAAAGTTCTGGGGGGAAGCAGTCAGGCATGCTGTGTATTTGTTAAACCGTTTGCCGACAAAAATGCTTGAAGACCGAACACCTTTTGAAGCATGGGAAGGTAGGAAGCCACACCTAGCTCATTTGAGAGTGTTTGGGTGCACTGCATACGCGAAGAACACTACTCCGCACCTCAAGAAACTGGAAGACCGAAGCATACCCATGGTGTATTTGGGAGTGGAAGAAAATTGCAAAGCTCATCGGCTATACAATCCTCAAAGCGGAAAATTAAATGTTAGTAGGGATGTTGTCTTCCAGGAGGACCTCGAGTGGAAGTGGACTGCAGATAGTGGTAAAGAGGAAGAGCAACTAGTTATTCTTGATACCTTGTTTTCGGACATATTGCATACTGCAACTGAAAATACAGCTGCGGCAACCGAAAATACAGATACTTCACCTGCTGTAGCAGGAGTCGGATCAGTAGAATTGTCCTCCACTGCTGAAATGCCGAGCCCCTCCACACCTCAGCTGAGTACAAGTTCTGCAAACTCCACTCAGGCATTGTCATCACCTGAGTCAATTGCCGGACCAGTGAGATATCATTCACTTGCAGATATCTATGCCAACTCTGAAGTGGTAGCAGTACCAGAAGAGGAAGCAGAGGAGGAATTGATGTTGGCATTGTCTGAGGAACCTGCAAACTTCCAAGAGGCAGCATCTGAGAGTTGTTGGCTTGAGTCAATGGAGAGGGAGTTGGAGTCAATTGAGAAGAATGGGACATGGGCCTTGACTGAACTCCCTGCAGGACACAGACCGATTGGTCTAAAATGGGTTTTCAAGTTAAAAAGGGACTCAAATGGTGATGTAGTCAAGCACAAAGCAAGATTGGTTGCCAAAGGATATGTGCAAAAGCATGGCATTGATTTTGAGGAGGTTTTTGCACCGGTGGCCAGACTCGACACAATTCGGGTGATTCTAGCTCTTGCCGCAAACCAAGGCTGGGAAGTGCACCATTTGGACGTCAAATCAGCATTCCTTAATGGAGAGTTAGAGGCGGAGGTGTATGTTACTCAACCAGAGGGTTTTGAGGTGAAGGATCAGCTACATAAAGTGTATAAGCTATCAAAAGCTTTATATGGCTTAAGACAGGCCCCTCGAGCATGGAACACTCGTTTGGACAGGAGTTTGAAGGAGCTAGGCTTCAAGAAATGTGCTCAAGAACAAGCAGTTTATACTAAAGGAGAAGGTGCTTCAAGGGTCATCATTGGTGTGTATGTGGATGACTTAATAGTATCTGGAGGCAGCACTACTGAAATTCAGAAGTTCAAGACTCAGATGGTGGGTGAATTTGAAATGAGTGATCTGGGACTTCTTTCTTACTACTTGGGGATTGAAGTTAAACAGTAGGAAGGCAAGATTGAGCTCAAACAGTCAGCTTATGCCAAGAAGTTGTTGCTTCAATTTGGAATGGCAGATTGCAATGCAACTAAATTTCCAATGGAACCCAAGACCAGACTGCACAAAGACTCTGAAGGAATTCCTGTCGATGCCAAGGAATATAGAGGCATTATTGGGTGTCTCAGGTACTTAACGCATACTCGGCCAGATTTATCTTATGCCGTGGGTGTGGCAAGTAGGTACATGGAAAAACCCACAGTTTTACATCACAGAGCAGTGAAACAAATACTCAGATATGTGAAGGGAACAGTTCACTATGGACTCACTTATGTGAGAGGAAGCTGTGATGAAAGTGTGTTCGGGTATTCAGACAGTGACATGTCAGGTGACCCGGACGGCAGAAGGAGCACAAGCGGGATGGTGTTCTACCTAGGTGAAAATCTGGTGACCTGGAGCTCCCAG
Organism: Dendrocalamus latiflorus; assembly: GCA_017311315.1. Lineage (NCBI taxonomy): Eukaryota > Viridiplantae > Streptophyta > Magnoliopsida > Poales > Poaceae > Dendrocalamus > Dendrocalamus latiflorus. The sequence goes on from CM029638.1 coordinate 30,424,701, forward strand.
AAGCAGAAAACAGTAGCACTCTCGTCTTGTGAGGCCGAATTCATGGCCGCTACTGCAGCAGCGTGTCAGGCGGTGTGGTTGCGAAGCATCATCAGTGAGTTGACAGGAACTGCAGCAAAACAAGTGACTACGTTTGTAGATAACAAATCAGCTATAGCCCTTATGAAGAAACCAGTATTCCACGGCCGGAGTAAACATATTGATACAAAATTCCATTTCATCAGAGAATGTGTGGAGAACAAACTGATTCAGGTGGAATTTGTTAGTACAAGTGAACAGCGAGTCGATTGCTTGACAAAAGCTTTGTCGGGAGTGAAACTGGGTGAAATGAGTCGATTGATTGGCGTGTATGATCTTCAGCCATGACAGGACTAAGGGGGAGAATGTGAGCTGGTATTCCAGGCATGGGTGATTTGGAGAGTGCAAGACCGAGTGGCCTGGAGGACAGAGCATTGCATTTTCAGAAGCAGTTTTCAGAGTTTCCATTTTCTGCAGTTTTTTCATTTTCCCTGTAATCTGTGCGGTTAGCGCAGAATTGGTTTATTTCCGTTTTTTGTGGATCGTGAGTTAGCACGTTTCCCAGTTTGTTGTTAGTCATATATTCAGCATGTCTAGCACTTTTATTGTTAACAGAATAACAGAGAAAATTGCCCCATTGTTGTCTCTTTCGGAAGAGCTCTGAACTTCCGTTGCTTTCTCTGAATTTACTGTTCACCACCCAAAATTTTCATCTTGCGCGTGATCTCTGAACCTGGGCTGAAACCAACAATCCTTCGCCTCGGCTGTTGAGCAGCTCGTTGATCTGTTCGTTGTCGTTGACCGCACCCTTGAATACTTCAAAAATGAAGGCCATGATATCGTCAGGGGGCACCGCCTGGGCCCGGCAGGGGGAAGGCTTTTCTGCAGGGGGGCCTCAAGGTGAGTCTCTCTCTCATCGGATTTTCTTTCCAGGCAGGTAGGGATGAAGTCATAAAATATCTCCCTGGCGCTGCGTGAGCAAAATACCTATGGTGGGCTCACTGAGGTCGTCGAGGAAGTTCATCTGCAAGACCATCCTCGACCATCGCCGCATGGTCCACCACCGCCGCACGGTCCTCCACCACCGCCGCTCGGTACAACACCACCGCACGGCCTTCCAGGAGGCGTTCGCCAGCCACGCCAGCCTTTTGCTGGACTCGTGGACGAACACCAGCGTCCAGTCGGAGAAGAGCAGCATGGTGAGCGCGGCTGCGTCTAGCACGACAGCGCTGAGCAGAAGCGCGTAGGTAATGCAGACATCGGTTGGAAGCATGCCGGCCTTGTCGATGAGCGCGAAGATAACGAGGCTGGAGATGACGCAGCAGCAGCCGACGAAGCGGAGGATGTGTCCGGCCATGGTTCGGAGCGCTGGCATCTTGGTGTAGAGCATGTCGTAGGCGTAGTTGATCTCCTGCTCCAAGATCCGGATGGCCGCCTTAGTGTCGTCCAGCCCCAAAAAGAAGGCCTTGGTTATTGTCACCTTTGTCGAGCTGACGACACCGTTGACGAAGTGGGGTCAGAAGATGAGGAAAAATTCGTACGCCCTCATCTCTTCGCCTAACTCTTCGTTGTAGTCTTCAGTAATCCTGCGCAGCTGAAATTTGCCGGGTTCCCGTCAGAAGTCGTTGTTGTCGGATTTCCGTCAGACTTCGTTTTCGTCAGTTTTATTTTCAGTCTTTGTGACAGTTTCTAGCGACCAAGGTTCTGGGATTCAAAAGGCTAAAAATTTCGGTGGCCACCGAATTTGACGAAATTCGGAAATTTCGGACCGGTTTTCAGCTACGTTGACCAGTCAAACATTTCATAGTTAACCGAATTTTGACAAATTTAGTCCGAAATTTTGATAAAAACAGAACAGCAGAGAAATAAATTAAAAACGATCAAACAATATACCATACTTCGATCAAGGCTTAAGAACAATAAATACTTCAAGTGTATTTATTGTAGTATTTTGCAGAAAAATGAAACCCTAGGGTTTTCAGAGTTGTGCTTGTGTTTTTATAGCTGTAGAAGGCATTCGTTGGCTGGTTTAGACCTCGGGCTGGGCTGAAAATTCAAATTGGGCCGAAATAATTTGTCCGGTTCAATTCTTTCTCGGGCCTGTCCGAAATGGACGAATCCCACCGAATTTCGGCCCTTTCGGGTCGAATCCCGGAACCCTGCTAGCGCCCGGTTGATTCGGTCTTACGCGAGCGTTTCAACGCGGATTAGTTTCTTTTTGTTAGCTAGATTTCCGGAGTGATCTGATTGTATCGAGTAGTTGGTTTCGTTTACTCGTTCATGTATTGGTTGCTATAATAAAGGTCTGAAGAAAACTGAAAGGTTGCTTCAGTTACGCAGCGAAAATACTGTCTCCTGTGTTACTCTTTCCATTCCAGTTTGAGCTGACATTCGTCAGGGCTGATGAAGACAAGCTCCCTGGCATCAGGGCGGATGAAGACAAGGTCGGCAGGCAAGCCGGCCCCTGTCCTGAAGGTGAACTCTCGCATCAGTCTCATGAAGACTCTGATCGACTCTGCGTCGGGCTCGCCAAGGATGGAGTCTCGGAAACCGCCACTGCACCCGGAGTAGAGCGAATAGGTGCGCTCGCCGTACTTGATGACCCCGGCGACGAACATGAGGACGGTCGCCGTGACCATCTTGATGCCCCGCAGGGTGCAGAAGAAGACCACTGCTGCCGCAGAGAGCTCGAAGAGGAAGCCAATGAGGTGGCGGAGCCAGAGGTCGTTGTCCGCAAGTGAGTACGCAGTGATGGTGTCTTGGCCCACCCAGGTGGAGCAACAAGAATGGTGCCCAGAACGCGAAGATGATGGGGCTGCCGCCACCGCCTCCTCCTCCTGCTGCCGGCACGCGCTTTAAGCTTGCAGCGGTGGCTCGGTGAGCTAAGTCACCGACACTGCCTCCACCACCGCCGCCGATGTTGCCCATATTGTTGACGAGGAGGCCGAGGGCGAGGTCAGCAACCCAGTCGTTGAGGAGGTAGCAGGACCAGATGACAAAACGGGTTAAGGCGAAGATGAGGACGACCTGGAACACGAGGCTGAGGAGCACGCCGACGCGAATCTCCCAATTGCTGTCCTGCTGCGGCACCGGAGGGTTGAACCCCATCACGACCTCCTAGCTGGATGACCAGTGATTATTACACCGTATGTTTCAAAATACATGCTGTTTTAGATATCTTGAATACACAATTATGTCCACTACCTTTTCTAATTATACATTGCTTAATTAAATTCTAAAAATAAAAGTGACAATATTAGAGTTGTCATCAAAATTACTTCCAAAATACTATACTTTCAATATTTTTTCCTAACATATACCTAGAAAAAGTATACCGCCGCCGATGTTGCCCATATTGTATATATAGAAGAATATTATCACAGACGGCTAATATAAAAAACCATCTTTTTTGTCTATGTATCACAGCCAACTTTAAAAAAAACCATCTGTGATAAACTCATACATCACAGACGGTTTTTATTACGAACCGTCTATGACGTATCGCTGACGATTTGTGTAAAAAAAACGTCTATGAGAAGTAGGATATAACTGACGGTTCTTACCATCAGTTGCAACATAGACGGTCAAGTTATTAAAACCGTCTGAGATAACTACGCTATAGCTTAACACTGACAGATTCTATATAACTGTCTGTGACGAGGCACCTAATATGATCATCTCACCAATATTGAACTGATATGGTAGAGATTTGTAATCTTGTAATTATTTTATTTTTACTCTGTCATTTAATATATGATGGAAACATGTTTTATTTTTTATTTGTAATTCCAGAATTTTATTTAAATATTTGCTGAACGACACAAGTGATATAATACTTGTCTGCACCCTTGGGCATCGGGCAGCGGCTAATGCAGGTGATTCGAATTACCACCAATTAAGCTAGTAGTGGACAATCAACTTCGGAACAATGTCGGTCCGTGTATCAATTGTGCTACTGGACAAGCCCATGTGCTCCATCAACAACCACACCAATGTGATGAGCTCGCCACCGTGGCTTAGCTGCGCAAGGTGCTCCATCGGCGGTGTCCTAGCTGCCGCGTACGTTAGCATCTCCGCCCACACCTTCGCCATCACCACCCACTTGAAGTTGTCGTCCAGCTCCCTCAGCGCCTTGGCCAGGAGGCACGCGCTGAAGATCAGAGTCTTGGTCCGGTCGCTCTCCATGAGATTATCCAAGAACGTCCTGGGGAAAGCCATGCGAAGTAGCTCCTCGGCGACGTCCTTGTGTGTGAGGTCCTTGCGCCACAAGCGGTCACCGATAAACGGGAGGAGTAGGCGCGTCACTGCGCATGTGCTGCGGTACCGAAGCAGCCCGATCCCCATGGTCGCCGACATCATCTCCGGCTTTTTTATGAGCAAGTACAGCATGTACTCCGACAAGTTCTTGCTGATCAACATCCTCTTAGGAGTCTGCTTTGTCAGCACCGTAGTTCTGACGGGGAAGCAGCAGTAGCACAGGTTGGTCGCGATGTGCCACAGCAACAAGGACTCATCAAAGTCCCTCTCGGTGACGCTGCTCAGGAAGACGTCCAAGTGTGCTTCACACACATCCTCACAATGACGAAGCTGCCCAACAAATCTATCGCCTCGGAAGTCGCGCAGCTTCTTGATCTGTTCGAGGTCCCCGGCTTCGCTGACCGCATACATGATTTCTTAAAAAATGAAGGGCATGATATCGTCAGAGGGCACTGCCTGGGCCCGGCCGGTAGAGATGAAGTCGTAAAATATCTCCCTGACGCGCTGCGTAAGTATGAAGCAGCGGCCATTAGTGGGCTCAGGGAGGTCGTCGAGGAAGTTCATCTGCGAGACCATCCTCGACCACCGCCGCACTGTCCACCACCGCTTGGCCATCCGGGAGGCATTCGCCAGCCACGCCAGCCGCACCATCCGTTTGGAGTACTTGCTGGACTCGTGGACGAACACCAGCGTCCAGTCGGAGAAGAGCAGCATGGTGAGCGCGGCTGCGTCAAGCGCGATAGCGCTGAGCAGAAGCGCGTAGGTAATGCAGACATCGGCTGGAAGCAAGCCGGCCTTGTCGATGAGCACGAAGATAACGAGGCTGGAGATGACGCAGCAGCAGCCGACGAAGCGGAGGATGTGTCCGGCCATGGTTCGGAGCGCTGGCATCTTGGTGTAGAGCATGTCGTAGGCGTAGTTGATCTCCTGCTCCAAGATCTCGGTGGCCGTCGTAGGTTCCAGCTTCAAAAAGAAGTCCTTGGTCATCGTCACCTTTGTCGAGCTGACGACACCGTTAACGAAGAGGGGTCGGAAGATGAGGAACAATTCGTACGCCCTCATCTCTTCGTCTAACTCTTCGTCAGGGCTGATGAAGACAAGGTCCCTGGCATCAGGGCCGATGAAGACAAGGTCGGCAGGCAAGCCGGCCCCTGTCCTGGAGGTGAATTCTCGCATCAGTCTCATGAAGACTCTGATCGACTCTGCGTCGGGCTCGCCAAGGATGGAGTCTCGGAAACCGCCACTGCACCCCGAGTAGAGCGAATAGGTGCGCTCGCCGTACTTGATGACCCCGGCGACGAACATGAGGACGGTCGCCGTGACCATCTTGTTGCCCCGCAGGGAGCAGAAGAAGACCACTGCTGCCGCAGAGAGCTCGAAGAGGAGGCCAATGAGGTGGCGGAGCCAGAGCTCGTTGTCCGCAAGTGAGTACGCAGTGATGGTGTCTGGCCCACCCAGGTGGAGCAGCAAGAATGGCGCCCAGAACGCGAAGATGATGGGGCTGCCGCCACCGCCTCCTCCTCCTCCTCCTCCTGCCGGTACGCGCTTTAAGCTTGCAGCGGTGGCTCGATGAGCCGAGTCACCAGCACTGCCTCCACCACCGCCGCCGATGTTGCCCATATTGTTGAGGAGGAGGCCGAGGGCGAGGTCAGCGACCCAGTCGGCGAGTGTTGTAAGGTCTTACGACCTCCCAGGACCTTTCACGACCGGTTAGAGTCGTTTACGACCAGATAGAATTGAGTACGACCGGTCCTGGATGCTTACGACCAGATCCGATCGCCTCAATCTCCTCCGATCGCTTTTTCAACGTAGTCGTAAAATTACTGTAGCAATTTTCGACCACTCCTCCTTATTGAGCGCTGTCTTCCTCCAGCCGCTCTAAAAAAATACCGTGATCGTAAATCTTTACGAACACGCAGTGATGCTGGCGATCACCGTTCACCGTAGTCGAACACCCTTTCGACTACGTTCACTTCCTTCAACGTGATCGGAGTCACTTCCGATCACGTACTAACCTTCTCGGCGTAGTCGTAGAATCACTGTTCCTTTGCCGTGATCGCAGCACCTCTCGACCACACCTGCAGGAATTTTGCCGTGGTCGTAACTCCTCCCGATCACGCTTGCGGTGATCGTGAGTCCTTCTGACCACGTCTTGCTCAATCACACAACAAAACAATGCTTTGTGTTTTCCCCTCTTTTTGGTATTTTCCTCAATTGCTTGGTACATCGAATACATGGCTCTAAGCCTCTTTTTATACCCGGCTGTTCTACTTCAACACGGGTTCTCAACCTACTCCGACTCCGAGTCTCATACGACTTCGACTCGGATTCCAAACTTCGACTTTGAATTTCGGCTGCAATTCGACTTCGATTACATCCAAACTTTGTTCCTGACTCCTAAACAAGATTATTTACAACATTCTCTCCCTAATCTTGTTTTTCCACTTCAATCATACCGATCTTTCTCCTCATCTCCGAGAACTTTATCCGCCCCAGCGACTTCGTCAGAATATCAGCCTTTTGTTCATCTGTACTGATATAGTCGATAGCGATCTTCCCTTCTTCGACACAATCTCTGATATAATGATATCTTGTGTCTATGTGTTTGCTTCTATCTTGTAGTACCGGATTCTTGCTCAGCGAGATTGCAGATTTGTTATCAACCCTGAGCGTCACCTTCTGGATTGTCTCGTCCGACAATTCATTCAATAGTCGAGCGAGCCAAACTCCCTGACAAGATGCTGCGCTTGCTGCGATGTACTCGGCTTCACAAGAAGACAATGCAACCACCTTTTGCTTCTGAGATTGCCAGCTGATCGGACTCTCCCCAAACACAAACATTATGCCTGTCGTGCTCTTTCGATCATCGACATCTCCTGCCATGTCGCTATCACTGTAGCCCGTCAGCTGCAACGACTTTCCACCTCCTCTCTTGTACTGAATCCCGAGATTCAAAGTACCTTTGATGTATCTCAGGATGTGCTTCACGGCATTCATATGCTCCTGAGTCGGTTTCTCCATGAAACGACTTACATATCCGACCGCAAATGAGATGTCTGGTCGGGTGTGCACCAGATACCGTAGACTTCCGACAATGCTCCTATAAGTCGTGGCATCAACTGGTGATCCTGGGCCTGTCTTGCTCAATTTCAGATGATTCTCCATTGGGGTTTGACATGGATTGCACTCTTCCATACCCGACTTCTCCAGAATCTTTTGAGCATATCCCGACTGATAAAGTGTTATGCCGTTGTCGGTTTGATTTACTTCAATGCCGAGGTAGTAGCACAGAAGTCCCAAATCGGTCATTTTGAACAGCCCTTCATCTCTTCTTTAAACCTTATAATCTCCTTTGGATTTGACCCAGTGATGATCAAATCATCCACATAAACGCCCACGATCAGTCTGTTCTTCGCATCTCCCCTTGTGTACACAGCATGTTCAGAGTTGCTTCTTCTGAACCCGAGTGCCGTTAGACTTTTGTCAAGCTTCAAAATCCATGCTCGTGGTGCTTGCTTCAGTCCGTAGAGAGCTTTGTTCAGCTTCAGGACTTTCTCGGCTTGCTTCTTGGATTGAAAACCCGGCGGTTGAGAAACATAAACTTCCTCCTCAATGTCCCCGTTCAAGAACGCCGTTTTCACATCCATGTGGTGAATCTCGCATCCACCGTTTGCTGCCAATGCAAGAAGTAGTCGTATAGTCTCCATACGAGCTACTGGGGCAAAGACTTCTTCGTAGTCGATGCCTTGTTTTTGAACATACCCTTTCGCTACAAGTCGTGCTTTGTGTTTTATGACTTCTCCCTTGGAATCCTTCTTTACCTTGAAGATCCACTTTAAACCGATTGCTCGATAACCCTTTGGCAAATCGGTGAGTTCCCATGTGTCATTCTTTTCAATCGACTTCAGCTCTTCCTGCATAGCTGCTCTCCAGTATGCATCTCCCTTTGCTTCTTCATAGCTTCCAGGTTCTTCTGCAGTCCTGTAAAGCAGTAGCTCTTCAGACTGTACTGGTTCAGTTTGTGCATAAATCTCGCTTATGCTTCTCATCTTCGGTATTTTATCGCTCGAATCTTCTTCATCAGACTCTTCTTCATTTGGTGAGACTTCCTGATCATCAGCACCGATCGAATTTTGGCTTTGAGATGTAGTCGTAGCTTCTTCCGTATTGTCAGCATCGACTGCTTCGACTTCGAAAGTTACCCACTTCGACATGTCTTTCTCAATGTCCTCGTGTTCTTCCCACTCCCAATGTTTGTTCTCTTCGAAGACCACGTTTCTGCTCACATGAATCTTCTTTTCGACCGGATCATAGCACCTGTATGCCTTGGTGCCTGGTTCCGAGCCAAGATAAATCATCCGTCGGCTCCGGTCGTCTAGCTTCTTGAGATAAGTGGATGGCTTTACATGGGCTAAGCATCCGAAGACCCTTAGATGCTCGACATTTGGTTTTCTTCCCGACCACTGTTCATATGGAGTGACTCCATCCAGTGATCGCGTGGTCGCACGATTTAGCAGATAGACAGCATGTCGTACTGCTTCTGCCCAAAACCTCCCGGGCAGGAATCGGCTCTTCAATAGACTTCGTGCCGTTTCGACCACGGTCCGGTTTCTTCTTTCTACGACTCCGTTTTGTTGAGGTGAATATGGAGCCGTGAAGAATCTTGCAATACCCTTCTCTTCACAAATCGAGTCGAACTCTTTTGCGAGGAATTCTCCTCCTCGGTCTGATCTGACCGACTTCACCTTCTTATCGACTTCGTTTTCGACAAGAGTTATGAACTTCTGAAAGTTCGTCTTTGCCTCATCTTTGCTCTTCTGCATATACACCCACATGGCTCTTGAATAGTCATCCACGATCAACATGAAGTATTGATTCCCGGCATCTGTACGAGGTGTGATTGGTCCGCACAGATCCACGTGAACCAGTTCGAGTGCTTGTGAAGCTCTGAAACTCGTCTGCTGTGAAAAACCGCTACGAGTTTGTTTCGCCACCAGACAGCCTTCGCAGACTTGCTCCGGGTGGTCGATTGTCGGTAATCCGACCACCATCTCTTTTCCCGTCATCTTGTTGAGACTCTGGAAATTCAGATGTCCGAATCTTGCGTGCCATAGCCAGGCTGCATCATCGGTTGTAGTCTTCATACACATTGGCTTGCATGCTTCAATTTGAATTTTGTACAGACGGTTTACCGTTCTCTGTACTTTCATCAGCAGTCGCTCAGTGTGGTCGTACATCTTCAGATAGGTGTCTTTGAGTTCAATCCGACAACCTTCTTCAGTCAATTGTCCAAGGCTTATAATGTTGCTTCGTAGACTTGGAATGTAGTATACATTTGACAATCTCCTCTGGCTTCCATCCTTGCACTGCATCAGGATCGTGCCTCTCCCTTTTATCTGAATGGTCGAGCCGTCTCCGAACTGTACTCTTCCAAGCACATTCTTATTTAATTCGTAAAACATCGAGTACGTACCCGTCATGTGGTTGCTGGCTCCGTTGTCGAGATACCAGTCTGCCGTCCGCTCTTGAGTCGGCTCTCCTTCCTTCAACAGACTTGGAAATACTTTCTCTTCGTTTAACAGAACCATTGTCGGTTCGTCTGCATTGCAGAGCGACAATAGCAGTGTCGGCTCTTTGTGCTCATCCGTTTGAGCCAGGTTTGCTTCCTCTACTTTCTTCTTACTCCGGCAATTCGCAGCATAGTGACCATACTTCTTGCAGTTATGGCACTGGATGTGGCTCCGACATTCGGCAGCGTAATGTCCGAATTTCTCGCATGTGTAGCACTGGACATCAGACTTGTCTGTCTGGTGATTTCCGTCTCCACGACCACCACGACCTCCTCGACCACCTCTTCCACGACCACCTTGGCCATAGCCTCGTCCTTGTCCTCGCCCATGAGACATGCCGCGGCCACGACCACGTCCACGACCGCCCCTTGATGATGATTCTCCTCGGTTCTTCGTGTCTTCCTTTACAAACAATGCTTGTTGGTTGTAAGGCCCTTGTCCTTCATTGTCGGTTTGATAGCTCTTTAGAAGTTGCTCGTGTGCTTTGAGCGCTCCAGTTACCTCCTCAACCTTCATCTTTGAGAGGTCTTGCGAGTATGTGAGTGTAGTTACGACCGGGAGAAACTTCTCTGGTAGTACTCGTAGATACTTCTTCACCGCCACCTCGTCTTTCAAGTCGTCGCCGAGAGATTTGATCTCGTTTACGACTTCGTTAAACTTCCCAGAGAACTCCTCCACAGTCTGGTTCTTTCCCATCTTCAATGATTCAAACTCACTCCTCAATGTTTGAAGTCTAACTTCCTTCACTCGATCTACTCCTCGGTGCATTATCTGCAGAGTAGTCCAGACGTCTTTCGCCGTCTCCTTACCGATCAGCTGCCGCATCATTGAGTCGGGCACGGCCTGATAGATCGCCGCCATCGCCATCTTGTCGAGTCGTTCATCAACGACTTTGTCTTTCTCCTTTGGTTCAACTGGACCCCAGACTCCCTGTGCGATCATGTTGACCTTCATCTTCATCGCCCAGATCGGGTAATTGTCCGAACTGAGGATCGGGTACTGCAGCGACACGCTTTCCTTCACCTTTGAAGCCTCCGCCATGGTTCACCAGGCTCTGATACCAACTGTTGTAAGGTCTTACGACCTCCCAGGACCTTTCACGACCGGTTAGAGTCGTTTACGACCAGATAGAATTGAGTACGACCGGTCCTGGATGCTTACGACCAGATCCGATCGCCTCAATCTCCTCCGATCGCTTTTTCAACGTAGTCGTAAAATTACTGTAGCAATTTTCGACCACTCCTCCTTATTGAGCGCTGTCTTCCTCCAGCCGCTCTAAAAAAATACCGTGATCGTAAATCTTTACGAACACGCAGTGATGCTGGCGATCACCGTTCACCGTAGTCGAACACCCTTTCGACTACGTTCACTTCCTTCAACGTGATCGGAGTCACTTCCGATCACGTACTAACCTTCTCGGCGTAGTCGTAGAATCACTGTTCCTTTGCCATGATCGCAGCACCTCTCGACCACACCTGCAGGAATTTTGCCGTGGTCGTAACTCCTCCCGATCACGCTTGCGGTGATCGTGAGTCCTTCTGACCACGTCTTGCTCAATCACACAACAAAACAATGCTTTGTGTTTTCCCCTCTTTTTGGTATTTTCCTCAATTGCTTGGTACATCGAATACATGGCTCTAAGCCTCTTTTTATACCCGGCTGTTCTACTTCAACACGGGTTCTCAACCTACTCCGACTCCGAGTCTCATACGACTTCGACTCGGATTCCAAACTTCGACTTTGAATTTCGGCTGCAATTCGACTTCGATTACATCCAAACTTTGTTCCTGACTCCTAAACAAGATTATTTACAACAGCGAGGAGGTAGCAGGACCAGATGACAAAACGGGTGAAGGCAGAGGAGGAGCGCTTCCTGAGTGGACCGGCGAAGATGAGGACGACCTGGAACACGAGGCTGAGGAGCACGGCGACGCGAATCTCCCAATTGCTGTCCTGCTGCGGCACCGGAGGGTTGAACCCCATCACGACCTCCTAGCTGGATGATCAGTGATTATTACACCGTATGTTTCAAAATACATGTTGTTTTAGATATCTTGAATACATAATTTTGTCCACCATCTTTTCTAATTATACATTGCTTAATTAAATTCTAAAAATAAAAGTGACAATATTAGACTTGTCATCAAAATTACTTCCAAAATGCTATATTTCAATATTTTTTTCCTAACATATACCTAGAAAAGGTATATATGATCAAGGTTATGTAGCGGAGACTGCATCATGCCTGCAACTACTAGTAAACAACAACAGATGTAGTATATACAGCCGGTGAAATCCAACACACCTCGTTTGTTTTGAGGGTAGAAAAATTCCACAATAATTCTAATTTTTTTTAGAAATTCTCTTATTAATCGAGAAAAAAAGGTCTTCACGGTTTATACTAGTGGGGTCAGATTATAACAGTGCAGATTAATAATACATAGATATTAGAATTATATAACAAATACAGTTATATTTTCAAGCATACGAATTAGAGTTGTATAACAAAGACCTTATTATCTAGAAGTGCAATTGTATTGGTAATTTCGCTAGTTGTATGAATAATTTGTGTTTCCTAAAATATAGTTCCTGACATTTTAGTTAAGTTAATTGAGGAAGATTATGAAAACAATGTCATTGTCCAAGTTGCAATAATGCGCGGAAAATGGTAAATAAACTATTCCAGAATACTACAATTAATTGACTAAAAGTTTACATCTTAATTTTCAACTGACTATTTCCGCAAGTTATTTTTAACGTTGCACGTACTCCGATTTTCTTTTGTACTTTTTTCACTATTTTTTTGTACTGCTGCATAGTGAACTGTCGTAGCATTTGACTGAACTGCTGCTATACATCACTTCTTGTCGGCTAACATATTATTTAACATTATAAATATTGCTCCCTCATGAGATGTATATGTATATATGTTTCTTTTAGATTCCTTACGTGTAGTTTCAACACATTTAACAATGAAACATATCTACTACAAACATATCTACAGTTTGGTTTCAACAAGAAATCAACATGGAAAACTCTGAGGAAGAAAAGAGACAAATTCCTGACAGACAGAGAAAATGGAACTAGGAAAGACAAAAGCTGTTGTCCATAGCAGTTGTTATGCTGACTTGTTCAATTTGAGTTTAAACCTCAACTTTGGTAGTCGATGCAAATTTCTATAGACTACGTGACTTCTAAAAGTTTTTATTCGGAATTTTTTCATGTTTATTTGGTGCTCAAACCAAGATGGTTTGCATGTTGCTCCTGGTTTGCACAATACCTATCCTTTTTAAATAAAATCGGAAGCTAAGGAAGCTTAAAATTATCTTAAGCTCTTCCAGAGCACAGGAATATTAAAACTACCCTAAAAGCTGATTTAGTTAATTCATTGTATGTTTTTGAATAGTTATGCAGAATTTTCACTTGTTCTCGAGTGAAGGTCCTAGGAGTAGTACCTTTGGTTGAACAAAATTATACTCGTGGAAAGTTCATGATGGAATCAACATATTTCGTTTTTAGGTATGTAATTTTGTCTTGATTGAATTTACAATTCAAGACACGTTGAGATTAAATTTCCCAGTACTGTTAAATTTTCCTTACATTATGGCGAGGTTGCTGGAAAAAGTATATCCAAATATAAATGACATATTTCACTCTAGAAAAAATGAGTAGTTTTATCAATTATTCCGGGAGACTATATGATACATTTTTTGTGCATTTTACATAATTTTTTTCAACTTTCCAACACTACTCATCCTATAAGAGTGGGAGTGACAAGTAGAAAAATATATGAGGTAGTGGAAGATTGATAACGTTTTTTTAATAAAATGCAAGGTTGCAAATAGTGTATAGCAGTGGGGGTTCCGCTTAGCGTTGCTCGATATAGCGTGATATATATCAGCCGATAAACATTGAAAAAAATGTGATTATAAGATCATCTCCATATAATTTTGCGTAGTTAAAAAAATAATAGAACGCACGAGATGACAAGATATATCTACAATACAAGGCTCGGCCAAAAGAATCCTCACTGTTTTGGTACTTGTTGAGTTCATCCAAAATTTTCTCTTGTGTTTCTTTTTTTGGAAACAGTGTTTCCATGCAGGATACCACACACTCGAAATTTTGCATCTCTCAATTTCCATCCTATTTGAGTAGCAGTAGTATGGGTTTAGGTAATGACCAGCCATATGCAATGGAGTTTGCCAAACAACATTGTACTTGGCTTCTTTGTGATAAAACCTTTGGGCAATTTCTTCTTTGGCATTAATTAATCAAAATGCCATACAGAAAACCAATAGCTAGTACATCACCATCTACGTGCCTTAATAACTCAACCAAAGGCAGGGATTAAAAGGGAGAAGTGAACCTTAATGTAGTGGTTATATTGCAATTGGGCCTTACTGGCTTAATAGGCTGGGCCAAAACTCCTCTCCCAAAACTGAAAAAAGAGAAGTGAGGAATATGCATGGTATATCGTGTATAGTGCCACACGATATATCGCCGGTAAATATGATAAATCACTAGTTGCGATATCTGCATAACATTTTTGCGCTGGACCTAATTTTGGCGATGTAACACCATATATGTGTTTGTACCATAACCACCGCTATCAAATATTGTTCCGAATTTGCAGTGCTACTTTTTTTGCATTCTTTCATAGTTACGTCAACAGGTATTGCAACTAAGTAATAGACTTATGTAGATCTGTACATCCTAGTTTGCATTCACCGAATATAAAGCAAGGGATGAGCTATCAAACAGCAAATTTTTGAAAAATTCTGCAAAGCGCGGATTCACACATAATAGAGAGATATGCATACCTTTTTTCCGCCTCTTGGCGAAAGCTCCAATATATTTGGTTGGTTACGTGGATTATTAAACCTTCACTGCACCGAGCCAACTGAAGATTTTTGAACTGTGACATGCTTGACTTATATAGTCAATGTATCCATAGGAACCAAGTTACTTTAGCTAAAGCCAAAGAAGGGTGAAGGATAAGTTATTGTCAGCCCACAAGCAAAGAATTTTTTAAAAGACGAGTCTACTATTCAAGTTATTCGTTTGATCAAAGGGAATCGATGCACGTGTTTATAGATGAAGCCAAAACAAAGAGCAAAACTTATGGCTCCATAAAGTATATATATGAAGATGAGTGTTACATGATCAACTCCCTCCAAGTTTAGTGGGAAAAGGCCCTAAATCTCATGCAGTGCTCGGTGTCCGTTGTCAAAGCTGAAGATTTAGGATGATTTAAAATAAAGTTGAAGATTTAGGACAGCCTTCCTCTTCCAAATTAAATAGAAAAAACTCATAGGTTTTTGAGATAAAGTTGGTACTCCCTCTGTCTCATAATATAAATCTATAGTTCACCATACGCACAGACCAAAAAACATTAAATCTAAGATAAGGTTAATGTTATTAAACCATGTATGACCCTATTAAATGGTATGTTACAACCATTCATCTACATTTTCAGCATTAAAAGAGGGGTATATGATAAATATACTGTAATAACTACACATTCAATCTCCACAATGGATTTATATTGCGGGACAACGCTTCTCAAGAATGAGGACTTATATTACAGGACGGAGGGAGAACATTATAATTCATATTGTTCCTTGTACCCTAAATCTGATGCTAAAATTTGTTACAATTAAGAAGATCAATCCAGAAATTAGAGGCAGTTGATTGCCATAGTCGACAAAGACGCATCATACCAAGCACACATGCCAAAGAGTATCAGTCTTAACTTTTCATATTATTTGGCATTAAACTTTGGATGGAAAGATAACACTAGCTGTGGTGGTACTTTAATTCAGATGTCTATAACTATAAAAGTATAAATCAGCATTTGCTTAAAAGAGAGAGAGAGAGATGAAATTCCTTGGCTCTGATCAACTCTTTGCTAGCGCAAATAGCTTTAGTAGCCGTATTAGTCACTAGCTAGGTTTTGATGTGCTATATATACACGTTCCCCCAACAAGCTAAAGGAAACCGAATCCGATGCAAACTCCACCTTCTACAACACATTATTAACACTTCAACTTTCACGTTTGAACCGTACCTTCAGCTTCCCCAACATTCGTGATCTTGCTATGCCGATTTGTTCCATTTGAAGCTTCACTAAGGTATCATTTGGTTTTGATGCATGGAACGGTAAACACGCCATTCTTTTCGTGTGCCCATGTATGCTTCTTCCCTCATCATGCACCAACGGAACAGCAAGGTGCAATGTGTTAGAAATAGGACCATATGAATGAGACCTATTTTCTTAATTTCAAAGCATGTATGGTTTAGCACTATATTGCTTAGGCAAAGTGGAGGAGACCGATTTATAAGGTGGAGTCCTTGCCTCTCCTTGAATATGGATGGGGGTGGCATGAGGAGGGCTTTGGCTAATCACACGTGCGCACGCAGCGCGCGCGTGTATTCGCGTATTTTTACGTGAAAATCGTAGGACTTGTGACTTGCAACCGTTACTAGTGAATAACTGCAGCGCCCTAAAAGGGCCTAAAGACATCTAAGAAAAGTACAGAGTATTCCACCTCCATTCTCTCTATACTTTCTTCTCTGCGAACTTGTGCTATTATGCTGCGCCGTTTGAACCTCGCCAACCTTTCTTCCCGGCATGTACCTAGAAGGAGGAAGAGCGGCTATCTTCGAACTATTGCCGCAAAGAGTACCTGCATGGGGCGGCAATAAGATTTCTAGGCAGCGCATTTGCGCGACCGCTCCTGCACTACATCGTCTACGCTCTGCACCGCATCAAGCCTGCGTTGCTTTCTGTTCTTCATCAAGCCCAATAGTAAGTCGTTCGCGCATTCATTCGACTGTGTTACTATACTTTCCTTGTGTATATTCTGAAGTAGAATGAGTAGCCTACTGTTAGTTGCGAGTTTTGCATCACTAGTTTATTGTATTTGTCTCCTAGTAAAACATGGAATTAAAATATTGCCTACATTTCCAACACAATGTATATAAGCTTGCGCATCAAATTAATGGCCAAGTCTTATCCGGTAGCAATGATGTTGATTATTGTTTGTTGGAACTAATTCTGCCGAATCCGTATCAGAGTCTATATTGAGTTGAGTCCGAATCAATTTAGAAATAGAAATTCATGTTTCAGAGTCGGTTTCTGCATTTGAGTCATGTTTGGATATGTAGAAGTATTATCTATATTTAACATGTAAATTTATGTATAAATAGTGGAGAAAACCAAAGAAAAGGTGCGCAGATTGGAGCATCACCAAAAGATTTTGTTTGTTCTATCTCTCGATTGTTTTCGTGTTGTCACCGCCGTACTCGAGTACTAGAGGAGACACGAGTATTTGGAGCTTATGAGTTATTGGACTTTTGACCTCATATTGCCCAGCCATTGAGCGACTTAGTCTAGTCGCCCAACCGTTAGGCAACACATGGCCAAGTCGCCCAACAGTTGGGCAAAGGCAATAATCCCTTGTCGCCCAACCGTTGGACGATTGTTAAAAAAATGTAATTATTTATTAATCAGATAAAAATATTTGTAGGGGTAAATGTCAATTGTTGTATGTATGTAACATTGAGCAAATCTTGTTTTTAAGTTGTTATTTTTTAGAAAAAAGGCAGACAATGTCGGTTGAACCATTTGTAATTTTCATAGATTGTGGACGGTACAAAATCTGTTACACTCACAATAACATTTTGTGATCATCGTATATTGTTATAGTGCGATAAATTTTATAAAAAATTTGGTGAGGATGATTGAGATAGCAGCGATTCGTAAGTAGAAAGGTAAGTGATATTGTGTTGCAATAGAGAATTCATACATGGAGGAGAATTCGTACAAGGGGGTTATATATTATGTAGGCTAACAAACCAAGGATGGTACATACCTACCTTTAGAGAATTAAAAACACATAGGATATATGGACGAAGAGTGTCAAACTACTGAGTGAAATGTAGCCATTTGCCCTTGCGGCCTAGCTCGACGTTGTAGTCCTCACCATCTGACATGGCCTTGGCCGCTAGTTCGTGCTTTCTCTTGCACTCCTGCTCACGAGCCTCCCACTCCCTGCGCTGCATACCTCCAGGTGAGCTTGTATCTCCCACTAGATATGCTCGCCTCAATATTTGCTGTAGTGCCACTCCTCTATCCTCTGGCGTGCCATCTAGGCATCCTACTCCTCGTGTCCAGAGTCCACTGGTCATGCGGGTGGATCTGTAGGTCGATCAATTTACGGTAGGTTGTAAGATCGAGGAGGCCGACTAGAGGGGGGTGAATAGGCGGTTTAAAATTTTTCTTCTAATTTAGGCTAACAATTTCAACTTTATAATTAGCCTAGAGCAAGTAAACAATGTACCAACTAAAATAATATGAAATGGCTCAAGAGATCACTAGCACAATATCAATTAACCTAAGAACAAATACAATTCAAGCCTAGGTCAAAGATTGCTACTTTAAATTCACAAGCAATCAAATGATTCAAATAAAATGAATTGCTTGAATGTAAATAAGCACAAGAGAGCAAACCACAAATGACATGATCACTTTTTACCGTGGTAATCGGAGACTTGCCGGTCTCCCCTAGTCCACGTTGAGGTAAGCCCAAACGAATCGGACCGGCTCCACGAATTGAGCCTAATCACCTCGATCACTATCAGTAGCTCTTTCTCTCTCCGGGTAGGCGAGCTCCAACCTTCACAATCTTATCGGGTCTTCTCACAATCTTCTTGAGAAGATCACCGAACCTTCCCGCCAAGCTGTCTAGGTGCCGGCAAGCACCAAGAGTAATGAATCACAGCGGGCTTGATCACACTCAAGTGCCAAATGGATCAATCTACGGATGCAATGCACTTGAATTCACTCAACTACCTCAATTGAATGCACTAGTGGAGAAATGAGGTGTGAGAGGTTGCTCTATGCTCAAGGATGCTCAATAATGGTTCAACAACATGTACTTGTGCTGGTGGGGTCGAATTTATACCCCCACCAAACTCAAATAGCCGTTGCATTAAACAAACCTGAAAATTTAGGGAAATCGGAACTACCGCTGTGTTAGGGGCGGTAGTTCTGATTTTCTGCAGAATGCACAGAACGGCTATGTCAGTGGGTCAGAAGTAACCGTTGGACAATGAATGCGGTACTTCTGCCGTTAAAAACGCGGTATTTCCGGAATCCCGGAAGTTCCGATATTTCCTCGGAACTTCAGATCTCAGATAGTTGAAGTTTGAACCAGGTTGCTCTCTGGAAGAAAAGTTCCGCCCTCAGTGCCCGGTACTTCCAGACTTGCGGTAGTTCCGCCGTTCATCCTGTGGTACTTCCGTTTTCCGAGAGGCTAAGTTTAACTCCGGGCGCTCTTTGGAAAAAACATTCCACTCGGGAGCCCGGTACTTCCGCCCGATCGGATGTTCCGCGATTTAAACGCCGGTACTTCCGAAATTTCTGACAATGCACAGTTTTGATTCAAATTTAAATTCTAAATGCATGCATGATCCTAAATTGATCCAAGGGGCATATTAGCATGTGATCAAGCACTTTACCATGATCCCTCTTAATAGTACGGCATCTATCCTATAATCTGGTCTTCCAACCTTTCTCTAAGACCGGTAGAAATAAAAGAGCCCTAAACTATTTACCTTGTCGCCTTGGAACTCTTTGAATCTTGTGAAATCTTTTATGAGCCTCTTTCTTTGCTGTTTGGACTAATCCTTTCAAACACTTAACGCACATATTAGTCTCATAATCACATAATGTCATTAATTACCAAAACCAATATTTTTAGAGGCCTAGATGCTTTGATAGGTGCATAGCGGATCCAGAGACTACGGGAAGAGGGGAGAGCTTGTTAATGCGTCCCATACAAAAGAACTGGTAAGGGAATGTATTGCAACCCGTTCTTACCAGCTGTCGGTAGCGTGCCATGTCCCAACCTACACACAAACCATGGTGTACTACTCTAGGCTGGATTTCAGGACCCGAAATATCCTCTGCATGGACAAGGCCCATAGCTTAATAGCATCCTGAAGTGATCCCTTGTCAGCAAACATTGCATGAAGCTAAACATCCGTAGCATTGTACTTCCACGGTGATTTCATGATTGTTGTGTACAGAAAGACCCTTAACATCCACCGTATTCCATGCCTGCGGCATGGGACCTTCATCCTCATCGGAAGAGTCGTCGTTAGCATCTTCTAAAGCTTCCGCCTATCCAGTTGTCTTAGCTTGTGTTGTGCGATCTTTATGATCTGCCTCAGCAACATCTGCATCCGCCCGCAAGTGGGCTGAGCGTGCAGTGTACAATATTCCGGTTCTACCACCGCAACATCGCCCACTGCGCCCTCTTCATGAATCATGCATTGGGCACTCGAGCTGCTCCTACCAACCGGACCTCCTATGTCTCCCTTCGAACATGGTTACATGAGTAGCACGCACTCGGAACCACATAGTCGGTAGCCTTGCACAAAGCCCATCCATGCAAGGGTGTGCATCAATCTCCTCAACTTCCATCGAATGCCCATGGTAGACTGACTCGAAAGCCTATGTAGGATGACACTGCACACCTCGGGGTCTAACAAGAAGTTGCGTGTGAACCAGTCCAGCACATCTATGATTCAAGCATTCTCCGCATTCGGAAGTACTATATGGACTTGCGGGAAATTGCTTAGGTCAACACCGTATGGACCTTCACAAATGGTACCAACACTATAATGCATTTTCAATGTTGTGGGTTCTGATATGACTGATTTCTCACTGCAAATATTGCTATTTGTCAATATTCATTCACTAAATATGTGCTAAACAAATATGTAGCTACACGTTGCCTACATTCGGATGAGAATAACAACGGATAATGCTATTACCTTCACACGAAGAACTTTTCTTCTTATCAACAAGCTTCCTTTGTCTTCCACTCTAACCTCAGGAGCTCCTCTCCTTCTCCTGATCTCCTCTCGTCTCCTGCACTCCCTTTCCCAAGCTCCGCTCCTCTCCTTCACTCCCTCTCCCGAGCCCCTCTACTTCTCCCCATTTCGGCTTCTCCCTCTCTTGAGCTTCTCCGCTCCTTCTCCTCTTTTTTCTACCTCCCTCAAGCTCCTCTCATTCTTCTTGCGAGAGAAATGAGGAGAGCCCTTGAGGGCGTCGGGTCAAAGAGAAAAGGATGGAATAGTTGCCCAACCATTGGGCGACTTCACCATGTCACCCAACTGTTGGGCGACTAGAGGCAGTAATCACCTAACTGTTGGGTGACTTGGCCTCGTGTCACCCAACCATTGGGCAACTTGCCTAAGTTGCCCAATGGTTGGGCAACATGAGGTCAAAAGTGCGAAAAATAGATCATAGAAATATTTTGTAATTCCAAATAAAAAATGTTTATTTCAAAAAATCTTGCTATTACCTTCTATGGTTCATACAGATATGGACAATATTTTAATTCAAAATTTTATCAGGAACCATATATCACAAACAGACTAATGATGCCGAACTAAAAAGTAACATCAGACAATACAAAATTATACTTCAAACATGAACATTGTAACTCCCCAAATTTGGGAAATACTAAAAAATGAGAAAAAAATAATAATTTCGTTATTGCATTTCGGTATCATTTGAATTTTCTTGGATTTTTGATTTGGTTTTTGCCAAACTAATTCAATTAGCAAATATAAAGTAAAAAAATCAAGGATCGAGGAGCAAAGTTGTTGGAAATGAATTCGAAGAAAATTTTGAATTTAAACTTCAAATCAAAAAACAAAATTTGAAATTAAAATTTGATTAAAGGCAAAAGTGAAGTAAGATTAAAACTCACATTCAAAATATTTGAGTTGAAAATTCAAATTCAAATTCAATGACAAATTCCAAACTTGAAAAAGGAATTTCAAATCAAATTCGAACCCCCATGTTTTGCTAGCATGTCCCACCCTTTCTCTCTTTCTTTCCTCTCTCTGTCAATGTGGCACCACCCCTTTCCTTCTCTCTCTTCTTTCCCTCCTCTCTTCCTCTATTCTGCATGACATGCCCGACTTGGCACCGACACCACTGTTCTTGTGCACTCCCCATGCACATGAGCGACGTGCCCTACCTGTGCCTACGTTGCATGCACATAGTGCCCCCACGCGCTCACACTACCCTGTCAGCTCTACCCTCCTTCCCGCTGCTCCACCCGTGCACATGTGCTGCCCGCATGAGCCTCGTGCATGTCAAGCCTGCACCCACTGTCCTCGTTGTGCCACACACTAACTGTATGCATGCACGCTACCCACACCGAATGGCCATGTCCGTTGCCCCTCAGGTCGCACTATCCTCTACTGTGTTGCACAGCTCGGCGGTGCCTCCCACTGTGCTTGCACAATGCCTATTGCTTCCACCTCGTCTATTTAAAGGCCACCTCAGGCCACACCGCCATGCCCACGCTGCCGCCACTTGTCCTCGCTGTTCCTAGCCGCTCTAGCAAACATCTCCCAACCCACCCATGTCATCTCATATTCCACACCTCCAATTGCTTTTCCCACCTAGTGATTCCTTCACCTGGTGTCGCCGCACCATCTTCTTCGTCCATCCTGGCCAAAACCACGCCTTCGCCACTTGAGCTCCGGTGAGCCTCCCTCGCTTCAACCCTCTAGGAGCCCATCAATGACACCCTCATCCTTTCTTGACCACTAGACTGGGCTCCCCTTGGCCCGAGCACCGCCCCATGCTAGTTTCCCCACGTCGCCTCGGCCTCATGTCGCCGGCCCTCTCCGATGCCTCTCCGCCTCCCGAGCACGATCAGTAAGTTCCCACAACCTCCCTCATGCTCATGCCCACCTCTTCTTCTTCTCGCTTTCCTTCGGTCATCACCATCCCAATTCTTCCCCATGCCTGGCTACCTAGAGCCATTGTTGAGTTGCCCCAGGCCAACCTCGGTTCATGTTGTCGCCGCCAGTAGCTTCCTTGCAATGCTCGCGCTCCATTTTGCTGCTCTCCACCCTCCCTCTGGCCGCCCCTCGCAGCCACCACTCGGTCGTGCACCCTTGCATCCTCTGTTAGGCTAGCCTCTCCTATTTTCCTTAGTTGCGCTCTCCAGCTCCCTCTCCTTTAACTCACAAGTAGGCCCAACCCAAGTAGATGGCAACAAAAGCATTAGTCTGTCTCTATGTCCAATTCCCATATGATCAACTTTAGAATTCAAAGTTTAATAAATATTCAAATAAGGAATTTGATAAAACATAATTTATAAATAAAAATAAGAATAAGATTTAATTACAAAATTATAATAAAGGATTATGCAAAATAAAAATATTAGAGATTTAATCTTGGTCAATTGCATGGATTAGTAAATTAAAACTTAGTGTAAAATTAAGTCATATAAAAATAATAGATATTATTTGCATATCTCAAAAGCCATGAGGCCCTTTTTTTAAGTATTTCTTAAATAATTAAGGTAAACCATTTGAAGTTTAAGTCTCTAATATTTATCTATAAATGTTAAGATTTAAATATTACCTTGTATATGATTAAGAAATTCCCAAAAAATAATTAGATTGTCATTAATATTTATCTCCAATTCAAATACTAATCAAAGACATTAATGACACATATAACCTTGTGTAAATAACAACTAAGTTAAAAAAGCTAATCAACCAACATGCCTTTGCCACCAAAAGTAAAATGCAATTTAAATTACATGTTTTGATAAAAATACAAACGTGCCTAAATAACAATCATCCTATCAATATCCCTGCATTTAAAATCACCAATGGTAATTAAGAATAACAATTGTACCAACAATTCAATGCACTAACCCTCAAGTTATCTCGCTCAACAAATAATACCCCGTACCTCAGGTAAACTCTTTCATCTATCTGTAGGTCTAACCTAACTCATGGCATTTTATTAATAAATATAAAATAATAAAAGAATTCATTAAAGATCAAGCCCTAGTATTCCACGATGGGCTATGTCTAGCCATCTTTCAATCTGAAATGGAATATTCCTGTGAATGTTCCTTCGACATCAATCCTTCTTTTATATCCTTCCTAGTAGAGCTTTATTGTTTCCTCATTTTGCTCAAACTTCATTTGACGTTGTCAAGCATCCCGCAATTCACTAAATCTTCTCTCATATCACCAACTTAGTCATAAGATATCTTAATTAAGCTGATTTTAGATTTATTTAGATCATTGAAGTTCCTCAAATTTATTTGGTTTTTTTATCGTTTGTCACATAATTAGAAGTCAGCGTCCCGAAGAAGCAACAACTTGAGCAGGGTTAAGATTCAGATAGAGATGAAAACCAACAGTTTCAAGATCATTGACTGAGAAAGCTTTGAGTAAGGTCAAGGTTGTAGAAAATTGAGTGAGACAAGTCATTACTTTGATCATATTACACCTACATTTTGAAAGTAAATTATTTTACTAAAAGATTTCAAATTACATGCTTTACTTTGTTACACAAATTATATTCACACTTGTTCATAGTTTATTTCCTATGGATAATTACTTAATTATACCCTACTCCTTGGCTTTGAACATGAACCTTTGTCACCCTAGAATAAATGATAAACATACTAGTTATAAGTTGTATCTAAGTGCCATACGTAGTCTTGCTTAGATACTCAGGGGTATTAAATTGCCCTGTCATCATTTTAAACATGAAACTAGTTTTATGTAGCTATTGGATGGAAATAGATGGTATGTTGAGATAACTTAGTTTTATGTTTCTCAAAACCCTAAAACTTACTTTACCTATCTAGGTGGATGGTAAGAGGTGTTCGTGCAGATATAGCACGAGAAATTATAGTTTGTGGTAGCACCACCCAGATAACTCTAAGGAATGAATCCTATGATGACCTTTCAATGTAAACATCACAACCATAAGTCTATAATGGGCACGACTTGGCTATCTAATTTGCATCCACTAGTGTAGGTTGCACCATTGGAGTGATCCATGAATCATGTCGCTGGTTACAAGTCGTCATGGACATGGGTCATGTCACTAGATTTAAGCCATCGTGTGATGAAAGAGGGGGTCTTTATGTGGTGAACATAACATCACTAAGATAAAACCTTAATAGGTGTAACCTACACTGGGTGATGCATTGTAAAGGCCTTGTAGTGATCTTCTTTATTCACATGTCCAAGGAAATATGTAAAACATAATAATTTGATTATCTTTTGTGGGTAAAGTGTACGACCTTTGCAAAGTGAAAACTATTCGAATAGCCGTTCCCATGGTCATGGGTAGTCATGGAAATTTACTCGAACTAGTGTCTATTTCTAAACCTTTGTGGGTGGGATGTAAACTCATTGAGTGGATGTAATCCTGAATTTGGATTGCCTTGGGTAGATGTAACCCAGTGATATTAATGGGTGGATATAATCCTAGTAACAAAACTAGCATATGGTGGATAGAACCATACTCTGTAATAGATAGATGAAACCTGCACTACTATTATTACTATATACTCTTACAATCTTTAAAAATATTGTTTGGTTAAATTGCTAGGTCTCAGGCATTTTTGCAACTAAAAGAATATCAAGCCTCCGTTGATAGCCTTGCATCTATTATTATTGCATTCTGTGTGGTAGCTTACTAAGTACCCCTATACTCATTCTTGCTCAATTATTATTATTCAGTATGTAAGAAGGAGAATGTTATGTCCTATGGTAATCTAAAGGACTCGACAGAGCTAGAAGACAATGATGCTAAGAACTAAGTCGCGAAGCCCAGTTGGCTGCCTATGGGCGTGCCTTCAGGGTCCCACTTGTGTGAAGTTCCATTTTTGCTGTTGTTTTTAATGATTCGGTTTGATCAGCCCATGTGTAAGTCCATCATTTTATTTACGCTTCTGCAAGATATGTATTTGGTGTATAATAATGTATCTATGAGCACTATCTACTGATCTTGAGAATATATGGTGGAATAAAAAAGGATTCTGGATTGGAAAAATCCAAGTCTAACACAGCTTATATCAGAGCATATCAACTCTAGGTCGTGACTTTAGTTAACATGGACATTAGTTTCATGACTACAATTATCTTTCAAATTTTTTTCTAAAATATAAGTATTATTGCTACTTCTTATCCCTCCTAGAAGATCTTCTCTAACCTCTATCTTGCTACAATAATTTTGACTCCATAGCTTCCTTACAGCAAAATTCAAAATGACAAATTTTCAGGACTCCTGTAAACCCCTCTTTGAAGGCATCTTGAAAACATATTTTTGGCCAAAATTACAAAGCTTAATCTTGAAACTTATTATTTTTTTAAAAAAAACTAGGCCTCAATATTTATTTGTCCGGACTCGTATCAAAAAACTTGTTTTTAGAACCCAAAAAATTTTCAGAACCCTTCTATTCGCAAATCATGGAAAACACTCCCCTTTCAAAACAAATATATCAAAATTAGTATTCCGAAAACATCCATTTGAAAATCACTTTGCCAAAAGCTCTACTTTCAAAAATAGTAGTACCAACCTGACAATTACCATCTATCAAATCACTTCTAGATGTCCTTCCTTCCCCTCCTTTGATTTCAAGAGATAATTAATCGTCTCTTTCTTTACCCCCTACCTCAAAATTTTTGTAGTGAAACTTGATTTCAAAAATTAGCCATGAAATCTAGACCCCAAAAATTATTTTTCCAAGTTCATTTCAATGAACTTGTTTTCAAACCATGATTTTGAGATCCAGTCTCTTCACAAAACTATCGAGGGAACTCTCTTTTCAAAGCAGATATACTTCAAAATTCAGTGTTTTCAACTACCATTGGAAGATCCTTCTTACCATAAAGCTCTATTTTCAAATATACATACATACATACGCACGTACGTACGTACATACACACACCCCTTTGCAAAGAAACTTGGTTTCAAAGTTACCCCTGAAACATAGCCCCAGTATTTGAAAATCCAAACTCATTCCCAAGAACTTGCTTTCAAAACTAAAACTTAGGGATTCACTCGCTTTGCAAACTATCGATAAGGCTCTCTTTTGAAAACAAATGTTTCCAACTTTAGTATTTTGAAACCCCTATTTGAGTTTTTTTTGGAAAACTCTATTTCCAAAAATAGTAATAAGAACCTGACTATTATTGCCAAAGCACTTCTTGATGATCTTCTTTCTCTACTTTTGATTACAAAAGAAAATTGGTTTTCCCTTTCCTTTCCCTTACTTCAAAAACATAAGTTTAGGGACATCAAAGATGTTCATGAAGATAAGATAGTCTCATTTTAAACAGACTTTGTGTGTTGAACCTTGCACCCTCATATGTGTGCCCCCACTGATAGACACTGCTTGTTGCAAGTTTTCAGTTAGACCTTGTGCGTTGCCTTCTTACCGTTGGGCATTATATTTCACAGTCATAGGAAAAACTTGTTTTCACAAAAAAAAAGTGTGATTTATGTGCAACCCTAGCTTCTTGGGTGTACTATTAAAATTTTAGAATGGGTTTAGATTACCTTATCTCTGTGATTCTTCTTGGACCTCATTCTATTTCCCCCTCAACCTTTTTTACTGAAAACCCCATCAGATCTGAAGATGCGAAGTGACGAATAGCAAACCAAGGCAGTCATGAACAAGTAGAGACCACTCAACCTTCCGATATTCGAAGGAAACAGCATCACCAAGAAGACAATGATTTGGAAGATTCAACCTGCATGAGGACCAAAACTCAAGTCTCCGCTTTGCTTTTCTTCTCTCCTCACCTCACAATAGACCTGTTAATCAAATCTTCATCAAGCAGACATGATGGCCATGAATAAGACAACTATCCCTAGTGGAAGCAAGAAAAAGGGACCAGTAGTTTCTACTCGTCATAGCCTTTACCATCCATACAAGCTTGTGCCTAATGCCACTTCGCAAGGATTACCAAGAAAAAACCCGTTGCATTGAAGACAACCACACCACTACAGCAGATGGGCCCCAAAAGTATGCCATTTACTTTCATTGTGGAAATACCAACACTACACCCATGAGTGCCCCCAGAAGAAGCATTAACCCACTTTGTACAGGTTTTCTCTCTCCCGCTTACTCCAAGGAAGAAGAACAACCCGTAAAGCAAAACTCTAGAATCTACTACTTGCCAGTTAGCCTCACCCCCTTTCTTTCCATTCTTCCAGAATCTCAAGGATGAGATTCATTTTACGGGTGTAGGATTTGTAACATCCCAAATATGGGAAATGTTCAAAAATCAGAAAAAATGTAAATCTTTTTATTGCATTTCAGTGTTATTTGAATTTTCCTAGATTTTTTGCATTGGTTTTGACAAAACTAATTCAATTAGAAAATATAAAAATAAAAATAAAGGATCGAGGAGCAAAGCAGTTGTAAATCAAACAACAAAATTTTGAATTTGAAATTCAAACCAGAAAAAAAAATTAAAATCAAATTTTGATTAAAGGCAAAAGCAAAGTAAGATTAAACCTCGCATCCAAAATATTTGAGTTGAGAATTCAAATTTGAATTCAAAGATAAATTCAAAACTCAAAAAGGAATTTCAAATCAAATTCAAACACCCAAGTTTTGCTAGCATTTCCTTCCCTTTCTATCTTTCTTTCCTCTCACTGTCAATGTGGTCCCACCCCTTTCCTTCTCTCTTCTTTCTCTCCTCCCAATGCTACCAGTCCCGTACAGATGAACTCTATGGCAATGACCCAGAGATAACCGCTCACCCCTTTTCTTGGCACATATCACCAGAGAAGGAAGAAGAATGAGAGAAAGAAAGCAAGGAATTCGGTGATCTATTTAAGGACACAACAAGCACTCACATGGTAACTGACATAATTAACACAACTAAACCGAATTAAGCCAAATTCAAATACTTGAAACTACATTCAAATAGACTAAAGAGAGATAAAGACCATGTGTCGCGCCATGCCACATTATGGTACGGTCACGCACCACAAGTCACGTGATTTGCATGCAAAAATACGTGGGTATTTCAATCTTGGAGGGTTGTTTTGTACTTTTTTTTCTTTTAACCATGTAATGTCTATGCTTATAATATTAAATCAGGGGTAGTTTTATCCTTCTAAAAAATTGTCATCATCTACCATGAACAAAAAGGAAAGATGAATAAAAAAACATGAGCAAAAG
Organism: Dendrocalamus latiflorus; assembly: GCA_017311315.1. NCBI lineage: Eukaryota > Viridiplantae > Streptophyta > Magnoliopsida > Poales > Poaceae > Dendrocalamus > Dendrocalamus latiflorus. The sequence goes on from CM029638.1 coordinate 30,453,601, forward strand.
TAGAGGTGACCAAATGGGTGGGGCTAACCGCGCCGACTCAAAGCATGATATTGTTACCCGACCAAGGCATGGCACAACCCATGACTAAATGAGTCATGCTAGCCTGGCCCAATGCGGTGTGCCATGCTTGGATAATGACCTCAGCCCAACACACACAGTACCATGCCATGTTAGCCTAGCATAGAACGTTACTAGTTCAAGCCGGTTCTACCAGTATCCAGCCAGTTACTACCGATTTTTTTATCCTTGGATGCATGTGGGCTGATAGTCCTGCAAGAACATTGTTGCAACTATAAGATTTAGGTATCTAGCTAGCTAGTTTTGTATAGCTAATTTTGTAGCAGCCCATATTGTAACCTATCTTCATGAGATATTTGGAGATTATTACTGTTTTATTTTTCCTTCACATTTTAATTTGTACTTTGCAAGAGAAAGGACTGAGGGGCACATCCATGGAATCAAATAGTACACATTTGACAGGATCTGATCTCTTCGCCCTCTTTTAGGCCTGTTGGTGAAACGATCCATGGTATGATGGTTCATACAAGTGCTGTTATCATGTTTTCATAAGGAGAAGTCCCTGACTTATATTAAAATATAGGACAGCACATCGCCCCTAGGATTACCTTCAAGTGCATCAAGAAAATGAAATTGCACCAAGTTCCTTCTGGACTATGCTGCAAATTCCTAACAAGGATGGCCGGCGTGACCTATTGTGGACGAAGTCGCCGGGGTGTTTGCGACGGCTGGCGAAGACCGATGATGATGCCGGTGCAGAAATACGGCGGCGCCGAAATGAACCGAGTAGGCCCTAAGATGGCCGGATAAGGATAGGAATAGATTACGAGGGACCGGACTTGGAAACACGGGAAAACCAAGTGAAGGAGGAGGGAGGAGAACCACGAAGGCCGGGTTGAAACGGCACACTGGAAACCACCAAAGTGATTCTGGACTGTTTGTGCTTTGGTTTGCCATGGAAAGTGAGAAGATATGCTCCAACCCAACGAATTCTCTGCATCGCCAAGTATACCTTGGGCTAACTGTACCTGTAACAAATGCTGTTCCTACATTATGTACTGTCACAATATTGGTTCTCTTGTGCTTCTGTGTGACCTGCCCAAACGTGTCGCGCTAACATGTCGATCTGAGATACAATACTATTGGTTTGACCTAAACACGATATAGCACTAATAGTAAATAGCCCTTGCCGGTCCGGCCCGACTAAGCGTTCTATGCTTGGCCGACACCTCGGCACAGCGTGATAAGTAACTCTTCAGTAAAACTGCTTGTGTTTCACAGTAAAATTACTTGTATTAGGGCTACTGTACTCTACTAAGTACTGGCGGGTGACTTGCAGTAAAATTACTTGCGATTGACAGTAAAAACATTTGTGACTCAACGACTGATAGTAAAACTACTTTTCACGGACAGTAAAATCAATAGGTCATCGATGGCCTGTTTGACTAAATGTGCTCAGCTTGGTCTGACATGGTTTGACCCCTCTTCATGCCGTGCTTGAGTTGGAAGGCAAGCATGTGGACTGTCATGGTATGGCATGATAACTTATTAGAGTCAGCCATGACCCCCATAATCGGGTCATGCCATATCCAGACCCATGCAGTGCCGTGGCTAGGTCTACATGTGCGTTATTTTTCTCATAGTCTTTTATTTTACTAGGAGTATTGCTCACACGTTGCTGCCATTGCGTGTCCGGTGCCTTCACAACATGTTCGAAATTTTGATTGTTAATAAATTGATGTTTTTGTTTATACGGTTTTTCAACCACTTAAATTATATGTATTCTTAAATATAATTGCGTGTATGGTAATAAATTTTTTTTTGGAAAACGGTGAATTAAGAACTTTTTCAATTGAACTCTTATATGAATAGGATATTTCTATCTGAAACAAATTGTAGCTATTTTAATGGACGCCTATAAATCAAAATTAAATTGGGCCACGTACTTCTGTATTGTCAATGTGATAGATGCATGAATCAAATTTACAGAGACTCGAGGGTCACATGCTATATTACTCTATGAATTGCCCCTTTGCATACCTATACAATTAAACCAGCTAGGATTCTAGCTTTCTCATTGGTCCACATCACCCTTTAATCCAGAGCCATCCAATCTAAGGTGGGATGGGTGTAGGCCGTCCAATTGAGTGGAGGAACGAATCATTCCCTCTCTCCCTTGGTTCCTCCCAGACACCACCATGCCTCCATCTTCTCTATGTGCAGCACCGCCTTATCCTCCACGTGTGTCGCCGCTGCCTCTCCCGCTCCATGAAGTGCTGCCTCCCCACCGCGCTTGCCGTCATCGAGGAAGATGGCCGTAACATCCCAAAAAAGAAACTACTATAATTACGAAAATTATATAATATTTCTGTTGATCTTTCCGTGTTCTAAAAAAAAGATTTTGGCGTATTTTAAATTTCTCGAGTTGGCTTCTTGTCGAAAGACCGAGTAATAAAAATTCAAAAATGGAATCCAAAACCAAGGTTGAAAATCAAACTGAGAAAAATCCAAGTTTACTTGGATCTTAAGTTCAAATTTAAAATTTAAAATCTGAAGATTCAAAGCCAAGAATGGAAATTGAAAGTTAATATAGAATCTATTCCATCCAATTTGTATATTTGGAAATTCATATTCAAAAATTAAGATTTATCTCTCCAAAACTCCACAATCTTAAAATTTAATTATCATTTGAACCAAGCTTTCGAATTGAAAATCTAATTGCAAATCCAAGTTCTGAAATCCCAAAATTCAGAAATTCTTAAATTTCCTAAATATCTTTTTTGGGCCCGATCTATTTTTCTATCCGGCCCAGCGGCCCATTTCTTTTCTTTTCCCGTCCCGCAACCTCTTTCTTCTTTTCCCGGGCTGATCTTTTTCTTTCTCCTGGTCGGACCGGCCTGCCCTTCTTTTTCTCTGGCCTCAGGCCCACCCAACCGCCCGCTTTCTTCTTTCCTCGCTTCTTCCTCCTCCCGCCACTGTTCCAAGCGCCGCCGCCCAGGTCGACGGCCCAGCCCGTGCCAGCAGTACCCCCGCCCATGCCCGGCACTGCTCCACTGCGCCGTCTCCCCTGGCTATAAAAGGATCCTGAGCTCGCCTTCGTTCTCCCCCTTCCTCCTCCAAGCCGAGCAGCGCCCCTGCGCTCGCGCCGACCGTCGCCACTTTGCGCCGATTCCACCCCCCAGCCATCTCCTCCACGATTAGACCGCGTCACGGCATGCCACCAGCCATCCGCTGCCTCTCCTCGCGTTTAATTGGAAGACCGAAGCCCGAGCACGCCGCGCCCGCGTCTTCTTCGCCTCCAGCCGACCATCGCCGTTTTCGCCACCGCCTCCTCCTCGGTCGCCCCTGACCGATTCCTCGCGGCAGGAGCTACCCCTTGGCGTCCTGAAACCACCCCCGTGGTAGGCCGCCGCCCTCCACCGCCCAAGCTTCTCCGCCACGGCAACCTGACCGAACCGCCGCATGCTCACGTCGCTGGCCCGTCTTGGTGTCCCTCCGACCACTTCAACCATTCCGGTGAGCATCCCGTACCTCACTCATGCTTACGCACGCCTCCCTTCGTCCCCCTCTCCTTCGGTCGCCAGCGCCCCTTCCTCCCTCACTGTCAGCCGCCTGGCACCGCCGCCAGCTTTCCGTGGCACCACCCCGGCCGGCGCTAGTGCCACCTGGAGCCTCCTCGTCGCTCGGGTATTCCATTTTGCCGGTCGCCTTTGCCTCCCCGGCCGCTCTCCGCCGGCGACGCCGCCACCCATCCCCGGCATCTCCCTCCCCTATTCGGCCTCTGCTCTCTTCTGGTTCCCAGCCAAAGACAGCGCCCTCCTTTCTATTGTCTCCCTCTGGTATGACAGGTGGGCCCAACCAAGTGGCTGAGTTAAGTTCTTAAGAAAGAAATGCATAGTGATCTGTGACCCCTTTTGCTAAATGCTAAAATCATGTGTAAGAAATGTTCATGCATGTATTCTAATAAAATAAAAATTATGGCTAATAATGAGAATAAGAAATTGCTCATGAGTACATAAAGAAAGATTTACAAAACTAAATTAAAAACTTAACAATGATTCATATTATGCCAATTGAGATTAATACATTAATTTTCATGTACATCTAAACAAGGTTATACATGGTCTATTTTCATATGACAAGTAATCGACATGAATTCATGGGATATTGATGTTAGAAATTAAATATGTGAAACTAAGTAAAAGATTATTTTTTTTATAAATCAAATGTACTAGAAGTTGATCCTAAGTGAGTAAAGACGTATGTTTGAAACTTTAAAAAGATAATTTCGATGTTTCCAAACTTTACTCTAGAAATTCGAATAATCACTTTAATACTATCCCAAATGGTTGAAATGCTATCTTTCATCCGCCGATCTAAATCTATTTATGCAAACTAAGTAAATCGATTTAACAAGATTTTGCCACATAAAATATTGACCATAAATGGCTCATCTCTAAAATCATGTCATCTCTCTTATTAGTGCTTAAAATAATTATTGGCAAGCCACATAAAATATCAAGTGTGGTTTACTCGTCTCTAAAATCATGGAAGCTATCTTTTCAAAAGTGCTTAAACTAATTGTGGCAAAAACTTTAACATTTATCTTAAAATGCTAAGATTTAAAATAGCATATGCTCGCGATTAAGAATTCTTAAACAAGAGAGGGCAATCCTTAATCTTTGCCTCGCATCCAAATCTCCAATCATTATCTTGAGATTTAAATTTAATAGTCAAAAATAACAAAAGAAATAGCCCTATCAAGAAGATTTCCATCAATTCATAGCTCTCCTTTCCCGAAAATCGTAGCCGTTGGCTATTTCCAATAATTTTGTTAAATTAAGCCGAATAAGCAAATTTGACTAAAATGACCAACTCCATACCTTGATTAAACTATTAAAGAGAATGGTTCATTAAGATAGCTATTGTAATCTCAGATAAATATTATCGCATAAAATATCAAAATTACGCCGAATATTTAAAATTATACTCATCTCTTGTAAGACTCATGCGCCCTAAAATCACAAAGTATTACCTTCGCTACACTCTTTTATCTGTCCATAAGTCCTGCCTGACTCACGGGACTTCCTTGATAAATATAAATTAATAAAGAGAAAGTCACCAAATAAAAGATCGAGTCTCGCCCTTCCCCAATCGGCTATGTCTGGCCACTTTCTTTTCCAAAGCAGGTAATTCCTGTAAAATACTCCTTCACCTCGGATCACTTCTTATGCTAATTTTCCCTCACGATAAAGCTACTCAGCCACCTCATTCCTTCGCCCAGTTTATCTACCGCTGTGCTAACGACACACTAATCCGAATCATCCTTCTATTCTCAAATCAGAATAAAAGTGTAATTTACATTAAATTGGGCATTTAAAATGTTTGGATTTATTTGGTCTTTCTTTTTTTTGCCGCGTATTAGAATCTGAAGACTCCACGAGGCGACACATTCGAACAGGATCAAGACTTGGGTAAAAGCGAGGACTAGTAAATTAAGATCAATGACTGAGAAGGCTTTGACTTAGATCAATCAAGGCCGTGGTACACCAAGCAAGGCAAGTCCTGCGGGTCCCACCCGTGTGAAGTTCTGCTGCTGCATTTTATCGTTTCGGCCTAATCGGCCCATGAGTAAGTGTTACTGTATTATTTACGCTTCCGCATGATATATTTTTGATATACAGTAATGTATTTGTGAGCACTATCTACTGATCCAGGGAATAGTGCGGTGGAATCACAGAGGATCTGGGTTTGATAACCTGGCGTCCGACAATGGCTCTCCACACGGCGATCGATAGTGACTGGATCTAGACCATTGTTGTATGGATCTGGTCAGATCTAGACGTTGGTGAACCCTCCAGATAGGGAATGGTGTCAGGAAGATACTAGGGTAGTGGCCATGACGAGAGACCTCGTTCTGACCCCCAATCTCTTCACTTCCCTCAGTGACCATCCATGAAGAGTGGTGGTGTCGTGACAAGGACGACACGGGTGGTGGCATTGGGGTCGAATGGCTTGACAGGGTAAGGGCAATCAAGCCAAGTGACAATGATATCCGGGAGGGCTGAAGCCACCAGATCAACTAAACAAAGGTGGTGGTGACGAGGATCAAATCTTTCTTATCTCGATGCTTTGATATGAAAGACTTGAGAGAGATAGATATCATTCTGAATATTAAATTGATCAAGAATGAGGATAGGATCACTTTGAGCTAATCCCATTATTCTAAGAAAATATTGATCCTGTTCAGCTTTGAAAATCGCAAAGTTTCTCCAACTCCATATGATGCAAGCATTAAGCTTCGAAAGAACAAGGGGTTAGGAAAATATCAATTGAGATATTCACAAAATATTGGGTCACTTATTTATTTAGTTAGTGCCAGACCTAATATTTCATTTGCTGTAAGAAAATTAAGACGGTTTACATCTAATCTAGGAGATGATCACTAGGAAGCACTTGAAAGAGTGTTGCACGACTTAAAAGGCACAACATCTTTTGGAATTCATTATACTGAATACCCTTCTATATTAGAAAGATATAGTAATTCTATTTGGATCTTTGATGTGGATGAGATCAAAGGTACAAGTGGTTATATGTTTGTTTTAGCTCGTGCTGCAGTTTCATGGAGCTCTTGCAAACAGACTATATTTACGAGGTCAACCATGGAAATAGAACTTGTAAAATTTGACACAGCCACTGTTTAGGCTAAATGGTTGAGAGGGCTTCTGTTTGACTTGCCATTGGTTGATAAACCAATACCGGCAATCATGATGTATTGTGATAATCAAACAATGTTGGCCAAAGTCACAAGTACAAAGGATAATATGAAGTCCTCTAAATATGTGAAATATAAACTTAAATCTGTCAGAAAACTGAGAAACTTCAAAGTGATTGTTGTGAACTATATTTGCACTAAGAAAAATCTAATAGACCATTGTACAAAGGGGTTAGCATAGAAAGTAATTTCCATTTCATCTATTGACATCGGAATGAGGCCCACTTGAGTTACATCACAATAGTAACCTATATCTTTTTGATCAGAGAACCTGTGACTTAGATAATGGAAAAAACAAGTTGATATTGTAACAAGAGAGTACATATTTATTGTACCTATGTTCTCATAAATAAAAGTACTCTCAACTGTATAGAAGGTTGGTATAAAGTCTTAATGTATTCTGTTGTTCAAATAAGAAAAAAGTATCGGCCAACAAAATACCTAAAAATAATACACCTACTTGAGCCTAACTGTGTGGTAGCAGTTCACGAGAACAGGGCATTCTCTAGAAATCTCATAAGCAGATAATGGAGCATGACCATATAATGTTCTGTTTAGGCGTGGTTCAATGGCAGCCTAGTACCGGTTGAGATTTTAAGTGAAACCTGATCAAGAAAAACTATGAATTCAAAACATAGTCCATTCATTAGCTGTGGGAAGATGAATCTTGTCTTTCTAGGTGCAAGTTCAATCCGTACAGGACTTACACTAAAAGATTAGTATATTAACAGTACTTCAGTACAATATCTTTGATATCATTTTGCTACGTGCTTTAGAATTAGTGGGGGGTTGTTAGAATTAGGATCATATGAGTGAGGCTCATTTCCTATAAGTCCAAAGTATGTACGGTTTAGTAGCATATTGTTAAGGTAAGGTAGAGGAAACTAATTTATAAAGTGGAGTCCTCGTCACTCATTGAATATGGATGGGGATGGTATGAGGAGGGTTTTGGCAAATCACACATGCTCACACGTATTCACGTATTTTTCACATGAAAATCAAGTGACTTGTGACGCGCGACTGCGCCGTGATATGACGCGCCACTTGGCAGATCAAGTCTACCTGTTTTTTTGAATCGTGCATCACTCTCTCTCTCTGTGTGTGTGTGTTTGAATGGGATTCAAACGTTTGAATTTGAAACTTTATTGGGTTTGATGACAAACAGTTATCAGTGAGTAAATGGCTGATTAAATGTGTTAGTTACCAGTTGGTAAATGGTTGGTTAATTATGTTAGTTCATAGTATGTTTATATATATGCTTGGAGACGTGTAGAGCGTATAGCGAGGAATCACTGCCTCTATTTCTTCCTCTTACAAATATGTGTTGTTATACTGTGCCATCTGAACCTCGTCGACTCTTTTTCCTGACATGCATTGTGAAGAAGGGGAGTGGTATCTCGGAGCCGTTACTGCCATGAAGACTTGCACGAGGGCGATAATAAAGTTTTTGGGCAGTACACATTTGCGCAACCACTCGCTTCGCTGTAGCATCTAGATTCTGCACTGCTTCCTGTTCTTCCTCACACCTAATTATAAGTCGTGACTGATCGAGTTGCTTAAATTCTATTTCTACATGTATTTTAAAGTACAATAATTTACCTGTTATTAATACTATTTTATGCATCACTAGTTATTTATGGTATTTACCTACTAATAAAATTTAAAATTAAAATATTACCTATATTTCTAACACGGTTGCCCAAATTGACGTACCGACGAGTTCGGCATGCTTGCGGATATCTACGGATCAGGCGTCACACTACCCAATTCATGCGCCATGTACTGATGCGCGATCGCACCTATATAATCGGAAAACATGCCGATTCATCAGTGACTAATTCGCAATTAAAGTACACACAGAAGGTTGGGTTGTCAGATCCTTCTGATAGGATTCAATCGGTACAAGCGTGTATGAATACATGGGAATTGGGATGCTTACGTGCCAAACAATGAACAGCTAGTCACGTACCTGCAATCGACCGTACGGCCGTATGTGTGTAATGGTAATTTATTGCATGAAACTAGTTTGGTAAATCATGATTATTTGGGTATCAATTGTGGTTCTAAGAGCAGCTCCAATAGTGACTTAGGGCATGTACAACCCACAGACGGGTTGCTGTCTGCAAGTTCTTTCCACTTCATACACAGACAACTGGACAGACACCTTGTACAATAGGTCGTCTATTTGACTGTCTGCAAACTGTTTAATGCATGCATACAGCCATGATCAAGCATGAATATGATTCCTGTATACCATTGTGTTGCTTCTTGATACAAAACAGATCAAGCATAAATAAGATGAACATAATTACAATATTTTTTAGAACTATCAATATAAATGATATATTAATATAGTATGAAACCACAAGTCCACAACTGGAAAGTCACATAAACAAGAAGCCCAAACCATCATCAATCTTCAACCTCTTACAAAAGTGGGCAAAGGTAATAGAAACATGATTCAGTTAAGAAACAGCCGCTTCCTCAAACACTTCAGTGCAGCAACATGCTCATCTTTTTCTTCAGCAGAGAACCCTCCTGTGTCTTGTGAGAGGAGACAGTTGTATGTCTCCATCATCTTTGCTTCCATTTCCAGCTTCTTTATTCTCCATTGCTGCAAGATGGGCAAGTCTTGATGCTTCAGCTTCTCAGTTGATAATTTTTGTTGTACCTCCAGCACCTTTAAGCGATTTGTGTGAGCTTCAGTTTGAATTTTGCTGAATTTATCCAGATTCTCCACATCTATCGCAGTTTCCTTTGACTTGCCTTCCTTTTTAGCTTCAAATGCAGCTTTCTTTGCTTTCTTTTGCCCCATTGGTCGTGGGCATTCAACAGGATCTCTAGGTTCTATGTCTTCCATTACGTCTTTCTGCCCTGACGCCTTCCTTTTACGTGCTTTCTTGAGCTCATCATTGTATATTACCCACTTTGGCTGGTCTCGGCAAACATACCAAACATCCATTAACACAAAATGTCCTAGCTTCAGCTCTTTATTGTCTTCCACATAGAACTTGTGGGCCATATCAATCCATTGCTGATCTGAATAACCACTAGTATATATTCTGCGAGCCTTCACCCAAGCACATTGGAAAAGGTCAGTCCACTTATTAATCTTGTGCCACCGGTCCTTAGCTTGCTTGGGATTCCTTCTCCTATGTGCTGGGGTTGTCATGTTGTATGTCTTAGCAACATCACCCCAGTACTGATCGTTCTTCCTATCGGCTCCAGCAGCTGAGTCCGTTGAATTTTCCAACCAAGAGCTCATCTGCAATTGTATAGAAAAATGTTATAATATCGAAAATGAAATGCAAATTTATTGAACCATGTTGTTGTACTGAGACTCACCAGCCTAACATCTTCTTCTTGTGTCCATAGAATTCGCTTCTCAGTCCTACCGACCTCATCCCCGCTGTCCACATCAATGGGAACTTGGTCTGGCTGCGAAGTGGGCGTCGTCACGAGTGGCGGTGAAGAACCTCCAATGTCCACAGGCCTTGGAGCCTTAAAAGGTGCACAATGAGAAGAACCACCGACTAAATGGAAATTTTGTGACATTTGCAATTGGTTGTTGAAAAAACTCAAAAATCCACCAGGGGGATGTGGGTTGTTGTCCCTGCAAAAGTAGATGAATAATTAGAATCACATATCAATTAACTGCTTGATCTAATAGATGTAAATCACAAGAACAGACTCAGGTGAAAAACTGCAAGTACAGGACACCATTCGAACACTCAGGACACCATTCAAACTAATGGAACTAAATTAAGAAATTCTGAGACTCCAGAGCAAAAGTAAAGTTGTATGCAGTCATATTTTGTTTAGCCTTCAGTCATCTGTACTAATTCTTGGACATATAGTGATCTTATTGTTACAGGCTTACTTTGAAGTCCTTTTGTTCGCAGATCTTTATAGTTTCCCAACGGAATTAGGAAAAATAGAATACTATTGTGCTATATCATTGTAGGCTATATCATTTTTCCCTAATCCTGACATATAAACTTCAGTCTGCTGTTCAAGTTTGCAGACAACAGACAGAAAGTAAGATCTGAACTATATCATTGTAGGTAATGAAATGGATTTTTTTTGTACCAACTTACAAATATGGACCTTGCATCGATCTGAACCTTGCCACTAAACGTGTAATGACTGCTAGATAGGTAGCCTTAATGCTTCTGAAGGCATCTGTGCATTCATCTTTCATGCAAACAAACAGATTGCATACCAACAACAAAATGCATATATGCAAGGTTTCTGCAGCAATCAACTATAGTTTCTGAGTGGCAATTCCCTTCACAATTCCCTTCAAACATAGTTGATATTGTTTCTGAGTGGCAATAGTGAACTACACCAGGCTAGGAAAAAAGCTAAGTACAATATGCATGTGAATAGAGAGTTCCATTTGCAGGTAACCCAAATGATTTTGCAGCCAAGATAGAACAATCAAGCGTATACACTTATACAGACAAGGTTATCTGTAGGTAACAGCAGCCAGATAACCCCCAAGGTAACAATAGTACATAATCATGCTTAGTTTAGATCTGAAAACTCCTCCAGTAAAACAACACTAAAAGGTTAGAATGTACAGTCATAACACTAATGACAAAGATATTCTTATTTGGAGCTTACATAGTAGTGGTATTTTCTCGGTACGCTCTATGTACACTTCTATGATACAATGTGGAGTAGTTCCTACTAAATGCCCAATTTGGATGATCAAAATACCACTGAAAATTAAAATTTTCTTATGGTATCTTAACAAAGGTGTCACTCTCACGAAAGATAATCTTGTAAAAAGAAATTGGCAAGGCAATCTCAAATGTTGTTTCTGTAGTTCTTTAGAGACTATACAACATTTATTTTTTGATTGTTATTTCGCAAGATTTATTTGGAATACCATTTATATCACCTTTGGAATTCAACCTCCCTTTAGCTTTACTCATATGTTTGGTTCATGGCTTTATGGTTTTCCATCAAAACTCAAGAACCAGATTTTAGTGGGTGTTGCAGCTCTATGTTGGGCAATTTGGTTGAATAGAAATGATATGGTATTCAATAACAAGAAATCTAACACCTTTATGCAGGTCATTTTCAGGGCAACCTATTGGATTCGAACGTAGTCGTTGCTGCATAGGGAGGAAGAAACAAGAAAGAACATGAAAAATGGTTGCAGACTTTTGGAGATGGTGATCATGGAGGTCTTTGCTAAGTTTGGATGGAAGTTCTCGAATAGAATTGAAGCGTAGTTTCCTGTCTATTCAGTTATCTAGACTTTTGGTTTTTTATCTTATCTCTCCGATGTATTTCGGTTTGAGCCTAAGAGCTCGTGGTTATATTTGATCAGATGTGTATATCGTCAAATGATGTAGAGGCTGGAACCCCGTTCCATTATCTAAAAAAACAGTCACAAAACAAATGAAGAGCAGTCCTACGAGGCTAGGACTAGCTAGCAAATAATTCACAGAGTGGACAACCGACCTTGACAATCGTTCTAGCTCATGTCCTACTAGCACATACACCCTCAGCTTCCTATCAACCTCCCATTCCCAAGGTAGAAATGTACAACTATTGCAATCGCTAACTATGAAGTTTTAGAATTTTTAATAATTATAAAAGTTCAGAAACAAGAGACAGATGAAACATCAGTATATTTCCAGTTGCACATAGTATGACTGTTTGTTTTAGTCTAGTGAAACTACACGATGGCATCACAAATGAAACTACCCAATCCCCCAACTCTTCTTTCACATATCCCACAAATCAAGCCAAGTCCCCAACAACCAATCTCAACAGAGCATGGATCGATTGATATCCACCTAAAAGCTCGCGGCCTAAATTGGGAAATCGCACAAATCAGCCGACCAGCAACTCCCCTCGCACAGATCCAGAAATCACAAGGAAGCATCCTCACCGCGTGAGCTAGAAATCTCGGACAAAAGGCATCTGTGCATTCATCATTCATCTTTCTTGCATGGCCTAAAGAGTAAATTATCAACATACCAGGTTGGAGGATCCGTAGATTGAGGATGCGTCCATGAATTCATCGGGCTACCAGCAGCGCCTTGAGTGTAGTACGGGTGTGGATTTGGAAAGCAGCCGAGGGAGGTGGGGGCGCCGGTGAAAACGCTGCCGACGCCACGGCCTTCCCCGCCTGCCGACGCCACGGCCTTCCTCTCCTGCGCCGCCGCCGCCTGGTGCTGCTCCTGCGGCATGGCGCCACCGCCTTCCTCTCCTGCGCCGCCGCCGCCGCCTACGCCCTTGCTCTTCCGAGCCGCCGCCGCCGCGCCCTGACTCTTCCGATTCTGCATCTGGATTTGGCGCGCTTCCTCTCCTGTGCCGCCGCCGCCTACGCCCTTGCTCTTCCGAGCCGCCGGCGCGCCCTGGCTCTTCCGATTCTGCATCTGGATTTGGCGCGCTTGGAAGGAGGGAGCTGCAGTTTTCGCGCGCTCGCATCTGGATCCGCTTCGCGTCAGGAGGAGGCGACGGCTCGTACAACGCGAGAGAACTCCGCCGGTCACCTAGGAGCACGAGCGCGTGCCGTCGCCTCATGAGACGACGGATTCGTCTCCTCCAAACGGTCGCGTTGTTCCACGTCAGATTTTTCTCGTGCGCTGGCGTTATACAGACGGTCGAGTCTAACCGTTGTACATGCCCTTATGAGCTAGCTCTAAGCATATTATTTCATATTTTAATAGAAGAGAGAGAAAAGCTATCTCTTGATCAAGAGCTAGTCTTATACACACATTCCAAGATTATGTGAGAGTATCATGTGGGGCTATTTATGTTATGAACTAGCTCATACCATTGTACATACCATTTTAATAGAAGAATGCTAGCTTTAGTGTGTACTATATAAATGATGTGGAAGTCTTATAGTTAGTTGCTAGCTAAAATCATTAGAGATGCCTCATTAGAGAAGTTGTCTTAGAGTTAGTAACTAGCTCATACTCTCATGCGGCTTCAACTTTCAATGTGTACAGTCCATACACTCAGCAACCAGATCGTCATTATTCGGTTGTACGGCCAAACTACAAATGCTGTCCGATGTGGCGATTGCTGTATACAATATTCTCTATGTTAGATAATTTTTATGATGGGTTATTTTTTTATATGTTTCTATAGATAACTTTTCTATAATATAATATGTCTTGTTTCTATATTACAGTCGACTGTTACATGAGAGATAGTCTAATTCTCTATACTTTCTCTTTCTCCTCCACATCATCTTATGTTTTACATGGCAAATCATATAAACAGCTGACGTCATATTATTGTACATGGCTTTAGGCTGACATGGCAACAGCCGAACGTGTTAGGCTATGACGATACAAGACCAATTAATTACAGCCAATCGGTACTAATGGTGTCGTCAATGGTTTATTCCCAGTTGGATCAGTCCGATGCTGAGCAGTGGGATTTGCCCACATACCAGCCGCCGGTTTCCCAGTCAAATCTCGAACGCGATACATTGACGAGCAAAATATAAGATCGGGTCAGCATACGATTGAAATTATTTATGACCGATCTGTACAAAAATATGCAAGTACGGGACAATTCGGAACACAACTGAATTCGCCACAACTTTTTGGTGATGCCTCCCAAAATTCGTATGTAGGCCATATCGCACACATCATCAATCGGCATGTAACAAAAACTCAGCCGATTACAGGTACGGTACATACGACTTTTATGCCCGGGGGTAGATCGCGTCGCATACGTGGTCAATCGGGCAACACGGAGAACAACCAATTGATTACTCCACGTCTCAAAACAACTTGTACGCTCGGGGGGCAGGACATGCCGCGTACACCATCAATTGGCCAACATGAAAAGAAAAATGCCAATTGGTTACTCGACGACTACGGGTTTGTTCTTTTTAGTTGTGGCTTGATTTTTAGCTGTAGCTTTTGGTTTTTGGGCTGTTTGTACGAGAGATTATAGAGTAACAGAAACTCATGTGCGGTTTTTACTGATATAAATGAAGTAAAGTATGTACTACAATTAACTAGTAGATTTTATCTTAAAAAATACTCCATTTAAAAGCTAGTTATTATAGAAAATCAAAAAATAGTTTTTAGAAGCTGAAAAGAACATGGCCTAGAACAAGTGCTCCTCAGCTCGTGGGGTTGGAAAGGCTATTGATATCCATTCTACGCCACAAGTACTTGGAGGGAAGCACATCTTGCACGAGCGGATTATTTCTGATGAAGACACTTCACAGGAGATAATATTGGCGAAGCCATCATGTGCCAACATGAATTCTTGTAGCTATATTACAGCCTCGTACTTCTCAGCTTAATAAATCCGATGCAATTATTAATGAGAAGCCGAGGTTCGTAACATTGGCTCCCATGATAATAGCCGAGGTTCGTTAGAATTAAATTATCATAATCATTCATGGGCCAGATTTTTACAATACGATCCGTTGGCCGATTCCAAGTTAAGAATCGATCCTTTGGCCTTATTTTACCTACACATCAGTTGGCCGATCTTGCTCGACAGCTATTTAAAATTCTTTGAGAACTCCGTCAGGCCATTTAGAACATCCATCGTGTAATGATAAGCAATCGGCTATTATTAAAAATCAATTGTTCTTAGCCTTGTATCAGGCACGAGCTTGAATGGCCATTGACACGTCTGGCTGAAAATAATTCGTCAAGTGAAAGTGAGCAATTGGCTGACAATAAAAATCATTTAAAAGAAGAGCGAATTGTGATGTTAAGTGATGGGGCTTACCGAAAACAGGAAAATATTGTTACTCAAGGGCTGATTATTTATGGGTTAGAAGAGATGGCCAGACCAAGAGATTTCAATTCAGTGCCAAGGGTCGGCAAGCAAGAAAATAACACCAGCTGATCCAAAAAATTGAAATTTGCTGATTTTTTTTAATGTGGGCAAGAAGCTTACCTTCTATTAATTCAAAGGGAGAATTAAAGGCTAAGGGGGCAAGGGTAAACAGGTGGCTAGGGGTGCCCACGACAATCAAGAATCTAGATTATTACTGTTGTGATTATAGACCAAACAGAGAGAGAAGTATGGTAGTGGAGAGTTAGGTGAGCAATGCTTAGGGTTCCCCCCCCATGCCCTGGACGGTATATATATATATATATATATATATATATATATATATATATATATATATATCCACATGGGGAGTGTTTTACAATTATGCCCTTACACTTAGGTATCCCTCTCAGGAGTATTTATGTCATCATACATGCCCCATTTTGGGCCTTACAGCCTTCTAACAGGCCTGCTGGGTTTAGGTGGGGGCCACCCCTACAACAGTTACATGTGTGATTGAGAGACTTGCGAGCTTGAAAGCACCCGCAAGCACCCATGTTGTAGCCTCCTCCTTACTTATGGCAACCAAGGATATCGGCGCAGTCATGGTCACGCGGAATACCCTGGCATTACACTCCTTCCAAATGTGCCAAGGATAAGCATTACTAATTAAAGATGTTGCCTTACGGGGTGTTCCAGACTTAAGCACCACGGATTCCCACCATTCCCGAATTGATTAGCCAGCTCTCTAAGATATTAGGTTTAGTGAATCACAAGCTGTCCAAAGTGCTATGGAGGTCCAAATTCTTCTTAAGTAACGACACTTGGCCAGGAGGTGAGTGGCAGACTCAGGCGCTTGTCTGCAAAGTGGATAGGTATGGTGGTTGGGCCAGCCCCGTGTACTAAGGTGGTCTACTATCCATAACCTATTTTGAATGGCTAACCAAGCAAAGATTTTGCAACATTGTGGTGCACAAGCCTTCCAAACTAGAGGGTTGAAGGAAGTTTGAATCGCCCCTAAAAGCTACGCTCTATAGGCAGAGGCAGTAGAGTACTCTCTATTGGGGGTTAGCTTCCATGCAATTGTGTCATGGACATTGTCCCGTAGGGTTATATTGGAGGTGCACCCCCAAATAGAGACTAGTTCTTGTATGTGTTGTGTGGTAAGGCCTCCCACCCAGTGTAGGTCATGTAACCAGTTGTTCCCTTGTAAGGTAGTGTTTAGGTTGCAGTTTTCTCTCATGGAAGCTCTAAAGATGGTCGGAGCAAAATCGCATAGTCTGTTCCCTTCCGCCTACAGTGAAGTCCAGAATGAAGCCTTCGATCCGTCCTCTATTGTTATGGTAATGGCCACTACAAAGAGGCATCGATCTATGTCATCGCACAGGACTTCCATTCTATGCCAAGGTTTTATTTGAGTTTCCCATTGATGCCAGAGCCACCTTAATCTGAGGACCCTGGCGAAGTGCTCTAAGTCAAGGATGCTGAGGCCGCCTAAGTGCGTAGGCCTACAGACTCTATCCTAGCTGACCTTGCATTGCCCTTGTTAGTTGATGTTTTGTTCCCACCCAGAGGAACCATCTCATCCTTCTGTTTAAAGTTCTAATTACACATTTCAGTGGTCTGATGGCCGTGAGGAAGTAAGTGGATTGAGTTGTCAGGGCCGATTTGATGAGGGTCTTCCTACCTGCTAAGGTGAGCAGTTTGCCAGTCCATCCTGCCAAACGACTCGCATAGTTATCTTCGAGCACTTGGAAGTCCACCCTACATAGTCTTTTGGTGGTCAGAGGTAGTCCAAGGTATTTCAGTGGGAAGGATGCTCGTTGGGCAAGCAGGTCCTGCAAGATTTGTTGTAGATCAATTTGGTCACACGCGATAGGTATTACCTGACTTTTGTATAGGTTGGTGTGAAGGCCTGTGGCGTCTCTAAATTTATAAAGTAAACTAACTAAAGTACAAATGTCCTCTTCCTTAGGTGCTAGGAAGATGGCGGCATCGTCCGCATAGAGGGAGGTTCAAAGGGTCGGCATGCAGCCAACCAGGGGTGCAATCCTCAAAGATGCATAGGGATGTCAAGGATTTTCTACAACGGATCTATCGCTACGATAAAAAGGAATGGAGATAACGGGTCGCCCTGTCGCAGTCCTCTGTGGTGGAGTATTTTTCCCCCAGGATCCCATTGAGGAGGATCGTGGAGGTGGCAAAGAAGAGAAGGCAAGCAACCTAATCCCTCCAGCACAATAGGAATCCCTTGTTCTATAGAAGGTCGAGCATGCTTTTGTAGTATCTAGCTTGAGGAGGAGGGACGGGGTTCTATTTCAGTGATACCTTCTCGCTAGGTTGCACACAAAGAGGAAGTTATCTTGAATACATCTACCTTTGATGAATCGCTCTAACTTAGGGAAATTAGATCATTCATGAAGGCGCTAGCCTTAAGGCCAAAATTTTGGTAATAATTTTGGTTATGCTGTGGATGAGGCTAATGGGTCTATAGTCTCCTGCAGTTTGGCAGCCTTCCTTCTTTGGGATCATGTTGGATTAGCAATGTTTGATCAAGAGAAATTATTGATTCTCATGTTGTAGAAGGCCTACAGGGCCATGAAGTCGGTCTTTATAGTGTCCTAGCATGCTCGGTAGATGTTTTCGTTGAACCCATCTGGTCATGGAGCCTTGTTAGCTGGAAGTTGTAGGATTGCATCGTGACCTCCTGTTCGGTGAAGGGTTAGCTAGGGTGTCCAGGTCTATGCGGGACAAGTGGAGGGTGTCCCAATTAAAGGACACGGTAGAGCCCGGGGAGTGGACGAAGGTCTGATGAAAGTGGTTTAGGAACACATTTGCCTTATCGTCATGAGCTAGAGCCCAGCCTTGGCCTGTGGTGAGCTATTGGAAGAAGTTCTTCCTTCTGTGGGAATTTATTCTGAGGTGGAAGAATTTTGTGTTAGCATCTCCTTCGCGGAGCCAGTTGATTCAAGCCACCTTCTTCTTCCTAGACCACTCGATTACCGAAAGGCCTATCACCCTTATCTTGAGGCGAGCTTGAAGGTTTCTCTCTTTTGCTGATAGGGGTCGACTCTCTTGTGCGATATCCAGTCGAAGGATGACCTCTTGGGCCATAAGTGACTGCAGTTTGTTAAAAGGAAAGAGTCTCTTGCTCTAAGCTTTTAGTCTCCTCGCTGTGTTTGATAGTTTGTTGTTCAACCTTAGGAATGGGTCGAGCCCTCTAGTTGGTTCCTCCCAGGCTTGTTGTACCACTTGAGAGAAGTCTAGGAGCCTCGTACAAAAATTTTCAAAATGAAAATTTTTCAAAGGTCGTGGGCCGCTTGTATTGAATGAAAGCAAGTGGCAATGGTCTAAGTAAGATGTAGAGAAGGCATGAAGTACATGGGCACTGAACACCATGTTCCATACATTCTTGCAGAAAAATCTATCAAGTCTGACCAAGGTTGGGTTTTCTCTTTTGTTACTCCAGGTATACTTACGGTTCTATAGATGCACCTCCCTTAAGTAACAGGTGTCAAGGGTGGTACAAAATTGAGCCATCATGCGTCGATTGAGATTTAGGTTATTCCTATCACTTACTTTGTAGATGAGGTTGAAATCTTCCACTAGGAGCCACCCAGCGCCTATAGGTGGATTGGAGTCTCGAATTCCTGCCAAGAAACCTTCTTTGCTGCTATCAACGGATGGGTCATACACTACCGTCAACACAAATTGGGTTGAGCATGCCTTAATGGTGATGTCTACTATAAGGCCATATTGACGTTGGTGGCAGTTGGTAATTTGGACTACGTCATTGTCCCAAAGGATCAAGATCCCCCACGGGTGTTCTGAGCTAGCAAGGAGAGGAAATTTCGCAGTCTAATCCCACCTAATGCATAGGCCTGGTTGTGATCTAGATCGCTTAGTTTAGTCTCTTGTAGGAAAGCAATGGGAGGGTTGTTTGTATCATTTATTTCTTGAACTATTGTGTAGTGGGTAGGAGAGTTTAGACCCCTGACATTCCAGGAGAGGATTGTCAGTCTAGGCTCCATCAATGGGTTTTGGCGCTATGGTCGACCGCGCAATTGCATAAGTTGAGGGGCGATCGACGCAAGGGGAGAATGTGAACACGTGCGTGCGTTGCGGGTGTTGTGGCATGGGAAGATCACAACACTTTAGCGCCCGACGTGGGGTGCATGAAGGCCATTGGTAGCAGGCAGCTATGCATGTCACCCTGCAAGAAGGTGAGTCATACCTAATGTCGACCAGGTTTCGCCACAGATGAGATAGGCTACAAACAGAGGATGGCATACATGCAAAGTGGTACAACCATGTCTTGTAGAGGGAATAGCAGCTTACACAGCATAGCAACCATGTCATGTAGAGATGATTGCAGCTCATACAATTCATGCAAGGAAGATGGCAAATTAACAAGGTGCAGCATCTTCTAAGTGGTTGGGTAAGCAAAAGGATGGCTGCCATGGATGGATGGAACGGAGTCACCAAATTTACAAAAGAACCGAGATACACAGGCATAAGCATAAGAGCTAGAAGCCTCAAAAGGGCTAGCCTACAACAGCAACCAACAGTGGCAGGCCAGTGGTTGCATCTTGTTTGGCCACCATCTCCTTCATATCAAGCCTCGTTGTGTGCGCTTTCTCCTGGAGAACGTTGTCAACTTGAGTTACATGGGCGGTGTCGAGGTTGAACAACGCCGACATGGTGTTCAGGGAGGCCAATGGCAACAGCCCGTTGAAGGTAGCCACATAGCGATCAAGCGCCTCCTCGGTCATAGCCTATTCGTCGGCAAGAATGCCCAGCCTATAGGCTAGGATCTCTTGGGCACGCTACATCATCGGAGTGTCCCAGCACTTCTTCGCCAAGCACTCGTTGTTGCATGGGGTAACCAGTCTCCCCTTCCGTGGAACCGCGGCTAGTTGCGAGGAGGGGCTTGTTGTAAATAATCTTGTTTAGAAGCTGCGTACAAAATTTTGGTTGTAATCGAAGTCGTATCGGAGTCAAAGTAGAAGTCGTATCGGAGTCGGAGTCAGAATTGTAATCGTAGTCGAACCCGTGTTAAAGTCGTAGAACCGGGTATAAAAGGAGGGGTAGTCATGTAACCAATTATGTACCAAGCAATTGAGAAAATACCAAAAAGAGGAGAAACGCAATCCCGGTGTTTTTGACTTCTCTTGAGCAATCTCATAGACGTGATCGTAGAGGCTTACGATCACGATGATGAAGAACAGAACGTGGTCGTAAAGGGCTACCGACCACGTTGAAGGAGTTCGACCACGCAGAGAAGGTTACGACCACGGTGAAGGCGGTCGTAAGGAGCAGCAATTTCATCAGGGAGATCTGAACGTGGTCGGAACGAAGTTCGACCACGGTGAACAGTGATCACCAGCATCACTGCGTGATCGTAAAGGGTTTCGATCACGGTATTATCAAGCGGCTGGAGGAAGACAGCGCAACGATACAGCAAAGCGGTCGTAATCTGCTACAGTGAA
Source organism: Dendrocalamus latiflorus (assembly GCA_017311315.1). Classification (NCBI taxonomy): domain Eukaryota; kingdom Viridiplantae; phylum Streptophyta; class Magnoliopsida; order Poales; family Poaceae; genus Dendrocalamus; species Dendrocalamus latiflorus. The sequence continues at coordinate 30,474,664 of CM029638.1, forward strand.
GTTACGACCATGACTCAAAGCGCTCGGTAGCGAGTTTGAGTGGTCGTACAGCATCGTAAGTGGTCGGAATCGGTCGTAAACGACTTTAACCGGTCGTAAACAATCCTGGGAGGTCGTAAGACTTTACAACAGTTGGTATCAGAGCCTAGTTAACCATGGCTGAGAAGGTAAAGGAGAGCGTGTCGCTACAGTACCCGATCCTCAGTTCGGATAATTATCCGGTCTGGGCGATGAAGATGAAGGTCAACATGATTGCGCAAGGTGTTTGGGGCGCGGTCGAACCAAAGGAGAAGGACAAGGTCCTCGATGATAGACTGGATAAGATGGCAATGGCGGTAATCTATCAAGCCGTACCCGACTCGATGATGCGGCAGCTAGTCGGCAAGGAGATGGCGAGGGAAGTTTGGACTACTCTGCAGACAATGCATGAAGGAGTAGACCGAGTGAAGGAAGTTCGACTCCAAACATTGAGGAGTGAATTCGAAGCCATGAAGATGGGGAAGAATCAGACAGTAGAAGAGTTCTCTGGTCGATTCAACGAAGTCGTGAACGAGATAAAATCTCTCGGCGACGACTTGAAAGATGAGGTGGCGGTGAAGAAGTACTTAAGAGTGCTACCAGAGAAGTTTCTTCCGGTCGTAACCACACTTATGTATTCGCAAGACCTCTCGAAGATGAAGATTGAAGAAGTGACGGGAGCACTCAAAGCCCACGAACAACTCCTGAAGAGTTATCAAACTGACAACGGAGAGCAGGCTCTACTCGTAAAAGAAGACTCGAACCGAGGCGGAGAGTTTTCTTCCAGAGGAGGTCGTGGTCGTGGCTGCGGTACGCACCAAGGTCGAGGGCAGGGCCGAGGCTATGTGCCAAGAGGCCGAGGCTCCCAATCCGGAAGAGGAGGAAGAGGTGGTCGTGGAGATAGTGCTGGCCGTGGAGGCGGTGCCTACCAGAAGGACAAGTCTGACATCCAGTGTTACACGTGCGAGAAGTTCGGTCATTACGCTGCCGAATGTCGGAGTCACATCCAGTGCTATAACTGCAAGAAGTATGGTCACTATGCTGCAAATTGTCGGGGCAAGAAGAAAATGGAGGAAGCAAACTTGGCACAAACTACAGAGCACAAAGAGCCGACACTGCTGTTGTCGTTCTGCACTGTAAACGAACCGACAATGATTTTGTTGAATGAGGAGAAAGTCTTTCCAAGTCTATTGGAGCAGGGAGAGCAGACACAAGCCGACTGGTACCTCGACAACGGAGCAAGTAATCACATGACGGGCACACACTCGATGTTTCACGAATTAAACGAGAGTGTGCTCGGAAAAGTACAGTTCGGAGACGGCTCGACTGTTCAGATAAAAGGGAGAGGCACAATCCTGATGCAATGCAAAGATGGAAGTCGAAGAAAGCTCTCGGATGTATATTACATACCGAGTCTTCGGAGCAATATCATAAGCCTTGGACAATTGACCGAAGAAGGTTGTCGGATCGAGCTCAAAGGCAACCATCTGAAGGTGTTCGACCGCAAGGAGCGACTACTGATGAAGGTACAAAGAACAATGAACCGTCTGTACAAGATTCAGATTGAAGCGTGCAATCCAAGGTGTCTGAAGACTACGACCGATGATGCAACCTGGTTGTGGCACGCAAGATTTGGACATTTGAACTTCCAGAGTCTCAACACGATGGCAAGGAGGGAGATGGTGGTCGGACTACCGAAAATCGACCACCCGGAGCAAGTCTGCGAGGGCTGTCTAACAGCAAAACAAACTCGTAACAGCTTCCCGTCGCAGGTACAATACAGAGCATCTCAACCACTCGAGCTAGTTCACATTGATCTGTGCGGTCCGATCACACCTCGAACTGATGCCGGAAATCAGTACTTCATGTTGATCGTAGACGATTACTCGAGAGCCATGTGGGTGTACATGCAGAAGAGCAAAGATGAGGCAAAGTCAAACTTTCAAAAGTTTATAGCGCTTGCTGAAAACGAAGTCGACAAGGTAAAATCGGTCAGGTCTGACCGAGGAGGAGAATTCCTCGCAAAAGAATTCGACTTGATCTGTGAAGAGAAGGGCATTGCAAGATTCTTCACGGCTCCGTACTCACCTCAACAAAACGGAGTCGTAGAAAGGAGAAATCAGACTGTGATGGCTACAGCCCGAAGCCTCCTAAAAAGCCGATTTCTTCCCGGGCGGTTCTGGGGAGAAGCAGTAAGGCATGCGGTCTACCTTCTCAACCGCACGACCACAAGATCGCTCGATGGGACCACTCCATACGAACAATGGTCGGGAAGAAAGCCGAACGTTGAGCATTTAAAAGTTTTCGGCTGTTTAGCTCATGTGAAGCCGTCCACTTACCTGAAAAAGCTGGACGACCGGAGTAGAAGAATGATCTACCTTGGCTCTGAGCCAGGCACCAAGGCATACAAGTGTTATGATCCAATCGAAAAGAAGATTCATGTGAGTAGAGATGTGGTTTTCCAAGAAGACAAACACTGGGAGTGGGAAGAACACCAGGACATTGAGAAAGATATGTCGAAGTGGGTAACTTTCAATGTCGAAGATGACGAGGCCGTCGGCACAGACTGGGAAGAAGGAGTTACGACCACATCTCAAGGCTCAAGTTCAGCTAGCACTATCGACCATGAAGTCTTACCTGAAATAGAAGACCTCGATGAGGAAGAGTCAAACGGCCGAGTACCAAAAATGAGGAGCATTAGTGAGATCTATGCTCAAACTGAGTCGGTGCAGATGGATGAGTTGTTGCTCTCCACAACGGCCGAAGAACCTGAAAATTATGAAGAAGCAAAGGGAGATGCATACTGGAGAGCTGCTATGCAAGAAGAGCTGAAGTCGATTGAAGATAATGACACATGGGAACTCACTGATCTGCCAAAGGGTCATCGTGTAATCGGTCTGAAGTGGGTGTTCAAAGTGAAGAAGAACTCACAGGGAGAAGTCATGAAGCACAAAGCACGACTTGTTGCAAAAGGATATGTTCAGAAACAGGGAGTAGACTACGAAGAAGTTTTTGCTCCAGTGGCTCGGATGGAGACAATTCACGTACTTCTTGCGCTGGCAGCAAACGGTGGATGGGAAATTCACCACATGGACGTGAAAACGGCGTTTTTGAACGGAGACATTGAGGAGGAGGTGTATGTCTCTCAACCGCCGGGTTTTCAGTTCAACAGACAAGCTGAGAAAGTCTTAAAGCTTAACAAAGCTCTTTACGGGCTCAAACAAGCTCCACGAGCATGGAATCTGAAACTCGACAGAAGTTTGACAGCACTCGGGTTCAAAAGAAGCACATCTGAACATGCTGTGTACACCCGAGGGGATGAGAAGGCAAGGTTGATTGTAGGCGTTTACGTGGACGATTTGATCATCACTGGGTCAAATTCAATTGAGATTATGAAGTTTAAGGAGGAGATGATGAAGCTATTCAAGATGACCGACTTGGGACTTCTGAGCTATTACCTTGGTATCGAGGTGAAACAAACCAGCAACGGCATATCACTTTGTCAGTCGGCATACGCCCGAAAGATTCTGGAGAAGTGCGGCATGGGAGAGTGCAATCCTTGCCAAGTCCCAATGGAGAATAACTTGAAGTTAAGCAAACCAGGCCCATGATCGACAGTCGATGCCACGCAGTACAGAAGCATTGTCGAAAGTCTGCGTTACCTGACACATACCTGACCTGACATTATGTTCGCGGTCGGATATGTGAGTCGGTTCATGGAGAAACCGACCCAGGAGCATATGAATGCTGTAAAACATATTCTAAGGTATATCAAAGGTACTTTGAACCTCGGGATTCAGTACAAAAGAGGAGGCGGAGAGTTTTTGCAGCTGACGGACTACAGTGATAGCGACATGGCGGGAGATGTTGATGATCGGAAAAGCACGACGGGCGTAATGTTTGTGCTTGGGGAGAGTCCGGTCAGTTGGCAATCACAAAAGCAAAAAGTAGTCGCCTTATCATCCTGTGAAGCTGAGTACATCGCAGCGAGCGCAGCATCGTGCCAAGGAGTTTGGCTCGCTCAACTGTTAAGCGAGTTGTCGAATGAGGCAATTCAAAAGGTGACGCTCAGAGTTGATAACAAATCTGCAATATCACTAAGCAAGAATCCGGTTCTACATGATAGAAGCAAGCATATAGATACAAAATATCATTTTATCAGAAATTGTGTCGAAGAAGGGAAGATCGCGATCGACTACATCAGAACAGATGAACAGAAAGCTGATATTCTGACGAAGCCGCTGGGGCGGATAAAGTTTTCGGAGATGAGGAGAAGAATTGGCATGATCGAAGTTGAAAAACAAGATTAGGGAGAGAATGTTGTAAATAATCTTGTTTAGAAGCTGCGTACAAAATTTTGGTGGTAATCGAAGTCGTATCGGAGTCAAAGTAGAAGTCGTATCGGAGTCGGAGTCAGAATTGTAATCGTAGTCGAACCCATGTTAAAGTCGTAGAACCGGGTATAAAAGGAGGGGTAGTCATGTAACCAATTATGTACCAAGGAATTGAGAAAATACCAAAAAGAGGAGAAACGCAATCCCGGTGTTTTTGACTTCTCTTGAGCAATCTCATAGACATGATCGTAGAGGCTTACGATCACGATGATGAAGAACAGAACGTGGTCGTAAAGGGCTACCGACCACGTTGAAGGAGTTCGACCACGCAGAGAAGGTTACGACCACGGTGAAGGCGGTCGTAAGGAGCAGCGATTTCATCAGGGAGATCTGAACGTGGTCGGAACGAAGTTCGACCACGGTGAACAGTGATCACCAGCATCACTGCGTGATCGTAAAGGGTTTCGATCACGGTATTATCAAGCGGCTGGAGGAAGACAGCGCAACGATACAGCAGAGCGGTCGTAATATGCTACAGTGAAGTTACGACCATGACTCAAAGCGCTCGATAGCGAGTTTGAGTGGTCGTACGACATCGTAAGTGGTCGGAATCGGTAGTAAACGACTTTAACCGGTCCTAAACGATCCTGGGAGGTCGTAAGACTTTACGACAGGGCTGTGGTCATCGTGATTCCAGGTTGTGGCTGAGCATTTGCTCTGAGGTCGGTTCCCTTAAAAGAAGTCTGATCTGTACTTGGTGGGAGTGACTGCCCTCCCATGTTGCCACTATATGGCGTCACCTGGGCATCAGGTTAGGCTCCGTGAGACCAGAGTCAGCGGGCAGCTCAGGGCCGGTAAGAAGAGGCGTGACAGTCGGATCAGCCAGTGGGTTGGCATTGTCTTGCCTTGATAGGGGAAGGTGGACTGAGGCCAATGTGGTAGACTTCTCCATGGCCATAGGCATAAGGTCCAAAGCAGCGGGCAGGGGAGGCGGGGGTGAGTCTAGCGCTTCTAAGGTAATTTCCTTCAACAAGAGAGGGAGTAAGTCATCTGCCAGAGGAGAGGAGTCCAACTTCGACAATGGCATGAGTGCAGTAGCAGGCCATTCTACTCTGTTGAACAGCTGATGCTGGTAGATGCATGACCAGAGCTGGATGGCTGACCATGTGTCATCAACCCAAGGGAGGGGGTGAGGGCGCCTGGAGCTGGAGAGGGACCATTGTCTGATGCTCCGGGAGGAGGAGTTGGTCTGCCACCCCTTGCACTGCCTGCAAGTAGACATTGTCCTTGGAGAGCCATGCTTGTGAGCTGGAATGTGCCTCCTCATCGGACTGATGGAGTCTTGCGTCGAAGAGGTTAGCCAATTAGCATCAGAGAAGCCTAGCGTGGGAGGCGAAGAGAGCTTGTAGGGTGGAATTCGCGTACTCCTTGAGGCCAAGTCTTCCATCAACTAGGGGTTGGTGCTCACTGGACGGGTGGCGAGTTGAACTGAAGATGACAAGGCCAGCCAGCAGTAAGTGTTGTCTTCAGTGGTCTCCTACCACAGTGTGGCGAGGCCATGGGGAGCGGTCCCTGGGACGATCATGGGACTTCCTCCCCCTATGGGCCTGGTCAAGGTCCGAGGATTTCCAACCGCCATGGTAGGTGTGCTTGTGTTGTTGGTGCCATTCGTCGTCGTCGTCGTGTTCGTAGCGCTTCACGTGGTGCCTGGTATCATCGCGGCAGGCATCAGGGGCTAGCCTTCCAGCCCTGGCGCGATGGGGTGTCCCGATGGTACCTCTCTTCCCCCATGTAGAGTCGACTTCATGATGCTGAGGCTGGGACTCTACTGACTCTGGGGTGCCATCAACAACACCAAGGCGCCAGGAGAGGCCATGCTTCACCGGGATGAACGGAACGTAGTTTGCATCGCCGAGGTCGGTCTCCGACGGGGCTGCCGAGTAGCCTTCGATGTAGTCAAGGTGCAGCAGCACCCTGAAGGTCAGGCCACCTCCTGAAGAGGAAATTTGCTGAGTTCTCCATGAAGTACGAGCAGATGGGAAAAGATGGGTTACATAAGAGCAAAAATTAAAAGATCGATCAATGCAGTAAGCGATGAAGCCAACAACAATATCTGCAATAGAGTCAGTGGTCAATGCTGATGCTACCACCGTGGATATGGTATTATCCTTGGATGATGTATGATCCACGAAGCTTTGCAAATCCTCCCCCACATAACCAGAGGTCAGGTCTTATCCTAAGAGACCAAGAAGTGATCGATTAAATAAGCCAGTTACATATCAGGTTGATCGAGCGATGTGAAAATCGCCTAAGGCCAATCGACAGTCAAGTCCCATCACCAAAGCGGAAGCAACAACACTTGCAAGACCGGAGGCAACGGCAAGTCATTCGAGACAAGGGTCAATGTAATAAGATTCATCCAGCGACTAAAAGAATAATGGAGTAGGGGGTTAAGAACAAGCCTACAGGGTTGACAGATCCAGTTGGAGACTTAGGATAAGAGAGGTCTATAGCATCACTTGGAGAGATAATGACACAACAATCCGAAGATACTATCATTATCGCAAGGAGGGTGGCGGCGGGGATTTCCTCCTCTCGGGTCCCTCTCCCCATGTTGGCAAAGGGCAAAATCACCGAGTGCGGGCTTCTCTCCCCCCTTCCCGCTTCCCCCACCCGGATCTCGCTCCTCGCCGTCGCCGGTGCGCGCCCCTGGTCGCCGGTGGTTGAAAGGAGAGCGGCGGTGGGGTTTTCCCCTTCCCCAGATCTGGTCGGTGGAGAGTAGGGGGTCGCGAGCTCCCCGGCAATGGCTCCCCTCGCCAGCGGCGGATCCGGCGGCCTGGTGGCCGGATCTGGCGTCTCTCGGCCCGGATCTGCGGCGCCGCGGCGGGCTTCCGAACGGACGGCTTCGGTGTCGGCGCCCCGTGGGCGACGTCGCGGTCAGCAGCTCGTCGGTGGAGGGCACAGCAGGGGCCTCCGGTGCCAATGCGGGGGCGGAGGCAAGGGTGGCGCTCCTCTGGCCTCTGGGCTTGGTTTTGGCCGGGGCCGGCGCGGCGGCGGCAGTGGCGGCGACGGTGACCTCGAGCTTCATGCCGGCGGCGTTGTGGCCGGGGACACCGCAGATGTTTGAGCGCTTCCCCGGGGTGGTGAGCTTGTCGGTGGTGCTGCCCCGTTTAGGTGGCAGTGGCGTTGCTGGGCGAGTAGGCTCAGAGTCGTTGTTGGAGGCAGTGTAGTGGGCCGGTGAGGTTGGAAGGGTGTGTGCGGTGGTGTGCCTTCGTGGTTCCGTGCTCTTCTATGGTGTTGGTTTAGGCTGGATCTGTGGCTCATGTCGCTGGATCTGCTCAATGGTGGCGCATAGGCGTCACATAGTGGTTTCTACAGTGGCAGACATTGCAGGGTGCGGCTCGTCGAGGAGTTCAAGGGTGGCTATGCCGTGGCTTTGAGGCGTGCAGGACCTCGGTGTGTTGGTGGTGGTCTATTTTGTGTGTGGGTAGTGCGTGGGGTGCTGTGGAGGTGCTGGCGAAAGCCTTGCCGGTGATCTTACCGGTCTCGACAACGATGACGCCATCGGGCGCCATTTTCCTTCCTGGAGGTGTTGTCATGGTACTACATAGCCCTCATGTTTACTGATCTCCAGGTGAAAACCTAGCCTCGGTGAGGCGGGCGACGTCGGCGACCCTCGTCGCCTCCGTGGAGACGTCGCCTCGGAGGTGTATCTTCACGCAAAGTAGACCAAAGTTTGGATGGCTCAGTCGGATGAAGATAGAGACTTGGTTGAAAGCAAGGCCGATGAAAGAGTTCTGAAGCTTAGTCTTTCTAGCTTTTTTCATTGTCTTTAAGATGTTTTTAGTGTTGTTTTATGTTCCTCAGTTTTGAGACTTTGAGCCTAAGAGCTCGTGTAACTTTTGGCTATGTATATCCCTCGTGGATATAGAGGCCGGATATTATATCCTTTATCTAAAAAAGATGTCTGTAAGCACTTGGAGGCATTGTGCATAAAAGGCCATATTGGTGGTAAGCTGATGTCTAAGATGCTTCTGGATGGAATGGGCTCAGGTGCAGGCCTCTGCACTTAGCGCCGTGGAGGGACCGTTGAAAACACGACACGTGTTCCAAAAAATGAAAAAATACTTAAAAATCCAAAAAATAAAAAAAGAATTTTTAAGTACTTAAAAAATACATTTTAGCGCGACACGTGTCCAAAAAATTCAAAAAAATACTTAAAAATCCAAAAAGTACTTAACAAATTTTAAAAGTATTTTTGGATACTTAAAAAGTTTTTTTAAGTACTTAAAAAGTTTTTTTAAGTACTTAAAAAATGCTTTTTTATTTTTTAGATTTTTAAGTATTTTTTTGAATTTTTGAGACACGTGTCGCGCTTTCACCGGTCCCTGTACGACGCTAAGTGCAGGCCCCAGCACCTGAGCCCATTCCCTTATGGATGGAGGAGCTAAAGTGAATTTGATGCCATATCATACTTTCAGGGAGATTGGAAAGACCAATCAAGATTTAGTAAAATCAGATAAGGCCCTTCGGAGTTTCGTGGGGCAAAAAAGAGGCACGAAGAGTTTCAGTAGCAAAACTTTGCCAACTAAGTTTTTTGTTGTTGAGACCAAAGCAAACTATGAGCCTGTTATTTGTGGCTGTGGTTTATAATTTTTGACTAAAATTTTTGAATTTTGACTAGTCACGATAAAGATTACGGAGAGATACTCACATACGATGTTGGCTGATATAGATGATAGGCTTTCAATATGTACTATAATAAACTTGTAGACCTCGTTTTGGAAAAATACTCTATTTAAAAACTAGATACTATAGCAAAAATTAAAAACCAATTTTAAAAGCCAGATAGAACGAGCCTATAATGCACTTTTGGGGCGCGCATCGATTCATGCCAATTGTTTTTGTTCCTTCCACTCTACCCCAAGCGCTTATTCAGTGAATTGGAGACAAAGTGGAAGCTGTGGAGGCAGACGTAGCGGTGTATCGGAATTTATATCGGCATGTTAAAAACAGAAGCGCAATCAGCCACACCTACAAAAGGCTCAGTGTGTCTCGTATTCTCTAATCGCCGGGTTATATTCAGATCAACATCTGTAAAAGGTCGATTTCTTCAAAAGTGTTGAACATGCAACGAAAGGACCCTTCTTCAAAAATAAAAATGCAGATAAGATAAATATGAAGAGCATAAAGCCGCAATGAAGTACAATAGCTTTGAAGAAACTCTATTAATGGGTTGACAAGGGGCTAACATCAAAGAAAAAATATATATGGGTTTTAGGGGGGAATACCCGCGGAAGTTTCCTCAGACACCAGGGTAGAGTCGGCAATGTTAGATATGAAAGGCTAGCAATTGGTGGAAGATATACAAAAAGGATGACCAGCTTCTAAGACTCCTTACTTGACAAACTTGACAAAGCTCACCAAATTATCAGACGCTATGTGAAAGGTTTCAAAAATAACGGAATGATTCTTCATCAATGGGTACTGCGATTTAATCAAGGGGGGGTTGTCACCATGTATAATCATCCTTAAAAATGTTTGTGTAGGACCGGACAAACAACAGAGGGGATAAATGGTGTCTGTAGATTTTCCTCCAAATATTCACATATCCCTTTTCTCTAATAGCTACAAAGCTATGAAGACTAGGATATGAGGTCTACTTAAAAACAGAGTAACACAGACCTCCATACGACCAGATTAGAACATATACGACCACTCAGCGAAAGTACAACATGGTCGATAACAACTACTAGACGGAAAGCGCCAGACAGCCAAACTGAATGCAATCAGACAGCAGAGAAAAACAACATAGTTGAAATTCAGACAACATGGTCGAGGGGCAAACAACGTGGTCGAAATAGACAATGTAGTCGGAACAGACAGCGTGGTCGTAACCAATGTGGTCGTGAGAAACGTGGTCGTAACCAACGTGGTCATAACCAATGTGATCGAAATCAACGTGGTCGTAACCAACGTGGTCGAAACCAGCGTGGTCGTAACCAATGTGGTCGAAGCCACAGTGGTCGTAACCAACGTGGTCATAACCAACGTTGTCAATATCCAATGTGCGGTTGAAAGCCCAGCGTAGTTCAAGACCAATGAGTGGTCGGAAACCAGCGCTGTCGCAGACTGACGAGATCACAAACTACGTGGTCGAAGACCAATGTATGGTTGACACCACTGAAGTCGATGACCAAAGTACAGATAGAAAATATGTGCAGTCGAAAACCAGTATATGGTCATAACAGATCAGATTGTGACTGAGAGATCTACGACCATTGAGCGAACGAAAACAGACATGGTCGTAAACGACTAGAGGTTGCAGAGAAGTCAAGTGACCACACGAATTAGGACCATTGAGCGAAGCAGGTGTGGTCGTAAATGACTAGAAGTACCAGAGGAGGCGCACGACCACCAAATCTGAAAACAAGAACGACGCGTAGATCTTTGCTCGTGGGAAGAGAGTTGCAAAAATGACTTTGAGCACTATCCCACATGTCACAGCAAGCAGCATCATCAAAGAAATCAAATCAAGAACGAAAACGTAATCAAAACTTACATCGTGGTCGTAAGTCCAACAATGTGGTCGATAGCTTGCACAGTGGTCGTAAATTTGATTACTCGACCGAAGTACAGCTTAGTTAGAAATCAACTACGAAAAAGAAGTCACAGTAGTCGATAACCACCAATACCAAAACCACCGTGATCGAAAGATGGGTGCAGTCGGAACCAACATGGTCATAAGCCAATGGAATGGTCGAACAATCAATGTGGTCGAAGACGGTTGAGCACTCATAACCGACTGCACACGACCACGAGATCTACGACCATCAAGCAATCGAAAATCAGTGCGACTGAAAAACAGACACGAAATGATCTGAGTCTTGACCGTGGTCGAAAGGCAGGCAGCGGTCGTAACTTTCACGAATGAACAGAGGAAAGTAGAGAGCGCACGATTGCCAGATCCAAAATCCACAAAACTTTTGATTCAAAGATCTAAAGGCCATGAAACTTTGTACGTAAATTGCTTGAGGTCTCAAGAAGCTACTCAAATCTTGAATTGAAAACTTATCAACTAGATTGAGACCTTTTTGCGATTTGATTAAGAGTGCACAAGAACCGAGTTCATGAACCGAAGTTATTGATTAGAACAGCTCGTGGGTCAAAGAGAGCCAAGATGGCTTCGGTTATATTCCCACTAGTCACTACGATTCAGAGCATCAACGAGATCAAGCCAAGAACATCTCTAGATCAAGAAGAGAGAGGAATAGAATGGAGAATGCAGAGGAGGAACCAAATCAAACCCGAGCAAACTCAAACAGAGAAGAGATACACAAAATGAAGATTTAAGATTGATGTATTGCTCAGATGAATGATTTCATAGCCACTCCCCTCGGGAGGACCAGGCTCTAAGCCTAGAGCCACACCCACTCTCAAACAACCACTCCCCTCGGGAGGACAAGACTCTAACCCTAGAGCCACACCCACTCTCTAACCTAACTCCCATGGGAGGGAGAGGCACTAGCCGCCAAGGCTTGGCCAACCTGCTCAACCCTAACTCTTGCCTCACCTCCCTTTTTTATTGTCTCACAAACAAACCCTAGACCTAATGGATCCAACCATTAGTACAAACCGGGGATAACCCGTTAACCCCACCTAACACCGGGTTTTACTTACGCATGCTTTTCAAAACAGCTTCCATATGTCCCCAATGACTTGTCGTCAAGCCTCTCATGCGTCCGGATCCCACCGAACTGTCCTCGCTTGCAAACGACCCAAGTCACTTAGCGCACCATGTCCTTTTCCACGTGTATGACGTCACCCAGCATCCTTGACCGTTTGGACCTCGACTCCTCCCTGAACCTAGTCCCGGTCCACCTCGCTGTTGCCTGTCATATCCATCTCCAATAGCTTCTGCTCCAGTTCCTCGTCGTCCCTGTTTGCAACCACCTCACTAGACTTGATCATCTTCGGCGTCTCCCTGACCGTTCTAGACCTTAACACCTCCTTGTGCCTAGTCCCGATCCTCCTACGCCTCACCATGACCTAGCTCCGAGGTCCTGCAACCAACACAAATAAGCAAACCATCACATAGCATCGTACGATACACAAAAATCATCAATTTGCACAATCAAAATGTATGCACCCAAATTACTGATTCTAATCCTAGAACCAAGCAATATCTTCATGTGCACAAAGCAACAAACACCTGATCAACCCTAACCAAAACACCAGTAAATCTAGTGAACAACCTCAGCACAAAGACTGGTCTTAAACGACTTACGAGTACTTGGATGCACAAGAAATGAGGTACTTGTAACCCAGAAGGTCCTTCCAGCAGCCTACGACCACCACGCAGCTTGCTACGACCATTAAGACCACAAGCTACGACTATCGCTCACATTCAGCAGAAGCTAAGACTACCGCAACTAGTCGCTACGTCTTACTACACACAACCAGCAGAAGCTACGACTTACGACCATGCTCAGAAGAAGTTATGACTATCGATCACACAGAAGAATGCTACGATCACTCAGAGGTCGCTACGACTAACAATCTCGTCCAGCCAAAGCTACGACCATCGACCACAGGCTACGACTATCGATCACGCGTAGACAAAGCTACGACTATCAACCACCAGTCTACGACTATCACTCACAGCATCTGGTCGAAACGACTTACAACTATCGAATACAAGACAGGCATAGCTACAACTATCGATCACGATCAGCAAAGGCTACGACTATCGACCAGCAGAAGCTACGACCACCAAGTCGTAGAATCGACTAACAACCACAAAATCATAAAATCGACTGTCGACCATGAAGTCATAAAAGCTTCTGCCGACTACTAAGTCGTAAGACCACAGCCGACCATCAAGTCATAAAATCGACTACGACCACCAAGTCGTAAAATCGACTACGACCACCATGTCGTAAAATCGACTACGACCACCATGTCGTAAAATCGACTACGACCACCATGTCGTAAAAGCTTCTGTGACCATCAAGTCGTAAAGCCAGAATTTGTAGAGCCAATCAACCACTAAGTCGTAAAAGCATCTATGACCACCAAGTCGTAAAGGCTTTTACGACCAACAAGTCGTAAAATCGACTACGACCACCTAGTCGTAAAATCGACTGCAACCACCAAGTCGTAAGGACTCAGCCAACTACCAAATCGTAAGACCTTACAGATAGAGAACCAACTTTTGCACAAACCTAAAAAACCAAACTTAACCTTGACACGGACTTTAATACAAAGATCAATTACTCATCACAACCATAGATTGACCTCCGCATGGTCTCACACTTTGGTTTCAAACTTTACTAAGTGCAATGCCTTATATAATAATCCACTCTTGAACCAATCTGGCTTGTAAAATTCACATTTCAGACTAGTATATCAGCGCACCACGTGGTATCTTCAAGACCTCACTGAATAAATTATAGAAACAGTTTAACAATTCGTTTTGCAGGAAATCGGTTTCATACTAAATCGATCATGCAGTAACCAATTCGTTTGCGTGAAGAAAAGCAAAAACATAAAGTGTGTGCCCACGCTCCGTGATGCTTTTCAGATCTCCGCTTTGTCTTACCATATACATTGAACGCACCCACATGGGTATATGCGTGTGATGTGAATGTGTGTAGTGTTACATGTGTGCATCCTTGTTGCACTTTCACAAAAAAAAAAAAGCAAGAACATGGTAAGTTGGTTAAGGAAAGCGGTAGATAAATATATAGATGCTACAATGATATGCTAGCCCATTGCTTCCCCACCAATGGCGTCAGAAATGCTTGTTGGCGAGTCTTGTGTCTTACAAATAATTATTCACAAGTGCACTAATTTTGTGTTAGCACTTCACTGTGGAGTATTCTAGGATATTGTATTTTTCTCAAACAAGCAATGTGAGTTTAGAAACATTAAATTAACAGGTATCTAAATATCAACCGACTTTCCGAAGGAAATAAATATATAATGGCAGATGGATTATGTCTATCCAGAGTCAGTAGCCAATAGTGGTAGGAGTGAGTATTGCGGTTCCTATGTAGTGATTTAGATTCTACCGTACACAGTGGCGGAGACAAGGGGGGCTGGAGGGGGCCCGGCACCCCCCAATCTTTTACTGATCCTTCATTATATAGTTAATTACATGTGTTTAATTAGTGGTTTGGTCCCTCCCAATTTAGCCCAAATGTAAAGTATGTTTAAAACCCAGTCATATGCAGCCCAAATCCTCTTTGTCTTGCTTCTTGTTTTAGCTTTGTATCTACTGATCTTTGTAAATGCGGGTTACAAGGTGGTGCGTACCGTGATCTGTAGGATATGCATGTTTGTGTTCTTAATCTTAGAATGATTAATGCATGCTAGTGAGTTGACTAGAAGCTGTTGTAGCTAGTCATAGGTGTGATTGAAGATCACTCAAGTACTACTAGCTGATAGAGTACATAACGCTAGGAACCTTTAATTAAAAGTCAAGAAAATGTTTTGGCTGAATTTCTACGGCAATACAATGGACATGTTCTCGTGGATTTGTTTTTTGATTTCTTCGAAAATCAAAATAAATAGAGTGTTTTTTAAATGACTTCTCGAGTCTAAAAATATATGAGCCGTCCACGTCAATATCTTTACCGTTCACTGTGGTATCAAAAAATGTAAACAAAAACCATAAGTACACACTTCAGTAGTTGCTCTCACATCACATCTAGAGACCCTGTTTTAATCGGCGTAGACAGTCGTAGAGCTAAGTTTAAGTTAATAGAGATGTAATTTTCTTTGCATTGTAATTTGCGAAGCATATTACTTTGATATGTGACTATTGGATCGGTAAATCCGGCATGATTCATTGATTCTACTCTACTTGTTGTCCATATTGCCCCCCTATATCTAATTCCTGGCTTCGCCCCTGACCGTACATGAAACCAATTTTCATGCAGTAGAAGCAATCCACATTTACTACCAACGCTTTGCATAGAAGCTTGACTAAGCGCTGTCACCAACTTAAGCTGACTCTCAAGGCTGCAACTGCAAGTGTCCCGGAGGAGCTCTAGTTAATTACCTATAGTCGTGCACTACTACAGGAGTATAACATTGCCTGCATATGACTAAGAGCGGCAGAACCAGGTGAGCTTGCTAGTAAAAGCTCAACTTAGGGACGATCATACATTCGAGGGCACTTTGTGTAATGCCAATGTTTGATGATTCAGTTATGAAAGTAGCAGCTTCATGTGTTTATGATGGAAGTTGATATACCAATGTGTAAGCTAACTTGGTGTACCCGATTTGGAATGCTCCTGATTTTTCCTTTTTTTTTGTGAACTTTTGATATTTTTTTCCCGTGCTACTGGGAGTCTGGGACCATTAACTTGTTCAGAGTTCATAGTGTTCTGTACGTAGACGAGTTTCTTAGTGGGCTTGCCGCCAAAACCCACTTAACTGCTTCGACTGCTCGCTTTGCGGTGTTGGGCTACAGCGGCCCGCCTGCAGCCGCGCCACTCAAGTACAGAGTTACTAATGATGCAGATACTGAGCAAATGTCTAGCAAAGCCCAGATTTCCTTCACTTGGCAGGAAGAAAGTAACCTGATCGGTTCTTTGTTTCCCTGTTTTATAGTACACCATGAGACCGTGTAGAGGTATTGATGATCATCAGATCCATGGAAGCAGGAGGAGGCATTGGGAATGTACGCGACGTGACAATGTTAGCTAAGGCCGGATCCAGCGGCGATGCCCCTCTCCCCGCCAGATCCGGAGGCGCCCCTCCTCCCTTGACCCATGGTGGCCGGATCCGGCGGCAGTGGCCGGCGACACGTCAACCTGTTGGCGGCAACAGCATCCACCCATGCGTGCAGCTGCATGATTGTGCTATTTTTTCTTCTTCTTTTTTTGTTACTTAAGATCGGGTCATAAGCTTGAGACCCGGTCCTTCATTTTTCTTGCCAGTGTCCACTCCCCTGATGTCTTTACAGGGCTCGACTATCCAGGCATCTGGTAGTATTTGTATTCGGCTCACGCTTTGGCAATTTGCAAGGCATTCTGTTGTGGAGTCCGTGCCAAGCAGACAGGCAGAGCAACGTTGTTTCTTGTTTGCCCATTTTCTTCCAGTTAGCTGCAGGCACTGGTTTTTTACTCGTGTCCCTCCCTCGACTGTATAATTTTTTATATATCCTATCTTTCTTGATGATGTAAATCTGTAAAATTTATATAGTTAGAAACTAATGAAAATTAACTCATCATCATTTGAATTATGCCCCTGATTCCTCTTGTCTTTTGACAATTGACCTGCACTAGCTGAATGCACGAGTGTTGTTACAGATTTAAAAACTTTTAGAACATGTTTATATGCATATTCTAAAAAATTTTATCACCCATAAGTTTCTTTTAAAAATATGTAACAACACATGGACATTCAGCTAGTAATAATGAAAGGTTGGTCTACAGCCCACACAACACAGCTCAAGTGAAAAACATATAGTTGAACTTGTAAGACACTGCAAATAGGTACGAGCAGTAGAGAGGCGGACCCTACATTCTGGCAAGCTCTGGCATGGTCCCAGATTTGGGCATCGAGTGATCTTGCTCTTGGGGGTGGAGCCAGGGTTGAAGAACGTGGAGGAACAAGGACATGACTATAGTGCGGTGTTATTATGATTGCACGCGCTATTAGTCATTTTGTAACTTCAAATCGATCATCATAGTAAGAGGGGTAGCAATTTTGACTGATGATTTCTTATCAAAATCATAGACTGTACATTACATTGATGTTGGTTTTTGCTAACTAATTTGTTATGATAAAAAAAGATTTTGTTGAAAAAATTTGTGATATAAGAATACAAATCAAGATTGGCTAAGGGTTGCACGGTGTCTTTCGACTCTCGAGAAAACGAGTAGCATGTGCAGCTGTGCATGCGCTAGTTGCTAGTGAATTTTGGACACTATTGGACCCCTGTGCATCAAGAATTCCGTTTTTGGCCCCTTGTGCAAAAAAAATTCCAAAACTGGACCCCTCTCCACCGCGCGTTCGCCACCGGCCGCCACCTGTCCCGGTCGTGCGGTCTGGTACCGCACGACCGGACTGTTCACCGGGTCGTGCGGTACCAGACCGCAAGACCCGCCTGCGACGCACCCGACCGCGCGACCCCGCCGTGGACCGCGCCATCACCCGGCCGACCGCGCGATTCATCCGCCGAGCGCGCGAATCCCGCTCCCACCGCGCGTCTCCTCGCTCGACCGCGCGACGCCTTTCCCCGAGCGCGCGTTTGTCCTTCCGACCGCACGAATCAAAGCGGGGGCAGCACGTCGCGTCAGCAGCGCCAAAAGCAGAGGATGCATTCACGAGCTGCTCTTTTTTCACCTGTACGTGGACACGCGTCTGTAGGAGCTTTGCATGGCCCCTCTTCGTATTCTCATTCAGCAGGCTTAAAGAGGTTCAATAGCAGCGCAAAAAACTCATTTGCAGTTCGCGGTGGAGTTGAAGTGAAGACAGAGCGAGAGAGCGAGTGAAGAGAGGAAAAAAAGAGAGTGGAAACTCAGGATTTTGAGTTGGTTTTGTTTGGAATCAACGGATTTTGCAAATACAAAAGTTGTAGATCGTCTCGCGAGCTTTAAGAAGAGGTAATTTTTGCCCCCGTGCAAGTAATTTTCTGCGAATGTCATTAGCCCGTAATTAGCAAAACCGTGTATCATTAATGTTGTTATAAGCCAATCTTTGATACGGTGTGTATGTGTACGTAAACATGATGTCGTATTTTTTGTTGTAGTGTAGATAATGTCGTATTTTTTTTGTTAAAGTTACGTATTGTAATGTAGTGAGGTTTTGTTGAACATTTGTGCTTACATGTGTAGTTGTTGAAGAAGTAAATATTTATGTTGGAGCATTTGTAGGTGATAGCAACAGCAGTTAGATTATAAACAATTTGTATAATTAGTAGGCTTAGTGAATGACCGTAGTATGAAGGTATAGTAAAATCAAATTACCTGGAAATTAGTACGAAGGCACTGTAAAATGAAATAAAGTTAGGACATGAAATTACAAAGTAGAATTTTTTGATTTATGTATAATTTCGGAAGTGAAAGCCGCATTAAGTGAAATATAGAAAAGAATGGAAGAAAACTATGTAATGGGAATTTGGCATTAATCGATTTATAAGAAAAATAGTTAGAAATAAACTTTAGATTTACACATACAAAACATATACTAGTAATGTTAGGTACTAAAATGGGTAGGTACTGTTAATGTAATGGGAAATTAAATTTGGCATGCGTACTAAAATGGTTGATTATGCACTTATGTTAGGTACGCAATGGCTGGCATTGAACAATTGTTCGTGTTTTATGGGAGTGGTCTCGTACGTGATGGGCCGTATGGGGCGGACCTGTCAAATTGCGAGCGGACCGTGATCCGGGCACCCGGTCTGAGCGCCATGAGCTTGTCTGAGCTACGGAGGTGTGTCCGTTCGGCGTTCGATCGACAGACCGCAAGGAAGAAGTTACGGATCGAGGCAGTCTATGTCACAATGGTGGATGATGAAAGGCAGAGCATATGGCAACTTCTGAAGGTGACCAATGACGCGTCATGGGCGAACTACATGGAGGTCGTGTGCAACCCTGATGCTGCGATATATGGGAGGCCAATGGTGTATGTCGAGTTCGTGGAGAGGGCAGAATCATCAGCCATGGTTGGTTCAGATGCCGCTGGTGGAGATGTAGTGGCCGGCGGTCATGAAGACCCTTCTGCGGGAGAACATGTGGGCGAGGAAGTGGGTGATGAAGACGACAGGAGGCGTGCGGAGAATTTCCAGCGCAACGAAGGTGTGCACGACAGGTGGTGGGCCGCCCGTATTGACTGTCATGAGTATCTGGGGGACCAGGTGGAAGAAGAGGGCAGCGAGGAGGAGGAGGAGGTTGACACAGGCAGCTCTGGAGAGGACGAGGATGGCGAAGGTGCAACTGGAGGCGTGGTAGGTCGTGTTGTGACCACGGAAGGTGCGTACGTGTCGTCCAGACAGGACGACATCGCAGCGGCAGCCCTAGTTCTGCCACAGGCGGAGGAGGGAGAATGGGGGTTCAGCGAGGGCGCACTGTATTTGCGGCAGTGCTTCCGTAATAAGAGTGCTGTCCAGCAGGCTATTGCTAGACATGTCGTCAACATAAGTCGGACGTATCGGGTCCACAAGTCAAAGCCGGACACGTACGTCGTGAAGTGTGTTGACGGGTCATGTGGTGGCAAAGTCCGTGCACAACGGTACAAGGGTGTTGGCACGGAGTTCCGGATAACGGTGCTCCAAGATCACAGTTGCGAGCTTGCGGGCCCAGTACATAGGCACCGCAACATGACATCATCGTATCTTGCGGAGGTGGTCACGCGCCTTGTCCAGGCGGATGTGTCAATTACCCCGAAGGTTCTAATGGAAGAAGTAGCGAACACGGCGGGCTACGAAGTGAGCTACAAGAAGGTTTGGCGGGCGAAGCGAAAGGTGCTGCAACAAATGTATGGGACGTACGAGGAGGCGTACGACCTGATCCCAAGAATGCTGCATCAAATTTCACAATCAAACCCAGGCACGTACATAAACAGGCAGCAGAGGGCTCATCCTACGGAGGGCCCGAACTGTTTCATTCTTGACAGGGTGTTCTGGGCCTTCCATCAAGCGATACAAGGGTTCAGGTGGTGCCGTCCAGTGCTAACCGTAGATGGGACGTTCCTATCCGGCAAGTACAAGGGTACTATTCTGACCGCAGTTGCAGCCGATGCAAATGACCAGTTACTCCCAGTGGCATTTGCAATTGTGGAGAACGAGAATACAGATAGCTGGCTGTGGTTCCTTTGCAATTTGAAGCATGCCGTAGTGCAAGAACGCTCTGAAGTGTGCCTTATCTCCGACCGCAATGCAGGCTTGCTGTCTGCGTTGCGGACGTTGCAGAATGGGATGCAGCCCCCCTTCCAGTGGACTGATGTGAAGAACCGCTGGTGCATGAGGCATATTGCTGCGAACTTCCACAGAAGGTTCCGTAGCAAGGACCTAATGAAGATGTTCAAGAAGCTATGCATGCAGAACCAAACGCGGAAGTTCGACACCTTGCGGAGGCAGCTCGATCAGGAGGCTACGAAGCATGTGCATACAGAAGCAGGGGCCATGGAGGGGGGATCCACAAGAGTCGGAGCATTCTCACAATGGGTTCAGGCCAATGCACCTGACTTGGAAATGTGGTCTTTGTTGCACGACACCAGAGGGGCAAGGTATGGTATCATGACAACCAACATGTCCGAGGTTTACAATGGTGTGTTGAAGGGCGTCAGATCCCTGCCGATCACGGCAATCGTGGCTGAGACTTGGAACCGAACCGTCGGGTACTTTGTGAATAGAGCCATGATGGCGCAGAAGCACCTTGAGGAAAACAAGCAATACTCTGAGGTCATGCAGGCCTTCATGGACAGGAAGATGGAGAAGGCTCGATGCCACATTGCTCAGCCCATTGATGGCTTAAGGAGGAAGTTTGAGGTCCGCCTAAGGCAGAAGTACGTCATGGGTCACAGTAGAGGGGAGCGCAAGCAGGTATGCACGATTGGTGATGAAGCATCTTGCACCTGCAACAAGCCCCAGCTTCTGCACAAGCCATGCTCCCATGTGTACGCGGCCTGCGCTGTATGGAACCAGGCGTCGACACAGTACATCTCCAAGTACTACGACATGCAGCACTTGTATGCAACCTGGAGTGCAGAGTTCCATTCCTACGGGGTAGACATGCACTACAGGGAATTATGGCCGGGGGAGATAAAGTGGGTGCCCAACGATGCACTGAAGCATGTCGGTCGTGGAAGACGACAAAGCCGTCGCATCCGCAACGACATGGATGAGAGCCAGCGAGGGGATCGTGTTCGGCGCCCGAAGTGTAGGCTATGCAAGACGATTGGCCACTCTCTCAGTCAGAGCCCAAACAGGCCGTCATCAAGCAACGCTCCGTAGTACCAGCACTACAATCCATATGTAATGTATTATTCAGGAGGTGTACGATGAATTGTTGGCTCGATGTAGCTATGTGTTGCACATTACCATGTTATGTATGTGTTCGCACATTCTATATGTTTCCTTGTCGTGTGGGTCATATTCGTGTGCACATTTTATGTATGTTTTGGTACATTCCGTACGTTTCCCTGTCGTTACATTTGTTGTTAATTATGTTGTTATTTGTTGCACATTTTGTTACAATGTACACTAACTTGTTATCCTTCTTTGGCAGGACATGGCGTTCGAGCTGCTAGAGCCCCGTTGGGACGAGCACCACCGATGCCATGTGTGGTTGTCGGCACCCGCACACGGGCCTCCTTGCTTCGTCCTTAGGGGCCCCCGAGAGAACTGGCGTCTCGACCAGCGGTACATCCTACTACTGCGGGACACCGGTCTGCTGCCCATTGCCCGCATGTTGGATCTACCGCATGGGTTCCAGTATGATGCGCCACTGCTGTCCGCTCTCGTTGATCGATGGAGGCCGGAGACTCACACCTTCCACTTCCGGTGGGGGAGATGACGGTTACTCTGCAGGACGTCACGATGATTACAGGTCTACCCGTCTGTGGTGCTGCTGTGGTGCCACCCCCAAAGGCAGCAGATTGGAAGGTTCGTCTGGGTCACCGGTTCGGTCATCAGATCCGAGACAACGCAGCTGGGGTGCCACATGGATGGCTTCGTCGCTACATGACCTGTCCTGCAGACGCAGATGAGGACGCGGTGCGGACGCACTTCGTTGCATACCTGCTATATCTGTTCGGGTACGTCTTGTTCCCTAGCACGACTGGAGACTCCGTGCAGCCTAGCTACATACAGCTAGCGGAGTCCTTGGCGGATGGCTGGCCTGGTCAGCAGCCACAGTACAGCTGGGGATCAGCAGTTCTTAGCTCCACATACCGAGGCTTGTGTGACGCCTCGCAACGTACCGGGGCCAGCGAGCCGGTCCTAGCCGCCTGCTACCTTCTCCTTCAGTTGTGGTCATGGGAACACTTCCCCGTTGGCAGGCCTTCCTTTGGTCGTGTTGTTGTGCACCCTTATGCCCTCATCCCGCAGTTGTACAGCCCCGATCATGGCGACGATCTCGTTGATGCGCCCACAATGGGTACACGTTGGACGCATTGTCAGTTGAGGTGGGCCAGGGATAGACCGAGACGTGCGTACACGGATTTCCACCAGAGGTTCGAGCTTCTGCCGTTTGGCGACGTTGTCTGGTGGCCATGGTCTCCACGGTTCATTGCGGACACGGCCCCCCACGGGTTGTCATCTCAGTGCGAGCAGGATCACAGGTACTGGATGACGACCTGCCACTTGGTGTTCGCACACTGCGTTGAGCCGTACAGCCCACACCGAGTCATGAGACAGTTCGGCCTGTACCAGCATGTCCCTCCCATGGCAGGACGCCCTCTTGCGGATATCACCCACCGGTATGTCACTACACCCCAAATTTAATTACTGCATTAGTCTCAATGTCACTACCCTACTAATTGTTGTAGTGTCTCAATGAACTTGCAGGCAATCGAGGAGAGGGCGAGCGACAGAAGATTGGAGAGCCACACAGCGGGTGTGGACAGACATGTGGTCTGAGCATGCATACACGATGGTTGTGGAGGAGACACGGTCGGACGACCCCGACGACCCCTCGACGTATAGGGCATACCTTGACTGGTACACTCCACGGACCCGCATTAGGCTTACTACAGGGGAGGTGCCACATCCTACACTTCAAACTGTTCACGAGGCCGCTATACAGGAAGGTCCAGACCGTCATCTAGCGGCACGGGTCGACCAGGCGGTACGAGATTACTATGTCGTTACGCAGTGCAGGATTACGTTTGAAATGACTGTTTGTTTCACTGCAGGTGGACCGATTACATCATATCGACGACGAGGCTAATGAGGCTATACGACGTAGGAAGTCGAATACCGAATCTCGGTGGGTAGGTTATATGCGCAGCATCAGCGAAACTGCAAGGGGTGCGATACGGGGCTTGAGTTGTGGTCGCCACCGAGATGACGTTGTTGCTACACGCGGTGGCGGACGTGGCCAGGGACCACCACCTCCCTCCGCGCCGCCGTCAGCACCACCATCAGCACGGCCATCGACGTCGCGTCCATCCCAGTCCGAGAGTCGGGCCAGCTACGGTGGCTCGGCCTCCACGCGCTTCGGACTGGCGGTTCGACAATTGCCAACTATTTTTGATCGGCTTATTTACCATTTATGTCTAACAACATGTGCGTCTTGCAGCAATTGCGACAGGATAGCACGCTGCTACGGAGGGCGACGTCATCACGGAGGGCGACGGAGGAACTACCGCGCTCTCCAGGACGAGGGGGGCCCACTCCGGACGCTCGCTCGGCCTTCACGCGCTTCGGCCCGGCGGTTTGACAATTGCCAACTATTTGTTCGTGCACTCGTTTACCAATTTTGTCTAACCACATGTTCGTCCTCCAGCAATTGCGACGGGATAGCACGTCGCAGCGGGCATCGTCATCACGGAGGGCGACGGACGAGCGACCGCGCTCTCCAGGCCGACGTGGGCCACTCCAGAGGGCGATCCTGACTCTGCGGACGAACCAGAGGGGCCCATGCCCTCGTATCTCCCTACCGTGCAGACCAACCTAGGTGATCGGGACAGGTGGTATGGGCAGACCTATGAAGGCATGTCATCGCAGGAGTACATACAGGACTACCCGTCGACATCGTCATTTCAGCAGCCACATACCCCGGTATGCACTAACGTTCTAAGCTATACATAATAACAATTTTTGTACTTTCCATTGCCTAATTCAGTTGTACCATCTAAGCAGGACGTAAACACCTCCTCCGAATGGCTGGGCTCTATGATGTTTGGCCAGGCGCCGCAACTGTCCACACAGTTGTACCCACCACCGACTCGGCCACAGCCCTCGCGCTACGATCTTCGCGATGCACCACGCTCCCCTAGTAGGTTCACCTTCTCCGAGGATCATTTGCGCCGTACGAGGCGCCGAGAAGGAGATGATGAATGAATTTTTTTAATTGTGCTTTTCTAATTTTTGTGATGTTTTTCAAGTGCTTGATGGTTTGATGTTCAAAGATGGTTTCCAGTATAAAAGGGTTGCTCTAAGTTCTTTGATTTACTAGGGCATATATCAAACAGAGAGATGACAACACGGGACAACCCACATAATAAGAAGGCATCAGGCAATGACAACACGAAACAACACATACATTGCACGTACCTGAAATGTAGCAAGTAGTACAACCACCAACACACCAACGAACACAACAACTAAAATACAACACAACCGTACATAAAACATTACCAAAAGAGCTTGACGACAACATAGCATAAAACATTGACAACATACACGAGGAGAACCTCCAACACTACAACTTTAGGATAACAATAAACACAAGAAACACAATAGCACACAACATTAAATTTATCTTCCACTCTAGTCTGTCGAAACGATGCCGCATCCCGACGGGGTCGCAACCCCCCACGACAGCTCTCTCACGGCGAACAGTGTCTGTCCTATTTCCCATTTCATCCTCCCACACCCAGAATCGGCAACCACCAGCAGCTTCCTGCGATTCCATGACAAGACGATTATTAAACATACCACCACGATTTGAATGAACCCGAAACAATCAGACTTACCGAGTGTTGGGGGCACTTGTAGTAGTGCCGCCCAGGATTCGCTGCCGTCTGTGATGTCCTACGTCTAACCACCGTGTTGCAATTTGGGCACATCACCGTGGGTGCCCATGAAGACGTGCTGAGCTGACTCATTGCCTACTTCGGGGGAGTGATCACGAAAGAAAACTACAAAGATTGCGAACAACTCACTCAGGAGGTGACTGATAACATGTGAGGGATGGCTCAGTTTTATAGGCTGTGTGATAACAAGGCACGAGACTAGGTGAGGAATGACCCCCTTTTATAGCCTGTGGGGGGCACCCTCACGCACAAAGCCCAGTGACTTGACAAAACGGGGCAGCTTTGCCCAGTGACTTGACAAAACGGGGCAGCTTTGCCCAGTGACTAGACAAAACGGGCCAGCTTTCCGCAGTGACATGACAAAAGAGGTCAGCTTTCCGCAGTGACATGACAAAAGAGGCCAGCTTTGCCCAGTGGGATGAC
Source organism: Dendrocalamus latiflorus (assembly GCA_017311315.1). Taxonomy (NCBI): domain Eukaryota; kingdom Viridiplantae; phylum Streptophyta; class Magnoliopsida; order Poales; family Poaceae; genus Dendrocalamus; species Dendrocalamus latiflorus. Next base: position 30,500,157 of record CM029638.1, read on the forward strand.
AAAACGGGGCATCTTTGCTCAGTATTGCATTTTTTTGGCTTGTCTAACAACTCCACGAAGATAACAACCAATCCATCACATGCTTAACAACGTTGCACATTACATCGTTACGGAAAGAGGCCACAGAACCTGAAGGTCCCAGAAAATGAAGGCGTCACGCACTTACAACACGAAACAACACATACATTGCACATACAGAATTTATGGAAAGTAGTACACCCAACATTTTAATTCAACGCATACATGAACTACAATACGACACAACCATAACCCTCGTTACCTACATGCCAAACGAGCCTCGTGGAACCCACATGGAGAATTGCTGAGGGGGCCGCCTGGGACGTGGCTGGCCGTCGTGGGAGTGGCATGCACATATGCAGCTCGGGTTCGCGCAGCAACATGTGGGATCATAAGAGCTTCCTATATTCACGACCTCCTCGTTGCCCCTCTCGCGTTGCATCTGTTCGCGGAGGTCGTTGTTCTCCTCAGTGAGGCTCTCCATTCGGTACTCCAAGTCCCATATTCGAGCCCATAATGTATCCACATAATGATCAACATACCGTTCATGAGGAGGGTCGATCCAGCGGGAGAAGTCGCATTTTGCCATCTGCAAAAAAAAGGACGGTTAACTTCGCGGGTCCCCATAAGCAATACAAAAATGTAATATTACTAAATTGTACCCCGGAGCGTGAGCATCGGAAGAAACGTCGCCCGCCATCGTTCGGGGAATCCAATATCTGGAAGACCGCGTACTCATTGTGCCTGCATTTCGGCCACGCTGGTTGAGCACGCCGACTTGGCATCAATCGGTACTGTGGACCGAACATATCCCTCCTTTCTAAGGGAATGTCGTCCTTCGGTGACCCAAATCCCACTGGCCCCTCGGCTTCCGACATGGTTTGTTCAAGCACGAAAGACAGGGTACTTCTTTGTTCGACTGAACAATGTGCTGGGACCCCAACCGTGCTACTTATACCAAACGAGACAACTTGCTGCATTCACCTCAAACGAATAAAAGGACAGTTCTTCGCACAGACGTGACATAACGGGGCATCTTTGCTCTGAGAGATGACAAAACAGGTCTGCTTTCGCAGTGAAATGACAAAAGAGGCCAGCTTTGCTCAGTGACATGACAACACGGGGCAGCTTTGCTCAAAGAGATGACAGAGGACAGCTTTTCGCAGTGAAATGACAAAATATGCCGGCTTTGCTCAGTGAGATGACAAAAGATGCCAGCTTTGGGCAGTGAGATGACAAAAGATGCCAGCTTTGCTCAGTGAGATGACAAAAGATGCCAGCTTTGCTCAGTGAGATGACAAAAGATGCCAGCTTTGGGCAGAGACATGACATAACGGGGCAGCTTTGCTCAATGAGATGACAAAAGATGCCAGCTTTGCGCAGTGACATGATAAAACGGGCCAGCTTTACTCAGTGAGATGACAAAAGATGCCAGCTTTGTGCAGTGACATGATAAAACGGGGCAGCTTTCCTCAGAGACATGACAAAACGGGGCAGCTTTGCTTAGTGAGATGTCCAAAAGATGCCAGCTTTGCGCAGTGACATGATAAAACGGGCCAGCTTTGCTCAGTGAGATGACAAAAGATGCCAGCTTTGCGCAGTGACATGATAAAACGGGTCAGCTTTCCTCAGAGACATGACAAAATGGGGCAGCTTTGCTCAGTGAGATGACAAAACATGCCAGCTTTGCGCAGTGACATGACAAAACGGCGCAGCTTTGCTCAGTGGGATGACATAACATGCCAGCTTTGGGCAGTGACAGTACTAAAGAGGGCAGCTGTTCTCAGTGACATGACAACAAGAGGTCAGCTTTGCTCAGTGAGATGACAATTCAGGGCAGCTTTGCTCAGAGACATTACAAAACGGGACCTTTTTTCAGTGATACCGCAGCACTCCCATCTTTACTCACTGCTACGACCACGCGGACCAGCTTTAGACGTACGAGTAGAGACAAAACGGGCCCTATAAATTGGTATGCATTCCATTTCCCAGCGAACATTGCACATCCAAACCCCATACTACATCGCGCTTCCCTCACCCAACCGGGATGGACAAAGGCAAGAAGAAGCAATGGGACAAGATGGTGAAGGATTGGGAGGAGACCCGTGACATAGCACGGTCAGCTGCGGCCCGCGATGCCGCACGCGATGAGAAAATAAGGGCGATACAGGCCCGGGTAGAACAAGCCCATCGTGCTACGATGAAAGGTCCCCCTAGAGCGCCCGCGTAGCAAAAACCCCATCCCGGACGTCCCCACCGAGCGTTCGCCACAACTACCACCTGAGGGGGAGACACCTCCCCTTTGTTGGTGCGGGGACGTGTGCAAGTTCTTCAAGTCTAAGCACAGCATCAGTCTAGGTATGCGTTACTGGGGTTGCGCAAACTACTCCAGTGACTACCCCAACCGCCGTTTTGACACCGCAACCTATTGGCAGCTGGTAACAATATCTTTTCTCCTTTTCCCCTACCTTTTCTCCTACACAGCACGCACTAACAATGTCTCCCATGTATTTACAGTCTCCGGAGCCCCTGTGTGGCTACCGCAAATGGATCGATCTTGAGATCCACCCTGAGGACCAATGGACCCTCGACTTCGAGGAGTGGAATGTCACAAAGGAGAAGGAGTTGCTGGAGGAGGAGCGCCGCAAGGACGAGCACACCCTGCGTATACAGCGCGAGACGCAAGCTCATCTTGAAGCGTGCACGCGTAGGGAGCGGGAGGCTCGCGAGATGGAGCGCGAGAGAAAGAGGGAAATTGCGGCTAAGGCAAAAGAGGCCGCGGAGGAGTTCAACGCCGAGCGGGCAAGGAAGGGAAAGTGGCCCCGGTCCACACAGTAGGTTGTACGAGCAGTTGGGTGGGTTAGTCGCATATCATGCTATATGTTATGCATGTAATAAAAATCTACGCGGCATGTTACTCCCAACTGTATTATGAAGTTCAATATCTCGTATTTTCGCATTCCATGATTCACGTAGCACCTCATTTAACAATATTAACATGGTCCTCATCGTACACGAATTCTCACTAACCTTCGAAATATCACTTACCACTTTATGTCTCGACCGTTCTACGGTCAATCTTTCCTAAAAAAAATTTACCAAAATTTTTTATGCATCTACAACTTACAATGAACATAATATTTTATTACAACTTTATCTGATTTTTACCCAGTTTATAACTACAAAATTGCCAAAACTAAAAACAATCACGGAGATTGCAAACCCTAAGAAACAGACCAAACCCTAAAATTCACTTACCACTTTATGTATCGACCGTTCTACGGTCAATCGTTCCTAAAAAAAATTTACCAAATTTTTTTATGCATCTACAACTTACAATGAACATAATCTGTTATTACAACTTTATCAAATTCTTTCCCAGATTACAACTACAAAATTGCCAAAAATTACAAAAATCACGGAAATTTGAAACCCTCCAGCCAAACCCTAACCCTAACGCGCGCTCGGGGCAGGAGGACGTGCGGTCGGCACAGCGGTCGCGCGCTCACGAGGCAGACGCGCGCTCGGCCGGGGAAAACGCGCGCTCGGGCGTGGCGGGACGGGGGTCGCGCGGTCGGGCTGGCCGGTGGCGCGGTCGCAGGCGGGTCGTGCGGTCTGGTACCGCACGACCCGGTGAACAGTCCGGTCGTGCGGTACCAGACCGCACGACCGGGACAGGTGGCGGCCGGTGGCGAACGCGCGGTGGAGAGGGGTCCAGTTTTGGAATTTTTTTGCACAGGGGGTCAAAAACGGAATTCTTGATGCACAGCCTGGCCACGTTCATGCAGCCTGCATCAGCTCATGCAGACAACCAAACAGGCCCATAGTTGAACTTGTAAGACACTGCAAAAAGGTACGAGCAGTAGAGAGGCGGACCCTACATTCTGGCAAGCTCTGGCATGGTCCCAGATTTGGGCATCGAGTGATCTTGCTCTTGGGGGTGGAGCCAGGGTTGAAGAACGTGGAGGAACAAGGACATGACTATAGTGCGGTGTTATTATGATTGCACGCGCTATTAGTCATTTTGTAACTTCAAATCGATCATCATAGTAAGAGGGGTAGCAATTTTGACTGATGATTTCTTATCAAAATCATAGACTGTACATTACATTGATGTTGGTTTTTGCTAACTAATTTGCTATGATAAAAAAAGATTTTGTTGAAAAAATTTGTGATATAAGAATACAAATCAAGATTGGCTAAGGGTTGCACGGTATCTTTCGACTCTCGAGAAAACGAGTAGCATGTGCAGCTGTGCATGCGCTAGTTGCTAGTCAGTCTCTCTCTCTCTTGACTATTGGGCTGATTGGGAAAAGGGCTAAATTTGGTTGGGTTGGCGTACTAGGAGTTAGGTTTTACCTTTTTAGCAGTTTTTACCAACAATTTTATGAGAGGGGTCATACATGCATAATACATACAAATTAGTGAGATAGTGAATAATAGAGAAAAAATTTCCTTGGGGGACCAGCCCCCGGGGGCGCCCGGCGTGGTTGGCGCCGTGGAGGTACCAGAAGGTGGCGGCGGTGGGCGGTGGCTGGGCCATAAGGTGAGTGAGACCGGTCGGTGGCACCGCGGCAAGGGGCAGTGACGCAATGTCGACTAAGCCTAGCACTAACGTTGAGTACTCTCGCCTCTCAAATTTCAAATCTAATTTGCACATGCTTGCCTCAAATGGAATAATGGACGATGGATTGTGATTTCTGCTTCAAGATTTTGAATGGTTGATTAAATGATTTGCTAGAAAAGGATTTGAAGGGATACTTTAGCACTGTTTGTCTAGGCGAAGAACTAATATCTGTGTGTTGACACGCGGACCGTAGTTCTTGATTCATTTCAGTGCGCCAATGGTGTGAATGCAGCTTTGTCTAAATATGCTGTCTTTATTACTGGATATAAGCAATGTTCTATGCCGCCATACCTAATTTTTCAATCCTGGTCAATCACTGAAGACCAGGGTGCAAATTTGTGAGTTTGAGGTGCTTATCTATTCACCAAGTTGATTGGACACGTATTTACAAACATTTTTGCAGGTTAATACAGTGAAAAAGAAAAGCTTTCAAGATCCCTGTTGGAATGGACTGCGAAGAACCTCGAAGAAGAAAAAGAAGAAGAAAAACAAGAGCAGTACATGAACTAGACCAATTCACAAACAATGATCTGATTTATCACACAGTTTTAATACATGTTCCTCATTTTTCGAATTTGGTCGATCCGTAGCGTCAATTTCTCATTTAGGGCCTGTTTCGATACGCCGCATTTTTTTAAGGATATTTTGGGAAACCTAAACTAATCTGAGAAAAACCCTAAACGAATTCTTATGTAGTGTGAGTGGCAGAGAAGAAAGATCAAAGGAGGATCGTGCGTGTCGCTGCAGGAGTTTCGTAGCAACTCGGGCAAAGTGCTGGTCAAGCACCATGCGTTGACCTTGTCGAACAAACTAACTAATTTCATAATCAGTGATAGTACTCCACTAGCATGCGCTGAATTGACTGTTCGTCGATTGTTTTGTTCCTCGAGCTTACATTATTCGTGTTGTCCACAAGCAGACACTATTATGACCTCAGCTGTTCAGCCCATTTGCGCGTTAACAATAGCTGCTTAGATTAGCTGTTGAAAATATGAAATATAATAAACTAGTGATACAAAAATTGCAATTAACAACAGACTACTCATCATACTTCAAAATATACATAAATGAATTATAGTATCAAAGTCAAACGAACGAGCAAACGACTTACAATTGGGCTTGTTGAAGAGCAGGAGGCAGTGCAGGATTGATGTAGTGCAGAATGTAGACAATGTATTGCAGGAGCGGTCGCGCAAATGCGCTGCTCAGAAACCTTATTGCCGCCCCGTGCAGGCACTCTCTGCGGCAATTGTTCGGAGATAGTCGCTCTCTCTCCTTCCAGGTGCACGACGGAAGAAAGGTTGGCGAAGTTCAGACGGCGCGGTACAAAAACACAAGATCACAGGTAAGAAGGAAATGGAGGCAATGAGATTTTCAGTTATACACTTTGGACGTCTCCAGGTATATATATATATATAGACAGACTGTGAACTGACAAACTTAAACAACCATTTACCCACTGGTAACTGACACATTTAACTAGTCATTTACCCACTAGTAACTGCTTGTCATCAAAACCCCAATAAAAGCCTCAAATTTAAACGTTTGAATCTCATTCAAACAGAAAGAGTGTGATGCAGGGTTCAACAAAAAATAAGGATGGACTTAGTCTACCAAGTGGTGTGCCACGTCACGTGATTTTCAAGCGAAAATGCACGAATACGCGCGTGCGTGATTAGCTAATGCCCTCCTCATGCCATCTCTATCTATATTCAAGGAGTGGTGATGACTCTATCTTATAAATTTATTTCCCCTAATTTGCCTTAGCAATATGCTACTAAACATGCATATTTTAGGATTAAGAAAATAAACTTTACTCATATACACCAATTTCTAACATTAGCAACCTATAATTAGTCGTTCCTTCTTCTATGGTCTCTGTTCAACCTTCAAAGATTGCGTCCGTCCCGATCTTCAGTTTTCACATATAATATTGCTGGGATGCATAGCTTTCACACGGGAAAAATACAAACTGGACAAGCTCACATGCACGCATGCTAGACAAAAACCTAAGATATTGCTTCCTAATCGATTACATAGGTTATGATATAGTCAAGTATACTACAAAACTTCAACTACAAACGTCACTTACATTAGGAGAAACAAAAAAAAAGACAATATTTAGTGAATAGTATATTTTATCTTAGGTTTTTCCCTTTTTATTTTCTGATTTCCTATTCAGCACAATTTGTTCGTTTTGTTTCCCAATGTCTAGATTGAATTTACATTTGAAATTTTGTGGCATGATAGATTGATTTTATTTCAATCAAGGTTGTCAGAATCGTGATCTTGAATTGGATCAGAGACATTTTGGTAGAATGCATTCTAGAATCGAACAGTAGAATTTAAGATCCTACCCGATTCTATCAAAAACATTTTTTTTTCAATTTACCGTGTATTCCAAGAGTGATATAAATATTTATTTAGTCATTTGGCATCTAATTTGATTAGTAAATATATCTTATTCATGATTAAGATCATGATTTGAACTCTATGTCATTGAGAGCTACGACTAGAAAAGTGATGTTATCAATATTGCCATAATCTGACCATTTACAAAATAGGTAAAATAAATAGATAATTAGATTTTTTTTTATTATTTCAAACTTCTGAATCTTAATGTCTAAATTATTAACTACTTAGTACTTAACATAGAACTTGAATTAAGGGATAGGACACAACCAAACATCTAAGTCTTTTATAATCTTGGATGAAACGTAATTCTACATAATTTTACCATAATTCTACTATGATTCCACACAATTGTATGACTAGGATTGTGATTCTACTAGGTACGACTAAATATGCTATTTGAACCGGATTGGTTTCGTAGAACCATACGATTCTACCACTAAAATCACGATTTTTAACAACCTTAGTTTCAATGACAATGATTTTTTCAGAATTGTTCATAACTAGTTGGATCATGTTACGAAGAGGGGGAAGTACGGAAGTATACTGAAGGGTGTGAAAGTGCAAGATTTGTTCTCGACAATGCAAAATTTTTGGGGACTTCAATCTAACAAAGATTCAATCCGTAACTACCATCAAACACACTTTTGTATGCATCCCCCTCCTGACCTTATCCATTCTTGCACTCAACCGCGTCCTCCCTTTCGAGCCACAAAAGCAACACCGAACGCCCAAGCAAATCATCACTATATTAAAGCAGGGGAGTTCCCGGCCTCCCACCCATACCACGTCAGATTTCTTACAAAAAGACCTCTATATTTTTTAAAATCACGTAAAGGTCCTCGGTTCCTGCAAAAAGATCACTACCAGGTTTTTTTTCTAAAAACCTCCTCCACTTCACCAAAATTGCTATCCTTTTGCAGGATAGCACCCCGTAGTTTTTCAAAATTACGTATGGGTCCTCGTTTAGTTAGTACAGGTGCTTACAGGTCCTCGATTTTTTTTGCAAAAAAGACCTTTGGTTTTTCCGAAATTACGCATGTGTCCTCGATTTTTTTTAAAAAAAACTTCCCGAAAATTGTTGTCTCTTTTATTTCGGTCCACACGGTAGCTAGCACGGCGTGCTGCCGCGCTTACGCTGCTAGTTCTAGTGACAGACCCCTCCCTGCTGCATCTCTGGCAAACGCCTGCACCGCTTCCTCTCCGGTAAGCTCCACCCCACCCCCAGTTCTCTTCCTCTCCGACGCCTCTCTTGCTCTACCTCTGTCACCTTCTTCCTCTCCGGTGAGCTCCGTGTGCTTCATCTCGCCCAACCTAACTCATCTTGCCCATCACCGTGTCGCCCGCCACCACTATCCATTGCCTTCTTCCAATCCCATGGCTAGCGATGCCCTCGCTGCCCTCATCACACTGTCGCCCGTCACCTCTCCCATCCTCTAAACCCTAGGGTCCCAGTGAAACCCTAACACTAACGTCGGTCAGCCGTCGTCGGAGATCTCGTTGCCGTCATCACTCACCGTCGCCGGAGAAGGTAGGTGAACCATAACCCTAACCCTAAATTAATTTGTCTTTCCTTGCCTGAATTTGTAAACTTTCTCAAATTGGGAAATCTCCAATCCATAACTATGGAACTCATATTTGAGACATAGCAATTGCCAACTTTTTGATACTACTTCTCCCTCCAATCATAAAAGAATGTTGTTCTGGACATTGACATGGTCCTCAAAACGTAACTTTGACCACTAATACACTATTATCATATATTTATAAAACCTAAAAATTATAATATTACAAAAGTTCTTTCCGATATAAATCTATATGTATCATTTTCAAGTGTTCAATCTAAATATTGAGAAAGATATTGATAGCCAAATTTAGAAAGTTTGACTATAATAACCAAATTAATATTCTTTTGTGACTGAAGCTGGAGCTTGGAGGGAGTACCATGCATGAACATCTCTATATTCAATTCATGGCATGAATCCCGTAAAAACCAAACACGTGTTTCTTTGCCAAACTCTAGTACCATGGAAATGCTTCATTATATGGATGGTAGTAAAGATTTAAGACTGAAATCAATGTAATATATTGAAAGTTTAAGATAATTCCCTGATAAAGGAGATGCCATGTCGTCTCAAGAAAAAAAAAAGCCGTGCGTATACCCAACTGTGTTAAGTAGTAGTCGTGTTACCAACAATTAGGTACACACAATATAAGTAGACAAAATATATAGTTTCGACAGCCTCTTAACTTTATTGATCTTTTTCCGTAGGTGATATATGTGTATACAATATGTAGCTCCTTCCCTCTTATATAGTTGTAGGAGAGGTGTCTTTTTTATATCTATTAAAACTAGTAATCTATTAAAACTCTTTGTTTAGGTAAGTGTACACGTACCATAGTATCACATCGCTAACAACTCTGCACTAAATCACACGTAGAAAAAATGATATAAGAATTTGGTAACTAGCACACAACCTCACGATATCTACACCACCCAACCAAATCTAGCACCTAGTTTAATCCATACATGTATGCCCACAGAAAAAAATCCGTACATATAAGAATTAGTACGTATACCAGTGGTCTTCTCAGAAAACATGCATGAAAATTTTTGCATCATTTGCCCAAGTCAACGTGAGGTTGTCTCGACAGACTTTGCCACATGCAGAGCTGCCACACAGGTTCCTCACACACAGTTGCCTGGAAGGTCCATTTCTGAACTAAGCCGTTGACCGCAGATGTCAAACGTTGTCAAATCACCCCTGGATGGCAATATTTTTATATCCGTTTGTGTTGACAAGGATTAATTCTACGTTGTTGGAGTTTGGAGATGAAACCCAAAAGAAAATACTTAGCCAATCAACGTTGTGCTACGCGGATCGATTCTTACGGTGTTTCCAAACGACGCCATCGATCCCGTGTTGAATCCGTAACCGGCAAACTCGCGTTGTTGATTTGTCTACGCTGTCACACGTTTTCGAAGTCTTCTTTCTAGCACGTACTTCTTGGAGGAGGTAGAATTGTGTTGTATTTGAACTTTAACGTACATCTACACGGCGATTTTTTACCGGGAAGTACTGACAAAATAGCTTTTTCCATTGCTTCCGTGCTCTGCCGAAATGAAATTGCCGGACCCTAAAGAAACTCTTTTTTTTAGGTAGCACTGGTGAGTTATCTATAAACAAAGTAATTCACCGAGCGCTGTTCACTTGGTACGTCGTCGAACACCCCGTCCACGTGGGTGCCTTCCTCCTTTTTCTTTAAGTGAATGTCAGAGCTGCTGACGAATATGTTTTTTTAAAAAAAAAATCTCTCTACACAAACCTATAATATTTTGGCGATTATAAAGAAGTCATCCAAGGGCAAACACCACTATGCATACACACTACACGGAATGCACATTCTTAGCATATGTCTAAATGACGGAGACGGAGATAAATCTCTGACCTTATAGAATTTCTATTGGAAGCACATTCATATACGCGTAAAAAAAGATATCGGGATCTAAACCTTGATAGATGAAATTGTTCATTCACAATTCCATTGCTCCATCAAGACGTTGTTTACACTAATTACCACACAGAAAAAGAATGTTTATATTACAATAGGTACGTTTCCAAAACAGAACTGGCACGCACAGCCGGCACAAGCTCGCATATCAATTGTTCTTTTAGACGGACAAGGTCGTGTATCTGCCAAGCAGGAACCAACTGATTGGCATTTGTCAGTCCTTACGCACCAGAAAGACTTGCTCGATTTGGACACAAGCCGAAGCATACAGAAAGATACGCGGAGCCCCTGATGGCTTGCTTTGATTTGGACAATTGGAAAATCGAGCTGCCTGCGATGCTCTGCGACCAAAAAGCAACCACCAAATTAAGTTTGAACGCTTCTTCCATCGCGTTGCTGTCGTTATTATTAAGGAAAAGGATATCTAGCGCTGTTTTGTTTCCGACCTAGCTTGGATGGCACAGTCGGATGAGGATAGGGACTTGTTGAAAGCAAGGATGGAGAAAAAAATGCTGAAGCTTAGTCTTTCTAGTTTTTTCATAGTCCTTATGCTATCATTTCTGTTGTTTTAAGCCCCTCAGTTTTGAGGCTTTGAGCCTAAGAGCTCGTGTAACTTTTGGCTGTATATATCCCACGTGGATATAGAGGTCGGATTTTATATCCTTTATCTAAAAAAAATCATGAAGTTTTCGGCGCCCCGCTCGGTTGGACTGAAAAGCTGTGGCTTATGGCTGAAAGTGCACTGTAGCGGCTAAAATTTCACTGTAACTGAAGGTGACTTATTTGACGTAATCAAATTTTAAAAATAGAAAAATATACTAACTTATCACGGACAACACAAACGAATACGAAAAAAAAGAACCGGGAAAAAGGCTCAAAAAAGCTAAAAGTTCAGAGAAAGATGAAATTTATAAATAATGAAAAATAAGTCAGAAGTAAAAAACTGAAGCTAAAATAAGCGGGAAGTAATAAAATGGTGCCTCAATTTTGTGCTCACGTCGAGAAGGAACCTTCCGTGTCAGTGTGTCAGCCGTATCCTATATATCCATACAATTGGTCCCCCCAGCTGAATTTTCTCTTCTCTCTGTGCGCCACATCATCACAATTTACCTTTGCCATTGGATTGAATAGCTGTATGTATTGATGCCTTTTACTATCTCCATTCATTTCTGAAAATAGATGATGTTTTTAGACAATTAGGCAGTCTTCAATACGTAAATTGGCCGGTTATAATGGTTTTGAGTACATTTGATGGCAAATATACTAGTGTCAAGTTAATACTAGAGGTTTAAGTTTTAAAAGTATGGTTGTACGTATTCTAAAACATCTATTTTAGAACGGAAGTTCTCTCTAGTCACGAATACATATCGTTTTGGGATGCATACAAATCAACTTCCAAAACTTCGACTATCATTATCATTTTAAATATTAAAATTACATGAGAAAATCATACGTATAGATTTTCTCACTTTATTATAATTTTAGTAGATTTTATAAATATATTATAATATAAATTAGTGGTCAAACTTAAGTTTGGAAGATCCTACCAATGTCTAAAACGATATGTATTCATAAATAGAGGAGATACTATATACCAAAGGACCAAAATGGAATATGAACAGAAGGTCCAGTGACTAAAATAACCTATTCAAGAACCTCCTCAAACTGAAAATCCAGAACAATATTTATTCAACTCATAAAAATACATACAGTGTGTCCGACAAGTACAAGAAACAGTCCATCGATCTAAAAACATGGAAAGGTATGCAGCCCGGCTCTCACCAACCACGCGATTCAGCCAAACTATATACTGCAACGCGCTCGTATGATCGTATCTCCCTCTCACCCTTGCCTCCCTCTTACCTAAAGCTCCAGATCCTCCTCCTCTGCCACTGACGAATCAGCCAAACTATATACTGCAACGTGCTCCTTCTCTCCTTCACCATTGCCTCCCTCTCTTGCCTAGAGCTCCAGCTCCTCCTCTGCCTCGGAATGCGCGATGAGAAGCCCCTGCAGCGGCGGCGGGGTGCGCGTGTCGTCCTCCTCCCCGCGCTGCTGCTGGTTCTCGCTCTCCTCGCCGGCGTCGCCGTCGGACAGCAGGGCCCGTTGCCGCCGCTCCCGCCGTCGCCGCTGGCGCCGGAGCTGCGGGACGTGCAGGCGCAGCTCGACGACTTGACCAACGACGTCGCCCGCACCATCTCCGACCGCTTCAGCTTCTGCGTCGCCGACCCGTAAGTTGGTTTCGTTCCCCTCCTCCGAGTCCGACCTTTCTCGTTCTTGGCCAACGGCGCCATCGGTGAAAGAAAGGCCGGAGGCTCTGCTATGCCGATGGTACCGTCGGGTTTGCTCTGTTCTTTTTTCCTTCCGGAAAATTTGGTGATGATTTGGGTTGTGTTTTGGTGTTCAGGGTGGAGGATTGGAATGAAGCTTTCAATTACACCTCCAACCTCGGCTTCGTGCAGCAGTGCCTCACCGAAACCAGAAGTAATTCACTTGATTTCGTGTCCTCTTGTTGCTTGATTGATTGGTTCACGCTGTTCTTGTGCTTGTTACTTCTTCTTTGATCTGGGTTTAGTTGGTTCGTACCCTCCTCCTCCTTTGAGGGAAAGATTACTTGCTTCTTCTTTGTTTGTTTATTCTGAATTGAAGAAGCTTGTTGGATAAGGACCGTCGAATAGATTAGTAGTAGTTGGTGACGGCGAACTATGTTTACTAATCTTTGGAATGGAATGCGTCCAAATGCTCCAGTCAAATGCACTTTGCTAACTTGACTTGGTTTTATTATTTGTTCTGGACGCAAATCTCCTGTTTTATCTATTTCCTAATAAATTCTTTTCAAATTATACTTCTAGATAATGGCACTTCAGATGATTATATGAGAATTCGTTGGTAGGATGATCAAGCTTGAAATTCTCAGCTATGGTTTTCTATTCGGAGATAATTCACAACTGCAAAACTGAAAAGTTTTACCCTATTATGTTTTTTTTACCTGTTCTGTAAGCATCTTCACTTTCTAATTTTCATCTGTTAGAAAATTCATATTTGTGTCCTGGAAGCAACAAGTTGATTGAGATGCTGTTCTTTGGAATTGTTCTCCTGCGCATTTTCTCAACATTGGTTAGGACTTAGGATAAGGCCAAACGGTCAGACATATATCATAGACTTTGAATCATGCACACAAGTGGAGTGCAATCTTATAGTAACCAGTTATTCCTTTATTCAAACAAAGAAAAGTAAAAATTATTTGTTAATGGTAGCTGAATATGACTTTAACACCATGGAGTTTGACATGCTCAACTCTAACTAATGCTACCTGGTCATTTGTATGATCTTCAGTAGTTAGACCCTTTGACTCATTCCCATATCGGATAAATATGCCCTTATTATTTTTTACATGTCACTTTAATCCAATTCAGTACTTAGGTTCATTTCTGCAGTAGCTAGAAGCTTCAAATTGGCAACTCCCTTGACTGCGAGAAAACCATTGCTATGATCATGTCATGTTGTTTTTAGGTCTAGAGTCACATCCTTCATTTTCACATTGTATCATACAGAAGTGCCCAGCTTCAGATTGTAAATGAGGCTTCTAATGTGAACAAGATGATTCATTCAGATGATTTGGCGGGCCGTCTGTGCCAACCGGATGAAGTGAAATTCTACTTCTCAAGCCTGTACGACAGGAAAGGCGAGAAAAATCTCTTCCTGAAGACGAACATAAACTGCAACCGGTCCTCTTGGGTGCAGGGGTGTGAGCCTGGATGGGCTTGCTCTACTGTAGGTTCAGAACCTGTCCCCGGCAACAGAGACAACAACGGTATTCCACTGAGAACTAGCAATTGCCAAGAGTGTTGTGAGGGCTTCTTCTGCCCCCGTGGTCTTACTTGCATGCTGCGTGAGTCATTTCAACAATTCCCACAGAACTGTCCTCATTGTCAAATAATTTGTGCCGGGAAACCAGATATAACCTTCTGAAATGACTTGGTTTTGTGTTTCATTTTACTGTAGCTTGTCCATTGGGCTCATACTGTCCGCGTGCCAAAGTGAACACAACCACTGGTCTTTGTGATCCGTAAGATGTTTTCTGATATAGTTGTTTTACATTTGGTTTCTTGATAAACACATGCAGAATGCCAGTGGCTAAATTTCTGTACTTTGATCAGATACAAGTATCAGATAACTCCAAACTCAACCAACGGTTGTGGTGGTGCTGACATGTGGGCTGATTTCGGGAGCACTGAAGAGATGTTCTGTCCGGCCGGTTACTACTGTCCAACCACAAATTCAAAAGTTCCTTGTAGCAGTGGGTACTGATTTAATCTTACGCTGTCTCTATCTTGCATCACAAATTATATAAATCTTTAGGAACTAGTGTGATTTAGACATTTGGTGATTGTTGCTTCATGTTTGTTTATTCTGCAGGCACTTTTGCAAATTGGGTTCCACCACTGAAAAGAGTAAGCGTCATCAGAATAACTTTTTATACTGCAGTTTCGTCTTTAATCATGCAGTGTTAGTAGTTATCCTTCAGTTAGCTGAATTTAGATTAAATCCTCAGAATGCATGATAAAGGGATTCTGTGGGGAAAAGGCAGAGAATCAAAACCTCGTCATTTTTGGAGCTAGCTTAGTGGTAACTCCTCCTATCCAAATTTATAATTTCACTAGCTTGCTAGCTTACCTCCTTTCTGTAAAATTATACTCAAATTTCAAGAGTAATTTGCTCATTGCAAGTCTCCGATCCAATGAACCTAGTGGATTGCAGACTTGCAGTTCACCAAGCACTGTGCTAGCAAAGCAAGGTGCCTTTGCATCTATGAGTACAGAATTCAGGATTGACATTTGATGCAGGGTGCATTGGGTGTGTTGCTTCTGATCATATACAACTGCTCAGGCCAGTTCCTAACTATCCGTGAACGGAGGAAAGCGAGATCAAGGGAGAACGCCATTGAGCTGGCTCGGCAGCAGCTCAAAGCGCACGAGGGATGGAAGGCGGCGAAACAGCTCGCAAGGAGGCATGTAAACGGCATGCAGGGTCCTCTTTCTGGCACATTCTCACGCAGGAAGTCCTTTCGTCAGCAGCCAGACCCGGAGAATTCCAGCCGTAGGGTGCAGGAAGCGCCACTGATGGGTCCGGTCAAGGCACAGGAACTGTCAGACTCTCCCGTGTTTGCAGCTGAGAGCAGAAGCGAGATATCTGAAGTCATTCCTTCGGTTGTCGTGGACGTAAGCGATGATGGAGAAATTGTAGCTGCCAAGGACAAATCCGCGCCAAAAGGCAAGCACAGGTCGACCCACACTCAGATATTCAAGTATGCGTATGGTGAGATCGAGAAGGAGAAGGTCAGGCAGCAAGAGAATAACAACCTGACCTTCACCGGAGTGATTGCCATGGTAAAGGAGCAGCAGAAGGAGATAACTAGGCCTTTGCTCAAGGTTGAGTTCAAGGACCTGACCCTGACACTTGGAGATCACAAGAAGCTGTTAAGGTCAATCACTGGCGAACTACGGCCTGGCCGTGTCACCGCCGTCATGGGCCCTTCAGGGGCCGGCAAGACCACATTCCTCAATGCTGTCGCCGGGAAGGTAACTGGTTATAAGATGACCGGTTCAGTCCTTGTTAACGGGAAGCATGGCAGTATCCGTTCTTACAAGAGGATCATTGGCTTTGTGCCTCAAGACGACGTTGTTCATGGGAACTTAACAGTGGAGGAGAACCTTTGGTTCAGTGCAAAGTGCAGGTAATGATTTCACACCATGTACACTTTCAGTAATTAGCTCATCAGTTACTGAACTTTTCTATTGGAAACTTTCAGACTCTCCGCGAGAATGCCGCATCGTGACAAGGTCCTCATTGTGGAGAGGGTTATAGATTCCCTGGACCTTCAGGGGGTCAGAAATTCGTTGGTCGGGACGGTGGAGAAGCGTGGGATCTCTGGCGGGCAGAGGAAGCGTGTCAATGTGGGGATTGAGATGGTGATGGAGCCGTCCCTTCTAATCCTGGATGAACCAACCTCTGGCCTGGACAGCTCCTCGTCACAACTGCTCCTCAGAGCTCTTCGTCACGAAGCACTTGAAGGGGTGAACATTTGCGCCGTCGTTCACCAACCAAGGTTGCTCTCCAATCAGTCATATTTTCTGGAGATAATACTGATCTTTCTGAAAGATTTCTTATATTTTCTTGTTTTTGTTCTTCAGCTATACATTGTACAACATGTTTGATGATTTGATACTTCTGGCAAAAGGAGGCCTAATTGTTTACAATGGTCCGGTCAAGACCATAGAGGAGTACTTCACAACTCTAGGAATCCATGTCCCCGACCGTGTGAACCCGCCAGACCACTACATTGACATTCTGGAGGGCATTGTGAAGCCTGAGTCGGCTATCAACGTGAAGCATCTACCAGTGCATTGGATGCTGTACAATGGCTATGAAGTGCCAGGTGACATGAAAGATGATCTCAAGGCAATGGGTGAACAAAGACCTCATATCGGACTCAGCCCTTCAATGTCTGGATCAACCCCTCATTGTCTCCCCCATGTCAGGAACGCGTTTGCAGAAGAGCGTGACCGTCTCGAGCACCATTTGTCCAAACCAAAGGATATGTCCAGCAGAAGAACACCAGGGATCCTTAGACAATACAAGTATTTCCTAGGAAGGTAGGCTCAATTCAACATTTACAGTCTTCTGAAAATTTTGAACAGCTATCTGACCAGTTCTCTACTGTATATTTGCCATTGCAGGGTCACAAAACAGCGGTTGCGTGAAGCTAGGTTGCTTGCGGTTGATTTTCTGATACTTGGGCTTGCTGGGATCTGCCTGGGGACAATTGCGAAGCTCAGTGATCCGACATTCGGGATGCCTGGCTACATTTACACCATAATTGCAGTTTGTAAGTATAAATATTCGGACTCCACTGTCCTTGCAATATGACATGATGATAAATTCACTGACATAAGTTAGTACGATGCAGCTCTCCTGTGCAAGATCGCAGCTTTGAGGTCGTTTTCGCTTGAACGATTGCAGTACTGGAGGGAAAGAGAATCCGGGATGAGCTCGCTGGCATACTTTCTTGCGAGGGACACAATTGATCATTTCAGCACGGCTGTGAAACCGATCATTTACCTCTCCATGTTCTACTACTTCAACAACCCGAGATCATCAATTGGTGACAACTACATAGTACTTCTCGCACTTGTGTACTGTGTGACCGGGATAGGATATACTTTCGCCATCTGCTTCAGTCCTGGTGCTGCGCAGCTGGTATGTATATATCATGCTGATTAGTGGTCTAGTGCAGCTTCTGTACGATTGGTTACATATATAGTCTCTAATCCTGAATTTTCTTTGTTGGCAGTGTTCCGCACTAATACCAGTTGTTCTGACCTTGTTATCCACTCAAAAGAATACCCCGATGATTCTGAAGAGATTGTGCTATTCAAATTGGGCACTCCAGGGCTTCATAATTGGAAACGCCAAGAAGTTAGTGCTTGCTCATCACTCTTTCTTGTTAAATACAGAGTTTTCACTTTATAAAAGTCGCTATTGTAAATTTGCACTTTAACAAATGTGTTTTTTGGTTTTCTTACAGGTATCCTGGAGTTTGGTTGATAACTCGCTGCGGCTTGTTGTTCAGGAGTGGTTTCGATATTCACAACTACATGCTTTGCATTTTGGTCCTGTTTATGTATGGTCTGTTCTTCAGGATCGTCGCATTTGCAGCCATGATTTTACTGAAGAAGAGATGAGCGGAGTCTAATTGCAACCTTTTTTTTCCATATTTAATGCCTTTATTCTTTTGTACATTTGTAAATCAGTTTTGATGTTCTCTCAATGAACGAATACTCACTGGTATATGCAGACCAGAAAAGAAAATACAAATCAGAATTTTTTGTTGAGTTGTTTTACAGTGCTTGCGTGGAAGGTACTAGCTGAAGGAATGCGCGTAGGCTACGATAGCAGAAAATAAAATTTCTACCGCGCACATCAGGACATCATGCTAAGGAGGGATCATAGATCGTTACCACTAGACGCGCAGCGCAGCGGAAGAAGGGTTGGAGAAGCCGATCCAACCACGCGCGTCGAGGTAGTAGTGGAAGTAACCGATCGTCCCGAACAGATCGTCTCCTCCACGCGATCAACCACACCACGAGCAGATCCAATCTATAGTTTGTTGATGCCGATCAACGCTGCAACGAGCAGCGCCTCCACCGGTATCCACACGTCCGGGGCTGGAACGCCGATCGCGAGTGTACCAGCACTCGCGAGCGGCTAGGGTTTGGCTCAGGAGGTGGCGGCTAGGGTTTTGCTCGGGAGGAACAGAAGCGTACATCCCTCAGCCCCCCGCCTCCAAATATATAGACCTCCTCACTTGGGCCTCGTGGACCGAGGCCCAATAGGAGTCTATCCGGATCTCTATCCGAATTGAGCCCACATCCGAATCACATTTGAATTAGTGTTCCAACCCGTTAAGTGTGCGACCCTGTAGGTTCACGTATACTTGGTCGCGACCCGGAAACACCTTTCCGGTCACCCTGTTAATAGCGGCCTCTAGCAAGACATATTAACCCCAAAGTATACGTAAAGATCATATCGGCTGAACCTGTAATGTTCTCATGTACGAATCCCTTTGCCTCACGATATAGATTAAGCTCAAGGCGAGACCTGTGTCATCCTCTTAATAGCTCAATCACTCTCTCGATTCCGTGATGGATTATAAACTTGTGATTGACTCCTCAATCACATTGGCATGGCCATGCACTTTCATAATCCATTACATCGAGGGGCCCAGAGATATCTCTCCCATAAGGAGGGGCAAATTCTATCTTGATCATTCACATCCCACTACATGTTTCATAGCAAACCCGAAGACTACTTTTATGACTACCCAGTTACGGAGTAGTGGTTAGTAGTCCCAAAATAGGCTACTACGCATGTTGGGAACCATGATGATCTCAAGTCTAAGGATTCTACATAAACACTACTTGAGACCAACTAATGACACATGAAATCTCTGCAGTGTCTCATGGCGGGTCTATCCAACATATGTTCACTAACACATATCCATATTATTGATTTGGTATCTCCATACCATGATCCATGAGACATGATCATCAATCAATACATATGCTGATCTTTGAATCATATTTGTTCCTCATATGATATATGATCAGGGATCATTTAGAAATAGCAACATTTTGGCATTAAGAGTCTCATGAATAAGTCACATACTCATTGATCAATAATGATAATGTCTATTTCAAGGAACAAAGCAGTGTATCATAAACATAGTATGTGATATATTCAACATCTCCATGTTGCCTCTAGGGCATATCACCAACATTAGCATCGTGGTATGTCCACTCTATCGACCGTTAATTAGTATGAGGTTATATTAGAAATAAGGTTTTTTTTAAAAATGCGGGCAATTTGGTAATTGTTCCATCTCACGTTCTTGTTCCCTGCCGACCACGCTGCCTATTTGCCAGTACCCACCCATGGTCTCCATCTGCAATTCTCTGCTCGACTCCAACTCCTGAATGCTCCTTCCTTTGTTGACCAGTGACCACAAAGGCACAGAGCCTCTATAAGAGTGTTAAAATCGCTCACCTTTTCTACTGGCTTTTTTCAGTGAACTAGTTAGTGCATGCCATTATCAGAGTCTATTGAGTTCAAGATATGGCTAACACAGTATTGCCTTTAAAAATAATATTGTCATATTTCCTCAGTAGCTTAAATTTTTAGATAAACTGATTAGTACATACATACCTCGTTATCTATTCCTCGTCTTAACTATCACCGCCACATGTCACCGATGACTGCACGAAAAACTAAGTAGATTGAATTCAAACTACTAGGTCTCAATCCAATTTACCAAATGTGTAGTTGGTTTTGTAGCTAGAATTAGCATCTGGTTATCATAAACCACATACATGTGTGAGCTTCACAAATACCAATGGAGGCTATGAGTAATTGACACAGACACCTAAAGTTGAGAGAAAATCGAATTTGAGTTTGCGTTCAAATATTGCAAAGTTGGGAGGTGCTTCAATACTTTTCTCAACATGATTTGCATAACTTTTAAAGCAGAATTGAATAATAGGTAGTGATTACTTACCCTTTCATATGCTTTGAGATTAGTATTATTCTTATTAGAGTAAAACATAAAAACACTACTCTACAAAGTTCTGATTTCTGGGTGTTATGGCCAGACTAGAGGGACATGAAGGTAGAAGGCCCCTCCAGTCCAGTGTTGCATGAGCGTGGCTAAGTTATTTTGTTGCAATGAACCACCATAAGATCTCTCCATCTAAAAATACCCCTATCTTTCCATCAATTTTAACGTAATTAGCCTCTGTTTTAACTTGGCTTCGTATGCAGATATTTGGACGCAAAGAAAAGTTTATATGTATCTGAAAGTACAATAATCATACCAATTGTAATATATTAGAGATGACAATTCCCCTATAGGGTAAAGCCCATGAGGAAAATCAGGCAGGACCCATGAGGAAAATCCCCATGAGAGACAGGGGCGGGGAAAGATCTTGGGGGCAACGGAGATGGATCCCACTATGCTAGCGGGGTAGGGGTGGGTGGGTCATTCTAGGGGTGAAATCAAGCTGAGTGGAACCGGCTCGAGCCAGGCGCTCCCAAGCTTGATTTGCCATGTGGCTTGGCTCGGCTCATTAAGTGAACAACAAGAAACCATGCTTGGCTCAGTTTACAAGGAGGCTCGAGCCGACTCATGAGCCGTACATGTTTTACTGGAATGGGCAACATGAAAAATTGGCTTGGCTTTGCTTTTGCAATTCTCTTTATTGCTATTGCTATCATTTTGGTATAACAGACAAAAAGAAAGAAAAGGAAACAAGAAACAACATTGGTAGCAACAATCAAAATCACAAAACTATTTGGTTGAGCCAACGAGCTTGCAACCTATGTATTGAGCTGTCATACAG
This sequence comes from Dendrocalamus latiflorus, assembly GCA_017311315.1. Classification (NCBI taxonomy): domain Eukaryota; kingdom Viridiplantae; phylum Streptophyta; class Magnoliopsida; order Poales; family Poaceae; genus Dendrocalamus; species Dendrocalamus latiflorus. Next base: position 30,521,682 of record CM029638.1, read on the forward strand.
CAAGTCCAGATTTTCTGCCATATATGCTACTAATAGTTTCAGTAAATTATAAATATTTGAATAAAGCCGATTCGTACATTGAATATAACAGGAATTATCAGTTCTAGGCCAAATCGACTCAGAAATCTATATGTTGTTCCAGAGAGAAATGTAGCTGCCTAGCAGCATCGCAGGATGGAGAACAACCTCCAAAGATATTCACAACTTTGGCTCTTTCAGGTGGAATAGAGCATGGAAAAAGAAGGATGCTCTAGATGTTCTAGTTATTCCGTAGCTTCATCTAGAGAGAGAGAGAAAGTACTCTGGCTCGTGAACGAAAATCTCATCAATTCACAACGACGAGAAAACTGCACGCTACCTGGACCTGACCCCTCCCACCCTGGGTGTTCTTCGCCGGTCCCGCCCGGGGAGGACGGCCTCCGGTGCCGCCGGAGGTGGCGCCGCCGCTTGGGGCCTTGAGGGGCGTGCCTCTCAGTGCGCTTCCAGTTCCGTGAGGCGGGGTTGCCGTCGCGCAAATGCGCCTTCCGCGGGCTGGCGCGGGTTGGCCTCTGGTGTGGTGAGGCGGTGGGAGTTTCGGTGGTCGGTCTCGGGGCTGTGGAGCGGCGGTGCGGGGGTAGGGCGGATGCCGGTCGGCGGCCGGCTTCAGCTCGTCGGAGGCAGAGGAGGGATCTTGCTGGTGAGGTGCACGGTACGTGCTCGACGTTTTGCGTAGCTCGGTAACAACTTGCTGCAGGTACGTTCTTCTCCTCTCTGAGTTTCTTGCTTGTTTTCTGGGTTTGTGCTTGGTGTCCAGAGCTAGTCTCTGTGGTGGTTCTGTGGGTCTTGTTTTGGTATGACGGAGGATTGGGGGAAGGGCGTCAATCTGTCGTCTACCCGGTCTTCGGTGCAGGCTGAGCCCAAGGGGCAAGCTGCTCTTCCTCGGCGACATTCCGCACCTCATCTCCTCAAGTCGCCTGTTCCGATAATCCGAGTCAGGGGACCGAAGCGAGAATCAAGGTCCTGGTCGCTGGCTGTTGAAGACAGTTCGACTGATGGCGAAGAGGCTGCTAGCCAGCACTCTTCTGGGTCAGGTTTGGAGTTTGTTAGGGATGCCATTCAAATGGGCTTCTCGGTTGATGAGTTGCTCAGGGCTGAATTGAGCCTTTCTAATGATATTCCGTCTCCTAAGTTTGGATCGGTAGATTGTGGGGTTGGGCATGTTAAACATCCTCGCCCTCTAGCTTCAAGAATCTCTGAGGCGGTGGAAGATTTAAGATTGTCTGCACGTGTCTTGCCTTGGAAGGGTCCATTGCCGAAGCCGCGGGTGTCGCCGATTAGAAAGCTAGGCGAGATCCCGGTTAAGGATGTAAGGACGCCCTTTCTGATTAAGACTGGGGTGTCGTTGAGCGATCTTTGTTCTTCGAATTTCTCTTCGGGACAAGGTGACGGTGGCCTCATGGAGAGGAAGGAGTGTTTGACGACGAAGTTTGAACCCCGAGTTGGTTTGGAGCCTAAGTGCTCCAGGCCCGCTGGGCTCCTTGTCTCAAATGTGGGCCGGAGCATTAAAGTCGGGTCTCACCCGGCATTTCGGCTATCACCCGGTCTGGAGAGCCTGTTTAAGGCGGGCGGGGTTCCGAGGGGTTTTGTGTCCAAGTCTAGGAGACTAGCGGGGGGTAATCGCGTTTCTCCTGCCTTTTCGTCTCCCGCTCGAAGTAGGTCGTTTGCAGAGGTGGTAGCGGGGGGAAGAGTGTTGGATCGCGTCCCTGGGTGGGCTTCGATGGCGGGCAGTCAGGTTGCTCATGGAGCTCGCGGAGGACGGGGTGGTCGTGTACCGCAGTCCTCTGGTGTTCATCACCGCGGCCGGGGCAATTCGCAGGCTGGGCGCGGTTTCGGCGTTGGTGCCGGCCGGGGTGCTCGGAGTAGCGGTGGTTTTCGGGATGAGCTCAGGGGTTCCCGGTTCGGGGGCTTTGATTCTTCTGGGAGAGGAGGAGGCCGGGTTAGGTTTGCCCGCCAATCTTCGTGGAGTTCAAAGAGGGATTCGCAGGGGCCAGCTTGGGGTAGGCAGGTCTGGCAGTCTGCCAATTTGCCTACGGCAACTTTTTCTGGAGAGGCAGGAAATATGGCGGCTTCGGCCTCAGGTGGGCTTTCTTCTGGGGATGTCAAGGCGGCGGGGTCTGGGGTTCCTGAAGACTCGGTCATGATCGATGCGCAGGAAGGAGGTCAAGAAGAAGGCGAGGCTGGGAGGTCGGGGGTTCGTTGCTCTAGATGCACAAAGAAGGGTCATCTTGTTGCTGATTGCTCTGCAGAGTTTTACTGTGTTATTTGCGATTCCCATGATCATGTGAATCACAAGTGTCCTCTGTTAAAGTTGCCAAGACCTGTTGCGCACGCAGTGGGGTATGCAGTGCATGGTTTGGGTTTCTACCACATCCCTCACCCGCCGTTGCCAAGGTCGAAGAAGGATTCCAAGGTGGCGCTGATCTCGGTGGTGGGTGGTTGTTTGTCCATAGACACAGTGATTGCGCAGTTAAAGCGAATTGTGCCGGTAAAGTGGAACTGGAATCTTGAGGAACACGGGGAGGGGGACTTCATTGCTCAGTTTCCGTCCAGAGCTGAGCTGCAACGCGCTATGGCGTATGGAGGGGCTGATGTTAAAGAAGATGGGGTGCCTCAGGGAATCAGGCTGCAGTTCCAGGAGTGGCAGGAGAAGGAGGAGGGTTTCTTGCTTCTGAAGGTGTGGGTGCGGGTCTCGGGCATCAGAAAGTCGTTAAGGGAGTTCCCCAATCTTTGGGCGGTTGGTTCAATGCTAGGTTCTACTCAGATGGTGGACATGGAGGCGACCAGAAAAAGTGATTTTGGTAGAATTTTTGTAGCAGTCTTAAACCCTTTGCTGATCCCACCACGCTTAGATGTGGTTATTGGTGATCATTATTTTGATTTGAGCTTTGAAGTGGAGAAAAGGGGTGTTGATGAAAATGGGGAAGAGTTTGATGTAGAGTGGAATGGGGGGGGGGGAGGGCGATGGTGGTGGTGATGGCACGGAAGAGGGCTTGGGAGAGGAAGATTTGTTGGGAGAGGACCTGGAAGAAGCCAGGGAGCGTAAGCGGGTTAAATGCAGTGGTGATGTCTGTAAGGAGGAGGCTTCTGGTGGGAAGGGTGTTTCCAAGGAGCGTGGTCTTGTGTTAAGTGCGAAAGAATTTCAGGAGTTTCTGCGGTGGAAGGCTAGCGAAGTGTTGGATAGATCAGTTAATTTGGTGATTGAAGGGGTTGCCGACGAGGTGGTGGGGAAGGATGGAGGGATCCCTGGGCTTGTTGGTGGGGGGGTCATCCCGGCTGGCAAGGAGAATCATGGTGGGAGGGACGATTGCTTAAAGGCAGCAAATGCTTTTGTTGCTCTGATTTCTCCTGCGGAAGAAGTGGATCAGAATGTTCGTTCTGCAGATCCGGTTGAAGGGAATGGAATGGGGGAAGTTGAGCCTGGGAATGTGGCGGCAAAAGCTGGGGATGAGCTTGAAGTTCCCCCATGTTTGGGGGAGGCTCCCAAGGTGCTGTCCGGTGAAAAATTCTGGACTGCTGCTTCAATTTCAGAGGTGGCGCTTTCCCCTCAGAGATCCAGTCCAAGGTTGGCTGGTGCGTCTGATGAGCACACGTTGCTCAAGGCGGAGCGTCGAGTTGAAGCAAGGAATTTGGAGAAGAGCGAAGGTAATTGTTTAACCAATTCCAATTCCTTTTGTCCTTTATCTTTATGTGATGCGGTAGATAGCTTTCAGGCGATGGGTATTGTTAAGGGGGGAAACAGTAATGTCTCTTTTGAGTCATTGGTCGAACGTTTTTTAAGTGAAGAAAGGACCAAAAGCTCTCTTTTACCTGAGTGTTTTAGCGAGGTAGAAGTAAGTTCGGATAGTGATACTGAGGACTTAGAGGCTTTTGAGAAAAAGGCGGTCAATTTCCTGTGTGGGGATCTAATGGAGGAAGTTTTTGACGAAAATGGTTATCACCTAAGTTGTGATTCTAAAATCGTCAGGAGGAAGCCCGGCGCTAAGTCGTCCAAGAAAAGGGCATCGAGAAAGTTAAAGGTTAAAATTAACAATTTTATTTCACCATGAAAGGGTTGTTTTGGAATAGCAGAGGTCTTCGTGACTTGGCTAAATCCAGATTTCTTTATAGCACGGCAAGAGAGCAGAGCTTAGACTTTATTGCTCTTTTGGAAACCGGGAAGAGAGAATTTTCTCAAGCTAAGCTTGATAGGCTGAGCGGTCGTAGGAATTTTCTGTGGCACCGGACTGTTCCTCATGGTAGGTCTGGGGGTATCCTTTTAGGGGTAAACCTGGACGTCTTTGATATAGGAAGTATAGATGATGGTGATTTTTTCATAAAATTCCATCTTAGAAACAAAAGTGACGGTTTTCAGTGGTTTTTAGTAGCGGTCTATGGTGCAGCCCAACCAGAATTTAAAGAGTTGTTTCTAACTGAGTTGGTGCAGACCTGTAGGAAAATCTCCTTGCCTTTGTTGATAGGTGGGGATTTTAATATTATTAGGAATCCAAGTGAAAAGAATAATGACAAATTTGATGAACGTTGGCCCTTCCTATTCAACGCCATCATAGATGGGTTGGATTTAAGGGAGATCGAGATGTCGGGTCATAAATACACTTGGGCTAATTCTAGAAAGGTGCCAACTTTTGAAAAGCTTGATAGAGTCTTAGCTAACTTTGATTGGGAGCAAAAATTTCCTCTAGTCACGGTTGATGCCTTGAACAGAGAGATTTCTGATCACACGCCTTTGCTCTTGTGTACTGGTGATAGAAGTCATTTGGGGGAGCAACCTTTGTTTAAATTTGAACTAGGGTGGTTTTTTCATGAGGGCTTCTTTGATGTTGTGGCTAAGGTTTGGAAAAATGAGGTCAGAGGATCAACTTCTTTGCAAAAGTGGCAAAATAAGATTAGAAGGTTGAGGCAATTCTTGAGAGGTTGGGATAAGAATTTGAAAGGGATTTTTTAAGAAAGAGAAACAAGAGCTGTTTAGAATTGCTGGAGAGCTTGATAAGAAAGCTGAATCTCAGCTTCTTAGTCAACAGGAAGTCGATCTTTGGCAAAGGGTTAAAGAAAGAATTGCCCAGCTCCTTAGGGAAGAAGAGATTAGGTGGTTTCAAAGGGCAAAGACCAAAAAGTTGCTGGAAGGAGATAATAATACAAGGTACTTCCAAATGGTGGCTAACGGCAAAAGAAGAAAAACAAAAAATTTTCGACTAGAACAGGAAGAAGGCAATATTGAGGGCCAGGAAAATCTAAAGAACTTCATTACAAAATATTACAAAAAGCTATTCGGATCATCGCAGAGAAATGAATTTTCTCTTGATGAGTCTCGAATAGAAGATATCCCTCAAGTTAATGAGATGGAAAATGGCCTGTTGATCGAAGACTTCACGGAAAAAGAAGTAAGGGAGGCCATTTTTCAAATGAAGCATAATAAGGCGCCAGGGCCGGATGGGTTCCCGGTGGAATTTTTCCAAGTATTTTGGAGTCTCATTAAAGATGACCTAATGGCCATGTTTAGAGACTTTTATCTGGGCAAATTACCCCTTTTTAGCCTCAATTTTGGTACCATTGCCCTAATACCGAAACAGAAAGAGGTAAAACAGATACAACAGTATAGACCAATTTGTATGCTCAATGTTAGCTTTAAGATCTTTACGAAAGTTCTAGCTAATAGACTGACAGGAGTTGCTAACAAAGTGGTGAGACCTTCGCAAACGACCTTTTTGCCAGGAAGAAACATTCTGGAAGGGGTGGTGGTGTTACATGAGACAATACATGAGTTACATAAAAAGAAACAAGATGGCATAATATTAAAACTAGATTTTGAGAAGGCGTATGACAAGGTAAGCTGGTCCTTTTTGCAGCAAACTCTGAAAATGAAAGGCTTCTCTCCAATCTGGTGTAAGTGGATTGCGTCGGTTGTTAGTCGAGGAAGTGTAGGAGTTAAAGTGAATGATGAAGTAGGTCATTATTTTCAGACTAGGAAAGGGCTTAGGCAAGGAGATCCTCTCTCGCCTATTCTTTTTAATCTAGTAGCTGATATGCTGGCAATCCTAGTTTCCAGGGCCAAAAACAGCGGCCAATTCAAGGGTCTGGTGCCAAATCTGGTTGAAGACAGCCTTTCTATTCTGCAATATGCAGATGACACTATTCTCTTTATGGAAAATGATGTTGAGGGGGCTAGGAACTTAAAGTTGGTACTAGGTGCCTTTGAAAAGTTATCGGGCCTGAAAATCAATTTTCATAAGAGTGAAATATTCTGCTTCGGATCAGCTAGGGAACAGAGTCAAGAGTTCGTAGAGCTTTTTGGGTGCAAGGAAGGTAAACTTCCTTTCCGGTACCTAGGAATTCCAATGCATCTTCGTAAGTTGTCAAATAAGGACTGGATTTTAATTGAAGAACGTTTTCAGAAGAAGCTTAGTAGCTGGAAAGGCAAGTTGTTAACATCTGGTGGAAGGTTGGTGTTGATTAACTCGGTTTTATCTAGTCTTCCTATGTTTATGATGTCCTTTTTTGCTATTCCTAAAGGAGTACTGAAAAGGTTGGATTACTATAGATCCAGGTTTTTTTGGCAATGTGAAGACCATAAGAAGAAATATAGATTAGCTAAGTGGAATATACTCTGCAAACCAAGAAGTATGGGAGGTTTGGGCATTTTGAATTTGGAAACTCAAAATTCTTGTCTTCTTGCTAAATGGCTTTTCAAGCTTCTGAACGAAGAGGGCCTTTGGCAAGACGTTTTAAAAAAGAAATATCTGAAAAACAAATGCTTGTCTCAAGTGGTAAGACAGCCGGGTGATTCCCAATTTTGGGCAGGGCTTATGGATGTGAAAGATCTGTTGCTTGAAAAGGGGAGATTTAAAGTTAACAGTGGAAACCAAACTAGATTTTGGGAAGATCTTTGGATTGGACAGGAACCTCTAATGTTAAAATACCCCGCTTTGTACAGAATTGTAAGAAGAAAGGGTGTTACCGTAGCTAATGTGCTAGGTTCGTCCCCTTTGAACGTGTCGTTTAGGAGGGCGTTAATTGGAGAAAAGTTGGAGGATTGGCTTAGTCTTGTTTCCTTAGTTTCGCCCATTTCTTTAAATGTTAATAAAGATGAGTTTATTTGGTTATTAAAGAAGAATGGGACCTTTTCAACTCAGTCTTTGTATAGAAATCTCATGGAGAAAGAGAGAATTCCTGGGAAAATTGTGTTCTGGAAGGCCAAGTTGCCTTTAAAGATGAAAAATTTTCTTTGGTACTTAAAGAGAGGGGTAGTCCTAACGAAAGACAACTTGAAAAAGAGGGGTTGGAAGGGGGACACTAAGTGTAGTTTCTGTGGGTTAGAGGAAACAGTGCAGCATCTCTTTTTTGATTGTCATATGGCTAGATTCCTGTGGATTGCTTTGTCCATTAGTTTCAATGTTCAACCTCCAGAGGATACTGTCCACTTGTTTGGTTCTTGGGTAAAGAGTTTTGCTCCAAAGTTTAGAAACCAAGTAATAGTGGGAGTGGCCGCGATGTGCTGGGCTTTATGGTTGAGTAGAAATGATGCTGTGTTTAACAGATCATGTACTAATTCTTTCCTGCAGGTAATTTTCAGGGGGACGTACTGGATCAGGTTTTGGTCCCAATTGTCTAAAGAGGAAGAGAGAGTGTCGCTGAAGGAAGGGTGCAGACGCTTGGAAAGTATGGTGATCGAAGTCTTTGGGAAGTTGGGTTGGAGCTACCAAAGAAGGATAGAGAACTAAGTTTTCATTGTCTTTTGTTGTGGATCATTGTGGATCTTTTGGACCTATTTGTGTTGCACCCAGTGGGGTTTGGTCTAAGTACCTTTTGGTTGTAATGAACGGTTATACTCATTCGCTTGTGGATGGGGAGGCCGGAATGCTTTTATTCCTTAATCTAAAAAAAAAATCTAGAGAGAGAGATTGAATCCGTCAGATACAAGCTAAGATAATTTGAACATTTGCAGTCATCTGCATGAAGCTATGAATGGTACGTTGTTCCAAAATTTAAAGTAAATGAGACAAATGATTGCCAATATTCGATACTGACAATAACATTAGTTAAATTGCGCAGTGTGAAATACACAAAAAAAAAAGACAGCAAAACATATCCCATTATCCCTACATGTATAGCGATAAGCAATCATTACTGAAGATATCCTAGACGGCGGTGCACGGCGTAAGGCGAGAAGACGGAGAGGAGACGGCGTGGAGGACGGCGTGCAGGCGGCGCGGAGGACGGCGTACGGAGAGGAAACGATCACTCGGCCGCTCGCACAAAAGCTGAACTGGTGCCGTGCTGCGTGCTGAACCGAACTAGGGGTTAAGGTAGTTCAACGGTGGGTTGTAGACTTGTAATAATGGGCTCTCTGGGCCTCTCCCCCTCTGTTGTGCCAACGAGCCATTCGAGCCGGCTTGGGCTCGGGCTCAGCTCGAAAATGAAGCGAGGTGAAAACATGGCTTGGTCGGCTTGTGTATTGCACGAGCCTGAGTCGAGCTGGCTCACGAGCTTTAAGTTTTTTTAACTCTAGATCGTTCTTCTCCTCGGGCCTGTGGTACCAGATAACAATTAAAAATATTATAGTTTGCTTATAGATTATAGTTTTTAATACATGAGATGTATTCTTTTTTTGCATATTTATATTTAAACTTAGATCTATATATTAGGATATATATTTTAAAGCTATAATTACTTATAAATTAATAAATAAAGTCCTATTATTTACTTTAAAAACTTATTTTACCTATATGTTATTCCCTTAAGGAGAGGGGCCCATCACCCCACAAGAGGCTGAGTAGGCAGCGGGAGCATCCCTCGAGACCCTCCGCTCCGTTGCCATCCCTAAATGCAATGAAATTACTTAAGGTCTCCCTCAGTTCTTTTTATAAAGCATGTTTATTTTGCAATTTTGTTGAAATTTGTATGGCCTACATACATAATAAATGATACTTTTCTCTCTTTTATTCTTATTTATTTCATTGTCTTTTCTAAATATTTATACGCAACTACTCACACAAACTATTCTCTCCCAACTTTTCAAAGCACTTTCAAGCTGGTACAAGGACGAGGTGGCTTGGTGGTACGGCTCTAGCACACTAGAGGGTTGTTATAGATGTGAAAATCTAAACATAAGTGAGAGGGTGGACGTCGTCCGTGTTATAGATCGGCGTATATGAGAATAAAAATGACACGTGAATTTATACAGCCTTTAAGATCCGAGAGGACCGTCTTACTCCTATCGGTAAACCAATGGAGGATTATCTTCGGGAAGGAACCCCTGAAGGCTTATCAGTTTGAATGTACTTCTTTTCTACCAGTGTGCCTTGACACGTAGGACAGACCATGGGGCACTGGACCACGTGGGCGCACATCAGCAGGGCAAGACGTGCGGCCGCAGAGTGCTTCGGCGCTCGACTGCAGGGCGCTTGGATGCGCGGCTACAGGGTGCTCGGCAGCTCGGCTACAGGGTGCGGTGCGCTCGGGCTTCACTGGATTGACAAGCATAGCTTGTATAGCTATTTTATCTGCTAACCTGCAAGTCAAGCAAGCTACCCTTGCAGTGATGTGGTGGCAAACCTCCCATTTGCCTTCAGTGCCTTCCGAATCCTGCGGTAGGGTTTCCGGTTTCCCATGGCGAGCTCACCGATTTGACCTTCTGGCACCATTGTGTTGTTAGGGCTCTGGCGAGCAGGACGCCAGACGTATAGATGCTGGGACGCGCAGATACGAGAGCGCACAGCCGTTGTTGAAGGGTACGTGGAGGTGCAGCCACAACGTGGTGCCAGTGAGGTTAGATGATGCATGCCTATAGTTGGCTTTGTTGCTTTGGGGAGTTCGACACTTCGAGTGTGCGCATGATGGGCACTGAAGATCGGGTGAGCTGGGTGGCGCAGTGTTGGGCACCAGCTGACAGAGCGCATGACGTCCGAGCGTGCAAGTTGTGTCGGCGAATGGCCCGCAGTAGTAGTCAGGCATGGAGAGTTGCAAGAGCTCCCCTGGCGACATGCGCTACCGCCCCTGCTGCCTCCACGACCGAAACGCCTCGGGCGCGCTCGCCGGCTTGGGCAGCGAGCCTCCGAGGTGATATTAGAGTGCCACCAAGGAGTAGCCGTGCTTTCTGCAGATGCCACAGCAGGGCTCGTGCACTAAGTGGTGTGACATCCCCACACGCTCAAGCAGGTGCTTCTTGTTGAACTTCCGGTAGTAAGCCACACACTTGTTCTAGAGCAGAATAGAAGGCGCAAATACCAAGGCACCATGGTGCAGGCACAGGGGCATGACATAGGTCACCGAGACGCTATGGTGCCGAGGTGCCAGGGCGTTAGGGTACACAGCACACGGGGCCCACGGGCGTCGAGACACGTGGAGCGCGTAGGGCGCTGGGGTATGTAGAGCACGCAGGGCATCAGGATGCCGGAGCGCACGGTGCGCACCAAGACGTGTTGCATCAGGGGCACGTGGAACCGCTTGGCAAGGTTCTCACATGCGCACACTTGTCGAAGCATAGAGCGTTTTCGCTGTGCTTTTAGTGGGGTGCTTTTGTCGAGCACTTCTGTAGGGCATCAAGGACTTTCAGTTTTGATGGGAGCACAGACGCCTGAGACATCCTAGTTCTGGCTTGATGCCATGTGAGGTATGAGGGCCGAGGAATACACATTACTATAAAAGAGATTAAACTAGACGTTTATATTACAGTCGGTTCCTAGGAACCATCTGTGCTGTAAGTATCACAGACGGTTCATACGAATAACCGTCTGTGGTATTTTCACAGACGGTTTTTAATACGAACCGTCTGTGATAACTTCATAATCACAGATGGTTCGTACTAAAAACCGTCTGTGATATGTTTCCGCCTTGCAATTCCTCAAAATTTCATAATTTCCCGTATGAGTCCGAGTAGGATTTAGTTTTGAGACACCTTCAGTAAAACGGGCATAACTTTTACATACGGTGTCCGTTATCGACGTTCTTGTACTCGTTGGAAAGCTAACGACGAGCCCGAAAATCAGCTATCTTTGGATCTAAATCTGCGTCGCAAGTTTTTGGTTTCTGTTTTTGCCTTTTTTTTCTTGGTCTTCCTTTCGGAATTTGGATTTTGTTTCAACTGAAAAGTCGTAGATCTCATCGAAATCTTTCAAATGAGTATATATAAGACATATAAAATTTTGCTATTTTATCTTTTCAGACTAGTTGTTTAGATTGCATCGGTATATAAAATTTTGTGCTCTAATTCAAAGACGTTGGCATATAGAACCGTCTGTGATATTCATTCATCACAGGCGGTTCTAGCTACCAACTGTCTGTGGTAATCTGACCGTTGGGCCCGTCGATCCTTCTCAACTCAATCCTAACCAATAGAAATCCACCAATCCTCACCCCACGGATCGTAGCTCCGCCTCTCCGTCCCAGCGCCAAAAAAATGCGCACTCCCTCCCCTATAAATAATCACCAGAACCCAACCTCCTTTCTGTTCTCCTCCTAACTGTTCTCCTCCTCCTTGCTGTCCTCCTGTAACATGCTATTTTGGTGGACAAAGCATCCGATGCAAGCAAAGGCATCAGACATAGGCACCAAGTGTTTTCCCGAACTTATTGCTTGCTTGATATGCCATTTCTTAGGCCTTGTCAAGGATCTCTACACCACGGATGCCTGAATGGAATGTGAAGACGTATGCAAATGGCAATACGTGATATCTCATTGATCTAAGAGCAATACATATATATACTCGCAGTCGCAGAAGACGTAACGTCGCATGCATGCATGCAGGAGCGGCGCATGAAGGCCGAAGACAAAGCGGCGCATGCAGTCCGAAGATGTAGCATTGCATGCAGGAGATGTAGCGTCGCATGCACGCGGAAGACGCGAAGCATCACATGCAGAAGCTTGCGCTAGCAGAATGGTACAGCAGTCATTCTCCTGGGTGACTTTCTCAATCTTAAACTTTCGCAATATATGTGTTCGGTTAAAACACTTATAAAACATAATGGAGAGAAATAGCTTTTTTGTTTTTTGTTTTTAGTTTACAAAAGAGATAAACAGCGAAGCTAAATAATAAATAATAGGGAGCGGCTATGTATCACTCAACTAAAAATTTCCCATATTTCAATCAATTTTTTTTTGAATCGTCAGATTCCAATCCTAATGCTCACATCTCACGCATCAAATCCTAACCCTATCCCCAGCCCCACTCCCACCCTGCCACCACATCACACAGGCATGCCCTTCGTCCTTTCCTCTGCCACTGCGCTGCCATCGTCGTCTAGGAGATCCTCGTCCACCTGTTGGCGAAGACCGTCCTCTGCCGCCGCACCGTCTACTACCGCTCTTGGCGCTGCGTCACATCCACTGGCGACGTCCTCCTCGCACACCACCGCCACCAGCCCTCCCTCCCCATCGTCTCCTGCATCCATCCTTGCCACCACGGCCTCCGCCCCATCGATACCTGGGCCACCGGGCTCTTGCCTGTTGCCCCGCTTCGCCACCCTAGTTTCCAGGTCAGGGCCTCCTGTGACGGCCTCGTCTGTCAGCGACAACATAATCGTGGGCAAAACAACGGACGGAAACTGAACTCAGCCGATTCTGCTATTTGTCGAACTATGAACAGTATCGTTAGAAAACAGAATTCAGCCGAGCACTGCAATCAGAAGAGGATAACTCAATTTTTGGTGGTGCAAATCGCACAACACCTTTTCAGGTTTTTCTTCCTTATATCAAAATTACATAAGTCCTACTCCTTTTCTTACACGGGATCGAAACAAAATCGGGAACTAAAAACACAAAATAGAACTGAAACAGAACTTCAGACCGGTACTACTTCAGCAGTCAGACCGGTATTGCTTCAGCGGTCAGACTGGTATTGTTTCAGCGGTCAGGCTGGTATTCCTTTAGACTTCGATCCAGACTGTTTTAACTCAAACCAGTTTAACTCAAAACATTCACCTCCCTAAACTAGTTTTTCTCCTTTCTGCACAACTTGCAAGCCAATCTCTTGTCTCATTTCATGAAATTTGAGCCTACTCAATGGCTTTGTTAATATGTCCGCAAGCTGATTACTTGTGTTGATATACTTGACATCAATTTTCCCTTCATCAACACACTCTCGAATATAATGAAACCGAGTATCAATGTGCTTGCTTATTGTGATGCACCGGATTCTTGCTCAAAGCAATTGTGGACTTATTGTCGATGTTGAGCTCCACCTTCACTGGATCTCTACTCCACAAATCTCCGAGAAGTGATCCCAACCACACTCCTTGACACGCCTTAGTCGCAACTGCTATGTATTTGGCTTCACACGAAGATAATGCCACCACCTTTTGTTTGTGAGACAACCAGTTGATCAAACTTGAGCCTAGGAAGAACGCTACTCCTGTTGTGCTCTTCCGATCATCGATGTCTCCAGCCATCACTATCACTGAAACCAATCAAGCGAATTTCATCATCATCCTTTCTTGCTTCATAACAATAGCCCAAGTTGAGAGTTCCTTTGACATATCTTAAAATGTGCTTTACTGCACTCATGTGTTCAGTTGTGGGCGATTTCATGTATCGACTAACCATCCCAACAGAGAATGGCAAGTCAGGTCTGGTGTTGGTCAGATACCTCAAACTCCCAACTATGCTTCTATACATAGTTTTGTCCACCGGTGGTGCTGTACTTTTCTTGCTTAACTTGAGTCTTGCCTAAATTGGTACTTGAGTCGGATTGCAATCTTCCATGCCACAACTTTGAAGCACCTTCCTTGCATATGCTTCTTGGCAAAGTGTGATATTTCCTTGTTTTTGATGGACTTCAATACCAAGGTAGTAACTCAAATAACCCAAATCACTCATCTTGAAGTCTTCATGCATCTGTTTCTTGAAATCACTTATTTCAACCTCACTACTTGTAATGACTAGATCATCCACATAAACACCGACCAAAAGCAAATTCCCATATCTTTTCCTTTTGTATACTCCATGCTCCAAAGGACTTCTCTCAAAACCGAAATTCACTAAAGTTTTATCTAGTTTTGAATTCCAGGCTCTTGTGCTTGTTTTAGGCCATACAAGGCTTTATGCAATCTCAAGACCTTGTGCTCCTTCCCTTTCTCAACAAAACTTAGTGGTTGGCTCATATAAACTTCCTCCTCCAAGTCTCCATTTAAGAAAGCTGACTTCACATCCATATGATGAAGTCGCCATCTTTCTTGAGCCGCCAACATGATGAGTAACCTCACCGTTTCCATTCTTGCGACCGGTGCAAACACTTCTTCAAATATCCTTTGACCACTAAGCGAGCTTTGTGTTTCACCACATTGCCTTGTGAGTCTTTCCTGACTTTGAAAACCTATTTGAGGCCAATGGCTTGATGGTTTGCCGGAATATCTACAAGACTCCATGTCTTATTGTCTTGTATACAATTCATCTCCTCTTGCATGGCACACTTCTAACTCTCTTGTTTCTCGGCCTCTTGAACACTTGCTGGTTCTTCAGCACTTGGGAAACAAAGTCCAGAATACTCCAGCTGCACTGGTTCGGTTGCTTCGTATAAGTCCTACAATGTTCGCATCCGCAATGGAGCTCCTCCAGTTGAGTCCGGAGTGCTCTCAATCTGTGAAACTTCTTCAGGTGTGGCCGGTACTAATGAATCTCCGTTTTGCATCTCTGAACTAGTCGGGCTGACAAGCGTCTGATTAGTCTCAGGTTCATCTGTGATCGTCGTCGATCCCGGATCATAGGTCACATGGAACACGTCAGTGGTTGAGATCTCCTTTGTCTGCACTGCTGTGTCCCATTCCCAAGCTCTTTCTTCTTCGAATACGACATCCTGTGTGATGCACACTCGTCCAGAGACTGGATCAAATACTCAGTAAGCTTTTGAACTGACTTCGTAACCGATAAACACCATCTATGTACTGCGGTCTGCTAGCTTGCTTTGATATCCTCCTACCTTCTTCACATGAGCCACACAACCGAATACTCGCAGATGATGAACTGCAGGCTTCCGATTGTACCAAGCTTCATATGGAGTTCTTCTCACCACACTTTTTGTAAGTGATCGGTTCAGAATATATACTGCTGCAGTCACGGCTTCTCCCCAAAATCTCCTGGGCATACTGATACTCTTTAGCATGCTTTGTGCCATTGCCACCACGGTTTGATTTTGGTGCTCCACAATTCCATTTTATTGGGGAGAGTAGAGTGCCGCCAGAAACCTTTTGATGCTGTGCTTTTCACGGAAGAGATTGAATTCATCCGAGTTGAATTCACCTCCCCGATCAGTGCATATAACCTTCAGCTTCTTCTCTACTTCATTCTCAGCAGCAGTTTTAAACTTTCTGAAGGCTGTCAGTGCTTCATCCTTGGTTTTCAGCAGGGCAATCCACATGAACCTGCTGTGATCATCAACAATTAAGAGGAAGAACTGGTTTCCAGCTGGTGTTGGAGGTGTAATTGATCCACAAATGTCTCCATGGACCAGTTCCAGCACCTGAGCAGCTCTGAAATTTGAAGCTTGTGGAAACGGGGTCCGTTTTTGCTTCCCAACCAGACATCCGTCACAAACCTGCTCAACATGGTTCAAAATTGGGAGTCATTCCACCATTCCTCATCAGGCTAATTGCTGCAATGCTTGGAAGTCCAGATGTCCGAAGCGAGCGTGCCATCTCCAGTCATCATCTACTAGACGAGCCAAAAGACATACTGGTTGAGCATGATCTATGTTGAGTGCATGCAACCTGTTTCAAACTCTCTTTACGCGGATCAGCAGCTATTTTTATCAATCGAAGACCTCCAAATATCCTTCTTCGATTACCACTTTGCAACCTCGCTCTTCCAGCTGCCCCAAACTGATCACATTGCTTGTCAGAGCTGTGATGTAATAGACATCTGTGTCGGGACCCCGGATTTCCAAACCCGGACCCTCTTTGTATTACAGCACTAGTCCCAGATCTAAGCTAGTGCACACAGTTAAACAGAAATAATTCATAACCAACAACGTCTTATTACAATATTAAAGAGTACTGACCGAAATGTCTCATTATTACAAATGAGTTTTCAAGACCTCGCACACACGAAACACAGCGCAAGCAAAATAAATTCAGCGGAGACCCATCAATATGCCACAGGCAATTGACTGGGGAAGCGCGACCTAGTACTCCGGGAATCCTTCGTTGAATCCACCCGCGAAGTAGTCGTAGTCTCCCTCTTGAGCTTCGTATTCCTCTGAGTTTTATTTTTGAGTGTAGCATGTGAGTACATAAAGTACTCCGCAAGTCTAGGGAAAAATGCAGTAGATGCAAGGCTTAACAAAGGAGGGTTATATGGTTCTTTTGCACAAAGCAATATTTTATTTCAATTACTACTAACTATTTTTGAAGGCATCATTTTAACCAATTAATTGTTTTAACTGAAACTAATAAGCATTGTATAGTGAAGGTTCTATCCACCAACACTAGTTAACCAACTCTAACCAATAAAGTTTGAAACTGCGGGTTACATCCACCCTCTCTGGCTTCATCCACCAGGATACCCTTCCGAGAGTTCCCTCCACTCTCGGGGTACAAAACTTTATTTTTAAAATGAAAACCAAAGATCTACCATGTGAATGCATTCCTTGCCCGCCCTTGACCGTGGGCATGGCTATTCGAATAGTTTGACACTCTGCAGAGGTTGTACAACTTACCCCCAAGAGATAAATTATCTTAACAGTCACCACACTTCCTTTTGGAATGAGACACAGATAAAATATCACAAAGCCTTTTCCTCACTCTAGTTTAGCTAGACACACCCGCTGAGGTTTCACCGCAGAAGGGTTCCATTCACCCAGTCTGAAGCCCCCTCTTGCGCCGTATGAGTACAGTACATCTCTGTCCCTCACTGTGAATAACCAGTAAATCCCTGGCACCCACGTTCCATTGGTGGCACCTAAACTAGACTATTGTAAGTTAATCAGCTAGGTCGTACCCATATAGACTCGGGGCTGTATGGTATTACTTAGTCTGGACAATCACAAGCGTCGGTCCTTAATCGACTAGGGTGGAACATACACTTTACAAGATCTCGTGCTCTCCGCACCAATCCCAACCAACCATCCACCCCAGTCTAAACCAACTTCCACAGTTTATTTTATTTCTAAAAGAACAGTGGCAACACCAGTCACCACTTATTTCTAAATACAATTACCAGTTGAATGAAATAAGATTTCCCATAGAACAAAAGATTTAGATAGCATGAATAAGCATTTTACTACCGTCTAATATTACCAAAGGATTATGTAATTCTCATTATTGAGACAAAGGTAATACTAGGGTTACAAGGGTGAATGGCATTCAAGTTCAATTGAGGGCATAACAAGGTTGAATTAACTAATGCCTTAATACCAAAATTAGAGTTCTAATTAAATAGCGATGCACATAAATTTAAAATAATTAAAAACATTTCTCAAACATAGGTTCAAAATGATCAAAGGAGACTTGCCTTCTTGCACGCACTCTGGGTCTTCTGGCTGCGGAGTGGAGAGATCTTCGACAACAGTGGAATCTATGCGCGAAAAGACAGAGCAACAAAACAAATAAATACAAACAAAAATTCAAATAAAATCCAAAAATTCAAATAGAGGCCTTATTTGGATAGATTATGATTTTAGAAGAATTTAGAAACTTGAACGGCTCAATTTGGAGTTAAAATGAATAAGTTATGCTTATTTAAGGATTTCAGTTCAATTAATTCCAAAAATTATTAAATTTCTGACAGGTGGGACCCACATGCAGAATTTACATTTTATTCTTTTTCTTTTATTGTTTTCTCTGAGTCTATGGCCAGTGGGGCCCACATGTCAGTGAGCCTATTACTCAGCCACTGACAAGTGGGACCCTTCTGTCAGTGGCCCTAGGCTGCTCTTGGCCACTGACAGGTGGGACCCTAGGGGCTCTGGACCCACATGCCAGTGGAGGCACCGACAGGCGGGCCCAGATGTCAGCCGGCCCATAAACTGATAGCGACTGACGGGTGAGGTCCACATGTCAGAGCGGAAAATAATAGAAATGACTCAACCTCAGCGTGCCGGGGGCTTGAACGCGCGCCGAGGGAACCGGGGGAAGGAAGGGATAACGTTGTTAACTAACTGGGCTCACGGGTGTTTCTTACCCATAAAGGGTAAATATACCTTTTGAGGTATCTGCCGGAGGGGTTCGGCCAGAAGCAGACGGAGGCGACGGTGAGGGTGGCTGGAGGGGTTCGTGTGCTATGGTGCGGCGACGTTCCGGTGGCGGGCAGGCTCGGCCGAGGGGTCGGGGGTGGTTGCCGGCGCACGGGGAAAACGACGGTGGCGTCGGCGGGGCGAGGCGTTGCCCGAGGCGGCGGTGATTCCTCGCTGGACTTGATGGTTGCGGCGGCGAGCAAGGCGCACGACGTGAGGGCGAGGAGGGGCTCGGGAGAAGCGGGCGAGGGCGAGGAGGGGCTCGGGAGAAGTAGGCGAGGGCGGAGGAAGGAGGTGCAGTGAGAGGGGAGGCCGAGGGGGCTTTTATAGGGACGGAGGGGGAACACAGGCGCGGCAATCACTCGCCGGTGATGGTGGCCGGAAGAAGGAAGGGAGAGAGGAGGGAAGGAAAGAGGGTGCGCGGAAGGAAAGGGGGCGCGACATTAGGGGGATGCGGTCGCGCGGGTTTCCAAACCGGAGAGGAGGCGGAGAAGGAAAGGCGGGACCCGCGGGGAACTCGGTCGCCGGCGCAAGGAAGGAAAGAGGGGAAGAAAAGAAGGAAGGTGGCGCGAGGAAGGGGAAAGCCCTGACCGGCGGGGCCGGGATGGCAGCGAGAGAAGGGGGCGAGGGCGGTCAGGATGGCACCACGCGGGGAAGAAAGGAGATTGGGCGGCAGGCGCGGGCGCAAGGTGAACGGCGGATCGGGCGGCCACGTGTCGCCCAACGAGGAGAGGAAGGCGGGATGGCTGACGGGCCGGGCCCGTTTGGCGGAGGGAGAGGGGGAAGCAGCCGGGATTGGGCCGGGCGGATCTGGGCCGTCCACGCGTCGGCCAGAGGGAGAGGATTTGGATTTTTATTTTTAGAATTTGATTTTGATTTTCAGAAAAGGCTAGGAAATTATTTAAGCCTCAGAAAAATATGAAAATATCTCCAAAAATTCCAGAAAAATTCACAGAAGCTTTTGGAGATATTTTGAGAGACCATGTGGGAAAGGTAAAATTATTTCCAACTAATGTTGGTATTTAATTTTCATACTTTAGAATACTTTTTAATTTTTAAAAATAGGTTTTAAACTCCAGAAAATCCAGAAAACCAAACAAAAGCCAAATAAAATCCAAATACTTTAAAATAATTAATTTGAAATTAAATTTTTCCAGAAAGCAAATTTTGGGATGTTACAATCTGTGAGTATCCGATGTTCTCAAGTGCGCCCTTTGATCAGAACGGAACCTCGGCCTTCAATCCTGACTGCCGATCCATTGCTAAACCTCACCGAGCCTCGAACTGATGTGTCAATTTCTGAGAACTGACTTCTGCTACCACTCATGTGATTGCTAGCCCCTGAATCCAGGTACCAGACACTTGCAACATCTTCCTCATTCACTCCGAGATGAAGTTGCATCTTGTCTTCAACTAGAGTCACTTCTTCGGTGGAGTCTTCCTCTTTCTCTTCCAACAGTTCACATGCTTCAAGCATCAGCAGAACTGGCGATTCATCGGTTTTCTCGGTTGCATTTGCTTTTCCCTTCTTGGGCTTTCTGCACTCAGATGCAAAGTGCCCAAATTCAGAGCAATTGTAGCATTTGATCTTCATCTTGTCAAATTTCCAGTATGGCTTCTTTTCAGTTTCAGCATCGCGCCATCTTTCTTGCCCACGGCCGCGACCTCGGCCACCACTGCGTCCTCCGCCTCTCTTCGCATTGCTGCTGTGGTATTTGTTGTTCTTCTTCTCTTTTGTCGCAACTGCTACCCTTCTTCCTTGCCTTGGCGTCGCCCCTTCTGACTTTCTTCGAAGACTCTCAGACATCCAACTGCTTCGGTCAGCGTCATCTTCATCATGTCCCTGAATTGTTCAATCGTACTTATGATCTGGAGAAACTTGTCGAGGACTGCACTGAATAGCCTCTCGATGACTGTTGAATCAGGCAATTCAACTCCCAGAGCTCGGATTTCTCCAGCCAGACTCGTTAGTTTCTGAGAGAACTCACCGACACTCTCAGTTTCTCCCATGATCAGGCGATCAAATTGCCTCTTCAGCACCTGTGCTCTTGCTTTCTTGATACGATCTTCTCCAATATGCATCTCTTTGTTCACTTCCCACGCTTCCTTCGCAGTCTCCTTCTTTGCGATGGTTATCATGACCTCGTCGGGAACCGCCTGAGATATGGTGACCAGGGCGCCCTGGTCTTTCTCCTCTTCGACCAGTGTATCCCCTTCAATTGCCGCCCATACTCCTAGAGATCGCATTATAATCTTCATCTTCACAGCCCACAGGCCATAATTCGTGTCGGTCAGCACCGGAAACTGAATCGGCACCAATCCTGCTCTCGTCGATGCTCGCGGCGGTGGCGGTTTCTTTTCACCGGAGCCCTCGCCAACTGCGACTTTCTTCTTTGCAGCCTTGTCGTCCATTGTCTGTTGGTTCTGATACCAAATGTCAGCGACAACACAGAATCGTGAGCAAAACAATGGACAGAAACTGAACTTAGCTGATTCTGCTATTTGCCGATATCGTCAGAAAACAGAATTCAGTTGAGCACTGCAATCAGAGGAGGATAACTCAATTTTTGGTGGTGCAAATCACATAGCACCTTTTCAGGTTTTTCTCCCTTATATCGAAATTACATAAGTCCTACTCCTTTTCTTACACGAGATCGATCTGAAACACAAAACAGAACTGAAACAGAACTTAAACACAAAACAGAACTGAAACAGAACTTTAGACCGGTACTACTTCAGCAGTCAGACCGCTTAGGCTGTCAGACCGGTATTGCTTCAGCGGTCAGACCGACTTCAAAGGTCAGACCGGTATTCCTTCAGACTTCGACCCGGACTGTTTTAACTCAAACCAGTTTAACTCAAAACATCGTCCTCCTCTCCATGAATCAAGTGAACTTCTACATCTGCAACCCGGCCACGAGGCAGTGGACTCGCCTGCCCTTTCTTCCCTAGTTCTTGGGGTTCTACCCGCACCGCCCTTCCGGAGAGTACAAACTGCTGTACGGCAGCGGCCGGCTCCTCGGCCCCAACTTCCGCGGTAAAGCTGTCGTTTACATTCTCACAGTGGGATCCCGGAAGGGGCGGTGGCGTCCGTGGAAGAAGCGTTGGCAAAGGGCATTGTCAAGACGGCGGCCCACCGCCCATCTCTCCTGTCCGTGGCAGCCTGCACTTTTACCCAGTACAGCAGCAGGGCAGCGGTAACATAGTAATGGTGTTTAGCACCACGGCCGAGTCGTTTCGGTGGATGGGTGCCCCAGCCATTTCCGAATGAGCATGTTTGTTTGAGATGGATGGCAAGCTCGGCATCTCCAGCAGCAACCATGGTGTGACGGCGGTAGATAATATATGGGTTCTGCAAGACTACAATTGCGAGATCTGGGAATTCACGTACCATGTCGAATTGCCAGTGGCAGAAATAAGGCTTTTTACTGAGCTTCGGCATTTGATATCGATTGTTGTATGCAAGGAGG
Source organism: Dendrocalamus latiflorus (assembly GCA_017311315.1). Lineage (NCBI taxonomy): Eukaryota > Viridiplantae > Streptophyta > Magnoliopsida > Poales > Poaceae > Dendrocalamus > Dendrocalamus latiflorus. The sequence continues at coordinate 30,543,345 of CM029638.1, forward strand.
GCGGTGTGCTTGTATCCAATTATAACCGGCTGGTTCACGTTGACATTGAAGGCAAATTGCTGGGCAATTTCCATGACCATGACCACAGCTTGCTGATTGTTCTGTATAAGCTCAAAGAAAGCCTTGTTCATCATACATTATTTTCGGAACAGCAGGACAAAGGAGCCAATGATTCAGTTTCACCTTTTGTTTGAGAGCTTCATACTGAGGAGGTGCTTCTTTATGATATGTTCTTACGTTTGTGAGCATCTATGTTTTATGTAATGCAATCTCTATGATTTTAATGAAGTTCGAGCCCACACTAGCTGCTTTTTTGATGTACGTCTCATGTACATATTATATATGCAAACTACTTAGCTAAATTGATGGTAATTGGTTCCTAAAATTATGATCAAAATGTTTTGGATGTAATGTTTTCTGAATTGATGGTAATGGTTAGCTAAAATTATGATAAAGAGGTTTTGCATGTCTTTTGGTTGCTTAAATTGTTCGTTCTGTGCGCATATATACCAACCAGACATGCAATGTTCTGGAACATCTGGTTGAAAGTTCAGGTACGGGACAATTCGATCCCTTTCAGGCTAAGGTGGGTACGATGCATGTCGACATTGATGAATGCTTTACTGCATCTATCTTCTCATCTACATACGTAGGAATCATTTTGGTGTAGCATTTGAGTATTTCTCAAGATGAAATATTCCCATGTGTTTATATTTTCTTGAACTGAAGAATTGATGTTGCGTAAGTCTGAATGTTTGCAACGGAGCTAACTATTTAGTGAGATGCTCCATCACAATTCTATTTTTTTACTAGAATCCATCACGGTTTGGTCACAGGATTATATTCCTTTGTTTCAAGCGTGGGTAATATATTTTTTGATCTTTTTCTGTCAATTATGGTCAATCTGTTGAGAACTTGAGGGGAAAATATGCAACAGAACAATCTATGACAGCCACTATGGCACTTCGGAAGGACTTGTCATTTTCCTTTACCTGCTAACCATTATAAGTGATTCTTCCATATGGCACAACTTTCTCCCTCTTCTTTTTTTGCAACAAACTTGTCATTTCCCTTCACCTGCAAACCATGCTTCCATATGGGCCATCTGGCACTCAAATGCTTTGCATTGGTTCCTGGGTCCATTTCGTGAAAACAGAGTATAATCACAGAGGGTCCATTTTTGGAATATTAATAAAGATGATTATCTTACAGAAAATCTTCTTGATATGATGTCAACCCTGGAGTGGAGGATCTAGGGTTCCTTTCATGTTTGACCATAAAATAAGCACAATAAAGAGAATTTATAAAAACCGATTGCCTGGATCAGGTCCATGTTAACTCCGGCACAAGATGCTAAGGATTGCTAGCATTTTGTTCCTAAAACACAAGATTGTCTTGAGCAAAGGATCTTCCTAGGAGAGCACCATACAGGAATCGGGAGGCAGTACAGTTGTACATGTATTACTGGAAAGGTAGGATCGATTGTCGTGGACTCATATTGGGGTAAGCACTATACTAGAAGATCAAGGAAGCTGACAACATCAGATGACGACAGGAGGCCAGAAGTGTTGCAGAATTCAGAAGTTGGTGGGAATGACAAGAGTCTGGATGTGCTACAGCGTACGCGATGAGCTACAGCCATTGCCAATTAGCAGGTTTGGTATGGGAAGTGGAGATTAGTTAGGAAACGTTTGGTAGGTTATATGTTAAGGGCCTGTTTGGATGGACTAGGACTAGTTGTTAGCTGACTAGTAGTTAGCTGGCTAAATATTAGCCCAGTCCTGTTTGGATCCAAAGACTAATAAGTACTACTATCTCAGTACAAAGTTTGTTATACCCCTGAGCCTCTAACGCACGCACGTTTTCCCTGCAGTTCCCGCGCTAGTTTTTTTAGGCGCCATGCGCTTGTGTGCCGCGCCATTATTTTTCGCCTTTTTTCGTATATGCTCGCTCGCCGGAATGCTTAAGCAAAGATTGGATTAAAATAACGCTTACTACAAATAAATAGACTGTTCCAATCACACTCCTTTTGCACAAGCACTTGTTCGTTCTATGAGTTCAAAAGTTCATACAAATTAAATTGTTCATACATTGGAATATACTATCCTAGTCAATCTCTTCTAGCTATTTGGGAGGGAGGGCGTGGGTTTCGGCGTGGGTCTGTGCGGTCTGGGAGGGTTGGCGTGGGTATAGGCGTCTTTTTTCCATCCGGCTGGTCCTTTAACCCTCATTAGCTGGGTTTGGCCAACTAGTTGGCTAACAACTAGTTGGGGTTTTGGCTAAACTTTAGCCCACTCATTAGCCCTCCTGTCTGGATCCACAAGGACTAAAAATTAGCAACTAGTTGTTAGCCCATGGGATCCAAACAGGCCCTAAGATTAGGAGTCGGATTCTATTCCGATTCAGCAGGGGATTCTGAATCTGCTTCTCAGACTTGGTTATGTATGACACAGGGAGTCTTGTACTCGGTCACTTATGTAGAGACCAAAGTCTGTAATTTGGGAATAAGCAATAAGAAACAATCTTCTTCTTCCTGAGCTCTAGAGTTGCGTCCTGGCCGGTGAAAATCCGAGCTGGAGCCTACTCCCCATTATCCCCTGAGATCAAACCCAAATTCCCAGCGATACCTACTTCCTCCCCTCTCCAACCACCGAAATCCCTCACAAAAATCTGCCCATATCAACTTGGTATCAGAGCCATCCCCCACCACTTCTTCCATGGAAGAACTGAAAACAATAGAAGATCTTGGCAAGATGATTGCCGTTCTGATGAAGGATATCAGTGAGATTAAACACAAGCAAGCGGTGCACCACGAAGCGGTGGTGCGGCTGCAACAAGGTGAAGATGTATCTGGGCTGAGCTCCAGCGGTAAGAGTCTCATACTTGAGGGAGCTTTCGGCATTTTCACAAGTTAGATTTTCCGACGTATGGTGGAGACGAGGATCCACTTCCTTGGCTCAATCAGTGCGAGCAATTTTTCTGTGGTCAGCGCACTCTAGAAGAGGTGAAGGTATGGTTGGCGGCATACCATTTAATGTGTGTTGCATAGTAATGGTATTATCAATTAGAATGCGATGAGGGCATATTGTCATGAACCCACTTCGCAGATTTCATTAATATGCGTTTCGGCCCTGCAATCCGGAGCAACCCCTTGGGAGAACTTGCACAGCTACGGCGCACTGGCACCGTCAAGGAATATCAACGTCAGTTCTTGGCCTTGTTGTGCCGCATAGAACCATTGTCACCGATTCAACAAGTTCAGCTTTTTTTACGGTAGGCCTCTTAAAAACTCACAGTATAGATGTGGAACTACAAAATCCAAGCAATCTCCAGATGGCAATGAGCCTAGCTCGAGCATACGAGCAACAAATCATGGAGGAGCTAGTTGACGTGAGGGTGCCAAGGCCTCTACTAGCAACCCAAGTAGCAGGATCATAGCTCAGTGCGTCGGCACCAACAATCCCAAAGCCTACTCCCACCCTAACATCAAGGCTGCAGGGGGCTGGGCTAGCGGTGACCACACCTCCCTTGCTTACAACACCTCCGGAGACTCGGTGGAAGCATTTGTCCACTACTGAGATGGCAGAACGATAGGCGAAAAGGCTGTGTTTTAATTATCTGGAGAAGTTCGGACACAATCACATGTGCTCTATGAAAGGTATCACTACTATAAAAAAGGTCATCACAGATGGTTCAAAAACGTCATCACAGACGGTTTTGTGAACCGTCTGAATTTATGGGTCAGTAATAATACAAGGTCATCACAGACGGTTTTCGAACCGTCTATGGTGCAAATATCACAGACGGTTTTTAACTAAAAATCGTCTGTAATAATTATAATCACAGACGGTTCTAAACTAGAACCGTCTGTGATTATATTTTTAGTTAAAAACCGTCTATGATATTCTCTTCTACTCCTAAACCTATTTTTGTTTATTGGCTAGCCTCAGGAAATGCTAGCCATGCCCTCTAAAACAAACAGATCAACATGTACATGTATACATCTAATTCACATCTCAATTCATTTCATAAACATAAAACATCCATTTTTATTAAGATTAGAGCGTACCATTACAATATCTCAAAACAACGAGCAGGTTACACAACAAGAACAGATAAAAAGCAAAGATTCTTTATGCCTTCTCGCCCCTGATGCAACGCATGAGCTGGATGTCTTTGACGCCCACCATCGTCGGCCGGCGTTGATTGAGCGTCTGCACGGTTGGCACGAGCTAGTTGCTTCTGCAGTGTCTTGCCTCCCGTAGACTTGTGCGTCTTCTGCAAGGAAAAGAACAGCAAGGAGGAGGAGAACAACAAGGAGGAGGAGAACAGCAAAGAGGAGGAGAACAGCAAGGAGAAGGACAGCAAGGAAGAGGAGACCAGCAAGGAGGCTGGGTTTTGGTTATATTTATAGGGCAGGGAGAGGGAGGGAGTGGCGGGAGTTCAAAATTTTTGGCGCGGGAACAGAGAGGCGGAGCTACGATCCGTGGGGTGAGGATTTGTGGATTTCTATTGGCTAGGATTGGGTTGAGGAGGATCAACGGGCCCAGCAGTCAGATTATCACAGACGGTTCTATATATAGAACCATCTGTGATGAATAAATATCACAGACGGTTCTATAGAACCGTCTGTGAATTAGAGCACAAAATTTTATATACCAATGTAATATAAACAACTAATCTGAAAAGACAAAATAGTAAAGTTTTATATAGCTTATATATACTCATTTGAAAGGTTTCAATGAGATCTACAACTTTTCAGTTGAAGCAAAATCCAAATTCCAAAAGGAAGATCAAGAAAAAGGGCAAAAACAGAAACCAAAAACTTGCGACACAGGTTTAGGTCCAAAGATGGCCGATTTTCAGGGTCTTCAAGGGTGACTAGTGCAAGCAGGTCATTTTTTTGGATCGGGCTCATCGTTAGCTTTTCAACGAGTACAAGAACGTCAAAAACGGATACTGTATGCAAAAGTTATGCCTGTTTTACTGAAGGTGTCTCAAAACTGAATCATACTCGGACTTAAGCGGGAAAATATGAAATTTTGAGGGATTGTAAGGCGCGGAACGTATTACAGACGGTTTTTATTATAAAACCGTCTGTGATATTCCAGTATCACAGATGGTTCAGTGGTAAGAACCGTCTGTGATACTCCTTTTTCCTACCACAAATACCACAGACGGCCTCCAAATTAAAACCGTCTGTAATAGTGTACATCACAGACGGTTTCACAAAACTATCTGTGATTTTGCTTCTAGTATTAGGCTTTTTGTAGTAGTGTATCTATTTACTCAAGTAGGAAGACGATGACGACGTGGTCGCAGAGGAAAGCGATGTGGAGATTTCATTGCTTGCTCTTATGGGCGTTTAGGCCAGAAGAACAATGCAATTATAGGTGTATGTTGCCGACCATTCCTTGCAGGCACTGGTGGACACGGGCTCTACTCATACCATCATTGATGAAAATACTGCTCAACGGCTCGGTTTAAAGGCTGTTCCCCATCAGGGCATGAGGGCGGCCATGGCTAATGGAGATCGTGTCACATGTGTAGGTCTGTGTGAGCAGGTGCCTGTGACCATGGACAAGGAAGTTTTCTCGGTGGATTCGTTTGTTTATTCTGTTGGGGAGCTTTGACAACATTCTTGGTGTTCAATGGATGCGCACTCTCAGCCCAATTATCTGGGATTTTGAGCTCCTCATCATGTCATTTTGGTGCATGGATCACCGTGTGACTTGGCATGGCGTCGGGTCTGCAGAAACAATCTCCGGTGCCTCCAATGTTATGGGACATGATTTATTGGTAGAATTGTTGTGGAAATTTGAAGACCTTTTTGATGAACCACATGGCTTACCTCTGGAGAGGCGACAGGATCATAGAATCCGTTTAGTGCCATGTGTAATAGCAGTGGTGGTGCATCCATACCGTTACACACACCTTCTCAAAGACGAGATCAAGCGACAATGTAACGAGATGCTGGCCCAAGGCATAATCCGACCTAGCACGTTGTCATTTTCATCTCTAGTTTTACTGGTCAAGAAACAAGATGATACTTGGTGCTTTTGTGTGGATTAGAAGGCATTGAATACACAGATTGTGAAGGACAAATTTTTGATCCCTATGGTGGATGAACTTCTTGACGAGTTACAGGGAGCACGATACTTCACAAAACTTGATTTAAGGAGTGGCCATCATCAGGTGCATATGCACCCGGACGATATTGACAAGACGGCGTTCCGTACACATCATGGGCATTTTGAGTTCTTGGTCATGTCCTTCGGCCTGACAAACACGCCATCAACTTTTCAAGCCCTCATGAATGAGATATTATGACAGTTCCTCCGGTGCTTTGCTTTGGTTTTCTTTGATGATGTCCTCATATATAGTGCCTCATGGTATAATCATTTACAACATGTCCGACAAATATTTTAGGTGCTACATGCTCACAAATTGGCTATTAAAAGATCAAAGTGTTCCTTTGGTGCAACTTCACTCACGTACTTGGGTCATATCATCTCGAGTGACAGTGTGGCAATGGATCCAGAGAATGTTGCTGCAGTTTTGGGCTGGCCTGTTCCACGATCCACATGAGCATTGTAGGGTTTCCTTGGCTTGATAGGTTAGTACCGCAAATTTGTTCAGAATTACGACGTCGTGGCTACCCCTCTCACTAAGTTGTTGAAGGAGGAAGGGTTTGTGTGGTCTTCAAAGGCAGAGGAGGCATTCGCTGCCTTAACGTCGTGGATAACCTCGGCACCAGTTTTGCAATTACTGGATTTTTCCAAACCAATTTGTGGTAGATTGTGATACCTCCGGTTCTGGGTTTGGTGCTGTTTTACATCAAGGAGAGAGGCCTGTCACCTTCATTAGCCACCTAGTTGCTGCTCACCATGCAAAGTTAGCAGCGTATGAATGAGAACTCATTGGATTGGTCAAGGCGGTTAGGTACTGGCGACCGTACAGAACGGATCACTATAGCCTAAAGTTTCTGTTGGATCAGCGTCTCTCTACTATTCGCAACATCATTCATCACTGGGTTAGTAAATTGTTTGGCTATAATTTTTTTTAGTGGAATACAGACCGGGTCAACAACATGCAGCTGCAGATGCATTGTCGTGTAGGCATGAGAATGATGTATAGTGGTCTGTGCGATCTCTGGACCTTTGTTTGATTGGTTCGATCAATTGAGAAACAAAATTAATTCTTCGCCTACACAGTCGGTCTTTCGAGCATGAGTTTTGGCCGGTCAAGGAGGCCCATCTTGGTTAGTGGTAGATGAGCTCATGCTGTATAATGGTCACATATTCATCTTTACCGAATCTCTTTTGCAGATCATGTTATCTGCCATTCATGGGGCAAGACATGAAGGTGCGCAGAAAATATAATGTTACATCGGATTCGAGCTCACTTCCATGTTTCGGGGTTGCCACGGCTAGTTCGAGAGTTTATCAAGGGTCGTTCAGTGTGCCAACGTCATAAAACTGATCATCTTCATCCGGCTGGCCTTTTACAACCTTTAGAGGTTCCATGAACAGTGTGTGCAGATATTACAATGGATTTTATTGAAGGATTGCTGAAGGTACATGGGATATCAGTTATTTTTGTTATGAATAGCGCTTGTATTCATATGAGGCCAATGGGCCGGTATATATACACAAAGTACAGGTGGTAAATATGCAAAGAACCCCTCATAACAATGGGGAATAACAACTATACATATATCTCTAACACCCCCCTCAAACTCATGGTGGATCAACAACACTGAGTTTGGAGAGGTAGAAGCTGTGCGGTGCTCGAGTCTGGGCCTTCGTGAAGAAATCCGCTATCTGAAGCTCCGAAGGCACATACTGAAGAGTAATCACCTGATCATGCACACAAGTCCTCATGAAAGAAGCATCAACACCAATATGCTTGGTGAGCTCATGCTTCACAGGATCACGAGCAATACTGATAGCACCTGTACTGTCTGACAAGAGAGGGGTCGGTGTAGTGACAGAAACACCAAAATCCTCAAGTAACCACCGTAGCCAAGTAATCTCTGCTGTCAAGAGAGCCATAGCTCGCAACTCAGCCTCTGCACTCGAACGGGACACTGCAGTCTGTTTCTTCGTCTTCCAGGCAATGAGAGAACCACCAAGAAAAACACAGTAAGCAGAGATAGAGCGGCGATCAGAGGGATCGCTGGCCCAAGTAGCATCCGAATAGGCCTGAAGCTGTAACGTGGAAAGAAGAGACGGCGACACTACAAGAGATGTGTCATTTTTTGACATTTCTGGCATGACAACAGGTCTAGATGTCATTAAATCATCCAGTTTATGACGTTTGTTTTGAGGCATTTCGACTTAGTGACAAAAATATTATGCATGTCACAAAAAATGTCATGATGCATGTCCAATTCGCTCTAGTGACAAGATTTGCTATGTCATAGTGGTAATTTGCAATGTCATAAATCTAAGACAAAACTTATGTGTCACAAAAAACTTTTGTTGCATTTTTTTAAACATTATTTTCAATGTTGGCGTACGGTGCCATGTGGTCAGTGGGCCCATATTTTTTTTCTTTTTTTCCCGCCATATAAAGCCCACTGATCTTTCTTATTTTTTTTAAATGGGCCATTTTTTCTTTTTTCCGACCTTGCTGATGGGCTGGCCGAAACAGACCATTGATGGGCTGGCTGACGGACCTTCCTGATGGGCTGGCTGGCGGACTAAACAAAAAAAAGGGGCGGTGGAGGCTAATTCAGAAGAAATCAAATGAGGAGGGACTTGATTGCAAATTCCAGAAACCACGAGGACTAAATCGCAAATTGCCGAAAACCCTAATCTCCCCAAAAAAACCCCAGCTGCCGCCTAGGAGAAACCGAGCCCGGTCCTTCTTCTCTATCCCCCCTTGGCCTTCTTCTTCTTCCCCCCGTTCTCCTCCAAAACCGGCCACCGGCGAGCGCTGGGCTGTAGCTCGCCGGCGCGCCACCAGCTTCCTCTCCGCCGCCTCTCCTCCCTAATCCCTTCTTCTCCTCCCACCGCTCCTCCGCGCATCTCGTCGCCACGCCGCCGCTTCTCCACCTCTCCCTTGCCGCTGCATCTCTTCTATCCTTCATCCCCTTCTCCACTGCCGCCGCTCTTCGGCTTCCACCGGCGAGCGCCGCCCCTCCAGATCCATCGTGCCGCCTTTTCCCCTTTCTACTCTCCTTCCTTTCTGCCTTCTCCTCCACATCCGGCTGCATCCACCGCCTCGCTCCCTTCTCCGGCCAACCACCACCACGCCATCTCTCTCCGTCGCCGCATCCCCCTTCTCCACCAGCGACCGCCACGCCTCTCCCCGCCTTCATCTCCACGGCGCGCCAACGCTCTCCTCTCCGGCCACCGCAGCCTTCCCTTCCTCCTTGCTCTTCCGCCGCAGATCTGCGCCTCCGCTTCTCTACTTCCCCTCACCGGGCCACTGCTCCCTTCACCGGCCACCGCATGCATCCGACGACACCTCTGCTGCGACCGTAGCACCGCCGACCTCCATCAGCGCCGCCCCCTGCTACTCCACGGCACCGACAACCTCTCCACTGCGTTCCCTTCACCGCCGCCGCCGGCCGCCACCTCTTCACCGACACCGACGGCGACAACTCCCTCTACTTCTACAACTCCCCTCGGTCTAGCTCAATTCTTCTCCCTCTCTCTTTGTTGTTCATCATACATTGCTCAAATTAATTGCGAATTAATTACTGTGATGTATGCGAACTGTGATGGATGCTTGTGATTTTGCTATGTTAATTTGTTCCAGAATTACTTTATGTTAATGTTGCCGGTAGCTTGATTCTAGAATTTGTGTGTCATTGTCATATATGTGAATGTGATCAGTGGAGATGCCTTGTTCTGTCATTGTGATATATGTTGATGTGGAATAGTGGATGATAATTTGTTATCTTTTAATATGTTAGTTTGTGTCGTTCAAATTTAATAGTACTTGTGTTATGTTCTTAGTTTGTGTGGTCATCTATTATTCTCATTGTTTGATAAATGCCATTGTCAGTAGTAGTTTTATGTATTTGTCAATTGTCCTGTGCGGATTAGCGAGCCGACGACTGTTTACCTTCCCCTTGCTGTCTTGACCCACCTAGTGCTTCTAGATCCACTCTTGTGCTTCTCGACCTCTCTCTTTTCCCTCTCGCGGTCGGTCGGTCGTTGAGTCGTGTGAGCGTTCGTAGCTGTGACATTTTTTGACCTGCCAACTCAGCACCACGTCATCTGCCTACATGGCATGTCACAAGGACCTGTGACAATAAACCAATGTCATAAACCTCTGTGACACTGAAAGCCGATGTCATAGATTTGTGACATGAAATATACTGATGTCACAGAATAAATTCGTGACGCGTGTTTTTTGACATTTGGATTTTCGTCAACTGTATGTCACAAATCTTGAATTGTGACATGAATTTCATATATTATGACAGAAATAAAATGTCAATAAATGACACATCTCTTGTAGTGCGAGAGATAGTCCCGCGAAGATATCGCAGAACTCGAAGAAGGTGGTTGTAGTGGACCTGAGTGGGAGCTGAAACAAACTGACTCAGAATATGAACTGGATAAGTGATATCCGGACGAGTAACAGCAAGGTAGACAAGACTCCCAACAAGATGACGATAGCGAGTCGGATCAAAAAGAGGCTCACCATCAGAGAGTCGGAGGTGAACATTGAGCTCCATGGGAGTCTCAACAGTACGCTGATCAGTGAGGGAGGCACGATCAAGAAGATCCTGAATATATTTCTCTTGGGACATAAAGAAACCATCTGGAGTGGAAGTAACCTCAATCCCAAGAAAGTAGCTAAGAGGACCAAGATCCGACATAAGGAACTGCTCACTAAGACGAGCCTTGACAAAGGCAATGTACTCAGAATCATCTCCCGTAATGATCATATCATCAACATACAAGAGAAGAAGAGTCCGACCACGAGACGAAGTGTGGACAAAGAGCGCAGGATCATGATCACTAGCTGAGAAGCCAGCAGCAGTGACCACAGAGGAGAAGCGCTCAAACCAAGCACGAGGGGCTTGCTTAAGGCCATAGAGAGAGCGACGAAGGCGACAGACCATGCCCTCAGGAACAGAATACCCAGGTGGCGGATGCATGTAGACCTCCTCACGCAACTCGCCATTAAGAAAGGCATTCTTGACATCAAGCTGAGAAACAGACCAGTGGCGAACAGACGCCACCGAAAGAAGAGTGCGAACAGTGGTCATGTGAGCCACAGGAGCAAAAGTCTCGTTGTAGTCAACACCATGCTCCTGCTGAAAACCACGAGCAACAAGACGCGCCTTATAGCGCTCCAGAGAGCCATCAGAGCGAGTCTTAATCTTATAGACCCACTTACATGTGATGGGATGAGAATGAGATGGACAAGGAACAAGATCCCAAGTACCAGTACGCTCAAGGGCAGCAATCTCCTCGGCCATGGCAAGCTGCCATTCAGGGTGAGTAACAGCATCCCGGTAGGAGACAGGCTCACGAGTAGCTGCGCCAGCAAAGGCAAAACGGGCAGGAGGCCGAATCGACTGGCGATCGCGGAGAGCGTAGCGAGGAGAAGATGACCCAGCAGGGGAAGATGGAGCATAAGAAGAAGAGGGAACATCAGAAGAAGATGGCTCATCTGGAAGATCCTCAATACGAGGTCGACGAGTGTAGAGGATAAGAGGAGGAGGTATTGTAGTGGGAGGAGCCTGGGAAGTCGTAGGAGACGACACAGGCGGCGACAACGGCGGAGAGGCCACAGGAGGAATATGTGGTGACTCAGTAGGACAGGTGGACAAGGGCAAAACAGATATAGGAGTATCTGGAAAGGTCAAGAAAGACAAAGACTCCACAGAGGAAGTCGAAGGAGAGGCAGGACGTGGGTAGAATGGACGAGACTCGTCGAAAGTCACATCCCGAGAAACCCGCATCCGACGACCAACAGGATCCCAGCACCGATAGCCCTTGTGCTCGGCACTATATCCCAGAAAGACACACTCAACAGACTGAGCGGTCAGTTTGGTGCGTTCTCGAGGGGCGAGGAGAACGTAGCAAACGCAGCCAAACAGATGAAGAGTAGAGTAATCAGGAAGAAGACCACAGAGACGCTCAACAGGGATCGCTCCCTGAAGAGCAGAAGAGGGCTGGATGTTGACGAGATAGGTGGCAGTGGAAACAGCCTCAGCCCAAAAGTGAGGTGGAATAGAGGCGGCGATCATCAGAGCACGAGTCGTCTCAAGGAGATGACGATGCTTGCGCTCAGCGACACCATTCTGAGCATGAGCACCAGGACAAGAGAACTGAGCGAGAGTGCCCTGCTCAGCAAGGAAGCTGCGCAGGTAACGAGAGAGGTACTCGCCAGTAGAATCAGCACGAAAAACACGAATAGGAGTGGAGAACTGTGTTTGAATCATAGTAGCAAATTGTTTATAGATAGACAAGACCTCACTACGAGAAGACATGAAATATATCCAAGTATGGCTAGAAAAATCATCTATAAAAATGATATAATATCGATGACCCCCTTTCAAAACGAAGGGAGCCGGACCCCAAACATCTGAATGAACAAGATCAAACGGGCGTTGAGACACAGACTCACTATGAGGATAAGGAAGCTGGATCTGTTTACCTAACTTACAGCCCTGACAATCTAAAGACACGTCTCCTGAGATAGACCCCAGAAGACCACGACGAACTAAGGACGACAGACGGGATCCACACAGATGGCCAAGACGGTGGTGCCACTGCTGGAAGGACCCGGTAGACGAAGTGGCAGAAGCGGAGAGACTGGCGGCGATGGTGGCAGCGGAAGGAAGGTGAAACCAGTCAAGCTCCCAGAGACGCTGTGAGTCACGGCGCCGAGGGCCAGAACCAACCAGAGCTCCCGTGTGGCAGTCCTGAACACAACAAGAGTCAGAGTCGAGAATGACCCGATAACCAAGGTCAGTAATCTGCCCAGCAGAAAGAAGCTGCAAGGTAAGGCGAGGAACATGAGCAACAGAAGGAACATGAAAAGATGAGTTGCTAAGAGATCCTCGACCAGAGACAGAAAGAGATGTACCATCAGCAGTAAGAACACTGACAGGAGAATCAAGAGGTGTAATAGAAGACAGAGTGGAAGGATCAGGAGTCATGTGAAAAGATGCTCCAGAATCAAGAATCCACGGGGAGGTACCTGACTGTGTAGGAGGTGGTCTCTTAGTGCCCGAAGAGTCAGTAGCAGAACCTGCAGAACCTGTCGAGGGAGAACCTGAAGCGGCAAGTAGGCATCGAAGTCTGGCTATCTCCTGCTCGGTGAGAGAAGCTGCTGAAGAAGTCGAGGCAGACGTCGTCGTAGAAGCACTAGTGCCAGTGGAAGAACGGCGTGAAAGATGTCGCTTCTTCTTGTAGCACTGGGACTCAGTGTGGCCATCCTTGTCGCAGTAGGAACAGTGAGGACGGCCACCTCCAGACAGAGGACGGCCACCACCACCTGTGGTAGCCGCTGGAGGAGGCAGTGTAGCAGGCGGACGAGCGGCGAGCACAGAGGGGAGTGGCATCAGACCAGCACCACTCAAACGAGTCTCCTCTGCGCGTATCTCGGTAAGAGCCTCCAGGAGAGTGACACGAGGGTGGCGTGCAAGGAGCTGGGCACGCCTTTGCTCGAACTCAGGACGAAGGCGAGTAAGGAACTCGTAAACCCGCTGAAACTCCAGGTCAGCACGTACATCCAGGCAGCACGGACAGGTACGACAGCCAGCAGTGCGAAGTGAGTCCAACTGACGCCAGACAGCAGAACTCTGAGCGTAAAAAGCATCAACAGTAGCATCACCCTGCCGAAGAGAGTGCTCCTGGCGGACCACGGACAGGTACAGGGCATCACCAGAGGGCTCGTAGCGCTGACGAAGATGAGTCCACATCTGGAAAGCCGAAGGGAGTCCCACAACCTCAGAAGAAAACTGAGGCTGGACACTGGCGATGAAGACAGCAGCAGCCCGAGCGTCGTCATCGTACCACTGAGTGTAGACGGTCAGACAATCCTTGTAGGAATCCAGAGCCTCCTGGTAGGCAGAGGCCGCTTTATCAGCAGCTTCATCATCAGCAGCAGCCTTATCGGCTGTCGGGGGCAATGCAACAGGCGTAGGCTCCGTCGGAGGAATAGGGCAAGGCAGGCAGATGACATCGCCAGAGAGGACGCCCCAGAGACGAAGACCACGCATGTGAATGCGCATGTGAGACACGAAGTCGGTGTAATTAACACCATCAAAGATCACCGGGCAGCGAGGGAGGGAAACGGTGCCCATTGGTAGGCGGCGCTGGACGGCGCGGCAACCAAGGCAACGAAGTCTAACAGGCGGCGCTGGACGGCGCGGCGGTTAGAACGACGTTTTTTTTCTTCCGGTCGGTTTTACAAACCGACCGAGCCGAGGGAACCGACCGAGCCCAACCCTAGAACAGGAGCGGGAGCGGAAGGCAGCCCTGCGGCGGCGGCCCGGCGCGGGAGGCGGCGGCCCGGCGCGGGAGGCGGCGGCCGGAGCGGAGGCCCGCCTCTCAGCGGCGACCTCGGACGAGCGGCAACGGAGATGGCGGCCCGGCGCGGGAGGCGGCGGCCGGAGCGGAGGCGGCAGCCCGGCGCGGGAGGCGGCGGCCGGAGCGGAGGCCGCGGAGGCCTGCCTCTCAGCGGCGACCTCGGACGAGCGGCAGCCGCCCTCGGGCGGAATAGCGGCGGGGAGGTGCAGGAGGCAGCGGCGGCCCGGCGCGGGCGGAGCGGAGGCGGCGGAAGGCGAGCGGAGGCGCGGGGAGGCCGGCGGCGGCGCAGGGAGGCCGGCGACGACGCAGGGAGGCCGGCGACGGCACGGGGAGGCCGGCGGCGGCGCAGGGAGGCCGGTGACGGCGCGGGGAGGCCGGCGACGGCGCGCGGAACCCTAGGTAAGCCAAAACCCTAGTTTTGGCTCTGATACCATGTTATGAATAGCGCTTGTATTCATATGAGGCCAATGGGCCGGTATATATACACAAAGTACATGTGGTAAATATGCAAAGAACCCCTCATAACAATGGGGAATAACAACTATACATATATCTCTAACAATTTTGACATTGGTAGACAGATTTTCGAAATATGCACACTTCATTGTGTTGTCTCATCTGTATACTGCAAGTACCATTGCTTGTGTTTTGTTTGACGAAATTGTCCATTTGCATGGCATTCCTTCATCTATTGTTAGTGATCGTGATCCCATTTTTATAAGTAATTTTTGGTGGGAGCTGTTTCTTTGGTTGGGGTCAAGTTACATCTCAGTTCCGCTTTTCGTCCTCAATCAGATGCTCAGTCGGAGGTCATGAATCGCATCATTGCGATGTATTTGCGATGTTTGTCTGATGATCGTCCCAAACAATGGGTTCAGTGGCTTCCATGGGCTGAGTTTTGTTATAACTCAGGCTACCTTAAAGCAACATCATGGTCTCTGTCATTGGGAGGTCCAATTTGAGTGAATCAATGGATTTGGTTAAGATTATCTCAGCAGCCGGCTTCCTTACTCATTGGTTGGGTGGCGCCTAAGTTGGCTCCCAAGTTCTATGGACTTTTTCAGATCATCGAAAAAATTGGGTCTGTGGCTTATCATCTTCGGTTGCCTGCACGCGCCAAACTTCACAAATGTTTTCGATGTGGAGTTGCTCAAGCCTTTTCATGGGGCACCTCCGGCGGAAATTCCTCCCTTACTGGGCACTTAACACGGTAGGGTTCTGCCGCATCCTTTGATGGTTTCACATGCTCATCGTCGATGTGATCAGTGGGAGGTGCTAGCTCAACGGACAGGTTGTTTGGTTTCAGAGGCTTCCTGGATTCCTCTTAATGAATTTCATGATCAATACCTGGATTTTCAGCTCGAGGACGATCTATTTCAGCAGAAGGGGAAAATATTGTGGACGCATATTGGAGTATGCATTATACTAGAAGATCAAGGCAGCAGCCATCAGATGACGGCAGGAGGCCAGAAGTGCCGCAGAATTCAGAAGTTGGTGGCGACAACAAGAGTCTGGACGTGCTACAGCGTATGTGATGAGCTACAGTCGTCACCAATTAGCAGGTTTGGTATGGGAACTGGAGATTAGTTAGGAAACTGAGAGACCATGTGGAGGTGACCACATGATTGTGATGAGTAATTGACTCTTGTTTTAGAAAGATTGAGCTTGATTTGCACGTTTCCTACCAAGTTGTAGCTCCCTGGCGTGGTCGAAAGCTTGTTTGACCACGTTGGCAGTGGTCGATAGCAAATATGACCACGTTGGCCGTGGTAGGTTGCCCACTGGACCTTTTACGACCAATCAATCGGAAGTCGGAAGCCGGCAGACGTGTTTCTCAAGTGGTCGGAAGTCGGTTGTCTCAATTGGCAGTGGTCGGAAGCCAGCCGAAGGGTTTACGACCACATTGGCCGTGGTCGGAAGGACTTACGACCACGTTGGTCGTGTTCAAAAGTCAGCAGAAGGGTTTACGACCACTGCAGGGCAATCTTGATGAGGTCGGAAGGGTTTACGACCACTCTGTCACTAGTAGGAAGCCGGTTGGACCAGTTACGACAACTTTGCTAGGAGTCGGAAGCTGGAAAACGAGTTTACGACCACTTCATTGGGAAGTCGGAGGCCTACTACCACGTTATCGCGAGAAGCGATCGGAAGTCGAAGCTTTGACCGCGGTGGTCGAAAGTCGGTAGACTTCGACCACGACTTGTTGGGAAGACGGCGGACTTCGACCACGTTGTGAAGCGGTCAGTTGTTGTCGATACTGGTCGGACGTGCTCGGGACAAGGTCGGACGTGCTCGGTTGTGGTCGAACGCGGTTGGACTTGGTCGTAACATAGTCGGTTGTGGTCGATACTGGTCGGACGTGCTCGGGATGTGGTCGGACGTGGCTAGAAGCCTCTTCGACCACGTTGAATGTGGTTGGAATGGCTCCGATCATGTTGTAACTCGCTAGGATAGTCATATCTTCTGATCAAGCGGTCGTATGGAGTTCCAATGTGGTCGTATCGACTCGTGTAGCAGTCGGAGGCCTTGTGCATGTCCTATTCTGCTATTTCGACTGTTTGTAGGGTGTTTATGACTTTGAGAAGTGTTTTTACGAGCACATTCTTCTGATGCAGATTGTTGTTCACAATGTTTTGTGCGGTGCTATGTGATGGTTTGCTTGTCTACGTGGTTGCAGGACTTCGGAGCTAGGTCATGGCGAGGCGTAGAAGGACCGGGACTAGCACAAGAGGTGTTGAGGTCCAGACGGTTAGGAGACACCGAAGATGATCAAGGCTGGTGAGGTGGTTGCAAGCTGGGAGACGAGGAACCAGAGCTGGAGCTGCTGGAGGTGAACACGACAGGCAATGATGAGGAGGATCGGGACTAGACTCAGGGAGGAGTCGATGTCCAGACAGTCGGGTGTCGGGTGCGGTCGTGTGCAACAAAGTGGACTGGGACTAGACTCAGGGTGGAGTTGAGGTCCAGTCGGCCGGGAAGGTGCGGTCAAGCGAAGAGTGGGAAGTTTCCGGGAAGGCGGCAGAGTGGCATTTTGGAGAAATGCGCAAAGCTGCAAAGGAAACGACGCTTTGTAAAGTCGCTATAAAAGTACTGGAGGGTGCAAGTGCTAACGAGTAAAGCACGCGTAATACCCGGTGTTAGTTGGCGGTTTAACGGGTTCCCCCGGTAGCTTGAGGCTATAAATAAAGGTGGAGAGCACCAGCACTTGGTGAGGTTGTTCCCGAGATGCTCTGGGTTATCATTTCTATTTTGTGTGAGTTTTCTCTGGGTAGAGCAAGTGTGGTCTTGTATCTCCGGATAGAGTGGCTGTAGAAACCTCCATATATGAAATCATTCATCTCTTTGCATCTCTATTTGATCTGTGTATCTCTTTGATGCTTGTTTATCTTGAGTGTTCTTTCTCTGTTCATCTTTTGCTCTTTTGGCTTCCAGGCTTGAGGTTTGGGTTTCGGTTGGCTTTGATCCCAACTTGCTCTGAACTGGGAATCATCCTCAAGGCTTCTTGGCTAGTCTATTCCTTAGAGCAAAGTTTGGTAGCAGAGTTTCTAGCCGAGTAGTCGTGCGCTCTCTCTGTTCCTCTGCTTTGGGTTCGACCATGCCATTCTTTTTGACCACAGTAGAAAACTCTGACCACTTTGATTTTCTCAAGCAGAGGATGTGTTCCTTCTGTGGTTAAGATCTTATGACCAACCGATCCAAGAATCACAAGTTATTCAGAAATTGGATTTGGCGGTCGTGCGCCTTTGACCTCCTCTGTTTTGTGTTTGACTACGTGGTTTGGTTTGGTCTCGGCAGAGAAGTCTTGTTTTCTTTGTATTTTCTTAGCCAGAGGAAGTATTTTTGTTGTGCTTAAAGTCTCATGACCGGAAGAACCATGAACCATTAGTTATCTGGAAATCGGGTGTCGCGGTCGTGAGTTCTCCTTTTCTTCTATTGTCGGTCGAGGCTGTTTTACTTTCTCTTTGCAATCTGTTGTCGGTCTGGTTTCCAGTTTTCCAGTGAGCATTCAATCTTCGTCTTCATAGCTTTGTAGCTATTGGAGAAGAAGGTTTGTGAGAATATTTAGGGAGATTTGAAGGCACCATTCACCCCCTCTGTTGCCTGTTCGGTCCTACAAAAATGTTTGGTAGGTTATATGTCAAGATTAGGAGTCGGATTCTATTCCCATTCAGCAGGGGATTCCGAGTCTGCTTCTCATACTTGGTTACGTATGATATAGGGAGTCTTGTGCTCGGTCATTTATATATAGACTGAAGTCTGTAATTTGGGAATAAGCAATGAGAAACAATCTTCTTCTTCCTGAGCTACAGAGCTGCGTCCTGGCCAATGAAAATCTCAGGCTGGAGCCTACTCCCCATTATCCGCTGCGATGAAACCCAAATTCCCTGTGATACCTACTTCCTCCCCTCTCCAACCACCGAAATCCCTCACAAAAATCTGCCCATATCGTCCATAGTCTCAAGCTTCTAGAAAATTTTCTAAAAGATACTACCCTGGTAACTTGTAACTGCATTAATGACATCGGAGGGCCACAGAACAGTGGCTGCTCAGCTCCTCAAATGTAGGCTATTCACAGTTGGTTTCTTGCCTGGCCTTGCTGGCATCCGCATGGGGATGATAAAGAAACCAAGAGACACTTTGGCATGGTTTACATTGTACACCACTGCAGTCTTTTAGTTCAAAATTCAGATTCCAGTATGTAGTACTGGGTAAACAGTTCCCTAACATTAATTGGTCCTCTTTGCAGCTCTTTGGTGCAATGTTGCAGTGCTGTGGTTATTTTTGCCGCTGGCTCTGATGTGAGCTTGCTCCAGGGCCTCAGATTTACATTCGATTCGTTCCAACGTTGTTGTGAAGCCTGTATCTACCTCTCGGTGTTCTAATATTTTTCAAATCCTAGATTGACAGTGGCTAAGTATTGCACTGTTTCTTGTGCTTATATACTGTGTGTGACCAGGCTAGCCTACTGTCGCCATCTGATTCAAATCTCAATCCCAGCATGACACTTCTGGTTCATATGCTGAATTTAGTCCTGCTGTTCTCATCCAGCCTTTATTTGTGCAATTGCTTACACAGAATCTAAAGTTGATGGTTTTGCAGTCGTGTGCACCGATACTTGTGTTTCTCATCTTGCTGGCAACTCACTTGTGCATCACCGATACTTGAGGAATTTTGGCTTTTCAAATTGAGCATCATCTTCGTAAAGGAAAAAATGTTGTTAAATTGAGATTCTACAAACAGGATTTCTATTTTGCTGGCCGGGGTCTCGGTCCTCACAGTCCTAATAGGCCCACCAACGGTGGTGGTGGTGAACGGTGTTGATGAAGACGAAGACAAAGATGAAGACGGCGGCCGGCAGATTAACACAGTTTTACTAATGTAATAAGTTGAAAGATAGAATTATTTTGGTGTAGAAAGATGTCTTATTTTGGTGAAAAGAAATGAGAATATACAAAACAAAACCATTCAAATGACAAAAGTTGCTAAATTTGTTCATGAATGTTTTAGAAATAACATGGTCTCCAAGGCGTACCATTGATTATTAGCAAACATATTAGCAAACAGATATAAAACTACAATATCAACAAAATATATTTTTGTGACAAATATATAATTGGTAACTTTTATATAGGGACAACATTTGTATTTTTTAGTAGTTTAAGTTGGAGTAATTTCACTGAACATATACAACTCATAAACAAAGGGATTACTTTCTCAAGGACCAAAAAAAAACAAACATTTTTTTCATCAAAAAACCAGAAAAAAGAAACTGTCAAGGTGACGCTTTGACTAATTCATTTAGATTAATCAGTCAAATTTTAGGCCATCCAACTGGCAAATGAATAAACAGCAAACGTCACTGTTCATTCGCAGTCCACTTCAGTTCCCATTACAGCCCAAGGCACATTTGCCCAACCAAGGACGCTGTCTCCAGTGTACACCCCCTCCTAACTGAAAAAAATCTAGAACCCAGATGGAGTCCCTCCTCCCAAAACCCCTCCTCCGCTGCGGCGTCGTCTGCCGCTCCTAGCACCACATCACCTACACCCAACCTCTCAGCAACCACTACTTTATAACACCACCATTTACATCAATTGCTCCTAGATTTCAGCAGCAACTCCTCTAGTTAAGTCTCAAAATGCGGTAAACAACATACGCTTAACAATAAGCATCGAAGCAAATGTATAAATTCGCTGACTATCGAAAGAAAACGTATGAGCTGAAACAAAACCGAGATTTTGTCAAAATCAAAATCTGAATTTGGATTTCGTTGTTGAATTGCTCTTTTGCTCCTTAACCCTAAACCACACTAATCTTGGCGCAAACCCACCCTTAACCCTTGCCCTAACTGCCCTGAACGGAGAAGATGGCGCGGTACTGTGCGTCGTCCGAAAAGCCGCCAGCGCCCCTGATCTTTTGTCACTGCTCCGACCGTTTCTTCGCCACCAAGCTCCCGCGAGCCCTCCCGCACCTTCCAGACCCTGCCAGCTCACCCCGCCTGTTAGCGCGCCGTCCACCTCGCCTGCCTCGCCCTGACAGCCTCTGGCACGGTCGACCTGCGTGGCAGTGCCACTGGCCGTCCACCGCCATCGCCTCTGCCCCTTTCGCGCGTCTTCCCCTCACAGCCAACCTGCCGCCCCTCTGCTGCTCTTGACTGCCCCTTTGCACCGCCCTCGACAGCTACGCCCATATCGGGAGTCGTGATCTATCCCGGCTTTTCCCGAAACCGCCACCGCCGCCATGGTTTTTCCCCTCTCTGGTGCCAACCCACTCCCCGGCCCTATAAATACGCCCCAGCACCCCAAGATGAGACCAACACTCCCCCGAAGCCAACCGAACACCCTAGAGCTAAGGCCACCCTCTCCATCTCCAGTAATCGTAAAAATCCCTAAATCCAAGCCCTAGATCAATGTCCTCTCTCCGGCCGATTGTTTTTCAATTCACTTCGCCTGTGGCATCCCCAAGACCCCAGGATTACACCCCAATCGCCGCCTTAGCCCCCCATCTTCTCCGGCGCCGAACACCACTCCACCGCCGCCCAACCCCACCATGGCTAGCTCAAACCCGGCCTCCCCGCCCGAACCATTGCCCCCATAAGCTTCCTCTAGCTCCACTAATGCTTAAATGCCGGCCCAATTGTCCCCTTAATCTCCCATCGCCCCACACTGCCAAAAATGTCCGCAAAAGAGAATTGCTCACCGCCGGCGACCGCCGGACTTCCCGTCCCGGCCGACCCCTAAAATGGAACCCCCATGCCGCACCGAGTCCGCCCGTGCCCTCAACCGCTGTCGCCGTTCACCCTACCGCCGCCGGTAGCCACCGCCCTTCTCCTCTATTCGCTGCGCGCACGGGTGAAGTGGGGAAGAAGAACAGTGCACGTGCACTATTCCCCTGACCGCACCTCTCGACCCGGCTGAGCCAAGCCGCTTCGCCCACGCTGGTTACACCCGACCGAGCCCAAGTGACGCGGTCGAGCCGGAACGCTTCGCCCGCACCCGTTCCAACTGGCCGAGCCCGACCGATGCGATCAGACCAAACCCACTCGTCCGAGCCCGTTAAACAGTCCCAAACCCGATGAATAGTAACCGATCGAGCCCGATGAACAGTACTTGACCCGAACCCAAAAATGCAAGTTTATACTCCCTAGATCCGTTTTGAGCCCGTCAACCCATTTCTCAGGCCCATTTACCCATTTGGCCCTCCTATAAGCCCAAAACCCTATTTTAATGGAGTTTCCCGGATTTTATTTATTCTTTTATTTTCTTTATTCCTAGCCTAATCCTTCAGGCATGGAATTAACTTTATTTTAATTGTTTTACGTTAGCTTCCGAAGTCGAGGATTCACAGGAGCAGGAGGGAAAAGCTCGAGTCCAGGCCCGGCCCGCCGAAGAATACAAGTTAATCGAAATCGTAAACTCGCAAGGCAAGTCACACATATTTTTGAACATGTTGGTCCTAAATTCCCTAAGTTATTTATTTACTTGTATTTTCATTATGCTATTTGTGCACTGTTATTTTATATACAATAAATGCTTAGAATGACATGATACTAGTTATGTCCTACCACCCGAAAAAGCCCAGTCTAATTTGATGGCCATATTCACCTTGACAAAACGTAGTAGTATTAAATACAATAATATGTAATCATGGTAGTTTAGAGAATCAACAACATCTACTGTTAGTAAAAGATTTGGTATTCATTTGGGAAGTGGTTCTAGGGTAAGCGAGGATCGCTGGATCCTATGACCTTAACCTAGGGTGAAGGCAAAAGCTACAAATCAATGGGAGTGTTGTGGCACTGGACAGATTTGTAGAGGAAATTGCCACCGGTGAAAATACAAGGACTAGACCCTTATGCTGAGTAAATAACATAGTGATTGCCCAACCACAAGCGTTGATACGTCAAACCTGGTCTAGTAACTGCTCAAATTCGATTGAACGTCTACATACGCAAGGCGGAGGCAAAGTGTGAGTCCATACGGAAGGGAGTTGAGAAGGGCCGTATGGAAGTTGGCGCCATTGTTGTTTTTATTGTTGATTTGATTATCAGATGTCCACACAATAGTAGGCTGAGATGAGTCAGAGGTTGTGGCCTGGGCTTATCGAGGAAACCTACTAGGTAGAGGCTATATAAAG
Organism: Dendrocalamus latiflorus; assembly: GCA_017311315.1. Lineage (NCBI taxonomy): Eukaryota > Viridiplantae > Streptophyta > Magnoliopsida > Poales > Poaceae > Dendrocalamus > Dendrocalamus latiflorus. The sequence goes on from CM029638.1 coordinate 30,566,492, forward strand.
AATTGAGCAGCGAACAACCTTGTTTTCTTAACTCTTTGGCCGGAGTTAAGAAATCTTGTGGGTAAAGCAGGGCAGCTTTGCAAATTCATGACCAAATGTATTCGAATACGCCGTGCTTCCGGTAAATGAAGCTATGTTTAATGGGTGATTCCAGCAACAAGGCATAAGTAGATTTGGAAAGGATTTGGTAATGTTGGTGGTCTGGTAATTGAACCTTGAAAACCCCCTAGAGTTTATAGAAGTTATGATTTTAAGTTTAAAACCTGTTTATAACTAAAACTGCATCCACATAAAATAAAACTTTTCCCCATCACTTGATGTACACTGCATGTAGTTAATAGTAATCTCCGTGTGACTTGTTGAGTATGGTAGTTGTACTCATACTTGCTAAAAACATTAACAGAAATAGCCAGCAATGAGGAGGCAGATGAAGGCAAAGGGATGGAGCTCTACAAGGTCGAGGATACGTGGAATTAGGGTCGTCTTCCACTCAGGCATGCCTGTGGCATTCTTTTGTTTGTAAGGTATCTAAGGGCCACTTGCCCTACTGTAAAACTTGGTTTCTATGCCTTTATATTGTAATAAAGTTGGCTTTTGTCTTAAGCATGTGTTGGCAATGTTATACACTCGATGGATGTACTCGCAGCTGAACAATCCTGGGCAGTTGCGAGGGTTTCGTAATACTCCCAGAAATGGGGTGTTACATGAGCCACACATGACTAAATATTTTCATTAAGACATATTTTTAATCACTAACTACCTAAACATGTCATTAAAGTCTGAATATGTCAACTAAAGGTGATATATGAATTATTGGTTGCATGTAGGATAAATGTGCTACTCTTGTTTGTTCATGTCGTCTTCAACATTCACCTAAAAACATCAACAAAACAAGCGTGAGTTTAGAACTCAGCAAGTATAAAGTAAAATAGTAAACATCCACCTACACATCTCCATCTTAACCTGCATTCTATTTAACGGTTCATATCCATTCACCATTTCATTATCATTAACTTTCTAATATGCAATTAAATTTCCTTATCATGGAAACAATGCAACTGCATATGCACATGGCAAGCACAATATAAGATAGTATTCGTACCATGTCATTCATATTATTCGCATCACCATAACAGTAAGCATTTATGAACATCACTCTCATTTTACTATTGCAATGCAATGCTCGTGCACATGTCTCATCTTCTCTTTAGCTTACACTGGTATAGCGGAGTGAGCACCCATCGATGCTCACCCAAGCCCACCTTTTTTCATGTGGGGACCTCAATAGCCCATTCCTTTTCATATGGTGACCTCAATAGCCTATCCTTTTCATACGGGGATCTCAATATCTACTCCCGTGGAGGGCCTGCCAAAGCAGGTCTTATTTTTTCCTACTTCCATGGGAGATCCACACAAAGTAGACCATAGATGCCACAAAGGCATGTGATGCAATATTTTTGTTTCGGCATTTCAACATTTTCGGCGGGCGATGGCACATGGCTGCACCGGCTTGGTAGCAGGGGAAGTGGCAGCGGCAGCCTAGGGAGGTGCGTTACTAGCATGGCGGCACGCTACACGGAGGGCGAGGGTGACCAGCGACGGCACAGGGCACGACAGCACAAGGGCAATAGCGGCTAGGGATGGCATCGGTGGGGAAGCACGAGGAAGGGGCAGCAAGGCAGAGGAAGGCACCGTGGTGACGTCGACCTCCCTTTGCTTATCCCTTATGTGGGGCTTGGCATGGACGGGGCTGGCTTGGCTTTGGGCCTGGCCCAGCCATCACAACTCTCTCTCTCTCTCTCTCTTTTGTAGTATTACACAGCGACTAGCCCAGGTTCATCGGGTGGCCCAAGACGTCGACACCTGTGGAAGAATCATGGAGAAGGGAATTTCAGGTGACTGGGGGGCGCTACTTCAAACCTCTCCTTGTTTGTGATATCCTGCACTGGTACCGCTTAAGCAGTGACAACAAGATAATGGTGTTCTGCACAATGGCAGAGACGTTCCGGTTGATGCGGGCTCCAATTGTTGGCGGAAGTTTGTTTGAGATGGATGGCAAGCTTGGTATGTCCATATGTAATCATCGCGCGACCGCTGTGGATATTTGGTTGCTGCAGGACTACGAGAACGAGGTCTAGGAATTCAAGTGCCAGGTTGAACTGCCGGTGACTGGGATCTGGGAACAGTTTGGAGGGCTTGGGAAATTTGGAGGGCATGAATATTTAGGTGTGATGGCTGTCTGGTGAGGCTACTGTTTCATGTTGACATGGAGGGCAAGTTGTTGGCGAGTGTCTATCATGCTGGCCACAGCATGATAGCAACTATTCGTAGGCTTAAACGAAGCATTATCCCACATGCCTTCTGAAACAACTCAAAAATTTAAATGAACCTGGATTTCGTTGAAACTTGGTTTCATTCAAATCCTTGCTCAATTCAACACCTTTTATCACCCAATAGTGCATCTCCCTCTCTTGGACACTGCCCTCACCAGCCACCTATGTGAAATCCCAGCTGTCGGCTACTGTTCACCATTTGAAAATATCGCCATCACACTGTTTTCGCCTACCACTTGGTTTCATCTCGCTCACCACCGTCACAACTTGTTGTTGCTGCCATGCCTCTGCAAAATGGTCAAGAGCCCGTACCACCTCATCCCTCCCACCTCTGACACCCCTCTTAAATGCTCTTGGCCACGTGTCAGAGTAGCTGCCGTCATTCCTGATTTTCCCGCCACTGCCTCTACTCTCTCCTGTATCACGGCCAACAACCCCATGCCGCAAATTTGAGCATCCTATAACCCACCCCTACCAGCAAGAGCCACCACACACCCCCCTCATTCGTGCTGTGACCTTTACCTGGACCAGCACTGTAGACACCTCACATCTCACCGCCTCACCGACCTCTCTGTTCTCTCTACTCTCACTCTCTCACAGTCAACCTGACATACCCCTTAGCTTTTGACCACCACAATGTTGCACTCGAGGAAGCGCCAGCTGTGCCTCGCCTCCCGTGCCTTCCCGACCCCTACCATGCGTTGCCGCCACCATGACCCGTGTCTTGTGCCAAACTACCTTCCTCATGCATTAAACCCCCGTAGAAACATTGCCGAAGCTGTGCCCTAACCACTCGAGCCCCTTGTTGTGCTGGCACCTTTGTTTGCTGCTCGGCCAAAGGTCAATGTGGACATCTCAGCTCAGCTGTCCCCGACCCAAACTATCACACCCCTAAGCTTCCCCTACTCCTAAGATGCTCAATTGCAAATGCTATTGTCCTTGTAACCTGCCATAAACCCCTGTGCCATTCAAAAGTTCCGGGAAGAGAAGACCTCACCGTCGACGCTCACCTGACTTCCAGCTGTTCCGAGCCCAAAAATAGAATCCTCGTGGCCCCAAGAACCCACCCGTGGTCACCAATTGTTGTTTCGACCACGAAATCTCTGATTGCTCCATTGTTTGAATTCTCCGATTGCTCCACCACTTGAACTCTCCGGCTGCTCCACCGTTGGAATTCTCCGACTACTTGTAATTGTGAGGAGCTTCGACCGCATCACTTTGAGTCCTGAGCAACACAACTCGGACGCTGTCCAATGCTCTTAAGCCACTCAAATGGCCCACTCATATGCTATTCGATGCTCTTAAGCTACTCGAATACCGTTCGATGCTCTTAAGCCACTCGTACACTGTCCGATGCTCTTAAACCACTCGTACACCGTTCGATGCACTTAAGCCACTGGTACACCGTCTGATCCCTTAAGCCACTCGAAAGTCGTCCAATCTCCGCAGCTACTCGGACGTCATTCGATCTTCATAACAACTCATACACCATCCGATCTTCGCCGACTTCACGCTTAAAGTTGAACCTTGACCATCCACCTGACTTCGTAGTCATACTCGAGACCACTAGAGTACTCGTAACTCTATTCTCCAAGTATGCAACGACAAACTGATAAGGACTAAACCCGCTGTGAACAGTAAAACCCACGATGAACAGTACCAGACTTGTTACTGTTCACAGAACCCTAAAATACATATATACATCCATTTCGATCATTTCAAGTCTGTTTACCCATTTCTCAGCTTCGTTTTCCTATATCAGGCATCGATAAAACCTAAAACCACCAAAACATAGCTTCAAACCTTAAACCAACATGATCCAAGGTTTTATTGTTCATTGAAACCTATATACCCGTCTTTGCCATTTTAAGCCATGAAGTCCATTCTCAATTCTGTTTAGTCCGAATATGCTCTGATGAAACCCTAGCAAGCCAAATACTATTTTGAATCAAGCCTAACCCTGTCCAAGTTAGTCCTCCGGCCCATCTCCCTCACCAAAGGACCATCTAATCCAAATATACCCATTCGACAACTTCAACCCATCTCCGCCATTTTAGTTCCACTTCACCAAAAATAAACTCAAATAAAACCTAAACCAAGTCAAGACTATTATAATAACCTAATCCTATGCACAACTCGAGACAACATTATTTCAATCTGAAACTAGTATTATTCTAGACCTATCACTATTCATAGAAACCCATCTCTAATCACTCTGTCCATCTCAAGCCATTTAATCTATCTCCAACCTAACCCACCCAAACCAAGTATCACCTAAACCCTGACCACCCAAACCTATTTGTCGTATGTCATTTGGTTATTTATTTGTGTTTTTGTTTCTAGCTTGCGTTCTGTAAAGCAGGGGCTCATTTGTATTAGTCTTCCACGCTAGTATTCAGATCTAATGAGTCGATCATCAGAAGAGCTACAAGAGTAATTAAAGAAGTCAGTGTCCTATGGACAAAGAGGCAAGTCACATGTTTTTGATCATGTTGAACCTATATTTCTTTAATTATTTATTTATCAGTATTTTCATTATGTTATTTACACACTGTTATTTCTTGTACAATAAATGTTTAGAATAACATGATATTAGTTATGTCCTAATACCTGAAAAAGCCCTGTTTAACTTGACAGCCATATTTACCTTGACAAGACTTAGTATTATTAAATATACTAATTAAATAATCATGGTAAGTCAGAAAGTCAACTATTTTATACTACTAAGAGACTTGGCACTTAGCCGGTTGAATTTCAAAAGTGATTCTAGGATAAGGAGACATCATGGGAAGCCACTAGATGGAAGGGTCGTATGACCTTATCCTAGGGTGGAGGTCTGGACTGGAAAGGTAGTATTGCTGATGGGCACTAAAATAAGGGTTTGTGGATGGAAGTTGCCTCGGTGAAAATATAAGGGCTAGAACCTTATGCCAAGTAAAGAACATAATGATCGCTCAACCACAAGTGTTGACTTGTCAAACCTGGTTTAGTAGCTACTCAAGTTTGATTGAATAACTACAAAGGGTGGAGGGAGGCTAATGGAGTTTTTGTAGTATGGGAGGGGAAAACCATACTTAACAATAGTAGATCCGCTTCGAATCGGGCGAGGCCACGGGCCACCCGAGTTTGTTGGGAAACATCATCTGCTAGTTAGAGGCTATTAAAGAATTGAGTAGTGAAAAGCCTTGTTTTCTTAACTCTGTTGTGGAAGTTGATAGATCTTATGGGTAAAGCTGGGCAACTCTGCAGATGTCAGATCCCAGAGCAGCAACTTTGAAACCCTCTATTTAAATCGCACTAGTCTAAGATCAGCTAGTGCACACAGTAATAATAGCGATACATATCAAGCATAATGACAAACTTTATTTGACTGAATATGGGCCTGATGGCCAAAGTTTACATCAATGGTTCATAAACAAAAAAAGTAGTGGAAGATAAAACCAAAGTGGAAGAAGCCCACTAAGTCTGCCCACAGGCAAACGACAGTAAGATGCGGCCTATTCGTTCTGATATTCACTGAAGTCGAAGCTGTCCTCTGAAAAGTGATGAATTAAGCAACATGAGCACATAAAGTACTCCACAAGTTACAGCAGGAGGTTTAACAGAGTTAATGCATGCATAAGGATTGATAAAGGAAGTCATAATAAGGTTAATTGAGCGAAAGCATAATTGAAGTAAATATTGTAAGTAGATCCAAAAGTTGAATTTGATACAATAAATAGAAACAAGATTTTAACAAAATAATATCATTATTGTAGGCTCCGACCAAACACCAACCTATCCATAGGCATCTCACCAGGATCATCTTTTCCTAAAAAAACCTCATATGGATTCCATCCATCTATATGTTTTTCGCAAACCATTTAAAAAAAATAAAGTCTAATCCATGAAAAACTTTACTTAGCTTGCCCATGACTGTGGGCACGGCTATCCAAGATAGATTATATACTTTGCAGAGGTTGTATAGCTTTACCCACAAGATATGATTATCTCATTATGTCAGCCATTACACACTTCCGTAGGTGTATGACTGAGAAAATCATAACAAGGCCTTTACAATGCAAAGCCTTCAACCTGGCCACGCCAACACTGAGGTTTCACCATAACTTGAATCCGCAAGTTGGAGCCCCCTCTTGAGGCGAGTGAAACTTCTTATGGTCTACGCCACACTCACTTTCAACCTACAGCGAGACTCAGGTTGGGACCTGCAAATTAATTAGCCAGTACTATCCCATACTAACCTTGTGGTTGTACGATAGGGCTTTACAACAGTAGCTCACAGACCGGTCCTTAACTGACTTAGGCACCAACCACATACCCCTCGTGCCTGGCAATCAACATTGTGTCACCAAACAACAATACATGCCAGCAAGCACCCACCACCTAACCATTTGCCTAAGTCTAAACCTAGTTTTTATATTTTTTTTGAAATAACTCATAGCTTTTTTTGACTCACCGAAGTCAAGAGTACATTTTAAAAACTTATCATTTTATGTGAAAAGGTTATCCCAAAACAAAATTATGTCTAAGCTGGTCTAAGCATTTGATACAAAATTTCTCTAGTCTATACTAGTGTATTACTAGAGTTTTATCTAAGGTGACAAGGCATGTTGATGTTCAATGTCAAATTTGGCCATATACAAAGGAATTTGGTGTAACTAAAGTTTAAATCAGTTTTGAACCAATTTGAATAAAAGTACACATGCATAATAATTTAAAAATAATATAAATAATTTAAATTACTAAGAACAACATGATCAAAGGTGTAACTTAAAAAACTCAAAAATAATTTATAAATGGGTAGTTTAGGATTTTACAAGAATTTAGAAATTTGAACGGGTCCAATCGGAGCTAATATGAAGAAATACAGGCTTCTGGAAGTTTGAAAAGAGAGAAAAAAGGAAAAGGCTGATTTTCTTGAATTATTTTTGTACTGAAAAAGATATTTATGACGTCAGCAGGGGATTTTATTTTTTGGCTAAATTATTTTTATAAAGGAAAATTAGGTTTATGATGTCATGCTGACATCAGACCTGATTTGATTTTCGGGCTAGAGGCTGACAGTGGGCCCGATCTACCATGGACTAGATCCACGGACCAAGGGAAAGGCTGAGGTGGCAGTGGAGCTGATGTGGGTGGCTTGGGCTGGCGTGGCTCTCACATTGCGTCCACATCGGCTGCCACGCGGGCTCAGGCGCTGATGTGTCCTGGCCGGCTGGGCAGTGCTCGGGACCCGATGGGCGGTGAAGGAAGAGGAGACCGTGGGGATCATGATGCACCTTGGCACAGGGCTCGGCGAGGCTTGATGGTGGCTGGCGACAAGAGGGCAAAGACGGTGGCAGGCGGCTCTCGGTGCGGTGGTGTTTCGGTGAGATTGAGGCTTAGCCGAGGGGTGGTGTGTGGTCGCTGAGGCACGGGGAAGGTGGAGGTGGCGGCGGCGAGGCGAGGGGCGGTCCGAGCCGACGGTGATTTCTCGCCGGAGTTCACCGGGGCCCGAAGAGGGAGAGGCACACAGCGCGGTGAGGGGGAGCTCCGAGAGAGGGGAGTGAGGGCGAAGGGAGGAGGTGCGAGGGGGAGGATTTTATAGGGAGAGGGGTGACACGACTCGCCGGAGTTCACAGAAGGAAAACCAGTTAGAGTGGTGCGAACGTGAAGAAGAAGGCCTTTAATGGCTGGGGTTGGAAGGCGTGAGGTGCGGGTGAGAAGAGAAGACCGAGGCAACGATTTGGGAGTTGTGGCCGGCCGGAAAACGAAGCTCGGCAGGATGGCCATGGGTCTTGGGTCAATGCCATGCATGAGGAGTTAGAAAACTTTGAGAGAAACAAGGTCTGGTCGCTTGTTGAGCCCCCTAGAGGTCATACTGTCATTGGTACCAAGTGGGGATGGGGTCGAAATTCGAAACAAGGCAAGACTGGTAGCTCAGGGCTTCTCCCAGGTTGAGGGTCTAGATTTTGAGGAGACCTTCGCCCCTGTAGCTAGGCTAGAGGCCATTAGGATTCTTCTTGCTTTTGCAGCGTCTAAGGGCTTCAAGCTTTACCAGATGGATGTCAAGAGTACCTTCCTCAATGGGTTCATTGAGGAAGAGGTTTATGTTAGACAACCTCCAGGTTTCGAGAACCCCAAATACCCAAACCATGTCTACAAGTTTTCTAAAGCCTTGTATGGACTTAAGCAGGCCCCTAGAGCTTGGTATGAGAGGCTTAAGCCCTATTTGTTGAGTCATGGGTTTGAGATGGGTAAGGCAGACAAGACTTTGTTCATTCGCAGGCATGGCAATGACCTTTTACTCATTCAGATTTATGTGGATGACATCATCTTTGGCGACTCTTCTCATGCTCTTGTTTCACAGTTCTCGGATCTCATGAGCACCGAGTTTGAGATGAGCATGATGGGTGAGTTGACCTTTTTCCTTAGCTTCCAGATCAAGCAGACTCGGGAGGGTACTTTCTTGCATCAGGGCAAGTACACTCGTGACCTCCTGAGACGCTTTGACATGAGTGATGGCAAGCCGGTGTCAACTCCTATGGCATCCACAGCTTCACTTGACCTAGATGAGGATGGTGAGCCAGTTGATCAAAAAGAGTACAGAAGCATGATCGGCTCCCTCTTGTACCTCACTACCTCGAGACCAGACATACACTTCTCTGTGTGTCTATGTGCTCAGTTTCAAGCTTCTCCTCGCGTATCTCACCGCCAAGTGGTGAAGCGCATTCTTCGGTACCTTCGAGCTACCATTGACTATGGTATCTGGTACTCTTCCTCTTCCTGTCTTTCCCTCAGAGCCTACTCGGACGCAGACTTTGCTGGCTGTAGGATAGATAGGAAGAACACTTTTAGCACCTGCCAATTTATTGGCACTTCTCTCGTCTCTTGGTCTTCTAGGAAGCAGTCCGGTGTTGCACAGTCCACCGCAGAGGCCGAGTACGTTGCTGCCGCCAGTTGTTGCAGCTAGGTACTTTGGATGGCTTCGACCCTGCGGGACTTTGGGTTAGTTATAGACAGTGTTCTACTCTTTTGTGATAACACTTCTGCTATTAACATTGCTAAGAACCCAGTGCAACATTCCCGGACCAAGCACATTGATATTCGATATCACTTCCTTAGAGACCATATGGAGAAGGGTGATATAGTGCTCTAGTTTGTGGAGAGTGACCACCAGTTGGCTGATATCTTCACCAAGCCTTTGGATAGCTCTAGGTTTTCAGCCTTGCAGGGAGAGCTTGGGGTGGTCTGTGCTTATGGATTGTAGTGAGGGGGAGCTCTGTGCTTTACTGTTTTATCCTATTTATTATGCTCCTGTTCTCATTTTGTTGCATTGCATATGGGTGCATTGGGTTAGTCCTCCTAGCATAGATTAGATTGGTTCTCTTGTCTAGTTGCTGAGACGTCTTCCTCTCATCTTGTGGTTCTAGGATGCTGCTTATTAGTTGTCTCTCTTCTCACGAGGTTGAGCTCACTCACTTCTTATAGGTTCTAGCAATGGTTGGGCCACCCTTGGGTAGATAGGGAACGTGTTTGCTCCTTAGTGTATTAGTCGAGCAGCTAATAGTCCTAGTGTCATATGGGGTAGATGAGAGTCAATCTGAGCCATAGTATCCTCTATATCTTGTCTATGCTTTAAGGACTGCCTTTTCTGTTTCTCTTACCAGCTTCTCGCTTTATAGCTTTGGTTCAGGGGGAGTTCATTTGGGAGCTTCTAGAGCTTAATATTGACATAACTCAACTTGAACTAAAAGTGCATCACATGTTGAGGGGGAGTTGGATTTTCTTGCATTTCAGCATTCTGCATTGTAATATAACTACATGGAGCCTTGACTATTATCCTTATTTGACATGTTTACAATGCTTTACATCTTGCCATGATCTGTGCTTAATTGCTAGATTTATCATGTCTTTATATGTGTCGTCAAGCCTGTGCCATTGAGAAGTTGATTAAACATGTACTACTTGAATTAAGACATGTCATGTTAGCTCTTGAGACTAGTTTGTCTTTAGTTATCCTTTTATGATTCATGCCATGTCAAATAGGCTGAGTTGAGTCTTGAATCTTTATTGAGCTTTAGATTGAGCTATGTAGTTTCTTGATAAATCATGAGTTAGTACAACTGTTTAAGAAAGCAAAAAGATCTCTTTTGTGTGCGAAAGAACTGATCTCACCAATTCTTTCTCATGAGACTGCTTGCCATTGCATTAGGCATGAACTCAGGGGAGTTTTGGTTGACCAAGATCATCTCCTTAAGCTTCTTGCTTGGAGTGGTCGCATAAGGCTTGAGATCTAGCACATGACTAAAATTTTGGTTGGAAATGACCATAAGTTTCAAAAGAAAAATATGTAAATTGTGCTAAATTTGCTTAACTACAAAAAGAACCAAGTACTTGAACAAATGATTCATTCTTGAACTTGTAGCACTCTAATTTGACTCAATTCTAGCTTCTTGGTTCCACTTAGCTTATTGACATGGCTTGCATCATCTACGGATACCTTTAGCTACACTATACTCTTGACATGCTAACAAATTCATCTAATTTTCAGATTGTTACTTATGTGGCTTGGCTTGATTATGCATATCTTGTCATGATTTAGATAGCATTCATATGAATTATCGTTTGGTGTAATACTCAAAAGTCAATTTGGATAGTCTTCATGGCTCTAATTGCTTATGTTTGAATAAAAGTCAGCCATTTCATCCATATCCATTGATGGGGACAGGGTTCCCAATCTTCCGTCAGGTGATGATAACTCTCGTTTTGGTGGAACGCGACACACCGATCCGGCTTCAGATCCAAAAGACTCGAACCCTGCAACCTTAGCACCACGACTCCTCTGGTTATCAACCGTGTCACTAATCCGGTTGACCTCGCCAAGAAGGCTAATCCCTGCCTGCGAAACGAAGAACACAAGCAAGAACTCGAAAGAACGCAGCTCAAAGAAGTGACAATCTGCAGATGTATGATTAAGATCACGAAAGTGGGGTTTCACGACCGAAGACGGCGACTGTTCGATGACAGATTGATCTAAAGCAAAACCCCACCCTAACATGTGTGGTGACGACTTAATATAAGGTCTAAGGGTCGTCACACCCCCTGGACGCGCCCCCTAACGGGCTCTAAGACGATACACGGCCCAAGGGACCAAAAGACGGTGACGCAACACCCTGGCAGATTCTGGACGCTGACTTGTTTCGACGATTACCGTTGACTCCGGTGGAATTTGGACCTCAAACCAAAGCCATTGGTTAGCCTATGAAATTATCTTTCCATGCACATGTGGGTCATCGCAAACGAAGTCCGTATGCGTCCTGGGCGTCCGTTTTACTGCAGACTGGTCCTGAAGGCCGAGGCAGACTCTAACTCGAGTTGGACTGGGCCTCCGGCTTGACTCGGACGTCCTTGCTGGTCTTCTCCGCCTCCACACCTCTCTCCATGTACTTCATGAACCTCTCCAATGTTCCTAAGCAAGATAACATCATTAGGTAGCAATCTATTCTCAAAACTATGAAAAGGATCGCTTAAGAACGAGCTCACCTCTAGATTTAATTGTCGCATGCGAGCTCGGGTCATTGGACCTTGCATAACGGTTGGAGGATCAGCGGTTGCATCCGAAGGAGTGATGTCCTCATCATCCATGCTATATTATCTCTTTTGCATCTTGATGATTTTATTGCCAAAAGGGGGAGAATATTGGAGAAAAAGCCACTTTTTGGGAGCTTTTGAGGAAAACTTGCTCTTTCTTTTGCTCCTTTGTCGACATGGTCTTGCATCTCCTTGCTTCTCTTTTAGACCATGTATGACTTTTAAAGAAACTCAACTTTATGCGCTTTTTCTGTGTTTGTCAATATACTCATCAAGGGGGAGATTGAAAGACCATGTGAAGGTATCTCCATGTTTGTGATGAGTAATTGACGGTTGTGTTAGAGAGTTTGAGTTTGTTTTGGGTATTGTAGGGTTGAGTACCTTTCATTAATGCTAATATTGATTATTCTGTTTCGTGCGGTGCGATGTGATGGTTTGCTTGTCTATGTGGCTGCAGGACTTCGGAGCTAGGTCATGGTGACGCGTGGGAGGACCGGGACTAGGCACAGGAGGTGTTTAGGTCCAGACAGTCGGGTACGCCAAGGATGATCGAGGTTGGTAAGGTGGTTGCGAGCCGGGAGACGAGGAACCGGAGCTGGAGCTACCGGTGGTGGACACGACGCGCAATGTTGAGCGGACCGGGACTAGGCTCAGGGAGGAGTCGGAGGTACAGAAGGTTGGATGTCGGTTGCGGTCGTGTGTGACGGAACAGACCAGGACTAGACTCAGGTGGAGTCGGAGGTCTCGGTTAGTGTCAGGTGGACACGACGGGCAGCGGCGAGGTGGACGGGGACTAGGCTCAGGGAGGAGCTGAGGTCAAGACGGTCAGGATGCCGGGTGCGGTCGTGTACAGCGGAGCGGACCGGGTCTAGACTCAGGGAGGAGTCGAGGTCCAGACGGTCGAGGTGTCGGTTGCAGGAAACTTCCGGAAGCTGCTTGAGGGGCAATTTGGAGAATTGACTTATGTAGCTGGTTTTCCCTCCAAAATAAAGTGCTTTGACTTTTGCCTCATATGTGTGAGAGGAGGGAAGTGAGATATGGCTGCCACTTCTTGATTTTCTCCTTGTGGGTGTAAGCTTGGATTTAAAAGGAGAGGGCAGCAGTGCATTCTGTAGGTGAGTCAGTACAGAGTTGAGTGGAGTGAGCTCAAGTAGAGAGTGTGTTCTTTGTGCGTGTGTGTTCATCTCAAGCATGTAGTGAGATAGATGTGAGCTAAACCATTTGTAATCATTCGTCTCTCTTCGTCAATATCAATATGAGAAGGATTGGGTTTGAGCTGCTCTTGTTATTTTTCCTTCTTTGCTTGGCTGCCATTTTCAGTTCCTTCTTGGTTACTTGTGTGTGAGGTGATTTCTTGATTGATTAGCTGCGAAATGGATTGCTCTGTGATGGGAATGTATTTCGAGACCATTTGGTCAGTTAGTTCCCAAGAGACAAATTGCTGAATCAAAGAATCTATCTTTTATTCCCTTGCGGCTTAATTTCCTCTGTTTTTCACTGTTCTGGGGTTTTGAAGGTAGAGCTCTTATGAATCTTTTATTTCCCTTCATTAGGAGGCTTCAAACTTGTGCTGTGATGTTGTGAGATCATCTCCAGTTAAGTTTCTTGAGTTCTTGCGCAAAGCATTAGAGATTGATGAGAAATCTGAAAATCAGTCTCATCTTCTATTTAAATGACAGATTTTGCTCAAATCTTGATTTCCTGCTCTTTTGATGAATTCCCTTGAATCTTGTTGTCCCTTTGCTATTTGGAACTAGGTCTTGCCCCTCTGGTTTGAGAAGATTATCAACATCCACCAATTTCAATGAAATCAGCTAGTTTCAGCAATTTCAGTGCTTCAGTTTGTCGCTGCTGATTTCTATTCCCGGGGGCCGGTCTGACCGGAATACTCATGGCGGTCAGACTGCTCGGCCTGTGGCGGTCAGACCGGTGGTACTCGGGCGGTCAGACCGGCCACTGACCAGCGGTCTGACCGGCCAAAGCTAGACGGTTCGACGGGCAGTAAGGGTGCGGTCAGACCGGCAATAAGTCGGCGGTCAGACCGGTCTTGAACTGGCGGTCTGACCGGCCGAGCCCATGCGGTCTGATCGGCCTTCTGCAGTTAGCTGCTCTTTGACCTAATTTTCTGCTGCTTGTTCCTTTCGATCGCTTTATTTGCCGATTCTTCTCTGGTTTCCAGTGTGCATGATCATGGCTTCTTCATAGCTATCGGAGAAGCAAGCCTGTGGATACTTGGGGGCAACTTTTTAAAAGGCACCATTCACCCCCTTCTGTTGCCATTTCCGATCCTACAATTGGTATCAGAGCCGGTTAGCTCTTCTCAATAAATCTTAACCGGTCTGTGAGCCATGGCAACGGATAAGTATTCCACCAAGCCCCAATCTTCGATGGGATCGACTATCCCTTCTAGAAGAGTCGGATGGAGACCTACATTTAGGCCCAGGGCTATGCTATCTGGCGCAAGGTTAAAACACACTTTGTTGTTCCTGCCGTTGAGAACATGAATGTGGCGAACATGCCCGATGTTGAGGCGAATGCTAAGGCAAGGAACATCATCCAAGGTTGAGCCGAAACGAGTTTGATCGCATTTTTCATCTTACGTCGGCCTTCAATATTTGGGTGACCCTCGATGCTTAACATGAGAGCACCACCCAAATTAAGACGGTTCGACAGGACCAGTTCAAGTGATATTACAACAAGCTTGAAATGCTCGCTGGATAGTCCCTTGATGAGTGCTTTGCGAGATTCCACAAGATTTTGAGCAGCCTCCGAGCGGTCGGTCTCACATGCCCCAACTCGGACAACACTCGCCAAATGCTTTCGGCCTTAGATTTGCGTGTTTGGGAGATGAAGGTGACCACCATCAAGGACACGACAGATCTTTCGACTTTGACTCTTGATGCATTGTATTCATGCCTCAAGACTCACGATATTGACATTGTCTCTCGCAAGTCAAAGTCTCAGTCAATGGCATTGGTCACTGATCCCAGTCCTGCCTCTGGATCTTCTGTTGACATTGCAAAGGATTAGAGATTGATGAGAAATCTGAAAATCAGTCTCATTTTCTTTTTAAATGTCGGATTTTGCTCAAATCTTGATTTCCTGCTCTTTTGATGAATTCCCTTGAATCTTGTTGTCCCTCTGCTGTTTAGAACTAGGTCTTGCCCCTCTGGAATAAGAAGATTAGCAGCATCCCACCAATTTCAGTGAAATCAGCTTTTTTAGCATTTTCAGTGCTTCAGTCTATCGCTGTTGATTTCTGTTCCCGGGGTTGGTCTGACCGGAATACTCATGGCGGTCAGACCGCTCGGCCTGTGTCGGTCAGACCGGTGGTACTCGGGCGGTCAGATCGGCCACTGACCGGCGGTCTGACCGGCCATAGCTTGGCGGTTCGATCAACAGTAAGGGTGCGGTCAGACCGACAATAAGTCGGCGGTCAAACCGGTCATGAACCGGCGGTCTGACCGGCCTTCTGCAGTTAGCTGCTCTCTGACCTGATTTTCTGCTGCTTGTTTCTTTCGATCGCTTTGTTTGTCGATTCTTCTCTGGTTTCTAGTGTGCATGATCATGGCTTCTTCATAGCTGCTATAGCTATCGGAGAAGCAAGCGTGTGGATACTTGGGGGAAAATTTTTAAAAGGCACATTTCTGATCCTACACATGCTGAAGCTGACTAAGTTTCATGAAGCACGTTCGAAGCACTTTGAAACCTTGCGAAACTCATGAAACTTAGATGAAATCTAGTGAAATATGACTATACCATTAGAATCATTTCTAATAGTATACCGTGTGTTAGACATCCCCTTTTTAATTAGATAATGTTATGAAAAGCTATACCGTCTGACAAAAAATAACCGGATGAGTCTGAACCATTGGTCCTTTCCGAGGAATAGTAAGAATTACGCTCTCACGTGCATCTCATGAAACATCCCTCCTCTCTCTCCTCACTTGGTGCACCGGAACCACACACATGGCGGCTTTCCTATTTTTGTTCGGTACTTCCACGAATCCTTCCATGTCTACTATTGTCTCCGGTAGCAACCAAGTCAATAATGATGCCATCTCCACTGAATTTAGCTAGGATGTGACCAGGCCTACTGAGAAACTCCCTGTTGGTTTGTGTAAGGTGATTTTGTATTTTTGTGTTGTATATTATATAATTTGGGAGTATTGCCATCGAAAATGTGTTCCAGTCACGGCAAGCACCATGTCCGTATGAAGGGTAACTCTTAGTGATGTATGCGATCTGTCAGTCAATTTTTCAACAAATTAGCAAAGGGTCGATGCTTGATGATGTCGCTGGAAGAGATTTTCAGGCGCAGCAACAAGATGAAGCTGGCATAATTAACTTCAAATTGATTCAGTAGATGAACAGAGATCGAATTATGGAGGAAGGGCTTTACTAGCTACAAACTACTTCTATGGTACAAGGTAAAAGTAATTGGGTCCAAATCTATTGTTAGTATTTTTTATTTTTTGGATATGATTTTCTATTATTTTTTGGCTTGCAACATGTACATGTAGTGAAACTACATTCTTTGAAATACCTAAAACATGAAATTTTCTTGAAACTTGTTGAAGATTGTTGATCTTGCTTGAAACTTGTGTTCAAAACTTGCAACTTCATTTGAAACTCGAAACTTGCATAAAGCTTTCTTTTGAAACTCGAAACTTGCATGAAACATTCCTTAAACTTGCATTTGAAACTTGAAATGTGCTCTTGTTGGCACAAAGTGTTTCATCCTTGATGATTAGGTGTTGTTTCAAGAGGTTTTATGCCTTAGTTAACTAAGTTTCATAGTATTTCATGAGGTTTCATAAAAGTTTCAGAAGGTTTCATATCTAAATTGACTAGGTTTCATGATTAAGTTTCATGCGGTTTCATGAATAAGTTGATTAGGTTTCGTGATTAAGTTTCATAGTGTTTCATGAGATTTAATGAAGGTTCAGGAGGTTTCATGCCTATGTTGATTATGTTTCATGATTAAGTTTCATAATGTTTCATCAAGTTTCAAGAGATTTCATGTCTAGATTGACTAATATTCATGTTTAAGTTTTAGGATGTTTATAAGGTTTCATAAAGTTTCAGGAGGTTTCGTGCGTAATTTAAATAAGTTTCATAGTATTTCATTAGATTACATAAATGTTTAAGGAGGTTTCATGTTTAAGTTCAGTAAGTTTCATGATGTTTTCATGCATAAGTTTTATTGTGTTTCACAAGATTTCATTAAATTTAAAGAGGTTTCATGCCTAAATTGACTAGGTTTTGTAGCTAAATTTTATGAAGTTCCATGAGGTCATATGCCCCAAATCTCATGATTAAGGTTCACGAATTTCATGATGTTTTATCAAGTTTCATGAGGTTTGATGACCAATTTTCATTATAGTTTCATGACCAAGTTTCATAAGGTTTTATTACAAAATGTATCAAGGTTTCATAAGGTTTTATGATTGAAACTCTAACTTTAGGCAGAACTTAAAACCTAACTCAAACTTACTATGATGCTATACAGTTGGAAACATTTTGTAATATGAAACTTTGATATGTTTTAGTTCATACATGTTTCAATTTCATTCTTAAATATGAAACTTTGATATGTTTCAGGTTCTACAACTTTTAATATGCCAGAGGACAAGAGGATGATCGGCTCTCTAACGTGCAAAGGAAGTGATACAGGGGTGCCCGATCTTCACGACGTAGGATCTCTCTTGAAGGGTAAATATATAGCTAACCTGGAATCCCATGAATTTTGATGAACAGAAGCATACGGTTGTCTTTCTCAATTACAGACTCCTATGTACCAAAATTCAACTAGCAACACGCTCTAGATCCCCATCTTCTCACCACACCAAGGAAGATGACTTTGTTGGTCCATCAGGAACAACAAGAACACTGGTAACTAGTAATTTGGTGAAACTCTAACTAGTTGGCTTCCCAACTCTCATGTCAGCGCACAGCATAAACCAAATAGCAAGAAATTGCTTTGACTCAAAATTAACATTCGAGGATTACAGGGGTGATGGCCAAGGTTTTATACCCTCAAACAAGTCTAGCTGGATTCACAGAAGGAAAACAATTTGAATCTGATTCTAATTCCTAATTTAAACTGTTGTGGTTACAGACCAAACAGAGAGAGATGTGGTAGTGGAGAGTTGGGAGAGAGTGATCCTCCTCCCCTCATAGCATTCCCTTGGTATATATACTCATATGGGCTATGCTTTTACAATTGTGTCCTTACATCGGTACCTCCCTGCCAGGGGTATTTAAGTCATTACATATGTCCCATTTTGGGCCCTATAACCTTCTAACAGGCCTGCTGGGTTTAGGTGGGGGCCACCCCTACAACAGGAGCCTCTCATGGTGAAGGGCTTCACAGGGCCGAAGCCGTGTTGCCGAGTCCTTTGGCCCCCTCCGTCCCTGTGGCCTGTGAACTCCTCCGAACTTGTGGAGCCTTGGTGTGCAGCGGGTCCCGGGGTCTAAGGCCGTAGCTGAAGCCGATGCTTGTACTGGCAGCTGAGGTAGACACACGAGCGCTCCGTCCCCCATCTTTCGAACGGGTGGCAGCGGAGCTGGCGCCTAGCCAAAGTAGGCGCGCGAGCGCTCTGTCCCCTACCCTTCGAACGGGTGGCAGCGGAGCTAGCGCCTAGTCAAAGTAGGCGCGCGAGCGCTCCGTCCCCTACCCTTCGAACGGGTGGCAGCGGAGCTGGCGTCTAGCCAAAGTAGGCGCGCGAGCGCTCCGTCCCCTACCCTTCGAACGGGTGGCAGCGGAGCTGGCGCGTAGCCGAAGTAGGCGCGCGAGCACTCCGTGCCCTACCCTTCGAACGGGTGGCAGTGGAGCTGGCGCGTAGTCGAAGTAGGCGCGCGAGCGCTCCGTCCCCTACCCTTCGAACGGGTGGCAGCCGAGCTGGCTCGTAGCCGAAGTAGGCGTGTGAGCGCTCCGTCCCCTACCCTTCGAACGGGTGGCAGCGAAGCTGGCGCCTAGTCGAAGTAGGCGCGCGAGCGCTCCGTCCCCTACCCTTCGAACAGGTGGCAGCGGAGCTGGCGCCTAGTCAAAGTAGGCGCGCGAGCGCTCCGTCCCCTACCCTTCGAACAGGTGGCAGCGTAGCTGGTGCCTAGTCGAAGTAGGCGGTGGTGGAGGCGGGCCTTGCGCCGCCGGCATCGGTGTGCTTCGAAGCGTTAGGGCCTCACGGTCTGGTAGTGCGCTTTTAATGGTATCTGTAATCGTGCCAACGCCTGGCCTGTCAGGGCGCAGGCTGTCCTGCCGTGCCGTCCGCCTTCCCATGAGTGGGACATGCGGCGGCTTGTGATTGGTGCGTCGTGGGACGTGAGCGATTGCGTGACCACGGCCGTTCGCCTCTTCCCCAGTAAAGCGGGACGCGTGGCGAGCGCCCGTTGGTGTTTGCGCTTGTAGCCATGGGGAAGGCGAGCGGGCTTTATAAGGTGCCACCGTTGTACTGGGGACGTTCTGTCTCGCCTGTCTCCTGGCTCTGCTTGTTTTACCAATAGCGCAACTTGCTCTCACCTTGTTCCTTTTGCCTTGATCGCAGAGGACAATGGCCGGCCAGGACGATATCTCCCACCATCCCGGCGGTGGCTCCTTACCTAGTCGGGATGAATTGTCTGTCCCTTCTGAGTACGAGCTGGTGCTGCGGGGGCATTCACGTGTTGACAGGCGGTGGGACGCCATGGAATACTCGGGGGGCCGCTGCTCCCGTGTGTTGGGGAGGAGTCGCGCAACTGAAGAGACGCTGCAGCGGCTCGTACGGGAAGGGAAGATTGAGGAGCGTGATGGGGCTCTCCTACCCCGCCGCGACGAGACAGAGCCGAGGCCCCGGGAGATGGAGGCGATCGTTTTCGTCGTGTTTTTCGACGTAGGCCTTCGCATGCCCTTAACGACGTTTGTGGGCGAAGTCCTGCGGGCCTACGAGTTGGAATTAGCACAGCTGACGCCAAACGCCCTGGTCCGCCTAGCTGTCTTTTCGTGGGCGGCACGGACGGAAGGCCGGTGTCCCAGCGTGAGCCTGTTCGTCACCCCTGCACGACGCGTGCTGCCGACCCAAGAAAGTTAGGGAGGGGGCTGTATCCAACTTTGGCAGCATGGACTTCGTGCTGCGAGCGTCCTGCACGACGCTATTCCCTGCGTCGGCCACCTTGGGGAGGTGGGAGTCTGGCTGGACGCGGTGGTGGTTTTACTATATCATGACCAGTGCGAGCGGCCTGCTGTGCCAAGGTGGGCCAATCTCATTCCATATCTCGCCAAGCGTGAAGCCGGCGGCTGACGACGCACAGAGGCTATGGAGGCTTGCTGGCGTTGCGCGCCGGCTAAGTATGCGCGACTTGGCCGAAGAGTTTACGATGTACGGGGTGGCGCCCCTCTCCTCCCAGTGGAAGTACCCGCAACGGGGTGACGACCGAGAGGACGGGGTTCGCCCGCCACTGTCTTGCCTGCTTCCACCCTCCACGCCTTGTAAGTCGTACAGTACGTAGGTACGCATCCATTTGTGTCTACGTAGTGTCCGCCTGACAAGACTTGTCTTTTGTGCAGTGGCCCGACTAGAAGATGTGGAGCGCGCAGTTGTGGCGTTCCTGGGTCCGTACACGCTGAAGGAGCACAAGCTGCGTGAGGCCGCGACCAAAGCGGCGAAGCAGGGGCGGATCAATCGCACGTGCGAGGTTCTGGGTATTGCTGTGCCCGAGCGCGCGGTGCCGACGGAGGCTCATGCAGAGATTCGGACCGTCGTGGCGGTGGTAGCCAAGTGGGGGTATTGCCTTCGCGGTGCCGAGCCTGCTCCGAGGTTGCCGTACCCAGCCCACTAGCCACTTCGGCGGCTGGCGCCGCTGGGACTGGACGTGCGACCGGCGATGAGTCTGGCCAGACCAGTTCGGGTGGGCGTGTCGCCTCGAGCCCATTGGTGGCACCATCCGCCGGCGCTGTCGAGGCCACACGCACGGCCTTCGTTGGGCCGGAACCTGCAAACCCAGGGGGGATGTCGCTCCTGGCGAAAGTGCTGCGGCCGGCGGTGCTTTGCCACCCACGGCGGCTGCTAAGGATGCGCCCGGGGCGGTAGGGGCTGAAGGCGCGACAGGAGCTGCGACTGCTAGCGCCACAGAAGAATCGCCTGCGGTGCCGCGGGCGAAACGTCCTCGAGTCCAGTCTTCCTCGCCTCCGAGGGGTCGGTACGTCGTCGCCGGCCCTGTGCTTGGGGTTGTGGTGCCCGACGCGGCCGAAGGGTCTTCTGGACCGCCCCCCAGGGCACCCGCACTCCTGCTGGTGGTTGAACGGGCACCCCCTTCTGTCGCGGCGGAGGGTGCAGGAGGTAGGCGCGGCTCCCTTTCTTCGCACGACTTCGCGAAACTCTCTCCGATTTGCTCACTCATTCCATCGACATCAGGCGAGACGAAGTCTCCCGGACGTGAAGGATCGAGCAACGGGGGTGTGCACGACGTCCCGGACCCTGTGCAGGGTGCCCCGCAGGCGTCTGCCGCCGTTGAAGTGGCCGAAGCCTCCACAGCCCCTGACGCGGCGGGGGCGGAGCTTGTTCTCTCCGACTTCCTCCCGCGCCTGGAGACGCTTCGCGCTTTTAATGCAGCTGCGGAGCGCGCCCACGGCGGCTTGGATCGACAGATGCTGCCGTCGTGCGGGGGAGACCTCCTGGCGCTCACGCTGCAGGCCTCAGAGATAAGGGTAAGTATGTGCGCTCGCGGTTGTTGGAGTACTACCGGGCACCTGCTGACTCTTGTTGCTGTTCCCAGACGCTTGTCCTCAACCAAGCGCTGGATGAGGCCCGTATTCGGGAGCGGAGAGCCCTGGGGTCAATCTTCGTGCTGCGGATGACGCCCACGCCACGAAGGACGAGCAGCTTCACGCGCTGGAGGGCGCCCTAGAGGCCGCACGACACAAGACCGAGGAAGTCCAGCGTGCCGCGGTGGAGGAACGTACCTCCTTGTTGCAGCAGATCACCGCCCTAAAGGAAGAGAAGGCCCAGCTGGTGGAGTCTCTTGCGGAGAAGGACCGCGCTTTGGACAATGCGTCCATGTCGGCGTGGAGGGCAATGGAGTCTCTGAACCGGGCCCTGCGGGATCTGTGCATCGACGTGCCAGATGCTACTCACGGGCCAGAGGACTTGGTGGAGACGCTCGGGCTGGTCGAGGAAGGGGCCGGCGTTGCTCTCCACAGCACTAGCACCTTCAGCGAGCACTGTGGTTTCCTCGGCGCATGCCTCGCCCTCGACATGCTTCACACGCATGGGTGTAGACATGTCCATGAGCTGGCGAACCCTCACCTGGATCTCCCTGCCCGGCCGGAGGCGATGTCGGACGCTATTCGCTTCATCGAGTCTGGCCTCCGAAACTTTCATCGACGGATCTGGGGCTATGTCGGGGAAGACGCGGCTAGGGTTGCAGTGCAGCAAACGCTGCATGGGGGTGGGGACCTCCTCCACTGGCTCGAAGGAGTTCCCCGGCGGCATAATGACGGCGCGGGGCCATCGGCACCGCACGAAGGATGAGTGGTTGGCTAGGGGAGTGGTGTACTGCGCGCTCCTGCTTTTTTGGTCATGTAACCCTGACATTTTTTGCAGTGAACCGAAGTAGCACCCGTTCTTAATGTTGTATGTTTCTCTTATACTCCGAGTACGCACAGGGGCAATGCCTGTGCGTTCGCGGGATGTGTGCCTTGTTTATACTCCGGAGAGTGCACGCAAGGGCGCCCCCTGCCGCGTCTTATTTAGAGTCCGCGGACTGGCGCGTGAGGAGGCGGACCTCAACGCTACGACTTCGTTTACAGTCCGTAGACTGGCGCGTGCTGAGGCGGACCTCGACGCTACAACTTTATTTAGAGTCCGTAGACTGGCTCGTGCCGAGGCAGACCTCGACGCTACGACTTCATTTAGAGTCCGTAGACTGGCGCGTGCGGAGGCGGACCTCGACGCTACGACTTCATTTAGAGTCCGTAGACTGGCGCGTGCGGAGGCGGACCTCGACGCTACGAGTTCGTTTAGAGTCCGTAGACTGGCGCGTGCGGAGGCGGACCTCGACGCTACGAGTTCGTTTAGAGTCCGTAGACTGGCGCGTGCGGAGGCGGACCTCGACGCTACGACTTCGTTTAGAGTCCGTAGACTGGCGCGTGCGGAGGCGGACCTCGACGCTACGACTTCATTTAGAGTCCGTAGACTGGCGCGTGCGGAGGCGGACCTCGACGCTACGACATCATTTAGAGTCCGTAGACTGGCGCGTGCGGAGGCGGACCTGAAATGCGGGGGTGATCTTCTGTACATTGTGGCCAGACAACATGGTACTTTCTGCGAACAGCCAGTTTTATTGAGCTCCCGTTTGCACGGGTGAGCATCGTACAAGGAGGGGCTGATGCCACTATACTTTTCGTCCTGCTTTTAGGTGTAATATCGCCGCAACTTATCCGCGTTCCATGTGTGGCGGAGAGTTTGCCCCTCGAGTGTGGCGAGGCGGTATGCTCCCTTTTGTAGTGCTTCCGCCACGATGTATGGACCTTCCCACTTGGACTCCAGCTTGCCAACGGTCTCCGCATGGAGCGCCACTCGGAGGACGAGATCCCCAGGCTTGAACCCTCGCAGATATAGGGACCGGTCTCGAGTATGCACGGTCTGCCGTGCGTACTTTTCGACGTGTTGGGCTGCGCTTGCCCGCGCACCGTCGAGGAGGTCCAAGGACACGCGACGCTCCTCGTCGGGCGCTTGGACGAGGACCCTTCGCGAGCCAGCCTTGATTTCCTCAGGCGTCACCGCCTCATCACCAAAGAGGAGTTTGAAAGGCGTGAACCCTGTCGGGTGTGTTACCGTTGTGCGAAGGGACCAGAGGACGCTATGAAGCTCGCTCGGCCACTTGCCCTTTGGCAACCCTACCAGGCGCTTTTTGACGGCGACAGGGATGGTGCCATTCGCCCTCTCGACTGCTCCGTTGGACTGGGGGTGCCCGATCGAGGTGAACCGAAGCGTGATGCCCATATTGTCACAAAACTCTTTGAATAGGGTGGCGTCGAATTGTAGGCCGTTGTCGACGGTGAGCTCCCTGGGAACGCCGAAGCGACATATAATGTTCTGCCAGAGGAAGCGCTGCATGGCCGCCGAGGTTATTTTGGCCAAGGCTACCGCCTCCGGCCATCTGGAAAAATATTCCAGCGCAACTACTACGAACCGCAAGTCCCCTGGGGCTCGGGGGAGTGGACCCACTATGTCGACGCCCCAACGTGCCAGCGGCCACACCGGGGGAATAGGGTTGAGTTTCGTTGGGGGCCTGCGGATGATACGTCCCATCCACTAGCACCCCTGACACCGACGCACGAGGTCCTGGGCATCAGTGATGGCCGTCGGCCAGTAAAAGCCTTTCCTGAACGCCTTGCCGACCAACGACCTTGGCGCGAGGTGAGACCCACACACCCCCACGTGGATCTCCGCAAGGAGCTTTTTCCCTTCTTCGTGCGAAAGGCAGCGCAGGAGCGGTGCGCAGACTCCCTTTTTATAGAGTGTCCCTTCGAACACCTGGAAGGATCTGGCACGTTATTGCAGACGCCGGAGCTCGGCGGGGTCCTCCGGCTCGGCAATGCCCTGCAGGAAATTGAAGACAGGCTCTCGCTAGTCACCCTGCTGGACGACGTGGTGCACGAGGGCTGCGTCCCGGTTATCCTGCGCAATGGCCGCCTGCGGTAACACTTCGTAAAATGCCCCGTCAGGGGGTGGTAGTTGTTGGCTGGCCGCCTTTGCGAGGGCGTCGGCCTGCTCGTTTTCCGCGTGAGGGATAGCCTTGACCGTGACACCCAAAAAATGCCTTTCCCTCGCTCTTACGGCCGCGAGGTATTTGGCTAGCTCGGGGTCCTTGGCTTGATATGACTTGTCGACGTGGCCTGCCACCAAACGCGAGTCCATGCGGACGAGCACGCGCCGCGCACCCATTGTCTTGAGCTTCGTCAGGTCGAAGAGCACCGCTTCATACTCAGTTGTGTTATTGGTGGCCAGAAACGCAAGGCGCGCTGAGTATAACAGGCGTTGCCCCTCGGGCGTAACAACCACAGCACCTACGCCCGCGCCCGCGACGCCGTAGGCTCCGTCGATGGTGAGCGTCCATACTGGGTCGTCGTGCTTCTGGGCGGGCTGAGCCAGCGGAGTCCATTCTGTGAGGAAGTTGGCGAGAACTTGAGATTTGATTGCCATCCGCGAGGCGTATGTCAGGGAGAACGGGGCGAGCTCGGCAGCCCACTTGCCGATGCGCCCCGTGGATGCCTTATTGTGTAACATCTCCGCCAGGGGGAACAAGGAAGGCACCGTGATTGGGTAAGCCAAAAAATAATGTCGAAGCTTTCTGGAGGCCATGACCAAGGCGTAAGCGAGCTTTTCAAGCTCCGTATATCTCGTCTTGGCGCCTTGGAGGGCTTCAGAGACAAAGTATACGGGCCGTTGTACAGCGCCTTCTTCTAGGATGAGGACGGCACTGAACGCTATAACCGACGCGGCCAGATAGAGCAAGAGGGGAGCCTCTGGTGTTGGGGCGACCAGAGTGGGGAGGCTCGCCAGGTGTTTCTTGAGCTCGTTGAAGGCCTCCGCACAGTCACCATCCCAATGAAATCCGTTGCACCCGCGGAGTGTCTTAAAGAATAGCAGACCCCGCTCCGCCGCCCTAGATAGGAAGCGGCTTAGGGCTGCCATGCGGCCCGCCAGCCTCTGGACCTCCCTCGTCGTCTTGGGCGGCTCCATACCCATGATGGCCTCGACCTTATCGGGATTCGCCTGGATGCCTCGCCCAGATACGAGGAAGCCCAGTAGTTTGCCCACCTGCACGCCAAAGACGCATTTGTCAGGGTTGAGCTTGATGTCGGCCTTCCTAAGGTTGTCGAAGGTCTCCTGGAGGTCCCGGCCGTGCGAAGCGAGCTGCCGGGTTTTGACTACCACGTCATCGACGTAGGCTTCCACATTCCTCCCGAGCTGGGCGGCGAGGGCATGTGCGACGAGGCTGGTGAAGGTAGCGCCTGCGTTCTTCAAGCCGAAGGGCATCCTGACGAAGCAGAAAGTCCCAATCGGTGTGATGAAACTGGTCTTGTCCTCGTCGTCTTCGGCCATGTATACCTGGTGGTAGCCAGAGTAGGCATCTAGGAAACTCATTAGCTCGCACCCGGCGGTGGCGTCGACCAGTTGATCGATGCGTGGCAAGGGGTAATTGTCCTTTGGGCACGCCTTGTTGAGTGCCGTGAAGTCAATACACATACGCCAGGCCCCGCTGGCCTTTTTGACCAACACAGGGTTGGCGAGCCACTCTGGGTGGTGGATCTCGCGAATGACCCCGGCTCGGAGAAGCTTCGCCACCTCCACCTTGGCCGCCTGCTGCCGATCCATGGACATGAGACGAAGCTTTTGCTTGACCGGCTTGGCGTCAGGGTGGACCGCCAAGCGATGCTCGATTACTGCGCGGTCTACGCCCTTAATGTCCTCCGGTGACCATGCAAAAATGTCGGCGTTTTTCTGAAGCACTTGGAGTAGGTCTCGCTCGACCTCCGCAGGGAGCCCCTCGACAATGGACACAAACTGGCCCTCCGCCTGGAGTGGAACCTTTTTGACTCCACCCTCGAGCCGAGGCTTAGGTGTCCATCCCGGAGCGGAGGGCGTATCACCGAGCATGCCTGGGAGGACGTGCACCGGTCGGTGTAAATCCCGGCTGCTGACTTCGACGTGTCTGGCGAGGTCCTGGTCGCCGAAGACAGTGATCACGCCCTCCGAGCCTAGGAGCTTCATACATAAGAAGGCGTGGTGCGGGATCGCCTCGAGGGAGTTGATGGCGGGTCGTCCCAATATGACGTTGTAGGGGTGCGGGATGTCTACGACATCGAAGATGACGTGCGCGCTTCGGGTGTTACCTTCCTGGCGGAATGTAACTGGGAGGGACACGTGTCCTATGGCTTCCAGTGGTTGGCCTCCGAAGCCCTGAAGTGGAGCTCCTAGCCGCTCTAAGCGGCTTCGGGGGATTCCCATACGATCGAGGGCCCCCGCGAACAGAATGTTCACGGAGCTGCCCCCGTCGACAAGGATGCACCTGACGTCATGGCCTGCGATGTGAGCCTGAATGACTAAAGGGTCTTGGTGAGGGAACTCCACACTCCTGGCGTCATCGAGGGTGAAGGTAATGTCGTGGGGCGGCACCCACGATTGCGGCTGCTCCAAGGGGGCCCCCGATAGGGACCCGCCGGTGATGACACTAACAGAACGGCACCACGTGCCTTCCCCGGATGCGGCCCGAGCTCCGGCCGCCGTCCGTCGCAACTCCATGACGTCGACGCAGGTCTTCGTGTGGTGGTCGCCATAACCGTGCACCTCACACCACCTGCCGTAATCTAGAATTTCTTGCTCCGTGCGGGGTCGCCCGTCGCGATCTGGTCCGCCTTCGCATCCCTGGCCCCCTCCCCGCGAGGTGGAGGCAGGTCCTCAAGGGGCATTCTCGATGCCGAGGACATGGCGGATGTTTTGTGGCCTGCGCTGGCGACGTCGGGGCTTGCGCCTGCCCCTTGAAGAGCCCTCCTGCCCCCCGGTATCGCTAGCGCCGGGAGTGTCCTCCCGGGGTTCTCGTCTACGACCCTGCTTCGGGGAATCATCACTCGCCCCCTCGGGCGGCAAGCGCTTTGCTTGGGCGAGGTCGGGGGAGGCGGCGCTGCGTCTCCGCGCCTCCTCCTCTGCCTGCGCATACTCCTCCATTTTGTCGAAGAGCTTGGTGACTGTCTTGATAGGCTTCCGCGCGTTGTATTCGGCCATGGGGACGGACGAAGGCCCTGTATGGCCGCATTGATGACGGTTGTCTCATTAATGTCTTTGACTTGGCAGCGCACCTTCGCGAAGCGCTTGGAATAGTCCCGGAGCTTCTCCGATGGTTTCTGCTTTACTGCGAAGAGTTGGTCTGCGTCGACCCGCTCGACGTAGCTCCCTTGAAAGTTGTTGTAAAGGCGGTCGAGGATCTGCTCCCACGCGTAGATGGAGTTCGGTTCTATAGTAAAAAACCAGGAAAGCACCACTCCTTGCAGCGCGAGGGGGAGCCCCTTCGCCTTCGTGGTGTCGTCTCCACCCGCGGCCTCGATTGCGGTTTCGTACACGCGCACGAACTCGCGGGGGTCCGTATCGCCTTTGTAAGGCTCGATGACACTGGGGAATGTGAAGTCTTCGGGCCACGCCGCCTGCTGTAGTCCTGCCGAAAGCGGGGACTCTGGATCGACGCATCGCAGCGGCACGCGGCTGGATGTGGGGGCGTCGCGGCTGTTTGCCCTTTCCGGCGCGGGTTCTGGCGCGACCACTGGCGTGGCTTGCTGTCTTCGAGCCTCTTGCATGTCTCGGACAGCCCCACGAAGATCCCCTAGCTCCCGCTGGAACGCGTTGAGGGCCGCCAGCAGGGCGGTTTCCACCACTGGTACGGGCGGGGCCACCGGCGCGCCCGGCGGATGGGTCAGTACAGGTACGATCGCCTCGCGAGCTCCCGAGCGGCCGGTCGCTCCACTGTGGCTATCTCCAACCGCCTGGTCCACGCTACCGGCGAGCGTCGCGGCGAGGGTGGCGGGGTTGGTCGCTGTCGCGTCGGCGGGGTTGGTCGTTGTAGCGGCGGTGGCGGGGTTGGTCGTCGCAGCGCCAGTGGCGGGGTCGGCCGTTGCAGCGCCAGTGGCGGGGTCGGCCATTGCAGTGCGAGCGTCGACGTCCACGACCACCGTTCCCGCGCCGTCACCCGCGCCCGCGACAGCCGATGCCGAAGCCCTGGTACCCACGCGACGCTCCGGCCCAGCCGCCTTCTTTCCCTTCGCCGCCATCGACGAAGCTTTTTTCGGTGCCATCCTTCTTCGGATTTCAGGCTTGCTCCTGTCCTCCCCACGGACGGCGCCAACTGTTGTGGTTACAGACCAAACAGAGAGAGATGTGGTAGTGGAGAGTTGGGAGAGAGTGATCCTCCTCCCCTCATAGCCTTCCCTTGGTATATATACTCA
This sequence comes from Dendrocalamus latiflorus, assembly GCA_017311315.1. Lineage (NCBI taxonomy): Eukaryota > Viridiplantae > Streptophyta > Magnoliopsida > Poales > Poaceae > Dendrocalamus > Dendrocalamus latiflorus. Next base: position 30,595,376 of record CM029638.1, read on the forward strand.
TATGGGTTGTGCTTTTATAATTGTGTCCTTACATCGGTACCTCCCTGCCAGGGGTATTTAAGTCATTACATATGTCCCATTTTGGGCCCTATAACCTTCTAACAGGCCTGCTGGGTTTAGGTGGGGGCCACCCCTACAACATAAACCAAAAGTAATAAGTGGCTGGCTAGTTGCCTTGGTTTATGCACCCATGAAGTGGGCCCCACATGGTGGCTAGCCCTTGAGTGTGGCGCGCAACTCCCTTGACAATAGCCCAACTTCCCTTGCAGACCAATCTTTAGCCTATTTGAAGCTTCGGCATCGTCATCACCTCAAACTGAACCAAAATGCATACTAAAGCCCAAAACACCCGTAATATACAAACAAGCCCATGTCACATGGAGTTTGGCCAAAACTCAAATGGACTTAGAATTGAAGGCTAAACACAATTGAGCTTCTGAAGCCTAGTCTTCTCCAATCTTCAATTCGAATGTTGAAAACTTGATTCCAACATCTTGGTGGCTTTTCTCACTGATATAAGTGAAGTGTCATCGTCTCCTCCTTTTGGACCTTCTGTTGGTGCGCGGCCTCCCTCCCCTCAAGATCACCTCTCGCTTGGTAGCACCAAGTTCTTATTCACCTAATAATCTGAGAATATACAACGTAAAAGCATTAGGTAGCAAGTTGTCCTTAGCTGTGAAATCAAAGGAACTTAGGATCACATTCACCTATTTAGTGAGTTCCCTTTCTCTAGTTGGAGTGATTGGTCCCTTGTACAATTGTTGTAAGCTTCAGCCATAGGACCAACACTAGTCTTGTCATTGTTACTTAAATCTGATGATGGAGGTGATAATGATGTAGATGAACCCTGTTTGATAGTGATGTCCTCATCATCCTCCCCCTCTTGAAAAGGAGTCGACCTCAACTCTGCAGGGTTAGTAGAACCAAAGAAAGATGATAAATCAACAACAGTAAATGCAGCACTAACACCGTAATCATTGCCTGGTAGTTCTAACTTGTAAGCATTATCATTTATTCTTTCAAGCACTTTGAATGGACCATCTCCATGATTCATCAACTTAGACTTTCTTTTCTTAGGAAATCTATCTTTGCGAAGATGTAACCAAACAAGATCACTAGGTTCAAAGATCATTTGTTTTCTATTTTTGTTTTGTTTATCAGCAATGTGGCATGTTTTTTTTCTCTATTTCTTCCTTAGTTTCAGATGTGTACGTTTCACAAAATCAGCACGTTTAGAAGCATCAATATTAACTCTTTCAATGAAAGGCAATAGCAATAAATCTAATGGTGTATGTGGCTAAAAACCATAAATAATTTCAAATGGAGAGAGTTGAGTTGTAGAGTGTACTGCCCTGTTGTATGTAAACTCAACATGAGGTAAACAATCTTCCCACTCTTTCAAATTCTTCTTTATCATGGTTCACAGCATTGTCTCAAAAGTATGATTCTCAACTTCAGTTTGCCCATCAGTTTGTGTATGACAAGTTGTGAAGAAGAATAACTTCGTGCCAAGCTTAGCCTACAATGTCTTCCAAAAGTATCTCATGAACTTGATGTCACAATCAAAAACAATAGCCTTAAGTATGCTAGGGTCTGGATGATAGTTTCTGAGTGGGATTTGATCTCTACTCATATTGGATAAGAATCCGATTGGAGGCTATATAAAGAGATGTGCGGGGCTGAGGGAGGTATCTTGAAAACACACACATCGAAACCCTAGCTGCCATCTCTCATAACCCCTGCCATGCGCACTGGTGCTAGCACACCAATGCATGGTGTTCCATCCCTGGATGCGTGGACCTCGGTAGAGGCACTGCTATAGCTGCGACACTGATCAGGACGATCACGAGGAGGAGATAGTTGTCTAGAGGACGATCGACTACTTTCACTACACCGACATACTCTTCGTTGAATCGACTACTTCAACTCTACTGTCGTTGCACTACGTATTTAGTGGTAATGTTCTATGATCTCTTACTCACATAGCTTTCTATTTTATGTGGTAGAAAATTTTAATTTACGCTAGTGTAGCCTATCCTATCCCAACAGTGGTATCAGAGCCATCCTGTGTAGTATTTGATCTAGATTGGTCGCATATAGTTAATATGTGGTGGTAGTAGATTGGATCTATTATTGGTTTGATATGACAACTTATATTAGTTCATGTTATCGGATTGGTTTAGGTGCTGGTTGATAAGATCAATCAATTTCGGTGGTAGTAGATGGGTTCAGAGGACATATAAATTGATAGCACCAAGTTGTTCTTTCTAGAACCCTCCCGTGTCGATCAATCCGATTGATCAATGGAAATCAAGCTGAACAGATTGATTTAGAATTGGGTTAATGTGGTTAATTCGATGAAATTTTCAAAGGCAATTTCATGAATAGCCGGAACGCCGTGCTAGGTAATCGTACCACGCATTATAGGTGTTATGTGTTCACATCTGCGATAGAATTGGATTCTGCACATAACTTGTTTTTGCAGGGTTGTGTGAATATTATAGCCCATTGTGTATGTGATGCATGTATGAGTTTTTTATAGCCTACGCGTCATGCTGATTTATAGCCATGTGCTACATATTGTTTAACAACCTACTTGTCAACTTGTGATACTTGATATTTTCATATGTAATTAATTGCTAGCTGTTAGGAGCAATAGCTAAGTAGATGAATGTGGTGGCCTTAAATATTGATGGCTCAGTGGACAGGAAGCGTGGTGACAAAGATTGCTATGCTAAGGGCCATACTATCTCACAATTTAATATGATTTAATTATGAATGTTTTTATGTTTTTGTTATACTATTATTCATGTTATTATTATTTTGGGTGATCTTAACATGATAGAATAGTATTCCTCTCAAAAATTAAGTAAAACTTGATGTCCTTCCAATAGTTGCACCTACCATGATTTTCATAATTAACTGGTAGATCTAACAAAGTAGGGTGACATTATTTCAATAAGATAGGGTAAAGTGTTGGACACTTCATGCATAATATTGGTTTAATTTGACTAGATTATCAAAATAGTTTTGGGTCTAGAGGCATAGTGTTGAGGCCGGGACATATGGATGTCACTCAACAAACAAGAGTTACATATGATGTAATTAGCAAGGGGTTACTTACCTAAATCGCTAGGTTTCTAGTAGTGATGCCAAAGCTCACTATGACTTAGTGAAATATGAATCTTGACTCACTATATGTTATTAGAGAGTACATGATTTTTAAACATATAGTGGGAGTATCTTTTGTTAAATTGTTTAATGGAAGATTTGACATAAACATAGTGCTAAATTTTTGCATATACATTTTATATTGTAGACAATGCCACCATCTACTTCATCCACATCCAATTTTAACCTGTGACCTATTCTTGAGGAAAAAAAACTAAATGGAACAAACTTCATTGATTGGTATCGCAACTTGACAATTGTTCTCAAGCAAGAAAAGAAGGAATATGTTCTAGAGGTTCCATATCCAGATGAACCAGTTGAAGATGCTACCTATGCTGACAAGAATGAGTATGATTAATATTGCAATGACTCATTTAATGTTAACTGTCTCATGCTTGCAATGTTTAGGAAGGCGCTAGGCGGGCAACGAGGTGGGGCCTAGCGCCTAGGGGGCCTAGGCGGGGCCTAGGTGGCCAAATTAAAAATGAAGATAGCAGGCAAAGATAAGCAATCATATATATGTATTTGATGTTTAAATGAAGAAAATTGTTACCTTGAGCAACAATGCTAGCTCTCTATCCATTAATATAAATTTTTGATGTAAATGCTTGATGTAAAGCTGTAAAACCTGCACATTAAGCAATGCGTGAATTTTTTGGTATTGAATAACTATTGTGCATTTGTGCTTCAAACTTATAAATTCAAAAGAATGAAAGAAATGATAGCAATATAATAAGACATACACAATGAATTATGAAGGGCATAACAAAACACACATAAACATATTTCTTCTCACAAGTCACAAACGAGCAACATAGTTAAGGTATCAAGTATGATAATGTGATGATGAAATGAGTCAATCTTCGTCCTCTTGTCCATAATCTTTGGTTGGCACCACTTCATCTTGGTCGGATTCAAATTCAACATTTTCAAGATCCTCATTGACATCTTTTTTGGATTCAAAATCGAAATCATCTTTGTGAAGCTCTCTCACTCTAGTGCTTCTACAAGGCTGCATGGTTTCATTGGCTCCCATTGCCTCATCAATTAGGTTCCATGAAAGACCTTTTTTTGGGATCAACATCATCATCCTCACCTTCAATCATACACCCTTGAGCAGTACTAGCATGTGAAGCTAGAAGGACATCAATGTTCTTTGTATTGCTCTTTTTTTGTCAATAATTTCACATTGAATTGAACATAAACTAGATTGTTGAGGCGGTGAGTATCTAGTTTATTTCTTTTCTTTGTATGTACCTACGATTTACATAGTGAAGTTTAGTGCTAGACTTTCTTGACTACTTGAGTTGAACCATGTAATTTTTTCTTGAATAGCAAGAGTAGAGAGATACCATGTTAGAAGTGCTCCAATTTCTTTCACATCATGATGAATTTGAGGTCAAAGAGGGGATTCTTATGGCACATCTTTGCAAGTGGGGAACATGACATCCATATTTCAACCACCAATTAGCTACATAATAGTAAGAATGAAAGATGAGTTATTAATAAATGATGAAAAGTCAATTTATTAAATGTGTTTAATTAAGAACAAGTTTACTTTACTGGGAATAAGATCTCTTTTTTGACATCCAAGTCGGGCGGGGGTTTTCCCAAATGTCTCTTTTTTATCTTTGAATATATCAAAGTCAACATTGAGTACTTGATCTATTCTTCATCATCACCATGATAAAATATTTCAACACATTCAATAAACCCATCTATAATATCTTGTTCCAAAAAAAATAGATCGATCACGATAGCTATAATATGGGTTTAATAGATATGCCATCAAATGCAATGGAGAATCAAGCTTTCCCTTTATCTTTCCATCAATAGCATTAATGATCAAGTTGTAATTGCTCTCTAAATTATTCAAGGCCTATTTGATTTGCTTCTTTGCCTCTAAAATTTCTCTAGAAAGAAAGGCTATAGATGGACCATCCCCATCAACCATGAGAAGAACCTTCACTAAGCGCTCAAAAACCTTCAAGCAATGCAACATAACTTGTTAGAAAATTGGAAAAATCAAATACATAACATAATGGACAACACTATTATACCTTTAAAGCATTGTTCACACCATTTCAAAATGATCTACTAATGAGTGTTGTGGTTGCTGTGACACCTTTGTCTTTTTTAGTGTGGGCAAATCCTTCCCTTACCTTACTAAGTGCTATCGCCCTTAGTTCGGCCTTCTTCTAAATTAAACTTTGCAATGTAAGAAAGGACAAAGCAAATCTAGTCACCCCAAGCCTTATTATATCTCTTCTCTTTGTTGTTTTCTCATCAATGCTAAGGTCTTGTGGTGTGACTAGATAAAAATCGTCAATGCTTTTACTTGTTCAAGTGTCTTCTTGTACTTTGGCATATTGCCAATTTCTTGTAGCATAAGGTTGATGGTGTGAGTTGCACATGAGCTCCAAAAGATATTTGGCCTTTTGGCCTTGATTTATTCCTTTGCTCCCATGTTATTTGAAGCATTGTCTGTCACTATTTTAACCACATTTTGAGGACCAATAGTGTCAATGCATCCATCCACATAGTCAAAGATATACTCACTTGTGTGCGCATCTTCCAACATATTCTTTGATCCTATGAAACTTGTCCCTAAATTGCAATGAACACATAAGTTCATAATGCTTCTCCTCGTTTGATCCATCCATGCATCGGTCATGAGAGAGCACCCAGTCATGGCTTTTTCTTATTCATGTGCTTTGAACAACTCATTAGTTCTTAATACTTCCTCTTTCAACAATAACTCCCGAACATCGTATTGAGAGGGACCTCCAAAGCTCGGGCCAAAGCGACCTATGGCCTCTAACATTTGTTTGAATTCATCATTGTTGATGGCATTGAAAGGAACACATAAAGAGTAAAGAGCAAATATACAAGCCACAAGGTAAGGTTAACAAAGAATGAATTAATGGCATACAAGATAACAAGAATAAAATGAATGATAATTGCGATCTTTACTGGAAATATAAAGCCATCTTGCCACATATTGCTTCACTTTGTGATGTCTCTCTTTCCAAATTACCTTCGTAATTTTTTGTTGTCTCTTCTAAAGGAATGCGCGTAGGCTACGATAGCAGAAAACAAAACTTTTCTACTGCGCACACCAGGACATCATGCTAAGGAGGGACCATGGATCGTTACCACTAGACGCGCAGCGCAGTGGAAGAAGAGTTGGAGAAGCCGATCCAACCACGCGCGTCGAGGTAGTAGTGGAATTAGTCGATCGTCCCGAACAGATCGTCTCCTCCACGCGATCAACCACACCACGTGCAAGATCCAATCTGTAGATTGTTGATGCCGATCAACGCCGCAATGAGCAGCGCCTCCACCGGTATCCACACGTCCGGGGCTGGAACGCCGATCGCGAGTGTACCAGCACTCGCGAGTGGCTAGGGTTCGGCTCGGGATTAACAGAAGCATGCACCCCTCAACCCCTCGCCTCCATATATATAGACCTCCTCACTTGGGCCTCGTGGACCGAGGCCCAATAGGAGTCTATCCGGATCTCTATCCGAATTGAGCCCACATCCGAATCACATTCGAATTAGTGTTCCAACCCGTTAAGTGTGCGACCCTGTAGGTTCACGTATACTTGGTCACGACCCGGAAACGCCTTTCCAGTCACCCTGTTAATAGCGGCCTCTAGTAAGACATATTAACCTCAAATTATACGTAAAGATCATATCGGCTGAACCTGTAATGTTCTCATGTACGAATCCCTTTGCCTCATGATATAGATTGAGCTCAAGGCGAGACCTGTGTCATCCTCTTAATAGCTCAATCACTCTCTCGATTCCGTGATGGATTATAAACTTATGATTGACTCCTCAATCACCTTGGCATGGCCATGCACTTTCATAATCCATTACATCGAGGGGCCCAGAGATATCTCTCCCATAAGGAGGGGCAAATTCTATCTTGATCATTCACATCCCACTACATGTTTCATGGTAAACCTGAAGACTACTTTTATGACTACCCAGTTACGGAGTAGTGTTTAGTAGTCCCAAAATAAGCTACTACGCATGTTGGGAACCATGATGATCTCAAGTCTAAGGATTCCACATAAACACTACTTGAGACCAACTGATGACACATGGAATCTCTGCAGTGTCTCATGGCGGGTCTATCCAACATATGTTCACTAACACATGTCCATATTATTGATTTGGTATCTCCATACCATGATCCACGAGACATGATCATCAATCAATACATATGCTGATCTTTGAATCATATTTGTTCCTCATATGATATATAATCAGGGATCATTTAGAAATAGCAATATTTTGGCATTAAGAGTCTCATGAATAAGTCACATACTCATTGATCAATAATGATAATGTCTATTTCAAGGAACAAAGCAATGTATCATAAACATAGTATGTGATATATTCAACATCTCCATGTTGCCTCTAGGGCATATCACCAACATCTTCAACTCGAGTGCTCAAAGTACTCTCTTGAGGATCAATCGGATTCACAAATCTATCCATAGTTACTAACTTTCTTGGTGCCGATTCTCCAATCTCTTCAAGTTCTTCATTTTCATGACCACCTATTATGCTCACATTTTCTCTAACCTCATCTTCTTGTGCTTTCTTGCACTTCTTCTTTTTGTCTCCTCAATAGAATTACGACACTTTGCTTGGTCTTCTTTTGTAGATTTGGGACATTTTGCAACATTTCCTTGAATATGTGCAATATGTTGCTTGATCCTATAGATGCCCCAGAAATAACTTTTCTACACATGATACATTTCACCTTGTCCAAATTGTTTGGGTTCACTAACACCCCATATTCCCACCCTATGTCACCCGACTTTCTGTTGAGGCTATCTTCGGTGCCCACCTCAAGAGTTGATGCGGCGGATGACATCCTAGTTTAGTATCATATTTATTCATACACAAATTAGTGGATTACACAAGCAACTACTAGCTATGTGCCTCTGTATCTCACTAGCTGGCACGGGAGAATACTCAAAACAGGGGGCATAACAATTAACAACCGACTACCTAGGTCCTATGCAGAGGTGAAGCACTAAAGCTGGTGCTCCTCCCCAGTCCCCACTCACTCCTCGCCTCCTCCCTGTAGGGCAGCACTTCTCCCCTTTAGGTTGGCGCTCCTCCCCGTAGGCCAGTGCTACTCCCCACAGGCCGACACTCCCCCCCACAGGCCAGCGTAGTGGCACTCCTCCCCGCAAGCCGGTGCTCCTCCCCACTAGCTCCTCCCCACAGGCCGACGGTCCTCCCCGCTAGCACCTCCCTACAGCAGAGGTACTAGCTCTCCTCTTAGCTCTTGTTCTTGTACTAGCTTGGTAGCTCCTCCCCGCTAGCTCCTCTCCATGTCGGATGAGCTCCTGGATGAGCGCACAGCCTTGGCAAATCCACAGAGGTAGTGACGGTGTGGATTTAGAGAGGTCACAGCGATGGCGCAGAGGCGGTAGCATGGAGAAACCCTAGCATGTTCCCATTTCTAGCTCTTATGGTCCTATGGAGTGGCTTATGGTCCTGTGACTCCTCTATCTTTGGAGCTTTGGGCCGCCTCGCCGCCTAGGCAGCTACCCCGCTGCCTCGACAATTTCTCCCCTGCCCAACACCCTAGGTGTGGTGCTGGGTGGCCTCCCAGCGCCTAGGCTAGGCCTAGGTGGTCGCCTAGGCCGCCTTTTAGATCATTGCATGCTTGCCACCATGAACTATGTGCTTCAGAAGCAATATGAAGGAAGTCCGGTTAGACCTCATGTGATCAAGATAATTGGATTACATTGAGAGTTTGGGAAAGCTTAGTTTTTCCATAGCCAACTCATGTGATTCTCCAGTTGCTCCCTCCGAGCTTTGAGCTAGTCATTTTAAACTTTCATATGAATGGCATGGAGAAGTCAATGACCTAGTTGCATGGGGACTACCAACTTCAAAAAGAAGAATTCTCAAGCTTTGAGGAAAAGAAAAGGTACAGACAAAACTCAACATAAGATCTTGAGTATCAAATTTAAACTTTAGAAGCTCAAGATTGGTATTGCACCTGATGCCATTTGCTACCATTGTTAAGGGACTAGACATTGAAAGAGAAATTGCAAGATGTACTTGGCAGAACTGGAAAAGAAGAAGGGAAGTAAGACTTGTACTTCAGGTATAAATGTTATAGAAATAAATCTTGCTACTTCTCATGTTAGTTCTTGGGTATTTGGTACCAGATGGGTTGCTTATATTTGCAGTTTGATGCTAGGGCTGATAAGGAGGTGAGGTTGATCTTCGCGTGGGAAATATAGCAAAAATTGATGTGTTGGCTGTTGGCACTTTATCATTATCTTTACCCTTAGGATTAATTTTGAAATTGAATAATTGTTATTATATTCCTTCCTTAAGCAAAAACATTATTGCTGCTTCATGTTTGAGAGCAGAAGGTTATGAGTTCAGAATAAAGAACAATTATTGTTCAATTTTATTTGAGTGATATGCTTTATGGTCATGCTCCATTGATAAATGGATTACATATTTTAAATCTTGAGGATGTGCCTGTCTATAACATTAATGCTAAAAGGCTTCGGCCTAATGATTTGAATTCCACTTATATTTGGCATTGTTGTTTGGGTCACGTAAATGAGAAGCGCATGGTGAAGCTCCATAAAGATGGTCTTCTAAACTCATTTGATTTTGAATTAATTAAAACATGCAAGTCTTCTTGGAAAAATGACTAAGACACCTTTCACTTGTCTAGGTGAGAGGGCAAATGACTTGTTGGCCTTACTACATTCGGATATATGTGGACCAATGAGCTCAACGGCTAAAGAAGGTTTTTAGTACTCCATAACTTTTACCCATGACTTTAGTAAATATGGATACATCTACCTAATGAGGCATAAGTTTGAATCATTTGAAAAGTTCAAGGATTTCATAATGAGGTACAAAATCAACTTGGCAAGACAATTAAAGCTCCATGATCAGATCGTGGAGATGAATATTTGAGCCACGAGTTTAGTGATCATCTAAAGCAATGTTGAATTGTTTCATAGCTAACTCCGCCAGGAATACCTCAAATGGAATGGGGTGTCTAAACGACGGAATCAGACCTTGTTAGACATGGTTCAGTCTATGATGAGCCAATCTGATCTGCTATTATCTTTTTGGGAGTATGCTCTAGAAACAGCTACGTTCACATTAAATAGGGGTCCATCAAATGCTGTAGAGAAGACACCATATGAGATATGGACTAGGAAGCGTCCTGGGTTGTCTTTTCTCAAAATATGGGGATGTGACGTATATGTAAAACATTTGACGTCTAACAAACTCACACCTAAATCTAATAAGTGCTTCTTCGTGGGGGCATCCTAAGGAAACTAAAGGATATTACTTTTATAAAAGGGATGAGAGCGAAGTGTTTGTTGCTCGAAATGGTGTCTTTTTAGAGAAAGAGTTTCTTTTAAAAGGAGCTAGTGGGAGCACAATGAGACTTGAAGAAATTTGAGAGATATCAAAAAATATTTCAACTCCTACTAAACTATTACAAAGTGTACAAGATGTTGTAGGAACTGTGGAAGAGGCACCAGGCCCACATAGGTCTGAAAGGCCACGTCAATTGCCGATAAGATATCAGCATGATATTTTATTGTTAGACAATGATGAATCTAACACTTACGAGGAAGCGATGATGGACCCGGACTCTAAGAAATGGTTTGGATCCATGAGATCCAAAATTCAATCTATGTATGATAATCAAGTTTGGAACTTGGTTGATCCACCTAATGGTATAAAAACGAATGAGTACAAATGGGTTTTTAAGAAAAAGATAGACATAGATGAAAATGTTCATATCCATAAGGCACGATTGATGGTGAAGGTTTCAAACAAATTCAAGGTGTTGACTATGATGAAACCTTCTTGCCCGTCGCTATGTTGAAGTTGTCCGGATCATTCTAGCTATTGTTGTATATTTTGATTATGAGATATGGTAAATGGATGTCAAAACGGCTTTCCTAAATGGAAACCTAAGTGAGGATATGTACATGACATAACCTGAGAATTTTATTGATCCCCAAAATGCTAGAACGATACGCAAGCTTCAGAGGCCTATCTATGGACTGAAGCAAGCTTTTTTGGAGTTGGAACATTCGTTTTGATGAAGTAGTCAAAGGGTTTAGCTTTATCAAGAATGAAGAAGAGTCTTGTGTTTACAGAAAGGCTAGTAAAAGCATACTTATTTTTCAAGTTTGTTTTATACCACTGACTTACCTGTAGTACTGCTGAATTTTCATTGTCGATGGAAATGCTGAAATATTGCTGCTGCTTTATCGGCAGTATAAACATATATCTACATGACATGCAGCATTTTCTTTATACATAGGTGGACATGCACCAAGACAACAGCCAGAGTAAGCACTATACAAAGGAGGACGACGAACGGCTCCCTGCATGAGGAGGAGGATGTCGACGGAATACACCAAATGGTGCAGGAAGCTGGTAACGCCATACTGTACTGCCACGCGAGGAGAGGAAGGCTATTCGTTCGGTGCGCGCTTCCATGCGCACAGCCACAAGACGGCAGCGAGGTATCACGCGCTGCGGAGGAAAACCAGAGGTGGTGGATGATGAGGTAAGGTGTCGGGAAGCCTGCAACGGTAGACAATGTCTGCGAGTGGGCGTTGTAAGTAAACGCTGTACACAAGTCGAGGAGACTTGTGGGTCGGCCGATGAAACATGATCCAATATGGCTGGATGCTATCCCGTTGAGATAGAACGTGACGGTATACCGTGTGCTAGTCGTACTCTTTTTTGCAAGAAAATAAAAAGATATAGTGTGGTTGCATTTGAAGTAGAAAAATCAAATCCACAATGATTAAAAATTAAAAAAAAATTTATTCAAAATAGACGAAACTTCCAAATTTAAATTAAATTCTGATTTGGAATATATGTTAATAGAAATTAGGGACTTAAATATGTAGATTAAAATTCTGAACATAAATTTGTGACTAAAATTACAAACTGAAAAGCTGCAAAGAAAAGGATTGAATCACAACATCTTCAAAGTGGTATGTAAAACTTTGAAATGGAGTATTCTGCTTAGACGTAGATGTGATAAGAAATTTCAATTTTCACAATACAGAGTTGAAATAAAATGATGCATGCAATTAATGAAAGATCTAAAAGGAGTTAGCCCTTACTGTTTTATCTTAATCAAGTTAATGAAAAACATTAGTTAAACATAACACCCGTTTGATGCATGGGTTGATGACTAGTCAACCCTTAATTCACATAGCGCTCTGTTATTGAACTAGGAGTGCTCCGCATACTATTCGTAACTGTGCCAAATAATTAGCATTCAGAAACAAAAGCAGAAACTGACTTGAGGATATGTAATTAAGAAAAATTTACTGTAAGAAACTCACTTAGAATTTCTCCATGAAATTGAGAAATCTTATGCAAGGAGATTACATCATCCATACAGTCATGTCCCAAATTATCAAAGGTACATTCAGTATTTTCAATTTTTGATTGACACTCTTATTACCTAGTTTACTGCATCTTCTCAGAACTAGGAGAATACATCAGGCAATTACCAGTTATCTCTGAATCCCATGCGTACTAGGTTGCCATATATGTTACATTTTGCAATTATACATACAAAGACATATGTGCTGACCACTCTGGCATTCTTGTCTGAAAAATAAAGCTTTCGTTCTCCATGCATTCAGCACTCGCTTGTCTGTCGTATTCTGCTCGCTTTCACGTTCACTTTGTGTACGCATGCTACGCTCTGTGCTTCTGGCAAGTCTGTCAGCTGCTTGCTAGCTAGATGCTCTTGGCTACTTCATTAATATGTACGTGTTCAACACGTACCTGGATCACCTCAATCACAAAATCACTCGGTCCCTGTGAAGACAAGTCTTGCAGTCATTGTTCATTAACGGCAAGTAGTGCATGCAGAAAGCACAGCATCTACGCGCTGGTGCATCGACTTTTCTGTTAATTTTCGGGGTACTGTTTTTCGGGCTACCTGCGCCCACTGGATGCATGGAAGGAGAAGTCAGACAAACATTAGTGCTAGAGTAATTGAATTATGTTGTGTTACGCAGAAGTTTAATTTGTGATGACTGATGAGATAATCAATAAATGCAAAAATAGTTTGGTTTTCCTCCACGAGTTTACACTAAAACCATTACCACACAGAAACATGGGACAAAGGCAACTAATGAAAACAAGAGTTTCGGAAACCCTACCTATATATCTTCCATTGAATTCCATCAAACTGATCAGTATTGACTGCATTTACATGTTAGGTCCATCAAAATTGACGATATAAGTGACATACATTTGCACAGAAGTTAACATTGCTGAAAACACTCATATGAGAATATTAATACGCAAGCAAAACTAGGTTGCCAGTTATATGCAGGTGCTGTATACTCATATGCTTCAATTTTGATATACTAGTTACTCAGAGATATTTCAATTTTCATGCCACGACAGATTATATTCTGTTAGATGTTCCATCGGGTCAGCAATGCTTTGAACAGACAGGAAAGTGAAGCTATTGACTAGATCCGTTTTTCCAGACTATGCAAGGAAATCATGATTTCATGTTATATGGAGTAAAGGCGACAATTGGTACTTTTTCAGGAGGGATCTCTCTAATAAACAATTTCTACTTTTGAAACACAAAATAATACTAGATAGGCTTGTGAAAAAGGGTGCCGAGTTGTTTTATTTGTGGTACAAAAGTAAATAATCAAGTAGACGTTCAATGATTTGTAATTTTTCAGTAAACTATGGTTGCAATTTCATCTGACAACAGAATGCAATAGTCCATTGACAAAGATAGCTCTTTTCCATGCCATTCGAGAAAACGAGTGTGTTCAGTACATGTGCCATTCAGTCGTTTTCCGTGCTATTGGCGACAAAATTATGATCATTCCCTTTATTGTGTGTATGGCATGTAAAAAATTATTCAATGTGCGCCTGTGATTCTTACTGGCTTAATAGTGCGCATGATAAAGATCCACTACACTAGTTGTGCAATTGTTATCTTTGTCATTGGACACCAACAATGATTCCTTGCAGCTACTCTCTTTTGCATGTATAAATATAAACATTTTACTCTTCCTTCATGATATTCTTTAACCAATGGCAGATCAAAGGTTGATACATGTTAAACATTAATTTTATACATCAATACATAGTAGAAAAAATAAAATGGGCCAGTAAGATGAGGTATTTTTTTAGTAATTACAAATTAGAAATGTTATTAAATATGTGGAACAATAAAATATGAAAAATAGAATTAGCAGGAAACGTTTAGTCAAAATGTCCAGATTATGGACATAGTAACTATGAGAGGAGGAGAGTTAATTAAGTCCCACGAAGTCATGCTAAAATAAAATAAAAAGCAACATGAAAACATAATGATAAAAATATGAAAAATAAAATAGACACATTCCTTGGATATGCTAGCTAGCAAAGGACGTCACAAGATGTTTTGCATGGTTTTGGACCATGATAATTGGTGGAAGGAGAGGTCACAAGATGTTTTGCATGATAATTGCTGTGACATGGTCAAGCAAAGGCTGCCGGAATCAACGACAGTGGTGTCTAAGGTAAGCAAGATGCATGGATGACCTATGGTCTATGGACACCAGCAAAAGAAGTCTTAGAAATGGCAAAATAAGAACCAGAAGTCATTTTGAGGCAGGCAATGCATGCCGCAGGTATCCTTGTCGTAAAAAGTATTTCAAGGCCAACAAGCAGCCTCAAAAGACTTAGAAGGAAAACCAACCTGCTACCGAGGAAAACCAAATAAGTTGCTCATACCTCCTGATCAAGATGCCTCGGAAGCCTTCTGAGAAAAATAAAGCAATTTGCCTCAGAAACCTTCGTATTGATAAAGTAAAAGTAAAAATGAATACTATTTTTGTACATTTCATGTCGTTTGCAAATTTAGATTCAGTCAAAATATCTATTTTGCATGTCGCTACAAGAAACCAAAGATTTCATTACAGTTAAAAAACGTCAGGAAATATATTCCTGACAAGGAAACCATTAGGAGTTGGCCGACACCGAAATGTAAAGGGCCTGACGGTTGAATACTGTCTGGAAAATACCATCGCGGAAATTACCTGTTGTCTGGTTTTGGCTAGGCCTATTTCCATCATTTTTCCCTTCAGAATAAACCGTCACAGATATATTTCTTGTTGGTTAGTTTCGTCAGAAAATTATGATTTCCAAACATACTCCACAACCATGTATGTCCATGAGTAAACCACAACCTTCGAGCTAATGCTAAGAATTAGTTTCCACGGCAGAGACGAGCATGTGTGCCCTTGTTGCTTCCGTTCCCGTTTTGCCCCCGTGTTTTCATTCTTCTTTTTGTTGCCATAAAGTATGAGCCTGCGTACAAGAGCCATTCATTTTTTTTATCTATGGTCCAGATTTGGGATAAAATGTGGAAGATTCGTGTTCATCTGATCTGGTGCAAGTCAATAATGAAATAAATATACCCTATTATTATATAGACGCAGTGCAGTATTCAACAATTAATATCAAATTTTTGACGAGTTCACATGATAGAACAAAAAATTATTTGGAAGTACAAAAGCACATCTAAATATGTATGCTGTTGCATATATTCTGAGATTAAATTTAATTAGGTTTATGAGAGATGCAAAAAAGGATTAATTAACATAGCGGTCTGATATATCTTATGATATTTCTAATAAGAGAAACAAGGGCAACGTAAAACTTGATCTGTCTTCGTAGACTACGCTAGCAAATCATGATTTCATATTCAGTAGACTAGTGCGCGGCTGATCTTTCTTCAGGGGGTATATTTCCCAATAAGAAAGTATTACTTTCTAATAGAAGCATAGCAATACCTAGGTAGGTTCGTGACAACCATGATGTGTTCTTGATATTAATTAAATAAAATGTGCAACAACATTTAGTACATTTCTTTTACTTGCAATAAAAGATCAAACTGGAGTCTTGCCAAGTTACGGACTTACGGGTACTATAGCTAGGAAGAACAAGTGCAATTGATATACGACAAGAGATGTTATAGGCATCTTGTGGCGTTACTAGAGATGATTTTGTCTCATCAGCTATGACATTTCTAGCTGGCAGACATGCACTAGCTAGCTTAGCTGAATTAGTGATGTACCTTCCTTCAAACCAATTAGGAAAGGTTGATGTACTTCACAAGCACAGTTGATGCCATCTGCCAATTCCATGATATGTACAAAAATCTGCCTGACACCTTGGAACAACTGGAATACATATATGTAAGTTATCATTCCATCTATCTCTGTAGCCAAACATCCAATACATGCAATGGAAAATACACCGGCAAGTCTGGAGATGTTATGAATCAATTCCCCTCGCTTGGTACTGTTTGGTCTATTTCAAGTCTCATGAATTCAAACGTAGCCCATCAGGTCAGTCAAGTTGCTGCAAAGCCTGCTACTTCTCGACAATGTCTAAAGAATAAAGCCTGCAGACGAATGTCGGTCGAATACACCACACGTACAATCAATCGACGCAGCGGAAAGCCATGGTCAGCAGCCTGCTGTTGGTTCATCGACTATACAGCTGAAACATAGGGTACGGATGTCTCGCTAGCTATTAATTGGTTGTGTACTGAATGCCATGCGCTTAACAAAATTGTGCTGCTATGAATAAATTTTCAGGTTAACTTCTTCTTGATTTTGTTTTGTTCCAAAACTGGCTAAAGCTTCTATATCATGATATATAAAAAATGTAATATATCTATCACGAAATTGTCTTAATTAAGATGATACCTACCTGCATTCCACATACATGGAAAGCCACTAGCACCAACAAAACGAAAGGTGCAGACTGTGAATACCCTCTTAGCACATTAGGTCTTCCATGGAGTAAGCTAGCGCTCTTGAGAAGCATTCATGACCAGATCTTCATATCTCTGTTAATTATCCCATAAAGTGCAAATATAGATTTAAATCAGCTAGCTAGAATAAGATATATGGCTTATTTTAAGCTCTTTCTATTTTAGTTGTGTTCCTATAGCTATCACTAACTAACAATCTCGTATTATCGATGGGTTTGTAGTGCAATAAAAAAAGCATTTCCCATTTGTTAATTGGTATATGTGTTGGACCACCGGCGGTGAATACCCCAATCCTCGTGTGTGTACCGTACTAGTCCCATGATCAGTGGCTAATATTGCATTCATACAACTTATAGCAATAGGTCATACATATGCGATATATATCAAGTTTACGAAGAAAAGGCCCACCGGCCAAATAAATACAAGTACCAACAAAGTGACAGGGATTAGGCCCTAGAATGACCCATAATCCTACCATCTGGTACCAGGTGCAAAGTATGCGTTGTTGGGTATTGTTTCTTCTCCATTCTCCGAGCAAAAATTTAAATAAGGTTAGTACATTGAATACTCAGGAAGACATGTAGTATATCACATCATAATATATAAATACAAGTCTAAACAAAGGATGAGGCTCTATGCTAGAAGTTATTTTCAGCCCAAAGCAAGTTTTTATTTGTAATACTGGTAAGTAATAATTTGCAATGGAAATTTAAAGAGCAAATGCTGTGTAAAGAGGTCACAAGTATACTACTTTGAATAAGAGTAAATCACAACCCTCCTTGGCTGCAATCAATGATTAAATTTCTGCCACAAACATGGCACATACGTTGCAACATACCATCCCACATTTCCAACAAAACCGTGTTATCAAAAATAAAAACTATACTATTGAGATTGTACTGCTTTACTCACATGAGATAATCAACTATATTGTTGGCCAAGATATGCTTCCTTAGGCGTGTGACGAAGTGATTATCATGTAGCATTTACATCATCTAAACCTAACCTTGCACCAGCCTGGTGAATGACAAACCCTCACTTCAGCTGATACCCTTCCTTTAGTGACACATTCACCATTATATTGGCAAACTTTGGTCCCAACGCCTCAGTAAAGGGTGCTCTTATGAGCATCCTACCTTGTATGCTCTTATTACTATGACTTACCAAAATGCAAGTCTAGTCTTAGATAACTTAGTTATCTAAAGCCAGAGCCCATAATAGCACATGTGGTTGTATGGTTAGACCTAGTTATGTGACAATAGAGTTTGGTCCTTAATCGACCTAGGCAAGAATCTTCCAATATGTACATGCGAGATCACACTCTCATATTTTTAGTTTATAATATAACTCACCTGCAGAAAAAAAATCTAGGGTTTTTTCATTTCATTTTATTCCAAATTAATAGAGGATACCCCTCTGGTCCAATATTCAAACAGCCCAATTCCAAGAGCAAGTTTAAATCAATTCTTAAGAAAAACTAATGTGGGGGCTAAGTGTCTAAATATTAGAAGTAACAATTATTCCCAAGAAGGACATTAGCTATTATCCACATTATATTCTAAGAGCTATAGCAGTAAGGATATCGAATTCGCAAGGAGGGGTAATGCATATATGTGGGAATAGCTTCAGTTACCCACAAGTATGGCGATTTTAAACAAACATACATGCATGCAAAATATTCTTTGCAAACTGTAACATTTCAAATTTTAGGAGGTCAAAAATGCATAAAATTTAAAATTTTTTCTTGTATTTTGTTTTCACGGCTTTTAACTAGAGTTTTTCTTGGAAATAATTTATTAAAACTAATTTAGGAAAGGAATGCAGAATTGATAAAATTCAAATTGAAATAAAATTTGAATCTGTAAAGATGATCCACAAAGTGGCATAAGAGAATTTACAGTAAAAACTATTTCTTGAACTTCATTAATAGAACATCCCAAAAAAATTAAATATAAGTTCTTGGTGTTGGAAATAAATTTTGGAATATTTTTTAGTACATTTCTAAAATTTTCCAAATTCAAAAAGTGCATTTTGAATACAATAGTGAACTTCATGAAATATTTGAGGAAAATTTAACACAGATAAAATCTTAAAAAATTACAAAAGATTCTACTCTACGTCAAGAGCCTTCACAAAATGGTTACACACAGAAACATGGGACAAAGGCAACTAATGAAAACAAGAGTTTCGGAAACCCTACCTATATATCTTCCATTGAATTCCATCAAACTGATCAGTATTGACTGCATTTACATGTTAGGTGCATCAAAATTGACGATATAAGTGACATGCATTTGCACAGAAGTTAACATTGCTGAAAAACCCTAGAACGTAATATATATAAGCAAATAATCATAGACAGTTCTACTTTAGAACCATCTGTGATAGATATTATCATAGACGGTTCTAAATAAAAACCGTCTGTGATATATGTTTGGCAATATCACAGATGGTTTATGATAAGAACCGTCTGTGATACTTCATAGATAGTTCTCAACATGAACTGTATATGATATTATCTCTTCACAAACGGTTTTTGGCGCTGGCAGCAACACAGATGATCTCTAAACTAAAACCGTCTGTGCTTGTATTTAATATTGACGGTTTTAGGGAACCGTTTGTGATGCACTGTCTAATATTATGCTTCTTGTAGTAGTGGATCTCTCTAATAAACTAGCCCTACTTTTGAAACACAAAATAATACTAGATAGGCTTGTGAAAAAGTGTGTTGAGTTGTTTTATTTGTGGTACTAAAGTAAATAATCTATGTACATGGTCAATGATTTGTGATTTTTCAGTAAACTATGGTTGCAACTTCATCTAATAACAGAATGCAATAGTCCATCATGAACAAAGACAGCTTTTTTCCATACCATTGGAGAAAACAAGTGCGTATGGTAAACGTGTCATCAGTCATTTTCCGTGCTATTGGCGACAAAATTATTATCATTCACTTTATCGTGCGTATGACATGTCAAAAATTATTCCATATGCGTCTGCGATTCTTACTCGCTTAATAATGCGCATGATCGAGATCCACTACACTAGTTGGGCAATGGTTATCTTTATCTTTGGACAACAACAATGATTCCCTGAAGCTACTCTTTTGCATGTATAAATACAAACATTTACTCTTCCTTCATAATATTCTTTAACGACTATAATATATTAATTATGTTCAACAATTTTACTTTCATGCTTTCTTCTTAATTTTCTGTATGAGATATGTGAGTGCACTATGGCTGATCAAAGGTCGATACATGTTAACCATGAATTTTATACGTTAATACTTTGTAGAAAAAAATAAAATGGGCAAGCAGAATACGCTATTTTTTCAGTAATTGCAAATAATAAAAGTTATTAAATGTGTGGAACAATAAAATACGAAAACATATAATTAGTAGGAAACGTTTTGTCAAAACGTCCAGATTTTGGGCGTAGTTTACTTGGAGAGGAGGAGAGTTAAGTCCCACGAAGTCATGGTAATATAAAATAAAAAGCAATATGAAAACATTATGATAAAAAATATGAAAATAAAATATACACACATTCCTTGGAGGACGTCACAAGAAGTTTTGCATGGTTTTCGACCATGATAATTGGCGGAAGGAGAATAGCAGACAGAGTAGCCAACTGCTGTGACAAGGTCAAGCAAAGGCTGACGAAATAAACGACAGTGGCCTCCAAGGTAACCGCATTACAAGATGCATGGATGACCTATTGCAAAATCAGAGCCGGAAGACATTGTGAGGCAGGCAATGCATGCCTCAGGTATATCCTCGTCGCAAAAAGTATTTCAAGTCCAACAAGCTGCCTCAAAAGACTTAGAAGGAAAACCAACCTACTGCCCAATCAAACCTAACAAGTTTCTCATAAGCCTCCTGATTAAAATGCCTCGAAAGCCTTCAGAGGAAAATAAGGCAATTTGCCTAAGAAACCTTCGTATCAACAAAGGAAAAGTAAAAAATGAATACTATTTTCATACATTTTGTGTTGCCTGCAAATTTAGATTCAATCAAAATGTATATTTTGCATGTCGCTACAAGAAACCAAAAATTTCGTGACAGTTAAAAACTGTCAGAATAAATATTTCTGACAAGGAAACCATTAGGAGTTGACCGACACCAAAATGTAAAGTGCCTGACAGTTTAATACTGTCTGGAAAATACCTGCGGGGAATTTATCTGTTGTCCCGTTTGGGCTATGCCTAGTTCCATCGTTTTTCCCTTCGGCATAAACCGTCACGGATATATTTCTTGTTGGTTGGTTTGTCAGAAAATGATGATTTCAAAACATACTCCACAACCATGAATTTCCACGAGTAAACCGCAAGCTGAACAGGGTGATTGCAAGAGATAAATAAACCTACCTCCACCTTCGAGCTGCTACTAAGAATTAGTTTCCACGGCAGAGACGAGCATGTATGCTTTCATTCTTCTTTTTGTCGCAATAAAGTTTGAACCGGCGAACAAGAGCCATTCAGTTTTTTTTTTTATCTATGGCCCTAGATTTCAGCTAATGCTACCCCCTCCACGCGGTAGCGATATAAAATATAGAGGATTCCTGTTCATCTGATCTCGTGCAAGTCAATAAAGAATAAAATATACCCTATTTGTTATATATACTAGCACTGCACTGTCGAACAATTAATATCAAATTTTTGACGAGTTCACATATTTTCATGGAAAAAATTTATTTGGAAGCACAAAAGCACATCTAAGTAGGTATATATATGCTGTTGCACATACTCAGAGATTAAATTTAATTAAGTTTCTGTGAGATATGGTAAAAAGGATTAATTACCATAGTGGTGTGACATATCTTATGATGTTTATAATAAGAGAAAAAAGGGCAACATATACTTGATCTGTCTTTGTAGACTACGCTAGGAAATCATGATTTCATATTCAGTGGACTAGTGACAGCGGCTGATCTTTCTTCAGGATGTATATTTCCCAATAAGAAAGGATTATTTTCTAATAGAAGTATAGCAATAGCCAGGTAGGTTCGTGAAAACCAAGATGTGTTTTTGATATTAATTAAATAAAATGTGCAACAACATTTACTACATTTATGTTTCTTGCAATAAAAGATCAAACTGGAGTCTTGCAAAGTTAGTGTGTTAAGTAACGAGGGCCAATCGATAGTGAAAGTTAAGGTCTACTTAGCTAGGAAGCACAAGTGCAATTGACATACGAAAAGAGAGAGGCTGCTTGTGGCGTGGTTAGAGATGATTTTGTCTCATCAGCTATGACCTTTCTTGCTGGTAGGCATGTATGGCTAGCTGGCTTACACTACTACAGAAAACCGTATTACAGACGGTTCAAAAACGTCATCACAGACGGTTTTCTGAACCGTCTGAATTTATGGGTCAGTGATAATCGAAGGTTATCACAGACGGTTTTCGAACCGTCTGTGGTGTAAATATCACAGACGGTTTGTAACTAAAAATCGTCTGTGATTATCAGCTATCACATACGGTTTTTAGTTACAAACGGTCTGTGATATTCTTTTCTACCCCTAAATCTATTCCTGTTTATTGGCTAGCCTCAGGAAATGCTAGCCATGCCCTCTGAAACAAGCAGATCAACATATTCATGTATATATACAATTCACATCTCAATTCATTTTACAAACATAAAACATCCAATTCACATCGCACTTCATTTCACAAACATAAAGCATCCATTTCGGAAATCAATTAATTGAAATGAAATAAAATATCTATTAACAAATACACAATTACAAAAGATCTACATTGCATTTGCACTTAGATGGTAACATTGCATTTTTTATTGCTCTATCACTCCGGAATCGAGGTCTCGCAAAAGGAACAGATTCATAATCAATGAACTTGTGAGGCTGCACAAGTTATACTTGGATGGTGCATGATTGTCATTTAAGTATTGCTTGTGCAGCTTACAAGTTCGTTGATTATGGATCCGTTCCTTTCGCGAGACCTCGATTCCGGAGTGATAAGAGCAATGAAAAATCATTGTGCACAATGAAACTCTCCATCTGATCTTATGACTTTAGACCACAAAAACCAAGCGCACTCTCCTCGAATTTTTGCAAAGTCCGGCTGTTTCAATGTAGTTGTAGAGATGGACGCAGCCTGTCGATAGGAATATCAATGCGCGTACATATATAACCTGACAAGTATGAAATAAATGTAGGAAGATTGACAAACCTTAGAATTGGTGATCTTCGAGGAATCGAGGAGTAGTCTCATATGGTAGCAAACGTAGAATCCACACGTGTTGCCCGGCTGCTGCTGGTGGCACTGCAAAAAATAGAATGTGTTAAATCAAGAGGCATTACTACTAAGTGTTGTATAGGATTAGTTAATGTGTAGCTAGCGAATACCCGAAAATTGCGAACATATTTCAAGGGCTTGGCCCCTGTCGTCGAGCCACATGTTTGTGCAACGTATGTGGCGAACGACCTTCGTTATTCGAAAAAGTTAGATTAGTCATTCGGAAGGAAAGAAAGAGTACAATGTAGTTATGTATGGAGAAAATGTACTTACCTATCGAGTATTTGGGCGATAGCTGTGTATTTGGATTTGTTCTTATTTAGAGAATCAAGGTATATAGCCTTGTTCCATTTTTGGTATAATTACAATTAAAATCCAATGGAAGTGCTCATTGTATGGCATAAGAACAAATTCCTTATCGCGGTGAGCCAGTAGTGTTGATGTAATATAGCTCTCGACGAAGGATGCATTCTCGTTGATGGTATCAATGGCGACCAAGAGTGGGTCCAGGAAACCAATTGGTGATTTCGATGATCTAGCTTGGGTCAGCATGAATCTATATATATACACAGAAAAGCAACAAATTGTGACATATATCGGTAGTATATGAATAGAGACTGTGATTATACAGACTTACAGCGTCCAGCATCGAACGAGTGAGACGCCGAGAGCGTTGAGCATGAAAAGACTAAATATATCGTCAAAGGTCACCACGAAGACACATTCCTGAAATTCGTGCTGGAAATGATCCCGCCTGAATTTGACAGTGATACCTGAGCATCGTTCTGCCTCTGGCTTATTGGACTGTTCCATATACCAAGCGTGTAATGTTTGGCAACCAAGTCCTAGGGTTACAAGGTGCTCTTCCGGGATTATCATCGGCTCGCCTAGCACGAATTTGCAGGCCAATGGCAGGTACGGGATATCATCATCATCCTTCGTCTTTGATTTGCCTTGCCCACTGCCTCGACTGTAGGTCGACTTTATGGTAGTCGATTGTAATGGTAGCACCGGTGCAAGTTGCTTTAGCGAGAATAGCACCCGTGGAGATAGCACCGGTGCAGGTAGCTCTGGTTCGCACTGCCCTTGTGGAGATAGCACTAGTGCATTTAGCTCTGGTTCGCACTGCCCTTTTGGTCCCACCACCGGTGAAGAAGCCTCTAGGGAGATGTCACTTTTGGGCCACTGGATGAATGTTCCAATGGCCTGCCCTAGAGTCACAATCTTGTCGTTGGGGGGCTTCGGTAGCGGGATGACCTCAAAATTGGCATGCACACCATCCACATTAACTTTTGCGTAGCCTGGCGCTAAAGCTTGACGGTGCACCATGGCCCCGATACCAGACGGATATGCCTGGCCCCAAGCAGCGTACAAGTGAACGGAGGCATATCTCACTTGGAGCCTGCACTTCGTAGGCTCCTACATAACGATACAAAATTAGCTACTCCAATAGGCCTATCAATGGAGCAAGCATTCGAGGGATAATAATTATTACCTGGATGTGGTCCACAGGAAACCTGGCCTCGCTTTCCGTCGGATTGGATGCACAACTACTCGGACGGTTGTGACGGCTAGCTAGCACAAGAGCGGTGGTGTCAGCGGTGGCCTGCTGACTTTCTGTATGTTTCCGCACCTCATCTCTGACATAATCAGCCAGCTCATCTCTTAGCCCCTCTCTAAGAGATGCCTTGATCTCTTCTTGTAGCCGCTCCTCACGCTCGGCTTTGGTTCTCTTCCTACACCGATACATTTCGGAGTCATCTTGGAAACCATGTTTCCAAGGAACGTAAAGCCTAAGGCCTCTCGTACGCCCCGGGTGCTCCTTGTTTCCTAGGGCCGCGGAGAGCATATCATTCTCCCTTGTTCCCTGTAATGATCCCAGGGTAGATTCAAAACTCAGCTCTTCCTACAAGAGCATGACATGTCATTTCACTTCGTACGAAGTTGTGGAGTAATTACAAGCTACGTAGTTCGATCGATATCTTACCAGACGCTGGGACACTTGCTGGTCAGCAGGGTTTCGAAAGGAGACGTCCCCCAATGTCGTTGTAGATGACCTTGCTCTAATCCAATTCAAGCGCGATCATCCGGGATATTGGCAAATGGCGGGGCGATGTCCTGCAGGGCTGGCAGGTCATCCTCCTTCCTCCACTGCGGGATTTTACCCGCATACCCAGTTGTGCCAAGTCTGTGGGGGTGTGTGTTTTTTTTCCTGGAGGGCCTTGTGCGCTGCACTTGTACATTTGAAATCTTCGGTCGTCTTCATCACCTTGAACTCTTTCCATTGTGGTTCCAGGAATGGGTATTTATGAAAAGGTATTTCGTCCGTTTCCACATATTTCTTGACAAGCGTGCTCTTGAAGTTCTTCCATGCTTTGCACGCCGCTAGCAAGGTTTGTCGTTTCACGGCGTCTTGGTGTTCTTATGGGATCTCGAACGATGCCAAAATTTCGGTCAGCAGCTCACGTTTCCAAGTCTCAGGCACACTCTTCCATGAATTGAATGTGATCTCAATTCGTTCTCGTGCAACTATTCCGACCATTCTTCGGAATGCGCTTACTGCTTTGGGAGGAAGGAGAGGGGTCCCAGATCCATCGACCTCTGTAATAGTAAATCAGCCCTCAGGCTTCTTCGATAGCCCTCTTCCTCGGTGTTTTGAATTTGGAGCGGATGCATCCGGCGATGATGTTGAAGAATTCGCAGATGACATGTTGCTCAATTTGTGGGTCTATTAGGATAAGATAAGAAAGTGCTATACCATAAGATAAGAAAGTGATCATATTGAATTGGAAGATGAGGAAGCAAAAAAAGTGAAACATGATGCTCAATGTTAGGAAGAGAGGAGAGGAGTAGAGGGGAGGGGGAGAAGGGAGGGGGTGATGTGGACAAAGAGAGGGGGTGATGTGCCTATCTTAGCACCTACTTTAGTTGCTAATACTATATACTAACACTCACAACAAGCAAAAGACAATTTACTACAAGAAATGAACATTACAAAATAAACCAAATAGCAAACTATGCTATTGCAGTAAACAAGATCTCTATTCACAACACACTTTTAACAACTTCGATCAATTGAAATCAATGTAATATGTGCAAAGCACAAACAGCTGGGTACATGTTATATTGGCTTCATTTGACACAATGGTCAGTAGTATGTTTGGAATGACAAAATGATTGTCATACCAGAGTTACAATGAATATTTCCACACTTCTCCAAGATTGTGGATTCCATCCATACTTTTATTCTACAAATTATCCACCTAAAAATATTCCCATGTGTTATTCTAAGTTGGTGCAAATTCGTATAAGCCATAGATTTTAATATAACACTCTCTACATGTTTCATCCCTCTGTGCCAAGGAGCAATTTCATCAAATCACGACAAAGTACCACTCGATTCATAGATCTGGCATGTCACTAGCGTAAGAAAACATCAACAGAGGAGGCGGCGGCGAAACTCACAGATGCGAGGAGGCGGCGGCGGCAGGGGACGGCCGGTGAGGGGCTCGGGGAGGCAACCGGCAAGGGGCTAGGGAAGGCGGCCGGCGAGGGGCTCGGGGAGGCGGCCGACGAGGGGCTCGGGGAGGCGGCCGACGAGGGGCTCGAGCAGGCAGCGGCGACAGGCCCGAGGGAGGAGGAGGGCGACGGCAGCTACGGAGGTGTGAGGAGGCGGCGGCGGCGACGGAGGTCTGAGGAGACAGATCGGGAGAGTGGCGAGACTTAGATCTATAACTGCAGCATACGCGGAAAACCCTAGCCAGAGGGTATATATAGAGAGGCTTATTACAATATATCACAGACGGTTCTACACTTAGAACCGTCTGTGATAGTTATACTATCAAAGACATTTCTAAAGTTAGAACCGTCTGTGATAGTTTATATCACAGACAGTTCTACCTTTAGAACCGTCTGTGATAAGCCTTTGCCCCCGACTGTAGCTATTAAGACAAACACCAACCAGCTGCATTCATATACAACACCAACCAGTTGCATTCATACACAACACCAACCAACTGCATTCACACAGTGTATTTCTTCACACATTTTCACATATACATAAATGCAAATTCACAAATACATCACACATGTATTGTTGTATACGTAAATGCCAATTCACATATACATCACACACATGCATTATTGTATACCTAAATGCCAATTCACATATACATCACACACATGCATTGTTGTATACATCACACATTCTCATTCTACTTGCTTATTTCCTTTAAAAATTAGCCCTTCATGATGATCAATGCGTACATAACTAGTTTCTCCAGGTTGTTCGTCGTCGACCCTTATGCCATTTCCAAAAGGAGGTAGCTTGTCAAATTGATTGTATTCTTCCTCTTCCACTACATTCTCTACTCTGACAATTCTCTTTTTTCCATGAAGAACTACATGGCGTTTCTTATTTGCCGGGTCGGTTACATAGAAAACTTGAACAACTTGGTTGGTGAGTACGAATGGTTCGTCTTTGTACCCGACACGTTGGAGGTCCACGGTAGTGACACCGTACTTATCAACCTCCACATGTGGGAGATGCACCCAACGACAGTGAAATAAGAGGATCTTGAAAACCACGTAGTCGAGCTCCCAAATCTCTTCTATGAACCCATAGTATGAGTTTCTCGACCCATCGGTACTGAACGCATCTATGCGGACACCGCTGTTCTGGTTAGTGCTCTTTACATCCTGAGACTATGTATAGAATGTGTACCTATTTATGTCATATCCTTGCCAAGTCACAACTGTTAATGCTGGCCCTTTGGCCAACCATGTCAGCGTCTCACTTGGCGATCTCCTAGCAATTTGCTCCTTCAACCATTGGTTGAACCGACTGTTGTGTTGCCTCATGATCCAAACATCCGGCCGCTCTGGATTCTGTTGCCGAAGTACATCCTTGTGCTGGTCGACATAAGGTGCCACTTCAGTCATGTGTTGCAAGACCGTGAAATGGGCTTGAGTATACGTGTCAATATCTGCAATGATTGCTTTCCTTCCGATAGTTCCGATACCCTTCAGCCTCCCCTCATGACGAGATTGAGGCACACCTGTCGGTTGAGTCTGAGCCATATAATCGACACAAAACTCAATGACCTCTTCACTTGCATAACCTTCGACGATGCTGCCCTTTGGCCGAGATCGATTCCGTACGTAGGACTTGAGATTTCCCATGAACCTCTCAAATGGGTACATGCTATGTAGGAATACGGGCCCGCACATTTTTATCTCCCACACAACGTGAACAATGAGATGGACCATGATATCGAAAAACGAAGGAGGAAAATACATTTCAAGATGACATAGAGTCATCACCACCTTGTCCTACAGAGCATCTAGTCCTTCGGGATCGATGACCTTCTGAGCAATTGTGTTAAAGAAATAACATAGCCTCAAGATTGTCTCTCTGACTTTGATCGGCAAAATATTTCTAATTGCAATAGGGAGCATATGTGTCATCAGCACATGACAATCATGAGACTTCATGCCATTTAACTTCAAATCTTGCATCGAAACAAGCTTCTTCACGTTGCCGGAGTAACCAGACGGAACTTTGACATCATGCAAGGACTGGCACAGTTCTGTTTCTCGGCCTTGGACAGAGTGTAACACGCAGGGGGAAGGTACATTTGTCCATTATCAGTGCATGTCGGTGCTAACTCAGGCCTGATGTACATATCAGCCAAGTCAAGCCGTGCGTTGACACCGTCCTTTGTTTTATCACGAATGTTCAGTAAGAGACCAATCAAGCTGTCGCATACATTCTTTTCTACGTGCATGACGTCGATGCAGTGTCAAACATCTAGGTACTCTCAATAAGGTAAGTCCCAAAATATTGATCTCTTCTTCCAGGTGTTCTTCTCATGAGCCCTCAACTTACGTCCCTTTCTGTAACATCCCAAAAATTTGCTTTCTAAAAAATTTAATTTTAAATTAATTATTTTAAAGTATTTAAATTTTATTTGGATTTATTTGGCTTTTATTTAGGTTTTCTGAGTATTCTGGAGTTTTAAAATCTATTTTGAAAATAAAAAGTATTTTAAGTATGAAAATTAAATACCAACATTAGTTGGAAGTATTTTATTAAGTCCAAAATGTCACCAGGAGCTTCTGTGAATTTTCCTGGAATTTTTGGAAGTATTTTCATATTTTCTGAGGCTAAATGAATTTTTTGGCAATTTCTGAAAATCTGAAATCAAAAATCAAAAACAAATTCCCCCTCCCCTCTCCTCCGGCCACCACGTGGACGGGCGGATGCCGCCCACGTCGCCCGGCCGATCCCACCTCTCCCCTTCCCCCGCTCGCCATGTGCATGGCCGATAGCCGTGCGCGTCCCCGCCCGATCCCATCTCCACCGGCCGCAAGCCGACGGCCCAGATCGGCCGCCTTCCTTCGCGCCCTCCCATCCACCCGTCCGCCCCGCGTTTCCACCTCGACCGCCCGATCCCCATCCGCGCTACCCGCGTCTCCCTCCCCGCTTCACTCTCTCCTTCTCTCCGGCCCCACATGTCGGCGCGTCACTCTCTCTGACCGACCGGGCCCGCCTGTTAGGCGCGTCTTCCCCGAGCGGCCCCTTCTTCCTCCTGTCGCTCCGCCGCCCGTAACGGTCCCCGCCGCCATCTTCGCCGCCCCTCGCCCCGCCGGGTTCTTTCCTTTTCCGCCGCCCGTGCGACCCGCGCCCCTTCCATCCTTGTCCCTCCCCGATCTCTTTCCTTATGCGGCCGCACGTTCCTTTTCTCCCTCTCCGCAATCCCCGCCGACTGCAATCTTCGGCGACAAATTGCCGTCGGCCTACCCCTCCCCGACCCCTATAAATACCACTCCCGTCCCCGCCTCCTTCCGCACCACCTCCCCCTCCACTCCCCTCTCTCTCCCGGCCACTCCACCGCCGCTGCACCGGTGCGCCGCCGCTGTCGCTGCTCCCCGGCCGGCACTGCCTCGGGCGCCCACGTGGCAGCCACGTGGCGCCACACCCCCACCACCTCCTCGCCGCGTCGGCTCCCAGCTCCCCGTCAGCGCCACGCCAGCCAGGCCCCACCACCGTGCCACCTTACCACTTCCCCTCCTCCGTGGGCTCGGTCCATGGACCGAGGCCCACCTGTCAGTAGGGTTCACCCAAGGCTGACTTCAGCTGGCGCAATAAACCCGATTTTTCAATACAAAAATAAATCCGGCTGAAAAGAAATTCCTTGCTGACGTCATAATTCAGATTTTCCTTTAGGAAAATAATTCGAAAAATTCAGATTTTCTTTTTCCTGAATTTAAACTTCTCGGAGCCCGTTCTCCTTCATTTGAACTCCGTTTAAGCCCATTCAAATTTATAAATTCATCAAAAATTCCAAACTATCCATTTCTTCCATCCTTTCAAATATTTGAAATTTATTTTATATTTCAAAATTTAAATTTCAAATTCCAATACCTAGTTTAATTTCAAAGCCTCAGTTCCATTCCAAATTTTCTGTGCACTTTCAAAATTTAAATTCAAATCTTGCAAAATCTCCATAAAATCCATTCTATTTTTCTTGGTCCAAATATTGTCTCAGTAATTTCTTTTCCCAACTGATCTTCCAGATATTCGTTCTGCCTGGTGTGAACCCCAAATCCGCTGAATCTTTCTCCTAAATTCGTATGAAATCATAAGCTTCCTTCCAGTATATATATATATATATTATATTTGTGATTTTATTTGTATTTATTTGTTTTGTTGCTCTGTCTTTTCGCGCGTAGAGTCCAACGTTGTCGAAGATCTCTCCACTCCGCAGCAGGAAGACCTAGAGAGCGTGCAAGAAGGCAAGTCTCCTTTGATCATCTTGAACCTATGATTTTGAAATGTTTTAATTATTTTAAATTATGTGCATTGCTATTTACATAAAACATTAGTTCAAATCTTAAGGTATTAGTTAATCCAACTTTGTTATGCCCTCAATTGAAGTTGAATGCCATGTACCTTTGTTACCCTAGAATTTCCTTTGTCTCATTAATGAGAGTATTATAATTATTTGTGAATAATAGAATGGTAGTATAATGCTTAGTCGCGCTATTTAATACCTTTGAAATCTTGAAAATGGGAAATTATGATTTGTTGTAATAACTTTGTGTTTATAAGTCTAGTGGTGATTGGAGTTGCCACTGGTCTTTTAAAATAAAATAAAATGTGAAAATTGGTTTAGATTAGGGTGGATGGTTGGTTTGGGTTGGTGCGGCAGGCACGAGATCTTGTAAAGCGTATGTTCCACCCTAGTCAATTAAGGACCGACGCTTGTGTTTGTCCAGACTAAGCACTACCGTACAACCCTAAGTCTATATGGGTACGACCTAGCTGATTAACTCATGATAGTCTAGTTTAGGTGCCACCAGTGGAAAGTGGGTGCCAGGGAGTTACTGGTTATTCACAGTGAGGGACAGGGATTTACTGTACTCATATGGCGCAAGAGGAGGCTTCGGATTGGGCAGATTTAACCCTTCTGCGGTGAAACCTCAGCGAGTGGTGTCTAGCTAGTCTAGAGTGAGGTAAAGGCTTTGTGATAATTTATCTGTGTCTCATGCCAAAGGAAGCGTGGTGACTATTAAGATAATTTATCTCTTGTACAACCTCTGCAGAGTGTCAAACTGTTCGAATAGCCGTGCCCACGGTCAAGGGCGAGCAAAGAATGCATTCACATGATAGATTTTTGGTTTTGATTTTAAAATCAAAGTTTTTGTATTCCGAGAGTGGAGGGAACTCTCGGAAGGGTATCCTGGCAGTTGGAGCCAGAGAGGGTGGATGGAACCCGCAGTTTTAAACTTGTTCAATTGTAATTGGTCAGCTAGTGTTGGTAGATGGAACCTTCACTATAAAGTTAATGATAGTTCTGTTAAAACATTTACTTTATGAAATTGATGCCTTCGAAAATAATTAATAGTAATTGGAATTAAAACATTGCTTTGTGCAAAAGAACCATATAGCCTTCCTTTGTCAACCCTTGCATCTATTGCATTTTTCCCAAGACTTGCGGAGTACTTTATGTACTCACATGTTGCACTCAAAAATAATACTCAGAGGAATACGAAGCCCAAGAAGGAGATTACGACTACTTCGCGGGTGGATTCGACGAAGGATTCCAGGAGTTCTAGGTCGCGCTTCCCCAGTCAATTGCCTGTGGCGTATTGATGGGTCTCTACTGAATTTATTTTGCCTCCGCTGTGTTTCGTGTGTGCGAGGTCTTGAAACCTCAATTGTAATAATGAGGCCTGTTGGTCAGTACTCTTTATAATTGTAATAATGCGTTGTTGGTTATGAATCATTTCTGTTTAACAGTGTGCACTAGCTTTGATCTGGGTCTAGTGCTGTATTACACAAAGGGTCCGGATTCGGAAATCCGGGGTCCCAACACTTTCCAAGGACAACATCTAAATCCTTAACCATATTATAAACCACTTTCCCCTTAAATGCCTTGGAGCTGAACCGTCTTCCTTCTCTTTGTCAAATTGTTTCTTCATCCTGCGGTATGGGTGAGCCCTCCGAAGGAACCGGCGGTGACGCATGTAGACGGTTTTGTGTGAGGGTTTCAGCCACACACTCTCGGTACCATCTAAACAGTGAGTACAAGCTTTGGCACCTTTTGTACTATGGCCGATAGGTTACCAAGGGCAGGATAATCATTTATGGTGCAGAACAATAAGGAGCGCAAAGTGAAGTTCTCTCGTTTGTATGCATCCCATACCTGTACCCCTTCGTTCCATAGTACTTTTAGATCTTCCACCAACGGTGCTAGGAACATATCAATATCATTCCCAGGTTGCTTTGGCCCTTGGATAAGTATCGACAACAAAATATACTTTCGCTTCATACACAACAAAGGAGGAAGGTTATAGATGCAGAGAGTCACGGGCCATGTGCTATGTCGGCTGCTCATGCTACTGAAAGGATTCATTCCATCTGTACTCAGTCCAAACCTTATATTCCTTGGTTCTGCACCGAAGTTTGCAAAACTCCTATCGATGTTTCTCCACTAGGGCGGAATCAGCAAGGTGTCTTAGCATTCCATCCTTCTTGCGCTCCTTCGAGTGCCAACGCAACAGTTTTGCCTCCTTTGGATTTGCAAAAAACCTTTTTCAAACGGGGAATTATAGGAAAATACCATGCCACCTTAGCAGGAGGTCCTTTCTTCACCTCTGTTCCCTCGCCGTCATCTGATTGATTGTTACGTTTGTATCGGGATGCGTTGCACACAGGACATACATGCATGTTTGCATACTCTTTACGGTACAGGATACAGTCATTCGGATATGCATGTATTCTTTCTACTTCTATTCCCAACGGACAAAGAACCTTCTTGGCTTTATTCGTAGTTTTAGGCAATTCATTTCCCTCCAGAAGCATGTCCGCTAAAAGACCTAGCAGTGCCGTGAAACTCTTGTCGGACCAACCATTGCTTGCCTTCAATTTCAATAGTTCAAGCACGGTCGACAACCTTGTGTACTTTGACCTGCAGCACGTGAACAAAGGTTTCTCCGAGTCCTCCATCAAGCCCCGGAATTTAACATACTCTCTCCAATCATACTTCTCTTCTACATCGCGAAGCATTTGATCAGATTGTCATCGTGCAACCTATCCGAATCTGAACCACAATCGACATGATCCGGTGGCATGTCATTCACTTCACCGAAGTCAGCATCGATGTAGAGAGTCACGGGCCATGTGCTATATCGACTGCTCATGCTACTGAAAGGATTCATTCCATCTGTACTCAGTCCAAACCTTATATTCCTTGGTTCCGCACCAAAGTCTGCAAAACTTCTATCGATGTTTCTCCACTGGGCAGAATCAGCAAGGTGTCTTAACATTCCATCCTTCTTGCGCTCCTCCGAGTGCCAACGCAACAGTTTTGCCTCCTTTGGATTTGCAAAAAACCTTTTGAAATGGGGATTTATAGGAAAATACCATGCCACCTTAGCAGGAGGTCCTTTCTTCACCTCTATTCTCTCGCCATCATCTGATTGATTGTTATGTTTGTATCGGGATGCGTTGCACACCGGACATACATGCATGTTTGCATACTCTTTACGGTAGAGGATACAGTCGTTCGGACATGCATGCAAGATAGGTGGCGTTTCATTTACGTCATTAAAACTGGAAATTATGTCATTATTCGACATCTGTGACGTTCAGATGACGAAAATTTATTCATCACCTATCATGCGTCTCTAATCATGTTTTGTCGTCACCTATCATGCGTCTCTAATCATGTTTTCTGACGAAAACGTATTTTTTCGTCATTGATCTAGTGACGATCCTTCTTTCGTCATTGAGTTTATGACGCTCATTTTCGTCATTAACGAGTCCAGGAAACATCATAAATCACTTAAGCTTTGATGACTATACAATTTACACGTAGGACACAAAACGTCATAAACTTTTAGCACAGTGTGACGTGGAGCTGACATGGCAGGTTCATTATGACAATTTGATTCGTCATAAAATGTCTTTAGCCTGTCAAGGGCCTTGTAGGCTAAGCCCAATTGCAAACCTGGTTACATTTTGGCTTGGCCCATCTAATGCGTAGCAATTTTTACACTATATTCAGACATTATGACCATATAGGCCAAAGCATTATGCCCAGTAACATCCCATATAGCACAAAAGTTACAGCCCAGTAACAGCCCATATAGCACAAAAGTTACATCCCAGTTAACATCCAATATAGCACAAAGTTTATAGCCCAATTAACAGCCAAATTCAGCCACACGTCCAAAATTCATCACAGGTAAATACAGCCACATCCAAATCCAGCAAACATCACTTACATCATAGGTTCAATTACATCAGTACATTGATGATAGCCAAGTTAGCAAAATAAAAGCTCAGTACATCTCTAACCAAATGCAGCCACAATGTTCATTTCACTGTCCAAATCTAGCCACAAGTCACATCCCAAAACTAAGTTAATTGTCCAAATAGTTCACATTCATGGACCAAAACAAAGTCACCACACGAACCAAAAGACTACCGACATCTCATCATGAATCAAAAAGGCAACATGAAGAGGACTAACAAACCTTACTAGGGCTGACTAAAAGATGGAGTATTGAAGCTAATCAAACGACGAATAAGGGCATTGGTCTCCTCTGAAGACTTCTTCAAATTTTCAGTCTCTTCCAACTGTTGCTTCCTTGCTGCTTCTGATTCATGTACCTTCTTCTTCAAGGAATCCAACTCATCCTGCTAACCATCAAGTGTGTCTCTAAGATTTGCTGCACATTGCTTCTCTGCCTCAAGTTCAGCTTCAAGTTCTTCAACACGTGCAGCAACAACAGCTTTGCTGCTTCTCTTTGGGGCGACTGACTCAAGACCGACATTTTGAAGAAACTTTGATTTTGGCAAGACCTGGGGAACAACTTCAGTATGAGTTTTTGGTGCTTGCCCTTCTTGTGCAGGATTAGCAATGATGGCTTCCATATCAGCCTAGCAATAACAAGATAAGAATTTAGAAGTCACTTTCCATTGGCATTAAAATATGAGTACAAAAGAAGAAAGAAGATGTAACTCACAATAAGGTTCTTTACAGGCTCACTAAAACCTGTCTTGCTACTGCAATGGCACTCCTAGAAAAGATCAATCGCAGTGGGTGGCACATCTTTATACTTAGTTTGCTTCTGAAATTACATGCAAAAAATTTATAAATACAACATACCATCACTTTGAAAGATTTTTCATATGCAGATTTAAGTGTTAAATGCAATATGCTATCAGTAAAAATTTCTCACATCCAATCACTAACTTATGAGTGCCTTATGCATTCAAATGATTCTCATGCATAAAGTAGACCATGGACAGTATTCTCATTTATCAAATAAACTATATTGGAACTAGTACAATTTTTCTATATCTTACCACGACATGGCAATGCGCAATGTAGCTCCGAGAGCCTGTCCTTTGCTGGTACCGAACATTCTCACGGTTAAGTTTGTTTTTCACACACTTGTCCTGTAGAAAGGCAAACATTAGTAAGAAAAGTAGCTTAGTTCTATCACACATACAAAAGACACAGCCATACACAATATTTACAGCCATAGCCATACACAATATTTACAGCTATAGCCATACGCAATATTAGTATGACAAGTAGCTTAGTTATACCACACTTTGCTCTCTATCTTGAACACACTAGTATATGAGAGGTAACACAGGAAGCTTAGTTCTATACCTTGTGCTTTGGGTTTGACCACATCTCCACTAGTGCTTTCCATTGCTCGTCAGTCATACTCTTTAGTGGTGATGTTGTTCTCACTTGGTTTGCTGGTACATTATTAAAGTAAGTCTTCTTCAACTGGTACCTCATTTGCCGTTGTCCACACTTGAGCAAATCAACACATGCTTCTTTGACTGGCTTACTGTCTGTGTCTATGGTAAATTGACCCTAATCAAGAGCACGAACAGTAGAAAAGAGGCATTAAAAGCATATAATGAACTGCATGATAACTTTTACTATAATAACTCAACCAAAAAACTATATAGCAGACACCTATCGATGGCAATATACTTTACTTTTGCTTTATTGGCTACCATTAGCTATGTGAATCAAAACTGTACCTCTCTTTAGTCTTTGCCACTCCTGACCCATCTTGACTAGCTCATAAGATGGAACCATAATATTGTGTATGACTATCTTATGATCATCAGATTTGATGCAAGTTGAATGTATATGAGTGGGATTGACTCCACATTTTTGTTGTTTTATTGCAGAAGTTGACCTGTTGAATTTCTGCAGGCTGTCACTTCCTTGCTAAACAATGAAAGTGTATCTGATATTGATTGTTTTACGACTAGTAATGCTCTATGCTTTGTGGTATGAAAAAGAGAGTCCAGTTCAGTTGATGCAGCTTTTCAACAAATTGGCTTCTCGTTCCGCTAAATACAAGTCAGGGGTATGCAAAGTTAACTACTTCTTGTGCAGATCATGTTCTTCTCTAAATTTCTTCTATTGCACATGTTCTTTTGCTTTTAACCCTTGGACAACATAACAGTACTATCAGCTGAACTAGAAGTGGGAGTAACTAGATGGCAAGGCAAACAGATTTAAACACAAATTACATTATCATAGTATGTTAAAATTGGGAAATAGCACATTCACATCAGCACAAAGCAACCCATGAACATACAGTACTACAAGGAATGATTAAAAATTTAAGACAGTTACACTATTAGGAAAGACTTGATCTACTTACAGCCACTTTATCCATATAGTCTTTAAGTTGAGACTTGTCCTTCTTGTACTCCTTCCAGTGCGGAAATATTGGTATGTGCTGCCTAAGTATAATGCCCCCCTCTGATGCTAGCTTTGCAGCTTGCAGTGGTGCCTCCGGCCTTCTCTTCCCTTCAGCAATGTGCATTGGAATCTTAGTGCACAAACCTCGACTTATCCTATCCAAATCTCTTCCCATAGTCCGTCCCCTATTCCATCGATCAATCATGGCATTTGGTTCTCCTGAGAATTTCAGAGTTAATGGAAATCATAAACCATTTGATGCAAATGTGTAAACCATATTGCTTTGAGAAAGGAGTACAAAACTTGCCTTCATTTCTCATTAGGATCTGGTCATCAGGGGTAGGAGAGTTAGTAGCAACCAATGTATCTTTTGTGGAACCATCTTTTGGATTTGTAGTTGTACCATCCTCAGTTGAACATAGTTCCCTTGTCCTCTGCCTAGTCATTTTAGCAGCTTGATCATGTTCATCATTTGCCATCACTCTCTTTGACACTCTTCTTCCTCCTGAAGGCATGCTGATATTTCTTGTCATGCTCTTCCTATTTACATTTTCAGAAACCTGTGTGGTATTAAATGCAGA
Organism: Dendrocalamus latiflorus; assembly: GCA_017311315.1. Lineage (NCBI taxonomy): Eukaryota > Viridiplantae > Streptophyta > Magnoliopsida > Poales > Poaceae > Dendrocalamus > Dendrocalamus latiflorus. The sequence continues at coordinate 30,633,505 of CM029638.1, forward strand.
AGAAATCAGCAAATAAAACATGTTGCATATTGAGCACAAATGAGTAATAAACTGAAACAACGCAAATACCTTATCAACTACGCCATGTTCAAAGTCCTCGTTAACTTCAGGTTCATACAACGAACCAGAGTCTTCACGAGCACTACCCTTGCTATTTACTTTTGATTTGGTAAGAATCGAAGTTAATGCACTAATTCCAAGACTCTGCAACACTTGGTTGTTCCTCATCATAGTCTGTGCCCTCACTTTTTCATATCCAGCAGGTGCCACCTCTTTACATGCATAAAAGAAATTAACTATAAGCAAAACACATAGCACAAGATTGGGCATAGGAATAGAAAAATGATAATCTGAATAGTTGCATAGGCATAGGAAACTAATAGCAAAAAAATTGGGCATAGGAATAGAAAAAAACGCAATCTGAATCGGAGTAGAGGCAGAAATTGCAGAGGTGAAGCAAGTGGCCTGCAGAACATATTATTTATATAAAAGTGCAGACCATGAATATATTTTTAAAAAAGCAATCAAGACATCGCTGATGAAACTACAACCAAAAAGGCTTGCAGCCACCAAACGCAAGAAAAGGAGAAACTCCAGCATTGAGGTAATGAAATCTCCTGGATAAATCGGCAAAAGAGAAACAAGCTACTGCCTGGTGTCCCGCACGCATGCGCTCGCTGCCCAGACAGGCCACAGCCTCCGTGGCACCGCATGCCCCCGCTGCGCACAGCCGCCGCGCATTTGACGTCGCCGCTCCATGCCTCGATCGAGATTAGGAATTGCCAAATTAGGGAGCAGAGAGAGCTAGGGATGTACCTGCTGGTTTACGCTTGCCAGGAGGCATCTCGGCGTTGGGCTTCGTCGGCGACGGGTGGTGTTGTTGTGGTCTGTGACGGCTAGGGTTGGGGGAGGTGGTGTTGCGTGGTTTGTGGTGGCTAGGGTTGGGGGAGGTGGTGTTGCTGTGGTTTGTGGCGGCTAGGGTTGGGGGATGTGGTGTGGACTGGTTTGTGGCGGGTAGGGTTGGGGGAACCAGGAGTAGAAGCAATCCCTGACGTGATTTTACCAGAATCACCATGGTGCGTGTGGCATTGTTTCAGCAGCTATTTGGACAAAAAGGTCATTTCACCTTGAAATTTTTGTTGGCCTGAGCGCAAGGCCTCCTGCCAGGCTGAAAGTTTGGCGCCCGCGGCCTCTAATTTTCTTTTCTTTTTGGTATAGGAAAAATAAATAATGTACAGAAATAATTACTAGAGCAAATAAGCAGTATATTGTCGGTGCGAGTATCGCAGCCGACACCCACCGCGACGCGCAGGCGGCGGCCAGAGCCAGATCTCGGGGAAACAGCTACTGGCGAGGCAAGAGATTACGGGGGAAGACAGAGAGAGAAGGCGCGGGATTTGGTTGGTGCCGGGTGGGTAGTCACCTGCTTGCGAAGGGCGTCCCAGGACGATGCCTCCATGGCTCTCGCCTCGTCGCCGGCGCCGTCCTAGCCGTCGGTGGGAGGGAGATCTCGCGGGGGCATTTGGATGACGTACGCAAAGCACACGTCTAGCTTCTAGGATCTTTTGTGTGTGCTACATCTCACAATCGGGAGGCAAATTTTTATGGCATGTTTGTGGTGCAAGTGAAAGTCTCGTGTTTAATTTTCAGCTCATTCGGAGCACATATGCTCACTCAAATAGGATAATACGGCAGATGACGTACGCAAAGCACAGGTCTAGCTCCCAGGATCTTTTGTGTGTGCTACGTCTCACAATCGAGTGGCGAATTTTTATGGCATGTTTGTGGTGCAAGTGAAAGTCTTGTGTTTAATTTTCAGCTCATTCGGAGCACATATGCTCACTCAAATAGGATAATACGGCCAGAGGACGTACACAAAGCACAGGTCCAGCTTCCAGAATTTTTTGTGTGTGCTACATCTCACAATCGAGTGGAAAATTTTTTTGGCATGTTTGCGGTGCAAGTGAAAGTCTCTTGTTTAATTTTCAGCTCATTCGGAGCACATATGCTCACTCAAATAGGATAATACGGCCAGATGATGTACGCAAAGCACAGGTCTAGCTTCCAGGATCTTTTGTGTGTGCTACATCTCACAATCGAGTGGCAAATTTTTATGGCATGTTTGTGGTGCAAGTGAAAGTCTCGTGCTTAATTTTCAGCTCATTCGGAGCACATATGCTCACTCAAATAGGAAAATACGGCCAGAGGACGTACGCAAAGCACACGTCCAGCTTCTAGGATTTTTTGTGTGTGCTACATCTCACCATCGAGTGGCGAATTTTTATGGAATGTTTGTGGTGCAAGTGAAAGTCTCGTTTTTAATTTTCAGCACATTCAGAGCATATATGCTCACTCAAATAGGATAATACGGCCAGATGACGTACGCAAAGCACAGGTCTGGCTTCCAGGAACTTTTGTGTGTGCTACATCTCACAATCGAGTGGCAAATTTTTTGTGTGTGCTACATCTCACAATCGAGTGGAAAATTTTTCTGGCATGTTTGTGGTGCAAGTGAAAGTCTCGTGTTTAATTTTCAGCTCATTCGGAGCACATATGCTCACTCAAATTGGATAATACGGCCAGATGATGTACGCAAAGCACATGTCTAGCTTCCAGGATCTTTTGTGTGTGCTGCATCTCACAATCGAGTGGCGAATTTTTATGGCATGTTTGTGGTGCAAGTGAAAGTCTCGTGTTTAATGTTCAGCTCATTCGGAGCACATATGCTCACTCAAATAGGATAATACGGCCAGAGGACGTACGCAAAGCATAGGTTCAGTTTCCAGGATTTTTTGTGTGGGCTACATCTCACAATTGAGTGGCGAATTTTTATGGTATGTCTGTGGTGCAAGTGAAAGTCTCGTGTTTAATTTTCAGCTCATTCGGAGCACATGTGCTCACTCAAATAGGATAATACGGCCAGATGACGTACACAAAGCACAGGTCTGGCTTCCAGGATCTTTTGTGTGTGCTACATCACACAATTGAGTGGCGAATTTTTATGGCATATTTGTGGTGCAAGTGAAAGTCTCCTGTTTAATTTTCAGCTCATTTGGAGCACATATGCTCACTCAAATAGGATAATACGGCCAGAGGATGTACGCAAAGCCCAGGTCCAGCTTCCAGGATTTTTTGTGAGTGCTACATCTCACAATCGAGTGGAGAATTTTTATGGCATGTTTGGGGTGCAAGTGAAAGTCTCGTGTTTAATTTTCAGCTCATTCGGAGCACATATGCTCACTCAAATAGGATAATACGGCCAGATGACGTACGCAAAGCACACGTCTAGCTTCCAGGATCTTTTGTGTGTGCTACATCTCACAATCGAGTGGTGAATTTTTATGGCATATTTATGGTGCAAGTGAAAGTCTCGTGTTTAATTTTCAGCTCATTCAGAGCACATATGCTCACTCAAATAGGATAATACGCCAGAGGACGTACGCAAAGCACAGGTCTAGCTTCCAGGATTTTTTGTGTGTGCGACATCTCACAATCGAGTGGCGAATTTTTATGGCATGTTTGTGGAGCAAGTGAAAGTCTCGTGTTTATTTTTCAGCTCATTCGGAGCACATATGCTCACTCAAATAGGATAACTTCCAGGATCTTTTGTGTGTGCTACATCTCACAATCGAGTGACAAATTTTTATGGCATATTTGTGGTGCAAGTGAAAGTCTCGTGTTTAATTTTCAGCTCATTCGGAGCACACGTGCTCACTCAAATAGGATAATACGGCCAGAGGACATACGCAAAGCGCAGGTCCATCTTCCAGAATTTTGTGTGTGTGCTACATCTCACAATCGAGTGGCGAATTTTTATGGCATGTTTGTGGTGCAAGTGAAAGTCTCGTGTTTAATTTTCAGCTCATTCGGAGCACAGATGCTCACTCAAATAGGATAATACGGCAATACCTGATTCCTTTGTCTCATTTTCAATTAAATTTAATTAACTTGTCTAATGATGCGGATGCGAGTTCACACCCATTTTCCCGTCATCACAGCCACCAATTCGGCTCCCTTCTGTTCTGTTCTACGACTGACCGAGAAAGCGATGGGAGGAAGGTGCACGATTTGTGTTCCTAACCACTAAAAAACCCAAAAAAAAGACCAATTAACATACTCCATTTTTATGTAAAATTTCAAAATTTCTAACGTACTGTAGCTTAGTCAAATGGATTTAATAGGAGGAAGGAGTAGAAAAATTCGGGAAAAACTTAATAAGACATTTGACAGCATGTTGTTGGAAAATTTGAAAGCATCTACATAGAACAGAAAAAAATTTGCAGCATACACCCATAAATTTGACAGCATACATGGAACTAGTGAAATGCACTGAACATGAAAAAAATTTGACAACATGTGAAACGAACATGGAAATTTTGACAGCATACACCCATAAATTTAGTCCCTATCACTATCATCACCATCATCATCAAGGATTGTTTGACCTTCATTATCACTGACATATTGCCATCCAGTTCCATCTTCATCATCGCTAGACTCAGTTTCTTGAAGTTCCTCTTGCCTTTGTCTATGAAGCTCATCAACTACACTTGCATTGACATGAAGTGAATCTTCATCGGCCGGATGTTCATTCTCCAAATTTTCTTCATTAAGTTGCACTTGAAAACCTACACATGTATCATCTTGGTATGATAGTCCCAAGCCATTGGGTCTTTCATCATTGTCGTTTTCAGCCACACTCCACAAGTGCCTATGTGTAAACTTTTGAACAACTCTCCAATTTCCACCATACTTTGTGTCTTTCAAGTAAAATACCTTTGTTGCCTGTGTTGCCAGAATAAAAGGATCATCCTTGTACCAACAACTGCCATGGTTGATGCTTCTGAAAAATCCATCATCTTTCATTCTAACCCTCTTGCTACAAGTATCAAACCAATCACTCTGAAATAGAACCACTGTCCGGTGACTGTTGAAACTTGAGTTATACTGTAACTGAATTATTTCTTTCAAGCAACCATAAAAATTAATATAATCTCCATTATGTGTACCCTCAACCATGACTCCACAATTCTGTGTTCTTCTATTTTTCTCACGGTCGGCAGTGTGGTATCGAACACCATTAACAAGACAGGCTGAAAATATTCGAACTCACAGATCTGGTTCACATGCTAATGCATATAGTTCATCACTGATGTCTTCTCCCTTCACAAAATGCAATGTTGCAACCTGTACGAGTAAATATGCCACATGGTGAAAACCAATACATATGACCATGCTTTAATGAAAATATGGACTAAAAACTCACGTGCTTCTTAAACTAGGAGGAAAACTGCTTCTCAAGGGTTTTTTTGACATCAAGAATTCCTTCATTCTCTAGCTCTTTCCTATATATCCTGCGAGCAGCCAATTTAAACATTAGAACTAATAATCAATAGGTTAAATAAAAAATTTAAAAGTGAAGAAGGGATAACATACTCTATATATGGCTCAACCTCCGGACAGTTATTTAGCACATACCAAACGATTTTGTCATGATCATGTTCGAGATATCTAATCCTGCCGGCACCAAGTAGATCAACTCCATGCTGGAAAACAGATAGATCACCTTCTCGCAAATCAACACATTCTCTATTCCTACCCTCCCGATTGTGTCGTGTGTCAACGCCATCAAAGTACCTCGAGCAAGCAGTCAGGCACTCGGTAGCGACATATGCTTCTGCAATGGATCCTTCGGGTCTTGCCATGTTCCTTACAAAACGTTTCAATGTATACAACCTTCTTTCCACTGGGTACATCCATCCATATTGTACTGGGCCTCTAAGGATGGCCTCATCAGGTAAATGAACAGCCAAGTGCAACATCACATCAAAGAAAGAAGAAGGAAATATCTTCTCAAGCTTGCACAAAATTATTGGGATTTCTGCTTTCATTCTATTCAAAACATCTAACTTCAAAGTTTTTGCACATAATTGCTGAAAGAAGTTACCTAATTCAGCAAGTGCCTCATATATGTCCTTATGCATGATTCCTCGAATAGCAGCAAGTAAAATCCTCTGGAGTAGGATATGGCAATCATGAGTTTTTAGTCCTTGAAGGTTGCATCCATCAGCAGTAATACAAGTTGCTAAGTTAGAAGCATATCCATCTGGGAATTTTACACTTCTTAAAAAATCACAAAAAGCAAGCTTCTGGGTTTTATTCATTGTATAGGGGGCGTGTGGAACGTTGTATGAATCTCCATCACGCTTCAAGTGCAAATTTTTTCTTATGCCCATATCTTCCAAATCAAGCCTAGCATTAATAGTGTCCTTTGACTTCCCAACAATGCCAAGAAATGTAGCAAGAATGTTGTCACATATATTTTTTCGATGTGCATTACATCAAGATTATGGCGCAGCTTCAAACTTGTCCAATACGGCAAATCCCACAAACACGATCTTCTCTTCCAACATTGACCTTCATCTTCCCGCTTTCTCTTTTTGCTTTGAGGATGCTTTCCTGGTCTAACATCCTTGACCCAATCCAATTGCTGCATTAGCTCATCTATACTAAATTCCTCTGGCTTGTCAAGGTTTTCGGGCTTTCCATCAGAGTCCTTCTTCATCCTCCATGGATGGTCCCTTGCAAGGAAACGCCGATGGCCAATATAACATATCTTATTCCTTATTCTTCTGGAGCAAGGATTTTTGTCACAATGCACACAAGCATAATAGCCTCTTGTGACTCTACCTGACAATGTGCTTAAAGCTGGATAATCATGAATGCACCATATTACTACAGCATGCAGATCAAACATTGTTCCATTAAATGCATCAAAAGTACGAACACCTTTCCAAAGCTCTAGCAACTCTTCAATGAATGGCTCTAAGAAGACATCGAAATCCTTTCTAGGGCATTCTGGACCAGGGATGAGTAGGCCCATCATGAAGTTGGATTGCTCCATACATTCCCACGGAGGAAAGTTGTAGGGGATAAGAAATACTGGCCACATGCTGTACGAGGAGCTCATTTTGCCAAATGGATCGAAACCATTCATAGCAAGGCCAAGTTTGATTTTCCTCGCATCTTTTGTAAACCACCCATATTTTCTATCAAACTCTTTCTGTGCCTCACCATCAGCCGGATGGCTGAGCTCATTCTCCACTGGTTTTCTCTTCAACTTGTGCCACTGTGCCGCCTCTGCTATTTTTTTTGAAGCAAACCCCCTCTTCAGCCTTGGAATCAATGGAAAATGTCGCAATACCTTCTGAGGAATCTACTTTCTTCCATCCACGTCTTTCCATCTTGATGCATCACATACTGGGCATTTATCATTTTTTGCATACTCCTTCCGAAACAAAACACAATTATTTGGACACACATGGATTGAATCATATCTGAGACCCAATGCATGAATAAGTTTCTTTGCTTCATGGTAAGATGCGGGAAGAGAGCAAGCCGGGAATGCCGATGATAACAACTTCAGTCGTGCGGTAAATGCAACATTGCTGATTCGATAAAATGATTTGATATGAAGTAACTTCACCACAAAAGAAAATCTTATATAATTTGCACCAGGGTAAAGTTCCTGCTTCATCTCTTCTAATATAGCTGTAAACATCAATTTCCCTCCACCTTGATCTTCAGCTGTGTACAACTCCTCTAACATATTAGGAATTCTGTCATCAGGTTTGTCTTCTTCATCCCATTCATGTCAACATCCTCATTGAAGACATTATGTTCATCCAGATTGTCTTCATTTTCATTAATTTTGGCATCCGATGGTTCTCCATGATGTATCCATTTAGTGTAAGTGCTAGCCATCCCATGAATATATAAGTGATCCTCCACATGTCCTTTATGTCGATGAACCCGATTCAAACACTTACGACATGGACAAAGTATCTCTGCATTCTCATCAAATCTCTCGGAAACAAAATTCATGAACTCATTGATCCCGTCCAGGTGCGCCTTGCTAAATAGCCTACTATTGATCCAACTTCTGTCCATCTACTACACATTGAAATAAGACAAGAAGTAGAAAAATATTGAAATAACTGGTGATATATCCGTGCAGTCACAAGCAACCGCGCCTCAATTGCTATAGATTGCATAACATATTATACGTATAGGTACAAGTATAGGAAAAAGCTTATGTAACTGAGTTGTTAGCCTAATGGTATGAGCCTAGTGGTGATAAATTCATGAACTCATTGATCCCGTCCAGATGCTAGAAAATAATGAAGAGACTATAAACAAAGATTAACAGAGTCCAGAGTGGTCCAGAGTGTTGGACAAATTGCAGTTTCAGCACAAATTCAGTTTTAATCCCAACAATAACTGCTATAAATAAAGCATATATCCATCAGCAAACAAATGACAAAATTAACACACAGTCATGTGAATCTTTCATGTCATTTATGCTAAAGCATATACTTAAAGTATGAAACGTGATAAGTGATAACTGCTGAGATGAGCATATAAAACAGTTTCATGACCAGGGGAACAATTATAACAGCATAAAGCTCAGTTTTAATTGAAATTATTGCTCTCAGATGCAGAGTTGCTCAAGAATTAATCTTGGCCTTCTCAATACAATTGTCTATTCTTTAGAATTGATATGACAGTCTGAATTAGAATGTGAGCTCTAAATTATACTTTACTAAACTATCACAAGATTTTGCATCCACAAAATCAATAGACCACTATCGGTTGACAGAACACACCAAAAGGAATTATCTCTTAAAACAACACTCAGCAGACTAAGGAACTTTGATTAATTCATAAAGAAAATGATCACAGAATCTCAATGACAGCAAATAAGCTTAAGTGAACTGACAACAGGCAGCAGAATACTAAAGATACTAGAGATAATATAACTGATGTGAAACAGCCCTACTGACAGTAAGTGACCAATATGCTAAAGATCAAATGATAACAGTAAGCATGACAAATAGAGCTCAATTCTAACTAGTTTAATCAGATCAATATCAGAATTAGACATGTATCTTCATTGAGCATTAAGCCAAGTCCTCAAGCAATACATGCAATGTCTCCCAGGTCTAGAACAATTACCAAAGCATAATTGACTAGAATAGCACACACTGCAAGTAAAGCGAAAAGTAAAACCGAGATCCTCACAGTGCGGATGGTAGTCGAAGCCACAGAGAAGAACAGGCAATGGTGATGTCCCAAAAACCGATTGCCTTGCTGTGCCGCGAATCACCAGACGAGGGTTGGCGGAGATACAATGCCCACTTTCGCAATTTGGGACACACCGAAACACGAAATCAAGGTACAGGTAGTGTCGCACAAAACCACCAAAGCGCACTGGCCGAGTGCACTCAAGAGCAACAAAAGGTGGCCAAGGTCTTCTACCTTCGTCGGATCAATTCTTCACCTTCGGGCTTCCCTTCAAAACCCTAACAGATGGGGGGCGGGCCGGGAGGGGGGCCGGGCCAGAAGGCAGGGCGGCGCCGGGAGGGGGCGGGCCGGGAGGCTGGGCAGCGCTGGGTGGGGGCAGGCCGGGAGGCGGGGCGACACCAGGAGGGGGTGGCGCCGGCCGCCGGGAGCCAAGCGGCACTAGATCGGCTGAGATCCGAGACAAGATGACTGGCGACAAGAACTGCGGTGCGGCGTCACCGGTGTGCTAGGGTTTTTAGAAGGACGAGCAGGCGAGCAGCGGCTCTGCGGGACAGTATCGAGCATGTGAAGTGGGCCGCGGCGCCAAGCGCGTGAAATGGGCTGCCGGCCGCGCGCGGGACAGAGTTTTGGCCTGGGAAGCTGCAGAAAAACGTTATGGGCTATTGGGCTACCTGGGTTGAATTCTAACAATACTATCTCGGGCTGGGCTAAAAATACCTAGACTATACGCTATAATTTTTTTCATGCCCCAGGCTAAAGCCCACCTTGCCAGGGGCCCAAATCCGCCCCTGGCTATGGCAGACATCTGACATGTGGGATCCACAAGCACTTTTAAACATGTAAAAAAAACTTATGACGAACCAACATTGTCGTGAATTTGTGACGCTTGTAGGTTGGCCTCTTGTGACAAAATAGCGTTCGTCATCATATGCCATTGTATTAGTTTATGACAATTTCAAGTTGGTCTTAATGACGAACACCTCATTTTCATCACTAAGCCACATCGCCACATACCAAACGTCATAAAACAAAATAACATAATGACACATACCTCTGTTGTCATGAGGAATTTGTCATAGAAGATCATATATGTTGTAGTGATGTATTCTTTCTACTTCCATTCCCAACGGACAAAGAACCTTCTTGGCTTTATACGTGGTTTTAGGCAACTCATTTCCCTCCGGAAGCATGTCCGCTAAAAGACCTAGCAGCGCAGTGAAACTCTTGCCAGACCAACTGTTGCTTGCATTCAATTTCAACAGTTCAAGCACGGCCGACAACCTCGTGTACTTTGACCTGCAGCACGTGAACAAAGGTTTCTCCGAGTCCTCCATCAAGGCCCGGAATTTAACATACTCTCTCTCATCATAGTTCTCTTCTACATCGCGAAGCATCTCATCCAGATTGTCATCGTGCAACCTATCCGATTCCGATCCACAATCGACATCATCCGGCGGCATGTCATTCACTTCACTGGCGATGGCATCCGGCGGCATATCATTCACTTCACCGGCGATGTCATCTGGCGGCATATGATTATCTTTAAATTCTCGCAGTCAGTGCATGGACAGTACATATATTTTACCCATTATTCAGCATATCCTCCTCGGCAGCTCTTATAAAAGCAGACACGCCATTAATGTACTCTTCACTCACACGGCTCGCGGCATACATCTAGCTTCGGTCCTACGTTATGTATATATATAACAACTTAGTATTAAAAATTAAATTAATTAATTATTACAACATATATACCGGCCACATGCATTGAGGCTTAATTTGTTAGCTTAATTCATATTATAAACACAACAGCTATTATATAACCAATTAACAATTTTGCAAACCATCTTCAATAACACTCACCAATTACTTAGATCTAAATTGTAATGCAAAGAAAAATAAATTTTATTGCTAACCATATCTAGAGCAACCAGGAAAGTATGAATCTTTAAAGCTCAAACTCTGCCTCCTCCCACCAAATTAATTGGCCTGAAATCGCCTAGCTTGTCTCCTGAGCGAAAGAGTGCAACACTAGCTAGATCTGGATCGAAATGAAGACAGATGCGGTTCTGAGCAGTGCAATAAATGCCTAGCTCATTATCACAGACGGTTTTTTATAAAAAAAACCATCTGTGATAAGCCTGAGATTATCATAGATGGTTTTCACTAAAAAACCGTCTGTGATAATAAGCTTATCACAGACAGTTTTTAATAAAAAACCGTCTGTGATAATTCCAGATTATTGCTGACATATAAATTCAGATGATTTGGAAACTGTCTATGATGACAGTTTTAAACCGCCTATAATGACATTTTCTGTAATAGTGTTATAACAGCAATTGTGACAGTCATCTGACTATCACAATCATTGGTTTCTAACAAAGAGTAGATGGAATCATGAGCTTACTGATGTATATTTGTGGTGTCCAACAATTTCCCTCAGAACCAACTAGTGGTGATGCAGGAAGAAGCGGAAAAAACAATTAGTGGGACACTAAGAACATCTTATTGATGAATCTTAAATTCGAAAAATTGATTAATGGGCATTCCTAATTTGTGGAGAACACATGTTACATCTGTGAAGTAGAATGTTCACTATTACAAAAGAGGCTAAACTAGACACTTATATTACAGTCGATTCCTAGGAACCATCTGTGCTGCAAGTATTACAGACGGTTCATATGAATAACCGTCTGTGGTATTTTCACAGACGGTTTTTAATACAAACCGTCTGTGATAATGAAGTTATCACAGATGGTTCGTATTAAAAATCGTCCGTGATATGTTTCCCACCTTGCAATTCGCCAAAATTTCATAATTTCCCGCCTGAGTCCGAGTATGATTCAGTTTTGAGACACCTTCAGTAAAACGGGCATAACTTTTGCATACGGTATCCGTTTTCGACGTTCTTGTACTGATTGGAAATCTAACAACGAGTCCAATCCAAAAAAATGACCCGCTTGCGCCAGTAACCCTCCAAGACCCAGAAAATCGGCCATCTTTGGATCTAAACCTGCATCGCAATTTTTTGGTTTCTGTGTTTGCCATTTTTCTTGGTCTTCCTTTCGGAATTTGGATTTTGCTTCAACTGAAAAGTTGTAGATCTCATCGAAACCTTTCAAATGAGTATATATAAGCCATATAAAACTTTGCTATTTTATCTTTTCAGACTAGTTGTTTATATTACATCGGTATATAAATTTTTGTGCTCTAATTCACAGACGGTTGGCATATAGAACCGTCTGTGATATTCATTCATCATAGACAGTTCTAGCTACCAATCGTCTATGATAATCTGACTGCTGGGCCCATCGATCCTCCTCAACCCAATCCTAGCCAATTGAAATCCACCAATCCTCACCCCACGGATAGTAGCTCCGCCTCTCCGTCCCCGCACCAATAATTTTTGCACTCCCTCCCTTATAAATAATCACTAGAACCCAGCCTCCTTTCTGTTCTCCTCCTTGCTGTTCTCTTCTTTGCTGTTCTCCTCCTCTGTGCTGTTCTCCTCCTCCTCCTTGACCCATACCATAATAGCCCCACGAAGCAGACGATGCACAAGGCAGCGCTCAATCAATGCCGACAATGGTGGGCGTCAAAGACATCCAGTTCGTGCGCTGCATCAGGGGTGAGAAGGCCTAGGCATAGAGGATCTTTGCTTTTCTCTGCTCTTGTTGTGTTAGCTAGATAAGCAACCTGTTTTTTTTGGATATTGTAATGATAGGCTCTAATCTTAATAAAAATAAAATGTGTACTGTGTTTCATACTATATTCGATTGTTTTCATTTCAATTAATTGATTTGCGAAATGGATGTTTTATGTTTGTGAAATGAATTGAGATGTGAATTGGATATATACATGTACATGTTGATCTGCTTATTTCAGAGAGCATGGCTAGCATTTCCTAAGGGTAGCCAATAAATAGAAATAGATTTAGGGGTAGAAGAGAATAGCACGGACGGTTTTTTAACTAAAAACCGTCTGTGCTAGATATCACAGACGGTTTTTAACTAGAACCGTCTGTGATATTTATACCACAGACGGTTCGAAAGCCGTCTGTGATGAACTCGTATCATTACTAACCCATAAATTCAGATGGCTCACAAAACCGTCTGTGATGACATTTCTGAACCGTCTGTAATATGGTTTTGTATAGTAGTGGTTGTCAGTTGAATAATCCTGACTTGCCACAATGGCCTGCTGGTCAGACCTACACTTATACTATAAAGGAAGAATATGCCTGGTATTTTGTAACGGAACCTTCTGGACTTTTACTGTCAATATTAGGAATTTTGTGTAGTTTCTTAATATACATAATTTATTGTTTCAGAATTATTAGTGTCCGTCGTTTTCATCACATAAAGCATCATGAACTCTTACCACTGGAGATCGTGATTTAAAACCGCACATGCATAGTGCTACCATTTAGTGACAAATATTTTTTTATTAAAATAAATAAAATTTGAAGCTATAAATACAGCCCTCGCGATATCAGCGATCCAAACTTGTCTTCCTCAACGCAAGAAAACCCCAAAGGTGAGTTTCTACTTTGACATCTTTTAATACATAGAAACGATTGTTTAGATTGTTTTAATCTGAATGACACCTCCAAAAAACACTTATGTTCCTTTCTAAATATGTAGGTACAATCATGAGCATCCCACGAGCAAATATTGTTGCATTAGCCATCTTGGTTATCCTGTTGCTAGGATTTGCGGTTGCTGATGTGCAAGGAGAAGCTGAAATTAATTTTACTCCTCGTGGTATCAAAGGTAAAAATCACGGTCTTCGTGATTATACTCGCGCAAAGTCTGGTCACACGAAGGAAGGAAAGAATTCTATCGCTGGCCTTGAAACTCAAAGAAAACTCACCGGCACAACAAATAGTGCCCACACTGAAACCGTGATAGCCTACTGCGCGTCCATGAGGGCAAATAACAAACCTGCCCCGGGGTGTCCTTAGGAACGATGATATAGCTATGGATGTCCTAGAGTAACAGCGTCTTTCTGGCCTTATGCTGGTATTATAAAATTAAAATAAATAAATTTCTAGGACATTCTCTATATGCATACGGATATATACTCTAGTGATATGTTTGCTTGTAACACGTGGAATCTGCATGTATACTGACCTTGTATGTCAAGGGAATACTAGTTATATAAATGGAGCAATGTCCAATATTATGAGTTTCATCTGTCCTATTGTTGATCAATTATCTTCATTTGTATCATTTGAACTGCATTTATATTGAATGGTTGTTTTTCTTGAATCTTTATCTTTACAAATTGGAGGCTCCTCTGGAAGCCCCTACGTTAATCCTGAAGAGGTAAAAATAAATAAAAATTACCACATTAATCAGACAAGGAAAAATAGCTTGAAATTCTTATATTAATCGGAAAAAAAAGAAAAGATCATGATCATCCAAGTTCCCCTACGGACATAATCTTTGGCTTTAGGTTGAGTGTCTGTCGAGAACCGAATATGCAAATCCGGAATCTCCTGTGTATTCTGCACTAGTCCAGGATCACGCTAGTGCACACAGTATAAACAAAGATAAATATCATCGACATCACAATATTCTAAGGAAAAATCCAAATTATATTGATAATTATCAAAGTACGACCTTAAGGTCAAGCTTACAATTATTTGCCTGAAGGGCTTAAAGAAACTAGCAGCGGAAAACCAGAAATAAGCGTAGTAGCCATTCGACATGCCCACAGGCAATCGACTGGGGAGCAAAGTCCTAATCCGCGAAATCTTCATAGTATCCTCCTGCTGATCGGGTCCTTCTTCCTCAACTGAGCAAATATGGATGAAGCCGTGAGTACATAGAGTACTCAGCAAGTCGTTTGTAACAAAGAATGCAATATAGTATGCAAGGCTTACCAATGGATGGTTGAAAGGTTAATTTTGCAGAAAACAACAATTTAAAGTAAATACAATAGATAGATTGAAAAGCAAGCTTAAACAAATGAGAATAAATAATTAATCAAAGGAATTGAGTACAACCATGAGTGAACTAACCATCCCCCAATGGATTCACCAGCGAACTACCCGCTCACTTATCCAACCAACATTTTAGGCAAACTCTACCCCTCGTGTGAAATCACCGAGCATTGTCCATGACCGAGGACACGGCTATTCGAATAGTTTTACACTCTGCAGAGGTTGCACAATTGTACCCACACGATGTGATAATCCTCACATTAAAGATGATCACAACAAGGCTTTTACAATGATCCACCTCCACCTGATCCCACTCGCTAAGGTTTCGCCGTCGAGTAAAGTAACCCCCTAGTCGATAATTGCCCCCTCTGGCGCCACAACAACATCGGTAGTAAAACCAAAGTGGAGACTTCACAAATTATTATGCCAGGTCTATCCCATACTACACATGTGGTTTGCACGGTAAGGCTCAGCTCAATGGCGCACAAAGTTAAGTCCTTAAGTATTACCCAGGCGAAGCATCCACATCCCATGTGCAACCTGCACCCCTTTACTGCACGATCATTCGCCCAAGTGAAAGCCAAGTTTGTATAACCAATGCCCATGACACTACCCATGCCATGTCAAACAATTTTTATAACTGTGGTTAACCACCACGTTCGAGTATATCATTAAGTCAAGATTAATTAACCACATGTGATGATAGACCCAACGTTCTAATCATAAGCATGGCTAAGCAACTAAACGTACACCCCTTGTGACAACTAATATTGCATCACTAAATATTTCCCCATCCTATGGTGACAATGGAGTCATGGTATTCAAATTATCAAGGAGGAAACAATCACTAGGTTATTAACTACCAATACCAGGGTTTGATAATAAAATAGCAATGCATGATAATTTAAAACAAGGTAATACATAATAGATTTGAAAACTGGGTTCAATATGATCAAAGGACACGACTTGCCTTGGCCTTGCTCAGTTGACGGCTCTTGATCTTCAAATCCAATTTCAGCCCTTCGAACGCGTGATCTAACGAAAGAGAAAGCAAATCGAAACACAAAATAAATTCAAATAAAATTCAAATGAACTCCAAAAACTTTCAAACCTGAACCAAAAGGTAGAGCTCAATTTTAGATGAATTTAGGAAAAAGAATCGGGTCAATCGGAGCTAGGACGAGGGAGAACGGGCCTTTGGAAGAAATAAATCTACAGAAATTCGGGGAAATTGGAAAAAGGCACTGTGCTGTGGACCGGGTGCACGGGAGAATGGGTCTACAGTGGACTCGGCGCATGGAACAGTGCGGGGGCGACCGGCTTGCTGACGCAGCGGCTAGGGCTGACGTGGTGACCACGTGGCATGACACGTGTGCAAGCATGGCTGACATGGCTGGCAGGCGTGGCTCGGTCTATGGACCATGGCTGACGGGCGGGCCCGGCTTGGCCAGGGGCACGGCGGACGGCAGACCTGGTGCACAGAAATGCGAAGCGGCGGGCGCAGCTGGCGTCAGCGCTGACGCACGCGGGGTGCGGGACGCGAGGCGGCGCGGGTCGGGGCAACGGCGGGCGACGGGATGACTGAGCGGCGGCGGCGGTCCCGGCCGGTGGCGACAGACGACGGCAGAGACGGTGGACAACAGCGGCGGGGCTCACCGGCGGCGGTAGACGACGGTGGCGGTGAAAGACGACCACGACGGCAACGAGACCGCGTCGTCGGCGAGGATGGCGGACGGCGGCTCTAGCGGCGGGGCGCACGGCGCATGGTGGCTAGCGGTGGCGAGGGCGGCGGCTACGGGACGAGGAGAGCCCCGGGGGTCGGGCCCCTTTTATACCCAGGCGGCGAGGTGTCCGGGGCGGACACGGCGGCGACGAATAAGGCAGGCGGCGGCGGAGTCCCGCTCGGAGACGGAGGCGGAGTCCGGGTCGGGGACGACCCTGACAGGCGGGCCCCACCTGTCGGTGGCCCAGGGCGACGGATGGCCGAGATGCGGGGCGCGGGTGCGGGCGCAAGCGCGGATGCGCGCCGCGTGGCAAGGGGCGGGGCGGGCCGGGCTGAGGCGGTTGGGCCAGGCCGATTTGGTGGGCTGCGACCCATTGGCCTTTTCGGACTTTTGAGTTTATTTCTTTTTCCAGAAATTCAAATAAATACTTTTGAGCTCTAGAAAATAGCAAATAAATCCAGAAAAATCCCAGAAATTACAGAAAAGCCCTTGAGGCTCAAGGAACTCAAATAAACTATTTTTTGGCAAATGTTAATGTTTAGTTTAATCATATTAAATCCTTTTAATTAATAAAATTCCAATTAAGCTCTAATTAATTCCAGAGAAATACAAATGGTGAATTTTATTTTTAAAACTTTAAAATGGCTCTGAAAATCAGGATGTTACAAACCTCCCCCCTTAAACGGAATCTCGACCCCGAGATTCTGGCTCTCTAAGGAATAGGTTTGGAAACTCCGCTTTAAGATCCTTCTCGCTCTCCCAGGTTGCTTATTCTTCTGAATGATTGCTCCACTGGACTTTGCAGCAACGAATGACTCTGCTTCTGGTTATACGCTCTGCCACTTCGAAAATTTTGATAGGATGTTCTTTATAAGACAAATCCTCCTGAAGATCCACAGCCTCCACGGGCACTGCTTCCTCTGGCACTCTTAGGCACTTCTTTAATTGAGACACATGAAAAACATCATGTATCCCACTCAGGTTTTCAGGTAGCTCCAGCTGATAGGTGACTTCTCCTTTGCGCTTCAAAATCTTGAATGGCCCCACGTACCTTGGCGCTAGCTTTCCCTTCATTTGAAATCTCTTAACGCCTTTGAAGGGTGTGATCCTGAGGTACACACAATCATTGGGCTCAAAGCTCAAATCTCTACGGCGGGTATCAGCATAGCTCTTCTGTCTGGCCTGGGCTGCCTTTAACCTTTCTTGAATCAAACGCACTTTCTCTTCTGCTTCCTGAAGACATTCTGGCCCAAAGATTTGTCCCTCCCCCGTTTCTTTCCAATTGAGAGGGGTCCTACATTTTCTGCCATATAGAGCTTCAAACGGTGACATCTGTAAACTGGCCTGGTAACTGTTGTAGGAAAACTCTGCAAAAGGCAAACAACTGTCCCACTTGGCTCCGCGATCCAAGACACATGCTCTTAACATATCCTCCAGGATTTGATTCACACGCTTTGTCTGACCATCGGTTTGCGGGTGGTATGCTGTACTAAAGTTTAAATGAGTACCCATTGCTTCGTGGAAACTACTCCAAAATCGTGAAGTGAACTGCGACCCACGATCCGATACTATTCTCTTAGGTACTCCATGGAGACTCACAATCTTGGACATGTACAACTCGGCCAACTTATCACCAGAATAGGTTGTCTTGACAGGCAGAAAGTGGGCGACCTTCGTCAATCGATCCACGATTACCCATATTGAGTCGTAACCTTCCTTGGTCTTGGGTAATCCCGTAATAAATTCCATTCCCACATCTTCCCATTTCCACTCGGGAATTTTCAAGGGTTGCAGCAAACCTGCTGGTCTTTGATGTTCAGCTTTCACTCGTTGGCACACATCACAAAGTGCCACATACTCTGCTATTTCTCGCTTCATACTTGGCCACCAGTACTTGTCTTTAATGTCTTGATACATCTTGGTACTGCCTGGGTGAATTGAATATAATGACTCGTGTGCCTCCTTAAGTAATAACTGCTTCAACTCCCCCTTATTGGGCACGCACAATCGCGTTTTGTACCATATGACACCCTGATCATCCTCCACAAAGCCTGTTGCTTTGCCTTCTTTCAATCCAACCTGATTCGCTGGATATTTTCATCCTTTGGTTGCGCTTGACAGATCTGACTATCCAGGGTTGGCTGCAAGTCCAAAGCGGTTAACATCCCTTCCTCAACCAACTCCAAGCTGAGCTTTTGAAATTCCTCGTGTAACGCTGGCTGGCTTTCCTTGACCATTACTGTATTGCAATACACCTTTCTGCTCAACGCATCTGCCACCACGTTGGCTTTTCCTGGGTGATAGTGGATCCCGATGTCATAGTCCTTTATCAATTCCAACCATCTTCTTTGCCTCAGGTTGAGATCCGATTGCGTGAAGATATATTTCAGGCTCTTATGATCCGTATAAATCTCACATCGGTTACCCATTAGGTAGTGACGCCATATTTTCAGGGCATGCACAACTGCTGCTAATTCCAAATCATGCGCAGGGTAGTTCTCTTCGTGTGGCCTTAACTGGCGTGATGCATAAGCCACCACTCTCTTGTCTTTCATCAATACACACCCCAGACCTTTGCGGGATGCATCACAGTAGATCTCAAAGTCTTTCTTAATGTCTGGCAAAACTAAGACTGGCGCTGTTGTTAAACTCTCTTTTAACTTCTGAAAACTCTTCTCGCATTCTGGCGTACATACAAACTTTTTTTCCTTCTTTAATAGCTGGGTAAGCGGTCGCGCTACACTGGAGAATCCTTCAATAAATCGACGGTAGTAACCCGCCATTCCCAGGAAACTTCTGACCTAAGTCACTGATGTGGGTGCCTTCCAAGTAAGCACATCCTTCAATTTCCCTGAGTCAACGGCCACTCCTTCTGTTGTCAATACATGACCCAAAAATGCAACTTCATCCAAAATTCACACTTGCTGAACTTGGCATACAACTTATGTTCCCGCAATCTCTGCAATACCATCCTCAAATGCTCTTCATGCTCTTTCTCATCCTTGGAGTAGATCAGAATGTCATCGATAAACACAACGACAAACTTATCCAAGTAATCCATGAACACTTTGTTCATCAGATACATAAAGTAGGCTGGGGCATTGGTTAAGCCAAAGGACATCACGGTGAACTCGTACAAACCATAGCGAGTTGAGAATGATGTCTTGGGTATGTCCTCCGGTCGAATCCTCATTTGATGATATCCCGATCTCAAATCAATCTTGAAGAACACTCCAGCTCCTTTTAACTGATCGAACAGGTCATCGATTCTGGGCATGGGATACTTGTTCTTGATGGTAACTTCATTGAGAGCTCGGTAATCCACACACATACGCTGGCTACCATCCTTCTTTTTGACGAACAATACTGGTGCTCCCCACGGAGTGGTACTAGGCCTGACATATCCTTTATCCAACAATTCTTGTATTTGCTTCTTCAATTCTGCTAACTCATTGGCGGGCATTCGGTATGGTCTCTTGGAAATAGGTGATGTGCCTGGTGCTAACTCAATTGCGAACTCCACTTCTCTGTTTGGCGGCATTCCAGGGAGATCGTCAGGAAAAACATCCGGATATTCTCTGGCAATTGGCACTTCTTCTAGCAGGATCCCTTTACTTTGACATACCATCACTTTTTCGGGCTGCTTCATGCTAGCTTCAAATCTAACTTTGCTTCCGTTTGAACCGACCAAGGTGACGGCTCTGCTTCCACATTCCAACACTGCTTGATGCTTCTTGAGCCAATCCATACCCAGAATTACATCCAGTGACTGGATGTTCAGCACGACCAAGTCAGCAGAACTCTACTCCTTGGATGGCTATCTTAACTTCAGGGCATCCTAGGTTTGTACTCATCTCAGAGCCCGGGGATTGAACCAGTAAAATAGAACCAAGGGCAACTGTTTTCAACTTATGTTTTAAGGCAAAACTTTGGGAAACGAACGAATGCGAGGCTCCAGAATCAAACAAAACTGTGGCAGGAACTGAATTTACTTGAAACTTACCGATCACAACATCTGGCGCTGCTTGAGCTTCTTCCATGGTGACATGGTTCACCTGGCCGCGCATCACGGTCTGCGATCCTCTGTTGGGTTGGTTTGATCCTTGAGGTGCTCCGCGTCCTGACCCTGCTGCAGGGGTTCGATCTGGTGTAGCTCCCAAGTTGAAACGGACTGGTGTCAAAGCTGGATTCTGCGGGCACTTGTTGGCATAGTGTCCCGTTTCATGGCATTTGAAACAAGTAACTGCCGTCATGGGCTTGGTAATCCTCTGTTGCTGACTTCCCACTGGAATTGGCTTTGGCCCTGATGAGAACGGGCGGGGAGCTGGTGCGGGAGTTTTGAATCCTGACTGCTGAGGAACACGGACTGGCTGGAATGTGCTAAAGCGGGTTCTCTGAGCCTGGTGCAACTGCGATCCTTGCTGCATCATTCTCCGCTTGCGGGATTCTTCCAACTCTCGATGACTCTCCTCAATGAGCATTGCTTTGTCCACCATATTTTGGAAACTGGCATAATCATTTCCCACTACTTGAACTTTCAGACCAGGGTTCAACCCTCTCTTGAACCTCTTTTGGCGTGCATCATCTGTGGCAACATCCTCTGGAGCATAGCGGGCTAATTGAGTGAACTTGTTGAGATATTCACTCACGGTCATGTTCTTCTGCTGCAACTCCCGAAATTCTTCCTTCTTCATTTCGATCACCCCATCCAGGATATGGGCATGACGAAAAGCTTCTGTGAACTCAGCCCAAGTGATGCTATCTTGGTCCTCGTGAGCGGCACAATAGTTTTCCCACCACTCAGCTGCAGCTCCTTCTAGCTGATGGGCTGCATACAACACCTTCTCGCGATCCGAACACTGGGCAAGGTTAAGCTTCCTTTCCACTGAGCGCATCCAGTCATCGGCTTCCAATGGCTCAGAAGACCGTGAATAGGTAGGAGGTCTTGTTCTCATAAACTCTGCAAACTTAGACTGCTGACGAACTGGTGGAGGCATTGCCATTTCTTGATTTTGTCGATTCATCATAGCGTTCATATTCTGCATCATGGTGTTCATCAACTGAGTCTGGGCAGCCATGAACTGACTCAAGGTCGGATCTAGACCAGCTGGAGTGGCATGCTGCTCTTGGCTTCTTGATTCCCATTACTGCCTTCTGGTTCCTGACTCATCTGACTGCGTCCTGCAGAGTTCGGGGTGTCAACCATCCTGTTCTGCTCTGAAAAGAAAGCTCGCTTGCTTGAGAACTGGCTTCACAAGGCTCAATAGGTAAGAAGGAAAAGCAAAGGTAAGTGGTAAGTTCGTCTAAGGGGGATATTCTAATGGCAAATCCTAAACTAAGCAATCACTTAGCCGAAAAGGCTAACAGAAGAACCAAATAAATTGCTTCAATAAAAAGGTTTGACATGACTGCAACATATTGCTTTTGAGGCAAACTGCAGCTCACATCACAGACCAATACAAATAAAACCCTACTTCCTAACCGACACTATCCTTTCTACGGTCTAATCTTTAGGCTCCCACTCGGGTCCTACAAGATACGGAGAGTGCGCTTCTTCCTCGGAGTCGCTGTAGACCACCCTCCTGTTGCGAACTTGCCGCACACTTCCTTCTGTTGTAATGGTGCATCGGGAATACTCTCGTTCATCATCTTCCATGAGTGGGCTCTCCTCCAGGTTCAGTGACGAAGGAGCAGGCGAAGGTGTCGGCGTTTGCGGTGAATACTCCTCTATTATGTACTTCTCCTTGTACTTCCGAATGAGCTTGGCGATGCTGAGCTTGTACATTTTGCAAAGGCGACGAACGGCTTTGAGTGCGGCTCCTTGTGCTGCTTTCTCTCCGCAAGCGCTCATGTGCTTCTAACTGTGATGCATAACTTGACCGCCGAACTTGGTGGTGAAGTATAGCCAAGTGACGTGCCCCATGCGTGGTTTTCTTGCTCCTTCATCGATGGTGCTATAGATTGTTGTTCTCTTGAATCCAAGGCTTCGTAATAGGACTCGTAGAAGTCTCCTGCAACCTCCTGCCTAGCTGAAGAATCTCTGCGACATCTATAGGGTAATAGGAGATGGAAGTCAGTTTTAAATAATTTGGGCTGAAGTTTAGACGAGAAGTGAGAATCCTTAAGAACAAGGGAAGAGAGTAGAGAAATTACTAGATATCCAGTTTGGTGGTTTTGTTTTTAGAAAATAAATTTTTAAGTGTTGACAAGGCTAACTAGGGCTTCGTTCTACAGTCGATTTGGCTCTGATACCATCTCTGTCGAGAACCGAATATGCAAATCCGGACTCTCCTGTGTATTCTGCACTAGTCCAGGATCACGCTAGTGCACACAGTATAAACAAAGATAAATATCATCCACATCACGATATTCTAAGAAAAATCCAAATTATATTGATAATTATCAAAGTACGACCTTAAGGTCAAGCTTACAATTATTAGCCTGAAGGGCTTAAAGAAACTAGCAGCAGAAAGCCAGAAATAAGCGTAGTAGCCATTCAACATGCCCACAGGCAATCGACTGGGGAGCAAAGTCCTAATCCGCGAAATCTTCATAGTATCCTCCTTCTAGTAGCTCCTGCTGATCGGGTCCTTCTTGCTCAACTGAGCAAATATAGATGAAGCCGTGAGTACATAGAGTACTCAGCAAGTCATTTGTAACAAAGAATGCAATATAGTATGCAAGGCTTACCAATGGATGGCTGAAAGGTTAATTTTGCAGAAAACAACAATTTAATGTAAATACAATAGATAGATTGAAAAGCAAGCTTAAACAAATGATAATAAATAATTAATCAAAGGAATTGAGTACAACCATGAGTGAACTAACCATCCTCCCAATGGATTCACCAGCGAACTACCTGCTCACTTATCCAACCAACATTTTAGGCAAACTCTACCCCTCGTGTGAAATCACCGAGCATTGTCCATGACCGAGGACACGGCTATTCGAATAGTTTTACACTCTGCAGAGGTTGCACAACTGTACCCACACGATGTGATAATCCTCTCGTTAAAGATGATCACAACAAGGCTTTTACAATGATCCATCTACACCTGATCCCACTTGCTAAGGTTTCGCCGTCGAGTAGGGTAACCCCCTAGTCGATAATTGCCCCCTCTGGCGCCACAACAACATCGGTAGTAAAACCAAAGTGGAGACTTCACAAATTATTATGCCAGGTCTATCCCATACTAGACAAGTGGTTTGCATGGCAAGGCTCAGCTCAATGGCGCACAAAGTTAAGTCCTTAAGTATTACCCAGGCGAAGCATCCACATCCCATGTGCAACCTGCACCCCCTTTACTGCACAATCATTAGCCCAAGTGAAAGCCAAGTTTGTATAACCAACGCCCATGACACTACCCTTGCCATGTCAAACAATTTTTATAACTGTGGTTAACCACCACGTTCAAGTGTATCATTAAGTCAAGATTAATTAACCACATGTGATGATAGACCCAACGTTCTAATCATAAGCATGGCTAAGCAACTAAACGTACACCCCTTGTGACAACTAATATTGCATCACTAAATATTTCCCCATCCTATGGTGACAATGGAGTCATGGTATTCAAATTATCAAGGAGGAAACAATCACTAGGTTATTAACTACCAATACAAGGGTTTGATAATAAAATAGCAATGCATGATAATTTAGAACAAGGTAATACATAATAGATTTGAAAACTGGGTTCAATATGATCAAAGGACACGACTTGCCTTGGCCTTGCTCAGTTGACGGCTCTTGATCTTCAAATCCAACTTCAGCTCCTTCGAACGCGTGATCTAACGAAAGAGAAAGCAAATCGAAACACAAAATAAATTCAAATAAAATTCAAATGAACTCCAAAAACTTCCAAACCTGAACCAAAAGGTAGAGCTCAATTTTAGATGAATTTAGGAAAAATAATCTGGTCAATCGGAGCTAGGACGAGGGAGAACGGGCCTCTAGAAGAAATAAATCTACAAAAATTCAAGGAAATTGGAAAAATGCACTGTGTTGTGGACCGGGTGCACAGGAGAATGGGTCTACGGTGGACTCCGCGCATGGAACAGTGCGGGGGCGACCGGCTTGCTGACGCAGTGGCTACGGCTGACGTGGTGACACGTGGCATGACACGTGTGCAAGCATGGCTGACGTGGCGGCTGACATGGCTGGCGGGCGTGGCTCGGTCTATGGACCATGGCTGACGGGCAGGCCCGGCTTGGCCAGGGGCACGGCGGACGGCAGACCTGGTGCACGGAAATGCGAAGCGGCAGGCCCAGCTGGCGTCAGCGCTAACACACGCGGGGTGCGGGACGCGAGGCGGCGCGGTGCGGGTCGGGGCGACGGCGGGCGGCGGGATGACCGAGCGGCAGTGGCGGTCCCGGCTGGCGGTGACAGACGACGGCGGAGACGGTGGACAACAGCGGCGGGGCTCACCGGCGGCGGCAGACGACGACAGCGACAGCGGCAGCCAAAGGCGACCATGGCGGCGACGAGACGGCGTCGTCGGCGAGGACGGCGGACGGCTGCAGGGCGCACGGTTGCTAGCGGCGGTGAGGGCGGCGGCTGCGGGACGAGGAGAGCCCGGGGGTTGGGCCCCTTTTATACGCAGGCGGCGAGGTGTCTGGGGCGGACACGACGGCGACGGATAAGGCAGGCGGCGGCGGGAAAGGCAGCCGGCGGCGGAGTCCCGCTCGGAGACGGAGGCAGAGTCCGGGTCGGGGACGACCCTGACAGGCGGGCCCCACCTGTCGGTGGCCTAGGGTGGCGGATGGCCGAGATGCGGGGCGCGGGTGCGGGCGCAAGCGCGGATGCGCGCCGCGTGGCAAGGGGCGGGGCAGGCCTGGCTGAGGCGGTTGGGCCAGGCCGATTTGGTGGGCTGCGGCCCATTGGCCTTTTTGGACTTTTGAGTTTATTTCTTTTTCCAGAAATTCAAATAAATACTTTTGAGCTCTAGAAAATAGCAAATAAATCCAGAAAAATACCAGAAAATTACAGAAAATCCCTTGAGGCTAAAGGAACTCAAATAAAATATTTTTTGGCAAATGTTAATGTTTAGTTTAATCATATTAAATCCTTTTAATTAATAAAAATTCCAATTAAGCTCTAATTAGTTCCAGAGAAATACAAATGGTGAATTTTATTTTTAAAACTTTAAAATGGCTCTGAAAATCAGGATGTTACAGTGTCCATTTGTCCATACGTACATATATGTTCCCACATGATTAATGTGTTTAAATAAAAAGACAGGCTTCCATTGCTGATTCAATCTCTGCAGACTTGAAGAAAAGTGTTCATCCAGGATACGTCAATGGCATACCTAATTAATTAAGTAAAAATGGTATGCAATGGGAGGTAGCTTTTGCTACTACTAAAACATATAAAGTACGTGTACATATGTACAGTTCATGAGCATGGCTTGAATTATGTATACTTGTGTTCAATATAGGTCCAATTTCTGATTTGGTTGGTGTTTTTGCCCTCTCTCTTTCCTCTTGATCTTGTTCATCTCTATGGTGTGTTCTTGATCTTAATGATTTTACTCTTGTTTTGGTTGGTGTTTTTACCCTCTCCTCTTCCCTCTCGATCTTGCTGGTTGCAAGGATATGTAAGAGATGGAGATGCCTCATGAAGATTACATACCATCCATTTGGGGATAGCTGCAACAACATCATGGAGTTTGCCCAATTTGGTTCGATATGGAGCCCTTCTTATGAAATCATATTCCTAGGATTTTGTTCTCGAATCTTTAGGTGCTCTAATTTACTGTGACATGTGAGAACCCATCTAGAACCTTCTTGGCCACATCAAACCCATAAGCAAGTCATCTCACTAGTTTGTGAGTTTTGCCCAGTTTTGGTGCAACCTTACTTGTCTCAAGGAATGTTTGGAACTTTGGATAAGATCTATGTGATCCATAGATGGATAAGGTTCCTGATATTCTTGGCAAGGTGTGTATAAAGTTTCAAGTAATTTCGAGTTGTATTTTGATGGTTGCACCTTTCTAGAGTTTTGCTTAGGCTGATTTCTATATTTGGATCAGGAGAGTGGTTAGACTGCCCCACGCCATCGATCAGACTGATTGTCAGTCAGACCAGTTCCTAGGTTGTCAGAACACCAGCACCAGGGCAGTCTGACTATTGTGTTAGTAGCAATTTGACCGATCAGGTTGTGTTGAACTCTGTTTTGCTTATGCGTTTTGGTGAGTTTTTTGTTGGTGGACAAATATGGTCTTCCTAGATTATAGTAGCAAGTGGAGTGAAGGTTTTAGAATACGATCTGGGAGGTCAAATTTGAAGGCATCATTAACCTCCCCTCTGATTGCCATATCAAGTCCTACAATATGTATTCTTAGATGGTTACCTTGTACAATTTTTTGAATATCCGAAAAAGCTTGTTGCAGTTTGCCAGTTCATTTTCATATTCCCATCTTCACAAAATGTCAAGAAAAATGAGAGAAATTTCAAGGGAAAATTTCTGAGAACTTATAACACCCCAGCCCAACAAATTTAGCAGAAAAGTTGATGCACCACCGCGGAGATGTTGTGCCATTAATGAACAATGATTACGAGACTTGTTTCAGTCTTCACAGGGACTCATTGCTTAGCACACCAACCCAATATGAGCACAGCATATCACCACTATCTCTCCTCCTCACTAATTTAATCCACCTTTCACGACTTCAAATGATAATTTCTTAAGCACAATGTAACATCCCAAAATTTAGGAAGTTTGAAAATATGTAAAATTTAAAACTTTTATGTTGTATTTTGTTTCCCTGGCTTTTGATTGAACTTCTCTCTAGAAAATAATTTATAAACACTAATTTTGGAAAAGAAAAATACAATTGATGAAATTCAAATTGAAATAAAATTCAAATCTAAAAAGATGATCCAGAAAGTGGTGTGGGAGAATTTACAATAAAAACTCTTTCTTGAACATTCATTAATATAACATCCCAAAAACACAAATATAAGTTCTTGGTGCTGGAAATAAATGTTGGAATATGTTTTAGCACATTTATGAAAAGTTTCGAATCAAAATATTGCATTTTGAATAAAAACACTGACCTTCAAAGAATTTTTGATGTAAATTTAATGTAGATAAAATCCTAAAAAATTACACAATATTCTACACATTTTCATGTATATTTAAACAATTTTTGTAATTTGGGAGCTTATTTTCTACACTTAAAAATTCCACAAAGCAATCAGTTGAACCGAACCCACCTTCTTCACTTACTCTTTCCGCTTTCGGTTTTCTGATGGTGTATTTTTGGGAATACACCTTCTCTATAACATCATAAACTATAGGGAATTGAAAATGTATAAAATTCAAAACTTTTTGCTTGCATCTTATTTCCATGGCTTATATTGGAGTTTCTTTGGAAGAATAATTTGGAAAAGAAAGATGTAATTGAAAGAATAAAATTTAAATTAAAAATCGAATATGAAAAGATGATCGATAAAGTGGCATACGAGAATTTATAGTATAAACTATTTCAAAAACTCAAAAATAAGTTGCAGAATTTTCAGAATTGTTGCACCCGTTTGGTATGTATAAAAAGTTGGCAAACCTCTTATCCAAGCAAATATGCTTTCTCCACTTAACCCTTTCCACTTCCTCTTTTGTGAAGGCATATTTTTGAAGTCTACGCTTTCTTTTTTGTCCATTTAAAACTTGATGGTGATGAGTGAGACTGGACCCTACTAATCAGGATGTCGTTCGTTCGCTCGCTAACACGCCTGGCCTAACTGCAGGAAGCAGTTTCCACCTCCGATGAATGCTCTGCAAAACTATGGCAACATTGAAGCCACCGGCTTTTGATGCCTTTGCTTATGGTTTCCTACTCTACTACCTGACTTCGAGACGCTGTCTTACCACACAACAGCTCCCTGCCTTGTCTTCTTCTGTTGTTCTCACCGAAGCTCGTTAGAACTCACAAATCATTCATGGCCGTCCCGTGCCTACCAAGCCTCATAAACCGTGTCATCATCTCCCTTGTCTTGCCCTCATCTCATTTTCACGAGAAACCGAGCCGTTGCCACCAGCATCAATGAGCCTGTTCCGCTGTACTCTGCCATGGCCTGAGCTCTCTAGTGAACCTTTTGCATTTCTAACCATGTCACTTTGTGTTCCATATCCCCTAGAGAATTCACTACTACAAAAGAGGCTATACTGGACGGCTACATCACAGACGGTTCATACGGAACCGTCTGTGATTAAACTGTCACAGACGGTTTATACTGGCAACCGTCAGTGATATTTTCACAGACGGTTATTAACACGAACGGTCTGTGATAAACGAGACATCACAGACGGTTCGTGTTAATAACCATCTGTGAACTTTCACAGACGGTTAGTAATACGAACCGTCTGTGATAACTGAAACATCACAGACGGCTCGTATTAAGAACCGTCTGTGATATTTATTATCACACACGGTTCGCGTTAATAACTGTCTGTGATAATCACATATCACCAATAATTGGCGTGTGATAATCACGTGTCACCAATAATTGGTGTATACCCAGGATTTCGATCTCACCCGTCCATTCTCTCCACATCGAATGGCAGGCAGCAGTTCCTCCCTCTGCTCGGCCCTTATAAATAACGCCCCATCTACCTTTCCACCGGTACTAGTCACGCGTGAGTTCATCCACTGTGAGCATATATAGCTGTAAGTGTGGTAAGTGTGTCTTGTTCACCCGCACCGTCGTTCCATGAAGAGTTCACTAGCTTGTTATCCTATAATAGATCTAAATGTGTTGTCGTGCTTGCCTCTGTATTTCATGTTCCTCGACGATGCCGACTACTGCCGAGATGTGATGTCCACTCTGACAATCCTTCTTTTTCCTGCAAAATTCAAGGCAATTTTATTACAAAAGTGCAAAAAAAAAGACATTCCCAGATTCTTCGGTGAGTAGTCGACATAGCCGACTTCTTCGCTGAGCGACTATCCATCTGCTTCTTCC
This sequence comes from Dendrocalamus latiflorus, assembly GCA_017311315.1. NCBI lineage: Eukaryota > Viridiplantae > Streptophyta > Magnoliopsida > Poales > Poaceae > Dendrocalamus > Dendrocalamus latiflorus. The sequence continues at coordinate 30,663,223 of CM029638.1, forward strand.
CACTTCTTTTCTTCATCTCTGGTCTCTGGATCACGTACGCCACATCTGAAGACCAGCTCTTGGCATTCCTCAAGACACAGCAGCAGGCCTCGGATGTGCCTCAGATGCTATGCTATGCTTCGAATTGGCAGTCATGCGCCTGACGACAGTTCATCTTTCCACCCAAATGGTCCATGTATCTAGCCAAAAAACAGCAAATGAAATGGCTGCTGCAATTTCTATCACAGACGGTTCGTTGTTACAAGCCGTCTGTGATATATATATCACAGACAGTTTCAAATACTGAGCCGTCTATGATATATCACAGACGGCCGTTGTTATAAACCGTCTGTGATATTGTGTATATCACAGACGGTCATTGTTATGAACCGTCTGTGATTGTTTAGTATCACAGACAGTTTTCTATAAAACACCGCCTGTGATAGTTTAGTATCACAGACGGTTTTTTATAAAACACCGTCTGTGATAGTCAAGTATCACAGACGGTTTTGTATAAAAAATCATATGTGATAATTTACAGACGGTTAGTAATACGAACCGCCTGGGATATATTTGTTTCTCCGACCGTTTGTGGTTGGGACCGTCTGTGATAATACCCCATTAATTACTGGCGTACTTGTTTGATGTCGACACACGACGGGCGGCTGGACAACACACTCTTGCC